>OY743169.1:54616123-55880623 GCA_963555705.1 Ligustrum vulgare | reverse complement strand
GGTGAAATCAAAGATTTTGAGTACTAAATCTAATATAAGGAAAGTCATAAATAATGATACATCAAAAATCAATATATACATATATTCATAATATTTTAGTACACTATTACATTTATTCTCTATGTATTTTCAGACTTTGAAAACGATGTATAATGACATCTTTATCAATTCAAATCTTCAATGACACTAATTCACCCTTCTAAGACTCGATCTACGAAATTAATATTCAAACACTTTAAATCTTGTGAATTGTGATATTACCAAATAATTATATGTAAACAAATAAACAAAAGAAAATTAAGCAATTAATTTATCTTAGATTCATGATATGATATTACTAATTACCAAATACCAAATATGTAAAAAATAATATATATATATTTTTTTTTTTCCCGGGGGAGGGGTTGCTGGATATGTGGTGTGAGTGCGAATTGTTTTGGACTTTTTAATACATACATATCGTGTGTCAATAGGCCACTGCCACAGGTGAGAAAGGCCCAGATTCTAATACATTTGGTTTCAATAATTTTTTTTCTTAATTCCAGGAATTTTGGTGGGCTACCTTGCCCCTTAATAGATTCGCCCTGATGCTATGTCAAACCGGGATTGATAAGGAAGATTGAAAATAATCGACTGCACATGGGAAAATAGGTCGTCCTCTCACCTTTTGCTCAACCGTGATAAATGCAGCATGCTTAACTTGGGTTAAAAGTCAATAACGAAGATTTTTTTTGCTTTTTCGACTAATACAAACATAGGAAAATTAAAAAGATATAGACACAAGAAAGTTGTGGTGCCCACATAAGCACCGTAACATCTCCCCACCCACTCATGTAATGGGTGGGGATTGACTAAAGGTAAATGGGTCTCACTGCCCACCCACTCCTAGGACGAAGGGCCATGTGCCCATTATATTTGGGGATACAGACAAACAAATGGTTTCTTTTGTTTGAAAAACGATGTCTAGACATGCTAATTTTCCTTTTATTCTTTGATGTCAAGATATTGTAGTAGAGACGACGCCCAATATGTACAAAGTACAAGTACTAATAAATTAATTTTGTGTTGTTTATTGGCTACATCCACCCAATCCTATTATCCTTAGGAATTCATATTATATAGATTTTGGTAGAGATTCATTAGGACTCTATGTACATAATCATTATATAGGAACACTGATAAACACAAGGTCCACATGTATGATACGAACAACATAATCAAGGTTCATTGACATACACTTGGTAAGAAGGTGAGTATCATACTTCTCCAAAATGTTATACATTAAAATGCACACAATTCCTTCTTTCTATATTTTCCATCTTCTTCTTCTTTTTCAGTTGATTTCATATGGCAAAGATACATGATGATTAGTACAGCTCAAGAAAATCTATTATTGGTAGATTTTGCCTTGTACTATTTTACACTTTTCACATATAAAGAAGAAGAAGATTAGGGAATATTAAATCTGGGTGATTTTTCACGCGATTCAAGAAGGCATTAGGAAGCATGAATGAATTATTTATTGTTAAACAATGATTTATTAGATGGCTCATGTGGTTGAAATGATCAAAAAATAAAGCTATATATAAATAAAGCTAATTGTAATCAAGGACATAATATTCCCGGTGATATTAGAAGCTTGAAGTAGAGACACCTAAAAGCAACAAACTTTATCGTCTTTTTTATATTGAAGTTCTAAAATATAAGGCAGTACTTTATTTATTTATTTATTATTTTTAAAAAATAAAAAATAAAATAACGCTGTAGTCAAAGTGAAAGTAACCAACGTCTAAACTTTGGTTTAAAAGTCGTCTTTATATAGTGTTTAATATGTCTCTCCATTAAAAAAGAAGCCTTCTTCTCCAATTTATCGTGTTCTTCATCCAATCACATCCCTGCCATCTCCCCTTTGCACCATTGCCGCCCCCTCCGCGTGTCCCACATCAGACGTGTCCTATTGTCCCATCCATTTTCATTAAAATTTGGTAGCCTCCGAGTTAGTAGTTACTCTCCCAAGTAAGAAAGGGAGGATTTGGAAATCAAGTCAAGGCATGTTCGGATAAAAAGCAAAAAGTAAACACTCCTTAGGTTAATGACAACACCAAGACAACTCTCACATTAAAACATCATATTAAGCTGAATGTGACAAAAAATTATCACACCACTAATAAAAACATATGCAGTGCAAGAACAATTCTACAAATTCTTATTTTCACATTGCTTTACATCTTTTTATCTCACATAATACACAAAATAGGGCAACTTCACTCATTCGGTCCTTCACTCTACCTTTCTTGCCTTTTTGTTACATACCAACTAATCCAAAATTTGATAAAATTTATACTTTTCGAAAGAGTGTACATAAAGTACAACCTTTCATTGCCCTCATTGTTTAGCTTAAATCTGTATAATATATAGGTCTCATCCAGGAACACCACCAAATATTAGTCCATTTCAATTCTCACTTCTCCAATGATGTCTATAAGATTTAACTAGATTATCCATTGATACGTTTCATAGTAATATCTTTATCACCTTACTGACACAATTTCCATTTATAAAAATGCGAATAGATGAATTCCTCTTTAACTCATCATCTCCAAGGCCCCAAATGTATCAAAGTTCCTCCACGCTAAAAACACAACTAAAATCCTACAAATAAATTATGAAATTATAAACAATGCTTTTTTTTTTTTTTTTTTCTTTAACACACCTTCAAGTTAATCCTACACCAAAGAAAGCACCATAAAAAAATGAAAAAGGTAAAGTTACTTTTTTATTGCTGTACCAAAGAGGAATGAAGTATTTTCAAGTAACTTGAATGGAAGAAGAATTTTTTTTGTAATCTTGAGCTATACAATAAATTGAGGTGAAGAAGTTAGAATTCAAATTTGGGAGATAGCTTTTCACAGTGACACTAAAGAAAAAAGAACGAGGTGAAAGTAAGGGAATTTGAGTGATATTTTGTTATTAGTTAAAGGGCAACTTTTTCATTTTATCAATTAAAATATTTTGAATATTTTTCTTTTTTTAATTGTTTGTCAAAAGCTATTTCTCCAAACTTTTTGTCCAATCCGGCTATTTGGAGTTAAAAGTTTCATTAGCTACCAAACCGAACTTTAATTGGTGTCTTCTTCTCCTCACTGATCTTTAAAATGTTTCTCATTCCTCACTCGACTAGATATAATGTCTCACCATCCATCACTCCCATCAATTGGATAGTTAAGATGAACGGTCTCATCCACGTGGCAGATGGAATTGACAGCTGGCCAAATTTTCATTCAAAAATGCCAACACATCTAATACTAATTACCTCAGTCTCAGAAATTCCCAAACACATGATTTTTTTCCAACAAAAAGCTGAACCAATCTTCTCTTTAATCCCACTCCCTCATCACACCAGAAACTCCCCATTCCTAGAACCCTAATCCGCCTCTATTCTCACCATCATCTTCGCCCTTATTTCCTCCATCTACAGTTCAAACAACTATTTCTCCATTCCCTTAATCCATATTCATCCCCAATTATCAGAGAAGATTTCCCCACCATGAATACAAGTCTGAGGAACTCGATATGCAAATTTTGTTTAGGATTGTGGTAGTAGTGTAAAGAAAGCAGCAGTAGAGTTGTGTTTAGGATTGGTGGAGGAAGGACGAGGTTTTCTCCTACTATTGCTGGTGGCTATTTTATGGAGTTGTAGTATATTGTATTGTACTGTATTATTTATTTATTCTTTTTTATGGAATTGCAGACCTATTATGTAATGAGATCTAAGGAGTTAAAATTTGTAGCTTTTTTCTGGAGGAGTTGGCGTTGTAATGTTTTGCAAATAGTATTGTAGAAATAGTATGTAATGGTTTCCCAAATTTATGTTCCAAGTGCTTTAGTAATTGCATTGTTGGTTCCCATATTAATGTTCTATGTTTGAAGTTGTTTTGTAATAGCATTGCTGCATTTTTGTGATTCTTTATTAAGTTTTTGGCATTATTAAAGAAAATAACAGGGAGTTAAATGAAGCTTTATCCAAGTCCAGTTTAAATAAATGAACTAAGCTTCATATAAACATATTTCTTCATGAAGCTTTATTTGATTATTTATTTCTCTAATATGTTTATTTTATTTAATTCTTTGGCACAATTAGAGAAACATAATAGGGAGTTTAAATAAAGCTTCAATTATAATTGAGTACGAAGGAAATATGATAGAAGTTGGAATTATAAATGCAGCAGATTATCTGTTAAAGTGTGTGTGACACTTTTGTTGTCATTTAGCTAAGTTTATTTTGGTTGTTATCTTAGTTTATTAAACTATTTCAGTTGTAATGCTAGTTGCTGTGATTTTCCAGCTGTAAGGTATGGTAGTTGGTAGGAGATGTGACAAGAAATCACTTCCTTTTGTTTTCAAATGTATGGCTATATGTAAGGGCTTTGCACCAACTTTTTGATTATGAATGAAT
This sequence comes from Ligustrum vulgare, assembly GCA_963555705.1. Lineage (NCBI taxonomy): Eukaryota > Viridiplantae > Streptophyta > Magnoliopsida > Lamiales > Oleaceae > Ligustrum > Ligustrum vulgare. Next base: position 55,876,167 of record OY743169.1, on the reverse strand, counting down.
ATTATCTTCCTCCTCTTTGTTTCAAACGTTTTTTATCAGTGGTATCAGAGCTGTAAGAGATCTTAGAAGGATCAAAAAAAGCCAAAAAAGGAGAAAATCAGCAAGACAACTTCTGCAACAAAATAGGAGTGAAAAAAAGAGATGGCTTCTAGCAGCTTCACAGCACCTTTGCCATCAGTTTTCAATGGAGAAAATTACAATTTTTGGACTGCAAAAATGAAGGCCTATCTTAAAGCTTATGATCTCTGGGAAACGACGGAAACTGGAGCAGACCCTGAACCATTGAGAGCTAACCCCACGGTTGCTCAAATCAAGCAACACAGTGAAGATGTTGCCAAGAAGTTCAAAGCTCTTTCCTGCATTCAGTCCTCCATTTCAGATGCTATATTCACAAGGATAATGACTTGTGAAACAGCAAAAGAAGCTTGGGATAAACTTAAGGAGGAATTTTAGGGAAGTGAAAGAACTAAACAGATCCAATTGCTAACCTGAGAAGGGAGTTTGAAATGCTGAAAATGAAGGAAACAGAGGTTGTAAGAGATTATGCTGATAGACTTATGAAAGTTGTGAATCAAATCAGACTGCTGGGTGAAGACTTACCAGACAAGAGAGTAGTGGAAAAGGTATTGATCAGTCTGCCTGAGAAATTTGAATCCAAGATTTCCTCTCTTGAAGATTCAAAGGATTTGGCAAGTATCTCCTTGGCTGAACTTGTAAATGCTCTTCATACCACTGAACAAAGAAGAATGTTCAGGCAAGAAGAGCAAGTAGAAGGTGCTCTATTTGCTAAAGGCAAGCACACATCTCAGACACGTTTTGGCGAAAGAAAGACACAAAACTGGAAGAGAGAAACTGAGATGAAAGGAACTGGAAAGGATGCAAAGTATCCTCCATGCCCACATTGCAAAAAGAAAGGCCATTCGCCTAAATGGTGTTGGTATAGGCCTGGTGTCCAATGCAGAGTATGTAAGCAATTTGGGCATGTTGAAAAGGTCTGTAAAAATCAAAAGGAAAAGAAGGAGGTTAAGCAGGCCAAGGTTGCTGAAGATCAATAGAGGAACATCTTTTCTCAGCTCAAAATCAGTCAATCAGCTGTAAGAATCCTACATGGTTGCTTGACAGTGGCTGCACTCATCACATGTTATCAGATGCTAATATCTTCGTGGAGTTAGATACAGGCTACAGATCGAAAGTAAAGGTTGGAAATGGAGAGCATGTGACTGTGAAGGGCATTGGAAAGGTCTCAGTCCAGACTCCATCTGGTATGAAATTCATATCTGATGTTCTATATGTACCAAACATTGATCAAAATCTGATAAGTGTTGGTCAATTCATTGAGAAGAACTATACCTTAGTATTTAAGGATAGTAGCTGTAAAATTTTGGATCAAAGAAATCTGGAGTTGATGACTGTGGAAATGAAAAATAGAAGTTTTCCTTTGAAATGGGAAAACATTAATCTGCAGGCTACTACCAGCACAAAAAATGAATCAGAAATTTGGCATAAACGGTTTGGCCATGCTAACTATTCCTCACTTAAATCTTTGAATGAGCTTGAGCTAGTTGAAAACATGCCAAATATATGTGAAACTTCTTGTGTGTGTGAAATTTGTCAAAAAGGAAAACAGACCAGACTTCCTTTTCCTAAAAATCAATCTAAGAGAGCTCTATCCAAACTTCAACTTGTCCATTCAGATGTTTGTGGGCCTATGAGAATATCATCCATGAATGGTAGTAGATACTTCATCCTATTTATTGATGATCTAACTAGAATGTGTTGGGTCTACTTCCTCAAATCAAAATCAGAAGTGCCTGAAATCTTTCAGAAGTTTAGGAGGTGCATTGAGAATGAAAGTAATTGTAAAATTAAGGCCATTAGGACTGATAATGGCACCGAATACACCAGCAATCAGTTCAATAATTTTTGTGAAAATTTGGGTATTAAACATCAGCTTACCATTCCTTATTCTCCTCAACAAAATGGGGTATGTGAAAGGAAAAATAGAACAGCGATGGAGATGGCAAGATGTCTGTTGTTGGAGAAGAACATTCCTAAAAAATTGTGGGCTGAGGCTGTGAACACATCAATTTATCTTCTTAATAGGCTGCCCACTAAAGCATTGGACAAATTAACTCCTTATGAGGCTTGGTATGGAGTTAAACCAAACATTTCCCATTTAAAAGTGTTTGGAAGTGTATGCTACATGCACATACCTGAAGCAAAAAGAGATAAATTGAGTCAAAAGGCAGATGTTGGAATTTTTGTTGGATATTGTGATAATGCCAAGTGTTATAGGATACTTAACCCCAAAACCAGCAAGGTTGTGTCCAGCAGAGATGTTAAGTTTGATGAAAAATCATCTTGGGATTGGGATTCAAATGCTGTGAAAATATCTGAAATTCCAAGATTGATCACACTAAATGATGAGTATGAAGATGCTGGTAATGATGAGTATGAAGATGCTGGTAATGATCAAAGAGAAAATGAAAATGAAGCAGAATCAGATTCTGAAGATGAAGTGCAAAAAACTAGATCACTTCAGGATATTTATGCAACATGTAACTCTGCGATTCTGGAACCAGTAAGCTATGAAGATGCTGCTCATTCTAAGGAATGGATAGAAGCTATGAAAGTTGAAATAGCTGCAATTGAAAGAACAACACTTGGCTACTGGTTGATAGACCAAAAAACAAGAATATCATTGGAGTTAAATGGGTATTTAGAATAAAACTGAATGCTGATGGTTCAATCAATAAGCACAAGGCCAGGCTGGTGGTTAAAGGTTATTCTCAGCAATTTGGGGTTGATTTCACTGATACATTTGCACCTGTGGCTAGACTTGAAACTATAAGAGTTTTATTTGCATTGGCTGCTCAATCAAACTGGAAGATACATCAATTGGATGGAGACTTGAATGAAGAGATTTTTATTGAGCAACCTGAAGGCTTTATAAAAAAGGGGCAAGAAGATAAAGTTTGCTTGCTAAGGAAAGCTTTATATGGCTTGAAGCAGGCGCCAAGAAGTTGGTACAGCAAGATAGATAATCATCTATGCAGTCTGGGATTCAAGAAGAGTGTAAATGAGCAAACCTTGTATGTTAAATCAGTGGAGGAGGATTTGCTCATCATATCTCTTTATGTTGATGACCTTTTAATCACTGGAAGCAGTAAAATCTTGATAATGGAGTTGAAGAATGAACTGATGAAGGTTTTTGAAATGACTGATTTAGGTGAAATGAATTTCTTTCTTGGAATGGAAGTTGATCAAACTGATGCTGGGATTTTTTTCTGCCAAAAGAGATATGTCAAGGAAGTGTTGAAGAAGTTCCATATGGAAAATTGCAAACCTGTCAACACTCCCTTGGTTCTAAATTCAAAGCTGATGAAGAATGATGGTGCAATCAAAATTGATGGGAAGTTGTTTAGAAGTTTGATTGGCTGTTTATTGTATATTACAACTACAAGACCTGATGTAATGTTTGCTGTAAACCTGTTGTCAAGATTCAGACAAGAGCCAAGTCAAATTCACTTTCAAGCTGCCAAAAGAGTGCTGAGATATATCAAAGGGACAGAAGACTTTGGAATCAATTTCAGGAAGTCGGAAAATCTGGTGCTAACTGGTTTCACCGACAGTGATTGGGCTGGTTCTTTGGATGACATGAAGAGTACCTCTGGTTACGCCTTTTATGCTGGATCAAGTCTTATTTGTTGGAATTCAATCAAGCAAAAAACTGTGGCTCAATCTACAGCAGAGGCAGAGTATATAGCAGCAACTGAGGCAACCAACCAAGCTATCTGGCTGAGGAAAATTTTGATTGATTTGAAACATAATCAATCTGATGCAACTACAATTTTTTGTGACAACCAGTCTGCTGTGGCAATTGTGAAGAATCCGGTTTTTCATGGAAAAACCAAGCACATAAATATCAAATATCACTTCATTAGGGAGGCTCAAGAGAAGAATGAAGTGAAGCTAATACACTGCAGTTCTGAAATGCAAGTTGCTGATATATTTACCAAAGCATTGGCAAAGCAAAGGTTTGAAACATTAAGGAATTGCCTTGGTGTTTCCAACAAAAGTGTCAAAGGAGGAATGTTAAAGTGTGTGTGACACTTTTGTTGTCATTTAGCTAAGTTTATTTTGCTTGTTATCTTAGTTTATTAAACTATTTCAGTTGTAATGCTAGTTGCTGTGATTTTCCAGTTGTAAGGTATGGTAGTTGGTAGGAGATGTGACAAGAAATCACTTCCTTTTGTTTTCAAATGTATGGCTATATGTAAGGGCTTTGCACCAACTTTTTGATTATGAATGAATATTATCTTCCTCCTCTTTGTTTCAAACGTTTTTTATCATTATCCAAAGGAAACACGACAAGCTCATTTATGCAAGCATCATTCATAGTAGCATTCTTGTACATATGTAAATGGAAAGTAGGGGCATACTTTAAAATAAGGCACCAAAGTACCAAGTATTCCTTATCAAAATATGCTATTAGCAAAATATTTGTTTCAGTAGCCTAAAGTTGTAAACAAGACTCAAAAGTTTGCTATACTAAACAGCTTACAAAAAAAGGTCCTAAGCTATGCGAAATGAAGATGTGTTCCTAAGCTGTCTTCAACGTGCCCTAGCATCACTTGTTGTAGTTGCCTCCTCCGCATCAAGATTTTGCAACTCCTCAACCATGGCTGCAAGATTGTTGACTGGAGATGTGGGTACAGATGCCATTCTAGCCGAACTTGACATTCCATGAGTGGGAATGAAATTGAAAATTTGTTCTTCTCTTTGTTGTTGACTAGTAGTCCCTGCATTGCACCGCAGTGGAACAAACTTGCCCTACAACATCAACAAGTAAATAGTGAATATTCACGCAATTAAGTGCACAGATGTTTGAAATTGAATAAACAAATTTTTACCTTTACTTTTCTTCTCGGTTCTTCATTCTCTTGTTGTGGCTCCATGCTTTCCAACTCAACATTAAAGGCATCCTGGAATGGATTTATTCACATCATGAGATTCAATGACAACACATTTTTTTAGCAAGGAAATCTAAAAAAGTAAAATTCATAAACTTACATTTTATGGCGCATTGTTTCTATCATGGTATCGGCTATTGTGCCCTTTACATCTGCACACTAAACAAGTCCTTTAACTTGTCCTTTTTTCCTCACAAATGATTTTGACTGCGACAGTCCTGTGGAATCCTCCTCAGATCCTGGCCTCCTCTTCGTTTTTTTTTTCCTTCCCTTTTGAGGCTCCTTCCATGTTGGGGGCTTGAGTGGTTGAGCATCAACATTTGGCCATAGGTTTCTCCCGTTAATTGGGTTCATCATTTTTTCATAGCATTGCATATACGTCTCCACTCTGTAGCATACATCAATGTAGTCTATTGGATCCCTCCTTTCATCTAGCATCACAGCTACAACGTGTGAACAAGGGATGCCGGTGAGATCCCATCTCCTACAAGCACAAGACCGCTCTCCTCAGTCCACCACAAATATGCCACTACAATTAGTTACTTGGAATTGAGCCCATCCAGATGCCTCCACTCTACATCCCTCTGCCAAGTGTACAATATTATTTAATTTTCTTTTAATTTTGGGACAAATATGCCCCAGTAACGTCTCGTCTTATCTCTTCTCACCTTAATCCTCTTCATGAATGAAGTTTGTATTCCAGTAAGCATAATGATAATAGATTTTTCTCTATGATCCAGTGAGGTCTTGTCGAACACTTCACAACCATTATTCAACAAAATGTCGCTCTTAGGAGTTGTAGATAAGTGAGACTTAATCCACTTACGTGGATCCTTCTTCGACAACCAACCATGAGTTTCTTTGGACAAATTCTTAATTTTCACCATCCATATGACTTGGCAGCCCTCCAAAGATAGTCTTTTAGAATTTTTTCTTTGTGACCTGCATTGTAGAAGTTTGAATACATATGGTGTACACAATATCTACGCTCTGCCTCTGGAAATAACTCATCTATCACATTCTAGAGACCACCTCCAGGTATATGTATTTTCCCTCCTTACTATATACAACCTAATAAATGCAATCCTTAGCATCTAGGCCAACTTCCGTAAGTAATTCACCACCATAATTCCCTTTCAAGAAACAACCGTCAACCCCAATTAATTGTCTACAGCCATTTGTAAATCCTTCCTTACACACCTTAAAGCATATATAAATTCCTTGAAATACATCATCTTCACATGATATCATGACGCTTGAACCTAGATTGGTACGCATTACCTCAGCCGTATATGACCACAATGCACCAAATTGTTTAGCATTCGTTCCTTCTACTAATTTCTTCGCAAGTGTTCTTGCTTTCCACGCTACATTCCTACTTATCTTCACTTTCCACCGTAGCTATTATACTACTTGTCTTCCAATCTGGATCAGTCCTAAATGTCTCAATATAGTGATTAGCCACGAAGATATATGTGTAATGCCGATTAGTCAGATCTTGAGTGCACAAATGCTCATTGGTCAATGACTTCACTTGTACAGTGTTTCCATTTTCAATCTTTGATGCCTAAATTATCCATTTCCATCCCTCCTTGCAAACACCTTGTACTCTTTTCGGATCATTAACCTTGAACTTCACATTGAATCTATTTATAACCCCATAATGCCTAACAGCCTCTTTGAATTCAGAATTTATGTAAGTTTTTCATTGGTTATTTATTTATTTTTCTGTTCTTTCAATTATTGGATTGCATATTGATTTAAATTCTATTAGCCGATGAAATTGTTATGTTGAGGAGTTGGAGATTGTTTTTGGAGTAGTTGATAACGTTGATGTTTGATTGAGTTATGATTGATGTTTTGAATCATTGTAGTTAAGTGTTGTATTTATATTCTTTCTTCTATAGGTTTACTAAGTCCAATTTATAAGAGTGGTTCTACCGAAATTTTTTTAGAATTTATAATAGAAAAATGATACTTTTAATATTCAGTTGGTTTATTTGCCATAGGAAACTAGAGAAGTGTACTTAATGTGTCTAATCTTCTTATTTTAATGCACGCATTTGAGTTTAAATGTTCTTTGTGAGTGATCAGAGTTTGTTATTAACGTGAGCCTTTATTGATTTTTCAGGAAAAGAGTGAAATATTCGAAAAGATGAAGGCTAGTCAAACAATTGCATACAACGAGTAGAAAGGGCTTTGCTCGCTTAGAAGCTGAATTGGTAAAAAAAATGTTAAATTTGTTAGAAAAATCATGTCTACAAATATCGCATATATAAAATGTATAAAAAATTGCACCGTGTTGAAAGTGAAGACCCTAATTCCATTACGAGAAATGATGTGTACATTCGAGGACACACAGAAAAATGGTGAACTGATTAATGAATTAGTTGGAGAAACACTGGTAAATGTTGACTATGGTGTTTTTTTGGGACATTCAAAGTTCATATTTATTTATGTTTAATGAATTAATTTATTTCCTCATATCAGCAAAAAATAAAAGCATGTTCAGAAATGGCGAACTCTCCAAGCAAACACTCTCTAAAAGATGATGGTATTGCAAAAGTAGTTGGTCCAGAATGTAGGGGGACGTGTAAGAGGTGTTGGTTTTGGTGCGACTCCTTCAAAGTTGAATGCTTTGGTGCATAATCATAATGTGCAATCTCAACTCCAAGATTTGAGAGACGAAATTAAAGAATTAAAGGCTTTGTTTCAAATGAAGGGCAAAAGTGCGGTACAAGAAGATAATGTAAGTGGAGAACTATAATTAGTGAATGTTATCTTATATTACATAGACTTTTCTATATTCAAAATAACCAATCGTACAATTTGATATTAATTTTACAGCCTAGGGACAAAAGTCTGAATGGTTTAGATGGCCTTCAACATAAAAAATGCAAATTGTTATCTTGATTTGGGAAAGGTGATGTTGTTGCAAATGGTTAAATCACATTAACAAATCCAAATGATCTAGTGCATCATGTACCCCTTGGTAATGAATATTGAAAAGTCTGGGTAATTGAATGATTAATAATGTCAATTTGTATCATCCTACACGTGAGCTTTTTCTTCTTAAAGTTGCATTAGGAAGTACAATTGGATAGCCAATTAGGTACATTGAAGTGGATTAGTTGAAATCACAACAAAGGTACGCTTCACTTTTTGATATACTTTTGATACGATAATTATAAATTTATTAATTATAATTTTATTATTTATGTGATGTGCAGGAAGTTAATTATTTTTGGCATGCCACTATATTGGTCAAAGAAAAAGCTTCGATATGGATACATTTTTTTTTTGGAAGGAGTTTTCTATACACTTTTGACATTCCTATCTAAATTTTTGAGTAGGTTATGTGAGATTTAAATTTCTGTATATCGTATTGAATCTTGCTAAGATATTGTTTGTTTATTGAAATCATGTTTATTGATTATGTATGCATTAACGCAAAATAAATTCACAAAGATTTAGAATATAAACGTTAACTATGAATTTATAAAACTTAGTAAATCATAAAGATTTGAACAGAATCACCCGGAAAAAAAACAGGCATTAACGCGTGATCGCTGTCTTAAAGCAAGTATTGCCCCTTTTCTTTGTTGATAATGTTTATGAGATCAACTGGTAACAAATTATGAAGATTGATTAAGCCTATAAGAAGAATTACCAAAGTAAAGGTAAGTCTTTCAAGAACTTTGGCAAACAATAGGGGTGTTGGATTTGTAAAAGAGAAATGGATTTGATTCAATCAAATGATTGAATTCTTCTCTTAGAAATGAGAATCTATCTCCTATATACAGATTTCTAAGAATGCATCATGAAATTAAGTCAACCATTCATGAAAAGTTGAAAATTTCATGACACTAAATATTAAATTCTATAAATCAACCTAACGGTTATTTTTAAACCCATGCTATGCATGGTTAATTATAAGCTTCTTAATCCCATATCACAAGCAAAAAACTCTTGGAGTTACCAAATTGAGGGCAATGCGATTGCATGGGCAAACTCCCAATTTACTCGCCAAAACCGATTAGCTTAATTTCATCATTTGGGCCATGTTTCATCCATTGTTTAATGGGAAATTTACATTTTGTCTTTTTTTGGTAGAACTAAAATTTACGTTCTCTAGGAAGTATCATAGTATCATACATTGATACTTCCAAGAATTTTATGATAATTCTAATTTACTGAATTTACATCATTTCAAAGTATCATATTATGATACTTTCCAAGTTTTAATAATAATTAGGTCCAAACTTCAGTATCACGCCTTGATAATTATGATACTTATGTCGTAAATTTTGGTGAAAAATGAAAAAGACGTAAATTTCAGTAAAATATTGCAAGGGAAAATATAAAAGAGTGCACAATGAAGCGATTCTTTATTTAATCCATTTGGACCCCATTATTATTATAATTATGAACAAATATTTACAACAATTTCGCAATGTTCAAAATTATATTGATCACAAATTTAAACTTAACAACACTTATACATGAGGATTAGATCTATTTCAATTTGAATCTTAATTCACACAAAGTATTATCCAAATTTCAGGTAACATGATAGCTTTAAACCAATTTTACCATGTGATAATATCGGTGAAAACATACATAAGTGTCAAGTGTTTTTCAAGTTCATCTTAACTCGCTTAGCACTATTATGACCCTACACTTTTCTTATTCATTGAACTTTTAAGAGAAAAATCTAACTCTATTAAGGCAACACCACGAAATTCACAAAGGTGGAACTCTTCATGTATTACATTTATAGATAATTGTATCCCGTACAGAATTTCCTTAAGAGTTCATAAACCCAACTCTCTACACTGTAACAACTAGTACTAATTATCAAGGTTACGTTTTTTTATTTATAGCACCAATACACTTAATGATTTTTTTTTTTTTTTTTTTTTTTTTTTTTGCCTTTGAACATTGATATGATTATTTAGAATATTTAGCTGAGAATGTCATCATTGGTGGATCTTTTAATCAAGAAGTTTCAACCCAATCCTACTCGATTGTGATCTTATGATTTATTTCATAAGATATTAAGTCAAGATTTAATTCAACGACTCACAAGTATAGAATGATTCTACGATTCAGTATGATACATATATGTCTAGACTTCTTTGAAGTGTTATAATATGATAACATATCAAATATTAGTTATACTTTTGTCAAATAATATATTATTTAAATTATATCACATAATCACTTATCTATATTTTAGTAAATCTACAAAGGACATCTGATGAACTGAGAGATTTTTATAATAGTGAAGCATATATTAGAGAGTGGGAGAAAGGTATTGAAGGGCTCCGTCAGATTGGAAGTATTGTGTGGTATCACAATGTGAAGAGCCATGAAGTGTCGAAAAGAGCTAGAATTAGAAATGAGAGTGGAGACTGACTTAGCATCGGTTAACTTGACCGGAGCAAGGAGATCTAAAATATATTTATGTTGGTTTCGAAAGAGAAAGGATGAAGTCCTAATAACTTCTACACCGAGGAAGTAGTGAAGTGGACCAAGATATTTAATGGAGAAGTGAGTGAAAAGACTATCAATGAAGTTATTTTTTACAATGCAGTTATTTCCAATGATGAGAAGATCATCGACATAGACCAAGAAATAAATAGCGATGGAAGACTAGAAAAAATAGAGAAAAGAGAGGAATTGATTTGGGAAGCAGTAAATTATATTGAAGGAGGAATGTTTTAAGTTCTGTATGATGAGGTGAACTGTAGTGGGCAAAGGTCCAATAGGAGATGGGAAGAGGTATTTGATAAATTAGTGTGAGACCATTCTCGACAATGTGTCGATGGTGGCGCTTGGAAAAGCCATTGTGTTCAAAGGTGTAAGGGGAGATTTAAGGTGTTTGATACCAAATGTTGCAAAAGTGTTACGTAGGGCAATGAATTCACCACACCACTATTAGAGTACAGTGTTTTTATTTTATGACCAACTTGATTTTCCATTTGAGATTTAAAGGCTTGGAACAAATGGGCAACATCAAATTTAAGGCGAAGAGGAGATAACGAAATAAACTTGGAGAAATGATCAACAAAAGAAACATAGTATTTAAAACCGTCCATGGAGGAGATCAAACTAGGAGCCCAAACATCAAAGTATATACCTTCTAAAGTAATCGAGCTAGCTATACTAGAAACATTAAAAGTGAGCTTATGGATCTTATTAGAAATACATGAAGGAAAATAAAAGCTGGACGAGAGACTAGAAGTCCATCAATAGACTAGAGTTGAGAAGACGGTTGGTGATCATGATAGACGGACGTCCTAAGCGACCATGCCATAAGGAGGATGAAAATGAGGATGTGTTGTGAACTTGAAGATGCGATGAGAATGAGGCAGGGGAGGCTAGATGTAGAGATCATTATTCAGGCCGTGGAGTAGAATTTCTTATTAGTGCGGTCCTTCACAAGAAAAATAGGAGGGAAAAAATTAAATAGAAGTTATGTTTTGTTTACAAAATTTAGAAATAGAGATTATATTTTGTTGCTCTTGAGGAACACAAAGAATATCAAAAAGTTTAAAATTAGGGAAAAGATTGCAGGAACCTATGTAGGAAATAGAAGAAGTATTACCATTACCATTACCATTACCAAGGTGAACTTCATCCGGACCATCATAGCCATGATGGATAGAAAGATTGGAATGATGACATGTAGCATGATTCGAGGGGCCAAAATCAACTAACCATGCACTACAAACGGCAGAGATAGTTGCAAAATTATTTGTGGACAATTCGATCGAAGTGTAGGAAAAAATTTCTAACAAGTGTTGGCTTTGTGACCATGAGCACTCTAATTTTGACATATGATTGGAGGCTCATCGCATCTGGACCTGCGAGATGTACTTGAAGATGTGTTAACCACGATTTCTGAAGTAGGAAGAAGTCCAACAGTTGGCGGCGAAGGGTGGGGAACGCTGCAACGGCTGTACTTTTGACCGCTACTGTGAGTGGATTGCTGATAGGGGCTACGAGAATAATGAATTTGAGGAGTGGATGGGATGACCATAATATTCACATCTTTTAGACGTGTCTCGTGATCATCTAGTTTGTCGAAAAGCTGCTTAAAAGTAATGGAGGAATCCCAAGTGTGGAGAACCGCAATAACTTCTTTATAGGCAGAGCTTAGACCCATTAGTACAGTTTCATTCATTTGTATCAGTTGTAAAAGACAATACGCGTCGGCTGTGGAAGTGACGCGTTTGACACAGACGTATAAGATAAGGAGAATATGTGTCAGTTGTAACTGACAACTGACGCATATAGATAAAGTATATGCGTCGGTTGTCAGTAGACAACCAATGCATATAGATAATTGTTAGCTACAACTTAAGCATTTTTTTTAAAAAAAATTTAACCCAAAAATCCTGTTTATTATTTTATACTCGATTTCATCGTCAAATGTAGCTATTGACAACCAACATATAATCAACGTAAATGTGTAATAAAATTAAACAAGTCAATTTACATTAATATTAATTAGTTATTACAAATGTTCACATATATTAACATAAAAATTCAAAATTTAAATACAATCTCCATAGAAGTATTTAGTCCATAAATTTCTAATCTCGTCCATCTCCTCCATTGAGTAAGATTCTTGATAAAATGCCTACAAATAATTAAAATGAATTATTAGTTATTTGTTAAACTAATAAATTTATTATTAAACAACTCGTAGTATTCAATAAGTACTTATAATACTTTATCTAAAGAAGTTAATTAAAAATATTTTGTAACTATCTCATACATGTTTCTCATAACATAATAGCAACATTCAAAATCTCCAGGTTGTTGAGGATACTGAAATATATATGTATATGTATATGTATATATGGAACTAATTGTTCAGGAGTTTGTAGTAACTTTTAAATTGACATACCGCAATTGGTTTCTAATTTACATTGCCTATACTCGTCTTGCCACCATATCTAGAATGTTTAAAGAGCCCTAAAATTTCAATAAATATGAACAAGTTATAACATTTATACAGAAATTTTGGAAAAATCTATTCTACAAATTGAATATAACCAACCTGTAGAGAAACCCTGCCATTAAAAATTATCTTAATCTATCAATAATCACAACACAAACACATTAATTTCACCTCAAACTCGATAACAATTATTCTATGGAAACTCAAAACTTATCCATCACGCATTAAACAAAAAAATATGATCAGGGAAATATATAATTACTTACATATTCAATGGTGGTCTGATTTGTGTTTTATGCTTATTTGACTGTGCTGAATCTAGAGGTGGGCGTGGGTTGGGTTGGGTAGATTTTTTGCCCAACTCAACCCAACCCAACAACGAGTTTAAACCCAACCCAAGCAAGTTTTGGTCTGGTTGGGTGGGTTGGACGGTTTGGACTTTGGCTCAATTGGTAAAAAATCTTGAAAAAAAAAAAAAGCCCATGACTCAATCATTAACTCAAATCTATTATGTACAGTACAATAACCCCAAATATAATAAATTGAACACTTTCTAATAAAATTAAAATATGTTCAATCAATATTTAAATAAGTTAAGTTTTATCAAAATAAAAAAAATAAAAAAATATTTTTTATTCGGGTTAGGTTGGGTCGGGTTTTTCATCCAACCCGCAACCTAACCAGGCCCAACTAAATTTTTTTAAACAAAACCCGAACCCAACCCTATTTTCATGAAAAATTGACCCGAACCGTTAGTGTCGGGTTGGGTCGGTTTCGGCGGGTTCGATCGGTTAATGCCCACCTCTAGCTGAATCCAAGAAGTACACAGTATTGGATTGAGAACAAATCACAAGCAACATCCAATGTCCCTACGTATTATGAACAGGTAAATACACCTTTAAATGTCAAATGATTCAAACTAAGTAAGAAAGAATGAATATTAATAGTCTTACTCTTGAAAGTACGGTGCTAGAACATATTACTTGGATTGCAATCTCTTCATGATTTCAGCCATATACGTAATAACGCCGTCAAAATTAGTTTTTACCTTAATTGATGCAATTTGTGACGGACACATAAATCCAATCTACTTGACACCTAATTACTCACAAAACTCATGTAGGTACCTAAAAATAATTAAACTAATAAATAAATGAATGATGAAAATTTAAACGAAATATATAAATTTTTGTTAAACAGTCTTACACTGTGTGTATTTGTAGGATAGATATATTCAACCACTCCATTTTAAGCAAGTCGGCGATGTCATCGATTGTAACGTAAATATCTGTGTTGTCCGTATAATAAAACACATTTGCGTGTAAAGGACATTGAAAAAGTCAATCCCAATAGGTGTCTGAATGACTGCATTATACAACCTTTTGCAATCACCACCAAGACATTGTAACTTTGCATCATCAATAAGCGGAGATCATCGGGTAGATAACATTTCAGACCTTTGGGCCTTTTTTTGTTTATCTACATTTTTTGCGTTTTTTGGTGACTCTTCCTTCATTTAGAAAATTTTTATTAATATAACCCGTCTCATATAAATATCAAAGTAAACAATTTTGAAAGAAGGTTTTATATAACTAAAAATTATTGCCTCTCCTAACATAACCAAATGTGAGGCCAATGACTAAATATTCTAATAGCTTCCCCCACCATGGTGTGATATTGACACCATACCCCCTCACTCGACCAGGATGTTCCTCCTTCGTAAGGGCTTCGGATAAGAAATCAAGCTGTCTATTTGTGACAAATGTCCTTTGAGTGGATTCCTCCCATTTTTCAATCTGTTTCAAAAGAAAAAAAAAGTGAGAATTTAGTACAAGTAAACTTCAATAAACTTTAATTCACAATATGAAAAAATGAAAGGCTATACTTATAAATTTTTCATACACCCCCTTGTTTTCTCGTTGAGGATGTAATAGGTTCTATCGTCCTTCTTCTTGGATTTTCGCTAACCCAATCTGAACTGCGATCTTGGCTTAACATGGATGAGCCAATTGACCGACAAGAAGAAGCAGAAGACAATGTGATGAGATTCGAAGCGCGAAAGAAACGCCGGAAAGTTCCAAACTCAGGTTGTGGTGGGACGGATGAATCATGACCCGATATTCACGACTCGATGGCTCGACGATGCAGAATAAAGAACCACGACTTTCAAAACGCCACAAGGAATTGCCCAATCTCCTTGATAACTTTCTAGTTTTGAACGCCACAAGATAATCAATCTTGATAAGCTCGGGTTTGTAATGTGAATCCACACATTAAAAAATTGAAAAACATTTAATCTCTTTTTATTCAATAATCAAAGTCTGATTACAATGAATGGAAAAAACGTATAAATAAACAAATTAAACCTAGCTGCTAATTGGGTTCAAAATAGAATTCTAATTAAACTAAAATAACTAAAACTGATAAGGAAATAAAAATCTGCGAAATCTGATCCGTTGAGCAGTTACGACCGTAAAGATGACACTTACGGCCGTAAGTGTGTTTCTGTTTAAAGTTATGGCCATGACACTTATACTTGTAGCCGTAAATATGAAAATCTTGGAATTCTAGATTTTAACCCGAGGGAAGGTTATGGCCGTGATAATCTTGACATTACGGTCGTAAGAACAAAACTGGTCCTTTTTACTCCGATTTTGCTCCAATTTGCAACAAACTCCGTTTTGGCTTGAATTACTTGAATTTTTCCGTCAAGCCTGCTATGACTCCGATTGTCGAGGGTCCGGAACACATCATACCCTCCTTCTTTAGGATGATTTGTCCCGAATCATAGCTTTGTTCATGTTGTTTCACTTCACTTCCTGGATCAAACGGAAAATTTCTCCTGTCATTACACATGATCAACCAAAAATATTCTGCAACGAGGGTCACGTGAATGACTTGAAGTTGAAATACCTTTGGACATTGGTGGTGTTGCACAAATTTCCACGTACCATTAACCTGCAAGAAAGAATTAAATAGAACGGGGAGGGACATGTTAGCTTCATGAGGTACAAGGTATGGATCCTTATATTCATGACAAACCACCACCAACTCCACTTCTTGAACCATGAGGCTCTTCTCTTCGCCTCTTTTCTCTTTTGTAACTTCTTGTTCGAATTTTTCATCTTCAAACTCAACCACATCTCCTAACTCCACACTTTTATCACCATGCTCGTGCACTACCTCATCACTACCCAAATGTGGATCTTCCAATTCAACACTCAAATCTTGAACTTCCACCTCAACTCCCAATTCATTCCTCTTATCATCAACAATTTCATTCCTAATCAATTCCCCATCAAATTTTGGAGTTTGTTTATTTGTTTTTAATTTCAACTCTCCCTCCTTCTTATCAATATCCTTATCCCCACGATGCCTCCTATTACACCACTTTTCGCTCTCCTTCCTTACCCTCCTTAAATCTTCTAGTGCTTCCTCTAATGTCAACCCATATAGTACGCATATTTTCCCTTTCTTAAGGAATTTGTATATGTGCATACTCTTATCATAAACAGCCTCCCTCCTATGTCTCCAAGGTTTTCCCAATAAAATATGATAAGATTTCAATGGTACTACATCACACCATACATCCTCACTATACCTTCCCTAGGTGATAGGCACTAGAACTTGTTTGGTTACTTTGAAATTCCCAAACTCCCTCATCCACGTCATCCTATAAAGTTTATAGTGTGGTTCTAGGGGAAATCCTAATTTTTCAACTACGGTGCTACTAACGAAATTAGTAAACCACTTTCCATCAATCGCCAAACTGCACCCCTTATGATCCACATAACATCTAGTTTGGAATAAACAGCCCGGATCATAATTCATTCCTTATGTAGCGTTAAAAAAAAATTCAAGAGTGAAGAGGATTTAGACATCAAATAGTAAGAACGACTTTTATTGACTTGGAAGGAAATGAATACCAAGAATTTTAAAGAAACTCAAGAAAGTGGTTCTTGAATTTCGGAGTGACCCTTTTTTTTTTTTTTTTTTTTTTGAATAATGAATTTTCGAAATTAAATAATAATAAAAAAAATATTTGTTTTTTTTAAATAAATCAGAAAATTCGACACGAACACAACAAAACAAACGGAACAGAATTTGGATAAGAATCGAACAAAATAAATACTTTTGAATTTTTGTTGAATTTTTATATGGATCAAACTGGAAAAAATTTACTGGCACGAAGAACACTCAAAAAAAGAAAGACTCAACAACAAGATATGGATAATTCTTATTATAGGCTTGATGATAAACACAAGAATTAAACTGGATAGAAAAACCTGAATTCAGAGTCTAGCTCTGGTACCATATGATGAGATTCGAAGCGCGAAAGAAATGTCGAAAAGTTCCAAACTTAGCTTGTGGTGGGACGGATGAATCATGACCCGATATTCACGATTCGATGGCTCGACGATGCGGAATAAAGAACCACGACTTTCAAAACGCCACAAGGAATTGCCCAATCTCCTTGATAAGTTTCTGGTTTTGAACGCCACAAATACTCTCGCGAATATTTGATAAGTTCTGGATGAACGCCACAAGATAATCAATCTTGATAAGTTTGGGTTTGTAATGTGAATCCACACATTAAACAATTGAAAAACATTTAATCTCTTTTTATTCAATAATCAAAGTTTTATTACAATGAATGAAAAAAGTGAATAAATAAACAAAATAAACCTAGCAGCTAATTGGGCTCAAAATAGATTTCTAATTAAACTAAAACTGATAAGGAAATAAAAATCTGCGAAATCTGATCCGTTGAGCAGTTACGGCCGTAAAGATGACACTTACGGTCGTAAGTGTGTTTCTGTTTAAAGTTAAGGCCGTGACACTTATACTTGCAGCAGTAAATATGAAAATCTTGGAATTCTACATTTTAACCCGAGGGAAGGTTACGGCCATGATAATCTTGACGTTACGGCCGTAAAGATGACACTTACGGTCGTAAGTGTGTTTCTGTTTAAAGTTAAGGCCGTGACACTTATACTTGCAGCAGTAAATATGAAAATCTTGGAATTCTACATTTTAACCCGAGGGAAGGTTACGGCCGTAAGAACAAAACTGGTCCTTTTTGCTCCGGTTTTGCTCCAATTTGCAACTAACTCCGTTCTGGCTTGAATTATTTGAATTTTTCCATCAAACCTGCTATGACTCCGATTGTCGAGGGTCCGGAACACATCACAATGGGTCTATTTGAAGCCACTCTGGTCTCATCCCAACATAACCAGCTTTACCTAAAAAGTGTGGATGTTCGTTCAACAATTGCCTTTCCCTAGCCTTCTGACTTGAAAAAACAAATCACAAACTTTTAGGCTTTCATCTCAATACAAAAAATTAATAAGAATTGTGACATTATACAGACCTTGAAAATCTCAGTCTCACGTTCTTTTTTGAATTTTTTCCACTGTTCCTCCGTCAGGAAATCGTAGAGCTAAGTAGGTGATGTGTATTTTGGGCACTCGTTGTTGATGAAATCATGCACCAACCTTGTTTTGAAGTCTTTCCATTGCGTAACCACAACTTTATACCAATCATTGATATTTATATCAACCCAAATACGGACCAAAGACTCAAGATAAGACTTAAAGTTCTTATATGGTCCGATCGGTCTATTGTGCTCATCAAGTTCAATGACTTTCACTTCCTGCACCTTCTTCATCTTTTTGCAAGTTGTTGGCCCACTAGTCTTTTTCTCTTGGCTAATGAATTGATCATGATCAGATGAACTTGAAAAACTAGTCATGACTTTGAAGGTTACTATTCAACGTACCTGCATATATAACAACACAATATATATATATATATATATAGCATATTAATTAGTGTTACCAAAATAAAAAAAGAGCATATATATATAAACAATATTACAAAGTTATAAGTAAGAATGTAAATGATCTTACACAACTAATAATCACAAAATATGGTCAATCCAAAATCCTTCTTCAAGATCCCAATGCATGTAATCGGTTTCAAGGTTATCTTCCCCTGAAGTTGCACCCATTTGTATACCAATAGAAACTGGAGGGGTTTCATCAAAGTGGTCGTAGTCTTCTTCATTCACCACATCACAAATGCCAACAATACGTCTCTTAACTTGAAGGACAACTGACCACTTAGTATGAGAAGGATCAAGAACATATAAAATTTGTTTTACTTGTGATGCAAGTATAAATGGCTCATCAAAATAGCTCAGCTGACCAAAATCCACCAAACTGAAACCTAATTCATCCACCAGAACACCCTGTCGATTATCAACCCATTTACATTGGAAGGGAAGAAACTTGAACTTCTTGTAATCAAGTTCCCAAATATCTTCAATTACACCATAATAAGACATTGCAGCATTTATTGGCCAGTATCTTTGGCCCTGGAAAAATATCTTGATAATGCTACTTGTGTCACGCCACTATTTTACATCGTACTCTTACAATCTTGACATTTTGTGTAAAATGTATACCCATTAATGTCACATGCTTCATAAGACCTCACAAGTATGCTAGGACCGTACCCTAACCACTTTATTGTTTCATAAATGGTATTCGGCATTTGTGAGAATTTTTTCATCACTATATATTTGAACCATTTTGAAAATGAATGATTATGTTGATTAGTTACCCACCTTTCATCTTTTGAAGGATTGTGTTACCTTAAAATGGACATGTCCTGGTCCAAATATGGGTGAACCTCAGTTAGGTGTTGTATGATAAGGAGGTGTGCTTAGTCTCGTAATTCAACACTAGGAAAGATTGTTTTTCATCCAATCGTACATTTACTTTCGAGTCTTCCCTCGTGATGAGAATTAGGAATACTAATAGCATCAACACCATTTAGGTAATCACTACAAAATTCGATAATCTCCTCAGCATCGTAACCTTCAATGATACTACCTTCAGGTCGAAATCGATTTCTCACATATCCTTTTAATATACCCATGTATCTCTCAAACTAGAATTATTGTTTGTCCTCGAACAATTTAAACTAAACTACAAAAATCAAAGAAATAAGAGAACAAATATTTTTGTTGAGTCAACATGTTTACCATATGCCTCCAAAGTCCAAACCAATTTAAGCTTTAAGCAAGCGTCATGAACAACAATTCGAAATAATTTCTAGTTATATCTGCCAGATTTTTAAGTGTGTGTGTGAATAGCCAATGTCAAACGCAAACTTATGCATGAGATATGCTCAACACGGTGTGGCTCATTATGCATATTCAAGCCCGAATCCCATGTGGTCAATCTATGATTTCTAATGAAATTCCTTTCAACGCTCATGGATGATCACCACTTTCTGCTTTTCTCTCACATCCCGGGTTTTTATCTATGTGGGTTCTAAAATTATTCTTTGCTTTTTCCACACAAGATAATCAGAATCGGAAATATGCGTGCATGACAAATCAGAAGAAAACAATCCCCAATTCTACAACCTCAACCACCACAGCTCAATCAACAAAGCTTATACCCTACAGTAATATATATATATATATATATATATTTTTCTTATGATGGACGACTTTTTCTTTTATTTGTCCCTGTCTTTTACCATCTTTATGCAGAACTTTTCATACTTGCTTTCTATATGACCCCTGTAGCGGGCATTCAGATCGGAAACTCCCAAACCAGACGGCTTTAGGGTACCAGGTTCAAAGAACCCCTCAGACGTACTTGCCTGAGTCATAAAGGCTTAAACAAAAAAGTTAAAGATGTTATAATGTCTTATGTGTAAGTCCACTCTCCGTACTTGCTTTCTAATTGACCCATGTAGCGAGCTTTAGGTCGATGACTCCCAAGCCAGTTGGCTTTAGGGCACCAGGTTTGAAAGACCCCTCGGACTTACTTACTCGAGTCAAAAAGGCATTTGAAGAGCGGAATAAGACCTTCAGCATTTTTCTGTTTTTATGCTGGAAATGGTTTATACCCGTTGACCAAACTGTAATGACTAAAGTGCAAAATCAAGAACCACAGACTTCCAACCCGTCAATACATACAAATTCCAACCATTTTACCCCCAAACTTGCCTTTTAGCATGATTGGTTCTAATTTAGGGATGGGGTGTCTAATGATCGAAATTCAGGGATTTTCAAGTCATTCCTAAGTTCACATTGCATAAGTTTTTGCCCCACGTGTATTAAACAAAATCTCTTACACAAGCAATTATCCAACACTGGCTATGTGCGCAATAAATATGAATCTAGCAAAACATAACTAGTTCAAAAATAAGTTCATGCTTTCATGTTGTCCAATTTTCAAACCTAAGCACAAATTGATTCATACTATATCCTAGGCAATAAACATGTCAACAAAGTTTTCAATCAATTTTTTTTTTAATCCCAATAAAATAGAATGAAAAGTAATAATATGGAAATAATGAGATCCACCCCCAAACTAGAAATGAACATTGTCCTCAATGTTTTGCCACATAAATAAGTAAGAATAATGCAAAACTTGACAAAAGAAAGAGAACGAGAACTTCCCAAGTGTAGAGGAGATGTCTCATTGTAGTCTTGATGCTTCAATTTGAAATGATGTTGGATGAATTTGACCCTATTTCTTGCCTTGCCCAACTTGATCGGATGTGTCTTGCCTGATTTTTACCTTGCAAATAAGAGATAAGTAATATTAAAAGTCATAAACATCAATAAGAAATAATGGAAGTTCAGTAGCACATCCCCAAACTAAAGTTAAAGCAAAATTTTGAATTTTCAAAATTGTCGACCACACACATTCAAGCCTTGACGTCGCCTAGAAAAACATAAATTTCCCCGAGCCATCTTTTGATATTTTAAAGTTCACAACATGGTCTACAAAATATAAAAAATTCAGGTCTTTTGGAGCCCAATAGGGTCATGTAAAACTATGGCAAAGTTGGTGACATGAGTGGATTTTCAGGTGCAATGGCCTGCAGTGGCCTTGCAATGAGGCTGTCATGGTGCAAACATTGTTTTAATGGATTTCATGCCATGTAGTGCACTAATTCATGAACTAAACACACTTACTCAATGAATACCATGTCATGAAGATAAATGCTCGGAAGAATCTCTAAAATTAGCACAAGAATGTCTTTGTGGCATTTCATCAAACACTATATGTGCACTCCAAAAAATTAAAGAACTTGCATCAATTTGGAAACATGGATTGACCAAGAAATTTCTACTTACTAAAGCACAAATCACATTCTCCAACAACTAACTTAAGCCCATACTCCACTCCCCAATAAAGTTGCACTTATGAATTCAAAGAAAATTTCACTCTTTTGAATAACTTGAAGGAAAGTGAAAACTTCATACCTTTGATTGAGTTTTGTAGGTAATGAAAGAAATAAGTTTGATGCAACACGGTGTTGATGACAAGCACACAAAATGTAAGATCAAACATGAGGTGATTAGGGGAGAGAAAACGAGTGTCTAATGTTTGAAACTGAAAACATGAAGCACAACACTTAAAACTGCCGATTATTGTCCCAGAGTACCCACGCGATCGCTTGGCTGGAGTGCCAGCGATCGCGTGGTTCACGGTTAAATAATCTGTTGATTTTTTAATGCATTGTCATGATCGCTAGAGCCTATAGGCCCGCGATCGCGTAGTTCACGGCAATAATGAAATTTTTTCTATTTTTTTCGGTTTTTAAAATCATTTTTACCCCCCTAATCACTTCATGATCGATGCAATGATTTTCCAAACCTTCACTTCATGATCTAAACTAGTGTGTTTAATATGTGGGATGACAAGTAAAAGCTTAGTTTAACACAAATATGCAAAATTAAAAATATACCTAAATATGCAAAGATAATGCAACAAGCAATAGAGTTTTAACATGCAAACATGTAAAACCCTCTAACAGGATACCTATCATGCATTTATTTAAAATTCAGCAAATAAATAAATAAATTATGAAAGCATAATAAATAAAAGGGAAGAAAGGTTGGGTTGCCTCCCAACAAGCGCTCCGTTTTAAGTTTAAAGCACGACTGTTTGCACTTCTTTATCATGGAGGCTTGAATGATCCTCTTGAGCTCCTGCACAACTTGCAATTACCTGCCTTGCACTTCTCAATCCTTTTCCTCACTCTCTTGTAGTCCAAGGCCTCCTTTTCCACTTGTTGCGGGATGTTAGGCTTTTCTTCCTTCTTGCCACTCCATCCATCTTTTACCTTCATACACTCATATTTTATGATTAAAGCCTCCTCAATCTTAATCTCATCCTTCGTGCAGCCACTTGGTTTCTTGACCTCTTCATCCACCTTAAAACAACTTTCATTTTGAATCTTTGGATCCTGTCTTGGCTTAATGCTGAACGTGACTTGTTCCTTCTCGACCCTAAAGATGATTTCTCCCTTTTCAATATCAATCAGTGCTCTTCCAGTAGCTAGGAACGGTCTTCCAAATATTAGAGGCATTTGAGTGTCTTCTTCCATATCAAGAATTACAAAGTCAACTGGGAAGAAAAATTTGTCAACCTTCACAATCACGTTCTCCACTATCCCATATGGATACTGTATAGACCTGTTGGCAAGCTTTAGTGTGATATTGGTTGGTTTAGGCTCCCCCAAACCAAGTTTCCTGTACACAGATAGAGGCATAAATTAACACCAGCCCCTAGATCACACAAAACATTATCAAAACTGAAATTACCAATAGTGCAAGGGATAGAGAAACTCCCTGGATCGGTCAATTTTTGTGGTAACATGCTCACGAGGGTTTGTTTCAGTATTACTGGGAAATTTACCTTGTTATCTTTTTGAACTTGCGTTTGCCAACTGTCCCAATTGAATTTTTATTTCTTTAATGTCAGCTTGATGGTTTTGTAGCAGCTGCAGTATAAATTCTTCACTAGAAGTCTTCTGAACTTGTTGTTGCTTCTGTTGTTGTTGTTGCTGAAACCCTGGTGGTCGTTGGGTGTTTTGATTGTTAGCCCATGAAAAGTTTGGATGCTTCCTCCATTCAGGGTTGTATGTCTGTGAGTACATACCTCCTTGCTGCCTCTGATTGTTCCCAACAAAATTTGCGTGCTCTTTATCCGGTTGACCTTGATATGCCATAGGACACTCTGATAGTGCATGATTCTCAAAACAGTAATCAAAGACTATGGTTGCCTGAGCTGCAAGCACTGGCTGCTGATTCATGCTGTCAAATTTCTTCGTCAGTGCGTCCAATTTAGCATTAATAGCTGTAATTTCATTTACCGCAGCTATTCCACCAGATTTCTGTGCGGTGCGATCGGAGTACCACTGATAACTATTTGCTGCCATTTTCTCGAATATTTCGGAGGCTTCTTCGTAAGTTAGATCCATCACAGATCCACCTGCAGCTGAATCTGCATGCTTTTTGTTGTCATTTGTCAACCCGTTGTAGAAAGTTTGTATGAGGATCCAATCAGCTATTCCATGGGTAGGACATTGACGAACCAGCTCATTGAACCTCTCCCAAGCCTCGAAAAAGGACTCTCCTGGCTGTTGGTTGAACGAAAGGATTTCGCGCCTTAGCTTTGACATCCGGCCAGGTGGAAAGAACTTGTCAACAAATTTTTGACTCATTACTTCCCAAGTAGTAATTTTGTGGAGGGGTAGCGTGTAAAACCATGCCTTTGCCTTGTCTGCCAATGAGAAGGAAAATAATTTCAGCTTTACCGCGTCACCCGGAACTCCATTCATTCGCTGCATGTCACATAATTCTTGAAAAGTTTGCAGGTGTGCATGTGGATCTTCAGACAGAAACCCATGAAAGACGGCAGAGTTTTGGATCAGAGAGATCAAAGAAGTCTTGATTTCAAAGTTGTTAGTAGGTATAGCGGGTGGCACTATGCAAGTTCCAATGTTTCCCACTGGAGGAATCATATAATCCCTTAATGCTCGCCTCCCGTTGTTCGGTTGATTTTGTTGTTGAACTACAATTTCTGCTGGCAGATTGTTCTGGTTATGCTGAATTTGGTTATCTGCCATTGCTAAATCTGTGTGTTGAGCTGCTTCCAATTGTTGTTTGCTCCTTTGTCGAAAAGTGCGTTCAATCTCTGTATCAAAAGGAAGCAATTCAAAAGATTTAGTTCTTCTTAACATTAATTTATAAAGACAAAAATTGAAACAAAAACTGAAAATAAAAAAAAAAAAAAAAAAAAAAAAAAAATAAAAAAAGCAAAATAAAGTTCAAAGTAAAATAAGAACTAATGGGTATTGATATTAATATAAAAACAGTCCCCGACAACGGCGCCAAAAACTTGTTCACTAATATCTCGCGATGCGAGATATCCCCGCAAGTGCACGGGTCGTGAGAAGTAATAAAGTGGACCTAAGAGTCCGGATTATTGTCCCACGAGGACTGTTTACTAAGTACCGAAATGTGTTAGTTCTAAACTTTATTTGAACAGACAAATGAATTTGATGTTTTAAATTAAAACTAAGAAGATGAATTAAATAATTAAATTATGAAATTGTTTTGTTTTAAAAGATGATTGTAAAGTGGTTGAGATTCACGATTTCACCTAGCCAATTAAATTAATTCCAATTCCAGATTTTATTTTCTAAATATGTGATCAATCGAATTCACTGATTCAAATTGAGATTCCTCTCTCGAGTTTAAATCAATCCTACTTAAATAAGTCAACCTTGTATCTCTACAGAGGGTCCGAATATTCCTTAACTAGATGCATTACACACAAGAATTCACACACGACCGCAATAATTACAAGAGTATATCTCTATCTCTCGTTCAATTACCGAATTTATTACCCAGATCTATGTTATTAACTCACCTCTCGGATTATGGAAATAACACATAAAATCATGAATAAGTGGCCAGTTCATTCACGCATTAAACGCAATAATAAATCAACACATGCATCAAAGCGTTAAAACAAGGAATATGGAATTAAAATAATATGACTAGGCTACATCGTTCATCCCAACATTAAAATTAGTTACACATCATGATTGTAAAACAAAAACAATAAAATATAACGTTCATTGAAAATAACAAAGAAGAATGGAAAGATTGCACCAATTATCAATTCTTCAAGTATCTTCAATTCACGCCCCTCTGCGATGCTTGAATCTCCAAGAATTTTAATTAAAATCTCTGTTGTGGCTCGTTCTATGGAGAGGCAAAGGTCTGATTTTCGTGCCTCTCATGTTGTATATATATCTTCTGGAGAAAACCTAGGTCAAGAAGAGAGAAGTCTGATAAAAATCGCGAGAAAAAGCCCACAGTTGGCCCAGCCGGATACGCACGCGATCGCGTGGTATCAACCCTAGCGATCGCGTAGACTTCATTAAAACTCTCGGGTTACAATTTTGCTTCTTCTCGCGATCGCTTGGTGTGTGACCAGCGATCGCGACTTCATCATTCTTCCGGCTGTGCAAGTTAGTCCCTGACTTTTAATTGCACCTTCAGTCCTCAACTTTCAATTGTTGCACTTTAGTCCCCAAACTTTATCTTCTTCTCGGTTTGACCATTCAAGCTCTTAATTCATTCAATTAGGTCCTCCAACCTCTGATTTTAGTCACTTTGGCACCAAGCATGTTTCCCGGTTGTTGTCACAAACTCCTCACTTGTCCAATTTAGCTCCAATTAACATCCAATCGTGTCATTTTTCCATTAATTGCTTCATTCTTCTTCAATTGGGACATTTTCTGAAAGATAAACAAATAAACATAAATTAAATAGCAAATATTCCCGAACGAAAATAATTAATCCTAATTTAGACATACAAATAAGTGTATAAAATACACTTATCAATACATATACCTTAAGAATACCGAAACAAAAATCTTAATTTCTCTCACCAACTGAACAAGTAAGTGCACCTTAACGTTAAAAAATAATGGCAGAAAATATATTTCAAATGGACATAGAGTGATAATAATATCGACCCGTTGCATTGAAAAAAAAAACACAGTTTATAATGACATGTTTAACATGTTTTGGGAGTATGCCTCGAATTTCAAATGGTAACAAGTGTTTCATTAAGACATGACAGTCATGAGACGTCATACCAACCAATTTCAGGTCCTTCATTAACACAAGACCTTTGATGTTTGAAGAGTATCCAGATGGAACCTTAACAATATTTAAGCACTCACAAAACCTGGTTTTCTCTTTTCTAGAAAAAGTATAACAAGCTAAGGGGTAAAAAGGTACACTTTTCTGACTCTTGCGGTGCTAACTTATCCCGTATCCCCATTACTACCATGTCTTTTATGAATTTGATACCATTTTTCGTCATTCCTTGAATGTTCAATAATGTCCGGATGATACTATCACATACATTTTTCTCCACATGCATTACGTCAAAACAATGCCTTTCTTGTAAATGTTCCCTGTATGGTAGATACCAAAATATGGATCGCTTCTTCCAAAGACTATTCTTAGGAGGCTTAAAAGGTTTGCCAAACACGACATCAGTATTTTTAACTCGATCATAAAACTCATTTCCTATTAACGACATGCGAGAAACTCAAGTTTCGATTTTTCCATTGAATGACTTTTTCTTCTTTTGATAAGGGTGGAGAACATGGAGAAAAATTCAATGACTCATAAACACATATTTCTTACAGTTTTTCAACCAAAGATCAACTTTGTCTTCCTCACAAATGGGACATGCTTTAGCTAATTTGTTAGTATAACCCGACCAGATTCCATGAGCTGAAAAATCATTTATTGTGCAAAATATCATAGCACGTAAGGTGAAATTCATTTGTCTGTATGCATCAAACTCCGACAGACTTTCATTCCACAACAACCTTAAATCTTAAATTAATGGCATTGCACTGTAGCAATCTCCAAAATAGCGTTTCAGTTACAATCATTGTTGGAGCAAATTTTGACTGCAAATTGGGGGGAATACCTTTTTGCAGTATGCGTTGGAGATGGCCTTAGGACTTGCCCTGATTCATAAATGGCTTTGCACTGTAGCCACGCTATAAATGTTTGGAGAAAGTTTTGGTTTTGCCAAATTTGTCCTAAAAGTTGATTGTTTCATTTTCATCCTTTGATATACCTGAGCTTGATGGAGCAAAGGATAGCCGATGAGAAGCATGCGAAGATTTTGACCAGCTGAAGCTTTAACGAAGCTGCCTGGAGAAATTTGATGTATTGATTTTACTCCTACGACCAGTTGATTTTGTTTCATTTTCATTTTTTTGTTGTATTGATTTTTCTATTTTTCCAATTGAAAAGTGTATTTGATTTGATGAGAGACGGAAAGGGGAAAATGTTTGCGAAAGATGGTCATAGGAGCAGACTGAGCAGATTAGCAGGAAGGTTGTAATTTCTTAATATATTTGGTAATTTAAGTAGTGTAATAAAATATAAAATTAATTAATTGGACCTTTATTTTATCACATTATTAAATTAATGATAAAATAAATATTAAAACTAAATGTATTTGATGTATTTCTCATTTTATCATTAATTAAAAAAAAAAAAAAAAAAAAAGCACTTGTGGTAATTAAATTAATGGAAAAAAATATATTAAATAAAATAATAATCAAAATTAAGTTTGGGCGTGAAAAAAATATTGTTTATTTGGTATGAAATTTGAAGTTTTGGGTTGGAGATGAGTTGTAAGGATAGATTAAGTGAAACTATATTTTAGTGTAAAGCCGACTGCATTTTAAAGTTTTGGGTTGGAGATGACCTAACAATATAAAGACCCTAACATTAACGGGGTCTCTTAAGTACAGAAGATTTCCAAAAATTGATGGTCGGGTCGAGTTGTTGCACTTAACATGTTTATGTCAAGAGCAACTGATAAGTGTTTTTCTTTCTTCAAAGTCCTTAAGAAAAACAAGGCATTCAATTTGAATGAAGAGTACAAGCAGGCTTTCCAGGAACTGAAGACATCACTCACAACACCCCCACATTCTTACCAAACTCAATCCTAGAGATACATTCTTCTTGTACTTGGAAGTTTCCTAGAATGTGTTCAGCGAAGTCCTAGTCAAGGAAGCAGGCAAAGTCAAACAATCGATCTACTTTGTGAGCAAGGTTCTGTTTGATGTCAAGACCATGTACACTTTGGTCGAAAAACTAGCCCTTTCTCTTGTTTTGGCAGCATGCAAATTGCGACAATAATTCCAATCCCATTCGATAATAGTGCTCAACAATCAACCCTCGAGGCACACACTATTGAAGCCCGATGTATCAGGTAGGCTCCTCAAGTAGGCCATCGGACTTGGAAAATTTAACACTGAATTAAAACTCAGACTTTCAATAAAGGCACGTGTCTTGGTGGATTTCATCGACGAACTCTCCCCAAGGCCTTGGGGGCCAAAGGATACCTTGACCGTGATTAACATTAATTTTTGGAAATTATTTGTTGACGGGACCTCAACTCTTCGAGTTCGCATGCATGAATCATCATCAACTCAAAAAAACTCATGGAGATACAGTACACCTATAGGTTTGAATTTTAAACAATCAATAATGAAGTAGAATATGAAGTAGTCATCATTGGCCTTGATCTCCTCCTCAATCTCAAGCTAGAACACACGGAGTTTTTAATGATTCTCAACTTATCAAATGGAAGAATTTTGGTACTTTCAAGGGGAAGGATGAGAAGATGTCTATATTTCCTACGTGTCCATGATCTATAGAGGAAATTAAATAATTATAAGTACTTGAAAATGTCAAGAACAAAGAACATTACGGCTTATTCCTGATTAGTGTTCAAGTTAACGAACGGCCTTGATAGAGCAATTCTCATGGGGATTGTAGCAGAGTCGAGCATAGCTCATAAACCCGCAATTATGAACATTGATTTCATATCTAATGGAAATCTTCCAGCGAACCTCCGATAAGAAAGAAACATCAGACATAGAGAAATAAGCTATAGTATGGTCAGAGCAATTCTCTTTCGCATGAGCCTAACACTGCCACACCTTAGGTGCCTTGGAACTTCAAAAGCAACCCAAGCTTTTTCCAAAGTACATGAAGGAATATGCAATAGTCATCAAGGTGCTCGAGCCTTGGGTTTCAAGCTCCTTAGTGTGGTTACTACTGGTCAACCATAAAAAAGATGCATCAAACTATGCAAGACGGTTTTAAAAGTGCCAAAGGTTTGGGAACAACACCCACACCTCGCTAAAGACATCACTCCAATTGAATGCCTAATCCCTTTCAAACAATGGAGTAGACATCCTAGGTCCTTTTCTTTTGGCTAGAGGATAGATCAAGTTCATTGTCGTAACAGTAGAGTACATTAAAAAGTAGGTAAAAGAAGAACACCTTGAAACAATTTTAGAGACCAAAATCAGGGCTTTCATTTGGAAATCCATTATATATATAGCTTAAGCTTGCCATAAGTGTTGATAACAGACAACGACATACAATTTGACAACTCTCAATTCAGAAGATTTTGCACCAATCTTGAAACCGATCACCATCTAACATTAGTCTCCCACCCCTAGACCAATGGGCTTGTGGAGGTAACAAATATGATAGTATTACAAGACCTTCATAACAGGATTGGGGATCTACAGGGGACTTGGCACAAGGACCTTCCATCCATACTATTGGCCTATCGGACCTCGTACAAGACAGCCACTGGAGAAATCACTATCATGCTTACCTTCATCCTGGAGGAAATGATAACATAGAGATTGAAATTTTTAGTTTCAGATGTTATAGTTCTAAAGTCGAAAGAAGCACCACCACACATCTTGACCTCCTAGAGAAAGTCTGTGTACACACCTCCGTGAAAAATAACGTCTTATCGAAAAAGGACAACCAAGTACATCAATGCCTAGGTCAACTCGAGGGAGTTTAGAGTCGGAGACCTCGTACTAAGAAAGGTAAGAACTGTTGAACATCCCTAGAAAAGCTTGACCCAAATTGGGAAGGATCTTAAGAAGTCATATGCCAAGGGAAGAGCATATAGTCTCCAAGACCTTTTCGGAAGACCGCTTCTAAGACCTTAGAATACAAATAATCTAAAGATTTACTACAAGTAATCAGTCTGAGCCCTACAACTCACCTCTACTAGTTGCTGGCCATCTATTATTTTATAATAGTCGTATTTCTACACCTTAGTGTTTATCATTTCTTTCTTTCATTTTATTTTTTATAGCATTCGTGCTTGCATGCCCATCTTTAATTTCACATTAGGTAGGATGCGTTTGTAATTATAAGTACTTAGGATATCATCCCCCAATAAATTAAATTTTCTCCATCTTCGATGATTGTACAAAGCATTGTCTTGTGCAAAGATTAAAAGCTTCGCCCCGCAAAAGCTCTCCTAGGCTATGCTCCAACAATGAGACACTTTCGGCACCGAGCAAGTTAAGAACAAAATCTTGGAAAAAGAATCCCCAGGTTACACAAGGTTTTAAGGGATATCGCCTTGCTTAGTGTAAACCCGACCTTCGCAAAGTGCTTAAATTATCATTTTAATCGGGCTTGATTGTTATCTACGATCTGGTACTTACTGTATTCGAGCTATCTACTTATAATAGGTTCAGATGTTGTTCAAGTTTAGGCTTATTACATGACCATTACTTAATTACAATTGGTTCAGACATTGTTCATGTTCAGAATTATTACCTTATCATTACCTATTTACAATGGGTAAGGTTTTGTTTATTTTTGGGCTTATTACGTGATCTTACTTACTTACGATGGGTTCAGACGCCAATCATGTTTGTACCTAGTACTTGTTTACAATTAGCACCAAATTAGTACATGCTCTGACCCTGGGCCTTATATCACCTAACAAAGCACAAACATAGACAACATCAAGCAAAAAACTTTCATTTCATTAAATAGAAAAATAGTTACAATAGCTATTACAAAAGTTTGTGGGGGAGGGGGGGGGGGGAAGAGGCCTAATCTATGTTCTCCGGGTTCTACCTTGGTTCAATATGTCCCTCTCAACCTCCATTTCATCAACATCATCATCATCCTCCTCCATCCCACCATCCTCGAAATCAAACAGGTCGAGCCATCATGGACCTTATGATCATCGGACAGGTTAGAAGGGTGGATTTCAATTCTTCGAGCTCGGACGATGGCTCGAGCCTACTTAAAAGCAAACTCTTGGGAGCCCATCGCTTACTCTTCCTTCATCAAGGCATAGACCTCGGACTTTTTATAGTCCTCAATTGCTCGGATCAGGATGTTCACTGATATTTCGAAATGCAAAATATCCCCGTAAGTGTATGGGTCGTGAGAAGTAATAAAGTGGACCTAATAGTTCAGATTATCGTCCCACGAAGACTGCTATTAAGTACCGAAATATGTTAGTTTCTATTCCTATTTGAACGAACGAAAGAGTTCGAGATTTTAAACTAAAACTAAAGAATTAAACTAAAGAAATAAGATTGTGAAATTGTTTTGTTTTTAAACAACGATTGTAATGTAGTTAGGAATCCTGATTTTACCTAGCCAATTAAATTAACTCCAATCCCAATTTTATTTCCTAATAATGTATTCAGTTGAATTCACATATACATATGAAATTCCTCTCTCGAGTTTAAATCAACTCTACCTAATTAAATCAATCACGTATCTCTACAGTGGGTCTGAATTATTCCTTCACTAAGTGCATGAAACACACGAATTCTTATAACAACTGGAATAATAGAAAGAGTATATCTCTATCTCTTATCCAATTATTGGATTTATTACCTCGATCTAAGTTATTAAATCACCTCTCGGATTATGAAAATAACTCATTATATCATTAATTGGTGATCAAGAAACTCAACCATTAAGAACAATAATAAATCAACACATGCAACAAAATCGTTAAAACAATGGAATTTGGAATTAAAATAATTAAGGTGGGCTACATCGTTCTTCCCAACATTGAAATTAGTTACACATCATGATTAAAGAACAAAAACAATAAAAGAAAAATTTGATGGAAAATAACATAAAAGAATGGAGAGCTTGCACCAGGTTCAATGTCTGTTCGGTATCCCCCAACCACATTTGGTAGCAAGACACAGCTTCGGTAATCATCGAGGGTCTTGACCAAAGGAAGCATGACCTCATCATCAAGATCAACAATCTAGAGATTCTACTTTTGTGGGGCAGAATCCCAAGGAACCTGTCTTTTTTGTTGAGGAGAAGCACTTGAGGTCCCCATCTGTGGCACCAAGCCTCGAACATGGGAGATCTCCCCAGGTCTACTACCTTTCGTCCCATATCTCGAGCATTTGTTGTTTTTCTTCTGACCAAGGTATGGGCCTCTAGTTGTTGGACCTTAGCCTTCTCAGATATGACTTGAAGAGAACACGGATCAATAGTCATCTCTGCCAAATAGAAAAAATTACTAGTAATTAGTAAGTCAAAAGGTCGGGAAAAGAAGGAAAGAAAATAAAGACAATAATCAAACTCCTACCTCTAATTCCTTGTATGCATGCCAGCAAGACCAAGGACATTATCACCAAGGAGATCATCGAGATCATGCTACAAGGACTCGAGATCCTCTATCTTTTTGCATATCCCTCTCTAAATGACGCGATCCCAGTCGGGAATCTCTTCGGACGCGCGGAATAACGAGAATTAAAGCCTCGGAAAGACATAAATCAGATTCGATGCAAAAATAACAAGAACACGAATAAATGAACAGAAATTAAAAGATAGATTTGACGGTAAAACCTTGACCCGACAATCACGACGCAATTTATGGCGATGCGGATTGAAGAACCAAGATTGGTGAATGCCACAAGGACTTGTCAATTTCCTTGATAAGTTTCGAATTGGGAAACGCCACAAATATTCTTGAGAATATTTGATAACTTTGTTGGAAGAACGCCACAAAGATTGGATCTTTGATAAGTTTAAGAAAAGGGAATAAACTCAACCTCTCAATTTTGGAGAATCCTCTCACAAATTTTATTAATCAAACTCAACTTAACTTTACAATGAATTGAAAAGAATATAAATAAGCAAATAACCTAGTCGCTAATTAGGCTCAAAATAGAATTCTAATTATGCTAAAATTGTAAAATAGGAAAATAACCTAAAATAATAAAAGGAAATAAAATAATTGAAAATTCTGGAAAATCTGGCGCTGCGTGTTTACGGCCGTGACAAAACCTCTTACGGCCGTAAAGGCCTTTCTGCTTAAATTTGTGATATTGGTTACTGCCGTGACACAATGTTTACGTCCGTGAATTTCCTCCAGTTTGAATGTTACGGCCGTAAGAATGGACATTACGGCAGTGAGACCTGTTCTGCTGAAATTCTGCATTTTCCTTCGATAGTTGATTACGGCGGTGATTGTATGTTTTACGGCCGTGAATATATGTTTTACGGCCATGAAGGAATTCCGTTACGGCCGTAAGGCCTTTTCTGCATAAACAATTTCTTTTACTCGGCTCGGCTCGATCCGTCCCTCTTCTTGGCTCGGCCCCAACACGAAACTTGCTCCGTTTTGCACGTAGATCACTATCATATTGTCGATGGCTCGACTTCGCCCTTCGATGCCTGGTCCGGATCACATCATACTCCCTCTTGAAAAGGATTCGACCTTGAATCCGTTTTTGGTCGGCTTTTCAAATTCCTCCTGCTTCTCCGGGCTCGATGATCCTATTTAAGCTTTTTGCAGTCCTTTAGACTCTTGGGCTGCTTATTTTGGCCAATAACTTTCTTTCCCGCTTTACGTTCATGGCTTGAGTTAGGTCCCTGCAAAACAGATTTCGTAGAACTGGGGAGGGAATTGTTAGTTCGGTTAAGTGCAAGGCGTGGATCCCCGTACACCAACCTATGTGCAAATAAACTCAATTTGTGGGTGGACTCTCTTTTCTTTTTGCACTCATTCTCTCCTTTTTCTGAGGTCGTGGCCTCAACTCTCTTGTTTTCAACTTTCACACCCTCTCCTTTTTCTGAGGTCGTGGCCTCAACACTCTTATTTTTTTCTTCAAACTCACTTTTGATTTTTAATTGATCATTTTGAGCTTCTTTTGAAGATAACGGAACAAGTATAAATTTCTTCCCACCCTTCACAAATGAATATTGATTCTTAAACCCATCATGTACTACCCTCCTGTCATGTTGCCAGGGTCGCCCCAACAATATATGACCAACATGCATAGGTACCACATCATAGACCACCTCATCCTTATAACCCCCAATGGCAAAATTGACCCTAGCCTGCTTATTTACCTTAATTTCCCCCGACTCGGTCAGCCATTGCAATTTATAAGGGTTTGGATGTTTCATCAAGCTTAAGCCTAATTTATTAATCAACATTGTACTAGCCACATTAGTACAACTTCCCCCGTCAATCACCATACTACAAGCCTTTTTTCCCACCAAGCACCTAGTATGAAAAATATTATCCCTTTGCTCGCCAATTTCATCCACCCTAGCCCTAGCACTAAGGACACGCCGATTAACAAGTGATTCTTTTTCAGGATAGGTCAACCCTTCCTCATCACTACTACTAGCTCCAACATCCACTAACTTAGGCATTCCCTTAAATTCATCCTCGGAACTAATTTCACCATTATCACGTAATATAAAACTTATGTGATCCAGACCACGGATACGAGCCCGCACAAAGATCCGTTGAAGATCAAAGGAGGACCGATGACTCGATTGCAAACAAAGAGGGCCAATGAAGCAATGGACAAGTTAGTTCAAGAAACAATGGCCAAAACGATGTTCGTGTCATCAAAAGAAGCAAGTTCCATGTTGGGACCGAGCCAAAACGACGAGTGGATCAACCTCATTCAGGCCGTCGAAGAAAATTAAAGAAAATTCAATGTTACGGCCGTAACAAGTAATTCCTCACGGCCGTAACCAGCTCACTGTTAAAATTGATAATTCAAAAAACAAAGGATTACGGCCGTAAGAGTTAAGGTTCACGGCCGTAAAGGAGTCACTGCACAAAAATTAGAATTTGAATTGTTTTTGACTTACGGCCGTAAGAAAATATATCACGGCCGTAAATATGGAACAGTAACAAGGTTACGGCCGTAAGGATAGTAGTCATGGTCGTAAAATCCTATACGCGTGAATTTTAGGTTTTATTTATTTCCTTATTTTTAGGTAGTTGTTTCCTTGTTTAATTAGAACTGTTAACCTAGATTTTGACCCTATTTATAGGGATGTAATTTTCATTATTCATAGACAACTTTGATATTATAATTGAGAGGCTATTTTGCTTTCACAATCTTATTCTTCATTGAATAAAATCCGAACTTGCGAGTTATTCTTGTTTGTTCAAATCTCGGTGAGAATTATTATTGCTTGTGATCAAGAGGTCAATATATCCCAGTGATTGTATTGGTTTCTTGATTCAATTAATTTTAATTGGATCCATAAATCGTGGTTCTTGGCGTTCTTGGGTCGAATCCAATAATTTTTGGGTTGCGTAGCTACAATTGCTACGTGGTTTGCATCATCTGGTATCAGAGCTTAGGCTCCAAAAATCAAGGTTATATCTTTGTTTGTTTTCTTGAGTCTTCTTTAATCTTGTTCTTCGTGTTCTTCCAGTTCTTGAGTCTTTAATCAGAAAAGTGTCACAAAAAATTCAATAGTCGTTATTTCCTTCGTTTGTTATCCAAATTAAATTCCGTTTGTTTCGTCTTTCTCGAAGTTGAATTTTCGAGAAAAAAAAAACGAAAATTCCAAAGTCCAACAAAAAAAAAAAAAAAAAATTAGCTGTTATTTGATTTCAAGAAATATATTCTTGACTCAATCTTAGTTTCCATAAAAAGTGTCAAGTTCTATATCGAGTCAATTTCCATTATCTAAAGGTCTTCTTCAAGTTTTCCAAATAGTTCATAAAATTCTCACTCTTCTCGATTTGAATCATTCGGGTTTAAACTTGTTTAAGTTCGGGTTCGTTCTTTGAAGCAATTGGGGTGAAAGCCATTGAGTGGAAAAAGGCAGAGAGGTGAGATCAATAGAGGGTAAAAGCCAAATTTGAGTGATACACGAGCGAAATACACGTGAGACATATAATATTTAGTTTTAGGATGTCTGAACAATCTGCTACTACAAAAAACAACGATCGAGTCAACATGATGGAAGAGATGGTACAACGGTTTGAGCTGTTGTTTGGGGATGTGTTAGGTAGGTTAGAAAAGCTTGAGCAACCTCAGGAAGTGCCTAATGCCCGCAGGCAAGGTGGGCAAGGTCGTAGAGTAGAGGGGGTCGGCATGGAAGAAGGGATAGAGATCTTGGTGGCGATAGGATGGATGGTAGTATGAGCAACATCAAAATGACAATTCCGTCATTCAAGGGTAGGAGTGATCCGGAAGCATACCTAGAATGGGAAAAGAAGATGGAATTAATTTTCAATTGCTACACTTATTCGGAAGAGAAAAAGGTTAAGGTAGCTGTACTTGAATTCTCCGATTACGCTATTACTTGGTGGGATCAATTGGTGACTTCTAGGAGGAGGAATCGCGAGAGGTCCGTTAGTACTTGGGATGAGTTAAAAGCTATCATGAGAAAGAGGTTCGTTCCTAGTCATTACCATCGGGAGCTTCATCAAGAATTACAAAGTCTATACCAAGGATCGAAGAGTGTGGAGGATTATCATAAAGAGATGGAGATGTTGATGATTAGAGCTAATGTAGAAGAGGATAGGGAGGCTACGATGGCTCGATTTTTGAATGGATTGAATAGGGATATAGCTAATGTGGTTGAACTACAACATTATTTGGAGATGGAAGATATGTTGCACATGGCTATAAAGGTGGAGAAGCAAATAAAGAAAAAGGGAACGGCAAGGTATCAATCTGGTTCTAATTCTTCTTGGAAGCCGAAGTGGGAAAGTAAAGGAGATGGGGCTGTTTCTAAAGGGAAGTTTGAAGCACCAAAAGGGAAGTTTGAGGCACCAAAAGGGAAGGAGGAACAAGCTAATAAACTCGTACCTAAAGGGGAACCTCAACCATCTAGGAGTAGAGACATTCAATGCTTCAAATGTTTGGGGAGAGGACATGTGGCATCTCAATGTCCTAATAGGCGAGTGATACTTGTGCGGAAGGATGGAGCCATGGAGAGTGATAGTGAGGAAGAGGATTATAGCGATATGCCGGCATTGGAGGAAATATGTGATGATGAGGATGTGTTATCCGGGGAGCATGGCTAGCTATTAGTGGCAAGGAGAGCTCTTAGTGCTCAAATCAACACGGATGATTTGGAACAACAACGGGAGAACATATTCCATACACGATGTCGCATTAATGACAAGGTATGTAGTATGATTATTGATGGTGGTAGTTGCACTAACGTCGCTAGTACTATACTTGTTGAAAAATTAGGATTACCTTTGTTTTAACATCCTAAGCCTTATAGGCTTCAATGGTTAAATGATAGTGGAGAAATTAAGGTGAATAGGAGGGTGTTGGTGAGTTTTTCTATTGGTAGCTATGTGGATGATGTTATGTGTGATGTGGGTCCTATGCATGCCGGACACATTTTGTTGGGTAGGCCTTGGCAATATGATAGGAAGGTAACGCATGATGGGTATAAAAATAGGTATAGCTTTACCAAAGGGGGAAAAACCATTACACTTGCACCATTGACACCGTCACAAGTGTATGAATATCAAATAAAATTGAAAAATGATGAAGAAAAAAGAGTGAAGGAAAATGAGAGAAAGAGAGTTGAGGCCACGACCTCAGAAAAAGGAGAGGAAAAGAGAGTTGGAGCCACGACTCCAGAAAAAGGAGAGACGAGAGAAAAAAGGAGTGTTGGGGTACATACCTCAGAAAAAGGAGAGGGAGTGAAGAGTGCCAGAAAAGAAAGAAAAATGAGTTTCTACGCAAAAAGGAGTGAAATTAAGAAAGCATTCATGGAAGAACGGCCAATGGTCCTTCTTCTATACAAGGAATCATTCCTTGCCTTTGATGAAACTAACAAATCCCTCCCTAGTTTGGCTATTTCTCTCTTGCAGGAATTTGACGATGTATTTCCCAATGACATACCTAGTGGGTTACCACCCATTCGAGGTATTGAACATCAAATTGATTTCGTACCTGGAGCAGTCATTCCGAACCGCCACGCTTATCGAAGTAACCCCGAGGAGACGAAGGAGCTCCAAAGGCAAGTGGAGGACTTGATGAGCAAAGGGTATATAAGGGAAAGTATGAGTCCATGTGCCGTCCCCGTGTTACTTGTACCCAAAAAGGACGGGACTTGGAGAATGTGTGTCGATTGTAGGGCCATCAAAAACATAACGGTAAAGTATCGTCATCCTATTCCTAGGTTAGATGATATGTTGGATGAATTGCATGGCTCTAGCATATTTAGTAAAATGACCTTAAGAGTGGTTATCATCAAATTCGAATGAAAGAAGGAGATGAATGGAAAACTGCTTTTAAAACTAAGTATAGCATGTATGAATGGTTAGTAATGCCTTTTGGACTTACTAATGCACCTAGCATATTTATGCGTTTAATGAATCATGTTTTACGTGCATTTATAGGTAAATTCGTTGTAGTTTACTTCGATGATATCTTGATATATAGTAAAACTTTGAATGAGCATGTGGAGCATGTTAGGTGTGTGCTTGTGGGTTTAAGACAAGAGCAACTTTTTGCTAATTTTAAAAAGTGTGATTTTTGCATGGAAAAAGTTGTGTTTCTTGGCTATGTGGTTAGTGCTAAAGGAATAGAAGTAGATGAAGAAAAAGTCAAAGCTATTAAAGAATGGCCAACACCTAAAAGCATAACTGAGGTTAGGAGTTTTCATGGCTTGGCTAGTTTTTATAGGCGGTTTGTTAAAAATTTTAGCACGATTGCCGCACCACTCACAGAAGTTGTCAAAAAAAAGTGTAGGTTTTAAATGGGGAGTAGAACAGGAACACGCATTTGAAACAATCAAAAATATGTTGTGTGAAGCACCGGTTTTATCACTTCCTAACTTTGACAAGGCTTTTGAGATTGAATGTGATGCCTCAGGGCTAGGCATTGGAGCTGTTTTAATGCAGGATCAAAGGCCAATCGCATATTTTAGTGAAAAACTAAAAGGGGCTGCACTTAATTACCCCACATATGACAAGGAGTTATACTCACTTGTGCGCACTTTGGAGACATGGCAACATTACTTGTGGCCACGGGAGTTCGTGATACACACTGATCATGAATCCTTGAAGCATTTGAGGGGTCAAGCTAAGCTGAGTAAGAGACATGCAAGGTGGGTAGAATTCATCGAAACACTTCCCTATGTCATCCGATACAAACAAGGTAAGGAAAATGTGGTGGCAGATGCATTGTCTCGAAGTTATGTTCTTTTAAATTCTTTAAATTCTAAATTGCTTGGATTTGAATACATTAAGGACATGTATGCTAATGATCCGGACTTTTCTAATATTTATGAATCATGTGGTAAAGGGGCTTTGGATAGGTTCTTTAAACATGATGATTATTTATTTCGAGAAAATAAATTGTGTGTCCCTAGGTGTTCAATGAGGGAGTTACTTGTGAGAGAGGCCCATAGTGGAGGCTTAATGGGTCATTTTGGAGTTAAAAAGACCATTGAAATCCTAAGTGAACATTTCTATTGGCCTAAGATGAAGATTGATGTGGTTCGGGTTTGTAATAGATGCATTAGTTGTAAGAAGGCTAAATCTAGGATTAAACCCCATGGATTATATATGCCTTTACCCGTCCCTAGTGAACCTTGGGTCGATATCTCTATGGATTTTGTTTTGAGATTACCTAGGACTAAGAAGGGAAGAGATTCAATTTTTGTGGTAGTAGATCGCTTTAGTAAAATGGCACATTTCATACCATGCCATAAAACTGATGATGCTACTAACATAGCTGAAATTTTCTTTCGGGAAGTCGTGCGCTTACATGAGGTTCCTAAAAGTATTGTCTCGGATAGGGATGTTAAATTCCTTAGTCATTTTTGGAGAGTCTTGTGGAACAAATTAGGAACAAAACTACTTTTTTCTACAACTTGTCACCCACAGACCGATGGACAGACCGAGGTAGTAAATAGGACAATGATTCAATTATTGCGCACCATAATCAATAAAAATTTGAAAAATTGGGAAGAGTGTTTACCATTTATTGAATTTGCATATAATAGGGCTATACATTCTACTACTTCTTATTCACCATTTGAAATTGTTTATGGTTTTAATCCGCTAACGCCATTGGATTTAATTCCTTTACCTGTGAATGAACGTAGTAGTTTAGATGGAAAGAAAAAGGTTGAGATGGTCAAAGCACTCCACGACAAGGTGAGGTTGGCGATTGAAAAGAAAAATGAACATTATGCTTCACAGGCTAACAAAGGAAGAAAAGGCGTCATATTTGAACCCGGTGATTGGGTTTGGGTACATTTGAGAAAGGAGCGGTTTCCAGAACAACGCAAGTCAAAGTTACAACCGCGAGGAGATGGTCCATTCCAAGTGATTGAAAGGATCAACAACAATGCCTATAAATTAGATCTTCCTGGTGAGTATAATGTTTCGGCTTCATTTAATGTTTCTGATCTCTCCGTTTGATGCAGGTACAAATTCGAGGTCGAATCCTTTCGAAGAGGGAGGGGATGATGTGATCCAGACCACGGATACGAGCCCACACAAAGATCCGTTGAAGATCAAAGGAGGACCGATGACTCGATTGCAAACAAAGAGGGCCAATGAAGCAATGGACAAGTTAGTTCAAGAAACAATAGCCAAAACGATGTCCGTGTCATCAAAAGAAGCAAGTTCCATGTTGGGACCGAGCCAAAACGACGAGTGGATCAACCTCATTCAAGCCGTCGAAGAAAATTAAAGAAAATTCAATGTTACGGCCGTAACAAGTAATTCCTCACGACCGTAACCAGCTCACTGTTAAAATTGATAATTCGAAAAACAAAGGATTACGGCCGTAAGAGTTAAGGTTCACGGCCGTAAAGGAGTCACTGCACAAAAATCAGAATTTGAGTTGTTTTTGACTTACGGCCGTAAGAAAATATATCACGGCCGTAAATATGGAACAGTAACAAGGTTACGGCCGTAAGGATAGTAGTCACAGCCGTAAAATCCTATACGCGTGAATTTTAGGTTTTATTTATTTCCTTATTTTTAGGTAGTTGTTTCCTTGTTTAATTAGAACTGTTAACCTAGATTTTGACCCTATTTATAGGGATGTAATTTTCATTATTCATAGACAACTTTGATATTATAATTGAGAGGCTATTTTGCTTTCACAATCTTATTCTTCATTGAATAAAATCCGAACTTGCGAGTTATTCTTGTTTGTTCAAATCTCGGTGAGAATTATTATTGCTTGTGATCAAGAGGTCAATATATCCCAGTGATTGTATTGGTTGCTTCATTCAATTAATTTTAATTGGATCCATAAATCATGGTTCTTGACGTTCTTGGGTCGATTCCAATAATTTGTGGGTTGCGTAGCTACAATTGCTACGTGGTTTGCATAAAAAACCGAAGCCTAAAAAAAAAAAAAAACTTTGGGCGTCGGTTTTATAAAAATCGACGCCCAAAGGTTTTTTTTTTATTATTTTTAATTTAGGCGTCGGTTCTAAATTTAGAACCGACGCACAAACTTCATTTTTTTTAATGACCTGCAGTGACCTGGACGTGACCTGGAATGATCCAGGCCACTGCAGGGCGTGGCCTGTTGTGACCTTCAATGATCCAGGCCATTGCAGGGCGTGGCCTGCTGTAACCTGCAATGACCCAGGCCACTACAGGTCATGGCCTGCAGTGACCTGGACGTAGCCTGCAATGACCCAGGAGGTGTGCTTTATATCGCAATTCAACATTGGGGATGATTGACTTGCATCCAATAGTACCTTTACCTTCAAGTCTTCCATCATGCCGAGATTTAGGAACACCAATAGTCTCAACGTCATCCAAGTAATCAGTAAAAAATTCAATAGCCTCCTCAGCAGCATAACCTTCAATGATACTGCCTTCAGGTCGAAATCGATTTCTCACATATCCTTTCAATATACCCATATATCTCTTAAATGGATACATATACCTCAAGAATACTGGACCACAAATCTTAATTTCTCCCACCAAGTGAACAAGTAAGTGCACCATAACCTCAAAAAATGATGGCGAAAAATACATTTCAAATTGACATAGAGTGATAACAATATCGGCCTGCAAATCATCCAACTCCTCCGGATCAATAACTTTGCTGCAAATTGCATTGAAAAAAAAAACAAAGTTTTATAATGACTTGTCTAACATGTTTTGGGAGAATGCCTCGAATTGCAACTGGTAACAATTGTTGCATTACGACATGACAATCATGAGACTTCATACCAACCAATTTTAAGTCCTTCATCGAGACAAGACTTTTAGTGTTTTATGAGTACCCAGAT
This sequence comes from Ligustrum vulgare, assembly GCA_963555705.1. Classification (NCBI taxonomy): domain Eukaryota; kingdom Viridiplantae; phylum Streptophyta; class Magnoliopsida; order Lamiales; family Oleaceae; genus Ligustrum; species Ligustrum vulgare. The sequence goes on along the minus strand of OY743169.1, from coordinate 55,832,963 downwards.
GGAACCTTAATAGTATGCAGGCACTTACAAAAACTTGTTTTCTCTTTTCTCGACAAAGTATAGCAAGCAGGGGGTAGATAAGTACGCTTTTCCGACTCTTGCGGTGCTAATTGATCCCTTATCCTCATTTCTACCATGTCTTTCCTGACTTTAATACCATCTTTCGTCTTTCCTGGAATGTTCAACAATGTCCCAATGATGCTATCACAAATATTTTTCTCCATGTGCATTACATCAAGACAATGCCTTACAGATAAGTGTTGCCAATAAGGTAGATCCCAGAATATGGACATTTTCTTCCAAAGACTCTTCTGAGGAGGCTTAAAAGTTTTTCCAAATGAAACATCAAAATTTTTAACTCGTTCATATACCTCACCTCCTGTTAATGGTAAGCGAGCTGTTCGAGCCTCGATTTTTCCATTGAATGGCTTTTTCTTCTTGCGATAAGGGTAGTCCGTAGGGAGAAATCTTCTATGACTCATAAAGACATTTTTCTTGCAGTTTTTCAACCAAATATCAATCATGTCTTTTTCATAAATGGGACATGCTTTAGGTCCTTTGTTAGTATAACCCGACAAGTTACCATAAGCTGGAAAATCATTTACGGTGAAAAATATCATAGCACGTAAGGTGAAATTCATCTAAGTATATGCATCAAACACATACACGCCTTCATCCCACAATAGTTTTAAATCTTCAATTAGTGGGGCTAGATAAACATCTAGGTCATTACCCGGTTGTTTGGGCCCTGACATTATCAAATATAACATGATATACTTGCACTTCATACATAACCAAGGAGGAAGATTGTAAATAGTCAAAAGAACCGGCCAAGTGCTATGTCGACTACTCATATTACCGTATGGGTTCATCCCATCTGTACATAGTCTCAGCCTAAGATTTCTATCTTCGCTCCCAAACTCGGGAAACAACTTGTTAATATTCCTCCATTGAGGAGAATCAGCCACGTGTCTTAGTTTTCCATCTTCTTTTCTCCCGTCGGCATGCCACCGCAAGTTCTTTGCATCCTTTGCATTGGCAAAACAAACGTTTAAATCTTGGTATTACAGGTAAATACCATAACACATTTTCCGGAGGGCTTTTCTTATCACCACAATTATCATTCACGTTCTTCTGTTTATATCATGATGCCCCACACTTTGGACATAGACGCAAGTCCTTGTAATCATTTCAATACAGTATACAATCATTTGGACATGCATGTATCCTCTCAATCTCCATACCCATCGGGCACAACAATTTCTTTGCCTCGTAAATTGAACTAGGAAGTTCGTTATCTTCCGGAAGCATCTCTCGTAACAGTCCCAATATTTCCGTGAAACTCTTATCACTCCACCTATTGCTTGCTTTCAAGTTATACAATTTTAGTACAGCAGACAATTTAGTGAATTTATTACAACCAGAAAACAAAGGCTTCTCAGACTCGTTGAACAAGTTATCTAATACATGAGGCTTTTCAATGTATTCCCCTTGTATATCACGCATCATTTCGTCTATCATATCATTCTCGTCATTTTCCAAATCATTCTCACAAATATTGCTTGAATTATTCTGCTGCTGATCACCAACATCGTCACCAGTGCTCGTCCTGGGAAGCATACTCTCACCATGCCATATTCATCGTGTATAACCTTCCTTAAACCCACGACGAATCAAATGACTCTTCACTTGATCAAAACTACGAAACTTTCTCAAATTCTTGCAATCGTAACAAGGACACAAAATCATTGTTTCACCTTTCTTTCTCTTGTTTTCATCCGCACATTTCATAAACTGTTCAACACCTTTTACATATTCATGTCTATTACGTCTGCCATACAACCAACCCCGATTCATATCAATGACCTATATGTGAAGATATAATTAAAAAATTTTATTAGTTTTGAGTAAATATTTATTTATTATGGTCAATTCTGTAATAGTGAAAATCACTTTAAACCATAATTTTCATTTTTTATTTACAAAATTTTACAAAACTTTTGACACAACCTCCCCTATAAATTGGACTTAACCAACCTGTAGGAAGAATCAACATATCACAATAAACCAAAATGTTCAACCTCGACATATTCAAAAATCAAATACAACTCAAATCAAACTTCAACATCATCAACTACTCCAAGTTTAATTTGAAATCCATTCTCAATTCTTAAAAAGTCAAGCTAAGATTTCATGACTTAATATCTCATAATTTCAACTCCAATAACTAAAATATTAAAATGTATCTATCTACTAACTTAAAATCAACAATATAAATTTAACACCCAAATTTATATATATTAAAATTTTAGGAACACATTTATACATATTAATATGTAATTATCATATTTATTTAATAACAAATATACATACATATATACATATACACACACACACACACACAATATATACACTGGCATATACACACACACACACACACACACGCACACACAAATATATATACACGCAGACACATATATATACACATAAATATATATACACAAATATATAATTCTATACACACATATATACACACATACATATACGTACATACACTAGTACAGAAACAGTCTTTCGCGTCGGTTATTTAAGAGAATAGGTGTCGATTTTTGAGGCGACGCGTAAAGTGAAGACTTTACGCGTCGGTTGTAAAACGACGCGTAAAGTTGAAAAAAAAAAGTTTTTAGGCGTCGGTTTTCCTTAAAACCGACGCGTTTTCAATTTATTTTTTTTTTGGCACGAAATTCATTTGCCTATAGAGTAAAATACAATGACCTAGACATGACATGCAATGACCTGGATGTCGCCTGCAATGACCCAGGCCACTACAGGTCATGGCCTGCAATGACCCAGGCCACTGCAGGCCATGGCCTGCATTGGCCTGGACGTCACCTGCAATGACCCAGGCCACTGCAGGTCATGGCCTGCAATGACCTAGATGTCACCTGCAATGACCTGGATGTCACCTGCAATGATCCAGATCACTGTAGGTCATGACCTGCAATCACCTAAACGTGGACTGAACATTTTCCACATGCACATCACCAAATATGTATATAATCGACATAATTAAAATAATGTTAAATAAAGGAGAAATAATTATATTTACAAAATCGTTAATGTAACATGTAATTGAGTAAATAGAAGTTTGAATACACGTCGATTTACACACACCTATCGACGAAGTATTTAGCCCATAAGTTTTGAATTTCAGCAATTTCCTCCGTTGAGTAATACTCTTTAAATGCCTACAAATAATCGAAATGAATTATCAGTTATTTTGTAATAAAATATGAAGGGATAATTAAAAATTATCCTGTTCAATAACTTATACCTTTTCCAACGACGGACGCTGAAAGTGTTCAGTGACTATCTCATACATATTTTTCATGACGTAGTAGGCACACTCAGAACCTCCGAGCTGTTGAGGACACTGAAATTTTCACATTAAAAACTAACATTAATAATCACACTAAATAGAATATGAAAATAATTCAAAGATTTGTAATATATTTTAAATATGTGTTTTCATACCTTTATTTTTAGCCACGTTGTATTGGCTCTTGTCCTAATGCCTCCTTGTGTCGAATATAGTTTGAAAGCCCTAAAATTGAATTAAATTATTCGAATCAGTTACAAAATAAATAAATACAAAAACTAAGATTTCTATAAAAAATTTGGCATAGTCTCCCCTATAAATTGAACTTATCCAACCTGTAAATAGACGCGTTGCTATTGAATCTATCACAACTTCTCAACAATCACAACATATATTCATCAAAGTGAAACTACAACTCCACAATCAATTTCACCACAACTCCACAATTATTTCATGAAAATTATCATAACTTACGTATTCAATAGCGGCTTGATATCTAAGCCACGCTTAAATTCACTAGGTGAATCCAATAAGTACACCGTACTCTTCTGAGGAGAAATCACTAGAAACATCCAGTGGTTCCTACGTATTATGAACATGTAAATACAACTTCAAACAGTTGCGATTCAAATTACAAAAAAAAAAAATTAACTGTTAACAAGAGAGAATGGTCTTACTCCTGAAAATACGGTGCTAGAATGAATTTCTTTGTTTGCATTGCCCTCATGGTCTCGTCCATATAATTTACAACACCATTGGCATTTTTTCTTACCAACACCGACGCAATGTGTGACGGAGACATGAATCCAATTGAATCAATACCGCAATCCTGACATAACTCATGAAGGTACCTAATAATAATGACACCAATAAATAGAGATCGAACAATGATTTAAATTGAAGTTGTAATTTGTGATCAGAAGTCTTACAATGCAAATATTTGTAGGATAGATGTATCCAACCATTGCATTTTAAGCAGATCGGTAATGTCTGCGACTGTAACAAAAATACAATCCTCGAACGTACAATTGAAGACGGAGGCATCTACGGGCACCTGATAGAAGTCATCACCAACAGGCAATTGAAGGACCAGGGTGTTTAACATTTTGCATTTATCACCCAGACGTAGTAAAGTCTCATCGTCGACTATCGCAGGTCGCTGGGTAGATGACAATTCAAAACTCTGAGGTCTTTTCCCTTTATTAGATTTTTTTACGATCTTTTTTGGGGCCTCTTCCTGCAATAAGACAATTTTTGTCATTATAACACGTCTGATACAAATTTAAAAGAAATTAATATTGACATAAAATTTTATATAACTCGATTTTATTACCTCTCCAAAAATCACCAACTCCTTAGGCCATTGGAAAAAACTTCCAATAGCTTCACCCACCGTGGTGTGGTGCTGAGATGGCGCTGGAAGATAGAACGCTTCTGCACCATCTATAACATGGTCAACGGACACCTTCACATGATCAAGCCAGAGTGGTTGATGATGCACCACAGTCTCAGGTCCGGACGGATAAACCATCCCGCTGGCCACTATTTGCTTGTCACCATCAACAAATACGGCGAGACGACAGGGAATCGGCTTCTATTTTTCAACATATATGTCAAGCCTTTCCATTTAAAAAAAAAAGCGATACTAAAAAAACTAAATACTTTATGGGTAAGTACCTAAAGACCATCAAATGGGTCTGGATTCACAGAGTGGCAACTACTTCGAGTTGGTGGTCGGGGCTGTGCAGTTACCTCCACCTTGGCATCAACATTGAGGCCCAAGCGCTGGAGGATGGCATCATATTTACTCTGCATACTATGGTACGCGCTCTGCATACTGTCAAATTTACTTTGCATCTCCGACATGGTTTGATGCCTGACCTGCTCTGTGATGCTATCCTCCATCTCCTTCCTGATGATATCTTTAATGTCGTCTACTGACACGACCCCACACGATCGTCTAAGGTAATCATCGGGCCGGCCGTAAACATCCGGCGTGGTGACATACACGCCATATCCCCTCACCCTACCAGAGTGATCCTCTTTACCAAGGGCTTCACTCATAATATCATGTTGTCTACTTGACACAAATGTCCCCTGCGTGGCTTGCTCAGCTTTTTCTACCTGTTAAAAAAAATGAAAACTGAATATAAGAATTGAAGTAAGTTTCAATTGAATATATGAGAAATCGATAAGATATACTTACAATTTTATCAAACACCCCCCTCGTTTTCTTGTTGGGGATGTAATACGTTCCATCTTCTTTCTTCATCGATCTAGCTCGAACCCAATCTAGGCTACGATCCTCGATTACAATTGAGGAGCTAATCATGTCACATGAAGAGCTAGAAGATAGCGGGTCACTTACTAGCCAATGTGGCTTCATCCCCGCATATCCGGCTGAGCCCAAATAATGAGGATGCTCGTTCCGCATTTGACTATCCCTCGCCTTCTTACTTTTCTCCTGAAATAAATCACAAGTTTTTAGTTTTCACTCAACAAGACACATGCGTACATTTAAATATACCTTAAATGTTTCCGTCTATCGTTCTTTTTTAAACAACTCCCATTGCTCTTCGGTCAAGAAATCATAAAGCTGCGTAGGAGATGTATATTTTGGGTGGTCATGTGTAATGAAATTATGAACCAGCCTTGTCTTGAAATCTTTCCATCTCATCCCCGCAACCCGCATAACACTTTTTTTTGGACGTTCATCGAGAATGTTGAATTCCCTCTGAAAGACAATGATAACATGTGGTGTTATAAAGAAATTACATTCACTTTTCAATTATTTACCATGTATCAAGTGATAGTACCTTTATCTCTTCCCACATCATGTCCTTAAGGCCTTGATCGACTTTGTGCCAATCACTGATGTTTATGTCAACATGAATCCGGGCTAAAGATCCGACAAAATGTTTGAAGTTCTTCGTGCTTGGTCCGATCGGCCTATGTTTGTCATCGAACTCAATAATATTCACTTGTTGGCCCACTCTCTTCATGTTTTTGCACATAGTTAGCCCTCTTGTCCTTTTTTTTTGGGTAGTACTATGATCATCTGAAGAATGTGAAGACTCGGCCATTATATTGGGAAAATTGTCTACGTACCTGCACATATAAATAAATGAATATTAACAACGTATAGAGCATAGATAAAAAACACAAGAAAGTTATATGCAAGAATATGTAAACGAACTCACAAAATTAATATGAACAACGTATAGAGCATATATAAAGAACAAAAGAGAGTTATATGCATGCGAGAATGTATAAATGAACTCACACAATGAATAATCACGAACGACGGTCAATCCATAATCCTTCTTCAAGATCCCAACGCATGTATGTGGATTCAACGTTATCTTCCTCTAAAGTTGCACTCCCTTGTATACCAATGGAAAATGGAGGAGTTTCATCAAAGTGATCATAATCTTCTTCATCTACTACATCACCAATGCCAACAATGCGTCTCTTGCCTTGAAGGACCACTGACCACTTAGTGTCGGCATGATCAAGAACATAAAATACCTGTTTGGCTTGTGATGCAAGTATGAATGGCTCGTCAAGATAACCCAACCGTCCAAAATCCACCAAAGTGAAACCTAATTCATCCACCCGAACACCCCGTCAATTATCAACCCATTTACATTGGAAGAGAGGAAACTTGAACTACCTGTAATCAAGTTCCCAAATTTCTTCAATGACACCATAATAGGACATCGAGGCATCTATTGGCATTGTATCTTTAGCACTTGAAAAATCTCTTGATAGTGCTACTTGTGTCACTCCACTGTTTTGCACCGCACTCTTATCATCTTGACGTTTAGTGTAAAACGTATACCCATTAATGTCATATGCTTCATAAGATCTCACAATCGTGCTAGGACCATACGCTAACCACTTTACCGTTTCAACAATGGTATTCGACGTTTGTGACAACTCTTTCATGACTCTATCTTTGAACCATTTTGCAAATAAACGATTGTATTGATTAGTTACCCACCTTTCACCTTTAGAAGGATTCTGCTGCCTTAGGATGGACATGTGCTCGTCCAAATACGGATGAACTTGAGAAAGGTGTTGTAATACTAGGAGGTGTGCTTTATCTCGCAATTCAACACTAGGGACAATTGATTTGCATCCAATCGTCCCTTTACCTTCGAGTCTTCCCTCGTGAAGAGATTTAGGAACACCAATAGTCTCAACGTCATCAAGGTAGTCAGTACAAAATTCAATAGCCTCCTCAGCGGCATAACCTTCAATGATACTTCCTTCGGGTCGAAATCGATTTCTGACATATCCTTTCAAAATACCCATGTATCTCTCAAATGGATACATATACCGCAAGAACACCGGACCACATATCTTAATTTCTCTTACCAAGTGAACAAGTAAGTGCACCATAACGTCAAAAAATGATGGCAGAAAATACATTTCAAATTGACATAGAGTGATAACAATATCGGCCTGCAAATCATCCAACGCCTCTGGGTCAACAACTTTACTGCAAATTGCATTGAAGAAAAAACAAAATTTTATTATGACTTGTCTGACATGTTTTGGAAGTATGCCTCGAATTGCAACTGGTAACAAGTGTTGCATTAACACATGACAATCATGAGACTTCATACCAACCAATTTCAAGTCCTTCATCGACACAAGACTTTTGATGAGTATCCAGATGGAACCTTAATAGCATGCAGGCACTCACAAAAACGTGTTTTCTCTTTTCTGGACAAAGTATAGCAAGCTGGAGGTAAATAAGTACGTTTTTCCGACTCTTGCGGTGCTAATTGATCCCGTATCCCCATTTCTACCATGTCCTTCCTGACTTTGATACCATCTTTCGTCTTCTCTTGAATGTTCAACAATGTCCCAATGATGCTATCACAAACATTTTTCTCCACGTGCATTACATCAAGACAATGCCTTACTGATAAATGTTGCCAATAAGGTAGATCCCAGAATATGGACCTCTTCTTCCAAAGACTCTTTTGAGGAGGCTTAAAAGGTTTTCCAAACAAAACATCAATATTTTTAACTCGTTCATATACCTCACCTCCTGTTAACGGAAAGCGAGCTTCTCGATCCTCAATTTTTCCATTGAATGCCTTCTTCTTCTTTCGATAAGGGTGATCAGTGGGGAGAAATCTTCTATGACTCATAAAGACATTTTTCTTACAGTTTTTCAACCAAAGATCAATCGTGTCTTCTTCACAAACGGGACATGCTTTAGGTCCTTTGTTCGTATAACCTGACAAGTTACCATATGCGGGAAAATCATTTACGGTGCAAAATATCATAGCACGTAAGGTGAAATTCATCTGGCTATGTGCATCAAACACCGATACACCTTCATCCCACATCAGTCTTAAATCTTCAATTAGTGGGGCAAGATAAACATCTATGTCATTCCCCGGTTGTTTAGGTCCTGATATTAACAAAGAAAACATGATATACTTGCGCTTCATACATAACCAAGGAGGAAGATTGTAAATCGTTAGAAGAACCGGCCAAGTGCTATGTCGACTACTCATGTTACCGTGCGGGTTCATTCCATCTGTACATAGTCCAAGCCTAAGATTCCTATCTTCACCCCCAAAATCAGGAAACAACCTATTAATGTTCCTCCATTGAGAAGAATCGGCCACGTGTCTTAGTTTTCCATCTTGTTTCCTCCCATCAGCATGCCACCGCATGTTCTTCGCATCCTTTGCATTGGCAAACAAACGTTTAAATCTTGGTACTACAGGTAGGTACCACAACACCTTTGCCGGAGGGCTTTTCTTATCCTCATAATTAGCATTCATGTTCTTTTGCTTATACCGTGATGCCCCACACTTTGGACACAGACGCAAGTCCTTATACTCATTTCGATACAGTATACAATCATTTGGACATGCATGTATCCTCTCGATCTCCATTCCCATTGGACACAACAATTTCTTTGCTTCGTAAATTGAACTAGGAAGCTCGTTATCCTCCGGAAGCATCTCTCGTAAGAGTTCCAGTAATGCCGTGAAACTCTTATCACTCCACCTACTATTTGCTTTCAAGTTATACAATTTCAACACAGCAGACAATTTTGTGAATTTTCTACATCCAGGAAACAAAGTCTTCTCAGAATCATTGAACAAGCTATCGAACACATGAGGCTATTCAATGAATTCCCCTTGTATATCACCCATCATTTCGTCTATCATATCATTATTGTCATTTTTCACATCATTCTCATCAATATTGCCTAAATTATTCTCCTGCAGTCCACCTTCATCGTCACTAGTGCATGTCCTAGGAAGCATACTCTCACCATGTCATATCCATCGTTTATAACCTTCTTTAAACCCACGACGAATCAAATGACTCTTCACTTGCTCAAAACTACGAAACTTTCTCAGATTTTTACAATCACAACAAGGACATAAAATCATTGCTTCACCTTTCTCTCTCGTGTGTTCGTCCACACATTTCATAAACTCTTCAACTCCTTTCACATATTCATGTGTATTACGCCTGCCGTACATCCAATCTCGATCCATATCTAATAACCTATATGCGAAGATATAATTAAAAAAATATTACTTTTGAGTGAATATTTGTAATGATAGTTATATACTTGAACCAACTATATATTAATAATTGAAATCACATGCATACGATAATTTATTACGTTGAATACTTCATAATTTTATTAGTATATTTTGTTTAGTTATTTATTTAGTATGGTTAATTCTATGATAGTGAAAATCACCTATAATTACTATTATCTTCATTTTTTATTTGTAAAATCCTACAGTAATTTCGGCAGAGTCTCCCCTATAAGTTAGACTTACCCAACCTGTAGGAGGAATCAAAATGCCACAATACAACAAAAATGTTCAACCTCCACATATTCACTACTCAAACACAATAAATCAAACTTCAACATCATCAACCACTCCAAAATTAATCCAAAATCAATTCTTAATTCCTAAAATGCTCAAAGTATGATTTCATAACCTAACATTCCATGCATAATTTCAATATAATTCCAATAATTCAAATTATATCAATTAACTATTTGCAATACCAAAATTATAACATATATATATAATAATTCACATTTTTATACATACAAATATATATATACATATATATATAATAATTCACATTGTTATACATCCAAATATATATATACATATATATATAATAATTCACATATACATATATATATATATATATATATATATATATATATACACATATATACACATACTCATATATACATATATATGCATATATATATATATATACACATATACACACACATATATATACATAAACGCACACACACACACACACATATATATACATACACGCACACACACATATCACACACACATATAAGAGTAAAGTTCTTACGAGATGGAGGCGGGTTCGTGGTGGCGTCGCGGTGTTGGTGGCGTCGTGGTGTTGGTGGAGGAACGGTGGTGATGGCTTCGCGATGTTGAAGTGTTGAGAGAGAGTGAGAGAGAGATATGCGCGGTCGGGAATGAAATCGCGCGAATTTTTGAAAAATATATTAAAGGGTTTAGGCGTCAGTTCATCCTGAACCGGAAGTTTACGCGTCGGTTGTTGGTGAACCGACGCGTAATAGGTTAATGCGTCGGTTCACCAACAACCGACGCCTAAACCCTTTTTTTCCGCGTTTTTCTACTAGTGATATATACAAAAATGAGAATCGGGTCTTACAATGTAGGAGGTGGCCGCGGCGGTAGAAGAGTGAGGGCGGTGGAGGCGGCGTTGGCGGTCACAAGAGAGGGAGAGGCGTGAGAGTAGAGAATTTTGAGAGTGAATTGTGAGAGAGAGGAGTGAGAGTAGAGAGAAGAGTGTACTGAAAGAGAGAAGAGGCGCGAGAGTGTGTATGAAATTATCGGGAGGAAATTAATTATAAGAATCCGCGTCGGTTTAAGAAAAAATCGACGTGAGAAACTAGGTTTCTCGCGTCGGTTCCCCTTGAACCGACGCGCAAAGTCGGACCGGCCGACTTTGCGCGTCGGTTCAAAGAGAACCGACGCGAGAAACCGGCGTTTCTTGCATCGGTTCTCTTTGAACCGACGCGCAAAGTCGGCAGGTCCGACTTTGCGCGTCGGTGTAAAATGGAAACCGACGTCTCTTCCTAAATTTTATTTACAAAAATGCCACCGTCCCATTTTACACCTCGATTTTTTGAAAAACCGACATCTATTCCTCATTTTTTTTGTGCATTTTTGTACTAGTGTAACCTTTAAATTGATTTACCATGTTCGGGGGTTATCACGTTCAAGCTAAAAGTTCTAGCATATGTTCGGGATTAGCCGTTGAGCATTGAACTCGAGCATGTCTCCTATTTTTAGTGGGATTATGAGTCCACAAGTCCTAATTTTATCCAAACACTATAGAACCTACAACCTTATCCGTATTATATCGACGATACTTCTACATCTATCGAAATTCCTAAGTCTATTAACCACCCAGGAAACTCAATTCAACTCAGATTATTCTACATACCTCTATAAATACAATGCTTTTTACCATCATTCAGGTATTCCCTCTTCGCTAACTTAAGCATTGGAGGGTCGATGAGGATACAGCTCAACGTCTTTGTTTCAAGTATTGGAGATCCGGCTCGTGTTTGTTTGTTGATCAAGTTCGAAAAATCACATGTGCGGATTTTGGTAGCATCGGGTAGTTATATTCATTCCATAATTTTTTTATGAATACACCACATTATCATTATCATTAACATTTTTCATTATCACATGTGTGTCCTTTAATATTATTTTCACTACATTTTTATTTTCTGAATTATACATTGATAAAAAAATTATAATCTTAGTTTTCATTTAAAAATATTGTTAATGTTCTTTAAAAGGAGGGTCAGATATTTAATCTCAGATTTTACATTATTATTTATTTTGCTTATTTAAAAATACAATGGACAAATGAGTCATTTTACTCTAAAAGAAATGATTGGAGAAAAACCACAATCAAGAACAATTTATGTTCATTTTAGAATAATAAGAATGAGTTGAAAAAGTTTGAGGTATTATTAAGGTGTTAATGCGTAAAGGTTATGAATATTTCAATCAATTAATAATATAGATCTTAAAAATTGTTGTGTGGGTATACTTAGCTTAAATAAGATTTTGTGATATATATATATATATATATATATATATATATATATATATATATATATATATAAGATTGACTTTTCCATGGGAAAATAATTTAACATTTGTTTGGCAACCAAAAGATTGACTTTTCCATGGAAAAATAATTTAACATTTGTTTGGAAACCAATTATAAACGATATTTATAAATAAAGAGGCATCAACATTTTGTTGGTTCATTTTTCGACACATAAAAAATGATGGGTGATAATCTTTGTCAATCGAGTTATTGACTTTTCAAAAAAAATAAATAATAATAATAATAATAATAATAATAATAATCAAATAAAATATTGTCCAAATAACCGTTTGTAGACAAATTTTGCCAAACAAATTGTTAGGTATTCAAGTGGCAACAATTTGGCCATTATGTTTATCTTCCAACAATAATAGAGGTAGGTGTATTAGCAGTGTGCAATTGTACTTTTGCATGTGAGTTGAGAAAGTAGATATTTTAGGCACGTAAACAAATGCATAATGAATTGATAGCTAGGCATACATCACACCAAGACAACCCTAAACGGAATTCGGAATTGACGATGTCGGTGTTTATAAAGACACCCTGGAATTACAGGGAATACAACTTGTTCGTTACACATTGATAACCCATTAATGAATTCACCTATATCTTAACACACCATGTATGGAATATAGTTATATATAAAAAAATAAAAAAATAATATAATTACCTAAAAATATAACCAAGCATGCTCTAATTCATATTATGCCATCATATTTTACCGTTTTATAAGATTATTGTGAAATTGAAACTGTTGTTCACGTGTCAAAATTAAAGGCAAAATGTTCAAGAAGAGGGTTCAATGAACCCTAGAACCATAATTATGCGTTTGGTCTATTGTAATAAATCATGTTTGAAACGAAGTATAAAGGGACATACTTGTCATTCTTGGCATATATTCCGAAAATTGGATGCTAGACCAGTTTATTATCCAGGTACTAATCACATATCTTGTCCCCAAAAGGAAAATCATAAAGGGACGCTTCCATATTGCGATCATGTATCTAGTGTATAGTTTAATTCCTAACATGATTGCCAATTTGTTGCGACCCATTTGACATGAAAATAAAGGAGCTTTCGGACTCAAAAATTGCTTTTAAATTTGTTTTATTAATTTCATAAAAATGTTTCTTCTAATTAGAAGACTTTTTAGAGGAAGTTGTTACATGTGACTTCCTCTCTAGAAGCTCTTTTATAAATTTAAGGCTGTGTTCGGCACATTAACCAAGAGAATTTGAATTATTTGGTTGATTTATTTGTATTTTTTATGTAAGAAGCGAGGTTACAAGTTGAAGAGAGAAAATGTGTGTAGTTAAAAAGTGATATGAAAAATTATGTAAATTAAATTGTGTCTTTTTCAAATGTGAGATTGGAGGCCAAGTATCACTCAATGTAAAAACTATTTAAAAGACTAATAATATTTTTATACTCAAGAGATCAAACTTTCCGCTCAATGATAAAGCAGTAAAAATTTTAAAATTATATATATTTTTTTGCCAAATGATTTAACAAGGAGGACGAGCAAAAAAATTTTATATTTTTGATTCAACGCTCAACAGTCGATTAAGTGTTTGGAGACTGTATGATGTACATGATACACTTCAGAGAGATGAAATAAGTCTCACTATATAAAATAGAGTTCATTTTGCTGCAAAAATTGTAAAAATCGGATATATATGATAAAAGTACTACAAAATACAATGTATATGAATCTATCTACAATGTTTCTTTATATTACAAAAGTTAATATAGATAAGGTTGTTGCATTAGCAATGTCTTGTTGCAGTTGGAAGTATGTCCATTGATCTTTCTAGTTTTAGAATTGTCCCAAACATGTCTCACGTGGTCTACCATGGAAACTTGGGCTACCATCCAAATTGAATTAGATTTTTCTTTTTCCGTTTGTTTTTCTTTTTCTATTTGAGTAATAATATTGATATATAATGGATGAACTTGTAAGATTGAAGTTTTAATTAGTGATAGGTTTTTTTGATGGGAAATCTGACCTCGATAACGAGACAATGAAGTTTGATGACGTTTCAGATTATGGAGGTCGGCTCACATGGGATAAATGTCCGGCCTAGGAAATGTCAGGTCGGGCAATACCTTATCACATCCTGTCGTGAAAAAGTTGAGGTCCAAACTGTAATCCGACCTGGAGATGTTAAGTCGGACGTTGACTTATGAAGATTGCACGAGGCCCTAACTACTCCAACATGGTAGTTAAAATAGTTATTCAGAGATGAAAGCAGTTAGAATAGATAAAAGTCAACGACTTCATACTATGTAAGAGTTTAAGTAGTTTAGTTATGTCCTAATTTCGGGCAGTAAGTGTTTGGAGACTGTCCGATGCACATTATACACTTCAGAGAGATGAAATAAGTCTCACTATATAAAATAGAGTTCATTTTGCTCCAAAAATTGTAAAGATCGGATATATATGATAAAAGTACTACAAAATACAATGTATATGAATCTATCTACAATGTTTCTTTATATTACAAAAGTTAATATAGATAAGGTTGTTGCATTAGCAATGTCTTGTTGCAGTTGGAAGTATGTCCATTGATCTTTCTAGTTTTAGAATTGTCCCAAACATGTGTCACGTGGTCTACCATGGAAACTTGGGCTACCATCCAAATTGAATTAGATTTTTCTTTTTCCGTTTGTTTTTCTTTTTCTTTTTGAGTAATAATATTGATATATAATGGATGAACTTGTAAGATTGAAATTTTAATTAGTGATAGGTTTTTTTGATGGGAAATCTGACCTCGATAACGAGACAATGAAGTTTGATGACGTTTCAAATTATGGAGGTCGGCTCACATGGGATAAATGTCCGGCCTAGGAAGTGTCAGGTCGGGCAATACCTTATCACATCCTGTCGTGAAAAAGTTGAGGTCCAAACTGTAATCCGACTTGGAGATGTCAAGTCAGACGTTGACTTATGAAGATTGCACGAGGCCCTAACTACTCCAACATGGTAGTTAAAGTAGTTATTCAGAGATGAAAGCAGTTAGAATAGATAAAAGTCAACGACTTCATACTATGCAAGAGTTTAAGTAGTTTAGTTATGTCCTAATTTCGGGCAGTAAGTGTTTGGAGACTGTCCGATGCACATGATACACTTCAGAGAGATGAAATAAGTCTCACTATATAAAAAAGAGTTCATTTTGCTCCAAAAATTGTAAAGATCGGATATATATGATAAAAGTACTACAAAATACAATGTATATGAATCTATCTACAATGTTTCTTTATATTACAAAAGTTAATATAGATAAGGTTGTTGCAATAGAAATGTCTTGTTGCAGTTGGAAGTATGTCCATTGATCTTTCTAGTTTTAGAATTGTCCCAAACATGTCTCACGTGGTCTACCATGGAAACTTGGACTACCATCCAAATTGAATTAGATTTTTCTTTCTCCTTTTGTTTTTCTTTTTCTTTTTTAGTAATAATATTGATATATAATGGATGAACTTCTAAGATTGAAGTTTTAATTAGTGATAGGTTTTTTTGATGGGCAATCCGACCTCGATAACGAGACAATGAAGTTTGATGACGTTTCAGATTATGGAGGTCGGATCACATGGGATAACTTTCCGGCCTGGGAAGTGTTAGGTCGGGCAATACCTTATCACATCTTGTAGTGAAAAAGTTGAGGTCCAAACTGTAATCCGACCTGGAGATTTCAAGTCGGACGTTGACTTATGAAGATTGCACGAGGCCCTAACTACTCCAACATGGTAGTTAAAACAGTTATTTAGAGATGAAAGCAGTTAGAATAGATAAAAGTCCACGACTTCATACTATGTAAGAGTTTAAGTAGTTTAGTTATGTCCTAATTTTGGACAGTAAGTGTTTGGAGACTGTCCGATGCACATGATACACTTCAGAGAGATGAAATAAGTCTCACTATATAAAATAGAGTTCATTTTGCTGCAAAAATTGTAAAGATCGGATATATATGATAAAAGTACTAAAAAATACAATGTATATGAATCTATCTACAATGTTTCTTTATATTACAAAAGTTAATATAGATAAGGTTGTTGCATTAGCAATGTCTTATTGCAGTTGGAAGTATGTCTATTGATCTTTCTAGTTTTAGAATTGTCCCAAACATGTCTCACGTGGTCTAACATGGAAACTTGTACTACCATCCAAATTGAATTAGATTTTTCTTTTTCTTTTTCGTTTTGTGTAATAATATTGATATATAATGGATGAACTTGTAAGATTGAAGTTTTAATTACTGATAGGTTTTTTTGATGGGAAATCCGTCCTCGATAACGAGACAATGAAGTTTGATGACGTTTCAGATTATGGAGGTCGGATCACATGGGATAACTGTCCGGCCTGGGAAGTGTCAGGTCGGCCAATACTTTATCACATCCTGTAGTGAAAAAGTTGAGGTCCAAACTGTAATCCGACCTGGAGATGTCAAGTCAGACGTTGACTTATGAAGATTGCACGAGGCCCTAACTACTCCAACATGGTAGTTAAAACAGTTATTCAGAGATGAAAGCAGTTAGAATAGATAAAAGTCAACGACTTCATACTATGTAAGAGTTTAAGTAGTTTAGTTATGTCCTAATTTCGGGCAGTAAGTGTTTGGAGACTGTCCGATGCACATGATACACTTCAGAGAGATGAAATAAGTCTCACTATATAAATTAGAGTTCATTTTGCTGAAAAAATTGTAATGATCTTATATATATGATAAAAGTACTACAAAATACAATTATATGAATCTATCTACAATGTTTCTTTATATTACAAAAGTTAATATAGATAAGGTTGTTGCATTAGCAATGTCTTGTTGTAGTTGGAAGTATATTCATTGATCTTTCTAGTTTTAGAATTGTCCCAAACATGTCTCACGTGGTCTACCATGGAAACTTGGGCTACCATCCAAATTGAATTAGATTTTTCTCTTTCCGTTTGTTTTTCTTTTTCTTTTTGAGTAATAATGTTGATATATAATGGATGAACTTGTAAGATTGAAATTTTAATTAGTGATAGGTTTTTTTGATGGGAAATCTGACCTCGATAACGAGACAATGAAGTTTGATGACGTTTCAAATTATGGAGGTCGGCTCACATGGGATAAATGTCCGGCCTAGGAAGTGTCAGGTCGGGCAATACCTTATCACATCCTGTCGTGAAAAAGTTGAGGTCCAAACTGTAATCCGACTTGGAGATGTCAAGTCGGACGTTGACTTATGAAGATTGCACGAGGCCCTAACTACTCCAACATGGTAGTTAAAGTAGTTATTCAGAGATGAAAGCAGTTAGAATAGATAAAAGTCAACGACTTCATACTATGCAAGAGTTTAAGTAGTTTAGTTATGTCCTAATTTCGGGCAGTAAGTGTTTGGAGACTGTCCGATGCACATGATACACTTCAGAGAGATGAAATAAGTCTCACTATATAAAATAGAGTTCATTTTGCTCCAAAAATTGTAAAGATCGGATATATATGATAAAAGTACTACAAAATACAATGTATATGAATCTATCTACAATGTTTCTTTATATTACAAAAGTTAATATAGATAAGGTTGTTGCAATAGAAATGTCTTGTTGCAGTTGGAAGTATGTCCATTGATCTTTCTAGTTTTAGAATTGTCCCAAACATGTCTCACGTGGTCTACCATGGAAACTTGGACTACCATCCAAATTGAATTAGATTTTTCTTTCTCCTTTTGTTTTTCTTTTTCTTTTTTAGTAATAATATTGATATATAATGGATGAACTTCTAAGATTGAAGTTTTAATTAGTGATAGGTTTTTTTGATGGGCAATCCGACCTCGATAACGAGACAATGAAGTTTGATGACGTTTCAGATTATGGAGGTCGGATCACATGGGATAACTTTCCGGCCTGGGAAGTGTTAGGTCGGGCAATACCTTATCACATCTTGTAGTGAAAAAGTTGAGGTCCAAACTGTAATCCGACCTGGAGATTTCAAGTCGGACGTTGACTTATGAAGATTGCACGAGGCCCTAACTACTCCAACATGGTAGTTAAAACAGTTATTTAGAGATGAAAGCAGTTAGAATAGATAAAAGTCCACGACTTCATACTATGTAAGAGTTTAAGTAGTTTAGTTATGTCCTAATTTTGGACAGTAAGTGTTTGGAGACTGTCCGATGCACATGATACACTTCAGAGAGATGAAATAAGTCTCACTATATAAAATAGAGTTCATTTTGCTGCAAAAATTGTAAAGATCGGATATATATGATAAAAGTACTAAAAAATACAATGTATATGAATCTATCTACAATGTTTCTTTATATTACAAAAGTTAATATAGATAAGGTTGTTGCATTAGCAATGTCTTATTGCAGTTGGAAGTATGTCTATTGATCTTTCTAGTTTTAGAATTGTCCCAAACATGTCTCACGTGGTCTAACATGGAAACTTGTACTACCATCCAAATTGAATTAGATTTTTCTTTTTCTTTTTCGTTTTGAGTAATAATATTGATATATAATGGATGAACTTGTAAGATTGAAGTTTTAATTACTGATAGGTTTTTTTGATGGGAAATCCGTCCTCGATAACGAGACAATGAAGTTTGATGACGTTTCAGATTATGGAGGTCGGATCACATGGGATAACTGTCCGGCCTGGGAAGTGTCAGGTCGGCCAATACCTTATCACATCCTGTAGTGAAAAAGTTGAGGTCCAAACTGTAATCCGACCTGGAGATGTCAAGTCAGACGTTGACTTATGAAGATTGCACGAGGCCCTAACTACTCCAACATGGTAGTTAAAACAGTTATTCAGAGATGAAAGCAGTTAGAATAGATAAAAGTCAACGACTTCATACTATGTAAGAGTTTAAGTAGTTTAGTTATGTCCTAATTTCGGGCAGTAAGTGTTTGGAGACTGTCCGATGCACATGATACACTTCAGAGAGATGAAATAAGTCTCACTATATAAATTAGAGTTCATTTTGCTGAAAAAATTGTAATGATCTTATATATATGATAAAAGTACTACAAAATACAATTATATGAATCTATCTACAATGTTTCTTTATATTACAAAAGTTAATATAGATAAGGTTGTTGCATTAGCAATGTCTTGTTGTAGTTGGAAGTATATTCATTGATCTTTCTAGTTTTAGAATTGTCCCAAACATGTCTCACGTGGTCTACCATGGAAACTTGGGCTACCATCCAAATTGAATTAGATTTTTCTCTTTCCGTTTGTTTTTCTTTTTCTTTTTGAGTAATAATGTTGATATATAATGGATGAACTTGTAAGATTGAAATTTTAATTAGTGATAGGTTTTTTTGATGGGAAATCTGACCTCGATAACGAGACAATGAAGTTTGATGACGTTTCAAATTATGGAGGTCGGCTCACATGGGATAAATGTCCGGCCTAGGAAGTGTCAGGTCGGGCAATACCTTATCACATCCTGTCGTGAAAAAGTTGAGGTCCAAACTGTAATCCGACTTGGAGATGTCAAGTCGGACGTTGACTTATGAAGATTGCACGAGGCCCTAACTACTCCAACATGGTAGTTAAAGTAGTTATTCAGAGATGAAAGCAGTTAGAATAGATAAAAGTCAACGACTTCATACTATGCAAGAGTTTAAGTAGTTTAGTTATGTCCTAATTTCGGGCAGTAAGTGTTTGGAGACTGTCCGATGCACATGATACACTTCAGAGAGATGAAATAAGTCTCACTATATAAAATAGAGTTCATTTTGCTCCAAAAATTGTAAAGATCGGATATATATGATAAAAGTACTACAAAATACAATGTATATGAATCTATCTACAATGTTTCTTTATATTACAAAAGTTAATATAGATAAGGTTGTTGCAATAGAAATGTCTTGTTGCAGTTGGAAGTATGTCCATTGATCTTTCTAGTTTTAGAATTGTCCCAAACATGTCTCACGTGGTCTACCATGGAAACTTGGACTACCATCCAAATTGAATTAGATTTTTCTTTCTCCTTTTGTTTTTCTTTTTCTTTTTTAGTAATAATATTGATATATAATGGATGAACTTCTAAGATTGAAGTTTTAATTAGTGATAGGTTTTTTTGATGGGCAATCCGACCTCGATAACGAGACAATGAAGTTTGATGACGTTTCAGATTATGGAGGTCGGATCACATGGGATAACTTTCCGGCCTGGGAAGTGTTAGGTCGGGCAATACCTTATCACATCTTGTAGTGAAAAAGTTGAGGTCCAAACTGTAATCCGACCTGGAGATTTCAAGTCGGACGTTGACTTATGAAGATTGCACGAGGCCCTAACTACTCCAACATGGTAGTTAAAACAGTTATTTAGAGATGAAAGCAGTTAGAATAGATAAAAGTCCACGACTTCATACTATGTAAGAGTTTAAGTAGTTTAGTTATGTCCTAATTTTGGACAGTAAGTGTTTGGAGACTGTCCGATGCACATGATACACTTCAGAGAGATGAAATAAGTCTCACTATATAAAATAGAGTTCATTTTGCTGCAAAAATTGTAAAGATCGGATATATATGATAAAAGTACTAAAAAATACAATGTATATGAATCTATCTACAATGTTTCTTTATATTACAAAAGTTAATATAGATAAGGTTGTTGCATTAGCAATGTCTTATTGCAGTTGGAAGTATGTCTATTGATCTTTCTAGTTTTAGAATTGTCCCAAACATGTCTCACGTGGTCTAACATGGAAACTTGTACTACCATCCAAATTGAATTAGATTTTTCTTTTTCTTTTTCGTTTTGAGTAATAATATTGATATATAATGGATGAACTTGTAAGATTGAAGTTTTAATTACTGATAGGTTTTTTTGATGGGAAATCCGTCCTCGATAACGAGACAATGAAGTTTGATGACGTTTCAGATTATGGAGGTCGGATCACATGGGATAACTGTCCGGCCTGGGAAGTGTCAGGTCGGCCAATACCTTATCACATCCTGTAGTGAAAAAGTTGAGGTCCAAACTGTAATCCGACCTGGAGATGTCAAGTCAGACGTTGACTTATGAAGATTGCACGAGGCCCTAACTACTCCAACATGGTAGTTAAAACAGTTATTCAGAGATGAAAGCAGTTAGAATAGATAAAAGTCAACGACTTCATACTATGTAAGAGTTTAAGTAGTTTAGTTATGTCCTAATTTCGGGCAGTAAGTGTTTGGAGACTGTCCGATGCACATGATACACTTCAGAGAGATGAAATAAGTCTCACTATATAAATTAGAGTTCATTTTGCTGAAAAAATTGTAATGATCTTATATATATGATAAAAGTACTACAAAATACAATTATATGAATCTATCTACAATGTTTCTTTATATTACAAAAGTTAATATAGATAAGGTTGTTGCATTAGCAATGTCTTGTTGTAGTTGGAAGTATATTCATTGATCTTTCTAGTCTTAGAATTGTCCTAAACATGTCTCATGTTGTCTACCATGGAGACTTGGACTACCATCCAAATTGAATTAGATTTTTCTTTTTCCTTTTGTTTTTGTTTTTGAGTAATAATATTGATATATAATGGATGAACTTGTAAGATTGAACTTTTAATTAGTGATAGGTTTTGTTGATGGGCAATCCGACCTCGATAATAAGACGACGTTGATGACGTTTCTGATTATGGAGGTTGGATCACATGGGATAATTGTCCAGCCTAGGAAGTGTCAGATCAGACAATACCTTATCATATCCTATAGTGAAAAGGTTGAGGTCCAAACTGTCATCTGACTTGGAGATGTCAGGTCAGACGTTGACTTATGAAGATTGCACGAGGCCCTAACTATTCCAACATGGTCATTAAAACTTTTGTTCAGAGATGAAAGCAGTTAGAATAGATAAAAGTCAACGACTTTATACTATGTAAGAGTTTAAGTAGTTTAGTTATGTCCTAATTTGAGGAAGTAAGTATTTGGAGACTGTACGATATACATGATACGCTTCAGAGATATGAAATAAGTCTCACTATATAAAATAGAGTTCATTTTGCTGCCAAAATTGTAATGATCGAATATATATGATAAAAGTACTACAAAATACAATGTATATGAATCTATCTACAATGTTTCTTTATATTAAAAAAGTTAATATAGATAAGGTTGTTGTATTAACAATGTCTTGTTTCAGTTGGAAGTATATCCATTGATCTTTCTAGTCTTAGAATTGTCCCAAACATGTCTCATGTGGTCTACCATGGAGACTTGGACTACCATCCAAATTGAATTAGATTTTTCTTTTTCTTTTTCCTTTTGTTTTTTTTTTGTTTTTGTTTTTGTTTTTGAGTAATAATATTGATATATAACGGATGAACTTGTAAGATTGGAATTTTAATTAGTGATACGTTTTGTTGATGGGCAATCCGACCTAGATAATGAGACAACGACATTGATGACGTTTCTGATTATGGAGTTGAATCACATGGGATAATTTTCCGGCCTGGGAAGTGTCAGGTTGGACAATACGTTATCACATCCAGTAGTGAAAGGATTGAGGTCCAAACTGTAATCCGACCTAGAGATGTCAGGTCGGATGTTGACTTATGAAGATTGCACGAGGCCCTAACTACTCCAACATGGTAGTTAAAACGTTTATTCAGACATGAAAGCGGTTAGATTAGATAAAAGTCAACGAATTTATACTATGTAAGAGTTTAAGTAGTTTAGTTATGTCCTAATGTTAGGAAGGCCATCAAGTATTGTAATAAGTCAGCTCACCTCTTTTTTCCTATAAATATAGGAGAGGGTGACTCGTAGAGGGATCTCAACCTTGGCTATTCAAATCCAACAATATATACATATAAGAATCCATACATGGAGTCCAGGTCTCCCATCCGACCTGGGATCCACCTCTTTCACATACGATTTTATATTACATAACTGACAATCATCTATTTTCTTGCTGACTTGGAATATTAATATTTCAACCGTCAACAATTGGCGCTAGAAGGAGGGCTCTGCTTGTGACATAACAACCATCCGTGCAACCAGTTCATCTAATTCTCATCATTCAAAACAATCTTCAGCTAACATGGATGACCAAGGTTCCGGGAACAATCATGGGAACAAAGGGAACCAAGTGGAGGCACAAGCTTGTATAAGGAAGGAGGACGACCTGGATGTCAGGCCCCGTCCAAATCCTCAAATGGTAGAGGTCATGCGTCAACTGTAAGAACTGACATAAGTGGTTAGCAAGATGCAGCAACATCAAACCTTTGGGAACTTGCAAGCCTCTAAAATTGGGGTAGAACCCTCTTATCATCTCCCTGAAAATAGACAACAGGTGCGTCGAAAGCTCAACTATGTGTACGATAGGTTCGAAAGTTCTACTAGAGAGAGCAATTCTCGTTCCCATTGTAAGAGGTCGCCCAAAAGGACACACAGTGTCTTCAACAAGTTAGGTCTAGATAAAACGACTCTAACAAGGAAGGGACAGGCATCAGGAATGAATAGAAGACCAGGTGCATCACATCATTCAGAAAGATCTACTAGTAGTCCATACCACAAACCTGCTAGAACCAGAGGTGGAACTTTCGAAGCTACTGCCAAGGATGCGCCAACCTTAGACCTCAGTGATCCACCCTACGTTGATGGAAAAGGAAACTTGGAGGACCTAAATGTATTGAAGGAACAACTAAGTGACCTTGAAAGTAAACAAAAAAAGGACAGTCCGACTAATAGTTAAGCTTTTTCCAGATCTTCCCCATTTTCAAAGGAAATCCTGAAAGAATTTTTGTCGAGCAAGATCAAGATGCCACAAGTACCTAGCTATGATGGAATTATGGATCCAATGGCACACATAGATCGGTATATCTCCTGGATGGAGTTGCAAGGAGTCAGTGATGCTATCATGTGTAGGACCTTTCCCCTAACTCTAAGGGACAGGGCTCAGAGGTGGTTACGTATGTTACCAAACCACTCCATAACAAACTAGGGCTATATGTCCTCCCAGTTCCTCTACAACTTCATGGCTGTGAAAACCAGGATCACCCCCAGAGAACAACTTGTCACCATCAAGCAAGGGAGAATAGAGTCATTGAAGAGCTATCTAGACCGATTCAATTGGAAAATTATGGATACAGACAAGGTGTCAAATGCTGCGCTCCTCATGGCAGGAACATCAGGTCTATGGATGGAATCTAGGTTTTGGTGGACAGTACATGAGGAAGGACCAAAAACTTTTCGTGAATTCCTGACGAGAGTAGACATGGCAATAGGAGGTAAAGAGGCCAAATCCAGTAGATTAGACGATTGGGGGGGGGGGTAGTGAAAGACCAAGAGAAGCCTAAAGGAAAGGATACCAATGAAGAATTACAAGATTAACCCCGAAAAGGGGCGTGATTTTTGAGGACCTAGACAATTCTAACCTCATCAAGCAACCTCCTCACTGATTGATCTCCTAAATGCCGGACCTGAAATCATCTTCATGAACATAGAGGATAAGAATCTTTTACCAAGGCCCAGACCGTTGAGGACGGGTTCATCCAAGCTCAATCAATAAAGATATTGCAGATACCACAAATCAGTCGGGCATGACACAGATCATTGCAAGGACTTGAAAGTGGAACTTGAGAAATTGATTAACAAACATCAGGGATGCCCGGAACGGTTACCAGGTCCTATTAGTAAGAGCTTCGATCTTTGTGAAAGAAGATGAGTCTTTGAGCTTCGACGAAAGGGATGCAGAGGGAGTCCTCCAACCACATGCTGATGCTCTGATCATAACCATGCTCGTTTCAGGGGTGAAGATCAATTGTACTCTAGTAGATAACGGAAGTGCTGTAAACATCTTGTACTGGAAGACCTACGTTCAAATGGGTTTGGAAGAATGACATCTTCATCCATACTCTACGAAATTACAAGGCTTCACCAAGGACTATGTCACACCCATAGGCCAAATTGCATTGATGGTAGAACTTAGGGACCCCTCATGCACCAGGCGAGTAATAGCGGATTTTACCATAGCAGACATACCATCCAATTGTAACGCCATTATTGGAAAGCCAATTATGCATGAACTAAAGGCGGCCACTTCAATATACCATTATGTGATGAAGTTCCCTACCTCTCACCTCACATTGGTAAACTTAGACCCAAACAAGCCTGAGTTACAACTGATGATCGGGAAGGACCTCAAGGAGCCAGTAAGGTCTGAACTTGTATATTTCTTAAAAAAGAACAGAGATGTTTTTTCCTGGACCCATGCTGATATGGAAGGAATACCTGCACACTTGGCTTGTCATAAACTCAATATTGATCATGGAGTGAAACCAAAAAGGCAGAACCACCTTCCATTGAATGGAGAAAGATATGAAGCCCTTGCGAACGAGATCATGAAGTTATTGGGAAATGGATTCATACGTGAGGTGAGATATCCAGAGTGGGTCGCTAATTCGTCCTTGTGCATAAGAACAATAGAACCTGGAGGTTATGCATAGATCTCACTAACTTAAACAGGGCATGTCCCAAAGACAGTTTTCCACTCCCACGTATAGACCAAATGGTGGATCCTACAACAGGACATGAATTGCTGAGCTTCATGAACGCTTACTCAGGATACAATTAGATTCCCATGTATGGACTGGATGAAGAACACACTTCATTCATAACTGATAGGGGCCTATATTGTTATAAGATGATGCTATTTGGCCTGAAAAACGTACGGGAAACATACCAGAGATTGGTCAATTCGATGTTCACTAAGCAAATTGGTAAGACCATGGAAGTATATGTAGATGATATGCTTGTGAAGAGTATCAGGTCTTCATATCATATCCAATACCTGGCATAAATATTTGTTACAAGATGAAATTGAACCCCCATAAATGTTCCTTTGATGTTGGATCTGGCAAGTTCTTGGGGTACATGGTACATGAGAGAGGAATTGAAGAAAACCCAAAGAAGATTAAGGATTTGATCGACATGAAACCCTCAAGTAGCATAAGAGAAACATAGAGCCTAACTAGAAGAATAGCAGCCCTAAACAGATTTGTCCCGAAGTCAACCGAAAAATGCAGACCATTCTCCGAAGCCCTAAAAATGGGAAAGAACTTCCATTAGACGGAACAATGCCAAAGGGCCTTTGAAGATTTGAAGGAGCAGCTCGCTTCACCACCCCTGCTCTCCAAACCAGTACCAAGAGATGTTCTAGAACTATACTTAGTAGTGTCCTAGAGATCAGTCAGTCAATCCTGATTAGAACAGATAATGACGTTCAACATCCGGTATACTATGTTAGTCAGTCCTTAAAGGAGGCAGAATTGAGGTACCCGTCAATGGAGAAGCTAGAACTTACATTAGTTATGAGTTCAAGAAAATTTAGGCCTTTCTTTATTGAAGACGCTCTAGAAGTACCAAGTAACTATCCACTCCGTCAAACCTTGCAGAAATCGGACACCTCGAGAAGATTGATGAAGTGGGCAATAGAGTTGGGACAATTTGATGTCACTTACAAACCAAGAACCTCCATTAAAGGGCAAGCGTCGTCAGATTTCATAGCAGAATTTCACATAGATATTATCCGACCTGAGCAGGAGGAACTTTGGGACCTTTACGTGGATGGTTCATCTACTGAAGACTGTGTAAGAGCTGGAATTGTTCTCATTTGTCCTGAAAATTCACTGTACTGTCAGTCCCTGCTTCGAGTTCCCAGTAACTAACAATAAGGTGGAATATGAAGCGCTCATTGCATGTCTAAAAATGGCAAGGGACATGAGAATAAAAAGAGTGATTGTGCACAGCGACTCCCACTTGATTGTGAACCAAATCCAAGGGACTTATAACACAAAGGAGGAGAAAATGACATCTTACCACAAAGTGGCTAAGAGAGAATTCGAAAAGTTCACATATCCAGACATGAAATAGGTACCAGGAACTCAAAATAGTCAAGCTGATGCACTAGCAAGACTCGCCACCAGCGAAGGAGCCGACACCCTGGACAGTGTCCCCATCGGGAAGGTAAAAAATTCAGCGCTTGAAGAAGCAAAAGCATCAGCTCTGGCCATTGACACAAGTAAGACCTAGATGGATGAAATCATCCAGCAATTGAAGGAGGGAGTGGTACCCCCGAGTAAAGATGACGCTTGAAAGCTAAAACTCAGGTTTTCCAGATATACTCTAGTCAACGATGTGTTGTACAAATTAGGTTTCTCCCTCCCACTAGTCAGGTGCCTAAATGAGGGGGAAGCCCTATCTGTTATGAGGGAAATACATAAAGGTGTATGTGACAACCATAATAGAGGCCAGGGACGCATTCGAGATCTTAAGACAAGGGTACTTTTGGAAATTAATGAAGAAAGATGCTCTGGAGTTCGTAAGAAAATGTGACAAGTATCAAAGGTTCACCCCGATGATCAAATCACCACCAGAAGATCTCACTTTTGTGATGGCTCCTTGGCCATTTTCAAAATGAGGCATTGACTTAATCAGACCACTACCAAGAAGGAATGGATCAACCAAGTATGCTATAGTTGCATTTGACTATTCACAAAAATGGGCTAAAGCAGAGACCCTGCCAAAAATTACCGAACAAAAGACCACAGACTTCATCTGGAATTCCATCATTTGCCACTTTGGCATTCCTTATTCAATAGTAAAAAACGATGGAAAACAATTCGACAACACCAAATTCAGGTCATTCTGCTAAGAACTGAAAATCAATAAATACTACTCTATCCCATGTCACCCACAAGCAAATGGACAGGTGGAAGCAGTCAATAAAATCACCAAGCACACACTGGAGATTAGGCTAGAAGAGCTGAAAGGTGCATGGCTGACGAACTACTAGCAGTGTTATGGTCTTACAGAACAACTTGTAGAACAACAGCTGGTGGAACCCCCTTTGCCCTCACTTTCAGATCTGAAAGCCGTGATTCCTATCAAAATTGGCATCTCTTCAAGCAGAACGCAACATTATGAAGAAGGGAGGAATACAGAGATGCTACAATCAAGCCTGGAGTTAATTGAGGAGAAAAGACTTGATTCAGATCTTAAGAATGCATCCTACAAAGAAAGGTTTACTAGGTATTACAATTTTAAAGTAAGAGGTTGAAAGTTCTAGGCAGGAGATATAGCACTCAAAAAAGTGTTCACAACTACCAAAGAAGCTCAATCAGGGTCATTTTCCCACCTTGGAAACGACCATACAGAATTGTAAAAACCCTACTCAACGGGGCATATGAGCTGGAAACTCTAGATGGGAAAACTTTAACACACCCATGAAACGCAGAACATCTGAAGAAATATTATTAATAATTCTCTTTTCAATATATGTAATGAATAACGTGTCATGAAAAGACTACAATAAATACAATTTTTAGCAAAAATAAGATTACGCATCCCATTGAGTTTGTCATGACGAAATTCATGAATTCCATAGGACCCTTAATTATGCACCAATCAGCTCTGTCATAACGGAATTCACGAATTCCTTAGGACCATGAGTCATGCACCGATCATCTTTCATAACGGGATCCAAGGATTCCCTAGGACCCATGAACGAAGTTTAATGCAAAATATGCTTTATCCCAAAATTATGCATTTACACATCTTGACCTAACTACGTTAGGTCGTAAAGCATTTTGCTCAGCTTAAAATAATACATACGTGCACATCCCGACCTAACTATGTCTAGTAGTTAAGCATTTTGTTCAGCTTAAAATAATGCATACATGCACATTACGACCTAACTGCATAAGTTTTTTTCCTTTTAAATTTTTTAATTCTTAATCCCAGTTTGAGGACCGACTTTATGGACTAGTACGACCTGACTGTACCAGGTTGGAGAAAAGGTTACTCCTTTTAATCTTCAAGTCTCAGGTTGAAGATTTATATGACTTGACTGTGACAGTCTTTGAAGATGGGAAAATTATTTTTTTAAATCTTTTAATTTGGGAAAAAGGTGGTCTGAAATTTTAAGTTCGACAATTAATTCATTCAGAGTTGGTATAATTGTAAAGGAACAAATATTCAATTCAACAATGTAATTCATTCAAAAATAAAGAAACAAAGGTTGGACCTAAAAGGCCATTGAAGACGATATGGAAAACAAAAGATTAGAAATTACAAGTTTTTCTTAAAACCTATTCAGCAGTAGGAACTTCCTCTTGACCCAGTTCGGCGACTGCCAGGGCATGCTGCTTCTTGAGTGCTTCCAGTTCTTCTTTTAACTGGCTGCATCAAAGGCGGGGTGAAGCTCCAGAAAATGTACCATGGCAGCATCCAAGGCCAGGATGTAGGTGTCAATGTGGTTGACCTCGTATTCTTTGGAGTTTCTATAAGCCTCAATATCGGAAGCATAGTCAGACCTGGAATGTCCAAGGTCTTTCTTTAACAACCCGACTTGGACCTCCATCTCCTCTTTAGCCTTCCTATCTGCTTCAGATTTGGCCTTTAACTCAGCGATCTCAAGATTGGCCTTTTCTAGTTCGGATGCCAAGAGGCCATTTCTTTGAGCCAGACGTTCACATTGAGCCTCCAACCCCTACTTTGCCCCGACCATCCCCTCTCTCAAGCTCCAGCACCTTGTTCTGATCCTTCACCATTACTCTCTGGTGCATGAGTTCACCATACAACTCTAGCGGCTCATGGGATTTAGCTCGAACATGAGACATGTAATTGTGCGAGTCCCAAGAAGGCAGATGTGGTGTGGGAATTGTTCAACAAATCCATGTTGGACACCATGGCCTCCTTCTTATCCCTGGTTCACACGATGATATCAAGGGAGTTATGGACACTGCTAGGAAGAACTTTCAAAGAATTTGAGCCCAGACACTTGTTCGACCGGACATCCCTCAGAGCTTTAGGCATTTTCCCTTTCAGGTTTGCCATTTCAACAGCTCGTACTTTATGTATGCCGAAGTAAGAAAATTTAGTGGGATCATCCAAAGGCGGAGACGAAAGGACGGGATGATCTAAGAATGTGCGAAGATATGACTGAATTGCATTCTCAGAAGAGGCCGGATGATCCGAAAGGACTATAAAATCAAAACGTGTTGGCAGAACGAGGAGACTCTCTTCCTCCACTTTCCCTTTGCCATGGGTAGATCTGGATAGGATATGCTCCGGAGGTTGTGTCCCATTGGACTGGCCTGATTGTGGGGTCGGACCAAGACCTTGGGGTAGCTTCTTCCCTCTAGTGGTAGGCCTTTTTCTCTTTTTATCCACGAAAGCAGATCGGTCGAATGGAGGCATGCCTTTCTATTTAGACTTTCTCGGTCTTGCAAAGTGAAACAAACTTAGGAAGTGAGTGGAGCTTAATGTGACGTGCTGGGTAAAACTCAAAAAGACGAACAAGAAATACTTAAGATTTGGGGGAGGATACAAAGTAGCAGAAGGGGGGACAATGGTGAAATGTACCTTGAACAGATTTTCTTCTGTGATCAGTTCTCTGAAGTCCCTGTCATGTTTGTCAAGGTCGCACGCACTCTGCAATTGCAGTTCGAAGTCTAGAGACCTGGATGGATTGGAAGGACCTGAAAGAAAGGAGAATAATTAATATTAGAAGAAGCAGTTCTGGTTAAATGAATAAAGTTTTGAAACATACAGTAAGGTTTATAATGAGTGGGCATGGCATAATCCAGCTCGTCAGTCCAGTCCATGGTCTTCCATTCACCACCTACATAAACCACCGATCTCTCCAACCCTAAATGGAGTCCGGTAGCTCTTCCACTAAATTACAGCCAGTTCAAGGCCGGACCATAATGTAATACCAACCTGAATCCTTCCCATCAGCTCGGAACTGATAAACTGACTCAAACTCACGCGTATGAGGTGGGGGGAATCCTAACATGTTCCAAATAACTAGGAAACCAATAATAACCTGATAAGTGTATTTTATAAACTTATTTATATTTCTAAATTAGATTAAATTATTGTCATTATTGAATAATCACTGCGTAATTGCTTTACATTTGTTTGCAGTGTAGGAATTTACCTAAAGTTAGAAGAATGAAATAATGAAGGGAAATAAAGCACATTTGGGAGCTAATTGGAGCTAAAAATAGGAAATTGAAAGTTGGCGTCGTCAACCAGGATTTTCAAGAAAAGCTAAGTTGAAGAAATCAGAATTCGAGAGCTTAATTGAAGTTTGGAAGAAGAAATGAAGTGTTTGGAAAGTTCAGGGACTTGAATGTCACAATCAAAAGAGGAGGAATCACGTGCAAATAAAGTCTAGGGACCAACTTAAACGCAACAGAAAAGATGAAAACGCACCGAATGATTTGTACTGTACAGCCACGGGTTCTTGACCTAGTGGCCGTGGGAGTATTGCAGAATTAACAGAACCCTATTTAGGTTTCCTGCGTGGGCCACCAGGCTTTACACTACTCGGTCGCCCAGCTTTTTGAGGCCCAGAGAAGTCAGGCCCGTGTACGGAATTTCTTATTGTTTGCCTAGGATTTCTCCTGTACTGTATATACATCTTCTCATGCACGAGTTGGAGAGCCTTTGGAGACCTTTTCACAACCTCTCAAGTTCATAATTAATTGCTCTATCTTTCACATATTGGAGGCGGAAATCAAGAGAAAGACAAAAGAATTGAAGATTATCGACGAAGAGCGAAATACTTGGTGGAAGATTTCCTTTTCTTTGTTAATTTGATAAAATCTTCATGCGTAGTAATTTATATTATTGCATGTTTTATTCTTTATTGATGATCAATTTACTCTTTAGTTGGGATATACAATGTTGCTAGTTTTACGCTTTTAGTTCAATAATTCTAGTTTTGTGCTTTTATATTGCATGTGTTGATTGTATTTTGTGTTTAATGCACCAGTTAACTCGAGACTAATTCATGAATTAATGAGTGTTTTCATAATCCGAGAGGTGAGCTAACACTT
This sequence comes from Ligustrum vulgare, assembly GCA_963555705.1. Lineage (NCBI taxonomy): Eukaryota > Viridiplantae > Streptophyta > Magnoliopsida > Lamiales > Oleaceae > Ligustrum > Ligustrum vulgare. The sequence continues at coordinate 55,800,524 of OY743169.1, read as the reverse complement.
AGATCTAGGAATATAATCCGGTAATTGGACGAACCATAGAGATATACGTTTGTTATTACTACGAGGGCTACATGAATTCTTGTGTTTCATGTACCTATTCATTACAGCCAGCTGTTCATTAACACAGTCGACTAACTAGTTAGAGTTGATTTAAACCCGAGAAGGAATTTCATCTGTATAAGTGAATTCAATCGAGCACTATAATAGGAATAAACTAGATGATTGGAATTAGAAGTATTTGCTATGTGAAAAATCAGATGTCCCAACACTTATAAACATCAATTTAGAATATTATTTAAATGTCTTTTCTTTTGTTTTGCTTTTTAGTTTAGTTCAATTCAAAAATCTCCAAACTCTACCGTTCAAATAAGGCGAGAATTGACACAATTTCGATACTTAATTATAATCCTGTGGGAGATAACTCGAACTCCAAAATTCCACTTTATTACTGGGATGCATTATTGTACATTTGCGATTAGCACACATCAAGTTTTTGGCACTATTGCCGAGGATTGTTAATTAATATCAATACTAAATAGTTCTTACTTTATTTTGAATTTTTTTTCTATTTTTCTATTTTTTTTTATTTGGAATGATTATCAATGGTATTATGATCAACCAACACCTGTGATGGAAAAGATCACAGCACCGTATGCCAAACTTGACTGGTGTTTAGATTCTATAATAGAAAAAGTAGACAATTTTGGTAAACAAACAGCGCATGTAGTATAGACCCACCTGATTTGTGAATACTGCCATGGCAATCATGCATTATATGATTGTCCCGTTGCACCCCAAGATGGCATGTGGAAGGTTGATTGTTTGGGAAATTATTATCTAGTGCAGCAGAGTTATCCACATTCCCAAACTAATAATCCTAACTAGAATGAGCATCCGAACTTCTCATGGTTCAATAATCAGGATATCCAAATGTAACAATCGTAAAAGTGATCGCACCAGTGAATTGCTAACACAGTTACTAAAAAATCAATAGGCAGACATTGAAGAATGGGGAAATCAGATGGAGCAATTGCCAGAAATTTAGGTGGAAAGATCAGAAGAATTAGAAAACTTGGTTGAACCAGCTGAAGAAAAAGAAGAACAACTTGAAGAAGTGGATCAACCAGAAGAAAGTAGCTACCAAGAAGAAGCTGCGGTCCCATTGTCAACAGTAAAAAACTTGGACATTGAGCTCGAGGAGGCCTCAATCAAAGAGAAAGAACAATTGAAGAAAGAGAAGTTGATCACAGAAAAGCAGACACTTAAGGGTGTCGAAATTGCAATGCAATCCTCCAAATTCAATGACTAGGAAAGAATTGATTTCATCATTGGCAATTAAGAAATGATTGAAGTATACATTTTGAAGTTTGAATCGAGTGAAGATGTCAACATTCATGACATGGACAAGGTAAAATTGTGGTGCATAATAGCACATTGGAGCAAATTCGACCGTTACAAACAAAGATGGTCATCAAAAGCTCTATTTAAAGTTCTTTGAATAATAAGGTAAAAATTCGGGCTTTGGACTATAAACGGATCGCTTGTTGGGAGGAAACCTAATTTTCTTTCCTTTTTTTTTATGTATTCATTGCGATATAATAGTTTTAGGATTTATTTGCATTTGCTAGTTTAGTTTCTTTCATGTTTGAGTCATCATTTTTTCATTGACATTAGTTGCACCATATTAAGTTGTTGATAAGTACATGTTTCTTGATTGAGAGTTTGAGCATCATTAATATCATTGAAATATGGCCTAAAACTAGCATTCTAAGTTAGATGCATTTTGAGCTTACACTATGGCATTATGGCTTTTCAATTCCATTGAGAATTTGATCCTAATTTGCATGCTTGATTTAAAGTCTTGCATCATCAACATAAGCATGACATTTAGGTTTAAGACATGAAAAAAGTCAGGTGAATGAGCTTATTGAGAACAAGGTGTTTCTAGGTGAGAAATAGGAGTTGAAATTCAAAATTGGCATAAAATTTTCTTTCAGCTGGAAAACCGCACGGCTGACCATTACACCATGGTGGCCGTGCGTTGTCTTTAAAATAAGCAAAACAGTATAGTGTATAACCATGTGGCCACCAAAAGTCCTTCTACGCGGCCGCCTAGTGACCTATGGAAGAAATTTGACATATTTTTATATGCTTGTGCCAATCATTCAAATTGACAACTTTCAACTTCGTTTTCTCTCCCAAAATCACCTCATCATAGCTCATCACCTAAATTGCATTATTCCACATGGAATTGAGAATTACACTTGTCTGCATCACATCCCAATCTTCCATGAGGTATGAAATTCATCTCTACTTTACAATTTTGCTAGTATTGTGGGTTTTCTTGCTTTTATGAAGAATAGTGGTTTAGAGGTTATTGAGTTGTTGATTAGGCTAGGACTTTGTGTTGAATTGATTGTCAAATCTAGGTCAAAAATTTGGGATAATGTCTTGCCTCCATTATCATAATTTGTCTTCATCTTTAGGAATGTACACTAGGTGTTTGTTGAAATGTTTCAATGAAACCTTGATAAGTGCGTTATTAGCACTTATTTGGTTCACTTGTTGTCCTATTTTATTATTTGTTTGATCCTAATTAAGTATTGTTAATGCATTTTATGTTTTATGTTATATAGGATCATGAAGGACGAGAAAAGAGGAAAAAATTACAAAAATGGACTTAAAACTGAAGTTTGGTGACCTTGGCTGCAATTTACTTACGACCGTAACACCTCAGAGTTACGACCGTAAATCAATGATAGGCGTAAGTTGAAAATCTGCAAAAACCAACTTACGACCGTAACGACCAAACTTACGGCCGTAACTTCTATAACATAAAAATTTCCAGAGACTGGATTACTGCCATAACTACCATAATCACGGTCATAACTTATATGCGGATTTCTTTCCTTTCTGAATTCACGGCCTATCTTTGGTATATCTTCTTGGCCACTTTAGGGCACAATTTTAGAGCTATAAAGAGAGGAAAACCACCATAAAAAGGAGGCAAGAAAATTGAGAGGAAAATCAGAGATTAAAAGAGAGAATTCTTGGGATTCAAGAAAGAAGCATCAATGGAATTCATGGAGCAAATTGAAGATTTCGCAACAATTATGATGGGCTACGTTTCCTTGTCTTGTTCAAAGGGAAAGTTGTGTCAATTTAATTGTGTTATCTTCCTTTTCTACAAACAAGTAACGTTGTATATATTCCTTTATTTCAATTGTTGGATTATTATGTCTTGAACGTTCATTGAGTTTATTTTATTAATAGCTTAATTTGGCTAATTGGATTATTGATCTTTGGATTCATGAATATGCTATGTTTAAATTTTTGATCCGTAATTGTCATTGAATCTTTACTTTAGTAGCAAATAAATATCGTGCAGGTTTAGTAATAATTCAACTTGGATTGATTAATTCGAGCTTGTGAAATTAACAATCTAATTCAATATATTCTTCTAAATTTTCATACTAGTCGTGCATTAAATCCTAAGAGCTTGTTTAGGATTTTCCATGGCTAGAATTTGTTCGAAAAGCTTGTTTTTAATCAATACACATAAGGAAGAATTTAGATAATCAGAGATTGTTGATTATTTATGTTTGATAATTGAATTAGGGATAGAAACACGGTACAATCAAAGTTATAGCAATAATTGAGGACACAACCAAACCTGAGAACAAGATTTCTTCTCATATTAATTCTCTATTCTTTATTCCTATTTAATTATTTATTTTATGCATAGTTTTCATTCAAATAATTTTCGACAACAAAACCCCCCAATTCTATTCTAATTGATCGAACAACTATTTTTAGTTCACCGTTCCTCATGGGATCGACCCTTACTCTCGCTACTATATTATTAATTAATATTTGGTGAGTAAGGAATTATTTATTATTTTGGTGCATTGCGACACGTATCAAACCTCCATCAACTTTTTGCAAATTCTTTTGAACAACATTCATCACTTCATATTGAGCATTGATTATGAGCAAACCTTTCATGATTTGCATCATCATAGGTGCATGAATCTTGATTTGAAACCATAGGCATACTTAGGCACAATTTTAAGGTCATTGCAAGCAATGTCCATAAATTTCAGATTTTGGTGACCACTTTGCTACATCATTTCACAACCCTTTTGAACTTCAAATGAACTGTATTTTTGATATGTTTTAGAGAACATTACATACTTTCATGTGTCCAAATATGGTTTAGAAAAATTTCAATTTTTCATAGCCATGTTGAGGGCCGAATGGGGGTAGTTGACCACTTTAAAATCAAATACATACTTATGTTTTGCTCTTGTTTATACTTTGTTGTGACTAAGTTATTGGTTTCATTGTGTGAGGTACACATCAACATCATCATTCATCACATTGGAATCAACCATGCTTGCTTTCAATGAAAAGCTCCAAATTGAAAACTTTGCATCTCCAAACCCGGGAAGTACTTGAGCCCCTCATTGTTATGCAAACTAAACTTAGGAATGACTTATCAATTCCTAAACTTAGATCATTAGATATCTCATCGCTAACTTAGAATGGTTAGAATGTGCATGTATTGATGGGTTGGAGAGGTTTACGATTCTTGGTTTTGCAAGTACAGAGAGTTGACTTACACATATGACATTAAAACATCTTTAACTTTTCTATTTAAGCTTTTATGACTATAGCGACCCAGAATTTTTACGCAATTTTATAATTATTTTAATATTTAGAAAATTGTGTCGCTACTATTTCACTCATTGTTTTGAAATTAACGCCGCGACGGATTCGTCTAGCCAAGTCAAGAAATATCGAATTTGTTCGATTTTAAATTAAAATCCGAATTTCTAAAATTATGTTATTTTAATTATTTATTCAAAGTATTTATTTTCAAAATCATTTTGAATTCCAAAATTATTAAAATATCCCAATGATCCTTATTCAAATTATTTCAAGTCCAAATACGTAATTCAATTTTTATCTCAATATTTATTTATTTTCAAATTTATTTTCAGTCCAAAATATATCAGTTTTAAATACATTTTCAAATCGAAGTTAGTCAAATTTTTAGTTAAATTAATCCTATTTAACTAAACCAAAATTTTCCCACATGTTTTCTTCTTTACACCAAAACATCATCATTTTGTATAAAGAATATTACACCATTTTCTATTTCATATTACACCAAATTCTACACTATCTTTTTCTACAATACCAAATCAATGCATATATTCCTCTTATTCTTCACTAACCTATTCCATAATAGCTAATCAAATTCTTTATACCAATTTTCATCAAGAACTCGGCCAACCTCACAAATTTTTCTTTTCTTTCCACAAAGTTATATCATTATGTTTTGAGACATAATGATTCTATCACACCATTTTTACAACCTAATTCTCCACTAACTCATAATCATTCATTTCAAATACACTACCTAATGCCAATTATAATGACAAGCGTTTTTCCATCTCCTCTGTTTAAGCTCCATCCACAACCATTATCTTTATCATCATCACCAATTAACCCCACAACCCTCTTTAGCCAAAAGCTACACCTCCACTTCATTTCAATACACATGGCACAACTCACACTTCCATGTACCTAGATTCCACAATACAATATATATAAACATCATCATCTCAGCACCTGCACAGCCGAAAGCCATTCCCTACCGCCCAAGTTGAACTCTACACCACACTACACCAACCAGCATCATCAGTACAGCCTCAACTCTATAACCAGCTGAATCCTATTATCATCACCCTGATTACTCACAACGTTTCACCAACCCAATCCAATTCAGCTGCCATTTCCAATTCAATACCAAATCTAATACATACAGCAAACCAAGTTCACTGCAATACCACAAATCACAACTCTGTAGCACCTCAACCATCAACCAATTTGTAAAACCACAGTATTCATCATCATCACCAAACTGCTGTCTCAATCGAACCTCCAATTCAGTTTTCTTTTCACCATCATTTTCAAATCAGCATCATCATCACCGGACACCACCAATTCACAGCAAATTCACTACCAATTCACTGCTCAATTCAAGAAATCATCTCCATGACTCCCAATCGAACAAACCAAACACTGCCTCAACCAATTTTGATCAAGCAGACACCATCACTGCTGAATCACCCTCACCTCATTGCAACCAATACTGTCGAAACCAACCAGCACCACCACCAATCAATCAAGAACCGCCACTGCCTGAAACTCTGTTTTCCACAAACTAAATTCACAACGTTCAGTTGAACCCAATTTCTCAACCTCTCCAAATCACCATCGATCAGAAAAAAAACTCAATGATAAATAAACCCAGTTACCTACCTTAAACCATCGCTGAATTTCCGCCGGAGTATCATCGCGAACCCTAGCTTCGAATTCAGCCCCGGTTCGCACACAAACTCTCACCCAATACTCTCAAAACCTTTAACCGCCACTCACCGCCACCTTGCTACCGGTGTTGCGCCGGCGAAATCACCGGAAGTGTAGCGCCTTGTTCCTCCGCCTCTCGCACCCGTCGCCTTGGTCCAGAGGTCGAGAGAGATAGAGTGACGTTGTGAGGAGAAAAGATAAAGTCTGATATTATATTTTAACTTTCGAAAATTTCAGTTTGGTCCCTAAAGTTTTGAAATGTTTCAAATCAGTCCCTGAAGTTTTAATTTGTTTCAATTCAGTCCTGTTAGTTTTAAAATGATCATTTCAGCCCTTTCATTTTCAAAATACATTATTTCAGCCCTATAATAATATTTATTTGAGTTTCCGACTCAACTATCAAAAGTATTCAATTTAATCCCTCAACTTTCAAAAGTATTCAATTTAATCCCTGAACTTTCAAAATATCTATTTTGTCCCTCAACTTTCAAAACATCAATTTTAGTCCTCAAATTATAATTTATCATTTTGAACTATATATTCGATAGACTAAAGTGACTTATTGGCTAAGACGAAGCGTACGGAGAATTTAAAGAAATTGAAGTCATTCCCGCTCAACTTTGCACTCGTCGGATTTGAGGTAGACTCGCACTTATTAATTGATTTAAATTATGATTTCATATAAATGTCATGTGACTTGTGAAAGTCAATTTTCAAGAAAATTAAGTATGTTTTATGAAAGGTAAATATACCTTATGTTTTTATGAAAAGTAAGTATACCCTATGTTTTTACGATAATGTTTTATATGTTTTGGATCATTGCTATGCACATAAGAATTCTTACCACCTAAGTTCGGTAAAATTCTTGTGTCTCCATAAGTTTATGAGGATTTACCACCTAAGTTCGGTAAAATTCCTGTCTTTCCATATGTTTATGAGGATTTACCACCTAAGTTCGGTAAAATTCCTGTCGCGTATGTTTATGAGGATTTCGATCCTATCTTATGTTATGATGGAAATGATCCCTATGAATTTCATGAATTATGTTTTGGTATACTTACTGTTATTATGATCTTACTGTGATTTTACTGTTATTATGATTTTACTGCATAAGAATTCTTGCCACCTAAGTTCGGTAAAGTTCTTGTGTCTCTCTATGTTTATGAGGATTTCAATCCTATCTTATGTTATGCTTTCAAAAGAAATTATGCTTGGCATAATTAAAATGTTTTTATAAGTATATGGTTTTCAAAGAGCTGTTTTCAAAGAGCTATTTTCAAAGAGCCTATGATTTGCAAAATATGTCCCGTGCTATAATGCACAATATGAGTTTTATCAAGAGCCGTTTTATAAAGAAGCTTTATCAATGCCCGTTTTATAAAGAGCCGGGATTTATGTGTTTAATCATCTTATAAATTAAATTAATTTGCGATGAGTCTACTGAGTATTTCCCCCATGAAATACTCACCCTACTTTTTAACAGTTTTGCAGATTTCGGAGACGGTGGCGAGCGATGAATGATGGTGGCAATAATCGTTAAACGGTTGAAAGTTTGACGTTAATGATTTCCGTATTTTTCCAAACAATCGAATAATTTAGAGAAGTTCATTTATTTGAGAAATTATGACATTGTCAATTTCTTTACAAAATTAATGGTTCGATTTACTATTTCAAATGGTTTCATAAATGTTTCAATTTTATCGGCCATTACAGTTTATTTAATGTTGCCAAAAATGAATTTCAATTATTTCTTCCGCAAAAATATTATTCGAAAAAAATTTAGACAGAAAATGACGTAGTGAATCGGGTGTACGGAACTCGGGGCGCTACAATGACTCTGGTAATTAAGTATGAGAACCTGGTCCCTAAAGACATCTGACTTGGGAGCCACCAACCTGAAGCTTGCTACAGGGGTCATATAGAAAACAAGTATAAAAAGTTCTGCACAAAGATGGTAAAAGAAATGGATATAAAAATAAAAAGTCGTTCATAAAAAGAGAAAGAAAAAAATTGCAATGTATAAGCCCTGTTGATTAAAATTGTGGAGATTGAAGTTGTAGAATTGGGAATTGCCTGCTTTTTACTTATTTTGCATGCATACTTCTAATCCTGACTATCTTGTGTGGAAAAATGCAATGATGAATCTTTAGAAACCACAATAGAAGGAACATGGGATGTGAGAGAAAAACATTAAGTTGTAATTTTCCATGAGTGATGTAAGAAATATGTTTAGAAGTTCATAAGTTGACCACATGGGATTGGGCTTAACTTTGCATAATGAGTTACACAGTTTTGATTATTATTTTTGCATGGGTAGGAGTTCAACATTAGCTATTCACACACACACGCTTAAAAATTGAGCATGACTTGAGTAGAACTATTTTTACTTTGTTGTTCCAAAATCTTTTCCAGAGTATGATTTGATTTGGATTATGGAGGCTTATGGTGAACATGTTGATGAAAAAAAAAAATATTTCTCACTTGTAATTTCTTTCTGATTCATTAGTTTAATTCTAAATTGTTCGAGGACAAACAATAATTCTAGTTTGGGGGTATTTGATTAGTGCATTTTATACACTTATTTATATGTCTAAATTAGATTAAATTATTGTCATTCTTGAATAATTACTGCGTAATTACTTTACATTTGTTTACATTGTAGGAATTTACCCAAAGTTAGAAGAATGAAGTAATGAAGGGAAATAAAGCACATTTGGGAGCTAATTGGAGCTAAAAAGAGGAAATTGAATGTTGGCGTCGTCAACCGAGATTTCCAAGAAAAGCTAAGTTGAAGAAATCAGAATTCGAGAGCTTAATTGAAGATTAATTGAAGTTTGGAAGAAGAAATGAAGTGTTTGGAAAGTTCAAGGACTTATATGTCGCAATTAGAAGATGAGGAATCACGGGTAAATAAAGTCCAAGGACCAACTTAAGCGCACCAGAAAAGATGAAAACGCGTTGAATGATTTGTACTATGCGGCCATGGGTTCTTGACCTAGTGGCCGCGAGAGAACTACAGAATTAACAGAACCTTATTTAGGTTTCCTGTGCGGGCAACTAGGGTTTACCCTGCACAGCCGCGCAGCTTTTTGAGGTCCGGTGGAGTCAGATCCATGCATTGAATTTCTTATTGTTTGCCTAGGTTTTCTCCTCTTCTGTTTATACATCTCATACATGAGTTGGAGAGCCTTTGGAGACCTTTTCATAACCTCTCAAGTTCATAATTAATTGCTCACATCTTGGAGGCGAAAATCAAGACAAAGGCGGGGGAATTGAAGATTATCAACAAAGAGTGAAATACTTGGTGCAAGATTTCTTTTTCTTTGTTAATTTGATAAACTCTTCATGCGTAGTAAATTATATTATTGCGTTTTTCCTTCTTTATTGATGAACGATTAACTCTTTAGTTGGGATATACGATGTAGCTAGCTTTACGCTTTTAGTTCCATAATTCTAGTTTTGTACTTTTAGATTGCATGTGTTGATTGTATTTTGTGTTTAATGCACGAGTTAACTCGCGACTAATTCATGAATTAATGGGTGTTTTCATAATTCGAGAGGTGAGCTAAAACTTAGATCTAGGAATATAATTCGGTAATTGGACAAATGATAGAGAGATACATTCGTTATTACTTAAGTCGCTACATGAATTCTTGTGTTCCATGCACCTAGTCATTACAGCCAGCTGTTCGATAACTCGGTCGACAAACTAGGTAGAGTTGGTTTAAACCCGACAGGGGAATTTCATGTGCATAAAACTATATAGATGAAATTAGAAGTATTGGCTGTGTGAAATCAGATGTCCCAACACTTATAAACGTCAATTTAGAATATTATTTAAATGTCTTTTCTTTCGTTTTGTTTTTTAGTTTAGTTCGATTCGAGAATCTCCAAATTCTACCATTCAAATAAGGTGAGAACTAACACAATTTCGACACTCTCTATGGGACGATAACTTGGACTCAAAAAGTCCACTTTATTACTTAGATGCGATATTGTACACTTGCGATTAGCACACATCATAACCCTCCATCCGTTCGGAGTAATTTGTGAAGGAGCTAAGCCCTAGTACCTGAGGTGATCCGTTACAGCACGGGGTAAGGGGATTCTCATTCCTGCTTCTAACATCATCCTATTGGCAGCTACTCACCCCTCTGGAGGCTCGTCTACTCGTTCATCAGTTTAAGGAAGGAAAAATAACACTAACTCCGGGATCCTAAATCTATATCGCCACTCATCCAGATCCCTCTCAGACACTATTGAAGGATGATAACCGACATGCCAGAACGTCGTGTTCGAACTAAACATACCCACCCTACTGAAAATTGATTGTGGGAGATGTGGGTTTTGGCAAATTAAGGTAGGGGTCATTGACCTAAGTGGGTGTACACCACAGGTAATGTCCTGCCTAACATGTGAATCACCAAAATTTTATTCGTCGGACTGGGTACTTGGGTCCGGACTTGAATTCTCCTATCCCTTCCCCCATGATTCGTTCCTAGTAGCCTCACTTTCAGAATCACTCATGTTTAACTAAAGATAAAAAGAATATCTGGGTGAAGGAAGCTGACCTAAAGCGAAGGTCGTAAGAAGAATCACCACCGAACTGAAATTCGCATGGGATGAGGGAGTAGTGTTTTTCTTACGCAAGCTAAGACAAATGAAAGAGTGGTAAAGCGTCTCATAAATAAAGGCCAGCATTAATCATCAGTACAGAATTCAAAGAGGCGTCTTGATCCCTTCAACGGGAATTAAGGGAAGTGACTGCTGATTGCACTTCCCTGACATAGATAGAACTACCCACAATGGGTTGCTGACACGTGGAAAAGCCATCATGATTCTTTTTCATCAGATCCGATTTATAACAAGAATATTGATGATATGAGTTCACTAGAGCTTCCTTCAGCTTAATTCCTAGGGGAAATTGTTGATGGGCAATTCGACCTGGATAACGAGATAACGAACTTTGATGACCTTTCTGATTATGGAGGTCTGATCACTCGGGATAACTGTCCGGCCTGGAAGTGTCAGGTCGGACAATACCTTATCACATCCTGTAGTGAAAAGGTTGAGGTCCAAACTGTAATCCGACATGGAGATGTCAGGTCGGACGTTGATGAAGATTGCACGAGGCCCTAACTACTCCAACATGGTAGTTAAAACGGTTATTCAGACATGAAAGCAGTTAGAATAGATAAAAGTCAACGACTTTATACCATGTAAGAGTTCAAGTAGTGTAGTTGATGAGGTTCGAAGCGCGGAAGAAACGTCGGAAAGTTCCGAACTCAGGTTGTGGTTGGACGGATGAATCATTACCCGATATTCATGACGCGATGGCTCGACGATGCGGAATAAAGAACCACGACTTTCGAAACGCCACAAGGATTTGCCCAATCTCCTTGATAAGTCTCTGATTTTCAACGTCACAAATACTCTCGCGAATATTTGATAAGTTCTGGATGAACGCCACAAGATAATTAATCTTGATAAGTTTGGGTTTGTAATGTGAATCCACACCTTAAACAATTGAAAAACATTCAATCTATTTTTATTCAATCATCAAAGTCTTAATTACAATGAATGGAAAAAGCGTATAAATAAGTAAAATAAAACCCTAGTCGCTAATCTACTCAAAATAGAATTCTAATTAGACTAAAATAACTAAAACTGATAAGGAAATAAAATAATGCGAAATCTGGAAAAATCTGATCCGTTAAGCAGTTACGGCCGTAAGTGTGTTTCTGTTTAAGGTTACGGCCGTGATCCCTTATTTAGGGCCGTAAATCGAAAATCTTGAAATTCTGCATTTTATCCCGAGGGGAGGTTACGGCCGTGACATATGTTGGTTACGGCCGTGAAAGCTCTTCTGCATAATTTTCGATTCTTTTCGACACGGTTTGATCTTCAAAGCTCGTCGAACCTGCTGAATTATTATTTTGGCTTGAATATTTAAATTTTCCCGTCAAGCCTGCTATGACTCCGATTTTCGAGGGTCCTGGATCACATCATACCCTCCTTCTTTAGGATGATTCGTCCCTAATCATAGCTTTGTTCCTGTTGTTTCACTTCACCTCCTGGATTAAACGGAAAATTTCTACTTCCATGCCATGAGTTCAATAAATTGGAATCCTTTGATTGGAAAACATGGAAGAGATGGAGCTTGAACTTCCTTTGCCATTTGCGGTGTGGTTGAAGCTTCCAAACATAATTAACCTGTAAAAAGGATTTAAACAAAATGGGGAGGGACATGTTAGCTTCATGAGGTACAAGGTATGCATCCTTGTATTCATGACAAACCACCACCAACTCCACTTCTTGAACCACGAGACTCTTCTCTTCGCCTCTTTCCTCCTTTGCAATTTCTTGTTCAATTTTTTTATCTTCAAACTCAACCACATCTCCGACCTCCACATTTGAATCACCATGTTCACGTACTACCCCATCACTACCAAAATGTGGATCTTCCAATTCAAAGCTCAAAATTTGAACTTCTACCCCAACTTCTAATTCCTCATCATATTTTGGAGTTTGTTCACATAACTCCACGTTTTCAACTCCTACCACAAAGTTCAGGGTCTCTTCAACTAAATCATGTCTCAAGCCTCCCTCCTTCTTTTCAACTTTCATATCCCGATGCTCAACATGATTTTCACTCTCTTCTAACCATCTAATTACCGCCTTTCGTTTCTCCTCCTTCCTTTGTAATTTAGCCAAATATTTTCTTTCTGCCTCCCGTTCACACCTCAATCTTTCCTCATAAATTTCTTTTTGAATTTTCAAAATTGCTTTTTGATCAATCTCAACTCCTCTCTTAACCCCGATTCCATCCCTAGGTTTAGGATCACGCCTATAAAAACTACGATTTGCTTGAGATCGCCCATTTCTCAATTTCCCTTCCCTTTCATCTAATTTATCCAACCTAACCAAAGCTTCATTCAAAAATCTCCACATACGATCTTTGGCGTTTTCATGGGAATTGGACATTGTGAAATTTTTTGTGGAAGGACACAGAAAAAGAATAATGAAAACAAAGGATCAAGAAATTCAAGAAAGTGGTTCTTGAATGGACTTTTTTTTTTTTTTTGAATTTTAGGATGAATTTTCGGAATAAATAAAATAATAAAAAAAATAATTTTTTTTTTTTTTATAAATTCGACAACGAACACGAAAAAACAAACGAAACTTAATTCGGATAAGAATTAAGCAATACAAACACTTTTGAATTTTGTTGGATTTTTATATGGATCAAACAAAGAAGAAATTTACTGGCACAAAGAACAAGAAAATCAAGAAAAAAAAAAGACTCAACAACAAGATATGGATGATTTTTATGGGACTCGATGATAAACATAAAAATCAAACTGGATAGAAAAAAAAAACCTTAATTCAGAGTCCAGCTCTGATACCGGATGATAAGGTTCGAAGCGCGGAAGAAACGCCGGAAAGTTCCGAACTCAGGTTGTGGTTGGACGGATGAATCATGACCCGATATTCACGACGCGATGGCTCGACGATGCGGAATAAAGAACCACGACTTTCGAAACGCCACAAAGATTTGCCCAATCTCCTTGATAAGTCTCTGATTTTCAACGTCACAAATACTCTCGTGAATATTTGATAAGTTCTGGATGAACGCCACAAGATAATTAATCTTGATATGTTTGGGTTTGTAATGTGAATCCACACATTAAACAATTGAAAAACATTCAATCTATTTTTATTCAATCATCAAAGTCTTAATTACAATGAATGGAAAAAGCGTATAAATAAGCAAAATAAAACCCTAGTCGCTAATCTACTCAAAATAGAATTCTAATTAGACTAAAATAACTAAAACTGATAAGGAAATAAAATAATGCGAAATCTGGAAAAATCTGATCCGTTAAGCAGTTACGGCCGTAAGTGTGTTTCTGTTTAAGGTTACGGCCGTGATCCCTTATTTACGGCCGTAAATCGAAAATCTTGAAATTCTGCATTTTATCCCGAGGGGAGGTTACGGCCGTGACATATGTTGGTTACGGCCGTGAAAGCTCTTCTGCATAATTTTCGATTCTTTTCGACACGGTTTGATCTTCAAAGCTCGTCGAACCTGCTGAATTATTATTTTGGCTTGAATATTTAAATTTTCCCGTCAAGCCTGCTATGACTTCGATTTTCGAGGGTCCTGGATCACATCATTAGTTATGTCCTAATGTCAAGCAGGCATGTATTGCAATAAGCCAACTTACCTCTTTTTCCCTATAAATATAGGAGAGGATGAGTCATAAAGGGATCCCAACCTTTGCTATTCAAAGCCAACAATATATACATATAAGAATCCATAAGTGGAGTCCATGTCTCCCATCCGACCTAGGATCCGCCTCTTTCACATACGATTTTGTATTACATAACTGATAATCACCAATTTTCTTGCTGGTTTGAAATATTTATATTTCAATCGTTAACAAGTATATTTATATTTTTGAGGTTAAATTTGTGGTTAAAAAATTGAGAGAGAAAATGTGTGTGGTTGAAAGTGATTTAGGAATTGTGTTGTTTATAAATAGATTTATAAATTGTAATAATTGCACTAAAGAACATAGGCTAAATATAAAAGTATGGTCAATGGCCTTAATTACAATTCTTGTTTCTTTGAATGGAGAATGTTGAGATTGTAGTTGAATCCTTGATACCCCTCGGGCTCAGTAAGCTTTCCAATACGACACCTCGATATCTAGCTCAACTCAACAAACACACAATCTTGGTTGCTCCAAATGTATGTGAACTAAATCACCAAGGAAGATAATGAACAGTAGAGGCAGCAGTAAGCCAGCTCCCCAAGAAATGGCGGTTTCCACCTTTTTTTGGCCTCAGTTCAAAATTCCTTCTTCAGACTGCTTTCAAAATGGCAACGGCATGGGGGTTTATAGGGTGGAATGGGCTAGGTCATGTTTGGGCTAGACTCCCAAAAGCCCAAACCTACAAGCTAGATAACAACCATCCAAATGGGCCGACTATCTAAATCCAAGGCCTTTATCCAAAATATCCACAACAAATGGGCCGTCCAAGTGGGCCACGAACGACTACCAATTAAGTCACTTCGAGTGGCCCCGAGTCGTTATCGAGCCTAACTTGATATCGAGGTGTCGTTTTTATTCCCACAACTGTTTTACATCATCGCTCGAATTTATTGGGTATCAAAAAACCCCAACAAATCTCCACCTTGATACCCAAACAATCTGCAAGAAAAAACATCACAATGTTTATACTTGCGCAATCAAGGTAATCCAATAAAATTGGAATCACAGACCGTACCTCGTGTCTCGCACTTGAAACACACACCATACCTGCTCCATTTGCTCGCTAGGACTAAGGTCAAATATATCCAAGCAGAAGACAGATAATCACAGTAATCAATCAAGAACATACAACATGCGATGACAGATATAACCATAAGATAATATAGAAATCTTTTCAAACATGCTCACACAAGAACATAAGACTAACTCCTAGTTAATCAAACACTATGGCCAACACATATACACCACAATGCATAAATGACCTCATGAAAAGACCTCACACAATTATCCTATCCCATTCTGTGTAACTCTCTCCTCGAGAACACATATCACACACACCGCCACAAATGCTCACTAGATTGGTCACCACACATGCCTAACTGGTAAACAAGAATAGATCCTAAATCTATGGGATGGTCCTCTATCAATACATCACTTCTCTCAACCTAAGGAGATAATGGGTCTCCACCTAATAGAAGTGATCTAAGTGTCTTTAACACTCCACCCGGCCAGGATTATCAGATAGAAGATTTACAGGACATTCAAATGTCACACTCACCCCCATACATCTCATCAATGCACTATCAGGCATCTACTCCACACATTACCAAAAGACATACTCACACTCACACTCGCTGCTTATGCATCACAAACCCACTATGCATGACAACACACTACACTAAGTAAAGACTGATTACACACAAATTCATGCAAAATAACACATATCAAACAACGTGAAATGCTACACAAAACAATGCATTGAATTAAGTAATCACACACATGCAGACAGGATCACACAGATGTACATGCAGTAACTAGGATCCCTATCAATAAGGGTCACCCTCAATCACACTAGGGTCATAACTAGACTCAATCACATTCGCCTCACCTCTCCCCTTTTTCTTCTTCTTTGGACAGTCTCTTATAAAGTGTCCACTCTTACCACAGCTAAAACATCGTTTGCCACCCATACTGGACCTTGACTTGTCCCAACTCTTACCTTTATGCTTACCACCATCCTCACTCAAGTCATCACTCGAGTCACCACTGTTTTGAATATGAAACTTTTGCTTAAAATGACCCCTCAACATATGCAATTCACCACTCCTCTTAACCTCTTTCTCAGTCTTAATTTCCATCTCCTTACTCCTAAGGGAATCTATGACAATCTCAGGTGTTAGGTTGTCCCTACCATACTTAATTGCATTCTTAACCTCTCTAAATGATTCAGGCATAGAATTAAATAAAATAATGGCCTTGTACATTTCAGACACCTCTTCATCACAGTTAACAATATCTTGCACAAGTTTGTTAAACACATCCAGATTGTCATCCAAATCCTTTGTAGGATCCATTTTAAAGCTGAAAAATTTTTCGAGTAAGTAAATTTTGTTAGAAGTAGTTTTAAGCAAATACAAGTCCTGTAACTTATTCCAAAGTTCTTTCGTGGTTTTAAGTTTACCAACTTTTCTCAAAACAGCATCAGATAGGTGTAAAATAATTGAAGTGTAAGCAAGTTCATCTAATTCTTCTGTTTGTTCCTCTGACAAATCAGCGGGCAGTAATAGCTTTTGAAACCTTTAGTTGAACCAAAATTTCTTTCATTTTTTGTTGCCAAATGGAAAAATCCCCTTTCCGATCGAAAATCCCCAAATCAAAACGTGCAGTCATTTTAAGACATGAAATGAACAAGAAATCACAAATTGACAATTAACCACAACAAGTAGTCCTAAAGTCAAAAGAAATCTAACAGGATTAACAAAAGAACACAACAAATAGGAAATTCGTCAATACACAATCAAAATACAGAACAAGCAATTAAGAGTAGCTTAACACCTCAAGCACGTAAGCAGGTAAGACTATTAAAACCTAAATTCTAGCAACAGGCAATGGTTGTCAAGCAATGACAACCCCCAATCCTAATGACCAACCCACACGATGGTCTGCTATTGCAGGAATTGAAAACAGTTTCAGCCAATTTACCAGAGCGGACTTTTCAATGTCCGTAAGATCGAGAGATGCGAAATTTTATCAAATTTAAGACCGCCAACTTTGTCCCAAATTCAGCACCACAGCAACCAAGAATCGACTTTCGAACCACCAAGGGCAAAATCGTCCAAATAAAATTCCAAACCCTGAAACGAAAATCTAACAACGCCAAAATGTCAGAAATATTGAAAATATCAAACTGCCTAAAAACTACCTCGCCGAAAACCGCCGCACGCGCTGCCGCCGGAGTTCACGCGCCGCCCGCCATCGCCGGAAAATTTTTGCCCAACACACTACAAGATTCTCCTCTCCGTCACGAGTCCAATGGCGCAAACCGTTCGTTGATTGGAGCTCCCTACCGGCGGGAATTTCAGTTTAAATTTCCGGTTGCACTTTCTTATTTCCGTCGATTTCGCCGCCTCCGACCACCGGTTTCAGCCCAAATTCCGGTCGAGTGTTCTCCTCGACGCTGCGGTTCTTCCAGTGGTGGTCTTGCACAGGTTGGTTGGCCGGAGGTCCGATTTTCAAAAATGGCAGAGAACTTCTTGCTTCGGTCGGCCTCTTCTCTCTCTTCGGTTCCCACAGATTTTTTCTTGTTTTCATGGCTTCACTCCACCGATTTTACACGACTTCACCAGCTCCGGTCACTACCTTGGACTGTGCACTGCCTTATTCACAGATTTTC
Source organism: Ligustrum vulgare (assembly GCA_963555705.1). Lineage (NCBI taxonomy): Eukaryota > Viridiplantae > Streptophyta > Magnoliopsida > Lamiales > Oleaceae > Ligustrum > Ligustrum vulgare. The sequence continues at coordinate 55,782,194 of OY743169.1, read as the reverse complement.
AGCCTTCGGTCTCAGCCTTCACAGATTTTCTCCTTTCCTGGACGGTGCTTCTCTTTGGTCGACTTCACTGTTCTTATTCAGCCACCATTGGCTCTGATACCATGTTGAGATTGTAGTTGAATCATTGATACCCCTCGGGTTCAGTAAGCTTTCCAATACGACACCTCGATATCTAGCTCAACTCAACAAACACACAACCTTGGTTGCTCCAAATGTATGTGAACTAAATCACCAAGGAAGATAATGAATAGTAGAGGCAGCAGTAAGCCAGCTCCCCAAGAAATGGCGGTTTCCACCTTTTTTTGGCCTCAGTTCAAAATTCCTTCTTCAGACTGCTTTCAAAATGGCAACGGCATGGGGGGTTTATAGGGTGGAATGGGCTAGGTCATGTTTGGGCTAGACTCCCAAAAGCCCAAACCCACAAGCTAGATAACAACCATCCAAATGGGCCGACTATCTAAATCCAAGGCCTTTATCCAAAATATCCACAACAAATGGGCCGTTCAAGTGGGCCACGAGCGACTACCAATTAAGTCACTTCGAGTGGCCCCGAGTCGTTATCGAGCCTAACTTGATATCGAGGTGTCGTTTTTATTTCCACAACTGTTTTACATCATCACCCGAATTTATTGGGTATCAAAAAACCCAACAGAGAATAGGAGAAGTAATAGATGAAAAGAGATGACTATAAAAGATAGAAATTATAGTTTTTTTAAAGGAAATTATAGAGATAGTAATGGAAGATTTTTAAATTTTTTAAGAAAATAATTTCTCAGGGTAGTTACTATTTGTGACGGGATTGTTTCAGGTAGGGGTCTAAATGAATTAATATAATAATGCCATATTTACCGAGAAAACAAATTTCATTAACCAAATATGATTATGAATTGTGTGTGTTTGGATTACTATTGCATTGGATGAACAGAACACCACCACTTATGACTTTTCAAATGGGTCCTCTTAAGATGTCATTTCCATATTTTTAGGATACAACTAGTAAGAAAATATGGCATGAACTTCATTAGAAATATGTGCACTTCACTAACATGCTAGATGACTATGAAGTGCAAAGATAAGAAGAAATAAATTCTGGAATAAGAAGCATGGTAAGGTAATGGAAAAAAAAACTGGCAATAAAGCAAAATAAAATGATATTTATAGTAGAGGAATACATTTCATCAGTTTGTATGAAGTACGCACATGGGACCCTGTACATGACCATTGCAGGAAATTTAAACTCTTCCTAGAGTTTTTACACAATGTTAAGAATGCCTATTCATTTCAGAGTTCCTTCAGTTCATCAGTTTCCACAAAGTACGCAAAGACTGATATGGAATATTACAGAATACATGGGACCCTATATATGACCATTGCAAGAAGTTTAAACTCTTCCTAGAGTCTTTACACACTGTCTAGAATGCCTATTCAGTTCAGAGTTCCTTCTATTTACCAAAAGCAGAAGGTTAATTTCCATAATAAAAGGATGCACTACTCAGTTTTTTAACTACCAATAGTTCACTGTCAAAGGGACCTTCCATCTCTATTTTCTTGGAAGAGTGATCTCCTTCCTGGTGGAGATAAAGAGTAGTTATGGAAGTAGTTAAGTAATGAAAACGTGTACTTATTATACTAAAATAGGAATGGGAAGTATGTTACATTTTTTCTATTTTCTCCATAATCCTAATAGCAGAGCAGAGTAAGAGTTTTACTACAGTTTCACCCACGGCTGAAGCCTTTAGTGAGCATGTTAAATTCTTTAGTTAAATGTCTGCTGTAGCTCTACAATAAATAATCATGCTCATAGTTATCTAATATTTATTTGTAGATTAGATCAATTGTAATTAGTGAAAGACCTAGAAATACAAGATTTATTTGATGGAAGCAGCACATATTATTTAAAATATATTGTGAAAGTCTTTGGTGTTCATTATCATTATCATTAAAATACAGTCCTCTTTGAGTTCTTCCACACGTGTTGTTCCAGATATGCTCCATTGTATGTTTTCATATTAGCTTTTGTATCTTGCTTTGGGATATCTCATTGCAGCCTTTGATATAAGATATATTAAATTAGTCTCATAGGCTGCAATACTATTATCCTAAAGTGTCGATTGCACTTTATTACCGTGCAATAACATAATAAAGTAAATGTTTAAGACATATACAGGAATTATTTTAAGTGTATGAACATGTTGAAAAGGAAATGATGAATCTGAAGTTAATAAATCTGATTATCTGTGTTGAAACATTCTTGGAGAGGCTTTTTCAGTAACTGTGACCTTTACAGCCTAGTTTCTTTACCCTAGACTGATATCGGTTATTAAACTGTAATGATCAGTCCTTTTTTTTTTTTTGAGGAATGTTACCTGCAAAAGAGTTGAAAAATAAATAGAAAAATGCTAAAGCTACCGCGAAAACGTACCGCACAGACACATGAAAGTGAAATGACTAGTTCACCCTTCCCTCCATGTGTGAGTATGCGGTACAGTTTCGCGGTACTTGTAGCATTATTGAAATAAATATCAGTATATATAGAATGAATACATTTCTAACATGAATGAGCCTTAGATTTCAATAAGGGCCAGAAAAGAGAGAATAATTGTCTGCATGGAATGCTACTTGACGTAAATGTAAAACAAAAGTCATGATGAGTGAAGTGTTCCTTGTTTTTAGCACTGGTAGTGTGTGTGTGTAATAAATAGAGAAACTACTTAGAAGCAAACTTCATGTACCTGCATTTTGTATATATTATATGTATACGTCAACAATATTATGTTGTACATTACAGAAAACTACAGCAATTAGATAAGTAAGGATGTGGATTTCCTTTAACAACTATCAATCATTCTGCAATGCATGTATGGTTTGTACATGCACAATATATGATTTTATATAAATAGTGAAACTACTTAGAAGTAAACTTCCTGTGTATATTATTTATGAACAGCGGCACTATTATGTTGTACATTACAAAAGCTACACCAATCAAATAAGTAAGGCGACAATGTCCTTTAACAAATGTCAATCAGTCTGCAAAAACGGGTATGGTACATGCTGAATAAATTACTTAAAAATATAAATTTTAAATGCTATATCTACAACAATAACGAGATGTCTGGCTTACTTGATATATATTTTAGGAACATTGTTCAAAACCGCTATTTTAGTGTTGCATCTGTCTTATGCTAAATAAATATGTGCTTAATCTAAAAGTAAAAGAAATATTACTTCTTCAATTTAATTTCCATAGCATGTAAAATATAGTATCTGAGTGGTAATCATATTATAATGATTTAATATAAAAGAGAAGGTTAAGTAGACATGTACCTTTTAAATGAATGAATGTGTTTCAAATACTTCTATATGTAAGTTGATTGAATTTCTGGACTGATGAACATTGATACTCATCTATGTATTTTTTGTATACATTATTGTTTCTGTAGGAATCTAACTCAATAATTTGACTGTAGAATATCTTTTTCATAGGAACGAAGAAAACTTAAAAAACTTAAAAAAAGGTGTGTTATGCATTTTATTAGGTCCCAAGAAAACTTCAAAAATATTTGATGAAATATAATTTTATAGTAAAGAAAGGAGTACGAGCTTAATGTTCTACATGATATCTGCTAGCATTTTATATTTGAATAAACAATTAGGAGAATAAAACATTGTTTAAAAAAAAAAAAAAAAAAACAATTCCCACTGAAATAAATCAAGTCCAAGTATAAATTTTGTAGCGATCAGAAATTTTAAGTCTAACGATGAAATTTTATGTTAAGAGTTCAAAAGTATTTTAATGAGCTTGTCACGTCATTACGACACTTCCCAATGTTTTAAATTAAATATTGGTCACGATACATTTTGAGTTAGGGAGTCTGAATACAATTTGAAAGTTTTTTGACATTATATGTAATGACTTAGAAAAATGATGTAATATCCCATATAAAATTTCCTAATAAACTGACAGAAATTATGTTGAGAAATTTATTGCGTGAAAATAATAAACGTTAATGAAATATTGATAAAAAAATTATAAAGAATACACGAGTTAAACTTTCATTTTTAGATACATTTTGAATTATTTCTTATGTCCGTTTAGACATTTGATATGTCTACGATCGAGTTTTTGAAACCAACTTTGAGATGACGCACGTGATTCGTTAATTCATCAGCTAATGTACTATTGTCGGCGAATTTTTAAAGTTAGGTCATCATCGAAATCTCGAAACTCTAAATTGGAACGTTCTATCTTGATGCGTCATAATTTTTGCTAAATTTGGCTGTTTCACGTGCCTTTAACAATGCTGGAAGTTAGGCCTTGAGCACTTCAAAATGGTATCAAGAATACAATGTTTCAACTTCATTTGTTACTTCATAATAATCTGAAAAGTTGAGACGAAAACATGCAAATCGTTGATATTTCAAATTGAAATTTTGCATAAATTGGTGCCACATTTGAGACCTCTATACCTAACTTAGCATAGGTGATTTATTTAAAGTAATTTCTTAATCTTTAAGATAATCATTTTATATTTGCTATGATCTTCTTGGTTAGGACAATTAACTTGATTGCTGTCATTTCTTTTCTCCCAAAGAAAAAAAAAATAGAAAAAAGTAAAAAATAAAAAAATAAAAAAACAAAAATAATAATGTTAAAAGTTGGGGGATCAATTGACCACCTATGACCCCCCCCCCCCCCCCCCCGGTTCCGCCAATGGTCACGATATGATATTACATGCACGTTCCTAGCAATTATTTTGTTTAATTGTGAGAAATATTTTATCATGTTGCATATGTTCGAATTTGTACTTATTTTAAAGTGTCGAACTTACAGTCGAGCTTCAAAAATATTTTTCAAGACAAGTTCAAGCGTTTTAAATTAATGTCTCTCCTTTTTTAAAAATTGAATTTTAATTGGGTCAAATATTTAAATATATTTTAAGGTTAATAAAAGTATATCAATATTGGTGTCATTTTGTAGCTTACATAAAATAGTGTAAGTCGGAGTCGAGAAAAAATAATATTTTGATTGAGATCGACCCATATTATTTCAATTTAAAGAAAACTTGGAATTTATAGACTCCTTTATGCTTATATATATACACACACAAACAACCATTTGTTAGTCGGTTATTTTAACGTTCATTACTCCATTTAATTAGTGCATTTTCAAAATTTGAAATGTGGCCACGTCCACTTGACTGTTGCATAATTTTTCCACCCATTTGCTATAAAAGAGTACATTACTTCATAAATATCAACAGTTTCAGTTTTGTTATTAAGTTCATGTTGGACCATTTGACTGTTTAGGCCTGTATTTTTCCAGTATTGGACCAGTATTACACCCCAGAATGCAAAGCCTGTGTTTTGAGCCCAATTCTCTTTTGAAGCCATTCTTTAGTCCGGTATTGAAAGCCCATATGCTGGAACCGGGTCATGATCCATTATCACAATCGCCTTAACCTCAGCCATTGGATCTGTTTGATTAAATCCTAGACGTCCACTTGTGATAATAAGGAAGCTGAGTCATTCTGATTTCATACCAGATGTTTCTATTACTCTTACCCTAGTTTTCTCTCTGTAAAGGCGATTTTCATCGCCTTATTTTTGATCTTCGTGATTTCTTCATTCTTCTTCCAGAAATATATAGATTTAACTTGTAATTTCTTAGTGGTTGTTGTTGATACTGATTTTGTGTTAATCAGTATACATTTTGGTTCAGTTTTGGCAGAGTTTTCTGCAACTCATTTGTTCTTCGTGGTTATTTTGTGCGATCTCTGTTTTTCTGGAAAGATTTGTGTATATCTCTAAGATTGGATTATGTTTCTATATTTCTTACGATTTTGAATAAAGATTTTTTGATTCTTTGTGGTTAATAATTGTTTTTGTTCTTTGTGGTGCGATCTTGAGCCTTTAATCCTAACAGTGGTATCAGAACCTTAGGGTTCTTTGATAAATCGGTGGATTTGACTCAGATCTGGTAGATCCATATTTTTTCTTTGTTGGATCTAGGGTTTTCTGGAAACGGATCTTCATTTCTTCAAATGTTTTTTTTTGGGTTTCCTGAACTGAGTAAAAATTTTAAGAAATTTTTACTTTTTTAAGTTGTTTTTCAAACCCTAACTATAAATCGCTTTGGTTTCTGAAAATAGTTTTAAATTTTTCAGATTCAAAAATTATTTTTTAAAGTTTTTTATATAAAATCTTTTAAACTTTGTGGATTCTGTTCTTTTGAAACCTATTTTAAAATTAGGGTTTCTGATTTTTGTGTATCTGGATCTTTATTTCTGAGTCATATTTTTGGGATCTTGAAACACAGAATATTATTTTATATAATATTCTGAGTTTTTATAAGGATCCTACATTGTTCTTAGTGGTTGATTATTCGTGATGGATACTGGTGATATTTCTTAGTGGCTGATTCTTCGTGGTGGATACTGGTACTATTGCTTTGTGGGCTTGAATTTCTGGGATTCTGATTCTTTGTAGAAGCTTCTATAGCTTATTAAATTTTGCAAATCAGGTGATATCATTTAATTACTGCAATTTATTCTGTAAATTTGCTTTTCAAATTTCCTCTTCTCTCCCAAATCTCTCCGTTGAAGCCTATAACTAGGACCCCTATCTTACCTTTGTCCAGGATTTCATTGAGAATCCGGGAATCTGAGGGAGTGTGGGAATATCCAGTATAGGTTGAGGGATATACTGGAAGGACAGTTTTTCAGTATATTGTTATGTGTGATTTCTTGATTGAGTAATTAATTTGTTGATTTGTGATCATCTTGATTACTCTGTTTCTGATTACTGTGTTCTGAATTCTAGCTAACCTTCTTGAACATAAGTTCTTGCTTCTGATTAACTGTTTACTTAGTGACTGTGACTTGCATTATTGTTTTCTGCCTGATTGTTTTTTTTTTTTTTTTTTGGAACTATTAAAGCTCCATTACTTGAAAATTTTTCAAAATCTTGGTCATTATTTCAATGGCTACTATTAAGGTAGATGCTGAAATATGGAATGGGAAAGGGGATTTCAACCTCTGGAGCCAAAAAATGTGAGATTTACTAATTCAAATGAAATGTGCTAAGGTTATTGATAAATCCTGGCCTCTTGATACCCCTCAGGACAAACAACTTGAAATGGATGAAACTGCTTGGAGTACTTTATTTTTACACTTATCTGATAATTTCATTAGACAAGTAGGCAAGACTAAAACTACAATGGAATTGTGGAATAGATTGGACGAAATCTATGATACTGTGTCTCTGCCTGATAAGTGTTTTCTGTGGAAACAATATTTCTATTTTAAATTTGATCCATCTAAGGATGTGGATGAAAATATGAGTAGGTTTACTAAGATCACACAAAGTTTGTTAAAATGTGATTAAAAACTTACTGATGAACAAAAAGTTGTTTGTTTATTGAAAGCCATGGGGGATAAATTTAAGGATTTGAGGAATGCCTTAGAGTATGGGGGGCAGAAGTTGACCACTGAAATTGTCCATACATCCCTTAAGAATAAAGAGTTAGAATTCAAAAATAATCCTAAGGAAGCCTATAATGTGGTAGGAACCTCTAGGAAGAAGAATTCTTTTAGACAGAATAAGTCTGGAACTAATTTCAATAAAAATTGGAATGTTTCTAACAACAATAGGGATTGGAATAATAAGCATGCAAAGGGAAATTTTCAAAATAAAGGCAATTTCAATAAGACTAAAGACAATAACTTTAGAGGTCAGTCTGTTTTCAGAAATCAAGATAACAATACTAGAAATTATAACAATTTCAGAAATCAGAACAATTTTAGAACACAGGATAACAATGTTGGAACTGCAAATGTAGATAAACCCCCTAGAATTTGCTTCTACTGTGGCCAACCTGGACATCATATTAAATACTGTTTTAAAAGGAAAAATGAACAGGGAATTAGTAATCAAACTGAGGCTGCAGTACAAGATAATAATGGGGTGGTTTATGTCACTACTGAATCAGATAATAAGAATGAATGGATTTTAGATTCTGGTTGAACCTTTCATATGTGTCCTGAAAGGGATATGTTTGTTAATTTCAGTGATAATTGCTTTGGTTCTGTGAAACTTGGCAATAATATCACATGTGATGTGAAAGGTATTGGAAAGGTTTTGTTACAACTAGATAATAACAAAACTCTTACTTTAAATAACACCAGATATGTTCCTAATTTGAAAAGGAACCTGATTTCTCTTGGTATTTTAGATTCTGAATCCTTTGAGATTAGAATGCAAAATGGTTATTTGAGTATTTTCAAAAATAAATGCCTGATTATGAGTACTTCCAAAATTAATGGGATCTATATGTTGAATATCTTGCCTGTTTATGCTAAGTCCTTTAATGTTGTGTCTAAATTGAATAAGACTGTGTTGTGGCATAAAAGGTTAGGACACATTGGTCAAAAGGGACTTAAATTACTTGAAACCAAAGGTGCATTTGGTAATGATGTGTTGCATAAACTTGACTTCTGTGAAAAATGTGTGTTAGGTAAACAAAAGAAAAGTTCTTTTGGTAAAGGTATTCATAAATCATTTGATGTACTTGAATATTTGCATGCTGATTTGTGGGGTCTTGCTCCTGTGAGTTCTATTTCAGGTTTTAGATACTTTCTTCTTATAGTGGATGATTTCTCTAGGAAAACCTAGGTACATTTGTTAAAAACTAAGGATGCAACTGTGTCTATTTTCAAAAATTGGATCACCTTAGTTCAAAATTTGAAAGGAAAAAGAGTCAAAACTATTAGAGCTGATAATGGTTTAGAATTTTGTAACCAAGAGTTTGATTCTTTTTGTAGCACCTTAGGTATTCTTAGGCATAGGACTGTTGCCTACAGTCCACAGCAAAATGGGGTTGCTGAAAGGATGAATAGGACACTCCTAGAAAGAACTAGGTGCCTCTTACTTGATTCCAATTTGCCTAAAATTTTTGGGGGTGAAGCAGTCAAAACTGACTCTTATTTGATAAATCTTTCTCCCTGTAGTGCTATTGATTTTAAGATTCCTGATCAAATCTGGAATAATTATCTTCTTGACTTTTCAAAATTAAAAGTTTTTTGGTGTGCTGCCTACTCACACCAGTCTGAATCTAAACTTGACACCAGGTCTTTAAAATGTGTTTTTCTTAGGTATGGAGAAGGGGTCAAGGGTTATAGACTATGGGTCAGGGAACAGGGAGGTTACAGGGTCATTTTGAGTAAGTCTATGGTTTTTAATGAAAATATTTTTTCCCTGCAAAGATGAAAAATTGATTGATCATGTTAAAGAAAAAGATTTTATAACATCTGAGCTGAGTGCAGACCATTTAAGTGATGAAAATGGTCTGCCCAATACTCAGTTTCAGGTGGAGCAACCCCTACAGTCTCCTAATGTCATTCCTGAACCTGAACCTGAACTTGCTGACACTGAGCCACAATCTGTTGATATCCCTGAAGTTGAAACAAACTTAGAAAATTACCAATTAGCTAGGGATAGACCTAGAAGAGAGATCAGACCTCCTCCTAGGTTTGAGGATCCTAACTTTGTGTCTGCATTTACATATTCTGATCATTTATTGCTTGAACCACAATCTTTTGAAGAAGTTGTTTCTTCTAAAGATTCCAAATTTTGGCTTGCAGCTACGCAAGATGAGATGGACTCACTTCTGAAAAATGGTACATGGATTTTAGTCAGTAGACCTGTAAATAAAAGGATAATTGACTGTAAGTGGATTTTTAAACTGAAAGAAAGTGAGTCTAAGGACATGAAGCCTAGGTACAAGGCTAGACTTGTAGCCAAAGGTTTTTCTCAAAAAGAAGGAATTGATTTTAATGAAATATTTTCTCTTGTAGTTAAATATACCTCTATCAGAATTATGTTTGCTTTGGTTGCATAATTTGATTTAGAACTTGAGCAAATGGATGTGAAAACTGCTTTCCTTTATGGTTCTTTGGATGAAACAATTTATATGCATCAACCTAAAGGTTTTGAAAAGGGCAGAAATTCTGATTTAGTTTGTTTGTTGAAAAAATCTTTGTATGGGCTAAAACAAGCTCCTAGGCAGTGGTATAAGGGATTTGATTCTTATATCCAAAGCCAAAATTTTCAGAAAAGTAAATATGATTCCTGTTTTTACTTTAAACTTGGTAAAACTGATTTCATTTACTTGCTTTTATATGTGGATGACATGCTTATTGCTGGGCCTAATATGCATGATATAAATGTTCTTAAAGGTAAACTGCATTCTGAATTTGAGATGAAAGATATAGGAAATGCTAAAAGGATACTTGGCATGGATATTTTTAGGGATAGACAATCTGGAAAGTTGTTTTTAAACCAAAAACATTACATTGAAAAGGTTTTAAACAGATTTTGTTTATCTGAATCCAAATCTGTGTCTTTGCCTTTGCCTTCACATTTTAAGTTGTCTGTTGAACATTGTCCAAAAACTGAAGATGAAGTGCTTAGAATGAAAAATGTGCCCTATTCTATTGCAGTTGGATCTGTTATGTATTTAATGGTCTGTTCCAGACCTGACATAGCCTTTGCAGTAAGTGTTTTAAGCAGGTTTATGAGCAATCCAGGTGAATTGCACAGGGAAGCTATGAAATGTCTCTTGAAACATTTGAAAGGTTCTGCTAGACTTAATCTAGTATTCTCTAAAACCAAAAATGATTTCAAACTCTAAGGTTTTGTAGATTCTGATTTTGCATGAAATGTTGATAACAGGAAATCAACATCTTCTTACTTTTTTACTTTAAATTCTTCCTGCATTAGCTGGAAATCCCAGCTTCAAAGACTGGTTGCCTTATCATCAACTGAGGCAGAATATATAGCTGCCACAGATGCTGTTAAGGAATGCATGTGGTTAAAAGGGTTATTATCTGAAATTTGCTGCATAACTGATTCTGAAGTTGAATTGTGTACTGATAGTTTGAGTGCATTACATCTGTTTAAAATCCTGTTTTTCACAATAGATCTAAACATATTGATGTTAAATTTCATTTCATTAGAGACATTATTTAGAAAGGCATTGTGAAACTTGTTAAAATTCCTACCCAGGTTAACCCTGCAGATGTAGGAACAAAGATCATTCCTATCAATAAGTTTAAAGATGCATTGAGTTTTTTAAATTTGGTTATTTTTTCATGCTTCTCTATTTTGTCTTACAGGAGTTGGGAACAGCCAAATTGAGGTGGAGATTGTTGGACCATTTGACTGTTCAAGCCTGTATTTTTCCAGTATTGGACCAGTATTACAGCCCAGAATGCAAAGCCTGTGTTTTGAGCCCAATTCTCTTTTGAAGCCATTCTTTAGTCCGGTATTGGAAGCCCATATGCTGGAACCGGGTCATGATCTATTATCACAACCGCCTTAACCTCAACCATTGGATCTGTTTGATTAAATCCTGGACGTCCACTTGTGATAATAAGGAAGCTGAGTCGTTCTGATTTCATACCAGAAGTTTCTATTACTCTTACCCTAGTTTTCTCTCTGTAAAGGCGATTTTGATCGCCTCATTTTTTATCTTCATGATTTCTTCATTCTTCTTCCAGAAATATATAGATTTAGCTTGTAATTTCTTAGTGGTTGTTGTTGATACTGATTTTGTGTTAATCAGTATACATTTTGGTTGAGTTTTGGCAGAGTTTTCTGCAACTCATTTGTTCTTCGTGGTTATTTTGTGCGATCTCTGTTTTTCTGGAAAGATTTGTGTATATCTCTAAGATTGGATTCTGTTTCTATATTTCTTACGATTTTGAATAAAGGTTTTTTGATTCTTTGTGGTTAATCATTGTTTTTGTTCTTTGTGGTGCGATCTTGAGCCTTTAATCCTAAGAGTTCACTCGGTCGGCCACTTCACGTATATTTGGAAGGAAAATATATTGGAAAGCTTTTGGTTGTTTTAGTGATTGTACATTTCAACTTCACGTGCGCTACAACTCAACAATTTCTGAAAATCTAAGGTAGTATCCTCTCCCGTAAACAAGTGGTTACGCTTTTGAATTAAATAGTATGCTAGCATGAGATTTGTGTCAATGTCTTGAGTTTGATGAAATGCATAGCTATTATGTGCTGATTTATTTATTGGCATGCTATGAAATTATTTATGATGAGATTATGATTGATGATTGAAGGTAATCGTCTAATATGTTGTGATTGAAGGTAATCACATTAAAATTTATTAACTGGCCATGTTAAAATATTTCCTAAAGGTGGAAGTTGATATTGACATATAATCAAATGTTGATATATTTTTAATCTCATTAGCATGTGTATATACTACTGAGTATTTCTTTGAAATGCTCATATTTAAAACTTTACAGATTGAAGGACTGGACACGGCGTGATGGCGGGCAGTAGTGAATGAAATTTAAATTCTTATGCATTTACGTTTGGGTTTATTTATGTTAATGTTGCAATACATTTTTAAGACTTGAAAAAGTTCTTGGAATGTAATTCTTGATCAATTAAATGTTACTTTTGGAAAAATGTATACTTTGATTATTGTCTGGAAAAATTCAGATTTTAGGTTACACTTTGAAAAATTATTGCAGGTTTTTTATTTACAATATCTGAATGTTTCAAAATGGAAAATGACCCTTTATGTGTTATCTATCATATGGAACTGAAAACAGGTCATTTGGAATCCTGTAGCATTTATTATGAATTTGTTTGTAAACTACAACGGGGCAGTTTTGGAAATAGTGATCAGCCTGTTTTAAAAAAAAAAAAAAAATCGTACTTCAAACGTGGTCGTTAAGTTCCCAAATTTGTATATGTTGTATTACGAGTTATGGACACTGTAATAAAATTTCATAATTTTTAGACATAGTTTGTCATTTTAAATAATTTTTACAAACAGACTGTGGTACTCGGGAAAAATGGCATAAGTTGCTGAATTTGTCTATAACCTCTTCAAACGGTTTATTTCTTAATTTTTCTAAGTCAATTGGAAATAAATTTTTAACATCTTGATATATATATATATATATATATATATATATATATATATATATATATATATATATATATATTATTTCAATTTAAAGTATCTTTCCTAAATTTATTGTTTTCTAAACTACAACGTGAACGAGATTATGTTTGATAACGCGTCGGGTTAAAAAATAATTCGGGGCGTTACAAATTTTGTGTATGACATAAATTATAAAAGAAGGAATTGAGGGGTATGCTATGTATCATTTATATGATACTAATATTACTTACCCCGGGGAAGTGTTCTTTGATGATATATGTATTCTTATCAAGTCATTCTAATACTCTGTATCTATTGTAATTTGTAAGCAGAATGGAAAAGCAAGTTATCAGATAACAAATCAATAATAATAGATAGAGAATTTACCATTGTAAATATCTTTTGAAGTAATAAAAGAGATATACTATGTGATGATTGAAATGAAACATGTAAAAATAGCCGAACACGTGAATTTACATTGGAATTTGTTAAGTCCATGCAGAATACTGATATGCATGCAAGAATTTATAAATAAAGGGATTGAAGGGTGTGCTTTGTTGCACTTCTATAATATATACATTACTTACTTCGAGTTGATTATCTTTGATTAGATACATTGTCTTATGAAGTCATCACGATACTATTTATCTTTTGTAAGCTGAATGTAAGCATAAGAAATCAAATAAGTAATTCATAAAGTAATGGAGAAATGTATCGTTGTAATATTTTGTGAAGTAATGAACAGATTATTACTTGATAATTGAAATCAATCCTTTTAAGAGAACTTCAACTATTTAAATAACTGACTTGAGAACCTTTCAAAATGCACCTTCGAAGATCTGTTTGAAAAGAATAAGAAAATATGTAAAGGAGATACTATAGTGTATAATAGAATGAAGGAACCTTAGAGTTCCATACAATGGCACTTACAATAAAATAAATATTTATGATGACATATGTACTAATTGTAGAACAACATTTCCAAGTATTTTCATACAAAAAAACAAAGCATGATAATAGTTACAATATGACATGCTAAGAAATCAAGATTCAAGAACACCCAAAAACAAACGATTAATATCATTAATTCAGTTGCAGTCTTGCTTCCAAGTTCAAATCTCATCTGCAATCTTCTTAATCATTAAAATCTTCTTGATCATTCATGCCAGAAGGTTCCTATAACGAGAATTAAATATCCCATTAAATATCATTGAAACATTTATGCTATTTTCACTATATATTTTTCGCTAAATAAAAAATACCTCTTCATCAATATCATCATCACTCAACCTTGTACAGCATTCACGATACATTTCAAGTGCATATTTTGCTATCAAAAATAAATAAATTAGCAATAAACAAAATTATAAGAAAACAAGTATGAAAGGTAACTTAGGTAAGCAAATATATTTATCGTACTGTGCATTTCGCCCCACAACCAATCTTGATCACACATTAAAGCCTCCAAAGTTTTGGGATGAAGTCTATTTCTATGTGGACTCACAAATCTACCACCAGTACTAAAGGCAGGCTCAGATGCCACGGTAGATACCAGGATGGCCAAAACATCTCTTGCAACTCGAGACAAAAATGGATACTTTATTGAATTTATTTTCCACCAATACAAGATGTCTAAATTATATGACCGAGGTAATATAGGCTCATCAAAGTAAGTATCAAGCTCAGTTTTTGCATTAACAGTGTTAGTAGCACTAGAAAGAAAATTCATAGAAGTCAGCCATTCGATCCATTTTCCCTCCACTAATAGACAACTCGGTTTGACAAGAAGAAGTTGATGAAGGATTGACAGCCTCACTCGAACCATGTTTTATCTGATACTCTTGCAACAAATTATGACAAACTTGGCGTACTTTTTCAATTTCATCTAAAGCTTCGCCTTCAAAAATATGAGGGTAATAAAACTCAGCTAACTTCATCTTATATCTTGGATCTAACAATGTTGCTACAGCTAGAATCCCATGAATTTCACTCCAATATTTATTGAACTTTTCTATCATTCCAGAAGCCATCAATTGAATTTCAAAACAAGAAGAAGTACGCCAATCATACAATGACAACTTTATTTGACAAATATTTAGAAAGAAAAGATTTGATGTTGAATACTTGTCCCAGAAAATAATTCAGTGACTTCAGAAAAAACTTCTAACCTCTCACAAATTTTTTCTTCCAAATTCCAATCTTCCTCAATAGGCAAACATCTATATAAAGATTCTCTTTGCTTTAAACGAGGAAAAACATCCTTATACCGTAAAGCAGTACAAAGCATCAAATATGTCGAGTTCCACCTAATTTTACAATCAAGGCTCAACTTTTTCGAACAATTTATATCCAATTGATGAGCATAATACTCAAATTTTTCTGATCTCTTTGGTGCGGCTGTCCAATACACAACACTTTCACGGATATTCTCAACACTACCGCTAATAATTTCCAAACCATCCTTCACAATAAGATTCAAAATATGTGCACAACACCTCATGTGAAAAAATTGACCATTCAACATAAGTGAATGAGAATAAATCTTTCCCAACACTAATCATTGCATCATTTGTCGTACAGTTATCTAAAGTCAAAGTTGATAACTTACGATCAATATTCTAGTCCACCAAGCAACCCACCAACTCGTTAGAAAGCACCTCCGCGGTGTGTGGGCATGGAACATCTAAAATTAAAAACAGACCAAATAAATTACAATCAAATTTAGTTCATCAAAGTATGAAAGTAAGTAAAATTATTGTACCTTGTAATACGACTTTGCAATGTCCAAGAATCATCTATGTAATGAGCTGTGATCGCCTTAATCCTTTCTTCTGTTTAGAAGCCATCCACATATCCGTAGTGATTGAAATTCTGCTCTCGTTATTCTTCAACAAACTCATAATCTTTGACTTCTCATAGTCATACATTTTAAAGATGTCATTCTTAATAGTATTACGAGTAGGAACCTTAAATGAAGGATTAACATCGCTCATGAATGATCTAAACCCAGAGGATACTCGTGTAGAATTAACATTTTCCCAAGACTCGCCCTATACTTATCTTGATCAAAGTTGTAATTGTTCATAGTAACCTTACTACTGGAGGCTTCATTGGTGAATTTCAATGTTGCTTGTCGACTCTTAGTGTAGCTATCCATTTTAAAGACACATCTCTAGAGATGATTATGCAAATGATTTGTTCCCATTTTAGATTCACCTCCTAATTTTGTTTTCCAGTGATTACATATGGCCTTCATCTAATCATTAATTTTTGTCAATGTAAAGTGATCCCAAACTTTAGAAGTTCATTTCCTCTTTGACTTTCCACTTATTTGTTTTCCACTTTCAAGGTCCTCATCACTTAAGTGTATAGCAGTTTGATCCATATTTTCTTCAGTTGGAGAAGGTTCAGGGATATTACTAACCGGAGTGTTTGAAGTGCTATTACCAGTTGGAATTCCTTGTTTAGTACTCCCAATACTCGGTAGCGACGAAAATCGTTGAAGTTTAGATCCTGACAGTGTCATCTATATATATAGAAATAATGGTTTAAGCAATACTAAAAGCATAAGCTGGACAAATTCCCAAACTCTAGAACATTATCATATCAATAAATCACAACAACTAAAGCCAGTAAACTGAAAATCATAACTAAAGAGGAGACATTTTTATCTAAATTAACTTTCGCAAATTTTTAATAAATATGTACTGAAACTAAAAGATGAAAAAAAAAATGATAAACTACAACATCAAAATTCAAATTTGAAAATCTAACTATCTAAGTAAAATATGACTAGAATCCGTAGGTTATAGCACTAAAATATGACTCGAATACGATATCATTCCAAGAAGTATAAATTACAAAAAATGATAAACTACAACATCACAAAAGATTCAAAACTGAAAACAAAACACAAGTACAAGTAACAAATTAGCAACAAATTAAATATACACTGAAAGACAGAAAGAGGTTGAAAACATTTTACC
This sequence comes from Ligustrum vulgare, assembly GCA_963555705.1. Lineage (NCBI taxonomy): Eukaryota > Viridiplantae > Streptophyta > Magnoliopsida > Lamiales > Oleaceae > Ligustrum > Ligustrum vulgare. The sequence goes on along the minus strand of OY743169.1, from coordinate 55,765,229 downwards.
TTCTAAAACCGACGAAAAAGGAGAAGGAGAACTCTGAGATCGGAACTGAAGTCGAAAGATCTCCGCTGCACTAAACTGCACTGTGGGCCTGTGGCGTACTGGAGTCCGGACCAGGGATGAAAGGGATGAGAAGAGGAGATGGCGCCTAGCAAGAGAGGAGGAGGAGATACTCGCTGCGGTGCTGGCAGTGGCGGCTGTGGGTTGCATAAGAGAGTGAGAGGCGGAGACGTTGAGAGACTTGAGAGAGTCGAACAGAGATTAGGATTTAGGGCTGGAGAGGAGTTACTTACTGTCCTGAGGCTGAGTCCATTTTTTTTCTTTTGTTTTTGTTTGCTGTGTTTTTTTTTTTTTTTGGCGGGGCGGGTCACATAATACCCTCCCTGCCCTGAACCCTATCGGGTCTTATTTTTAAAATCCAAACCCGCCCTACCAACCCGCAAGGCGCTATTTTTTCGCCCCATTAGGGTCAGGGCCCCGTCAAGTGTGGGTCGGAACAGGTTTTTTTGCCATCCCTAGTTGAAACAAATGAATAAACCTAATTTTGAACTTTCATTTTAATTATGTCTTCATTTTCAGCTGATGCTTATGAAATTTTTTATTTTTTTACTTATTTTCTTCAATGCTTTGAATTATTTCATCATTTATTCTTTGATTTGTTAATGGTAAGGAGCCGTGGAATGAGTTATTTATTTAGACCACGTAGTAAAAATACAGAATTTGAGTGAAGGTGGAGATACCCTTATACTAATTATGAGATATTTAAATAATTATTTGTTGATTGAGTGCTCCTAATTAAGGCTTATTCTAATTCACGTGGAGACAGAGTCAACTAACTTAAAGTGTTCGATTAGATACACATAATTAATTGTTATAAAAAAAAATTGTGAAATTAAGGGCATAGCTATGATGAACTTGTGAATTTTAACACTTCAATCATTATACAAAAATCCTAACTTTTCACTTGTAATGAGGAATACTTAAATCAACGATTGAATAGTAGATCTCGTGAGAATTATAATTCATCTCTGTATGATTCTATTATTGGTTCACGACATCTTACATATGCGACACAATATATTCACAATATTTATTTGTCATCATTACCGAAAACTATTTTTATTCATATTAATAGAAATGGTTAGTTTGAAATATTTAATTCCAATCAAAAAACTTTAGTTGTCATTTTAACTTATGAAAATTGATGACACAATCATCAATAAATGATAGTAATTATGTATTTCACTGAATTTGTACTTATTCCAATTCAGTAACTAATACTTACGTGTCACTAATTATTATGGGTTGGATGAAGCAATCTTAAGATGGTGTACCTATAGAATTTAAAGATTATAAGTTCTAATGAATTTGTGAATTTGAATTGATTTTCTCAGTATTCATAAGAATCTCATTAAAAATCGTAAAATATCAACAAAGTTTCTTACATGTATTTTCAAGCTTTAAATTCATCTATTAATGAAATTCTTATAAATCTATTAGTATTCAGAATACCTATTGTTGATATACATGTCAAAACTCAAGGCCCAGTCCAAAATAAAGGCCTACTCCCTTTATTATATAATTACGGATGAGATAAGGCCCATCCAAATAAGGATTAACTCAAGCCTAGGGAACTCACCTCATAATAATGGTCTCCCACCTAACCAGTAACTGACCTAACCATCCATTACAGTGGTCCTATCTTCAGTTCGATAAATACTAAAGCTCAGATAAACTTAGCAAGTGAGCATATGGATAACATTGGGCCACCGAATATGAAAGTTACAGGGAGCCACCTCCATACCTCTACAAAAATACGGAACCTGCAGTACAGCTCACAAAGACCAAGGCTAGAGAGACCAACTGAAAAGCCTTAATTTGACAACTTACAGTAACTAATTAATCACCATTATTTACATTGAAAATAGGAAAACATCTATTTTTAGCTACAGTAAAACTAAAGTTCATCGATAAAAAGAAGGGTTAATTGTCATGTAAAACCTTGTGAATAAAATTATTCTACTACTTTGAGTCATTTAACTCTCACTTTACCTATCAAAACTCTCTCAAACTTGTCACATGAATTATCTCCAAATCACAAAACTTAACCAAAATACTACCTTAATTCGACCAGAAAATTTCCACGCTTTCAAGTTATTTTTTTGACGTCAATAGTTTAGCGCGAGAAGGAGGGCCTTAAAAACTAATCCTTTGTTCTTGAACGCAATTATTACAATTTATAAATCAATTTATAAACAAAATAATTTCTCAAACCACTTTTTAACCACATACATTTTCTCTCTCCACTTTTCAATCACACATTTTACCTCAAAACTATAAGTAAATAAATATATAATTGCTACAATATTACCAAACATAGCCTTAATTTATTAGGCTCATTTTTTATCCCTAAGATTTTGCAAAAAAAAAAAAAAAAAAAAACTCAAATTTCTAACAACGTGAGGACAAAAAGCCCCGAAGTATAGGTCCCCCAAATTTTGGAAGGAGTCATGGTGAAGCCTATCAAGAACAAAAGGATTCATGCATTGATGTGATTATGAATAAACTGGACCATTTTGCTAATGTGGCAGCTCTTTTAAAATCAAATCAGAATACTATCCTACCTTCTAGGACAGAAGTGGAAGTTCGATCAATAGTACGGAGTCATGGAAATGCCCGGTACACAAGGGACTTAAGCTTCAATGAAAGTTCATCCAGAGAAACGTGGGATGAAAGACGAAATCTTCCAAAACATCATCATGGTTTCTTTAGCTATCTCAAAGAGTCAAGCCAATGACTCCCGAAACCATCCCTACCAGAACATAATCATTCAGCGTTGAAGAAAAAACACTCCAGCATCATGGGGATGTGAAAGTAGATAAATTTGAAACACTAAAGTGAAGGATCGTAGAATTTGAATAGAAAAAAGCTCCATACAAGGGACCAACCAAAACTCACAATCACCTTTTTCTTTGGATATTCTAGCATAAACTTTGCTTGAAAAATTCAAAATGCATGTACTTACTGGATATGAAGGGAACACCGATCCCACTGGTCATATCTACAAATATACCTCTTGGATAGAGTTCCAAGGTGCAAGTGATTTTATGCAAAGCATACCCTTTAACCTGAGACTGGGCATAGAGATGGTTTAGACAACTCTCTCGTGGCTCAATAAAGTGTTGAAATGATCTCACAACAGATTTACAGATGTAGATCGAATCTTCAACATACAATAATATCAAAAGAATACGGATTGCAACCAAAAAGGAATCACCTTTTTCTTATTTCATAAGTTACCAAGAAAACATACAAGATGTTTAGGCATCTTAAATATGAGTAAACAAATAACCTACTGGGCCAACAGTCCATAAATGGACTGGGCTTACAAGACATAATAAAGAAATAATAAAATTATGAAATTAAAAACTTCTAATGCCATTTTGACTTCTTAAATGGATCCCAACGGTCAAAAACCATCATACAATAGGGCAGAGCCATCATTTCAATAGGAATTGTCGAGAGCCTTCCGAAATAGGGTTATGGGTCCAAACTAGACACCGTATGTAGAGATGGTTTAGACAGCTCTCTTGTGGCTCAATAAAGTGTTGGAATGATCTCACAACAGATTTACACATGTAGATCGAATCTTCAACACACAATAATATCAAAAGAATACGGATTGCAACCAAAAAGGAATCGTCTTTTTCTTATTTCATAAGTAACCAAGAAAACATACAAGATGTTTAGGCATCTTAAATATGAGTAAACAAATAACCTACTGGGCCAACAGTTACAAGACATAATAAAGAAATAATAAAATTAATAAAATTAAAAACTTCTAATGCCATTTTGACTTCTTAAATGGATCCCAACGGTCAAAAACCATCATACAATAGGGCAGAGCCATCATTTCAATAGGAATTGTCGAGAGCTTTCCGAAATAGGGTTATGGGTCCAAACTAGACACCGTATGTAAAAATTATGGCTATTTCTTTGAATATCGTGACCATGGTAGCGTTCCAAATATGTTAGTGCATGTTCTTCCTCATTAGTCACACAATCCTCATCATTTACTAAGCCAGTTCATGGGTGTAAGAATGAGAACTGGTCCAAAGGAACACCTTGCATCAATCAAACAAGGCCCTATGGAATCCCTAAGGAGCTAATTTGATAGATTCAGCAAGCAAAAATTAGATGAAGAAAGTTTCTAACGATCCTGCACTCATAGCTGCCTTATCCAAATTGCGATCTCGAACTTGATTCTAGTGGTCCGTACATGAGGATGGACTGTCCTTTTATCATAATTTCTTTAGCATAGCTGAAAAGTACTCAGTGTGGAAGACACCGCCAATGATGAGGTCACGAAAACTCTTAAAGTACCAAAAACGGAAGAGAAGGATGTAAGAACGGGTATACCCCCAAAGCTGAAAGGAAAAAAAATAGGCCCAAACCTTACTTAGAAAAGTTCTAGGATTATACCTTGTTAAATACCTCTTTGGAGAGTGTCTTTCTCCAAATAAAAGATAAGAAAAAAACCTCCACCAATGAAAATTAGCTCTTTAAATCTCAATCAAAAAAAGTATTTCTATTACCACCAATCTGCCGAACATGAAACAAATGATTGCGGACAATTAAGAGAAGAAATTGAAGCACTCATCAAAAGGGATTATCTATGACAGTTGGTAGCTAAACCAGAGGAAGTAAGCCAAGAACATAACATGCTTCCTCCTCCACCACAAGGAGGGAAGAAAAATCAAGCAATGACAAAAGTAAAAAAGATGATTGGAGTAGCTCAAAAACTGGAAGAATCTAAACGAAGCAGAAAAAGAATGGCAAGAGAAGCATACACTTACTTACAAAATGAGGTCAACACAACTTGGTGTTTCACCGACCTCAAGGAACCAAAATGAGTTACTTTTCGCGAATCAAATGTGAATTGCATTCTCCAGCCGCACGGTGGCGTATTGGTAATCACTATGCCAGTAGCTGGAATTAGTATTCAGGGGACCCTTGTGGATAATGGGAGTTTGGTGAACATTCTGTACTTGCAGACATATGATCAGCTGGGCTTGGACAAAAGTCTATTGCGACCATATTACAAGCCATTATATGGCTTCTCAGGTGACTCAATATATGACAAAGGAAAGATCGATTTGCTAGTAGAGTTCAGGGAACACCCAAATCATAGGAGAATTGTTGCAGACATGGTATTGGTCGACCTACCATCAATTACAATGTCATTTTAGGAAAGCCAATATCTCATGAACTTAAAACTGCCACTTCAATTTATCACAATGTAATTCCTACTCCAAGCGGAGAGGGCATGGCACGAGGAAACCAAGCTTGGCTCAAAGTTGTAATATTGTCTTTCCAAAAGTAAGAATGGACGGGATCTCCAATATGGAGATCGATCCAAAATCTAAAAATCAACCCAAGAAAGTAGAACCAGCTGAGCAACTGGAGACAGTGATACCATGTCCGGAGAAAGAGCATTTTGTGGGACATGAACTCATAGAGCTAATGAAAATCGAGCTGGTAAAATTCATTTCAGTAAGTAACGAGCTGAAGTCAGATAAACCTTATCGGAAGAGCTCAACACTAAAATTGCACTCAACATTATCAACTGAGAAAATGGATAAAATTGAGCCACCAAATATGGAAGTTACAGGGCACCACCTTCATACCTCTACACAATCCGGTGCTTGCATTACAACTCACAAAGATCAAGGCTGGAAGGACCCACTGAAAAGCCTGAATTTGGCAACTTACAGTAACTAATCATCATTATTTACATTGAAAATGAGAAATATATATATTTTTAGCTACAGTAGACACTAAAGTTCATCTATAAATAGAAGAGTTATTTGAATTGAAATGCATGCAAAACCTTGGGAATAAAATTATTCTATTACTTTGATTCATTAAAGTCTCGCTTTACTTATCAAAACTCTCTTAAGTTGTTGCATGAATTATCTCTAAAATAATAAAACTTAACCAAAATACTACCTTAAGTTGAGCAGAAAATTGACACGCTACCAAATTATTTTTTGACGTCAACACCTGTATTTTAAAAGATTTCACATAACTTCATTAATGTATTACTTAGGGACACCTTATTTTAATGAATTACATTAAAATATCAATTGGGGAGAATTTAATTTTTATAAGCTTCTAAAATTTATCAAAAAATCGTTTGAGTACACCCAGTTAATTAAATCAAATTATATTGTAATTATCCAACTAAAAGTCATATTAATATGAGTTAATTTTAAATCATATTAATGTGTTTACAACAATGTGGGATGGAGGAATGGTTGGAAGGGGTTTGAAAAATGAGTATGTTGGAATTGAAGTCTAGGGAGTAAAAGGGTATTTAGAAATATTATTTCCTATTTTATTTTTATTATTTTTTAAAAGCTAATAATAAGAATTAATCCTCTAGTTGAGTAACATTCCTTAAAAATTCAATTTTCCATAAATTTACTTTCAACGACTCATTTCCTCTATAAAATACTTTTATACGTAAATTCAAAACCTCTTCCTATTTTTTGAAGCATAATTCAAACACTTAAAACCTCTTCCTAATTTTTTAGGATAATTCGAGAGGTTTTGTCTCTTATACATCATCTGATCATTTTTTAATTGTTAGCACGAAACCTGCTTGAATCAATTTGGAATGCCAGGTTGGACAACTTGGTGTAAGAAAGATTTGAAGCATCATGTCTATTAAAAATTCTGAAAATGAGCCGGCAACTCAGCAATATGTTCCTTCTATAATCGATCAATTTTGGGGTCAACAAAGTATCCTAAAAGTAGAAAGATTAGATTGCAATCGTTATCAACCAAAGACAAAGTTAAGCCCACATACCATGCATGCACTATTGGGAGAAATCACTCAAGACATCATTGAGCAAGTAAATTTACCAAATACTCACGCTATTGAAAAACTTGCTAAAAATGGAAACATGCACTACGACATTATAACTAAACAATTGAGTACATTGAATGAACTCATGAGAAAATTGGTAGCTAAATATGTCACTCAAATCATAAGGGAGAGGATAATTATTTTCAAACTAGAAGTTTAATAGGCAGTGGATCACCAACTGCAAACATAAACAATGGTTCACCAACCATAAACACGACACCACATATTGGACCACCTAATATGGTGGTCTTGGATCTTCCAATGCAGGAAGTGTTGGAACATTTAATATGGGTGGTGTCCCTTAGAGGTGTCAATCCGGGTGGTTCAGGCCGGGTCGACCCGCTAATAAAAAGCCCGGTAATGGCCCTCTTGAAAAAAGCCGGCCCGCTACGGGTTAGGGCCGGTTACGGGTCAGCCCAAAAATTTTGAACTACAACCCAGATCCGCCCGCTGACCCATGCGGGTCGAGCCCATGCGGGTCGCTGTTTGTTCTGATTTGGCCCGTATGAATAAGAACATAGATTTTTTCATATTTATAGCAATTTTTTTGTCAAATTTCTAAATACAAAATGATTAAAATGATAAATTCATATTTATACCATAAAATATTTACATAGAATTTAAAATTATAGTTTATATTATATGAATTTCTTCTAAATTTGCAAATTTAAATAAAATATAAACAAATAACAATTAAATGATAAATGTATTTCTAATTACTATTGTCAAAAAACATTATTTTTTTAGCTATTAGGGAGAAAAAAATAAAATTTTACTTTAAAAGTTGTATTAGAGTTTATAGAAGAAGAGAGATTTTCAATGTTACCATATTTAATAAAAATAGTTTTTTTTTACGGGCCAGCGGGTTAACCATGGCCCGCGAATGTTTGACCCGCAAAACCCGCAGTTCACAACTTCTTGACCCGTGAACCGCCCGCACGGGTCATAGGTCGGCTCGCGATGCCGGGTCAATTCGGGCCGGTTTTCACGGGTCTGGTCGGCCCGTCCGTCTTGACACCTCTAGTGTCCCTAATATAAGGGAAAATGTAGGAAAAAATATTACACGTGCTAATGAAGGAGCAAATCCACCTTCTAATAGTAAAAATGAGACAAATAATGGTGTATTCATGGCTAATGTGGGGGTTAATCCAGTTAAGCCTCCAGCAGTACCTTATTTCCACAACCACTAAGAGTTCCTTATTACCACATGCCATTTTGAGGGAACAAATAACAAAAGTCCTACAAGTTCATATGGCCTTTGAAATTCGATTAGGAGTTCGGCCAACAAACAAAAAACCTTATCCAAACCAGGTAGATCAAGTATATCCTTGGCCTAGATACTATATTGTTTCTAAATTCTCCTTGTTCACTTGTCTAGGGCAGGTTTCCACTTTAGAGCATATAGGGCGTTTTATTTTATAACGTGGAGAAGTTACTAATTACCATAAACTGAGATTATTCCAAAATTCACTCCTCTGGTTGCTTTCTCATGCTTTATTAATTTTTCAGAAAATTCTATCCAAACGTGGAACAATTAGAACAATTATTCCACACCTAGTTTTACAAAACTGAATCAGAAATCAATCTGGCGAATTTGGCATATTTACGTCAACTACCAAATGAATGTGCAGAGTCTTTTCTCCGAAGATTAAAAACGCACAGGAGCAAATGTTTTGTTCCCTTTCCTGAAAAATAATTTGTCGAAATTTCTCAAATATTCTTTAAAATGAAGTTCCAAGATGGGGAATTTCCTGATCTCTTTTAACTTAGCGTAAGTATCATTAGATATGAGCTATTCTTAAGAGAAGAAAAGCAAATGAAAAAATATAGTAAATGACATATTATAGAGACCCTTACTTTGATATCCGTGCAATTGATGCTAGTCAAGATGAGGCTAAAATATGTTTGGCCGAATTGGTCAAAAACGATAGTTATGAATGCCCTATATTGACCAAATTAGAAGCTCCAACTAAAAATGAGGCAACAAAAGAACAAAGCAAATATACTAGATTATTCTCATTTGATGTGACAAAAGTCAATGTAATATTTGACTATCTACATAAAGACAAATGGATAAAACATAACGGTAAGCATAAATTGTCAAACCCTGAACAAATTAAGGATAAAAAAATATTGCAAATAGCATAATGCATGGTCTCACACGAGTAATAGTTGATTGGTTTTTTGTCATGTATTGCATGATGCTATTGACTTAGGAAGAATCACATTTGAGTGAAAAAAAGAAGAGGGCAGTGGATGAGAATCCATTTCCACGGTCATTGGATGTTAACATGGTTATCCCAAATTTCAACAAGATTGGTCTCCCTAAGACTTAAGTTCAAGTTGGTGGTGGATGATGGAGAAGACAAACCATGTCCTAGTGTCTTTTAGCGTTTGAAAGGAAAGACCATAGATGGAGAAGGAAGTTTGTTTGCAAAGTGTCAGAAGGAAGTTGAGAAATCCACGAAAAAACTAAAACAAACAGGCTACCAATTCTCAAAAAGTTAGGAGACAAATGAAGCAATTCCATGGGAGGCAATATGGCCCATTTCAGAAAGGTAAAACGTTTAGGCACAATTTTATCTCCCAAATGTGTGGCACTCATTTAGTACTAAAGTAGGGAAGGTCATCTCATTCAACGAAATGATAAAGACACAGCAAAGGCTTTTTCAAATAAATATGGACGAATGATAAGGAAGTAGTAGGGATTGGAATACTCCATGGTCGTAAATGAGATCCAAGTAGCAAATCAAAATGTCCTTGAAGTAGAGTATAAGGAAAATATAGAGGAATCGATGGAAAAGCAACCAACATGAAAGCATGTTAAATCAAAGTTTGAACACAAAAGGGAGGATGAAGATGAGGATGATTCTGGGCGATCAACAGCTATCCAGTTTGGTACCTTGCCCCCAGTCATGACCAACAATTAAATATTGGCCAATGAGTTTAAGAACAAAGAAGGTAATGAAGTGACACTAAAAGAAATAGAAGAAGCAAGATGCACATTAAAATGTGAAGTCAGCAATTCCAATGAGAATCAAATCATTCCAAGCATTGAGGAAGGTGAGAGGGTTGTATAGGCAGAAGAAGTGTACAAGATAGAAGATGATGGGATGAATGACATAGAGGAAGAGATTGACTTAGATGCAGAATGCAAAAGGAGATGAGTATCATGTAACAAACTCCTCAAACAATTGTATCAAGAAGGTATTCCAGCAGTGAATTTATTGGACGAATCATCTGATTATTACGTCATGTATGGAACAACAAAGAGAAAGAGAAGTATAACTCAAGTTAAAAAGTATGGATCACTCCTAAAGATAATACATCCTCCCATCGGTTGGGAAGAATCATCAAATCAACAAATGAAGATTCCATATACAACTTGGGGAGAATCTCCAGACAACTCCATGCAATTGGAAGGAATTAAGAAGATCTAGAGTGGGGAGATACTGTTCATGGATGTATCAAACACAAATAGATTGGAAAGGGTAAAGAGAAGGTTAAGATAGATGCAGCGGAAAATGTCATATTCAAGAAACATTCCTTCAAATTGACCAAACACTTAAGACCCTTGTATGTAAAGGCCTCAATTAATGGTATCGTTGTAGCAAGTGTTAATTGATAATGGAGTTGCCATAAACACAATCCCTATAATAATGATTAAAAGGTTCAAGAAGTCTGAAAGTGATATAATCAAAAGTAAAGTGGTTTTGACCACCTTCATTGGTGGAGCAACTTCGATGAAAGGAGTATTACCTTTGGATATAATAATGGGAAGTACAATAAGGACCATAGTGTTCTTCATAATAGATGGCCCCACCGCTATAATAAACTATTGGGAAGGGATTCGATTGGATACATGGAAATCAATGCATTCCTTAATCGCTTCATCAATGCTTGGTGTTTTGGAACGTTAAAGGTGAAATTGAAGTCGTGCAGAATGATGAAAGGCCTTTTGTTGCAAAGGCTAATTTGATTGAGCTATTTATATATGAAGGAAACTATGAACCAGTCAATATGTTCAAGAAAGGGAAGAAACGCAAGTAATAACACAAAGTTAGGTAGGGTGGGCATTAACCCACCCAAACCACGGAACCCGCCCAAACCAACCCAACCCGATCGGTTTGGGTTGATTTTTTTATGAAAATTGGGTTGAGTTCTACAAAAAAAGGGGATAATTGTATAGATTACTTACTTTAGATAATAAAACTGATTTTTACTACCCAAATAAAAAATTTTGAAAAATACTTCATTGCTACTAAAAAAAAAAATTGAAAAGTATCATAGGTATCATACTGTGATACTAACATATTTGAGAAGTATCAAAAGTATCAGATTGTGATATTTTACGTGATTATGAAGTATTTTTCAGTTTTTATGATTTTATTATAAGTAATTTTCAATTTTTATAAAATTCAAGTAAATTTCAATTTGATCCCTAAAAGTAGTGTAATTATGTGAATAGCCCAAAAAAAAAACTATTCGGGTTGGGTTGGGTGAAAAAATCCAACCCAATAAATTTTTTAAAGATATAGGACCATTTAAATTTCAAGATTCTTAAGCCCATTTTTAATTTGAATGAAACTCAAATATGGTTTGAACATATTTTAGTTTTATTAGCAAGTATTCAATTTATTATATTTGAGCTTATTGTATTGTAAATAATTTATTTGAATTAATAGTTGATTTATGGGCATAATTTTTTAATTTTCTATGATTTTTAGCTAATTGGACCAAAGTCCAAACCACCCAACCCAACCCGACCTAAACTTGATTGGGTTGGGTTGGGTTGGGTTGGATTTGAACTCATGTTTGAGTTAGGTTGATTTTTTATCAATCCGACCATAGTGAGTTGGGTTCGGGTTGAGCAAAAAATCGACCCGACCCAACCCAATCCACGCCCACCTCTAGAGTTAGGAGCCATAGTGGAAGCTTTCACTGGATTGTTCCCTCAAATGAGGCCAAATATAGTGACTTTTGAGAAGCCAGTAAATGGCAAGAAGATGATCAAGGAGATATGATGGAAGGTCACCCACAAAATAATTTGGTCGAAATTACGATCCTTAGAGCCAAATTAATGGCTTATAGTGAAGAGTTTGGGGAAAAACAAAAGGAGAAAAAGCACTAACATTACAAAAGAACAAAATGACTGTGTTCGGCCTGGAACAAGATTTACAAAGTGAAATTAATAAGATGGATTGCTTGAAAGAAGCAGATCCTACAAAAAACTTGTGGGATAATTTGATGAGGATTACAAAGTAAGGATATACTCAAGCACAAGACTCTTTGGCTAGGATGAACATTGGAAATGAAGGAGAGGATTATCCAACCTTTATCAGTCAGTTTCTCAACAAAGAGGTAAGTAATAAAATAATTCCTTTGTCAAAGGAATATAAAGATTGTTTTGCTTGGTAGTATGAACAAATGTTTGGTTTAGATACAAATTTAGTAAAACATAGATTTCTCATCAAGCCAAATTTCAATCCTCATAAAAAATCACCTAAACTCTTTGCACTCAATGTGTTGCCCAAAATAAAGAAAGAAATAGAGCGATTACTAAAAGTAGGTTTTATTACAACAGTCAAATATGTTGAATGATTGTCTAATATTGTGCCTATATTAAAAAAGAATGGTAAAATGAGGGTATGAATAGACTTTAGAAACTTAAATTTGGCAACCACCAAGGACGAATATCATATGCCAACAATAGACTCTTTAGTTAGCTGCTGGCCACACAATGTATTCTTTTTATGGATGATTATATTGGGTACAATCAAATATATATAGCTAAAGAAGATGTGCATAAAACTGCTTTTAGATGCCTATGGGCACTAGGATGTTATTAGTGGGTAGTTATACCTTTCAGCCCAGAATGTTGGGACTACTTATCAAAGGGTAATGAACTTAATCTTTCATAATTTAGTTGGTGAATTTATTGGAGTGTATGTAGAAGATATAAAGGTCAAATCGCTCAAAGAAGAAACTATTTTCACCAACTAAAACGCTCATTTGAGCTAATAAGATAGAACAAATTGAAATTGAAACCTATAAAATGTGCATTTGGTGTAAATGCAAGAAACATTCTAGATTTCTTGGTACATAAAAGGGGAATTGAACTAGATAAAAACAAATCAAATGTCATACTAAAGGCCAAATCACCTAACAATAAAAAGAATTTCAAGGATTTTTGGGACAAGTGAATTGCTTAAGGCCCTTATTTCTAGATATATAGGGTGAAAGCTTTTTTACCTCTTTTTTAAAGCTCAAAGGACTGGGCGAATTCACCTAGAATGAAAAATATCAAAAGGCTTTTGACAGCCAAAAGATTTACTTGTCAAATTCACATGTATTGGTCTCACCTACTCAAGGACGCTAATGAAGGCATATATATCAGCTGAACAAAAGTCTATAGCTGGTATGGTCACTCAGGAAGACCAATTGGACGAGGAAAGAGCAATTTATTACTTTAGTAGACAACTTATGAAGTGTTAATGTAATTATTCAGCTATAGAAAACTTGTATTTAGCTCTTTACATTACATGTACGAAATTAAGGGCTTATCTTCCATCTGTCATTGTATATTTGGTATATAAAGTAGATTTAATCAAGTAATTATTTTCTCCCACTATTTTCCATCAACGGATTAGTCTTTGGACTTTAGCTTTATCAGAATTCGAAATACGATATGTGACGCAAAAAGTCATTAAGAATCAAGCATTTGATGACTTCTTAGCAGATCATCATGTGTTAATGTTCCTAAGAAAACTGAGTTAGAAATTGAAGTATGCGAAATGAAACCTTGGACACTATATTTTGATGGTTCCATTACTGTTAAAGATGCTAGAGTTGGTGTGGTTTTAATAAACCCATTTGGAATTAATCACCAATTCTTCTTCACTTTAAATGAACTATGCACTAACAATCACGCCAGTTAGTGATTAACCAATTGACTAACATACTTAAATCCCAAAGGGGTTTGTTATAAGTTTTTACGAATCGCCCAAGAGTTATTGGAAGAATTTGACCAAGTGGAGTTTCAATGCGTAAATAGAATATATAATGACTTGGCAAACGAATTGACCCAAATGGCCTCAAGATATTCCAAGGTTCTAGGCTTAAATTCTGTATGTAAATATGGAATGATAATGCCTACAGTATAACATAGGAAGAAAGGTACCCTAAATTAGACGATAAGCATGCAGATGGAATCATACTAAAATGTGCAAGTTTGTTGGATGCCAAGAAAATTATGGCAGAAGTGTATGAATGAGTCAGTGGAGCTCACCAAGTGAGCCAAAAAATGAGATGATTGGTCATTAGAAGGGGTATTTTTTGCCAAAGATGGGTAAGTTGTGTATACAATGTACTAAGAGTTGTTTAGTATGTCAAAAACATGGACAAATTCAAAGGATACCAACCATGAAAACTGACACCTAATTTTGGCCATATGAGTATACCAGTACTAATTGGGACTAATGGTAATTGCTCAAGAAAATGTATGAATTATGTTGTAGTGCATAATTGGGAAATTGGTCAACATCCAACAACCTCGGGACTTTTGAACGCGAGGCAGAAACGACATTCTTAGTGTCCGTCGACAATAAGAAACCAAGATCAACAAAAAGGTTCTTGAAGGAATGTTTGAAAATCATCAAAAAAAGAGATATCATGAGCAGCTATTTTAAGCATAGAAGGAAATAAGCGAATACTCTATCGAAATTTTTGCAAAAAACGAAGGTGATGCGGAGTATATATAAAAGGGCGAAAATGAAAGTGAAGAGTAGAAGACTAATACTTGCAATTTTATATTAATGGGTGATATGACAAGGTGTTAGCCGCTAAACGGGGACGCACGTTAGAGAAAGTTGAAGAGAATGCCAAAGAATATTGTGTTTTCTAGGATTTCAAAAATGTAAAAATGTACAGTGTCTTGAATATGACAAAATTAATAATACACGTTAATCGATCATATTGAGGGTAATTATTGAAATATGAAAATATACAATTTAAAGGCCCAACATAATGGCTCAAAAATGAAAAACCTAAAGTGTGGGGATTAGGGAAAATGTCAGTGAACTCGCTCGTGTAGATGAAAATTTAGGGCAAGTAGAGCAGTTTATGGGAGTTTGGAGCATTACGCGATATACAGTTGAAGAAACAGTTTTTCTCCTTTGACCTATTATCTGAAATAAAGGTAATTGAGCCATTATTGGCAATTACTAAAACGTGGACAATTAATAATGGCATTGTGAGAGGCTATTCAAAGAAGTTATTGATACAAGTAGAGACAGTTAAAGATAGTTATGAAACAAGAATCATACAAATATAAGACATGAAGCAACATGAAGAAAGGATTACAAAATCAACTCTCAAATAGAGACAATGTAATTTTTAATATTAGATTAGTACTTAGAATTGCTTATTTAAATTTTGTGTGCTTCCGCCCCTTTAAGACAAGTTGTATCCTTCTAATAGAAAACACATTGTTGAGTCTTTGTCGCGAGAGGTTGTCATTTACACATCGTCTGATCTTTTTTTTAATTGTTAGCACGAAACCCGCGCGAAACATTTAGGATAAATTTGAGAAATTTTTGAATGTGTGGTTGAAAAATTGTTGAAAATTGTGTAAAGTGATGAGTCTCAACAAAATGTGTGGTTGAAAATGAATAAATTTCTACTAGACCAAACAGTCACCTTTTCAATAAATAAAAATGAGGTTCAAACAAGTTCCACCGAATATTCTTATGCTTCTAAGTTATGTTGAGCAAAAAGGCACCTATATAACTGAATAAATGGAGATGACATAAATTGAACAGCGTAAATGTCAAAAAATAAAAGGTCAAAAAGTAAAAAGATATTAAGTCATGTTCGATGTTGTTTACAAAGAGTTTGTTTGAAAATATAGTAATTTTTAGGAGAATGTGTGGTTAAAAAGATAGATTTTTTATTTTTTTTAATTTATATGTAATGTAATACTTCCTCTGTCCCAATTATATAGGCTGCATTTTTTTTTTTTTTGTCTCAATTATATAGGCTTGTTTCTTTATTGGGAAGTATTTATTTTGTTTGTTTACCAATGTATCCCTATTTATTACTTCCAATATAATAGTTTTGATATTAAATAAGGGTAAGTTAGAACTTTTCTTTACAAAAATTATTTTTTCAATGACATTAAATATATTTTCTTAATCTGTGTGAGAAGTCAAATCAGCCTACATAATTGGGACAAAATGAGTATTATTTTATTGATAAATGTATAATTGAAAAGAAGTGATGAAAAATATGTTAAATTTTTTTATGGGGGGCATAATAAATCCTTATTCCTTCCTTCCTTCATCTCCGTCCATTACTGACTCTTCATCTTCCTCACTAGCCCTCAGGGCATATCTCCCACTGGCAAAGGAAATGGCTGGAAACTTGCTCAGTTCAGTTGGATGTAGGATTCATATCCTGAAAAAATTTATTTGTATCATGTCGCAAGCGAGAGTTACCACCATTCGTTGGAGTTATCAATGCCCTCCACACTGGCTCTGAGAGGCACAATTTGCAATTTACTTCTGAAATCAATGGTCCAGGGTAAAATCGATTTGGATCCTTTACACCTTCATCTTCCTCGGTGGCAAAGACCATAATGCCCCACAACTAACCTATTAATGTCACTCATTCTCTTATTCATTCCCCATTTCTTTATTGCGTATAGGGTCTTCTTCCCATAGAGTATTTTCCATTAAAATAAGACCAAACAATTGAAAACAAAGAAAAAACTCCCTCAGCTCTCATTTTCAACAATGGAGGAACCAGAAAGCCTCGCTCAAATGCTCTCACCATGCTGTAATGGAAGAAGATTAAGCAAATATTCAAATTCACCCGAATTTGAGTTCTGGATGATCCGGAACCCGTCTTTCCCTCAGCTTAATCTGCACACCGCTGATGAGCTTTTCTCAGACGGTATACTCCTTCCTCTGCAGCTCCTCCAGCCACAGTTCTCTGTCGAACAATCTGACACTCAGCCTTCGCCTCCCCCACCGCAAGGGGCGGCACCATTCGGATTTGAAGTACAGGAGACCCAACTTGCGAGTACTGCTGAATTAACTGATTTATCATCTACCACCGCATTTACTTCCTCGAAGCGATGGAAGGATATATTCAAGAAAAGTGACAAGAAAAATGCAGTCACTGTTAGTAATGGTAATTCAGATAGTAGTAAAGGGAAGAAGAGAGAGAGGAAGAGTATTGGTGGTGGAGTAAATGCGGCGGAATTGAACATAAATATATGGCCATTTTTAAGAAGTAGATCCGCCGGGAACGGCGGAAGTAGGCCGCGACAGGTGGCTGGATCGGCAGTAACGACTCGAAAGGTGAGTAGTGCACCGTGCTCGAGGAGTAACTCTGCATGTGAGTCCAAGTCCAGAAAGTGGCCGAGCAGTCCTAATCGAGGTGGGGTCCACTTAGGAAGGAACAGCCCTGTCTGGCAGGTCCGCCGTTGCGGCAGTAGAGCTTCAGGTGGAGGGAGCTCTGAGGAGATGGTTAAGAGTCGTTCTGAAAAGGATGTCAAAAAAGGCAGGAACGAAAGTCGTCGGAGAAACTCCACGACCACTTCCGCTGGCGGTGATGTCGGTAGGGCCAAAGCTAAGGTATTGAATCTGAATGTTCCGACGTTTATAGGTTACCGGCATAATTTGGGATGTAGAAGTGATGGAAATAGTACAATTAGTCCTTCCGCCGCCGGTGCCGGTGGTTGTGAAACCGGCGGAGGCGTTTCCGATCAAGGGGTACGTGGCAGTAATTTATTTAATATCCGAAGCCTCTTCACCAAGAAAGTCTATTAATTATTTTCAAAACCTGTGCAATTAATTAGCCCCATTTGGTCCCGAGTTTGTAAGAATTTTTTTAGTTTTGAATAGTATTTTTGAGAGAGTATATGATTAAAAAATATTTGATAAATAAAATTATTGAACTTGACTAAAAGGGGTGGTTGGAATAAATTTGATATTTGAAAAATGAGGATCAAACAAGAGCTTGGTATAATAATATATTTTCACGGTGGATCCCTAAAATCTATTTCAGTAAATATCATCGATGTCAAATTAAAATTAGAATTACGTGAGGCTTTATTATATGTAAAAGTAAGAGAAAATGGAATATGAGATGCTATTGGGAAGAAGTGATGAAGACATACAAAACCTTTAGAGGGAGAAAACGTCATTTAGTGTGGTTGATTATTTCTGTATGATGACGTGGTTAGGTCATGAGAATTTGTCTTCATACTAGTGGTATTTTTTAATTTTTTTTCCCCATCATGTCATGTGTGTTTATGTAAATTACAAATCAAACCGAGCTACCTGCTTTGGATTTAGCTCCTGTCTGATTGAGATTAAAATCAAAATCTTAATGTATTTTAATAAAAATTGATGAGATGCGTGGTTAAAATTTTGTAGATATCATGAAATATGTTGTTGAGATTGATTTTAATTTTGACTTAGATTAAAATTTTAATTTTAATTGATTTCAAACATGGGCTTAATGATATGTTCATTTTTACAAGTTCTTGCCAACTTATTTATACATATGAACGGGTTATCGAAGTGCAATTTATTGACAATACTATGTTGAATAAATAATGTAGTACAAAACGATCTGTTAGGTTAGAATCGAGTCTATTTCACGTAACTAATGCGGATAACATTCATTAAACAATCATGAAACGAAATAAATGAAAAACAAAGAACGAAACAACCAGATTTGGTGACCCAGTTCGGTGTATAACACCTACATCTGGGGGCTCAGGTCCGAACCATTTTCCACTAGCAAATAACCTTCCAAGATTGTCAAAAATTACAAGAATCACAAACAAATTTCAGCCCAAGAAATTACCAAACGGACTGCCCAATTCTCGCAAAATACTACAGCAATAATCGCACAAAACCAACCACAATATATTCTATACAAAGACCCAATCACTAACTTCAAGTGATTAAAATTATTGGTGAAAAATGGAGCTTCAACCGAGAATGAAATGAAGAGAGAATCGCGACAGAGAGAGGAAGGAGCTGTGCGTGATTCTTATAGAGAGAGTGCGTACTAGTGATGGCAATGGGTCGGGTTTGCCAAACCCGTACCCTACCCATTAAATATTTACAACCTTCATACCCTACCCATATACCCATTTAAAAATTGCGGGTCGGAGACGGGTTTGCTTCTATACCTATTTAAAACCTATTACTAATTATTTATTTTTTTAGGCTATAAATAGGTTATAGGTGCTCCGGATTAACTTGAATCAGTTAAATATTGGTTTCACTTGAATTTGAGTTGAAAAAAACTTGTTATATGTTGAAATTATACAAGCGAATTTGAACAATTTTTTTATACGTTAACAAAGTCAAAGTTTAAACATATTAAGGTTTAGACGATAACAATGTCAATAGATATTTGAGTTCTATTTTTTAATTTTTTTTAATTTTTTTTAAACAATCACTTTTGTTTTAAATTCTATAATTTTTAAAGAAAATTAATGGGTATGCGGGTCGGGTATGGGTATTGTAGTAAAACTCACACCCGAACCATACTCATGTCGGGTTTTAAAATTTACCTCCATACCCTACTCACGAACCCATTTAGTCGGGTAATCCCCGCCCATTTATGTCGGGTCTCCATCGGGTATCGGGTTCGTGTGTATTACTGCCATCCCTAAAGCGTACCGCCTTTTTCCAGCTTCTACCCAATTGACCAAAATCAAGAATTAAAGCACTTTTAACACATATTTGCACATGAGGTTCATTGGTTGTCATAAGTTGGCCCTCCAAGTTTGAAGTCTTGTAATTTGAGGATCACACTTCCAATACGATCCAATGGCAAGTTTTGCGCCAAGTCACATGCCATGTGTGTTATTATTTCTTACGAATTCACAATTTTTTTATTCCTTTTAAATGAGACTTGAATCCAAGTCACTCGATAATGCTACATTGATCACGTTATTTCCCATTAGTTACTAAGCAGCACTAATTATATTCAATTTATTACGAAATAAAAGTTGTTATTGATGTGCGCTATTTATGAAAATACCTGACAACTAAGTAGCGCCAAGGCACCACCTGTCTAGCGCATAGGCACTACCCAATCAGAAAAGGAGTGTCTATGCGACACTTACGCAACGCCTAGGCTCTGTGCCACATATTTTACGTCCATTTTGATGTTTTAAAATTTCAATTGATCCAAAACGCGAGACAGCCAAGAAATCTGAGAGAAAAAATGGCAAGAGAAAATCATATAGAAGAACTTTTCGAAGATGACTAATAAAGAAAACGAAGAATTGAAGAGAGACAAGGTGAAAATGAAGATCGAATCAACTCCAAAACAGTTTTTCTTCTTCTTCTTTATGTTTATTACAACCTTATTCTCCAATCAGATGGTTGACAAAAAAAATTTGCCAATCATCCCATGTGGCAGCCACGTCCTCTTTTTCTTGGATTAAATAATCAACCATTTAATAACTTACTTTTGACCAACCCACCCACCCAGGTGCGGATTTACTGTGGGGGCAGCGGGGTCAGCTGCCCCCACGAAGGAAAATTTTAACATATAAAGGTTTTTTGTTGTATTTTTTTGTTTTTGCCTCCACAAAACTTGTATTGTGCGCCTGTGACTGTTGTAAATACTGAAAAAGGAGCCTCCATTTGCCATTTCTAGTAATTTATTAATGTGTATGGTCAAAGATGGTGGCTAGCTGGCCCACCAAAATTTCCAAAGTTTCAAATTTACCTGATTACTATTTTAATTATAGATTGCTTACTTGAAGTAGAAATAATAATTATTTTTATAAATTGTTTTTTTTTTTTTTATTATTATTATTATTATTATTATTATTATTATTATTATTATTATTATTATTATTATGTAAGTACAATTAATAAATATCGATGCTAAGTTATTATTTGTATTATCGATTTCGATAAGTTAAAATTTTACTACTTATACATTATTAACACAAATACAAAATGCATATAAAAATAATAATCTAAAATGTTATTTGTTCGTATTAGTCTATCAATTTAACTTGTCTATTTTAAAGTCAAAATAGTCGATTTCAATTCTTTTGGTTCAAAAAAAATTCGGGGGCAGAAGGGACAGGGGCCTCCCCCTCCGCCCCAAAATTTTGCCCCCACTATAGAAAATTCCTAGCTCCGCCCCTGCACCCACCCCAATTTCTCCTCCTTGTGCACTGTCTAATCACAATGTCAGTGATACTTATTTTGCTTTCCCCCTTACACTCTATTTTATTCAACACACAATATGCATATACAACACATTTACGATTCAATTAACAGTCCAGCTTGCTCCTTCAGAAATTCTCAAAATTCAACAATTTTTTTTTTCAAGTTCTATACTTTGTTCATGTTTTGAGCAATTTTATTGATAGATTTTGTATTTTTTTTTAACTGGATGCTATTAACGAGATATAAAAAAATTATTAGTAAATCTTGATTAATAAACATAATAATTTAACTGTGAAGGACTAATAAGTTATTACACAACCAAATATTATCGTTTTTCATATTATTATGTAATGCTATTTTTCTTATGAAGTTAGACTTCATTTTGTGCATGAGTTTTTTGTGACGGAAAAATTCTTAATTTTATTAATATTGTTATTGTTATTATTTTATTCTGAAATGATTACTTAGACAACTTAAAATTTTATTATATATGCAATAAATTATTCTTATGAAGTTAGATTTCATTTTGTGTATAAGTTTTTGTGACAAAGAAATTCTTAATTTCATTAACAATGTTATTGTTATTATTTTATTCTGAAATGATTACTTAGACAACTTAAAATTTTATTATGTATGCAATAAATTATTCTTATAAAGTTAGATTTCATTTTGTGTATAAGTTTTTGTGACTGAGAAATTCTTAATTTCATTAACAATGTTATTGTTATTATTTTATTCTAAAATGATTACTTAGACAACTTAAAATTTTATTATGTATGCAATAAATTATTCTTATGAAGTTAGATTTCATTTTGTGTATAAGTTTTTTGTGACAGAGGAATTCTTAATTTCGTTAATAATGTTATTGTTATTATTTTATTCTAAAATGATTACTTAGACAACTTAAAATTTGATGTAATTCAATAAATTACTTTTTCACCTTAATTTCAATTTAATATTTTGTTTTTGGTAATTAGGAATGGAGTATGATGATGATGATGATGATGATAATTACAATGTGTTCGTTCCCCAAGTTTCTCATAGTAGAAAACCTATGATCGGTTTAGAATTGGGTTCCCATGAAGATGCCCAAAGTTTTACAATTAGTATGCACGGGAGGCAGGATTTAGTGCGAGAGTAGGTAATTGTAAGAAGAAGAAATCAACAAACGAGTATGTTTGGAAGTTATTTGTGCGCTCCAAAGAGGGTAAAATAGATTAAATGTATCAAAAACGATGTAAGGATGATGTTGAATGTACTGGAGAAAGAAGATGTGGTCAAATGCGGTGTGGGTGTAATGCAAGAATGGAAGTATTAAAGCAACAGACTGAGCAAGGATGGGTTGTTAGTAAATTTATTGAGAAACACAATCATGCTCTTACTACTCCTAGTAGGGTGCACTTGTTGAGATCACTTCATCGAGTAATTGTCACTAAGAAGCCGCTTGTTGGTCAGTTTTTGAAGGCAAATATTCCCACTTGTCAGCAAGTACGACTATTGGAGATAGATGCTGGCGGTCCATCAACAATAGAAATCATCAAAGGGATCTGTGGCAAGAACAAATGGGCCATGATGCAGAGGCGTTAATTGAGCATTTCATGTTTGAAAAAGAGAAAAATCCTAACTTTTTTTTTGAATATTAGACTGATGAGAACAGTAAATTTGAATGTTTTTTTTGGGCCAATTGTGAGTCTAGGAGGTCGTACGCTTATTTTGGAGATGTTATAGTGTTCATTAGCAGACTGTACTGTTTGGATGTGGCCTACTTAGTGATGAGACTATCGAATCATTTGTTTGGTTATTTTCGAAGTTTCTTGAAGCAATGCCAAACCAAGTTCCCCCACCTGTAATCATTACTAATCAGGATGCTGCAATAGCAAAAGGTATATCAATAGTGTTTCCATTGACTTTCCATCGAGTTTGTCTGTGGCATTTATTGAACAAGTTCCCAGAGAAAATGAATGTTATGCACTACAAGCAGCTTATTACATGTTGGTGACCATAATTAGGGATGAAGAGACAACAGAGGAGTTTGATGATCGTTGGCTTGCTATGGTTGATTCGAGTGAACTAAGAAGCAACGAATGGTTGATGCAGATGTTCAACATACGAAGCCGATGGGTGCCATCCTATGTGAAGCATGTATTTTCTGCGGGAATGTCGAGCAGCCAACAAGCTGAGAGCAGTCACTCTTTCTTTAAAAAATATGTTAGTCGGAATAATACTTTGCTAAATTTCATAACAAAATTCAATAGGGCACTAGTACATCAGCGACAAGATGAGTTAGCTACAAACCATGTTGATATGACTGAGCGGCCGAGACTCACAACAACTCACCTGATGGAACATCAGATGGCTCAAGCATACACAAAAAAGATAGTTTTGTTATTTCAGAAAGAGCTTGAAGAGAGTAATTACTACACATGTTAAAAAAGTTCTAACTTTGGAGATACTAAAGTGTACATCATCTAGCGCTTTGAAGTAGGGAAAAGGTTTGATCGTCATCGCCAACTGACATTTTGCATACCAACTGACTTCATCACGTGTAGTTGTCGGATGTTTTAGTACGAGGGATACCCTTGTCGACATATGATTTCGTTCTTGAAGAAAAAGCAAGTGACGCACTTTCCAGATAAATACATCCTACCCAGATGGACTAAGAATGCAAAACTTGCTTCTGTATTTGATACACCGACATATGTACACGATGGTGGTTCTTGTCAAGCGTGGATGTCGAGATATGGATTATTAGCACATTCGGCTTCTGAGTTAGTCGAAAAGGAATCTCTTACCAATGAGCGTAATACCTTTCTTTTTGGTGAATTTCAAAATTTAAAAATAAGGGTTAATGACTTAAACGATGGAGGTAGTGCCGGCATGAGCAGAAACAAAAGCAAAAGTCGTGAGGAGACCCGACTGATTTGCGATCCTAACCCAGTATGAGCTAAAGGGTGCGGGAAGAATATGAAATCAGGAAAAGAAAATGCGAAGTCTCATCCCATGAGAAATGTCGTGTTTGTGGTGTAACTGGCCACGACAAAAGAACATGCCCAACATTAGTCAACAGGTCAGTTTGAAATAATTACATATTTCAGTTCTAATGAATTTGATATAAGTTGTTATTTAATTTGTCTAATATAACATATGCTATCAGGTCCAATTTGGTTGATGAAGCTTATCACCCTCAATACTCATATGACAATACTCAAGATGGAGCTTATCACCCTCGATACTCATTTGACAATACTGAACATGGCAGGTTCACAAGTTTTCGTAACTGCAACTTCAGGGTTGCACCTACTTACTATGACGATCAGGACGAATAGAATGATACTTTCTATTCATTTGCTTCACCTGACATATTTCATATTTTGTGTTCGGATGTTGGACATTGTATTTTAAGATTATTCTGCAACATTCTATTCAGATATATGTTTTGTATCAGATGCATTATAATCTATGTTTGATACTATCGTGATCTTTGAATGTTTTCAACAGAAAGGTATTTGAAAATAAAATACAAAGAACAATGCGCAACATCGGATGAATAAAAATATACAGAAGTTTACATAGAATTTGTAGAGTATTTTACAACGTAGTCGAAGTGACATTGCAATTTCATCGGCCCAGTAGACTTAACCGCACTCATTTTCGTCCCACACAAAACATGGAACTATAAAATATTAGCTACAAAAACGTATAAGTTAAACACCATAAAAAATAATTTATTGCATACATAATAAAATTTTAAGTTGTCTAAGTAATCATTTCAAAATAAAATAATAACAATAACATTATTAATAAAATTAAGAATTTCTCTGTCACAAAAAACTTATACACAAAATGAAGTCTATCTTCATAAGAAAAATAGCATTACATAATAAAATGAAAAACGATAATATTTGGTTGTCTAATAACTTATTAGTCCTTCACAGTTAAATTATTATGTTTATTAATCAAGATTTACTAACAATTTTTTTTATCTCGTTATTAGCATCCAGTTAAAAAAAAATACAAAATCCATCAATAAAATTGCTTAAAACATGAACAAAGTACATAACGAACTTAGAAAAAAAAATTGTTGAATTTGAGATTTTTTGAAGGAACAAGTCGGATTGTGAATTGAACAGTAAATGTGTTGTATACGCTTGTTGTGTGTTGAATAAAATAGAGCGTAAGGAGAAAGGAAAATAAACATCACTGACATTGTGATTAGATAGTGCACAGGGAGAGTAAATTGGGGTGGGTGGGTTGGTCAAAAACAAGTTAAATGATTGATTATTTAATCCAAGAAAAAAGGACGTGGCTGCCACATGGGATGGTTGGAGCACAGGGTTGATGCTTTTTATTATAAACTTGTTATTTTTTATTATTCTGTCATAACTAAGTTAATTTTCTATGAAATTTATGTAATCTTACGTTGATGCTATGTTTTAATTTTCTATTAATCTATTTGTAGTTCTTTTCTAAGTTTATTTTTGTTATTGTTTTTTATGTTTTCTATTAACTGGCTATTGATTGAATGATTTGATATCTAAGATTCAACAGTCGAGAGAGGAAAACTTAGATGTGATCGTAGAATAACACAATCCAGGATTTAATAAGTTTCGAGAGAAAGTACATATCATTCCTTTCTGCAAACGAACTATAGAATTTAATGATTCCTAAAATCTTGATTTGGAATAGAGATATTGGAATTAGATTTTAGGAATACTTTTTACTCGGCATTCAGGAGATGGAGTGAAAATATAATTGGGTTCTTTGCTTATTAAACTAGAATAAAGGCACTGAGAAATGAATTAAGGACTTAAGACATAGTTGATAGAAAGATGGAATCATAGCCCTGAACTCTTCATATATTATTTGAAACCTTCAAATTAAGTGTATTCTCATTGGTTTAATCAATTCCTCACTTTTAGGTTTATTTGAATTTCATTGATTCTATATTTCGATTGTCTGGATAAAATAGAAGTTTGTATAATTATAGTACTTAGTAAGAATTTGATTATCAATCTATATGGGTTCGAAAACCTAAATCACCATTATGTTATAAAATTTAACTTCGTGTTCTTGTGGTTACAAATCCTCAACAATTTTTTGGCGAAATTGTCGGGGATTGGTTTATTTTATTTTTACTAATATTTTACTTATTAACCTTTATTTTAATTAAAATTATTAGATTTTGATTGTTTATTTGTTTATTTGTTTGTAATTAAGTTGTTTATGCGAAGATCCAAGAGGTTTTTATTATTACCCTTTGATCTTGAGACTGAGAGAACCTTCTAGAGATTAAGGGCTATAAGAAGAAGAGAAATGAAGCAATGGCAGTGAATGACAACCAACAATAGTGGACATTCAGATTATGTCCAACTTATGGTGAATGACAATTATCATGGTATTGTACGACAAGTTATTGCTACAAACAACTTTGAACAGAAACCTCCCTGATTAACATGGTGCAGCAGAACCAGTTTGGAGGATCTGCATTGGAAGATCCAAACACTCATCTTGCTACCTTCTTGAAGATTCGTGACACGGTGAAGATGACTGGTGTTGCTATAGAAACTATCAGGTAGGCACTATTATCACTTGGGTGGGGATGACTTAGAAATTTCTCATCAAGTTCTTTCATCCTTCCAAATTAGCTCAACTAAGGAGTGAAATTGGACAATTCAAACAAGTTCATTTTTGAACCATTTTATGACTTAGAAGATGTCATCATCATGGTTATCAAAATTAGATGCAGATATGGATTTTCTACAATGGGATAAATAGTAAGACAAGGACAATAGTTGATGTAGCTGGTTGTGGTACTTTTATGTCTAAGACTACAGATGGTGCTTATACATTGCTGGATGAAATGACTATCAACAGTTATCAATGGCCAAGTGAGTGTTCAAGTGAATAAAGGGTGGATGATCTTTATGAGGTGGACCCAAGTACCACTCTTGCAGCTTAAATGTCACCACTCACTAACCAAATAGCTGCATTAACTACACAGAGAAATCAACAAAAGATAGTTGTTATAGCCTCCAATTGTTATCTTTAACTCTCATGCCTTTGCCTCCAATTAGCTTCAACAATCTCCAAGGTAGGATGATGAATTATGTCTCTTGAATATGTATGCAAAGGTCTCGTCTACGTGCATGATAGGTTGTATATTTAGATTCTTAAGAAAACTAAGTACAACCAAACTTGAAATCGTGCATGACCTATTTTCCTACTGGGTCGGATAACTGCGTGGCCGCATAGTTATAGAAGTGGTGGCTGCGCAAGCCATATCAAAACGAACCTGTTGATTTGATGCCTGAACGCTCGGCCACTTGTAGGTTTGGCATGGCCGCGCAGGCCATTTCTTCCAGTGCAATTTCCATCTTTTTAGTTGTGTTTACATAGGTCCCCAAACTATATTTGCACTTGAGTCTTTCATCTTCTAATTGCAACGATTTGGTCCTTGAACTTCCAAATTGCTTCAATTCTTCTTCAAAACTTTGATTCTTCTTCAATTAAGTCCTCAAACTTTTCTTTCTCACATTTAACTCCTCTTGAAAGTCTTGGTTAACATCAAAAACATCCACTTTGTCCAATATCACTCCAAATGCCTTTCAATTGTGCACTATTTCACTCAATTGCTTCATTCACACGAATTTTGGCATTCCTTCTTCACCAATCATTGCTCACAATCAAGAACCGAAGCTATGATACCAATTGTCGAGAAGTAGGAACTCTAATGCTATTTTATTGAGAGTAGTATATCAAGAAACATAAATCAAACAATCAAGAAACATGAGATTTATAGAGGTTCTCCTCAATGTGGGACTACATCATCTTCCACATCAATAATAGCCCAATTAGGGAGGCCTAAATTGTAGTGGCCCATTTGTTGGTTGATGTCTTGAAGTTGTTGAAATGGATCATGTGTTGAGAACTAGATAACTGGTCATATAACCTACCATGGTCTTCATTTGGCATTGGGGTTTGAATGTGTGCAATAGAAGTGAAATTTGGAGGCAGTTGTTCTTGGTTAGGTAGAGAGCTTCAACCATTGTTTCTTCTTCATTCTTCCTTTCCTTTGTGATATTACTATTTTCCCTTAATCCATGTGTGGGTTAAAGTAATATTGGAGCAACCAAGGTGAGGGAGTTGTGGCTCGAGTTTAAGGTTTGGTATCAAATCGAGGTTGGGCATGATTTTAGGGTTAGAAACAAGCCAAAAAGAGCTATAAAAGGGTAAAAAATTAAAGTAGGAAACTGTCCAATTTTTCTCCAATCTGGCAGAATTGAAATAAGCGATTTTCGACCAAACCATTGGTCATTTGAAGAAAGTAAGACCACCATCAAAATTGCCTTGTCAAGGAGAAAACTCGGCTGAAATTAGGGGCAATCCCGGTGTCGATAGCCGTTGTATTGACCTGAAACGTGAAGTGACAATCGGACAGAAAAACTATAGATTCCGACCAATCCAATGACCATTTGGAGAAATGGATACCACCAATGTGCTCAGTAGTCAAAGGTGGTCATTCTTATTTGGGGAGTTTTTCGGCAGTCGACTTGGCACGTGTAGATTCCGATGGCCACGTGTGCGACATTTTTTTTTACGATGGCGTCTTCATGCAACTTGTTCCATTCGTCAAGATGGAGCTATTGGTTCTTTCGATTTTCCAGTTTCGAATTGTGTACCAAAAGTTGGACAATTTTGTACCTTTGGTCGTTTGGTTGACGAGTAATGTTCTTGTTGCTACAATTTCCAGTGGGTGATTTAGGGTGTGTGGTGGTGTCCTTAAAGTGATGATGTTCACATATCTTCTAATTTACGAACACAGAAAAGTCCACTTTGGTAAATTGGTTGGAACCTTTATTTATTGCACTAACAAATCATTGTATAGGGTGGTCATTAGGATTAGGGATTGGGGATTGTCATTGCTGTAACCATTGTCTGTCTCTAATTTCTACAAATTATTTTTTTAATTTGTGCCATGAATTTTGTATGAATTTTAATAAATTAATTTCTCTATGCTTTGATATAGTGCTCTTTAGATGTTCTATTACGATTTAGAAATTCATGCAACTTAGGAAGTGTGATTGGTTGTATTCTATATGACGTGTGCCTATACTTTATGTGTGGTTGTTGCATTTGTTACATGCCGTGTTTGTGCATGTTTGGGTAAGATGACAAAACTTAGGGTTTTTTAATGGCATGGTGATTTGTTTTTCTAGAGCGAGCGTGTGATAGTAAGATTTTAGATGTAGTTAGTGCAAAATGTAAGATGTTGTACTACAGTATATTTGTAATTTCTTATGGGAGTTTTCCATAATTGGAAGAGCGGAATATGTTAGGAGATAGGTGGGGTGAACAGTGCTACAAGATCTAGGTAAGATCCGAGTGAGGCTTATTGAGGATAAGTGGTTGATTTTACTGCATTTGCATCTATGTGTGATCATTTTTGCATATGTTTGATTACTTAATTCGATCCATTGTTTTTTGTAGCATTTAAACTTGTTTGATATGATAATTTTCATGAACTTGTGTGTAATCAATTTTATTGAGTGTAATGTGATTGCATGCATAGTGAGTTTGTGATGTATTAGCAGTAAATATAAGTATGTCTTTGGGTAACACTAGTACAGAAATCACCAAAAAAAATAAGGAATATACGTCGGTTTTTAGTAAAACCGACGCCTATAAAAGGACGGTGGCATTTTTGTAAATATAATCGAAGAATGGGCGTCGGTTGTAATATTGTAAAGTTTAAACTTTAAGAATAAGCGTTGGTTCTTCAAGAACCGACGCGTAAAACTGGAGAATACGCGTCGGTTTTTGAAGAACCGACGCCTATTCTTTAGGAAAAAAAAAAAAAAAAAACTTTAGGCGTCGGTTGTAAAAGAACCGACGCGTAAAACCGGAGAATACGCGTCGGTTCTTCAAGAACCGACGCGTATTCTTTTAGGAATAATAAAAAAAAACTTTAGGCGTCGGTTGTAATATTACAACCGACGCCTAAAGTCAATTTTTTTTTTTTTTTTATTTATTTATTTATTTTTTTTTACTTTAGGCGTCGGTTGTAATATTACAACCGACGCCCATTCTCCGGTTTCCCGCGTCGGTTCTTCAAGAACCAACGCATATTCCTTTATTTACTTATACGGAAAAGGCGCAGATCATGTCTATTTTTTTCACTACTCGATCTCTTCCCGCCTCTCTCTTTATTTTTCTCTCACCCGAACCACCGCACTATGCCGCCGCCGCCACCACCACCACCATTTCTCCATTTCCCGGCAACGTTTATCACCACATTCCTCCCCTCGCTCTTTATCTCTTCCTCTCCCCGAATCACCGGACTCGCACCTCCGCCACCGCCGCGCGCCTCCACCATCTCGTAAGAGACCCACCTCCCTCTTTATATACATATGTTTTTATCTATATATATATATTGTATGTAAATATATATATGTAATAATATCTATGCATGTATAATGTATGTAAATAATATGTATATATATGTATTATATATAATGTATATAAATGTATATATGTCTACATATATATATGGGTATTTATATTATAGATGTGTTTGTATATATTTATGGGTGTTTCAACTAGTTATTGATTTAATTTTGTATTGTTGATTTTTAGTTATTAGATAGATAAATTGCAATATTTGAATTATTGAATTTCTATTGCAGCGGAATGGATGAAAGAAATGTGATGCTTCCCCACAAAAAAAAAAAAAAAAAAGGACTTTAGGCGTCGGTTGTAATATTACAATCGACGCCTAAAGTCAAAAAAAAAAAAAAAAGACTTTAGGCGTCGGTTCTACATTTAGAACCGACGTCCAAAACATACTTTGGGCGTCGGTTTTATGTTAAAACCGACGCCCAAAGTTAATTTTTTTTTTTTTTGACTTTAGGCGTCGGTTTTAAATTTAGAACCGACGCCCAAAACTGACTTTGGGCGTCGGTTTACAACCGACGCCTAAAGTCGAGACTTTACGCGTCTGCGTCATAGACGTCGCCGCTACAACCGACGCGTATTCCGTTTTCCAACCGACGCGTATTCTTGTTTCTGTACTAGTGTAATGTGTAGAATAGATGTCTGAGGGTGCAAGGATGAGATGTATGGGAGGTGAGTGTGACATTTGAATCACGAGTTGAAAATCTTGGCCAGATGAAGTTTAAGACACTTAGATCACTTCTATTAGGTGGAGAGATATTATCCCCCTTCGGTTGAGAGAAGTGAGGTCTTGATAGAGGAGCATTTCATTGATTTAGGACCTATTCTTGTATACAAGTTAGACATGTGTAGTGATCAATCTAGTGAGCATAGGTGGGGGTTTGTGTGATATGTACTCGAGGTACAAGCTACACGAAATGGATAGGATAACTGTGTTAGATCTTTTCCGAAGGTCATTTATGTATTATGTTGTATATGTATTGGCCGTTGTGTTTGATTAATTTGAAGTTAGTCTTATGTTCTTTTTTTTAGCATGTTTGAAAATAGTTTTGTATTATTCTATGGTTATACTTCCATTGCCTATGTTATATGTTCTTGAATGATTACTTTGATTATCTATCTTCTACTTGGGTGTTCTTGATCCTAGCCTAGGTTAGTGAATGGAGTAGGTATGGTTTGTTTCGAGTGCAAGTATAGGTGAGTGAATGGAATATGTATGGTGTGTTTCGGGTGCGAGTCACGAGGTAAAATCTGTGATTATCTGTCTTCTACTTTAGTGTTCTTGACCTTCATCCGGGTGAGTAAATAGAGGTATGGTGTGTGTTTTCGATGCAAGGCACAAGGTAAGGTCTGTGATTCCAATTTTTTATTGGATTTCCTTAATGGGCAAGTATAAACATTATATTGTTTGCTTGTAGGTTGATTGTGTATCAAGGTAGATATTTATTGATTTTTTTATACCCAATAAATTCAGAAGATGATTTAAAAATGGTTGTGGAATTATATTGACACCAAATCGAATAGCTCAACTCGATAATGACCCACTTTGGGAGGCCCAAATTGTAGTGGCAAGTTTGTTAATTATTTTCTTGGGATTATTGAAATGGCCCATGTGTTGAGACCTAGCCAATTATATAACATACCACTGTCTTCATTGGTCATTGGGGTTTGAATGTGCGTAATAGAGGGGGAATTTGGAGGAAGGTGTTCTTAGTGAGGTAGAGAGCTTCAATCGTTGTTTCCTCTTCATTCTTCCCTCCCTCCCTTTGTGATATTGTTATTCTCCCCCTTAGTTCATGATGCGAACCCCTTGGGTGTATGGACCAAAAATTTCCACAAAAATTTTGTATCAAACCCAAGGAAGCTAAAATGGTAAAATAACACCCTAACCCAAGTTTAATCTAGCCAAAATTTAGAGGTTAAAGAACCTAACCCAATGGATAGAAATAAACAAATTTTAAGGTGGCAAATAAAAAACACAAGAATGATATACTCAAAATGTAATTGATATACTTTCAATGAGATTACCATAGCAAATGAGGTTTTACCTTACCTCAAAGGAGTCTCACAAGACCAAGCCAAATGAAAAACCAAGTTATCTAAGGTTTGAGATTAGAGCTCTATATATAGTACAAAAGATTGGGGAAAAATAAAAAATTCGGAAATTGCACAAAAAAATCCTGAGTTTTGAATTCTACGACTTTCGGTCGACCGACACAGTCCACCAAAATGAGAAAAAGGAATTGATCATGATTTTGAACCTGTTCTTTCCATGACCCCTCTTAATTGAGATGAGACAGGAGATCCAATGCTTAGATTGAAGCAGTTTCGGTCGAACTTTGATCAACCGAACCCATCTGTGGCTGGCTCTAAAAATCCTACAGAATTTCAGTCGACCGGAAGTATTTTCAGTTTACCAAAATTGACTGAGTCCAAATTCTAAACCAACTTCTTGTCTTTAGCTCCAACTTGATTCTTGGCTTCTTTTCTTAACGTATTCACATTGCTTAGCCTCGAATCTTGAACCTCTTTAGCCTTAGATCTCGCCATGGGTCCCATCAGCACGTGCATCGATGTTCTCGGATCTCATCATTATCTCTAGGGGTGAACACGGTTTGGTTTGGGTGGTTTTTGAAAAAAATTCAAACAAAACCATTTAAAGCGGGTTGTAATTTTTCCAACCCAACCCAAACCATTTCATTTTGTAAACCAAATTAAACCAAAACTTTTTTTTGCGTTTGGTGCGGTTTCAAACCGCGATTTACAATCGAAATAAATTGACACGTTCTAAGTAAGTTTAAGCATATATATATATATATTTGACTATAATTTTGACTTAAAGAATTGATACAAGTCAAAATAATATATTAATTATATTACTAATAGAGAACAAAAAAAATACAAGATGAATTGTTAATTTTCACTTCTAATTGCATAATGAAGCGAGATTCAGTCAGCAAGAAAACAAGTTTGGAAAACATATTTCAGAAGCTTGTATCGGCATCCAGCTCTTCAACAAGAAAGCAAATCTGAGTCCTTGGCAGCTTATCAGTACATCAAAAATGTTATTTTTTACTCCATACATATATTTACTTATTTACATTGGTGGAATATATGTTTTCCTTGCATTTTTTTTTTTAAATGAAATTTGGCCTTTATTAGAGAAATCAATAGAGTATTACCACAATTTGCATCATGGAAGTAATTATAGTTGATTCATCTGCAATTTTAATAAGCTAAATGTTATAAAAATACGGATGAGTCATTTCATTATTGAGAAGACTAGCAACTAAATCCTTTGACATCTTATCAGTATATAAAAAAATGTTATTTTTCCTCCATACACATGTTTATTCATACTTACATTGATGGAATATTATAAGTTTCTGCTGCATTTTATTTTTTTAAATTGAAAGTTCGCATTTATTTTTTATTTTTATAATTTTTTATAATTTTAGCTGGGTGGTGGTTTGAAACCGCGGTTTTGAATATTGAAATATAAACCAAACCGTTTAAAGCGGTTTGGAAATTTTTCAAACCAAATCAAACAATTTCACATTTGAAACCGAATCAAACCAAACTATTTGTTGCAGTTTTGTTCGATTTTATGGTTTGGCGATTTATTTGTTCACCCCTAATCCTCTGCCTCTTGAAAAGGAACTGACCTCGAATCTTGCTTGATTGTATTGTCGTGAGATTCGTTAACCTTGCATTGTGGACCACGGGTTCATGCAATGAAGTTGGGCTTTCTCGAGTCTCATCATCCCCTCCATCTCGAGAAATATTTGACCACGAATCGACAGCTACAATAAAAATAGAAAAATCAGGCAAAAAATTGTAACTGAAATTTTATACTTACCGGGTAAGTCTAGCTTGTAGGCATGGTCCTTGTTCCTCTCAAAAGCTTGAAATGAGCTGTCACCGTTGGGTAGTAATTTGGATTTTATTTGATTGGGAACCCGTTCTTTCCTCCAAAGGAACCACATCCAACCGCCCAGATCAAATATGACTCGTGTTCGACCTTGGTTCGGATTGGAAGTACATTTTTCACTATGCTCCTCAAATTGAAGCTCACCCTGCTCACTTAGGGGCTTAACCAAATTTGCATTCTTGTGCCCACCTAGACAAACTTTTTCATAAATAAACAAATGCATAAGGTTCAAAAGAGTTAATAGGTTAAAGTCACAAGCAACCTCAAGCGGGGAAAGTTTATTACTAGGATGTACCATTTCATTGCGAGTAAATTTAACAAATTGTAGAGTATATTTCCAACTCTTTAGATCATTCTCTTCCTTTGATCTAAGCAAATCCAACATAAAATTCATTGAATTATTAATCCAAGGTTTACTTATGATGGACAACGAGGCATAGAATTCTTGGGGCAAAAACTTAGATTTAGCCCTTGTGCAAGTGATGTGTCTACTACAAATATAAACATGAGCAACATCAACTTCCATTTTAGGCCAATGAGAATGCCCACTTAACAATGTTAAGATCCCCTTAGTCTCAAAATGTCCCATCAAGCACTCAAGCACCCAACATGTGCCTCTACTACTTGCAACTCCTGCATAGCACAGTTAGGTATAAACAACCTACTTTCCCAAAATAAATAGTCATCATGCTTGTAAAATTTATCAAAAACACGCTCACCACATGATTCATAAATGTTAAACAAATTTGGGTTATTAGCATGCATACCCTAAACATATTCAAAACAAGAGGATTTGGCACATATGGAGCTTAGAAAAAAAGTCAAATATACACTTGTGAAATCTACATCAACATCATACGACCCTCTAATATATTCAAAACACAATAATCTTGCATTCACGGAAGTGTTAGGAGCATACCTTCTAGATGTTGCATCGGTTGTCACATTTTCTTTACCTCAATTTCATTTGTTGTTATAGGAAAATATTTACATGGATTTCTTCCACATGGCATGCTTTTGGAGTTCCTTGTTGCTTTGATAAGTTGCGCTTACAATTTCCTGCAACAAAGAAGTAACCAAACTAGGGAATGAATTGTTAGAGTATTCGAGAGCAAAGAACATTTTTGTGTGATCTCTTCTCTCAATTTCTTTTGTGGCACTTTTCACTCCTCCTTTTCTGAGATGGGAACCTCAACTCTCGGTTCTTCTCTCACCTCTCCTTTTTCTGGAGTCGTGGCTCCAACCCTCTTTTTTTCACCTTTTTCTAGGGATGTGGCCCTAACTCTCTTGCTCTCAATTTGCCTCACTTTTGCTTCTTGATCAATTTTCTCAATTGAATTTTCTTTTGCATTCCTATTTTCTTTTTCTTCCTCAAACTCCCTTTTGAGCTTCATTTGATCTTTAAGCACTTTCTCCAAACTCAAGGATAGGAGCACAACATTTTTCTCATTCATTTTGAAGCTATATTGGTTCCTCCTCTTATCATGATTCACATTTCGTTCACATTACCGAGGTCTCCCCTAAATTATGTGAATAGTGTGCATGTGAACCATGTCACATAGCACTTGATCGCTATAGGTACCAATGTGGAAAATAAGAAGAACTTATTCACTTATTCTCACTTCTCCATAGTCACATAACATTCGCAATACATAAGGATTAGGATGCATTATTACCAGTAACCCCAATTTTTTCACCCTACTAGCACTCACCAAATTTGTGCAACTCTCCCCATCTATAATCAGACTACATGCCCTATCCACCACAAGGCATCTAGTATAGAAAGTATTTTCCTCACGCTTCTCCCTCTCATTAGTATGGGCCAAAGATGTTGGTGGACTAGCAACTCTCTCCAGCACTACTTCTTCACTTTCACTCCTCTCATGGAAAGATGGAATTTTCATTTCCTTAATATCAATCTTCTCATCCATCCTATCTCTGCTTGGTTCACCATCCCCTTCATTACCCAGAACATCCCCATATTTATCCATAACTTCTCTTCCATTTTTCCTTTCTATCCTCCCATTTTGTTCACTACTCCCATCTCTATATGCTATGTTCCCAAATTTATCCCTCACTCTTCTTCTATTATCCCTCCTTTCTTCATTACTCCTAGTTGATGTACTCTCCCCTCTTGTTCCTAAACTCTCCAACATTTCCCCAATCTCTTCCATTTGTCTAGTGAAAGTGGTTGAAATATTTTGAAACATCTCTCGCAAGTTTTGAGTTTGAGCATTGGAATTTTGCCCATTTTGAGTATTTAAATTTGACATGTTGTGCAAGTGTGGTGTGTCCTCACAAGAAATATTTCACTCGTGTTTCACTCAAATTAAGGCTTTTACCCGATAATGAGCTCACCACTCTTGCTTTTTTCCACTCAGAGTTTCCTTTCTCGTGTTCTTCAAGGAAGGTAATCAACTAAACCGAAAAAATTAATTCTTGTGAAGTTTAAAAAAAAAAAAAAAAAAAAAAACCATAACAAGCAAGAAGGAATTTGGAACAAGTAGACACAATAGCAAGTGGAATTTGTTTGCTTGTTATAACACAAGAGATGAAACTAGAATTGGAGTAAAATGATTTATGAGTACAAGATCAACAATGAATTGATAAAACTCAAGTAACTATCAAGGGAAAAGTTTGGGTGTAGTGAAATCAATGGAGTTCTTTGTGAAATTTCAACAAACTGTGGATAGTGTAGAATTTCAAGTGTTTGGATATTGGAACACCCCCCTCCCCCCCCCCCCCCCCCCCCAAAAAAAAAAAAAAAAAAAAAAAAGAAAAAACAAACAAACTCAACAATGATAACAATCAATTACCCAATATGTATCGATCAATAGAGCTCAAGAACATGGAATTTTCTTCAATTTTTTTTTTTTTTTTGAATTTCGTTTTTCGTTTTTTCTTTTTTTGAATGAAGAACAACAACAAGAAATTAAAGGATAGATTTACCAAATTAGAGTCAAGCTTTGATACCAAATGATGAGAACTCCTTTGGTGTTTGGACAAAAAATTCCCACAACAATTTTGTATCAAACCCAAGAAATCTAAAATGCTAAAATAACACCCTAATTCATGTTTTATCTAGCTAATATTCAAAGGTTAAAGAACCTAATCTAATGGATAGAAATAAATAAATTTCAAGATGATGGAAATAAACAACAACACAAGAATAATATACTCAATATGTAGTTGATTAACTTCCAATGAGATTACAAGAGCAAATGAGGTTTTACCTTACCTCAAAGGAGTCTCACAAGACAAAGCCAAATGAACAACCAAGTTATCTAGGGTTTGAGATTGGAACTCTCTATATATAGTACAAAAGATTGGGGAACAATAAGAAATTCAAAAATTGCACAAAAAACCGCGAGTTTTAAATTCTGCAACTTTCGGTCAATCGACACGATCGGCCGAACCACTTTCGTTCGATCAAATGGTCGACCGAAATGACAGTTTCGGTCGAACGTTGATCAACTGAACCTGTCTGAGGCTGGCTCCAAAAATCCTGTAGAATTTCAGTCGACCGAAATTAGCTGAGTCCAAATTCTAAACCAACTTCTTGTCTTTAGCTCCAACTTGATTCTTGGCTTCTTTTATTGACGTATTCACATTGTTTAGCCTTGAATCTTAAACCTCTTTGATCTCAGATCTCGTCATGAGTCCCACTGGCACGTGCATTGAGGTTTGACTTTCTCGGATCTCATTGGTTCATGTATAGGTTGAAGTAATATTGAAGCAACTAAGGTGCGGTGATTGCAGGTCGAGTTTGAGGCTTGGTGTCGATTATTGAAGCGCTTACTAAGCTCGAAAATGTGTATCAAATAACCATCATTTTTAACAATGTTGTTGCAGTACTTCTAGTGTAAAAGGATGGTGTTCCTCTTGCACCCAACAATGACAACTTTTCTCTCATTTAATCATTCGGCTTGGTAAGATGTTTCAATTAATAAATAAATAAAACTTATTGATCTATTCCAAAATTTGCAATAATTTAAAACGTGGAGTTGTAAATATAAATGAGACATGTATTGGAATCTAAATCAACCAATTATTATACATCAAAATTCAACACTTTGTAGTTTAATACATTCAATGTTTCATTGACAGTCGATAATTCTTATGCAATTAATTTTATTTTCCAAAATAAATTAAATATATCCTAAACATAATCCGAATATATTCCTAGGCTAACTACGAATGTTTAGACCGCATTAAATCACACAATTATCATAAAGATTGCACACATTATAGAGTTATTCCTAACATCTATTGTTCTTGAGTACTAACCGACTGAAAT
Organism: Ligustrum vulgare; assembly: GCA_963555705.1. Taxonomy (NCBI): domain Eukaryota; kingdom Viridiplantae; phylum Streptophyta; class Magnoliopsida; order Lamiales; family Oleaceae; genus Ligustrum; species Ligustrum vulgare. The sequence goes on along the minus strand of OY743169.1, from coordinate 55,726,404 downwards.
CGAACCTCCAACTCCAAGCCACCTAACTTTGGGTATATTGGTTAGTTTGGAATTCTGATTCATTAAATTTCAATGAATCTGATTTGTGATTGAGGTTTTTTAATTGATTGATTAATCTGATTTTAGGTCTTGAGCAATGAGCATATTTGTTACTTTGAATAATTTAATTTTTAATGAATCTGATTTGAGCACATTGATTAGTTTAGATGAATGAATCTTATTTGAGTTTTTTTTTTTTTAATTAAATTGATTAATCTGATTGTAGGTTTTGAGCAATGAGCATATTGTTCTTCTACTAATATTGACTAGTGTTACACCCGTGCGATGCACGATCATTTATTACTCACATATATTAAATTTATACGTTAACATATGAAATAAATATTTAATTAAAAATGAGAAATGAAGAAAGACAATTAATTAAAAAAAAGTTACACTAAACATATTTTTTTTTATTTTTTTACAGTTCGTATGTTTATCGTTCTAGGAATTTCTTTAAATATTGTAATTTGAATTGATTTAAAATTTAAAATGGAAAAGAAAAATTACATTTAAATAAAATTTGTAATAAGTAAAACAGAAACAAATATATCTGTGATATACGTTCAGAATTTTATTAAAAGAAAAAGAAAAAAAGATCAAAATCAAATAGTTAAATTCCATATAAACTGGTCTAGAACGTGAAACCACCGCAATGAGAAAATTTTAAAAAATTATAATTACGAACTATCAAAGATTCAAGATATTCAAAATTTATTCAATAATTTTCATTACAACCTGACTTTTCATTTTCCACCAAGCAATCAAAGTGTTATGTTACCGAAAAAAAAAAAAAAACTATTTTTATACATTTTAAATAAATGTATTTCACCACACCCTATTTTGAAATATTATGAGTTTGCTAATATGCCTTTATTTTTATTTTGATAAAAATTAGTTAAACTAATTATTAAAGTCAGTGATATGTGTTTTACATATTTTTATTATTTAAACCTATAGTATTATTAAACATAAATAAATAAAACTAATTAAATAAATAAATAAACAAAATGAGTAAATAAATTAATAAATGAACAAAATGAGTAATATGAGTGTCAATTCAAATTGAAATTAATTATTTATGATCAAATTAAATTTAGTTAAGAAATTATAAATATTATTACTTAAATAAAACAATTTTGAACTCATTTAGTATTAGTGTTGATAATAAAACTAAAATTGATTAAAAAATATCAACTATTATTCAGGATATATATAATTAAAGTAATAAATGCGTTCACATTTATCTAAATTTTACTTTCACATTTGGCATACATCAATTTTGTATTCACACTAATCTACTTTGCATTCACAATATTTAATTTTATGAGAACTTACTATTTATAGAAATGAAAAATGGACGGGAAATTATTTTTAGAAACTACCCAACATTTATATATTATAAAGATTTCTTTTTTAGTTGATTTGATTAGTTGTGTTTGATATTTATAGTTTGTGGTTTGTGAAGTTCAAATTGTGAGTCTCTAATTATAACTTGTTTATTTTAGAAGAAAAAAATCACGTGGATCTTAGACAAATTCTTTTAAAGAAAATTTCTAGTTGATGAGAGTACTTCAGACTCTTTGAGTTAGAATTGATTACTTGTGATGTGATGAAGGTTCTCAAAAAAAATAAAAATAAATTATTAAGGAGCGTTGCCCCCAAGCCCAATTAGTTTTCGTCTGCCCCTGATGATTATTGTGTTTATCTTCGGGTAATTGCAGTCAAGATTTGAAAGCTGAATACCATTCTATGGCTTCCATAGCAGATGAAATTACTTGGTTAACATTTTTGTTACGAGATCTGGATATGTGTCACTTTTATAGCCTCCCGAGTTGTTCAGTGATGATATTAGCACACTGCAAATGTCAATCAATCCAATGGTACATGAAAAGATCGCCATGGGAACAATTGTAAATCGACAAATTCCATCTTCCTCTAGACAAGTTGAGCATTCGTGGCCATTCTCACTCCAACTTGAGGATCATTTTCTAGTTCCTAGATTCCAGAAATCTCCACATTATAAGATTACCTTATCCATATTAAATTGTAATATTTTGTATATAAGCATTTAAAAATCAATAATGGACCACAGCTCTGTTTTAATTATTCTACAGAAATACATAGCCAAGGTTAGTCTCCCATATCTATTTATGTAGTTAATGAACACCATGTTCGGGGTTTTTGAACTACAGGAGTACTGTTGGTGTTGGTACTTGGTAGTTGAAGGTGGTCGACTTTAGAATTTTGAGACGAATAGGCTACAGATCTGCAGAATGGTTGGTAAGCCAAGTTATCATAAGCTAGCATCACATATCTCACAGAAGTTGGATAAGGGTGTGTTTGATAACCATTGAAATTTCATTAAAAAATGCATTTTTCACTCATGTTTTTCATATTCCAATTAAACACACTTTTATTTTCCATGAAATTTGAGTTCCACCCACTCACTATTTGACCACATTTTCCTTGAATTCAAGGAATTAAAATTCCTTAAAGGGTATGGAATTGGAGTTCCATGAAATTAGAATTCCACCTCAATTTTCACTCCTCATCACACTAACTTATTTTCATTCACCACATATAATAGAAAAATAAGTATTATACAAATTCAACTCAATCAAAGCGAGATTCATTTATCCATATTCATCGCCCCTAGGGCACATCTCCCACCAGAAAAGGGATTGTCTGATAACGTATCCAGCGCAGTCGTGTGCAGGGTTCGAATCCTGACGGTTGAATTTACGGCTGAATAATGGATTCGTTCTCTATGGCAAGCGGGGGTTACCTTGCTCCACGAGGCGTTACTGAGTGTCATCCACCTTGACTCTGGGAGGCATAACCTGCGATTTATCTCTCGAACCAATTGCTCAGGACAGGGTCAGTTCGGGCCCCAAGGTGTGGGTTACACCCATTTATCCATATTCATCCACTCCCTTTATTCAAATTATATAGGCTGCCTTTCATTTTTTCATTTGTCCCAATTATATAGACATGTTTCTTTATTGGGAAGAATTTATTTTATTTATTTACCAATGTACCTCTATTTATTACTTCTAATATAATAGTTTTGATATTAAATAAGGGTAAATTAAAAAATTTCTTTACAAAAATTACCTTTTCAATTATATTAAATATATTTTCTTAATCTGTGTGAAAAGTCAAACAAGCCTATATAATTGGGACAAAGAAAATATCACACATATTACTATTAGCATGAGTCCAACCCCCCACCCCCCCAAAAAAAAAAAACTTCACACACCTTAGGTGCAAAAAAAAAAGTCAACCGAGATTTAAATTTCTGGTTCCCAATACCGTAATCTGTAGCGAATTCATCCTGTGTTCTGGCCTTGCAATCATCTGAGCTGATCTTCTTTGGATTTCTATTGTTACAACTCAATTTTATATAGTCAAAGTTATAGTTCAATAAGGACTTAAATGGAATAAATATTTATTTTGGGTATATTTTACAATTGAATATACTTAAGGGGGTTTAAATGGATTATATAGAAGTTTGAGAATTTATTTTATTATTATAATAAGTTATGGACCAAAGTGTGGTGTAAAAAGAAATAGAGGGACTTAGAGTGCAAAAACTTGAGTTAGTGGTCCACTAACTTGACATTTCTTACATTCTTTTTCAATTTCAAAAGATGGTGCAAGCTGGGGAATGAAAACAAAGCTGAAATCGGGAAAAAAGGGAGAAAAAAGAGGAGAAAAAGAAAAAGGGAAAAGAAGAGGAAGTGGTATTGGACGTCAACTCGAAATTAGGGTTCAATTGTTGTTCTTCAAAAGGTAAGAAGGCATAGTATCGTGAGATAATTGTAATTATAGATTAGAGCTTTAACTTATTATTTAAAAATCGTTTCAGTTTGAGAAGAGAAGCACAATTTCAAGCTAAGCACCTTGATTTTCCATCTCTATTTTCAGCAAGGCAAGGAATTCAAATTATGGCAAACCCTAGAATTCTATTTAGGTTCTTGAATGTATGAAATTATGGGGAATCAATGTTTTTAGTGAGATGATTATTAGAAGGAATTGTTGTGTGGGTTAAACTAAGAATTTAATTGGAGTTTTATGATTCATGGTTTTGTTAGAATGGAAAAATGGAATATTACCATGCTATCTAGTTTGAAGGTAAATTTGATGATTATAGATTATTAAAGGGACAAGGAAATAGAGTAATCTTATATTGATTAAAGGAATTTAGGAATTTTGTTAAGTATGGAGATTCTAAGTCATTATGGTTTTATATATTTTTTGGGGTTGTAGTAGTCGTCAATGTGATTATTTATATTATATTTCAGGCGGTGAAGAGGAGATTGGAAAAGCATATCGACCTTCCTAATTGTAGCTCATACCTTGTGAGTGGAATAATTATTTGAAGAAAATAAGCACTTATTTAAATTATTTCAATCCCAAGCTTTTTTTGTAGAAGTTGAATATTTCTATTTTTCACATATGGTTATGATTTTCAGAATGAAGCGAATTTTTATAAATAAGTATTTATTCTTAAGAATTTTAATCAGTTCAGTCTAAGCATTTTAAGTTGACAAAATATCAATATTATATATTTTAGAATAGTTAGAGATTTATTATTTAAAACCATCAAAAATACTCAGGTGATTTTACCATAGTCTACACTGATGTGAATTCGTTTCCACGGTGTTTGACCCGATATGGTTATTTTACCCACTCTGCACTATTGTGAATTTGTTTCCATAGTGCATGACCAGTTTATAGCCTTCGGGCAGCTCTACGTGGGTATGACCAGAATTATAGAATTTCAGAATCATAGAATCACAGAATCTCAGAATTTCAGAATTATAAGATTATGGGTACCTTTGGTGTGATTTTTCAGTATTATTATAGTTTACCAGAATCCAAGAATGTTAGAATTCAGTTATTTAATTTACAGAATAAAGGTTTCAGCTTATAGTATCTTGAAATAATATTTTAATCCTGTTTTCATTGATATAAGGTTACTTATACTTACATGCCTTACAGTTACCCATCTAAAATAAACAGCAAAGTGCTTTATGTTTTGGTTATATTTCAGTCTAAGGTATGTACAAGAATTAAAGAATAAGTAAAGCTTTTTCCAGTATATATGCATAAACGGGTAAAGCATGTTTATATTCGAACTATCCACTCACTGATTAGAAACTCACAAAATCCTTCCCTATTTCTCTTATCCAATAGTAGCTGAATTGAGCAGCATTGAAGCCTGTTGATTCACCGAGTCGAGCCGCATTTTGTTATTAGTTGTATGACTCATTTTACCATTTTGTATAATTTATATTTCTTTTGGAGTATGGTTATCATGTTAGATAAGTCATTTTGAGTTTTGTATATAAATGTTGGGCTAGCTGCATTTTGTATAGTCAGTGTATTTTGGGGCTTTTAATTGTAAAACACAGAAAGGTCGATTCCCAGGTACTTATTTTGACTAGTTAGTAATTATAGGGACAGGGGTGCCCATTTGAAAACAAATTTTTATGTTTGAGAAAAATTGTTGCTTTTCAGGTGATTTTAGTCCATTTTCAAAAGGAAACTCTGTCAAATTTATTTTAAAATATTTTTCATAGTCAATTAGTCAATGTGACCTTGGTGGTAGGTCCAGTATCTAGCTGGCGTCTACCACCTGCGAATGGAACGTCTTGAGTCCATTAGGGTGATTTGGGATGGGTCGTGTCATCTGTTGAGGGGATGATACCTGGGGAAGCTGAAAAACCTCCCCAGGAGGTGGTATGAAAACGTATGCAGAGATAACTCAAAATCGGAAAACTCATGTTCCGGCCAAGTGTAAATCATTCGAGGTAGCTGCGGATGGTAAATCTGAATCAGTTAACATTAGAGAAGTTGATTGCTAAATGAATAGTTCATCCAAGTTTCTGAAGAAGAGATTCAAATCCTATCAGGTTGGTTCAAGCTTGCCCTAATTAGGAAATTCTCTCATTCTAAACCTCAGCTGCATATTTTTATGAAGGGAATCCAATCTCTAAGACTTTCTAGAGAATTCTCGTTGTGGATCCTAGATGGCAAACATGTGGTTATTAATTTCAAAAAGGAAGAGGATTATTCTAGGATTTTCTAGAAAAAATTATGGTATATACAAGGATTTTCGATGCGTATCATGAAGTACACATGACTTTAATCCAACCATTGAGTCTTCAATTGTCCCATTGTGGATTACTCTACCAAAGTTGCCTTTGGTTTTTTACGATAAGGCTATATTGTTTTCCATAGCCTCTACTCTAGATACTCCCTTGAAGATCAACGAACCAACTGCTACTAGATCTCGTACCAATCTAGCCAGGTTATGTGTGAAAGTAGATATTAAGAAGCCGAAGATTGAGAGAGGATTGGTAATGACAAGTTTGCTATCTGGAAACCTATTGTTTATGAAGCTGCTCCTAAATATTGATTATTCTACAAACATCTTGGTCATGAAGCTGATCAATGTTACTGGGAAAAGAGTACTGGTAAGAGCAAGGGGACTGTACTTCCCGTTGTCAGTAAAGGAAAGGAGATCAACAAGGTTCTGGAGATAAAAACCTGGGGGAAGATACAAAAGGATGAAGAATGAGATACCTCAAATTCTCATGATGCTGTTATGATAGTTGAAAACCAAATAAACTATTTGGAGGCTAAGGTCGACAAAGGAGGTAAACTAGTTTCCAAATCAAATCACTTGGATAAGATGAAGGGGAATGTTGAAGTTGTTGAGCTGAGGGACAATAATAAGGCTCATCATAATCAAAATGACAAAGGTGACATTTTGGATATTAATAGTGGTGCCTTTGATTGTTTAAAAGATAACCAGTTGGAAGACTCTGATCTGATGCAAGTGAATGAGGATTTTTGCTTAAATCCTAAGGATCAATTAGATAAGGCTATTCGTATTGATCATCTTTATGTTGATTTTGGTGAATTACATATTACAAACGAAGATTTTACAATGTGTAAAGAAGCACCATTGGAATAGATATGGTAAAAAAACCCGAATGACCAGAAACCCGAAGGACCTGAAATGACCGCCTCGAAAAATACCCGCCCCATCGGGTCCGTTGGGCGGGTTCAGGGCGGGTTTTCCGCCCCGCGGAAGGTTCGGGGAGGAAAAGAATGAGTCAATTAGATTCTGAAGAGAATGAGCATAGCCAATAAAAGGATGATCAGCCTAAAAAGCTAATAAGGCAAGTCCTATGGAAACAAGATAGGGGAGACATAGGGCAGGTAACAAAACTCATTCTCATTCATAATCCACAAAATCTTGAGAGGGATTGTTAATTCCCTCAAGAGATAGAAAATGTTAATTCATATGCATCATATTCGTTGTTAATTATTGCTGAGCCGATTGTAGAGAACAACAAAATCCTAGAATATTGCGGTAAATTAGGATTTGATAACTACCATGCGAATCAAAATGGTAAAATCCAGAGTTTTTGGATGAATGATCTTGAATTTAGTATGGTGGAATACAAAGAAAAACATCTTACCTTAAAGATGATTTGGAGAGGGAAAGAGGCTTACATCACAAGGGTCTATGGTAAATGTTCTAGTCAACAGAAGAGAACAATCTGGAGTGATCTTAGGTATTTTGCTGAGGGAATGGACTGCCCATGTTCCAGGGGGCGCCTTTCCTCTTAGCAAAGAAGCGGGCACCATGCAGCACTAGTCTGCTCCGCTAGACTACCTTCCGCCTTTTCTCACTTGCTTCGGGACGAAAGTTGAATTCGATTACAAATGAAAGAAAACTTTACAAGAGAAGACTTGAATGTATTGAAACATGATTGTTCATTGATTGTTGAAAGCTACATCAATTGCTGAAAGCAGTAAATTACAAATGTTGGAGCAGGGGGAAACACCAGAAAGCTTGAAAGTTTTAAAATCTTATACCTCCTATAATAGACTTCGGAGAAAAAATCTAAGTTACATCAGTAGACGTTAAACAGGCTGAAGAATCATAATAAACTTTTACAATTAAAATGGAATTACAATAATTTACATAATATTTACAGAGTGCGGCCGAAGTTGGGCAAACTGCAGGCCGCGAGTGGGTCAAGGGGCTAAGTGATAGATGTGGTCCTTGACATTCTCCCCCATTTGTATTGGCAACGTCCTCGGTGCCATCCCTTTATGATATTCTTCAATGAGATGCTTGAAGGCACTAAGGTCTTTTCCTCTTTCCCAGGTATTCTCCTCACTGCTGCATCCGCTCCACTTTACCAAGTACTCTTGAGGATTCTGCTTGGAAGCTCTAGTGACTCGGTGATCAAGAATAGCTTCAACAACCTTCTTTCCCATTTTCTTCAATTCGAACACTGGTCATTTCGGCTTATTTCTGGATGTATCCTCCTTGTCTGCAAAGTATGGCTTAAGAACACCGACATGGAGGACCTTGTGAATTTTGCACCATGATAAGAGATCTACTCTGTAAGCCACCCTCCCAATTCTCTTCACAATAGGTACTGGCCTAATGTACTTTGGAACCAATCTAGAGTCTTTCCCTCTAGTGAGCTTGTAGCAATTTCTGTCGGGAAGTTTAACCATAACCAGATCTCCCACCTTGAACTCAACAAAACGGCGTTTCAGATCAGCTGACTTCTTATATCGTTTCTGAGCTTTTTCAAGATAGCTTCGAGCAATTTCAATATTTCGCTTCCATTCCTGAGAGAAGTTCCTTGCCTGAGGGGACTTGGTACTTAAGTTCAAATCAACCGTGTGGGGGAGTAATGGTTGCAGGCCCGTGACAATCTCAAAAGGACTCTTGTTGGTGAAAGAGCTCTTTTGGGCATTGAAGCATATCTGGGCAGCATCCAAGAGTTTCACGCCATTTTTCTGCGACGTAGATATGAAGTGCCGAAGCTATTCCTCCAGCATAGAATTGAACCGCTCCGTCTGTCCATCAGATTGTAGGTGAAAACTAGAACTCATGCTCAGAGTTGAACCAAAAAGTTTGAACAATTCGGTCCAAAATATGCCAGTGAACCGAGTATCTCGATCGCTGACGATGTCCTTAGGCAGCCCCTAGTAATTGACAATATGATTGAAGAAGAGGTGAGCTGTCTCTTCGGCGGAAACATACTTAGGCGCTCGATGAAAGTTGCATACTTTGATAATCGGTCAACAACCACGATAATGGTGCCAAAATCTGCAACTTTTGGCAATCCAATTATGTAATCCATTTATACACTTTCGAATGGCCTAGATGGGAGGGAAAGGGATTCCAGTAAGCCCGCTTTCTTTTGATGATCTGTCTTATCCTGCTGACAAACAAGACAAGTTTTCACATAAGTGGCGATGTCGTCCCGCATTTGCGGCCAATAGAAGGCACGTTGTAAAAGTGCACAAGTGCGTTCTTCTCCCGGATGTCCAGCCCAGAGCGTATCGTGGCATTCCTTTATCAGGGACTTTTTCAAATCCCCACCCTTCGGGACATACATACGGTCCCCCTTTGTCTTCACCAGACCCTCGTCCAACCAGAACTGACGAGTTTTGCCCTGTTTGATGAGGTCGACCAAATATATTGTAGCTGGGTCCTTCTCCAGAAGTGCCCGTATTTGGTCCCGTATATCCATAGTAACTTCGCTCCCTGAAAGAGCCGCGAATGCACATATTGGAGCTAAGTCAGCGCGACGGCTGAGAGCATCTGCAACATGGTTGTTGGATCTTGGACGATACTCCAACACGAAGTTAAACTCCGAAAGAAGCTCCTACCAGGGAGCTTGTTTATTTGAAAGTTTTGGCTGGGACATGAAGTGACTAACCGCAGTATTATCGATTTTCAAAATAAATGGGGACCCCAATAGATAGTGACGCCAAACCCTAAGGCAATGAACAACCGCCAACAACTCTTTTTCGTGTGCTGACTAACGACATTCTGCATTATTGAGCTTTCGGCTTTCAAAAGCGACAGGATGTCCTTCCTGTATAAGAACTCCACCAAGAGCAAAGTCTGAAGCATCTGTCTGAACTTCGAACGGTTTCGTCACATCTAGTAAGACTAACACCGGGTTTGTCCACATAGCGTTCTTCAACTTTTCAAAGGCTGCTTGGCATTGTGCAGACCAATCTCAAACCTTTTCCTTCTTCGTTAACTCCGTCAGGAGCAATGCAATTTCTGAGTATCCCATCACAAACCTTCGATAATAATTACATAGCCCAAGAAAGGAGCGTACATCATGTACGTTCTTTGGTGGCTGCCAATCCCTGATGGCCTGAACCTTCTTCAAATCCATACGAACCTTCCCTTGCTCAATAATGTGACCCAAGAAGCTGATAGAGGTTTGGGCGAATGAGCATTTGGATGGCTTCACATACAATTCATTCTCTCAGAGTCGACTGAGGAATTTTCTGACATGGATCACATGTTCCTCTAATGTCTCACTGTAAATGATGATGTCGTCCAGATATACGACTACAAAATTGTCCAAAAATCCATGCAACATCTGATTCATCATTGTGCAAAAAGTAGCCGGAGCATTTGTCAAGCCAAAAGGCATGACTTTAAATTCAAAAGCTCCATATCTAGTCACCATGGTAGTTTTTTCTTCATCTCCCTCCTTAATCCGAACTTGCCAATATCCCGATCGAAGATCAGTCTTCGTATAATATTTTGCCTTGCTTAATCGGTCAAAGCAATCGGCTACGAACAGGATAGGATAACTGTTTTTCACAGTGATCTTGTTCAGGGCGCGATAATCACAACATATTCTGAGAGACCCATCCACCTTCTTCTGAAACAACACGGGTGCTCCGTATGGTGATTTCGCAGGCACGATAATCCCACTTCCCAGCATTTCTCCCAACTATTTCCTAAGCTCTTCATGCTCAGGTTGAGACATTCGATATGGTACCCTGACAGGCGGCTTGGCACCCAGAATAAGCTCAATTTCATGATCAATGGTTCTCCTTGGTGGCAATCATTTTGGCAACTCCTCCGGCATAATATCCTCAAACTCTTGTATAAGCTTTCGAACCGGTTTAGGAATAGGACCCGAAGCCTCTTCAATCTCTTCTAGACGAAGAGTGCACAAAAATGAGGGTTCGTTTCTCTTGAAGCCCTTACTGAATTGCATGGCCGAGATACTCTTATCGCCAACCTTTCATGCCGAAGTGGGTATGACACACGGCGAGTGCCCATCATCATTGGGGAATCAGAGTGTGGGAACACTGTTGTCTTCATATCCCTAAGAAATTTCAATCCCAAAATGAGTTTAAAATCATCCATCTGAACAACTAACAGATTAGTCCTTCCATCAAAGGGGTCAGCCCTGATTAGCACAGATTTGGCTACTCCTGCAATTGATTGAGCAGCCGAGTTGATGGCTTTCACTTTTTTATTTCCTTTCTCTAGAACCAACCCAAGTCGCCCTACTTCAGTACTTGCAAGGTAGTTATGGGTGGCTCTAGTATCTACCATAGCCCTTATGGGCTTCCCATTGATCTTCACATCAATGTACATTAACCGTTTTGCTTGACAAATGCGAGGTTTGGGCTTATCCAGTCTTGCCTCTTTCGTAGGCACTTTCTCCTTTCCAGTGGTTGGACTTGATATTGCATTGCATCGATGGGAAAATGCACCAACCACCTCCTCGTCCTCTTCGAAATCGGTCTCGCCATTATTACTAGCAGGAGGAGCATCTTGTTTAGACATTGATACCCCACTGGCTAGTTGGCCATAGGCATTCACCATTCACTTCTTTGGACATTCCGACACTCTATGAGGTCCTTCGCACAAGAAGCATGAAATCTTAGGAGCGGTATCAGATCTACCCTCCACAGCCTTTCCTTTACTCCAATTGCCTTGGTTACTACCCTGATAGTTACATTAACGACTACCTTGATGATAACCCTGGAAGTTGTTCTGACGAGAACCTTGATAGACACCTCCTCTCTGGGTGGAATTCCGTTCTCCCCTATTAGAACTCGAGCCAGACCTGAACTGTTTATTTCCTCCAGCATTCGATTGACCACCAGTGTGTGGTCGATCCTTCTTAGACTCAGTTTGATAGTCCATCAAGCATTCGGCAGCTCCCATTACCGTGCTCAAATCCGTAACCTTCTGCCTCTGGAGTTCATTACAGGTTCATTGTTTTAAGCCTTCCATGAAGGTGAAGAGCTTGTCCTTTTCTGACATATCTCGAATATTCAGCATATGTCCAGAAAAGGCTTTCACGTATTCTCTGATGGATCCCGTATGTTTCAGTTCCCGCAATGCCCGACGAGCTTCATATCCCACATTCTCTGGGAAGAACTGGTTTCGAATTGCTTCATTCGGAAGCTCCCATGAGTCTATCGTGACCCTGTTGGCCTGAATATCAACATATTTCGATCGCGACCACAACTTTGCATCTCCACCCAGATACATGGTAGCTGTAGTCACCTTTCTTGCTTCATCTCTGATGCCAGCAGCAAGAAAGTATTGTTCCATGTCTAACAGGAAGTTGTCAACTTCCTTTGCATCGCATGCCCCATCAAAGGTACACGGTTCGGGGATTCTGACCCTAGATGCATAATCTTCTTATGCGGGAGCTTGCCCATTGCCCACCGCACGTTGGAGAATTCGTAGCTGAACTCTCATTGTTTCCATCTCTTCCTGCATACCAGGAATGATCGCAACAGCTTCAGTCATTGCTTTGCAAGCCGCTCGACTTTCATCCAGTTGGATGTGTATAGCTTGAATATACGATTCTGCCATTTCAACCTTTTCCTCCAGGTTCTCCACAGCATAGCATAACCTTGTGGTTTTCCCATCAAGCGCATCCACGCGCTGTTTAGTACTCTTCTTAGCATCAGTCATATCGGTGATCTGTGATGCACTCAGATCCAAAGCCTTCGGATCCATTGCTTTCTTATCGAGGGATGAGAGCCAAGGCTCTGATACCAACTTTCACGGGGCGCCTTTCCTCTTAGCACAGAAAGGGGCACCGTGCGGCAGTAGTCTGCTCCGCTAGACTACCTTCCGCCTTTTCTCACTTGCTTCGGGACGAAAGTTGAATTCGATTACAAATGAAAGAAAACTTTACAAGAGAAGACTTGAATGCATTGAAATGTGATTGTTTATTGATTGTTGAAAGCTACATCAATTGCTGAAAGCAGTAAATTACACATGTTGGTGCAGGGGGAAAAACCAGAAAGCTTGAAAGTTTTAAAATCTTATATCCTATAATAGACTTCGGAGAAAAAACCTAAGTTATATCAGTAGACGTTAAACAGGCTGAAGAATCATAATAAACTTTTACAATTAAAATGGAATTACAATAATTTACATAATAGTTATAGCGCGAGACCGTAGTTGGGCAAACTGCAGGCTGCGAGTGGGTCAAGGGCCTAAGTGATAGATGCGGTCCTTGACACCATGGATCATCAGAGGAGATTTTAATGTTGTTTTAAGGAGTGATGAGAGAGTAGGAGGCAATCTTCCAAATCCTAAATCCATGAAAGATTTTAGTGAAATGCTATTGGCTTGTGGGATTGATGAGGTGAAAATACCTGGTAATCAATATACTTGATCTAATGGTAGAATTTGGGAGAAACTTGATAGGCTACTGGCTAATACCCTTTGGATGAATGGTTTTTTATAGATTTTCACCTATCATCTTAAATAGAGATACGTCTGACCATAGCCCCCTACTTTTAAGCATTTGTTTGTTAAAAGTTTTTTGTTTAAAAACGTTTTTTTTTTTTTTTTTTTTGTGTTTTCTAGATAAAATGTGTGGTTGAAAAGTGGAGAGTGAAAATGTGTATAGTTAAAAATTTATTTGGAGAATTGTTTTGTAAAGAATTTGGTTAAAAAAATGTTTGACAAATAGAGGCTAAGTTATATCAATCCCAAACGTCCTTCAGATTCCAAGCTATGTGGTGCCAACATGAGAATTTCCAAGAGGTTGTTGAAAACTGTTGGAACTCCCCCTTAATACCTTACTCAAGTGGCCTGTTTGGTTTTTAGTAAGAGCAGAGGAAACTTAAAAAACTTAGGAAACTTAAAAAACTTTTAGATATCTGGACACTACAACAAAAATAGTCTACGGCAACGCACAAAAAATGTTGCAAAAAGTCTTTTACAGCGTTCTTGTGCATATTGCAAATCCCAGTATTTCCGTAGAGGGAAAGGATACGGAAACGTTCATTGCGTATTGCAAAAGATTGAATTGTGCGTTGCAATAGACCTTTGACAACGTTCAATGCGCGTTGCAATAGACATTTGGCATCGTTAATTGCGCGTTGCGATTGATACTTTTAGCAACGTTCTTTGCGTGTTCCAGTTAATACTTTTGGCAACGTTCATTACGCGTTGTTATTGATACTTTTGACAACACTCATTGTGCATTGCCGTTGATCTTTTACATTTTTTTATTTTATTTTTCACAAATCAATATAGATATTTCCACCGATAATCAACAAATTTTTCAGACATATACGTAATATATAAAATATGAAATACGTGTACTATAAATAAATCAACTACTCAAAATAAAGTGCAAGTATTTTAAAGAAAATTATATCACATATTTTTATACAAAACAAAAACCCCGGTACTTTGTTCTCCTACATTAAAACAAAATCTGCAACAGTAATTTTCACCTATTTGATTGCATATCTAAATTTTGACATTTATTATCCCTTTACATTTCAACAGTATCTCTAGCAGACCATCGGTTGTATAAAAAGGAACTACTATCACCAATTTTCAACACGAATCATCGTAGAAGATAGTACTTCCCTGACTTTTGAAGTCTAATTTGAACTAAGCCATGACAAACCATCTTATGAGAGGGCTACAAAATTCACTTTTACCTACAAAAACATTATGAAAGTCTAATTATCATAACTCTAACTGCACTAAATGCAAAAATGTAGAAATAAATCATATGAAATATTAGAATTATCATTTTCTATTACAAAACTTTAAATAAATTTTGAAAAAGTCTACCTATAAAATGGACTTAGCCAACCTGTATGGGGACATCACAACCACCATAATACTTTAAAACAATATCAAACTAACAACTCATTCATCATCAAACTACAATCAAACTAATCCAAAATTCATCATCAACTCCACAAAAATAATAATCTATAATCAATATCCATCAACACATCAACACAACCAAATCAAGTGAAAATAAAAATACAAAACTAAAGTGAAGAATAAAATATAGCCAATACGAAAGCAAACGAATTCCAATCGAGACACAGGGCAAACCTGAGGGTTGAAGCTTTGGACCTCCGTGTTTTGTTCTCTTAGAAGATCCTCTTTGGCCCAAGCATGCTAAATATTTATCAACATTATTATTTTATTCAAATAAACTATTCTAAATATTTTTGATCTTCAAAGTAAAATAATAAATATATAAATATAAATAATGATAAACAATAGTAAAAGGTGTATGCACCGTGCATGCATATATTCACCTACGCAAGTAAAAGATTGATTGTAAAGGTGAGAATCCAATGCACAACATAGCTACACACATACAAAACAAATTATGAATTTGAGAGATTTGATCCAACACAGTAGTATTCAAGCATAAATCAATGTTTCTTAATCCTGTATTATTGTAACTGGTGGACATTTGCACGAAAAAGTAGATTTGATCCAACACAGTAGTCTCATACTCTTAAGGGACATTTGCATCTCTTCAATAAGCGTAGGAGGATGTCACCTTCCAACACAAAAGGGCCACGGGCTGTTGCACGCAGTATCACAGGCAAAGATGACAGGGTTCTGAAGCAGCCAGAGCTGAAAACAAGGACAGAAGACATAAATAGGAGCCTTGCAGGCTCAACAGCAAGCTGGGTAAAAATATTCTAAAATTCTTGTAGGGAAATTATGGATAAAGTATTAAATAGAAAGGGTGATATTCTCTCCAGCATTTGATTGTCAAATAGAAAGGATTGGTTAATCAAGATTGAAAATGCTTTATCCATTAAATTGAGATAATATGATGGTTCATTAATTTTTAAAGGTAGATTATGTTTCCTCTTTTACAGATTCAACGAAGGGATCCTTCTTTGATTGGATATAAGTATTTTGTATAGGGGAATTGCATTTTACCTCCAAGCATTTTAAAACTCCCTGATGACTACTTTATTGAACTCAAGCAATTCACCTCACATATATTTAAAAATGACTGATAATATATACGGCCTCACCTAAAGTTACCCAAGAAAATTGTAGATCATCTGAATCTGACGATTGGCTAATGTTTTATAAAGTAAATCGACTCTGATTCTTGGTCTAGGGGTACCAGTTCATGCCTGTAACATTATACAGGTGGCAAAAAATGCCATCACCAAGAGATCCAAGCATCGGCTGTGAAGGGTTTTGGCTGAAGATGGTGGCAATAGAATTGGTTCCATCACAATTTTCTGCAAGATATTTCTGGTTCGAACGAGAATTGTTCCAGTACTGATTCAAAATCGACCCCTTAGCTGGGAGAGTACAAGTACTTGATGCTGGTATGAGTACCATTGGAAGAAGAAGTGGTTTTGAGGCTGATAGAGAAATTTGGCCAGTGTTGATTCCGTCATTTGCAGTGTTAATCATTCCAGAAAACATTATATTTGTTCTTAATCCTGTGTTGGATCAAATCTGTTCTTAATCCCTTAGGAGCTAGCTCCAAATATGAGCATACACTTGTTTTTTACTTGTTTTTTCGTGCAAAGGTAGAAATTAGAAAAGTCTTCTTAAATAATCATAATTCACAAATCAAATCAAATATTCATCAAATCTTAATTCACAACCTCTAAATTAATAATCACAATTCACAAATCAAATCAAATATTCACCAAATCTCAATTGATAACCTCTAAATCAATAATCACAATTCACAAGTCAAATTAATTATTCACCAAATCTCAATTCACAATCTCTAAATCAATAATCAAAATTTACAAATCCAATTACATATTCATCAAATCTCAATACACAATTAGGCAAGGGGAATATCAGGCTCACAAGTGACCACATTGCAAAAGCTTAAAAGTGAAATTTATGCATAGTTTCCAAATAACACTTCAATACTAATGGATTAAGGGTCAGCCTCAATAACTAAGAAATTGGGAATCGATCAAAAAGTTGTTTGCTGCCTGCTCAAAAAGCTCCTTGCTGCTGTTTGCTGCCTGCTCAAAAAGCTCCTTGCTGCTGCCTGGTTGTCTGCAAATCTCGAAGAGGAAAAATAAAGAGAATTATTACAAAATCAAGATCAACTTAATCAAGATTCAAGGTTCAAGCTTGGACCTTAGATATTACAAAATATTAAAATTACCCAACCAAAAAATTGCAAATCACATGAGGAAGAAGAAGAAAATCAAGATTCAAGCTTGGAACTTTAAACTTACAAAACAAAAAAATTATAACTTACCGATTTGTGAAGACAGACTGATGTCAAACAGAGGAGTGGTGTGAAGTTGGACCAGGAGAGGAGGCGGTCTTTCTGTTGCTGAAGGAAGACGGAGGCGACTGGAGGAGGAGGAGCGGTGGTTGAAAATGAGAGCTTGAAGCCTTGAATCTAAACT
The DNA here is from genome assembly GCA_963555705.1 of Ligustrum vulgare. Taxonomy (NCBI): domain Eukaryota; kingdom Viridiplantae; phylum Streptophyta; class Magnoliopsida; order Lamiales; family Oleaceae; genus Ligustrum; species Ligustrum vulgare. The sequence goes on along the minus strand of OY743169.1, from coordinate 55,708,839 downwards.
TGGAGGAGGAGGAGGAGGAGCGGCGGTCGAGGGTTTGAAATGGGTTGGGTATGAGGGTTATTGTGTTATGGGTTACAGGGGTTATGGAAATAAATTTCTGTACTTGGAGAATACACCTCTGGTCAACGGTGTTAGGTTCGACGGTAGGAAATCAAGAGACGGGGGGAAGGGAGGTATCGGGGAGTTGAGAGAGCAAGAGAGACTGGATTGAGGGAGTGAGGGGGAGAGAGATCTGAGGTTAGGTTTTAACTTTAGGAATTTGCAATTTAGTCCTCCAATCTTAGGTATTATGAAATTTTGTCTCAATTAAACCATTTGGCAACATTCTGATACGTTCCGGACCAGGCATCGAAGGGTGAAGTAGAGACATCGGCAGAATGACGATGATCTACGTGGAAAACGGAGCAAGTTCCGTGTTGGGGTCGAGCCAGGAGGAAGAAATGATCAAGCCGAGTCGAGTGATCGAAGTTACTTGTGCAGAAAATTCATTACGGCCGTAATGAAGGTCCTTCACGACCGTAACTCATGTAATCACGGCCGTAAAATCTATTATCACGGCCGTAACCAATTCTCGGGGAAAAAGGAAGAATTTCAGCAAAACAAGACTTACGGCCGTAAGTCTGGAAGTTACGGCCGTAACTATTGAAGCAGTTTTGGACCCGAGAGGCCTTTACGGCCGTAACTTTATTCTTCATGGCCGTAACTGAGGAGCTGGCCAGATTTTGCGAGATTTTTTATTATTTTGTTTCCTTTTTGGTTTTTAAGTTATTTGCCTATTTTAGTATTTTAGTTTAATTAGAATTCTATTTTGAATCCATTAGCGATTAGGGTTTTATTTTTCTTATTTATACGCTTTTTTCCATTCATTGTAATCATACTTGATTTTGATATAAACAGTTTTTTATTGAGAATTCAAAAAGAGTTATAGGTGGATTCCTATATTTTTCGAACTTATCAAGATTATTTCTTGTGGCGTTCAAATATCGAACTTATCAAATATTTGCAAGAATATTTGTGGCGTTCAAATCAAAGACTTATCAAGGAGATTGGGAAAATCCTTGTGGCGTTTCAAAAGTCGTGGTTCTTTATTCCGCATCGTCGAGTCATCGAGTCGTGAATATCGGGTCATGATTCATCCGTCCAACCACAACCTGAGTTTGTAACTTTCCGGCGTTTCTTCCGCGCTTCGAATCGTATCCTCTGGTATCAAAGCTTGGATCTAGATTCAGTTCTTGGTATTCTTGATATTTTCTTGTTTTTCTCGATTTTTTTGTTCTTCGTGTTCTTCGTGCCAGTTACAAATTTTTTTCAATTTGATACATAGGAGTCAGTCCCAAAAATTCAAAAGTGTTTTTCTTGTTCGTTTTTCGTCCAAATCCAGTTCCCTTTTTTCTGCCATACTCGTAGTCCATATTCCAAATTCATTTTTTCCATATTCCAAATTTCCAAATTTCATTTTTTTCCATATTCCAAATTTCCTCAATTCTTCAATTTGTTCTTATTCACGTCTTGTTTATCTACCATTGATAAAGAGTTCTTGGATTGATTCTCGGAGTTCTTGAGAAGGAAAAAGAGTGATACACGAGTGATAAATATTTGTGAGGAATTTTATTTCTTCTTCTTGTTATAAACCATGTATCGCAGGGAGAGATCTTCATCAATGGGTGACAACAAACGGCCCGAAAGAGGGGATAGGATATTGGAGCAGGGTGTTGAATTATTGGCAGAGATGCAGGAAAAATTTAAGAGGGTAATGGTTAGGATGGATAAAAGAGATGCGATGATTGCCTAATTGAAAAAGGAGCAATCGCGGGCGGACTCTATGGATAGGAGTAGTAAGCGTGAATGTCATGCTAGGTACGGAGATGGGATGGATGAAAGGCCATTGAAGCAAAAGGAGACATCAAAACAGGAGGGTAGTGATCATGTTCACAAAAGGAGGGAGGAACCGACAACCAAAGGTGAAAATAATTCTGATTCCAAGCCTCTTAAGGATAAAAATGTTAAGTTCTTTAAATGTTTAGAACGAGGTCACATTGCACCGATTGTCCACGTAAAAAGGTTAGGTGTGATAGTGAAGGGGCGAAAAGTGTTGTGGTGGATGAGTCAATTATTGATAGGCATGTTCTTAGCGTTAGGCGTAAGGTGAATGTTTTGGATAATGTGGAAGGGCAGAATGATAATATTTTTCGCACTAGATGCATCGTGAATGATAAAGTGTGTAGCATGGTGATTGACGGGGGAAGTTGTACTAATGTAGTTAGTACAATGTTGGTGGAAAAATTAGGCTTACCTTTAATGAAACATCCAACACCTTATAAATTACAATGGTTGACTGAGTCAGGGAAAGTTAAGGTGAAGAGACAAGCCTTGGTGACTTTTTCTTTTGGTGGATATGCTAATGAGGTAGTTTGTGACGTGGTGCATATGCAAATTAGTCACATATTGTTGGGGAAGCCTTGGCAACATGAAAGAGCTGTGCTGCACAATGGGTATACGAATAGATACAGCCTGGTAAAAGGGGGGAAAAAGTTTACTTTAATGCCACTATCTCCAACTGAGCCCTGAAAGATCAATTGAAAGTGAAAAATGAGTTTGAGGGGAAAAATAAGAGAGTTGAGGCCACGACCTCAGAAAAAGGAGAGGGAGTGGAAATTAAAGAAAAGAGAGTTGAGGCCACGACCTCAGAAAAAGGAGAGACTGAGTGCAAAAAGCAAAAGAAAAGAGAGTCTACCACAAAAATGAGTCTACTTGCACTTACTAACGCTAACACACCCCTCCCCAGTTCTTTAAAATCTATTTTACAGGTACCGAAGTCAAACCATGAGCTTAAAACAGAAAAAAAACTCGTTGGCACAAATGAACAGCCCAAAAAGTCGAGAAAGTTGAAGGAGAAAAATGGGCAGCCCAAAAGGTTGAAAGCAAGCACGAGGCATAAACATAATCATCGAGCCTAGAAAAGCAGGAGGAGTTTGAAAAGTCGACCAAAATTGGATTCGAGGTCGAATCCTTTTCAAGAGAGGGAGTATGATACCTTCTGGACCAGGCATCGAAGGGCGAAGTCGAGACATCGGCAGTATGACGGTGATCTACGTGGAAAACGGATCAAGTTCCGTGTTGGGGTCGAGCCGGGAGGAAGAAAGGATCAAACCGAGTCGAGTGATCAAAGTTACTTGTGCAAAAAATTCATTACGGCCGTAATGAAGGTCCTTCACGGCCGTAACCAATTCTCGAGAAAAAAGGAAGAATTTCAGCAGAACAAGACTTACGGCTGTAACTATTGAAGCAGTTTTGGACCCGAGAGGCCTTTACGGCCGTAACTTTATTCTTCACGGCCGTAACTGAGGAGCGGGCCAGATTTTGCGAGATTTTTAATTATTTTGTTTCCTTTTTGGTTTTTAAGTTATTTGCCTATTTTAGTATTTTAGCTTAATTAGAATTCTATTTTGAGTCAATTAGCGACTAGGTTATTTTTCTTATTTATATTCCTTTTCATGATTGTAAAGAACAGTTTAGTTTTGAGATTATTGAATTTAAGTTGAGAAAGTTTTCTCCAATTGAAAGGTTGAGGAGTCCATTTTGTGTTCTTCGAGAACAAATCCAACTTATCAAATATTGTGAAATATTTGTAGCGTTGAACTTATAAAATATTCGCAAGAATATTTGTGGCGTTTCCAATTAGAATCTTATCAAGGAAATTGACGAGTTCTTGTAGCGTTCACCAATCTTGGTTCTTCAATCCGCATCGTCATTAATTTCGTCGTGATTGTCGGGTTAAGGATTTATCGTCGATCTATCTTTAATTCCGTTGTTTATTTCCTGTGTTCTTGTTTATTTTCGTGTTTGATCTGATTTAGATCTTTCCTAGATTTTAATTGTGTTATTTCCGCGCGTTTGTGGAGATTCCCCGATTGGGATCTCATCACATTCATTGCGCGTTACAATAGGGTACAATTTCGCAATGCGCAACAAATGTTGCCTTTTGAAACGTTCGTCTGAATGTTGCGAAATGTACCATTTTGCAACGCGCATTGCGCGTTGCCAAAGGGTACCCTTTCACAACGTTCATGCGAACGTTGCAAAAGGGTATCCTTTCGCAACATTTAAGCGAACGTTGCAAAAAGGTATCTTTTAGCAATGCGCAACGAACGTTGCAAAAGATAAATCTTTTTGCAACACGCAATGAATGTTGCAAAAGACGAGTCTTTTTGAAACATGCAATGAACGTTGTAAAAGACTATTATTAGCAACATTCACTTGCTGAATGTTGCTAAAGGTCAAATAAATGGACCGATGGCAACATACAACCACTGAATGTTGCGATAGACCACTTTTAGTAACATTTAATTAACGAATGTTACTATTTGCATGTTGCGAAAGGCATTTTTCCTTGTAGTGGGAATAAAAATGTTTTTGGAATGAAATGGCTTAAAGAAGGAGATAGAAACATGAAATTATTTCATGCTATTGTAAAGAAGCATAGAAAGAATAGCACCATTGATTAGATTCAGCAAGAGGAAGGGATATCATCACTGATCCCAAAGAAATTCAAAAATTTGCGGTTGATTTATTCTCTAAACTCTTAACCTCTGAAAGCTTAGAGAATTGTGAAGAACTATTGAAACCTATTCCAATGATTATTAATGAGGATGATAATGTATAGCTCAACACACCTCCTTTAATGGAAGAACAACAGAAGGTGGTTTTTTCTATGCCCAGAGATAGTGTGGACACCCTGATAGGTTCTCTACCTTCTTCTATCAGTCATGTTTGGACACCATTAAGATGGATATTTGGGAGGCTACTGATGACTTCTTCAAAGCTAAGATTTTACCTAAAGGAATTGCGGCCACTACCATTGTTCTAATTCCTAGAAGTCCCAAGTTACTAATTGGAAGGACTTCAGGCCCATTAACTTATGTAATGTTATCAACAAAATTCGAACTAGGCTCCTTACGAATAGACTGAACATATTGCTTCCCAAACTAATTGTTGGGAACCTGGGTTGCTCTACTAACAAAAATTGATTTCTTGTGATAGATCATCCCGTTATAGGATTTTCTGTTCTATATATTTAACTTGGAATAAATAATTTTGCACACAAAAATGGTTTTGAGAAGATTACCCTTGTTGCGTGCTTTACAATAATCTTCATCGACTGCTTCTTGATTCCACCAAAGCTTCAAACTCTCAAGCTTTCCTCGATTTTCTCCAATGTCAGCTATGCAGGTGTGTGGTCACCTTTCTCCAGGTCTAGGTTAGACTAGAATTAGGGTTTCTTAGTAAAGAGAAAATACACACTACACACTTTAGGAGACTATTTTTAACCTCTTTACACTCCAAAACCCTACCAGGCCTAGTACCATAACACAGGCCCATTTCTGCAAAGCCCAATACAGGTAATAAGCCTGTATAAGCCTATTATAATGAAGCCACCGAGGGAACCTGATCGAACCCAATTAAACTAAGCTCCAATAAATTAATTATGACATGGTCAACTCTTGATTAGTCAAAATCAATTTATTAATCACGTTCTATTTCACTAAAAGAACGAGACTGCACTCTTAGTAAAATTGAAATTACTGAAACAATTAATCGATAATTATATCCTCTGACTTATGTTACCCCCGTCGATCAACTCGAATATTCGGAGCCAATTAAAATGACCAAAATTCCCTTCTCTGAATATTCATAAACTCTCAACTCTCATCTTCTATCTGACTGTTCGATGTGATCCCATCACATCATAGAATTCAACAGTCACAGTCGAATTACTCAGATTCAACTGTTCACTAGAAGAACCAGTGAGATTTTGATCATACCTAAAAGGTGACGGATTCCATAATACGAATATATGTTCCTCGTTAGTTCACTTTAATTCCCAAAGTACTGAGATATTGATCAGCAATTTGATCTCACCCATTGATACCTCAAAGTACTTCAAGTTAGTAATCGAAGTCCATTATCTGATTAGGATTAAGGTTCCACGTACGATAGTCAAGTGAAATTAAATTTGTATGGTCAATGTCACAAATTAATTTCACGTGGTCCCATCAAATACGTTCCAAACGCACTCTCAATTTTATTACCAAAGTCAAAGATAGACTTTAATAAAACCGAAACGATCTTATCAAAATAAATTGTCCATATTTATTTATTGATCGTGAACATTAATTTTAGATCGAATTACAAATTGAATATTTCTATGTTTAACAACTTAAACACTCAATCTGTAATATCAAATCGACCAATGGACAAACGTAACATCATATTAATACAATCAATTAATATTTTATTTCAAATGTCGTGAATTATACTCTATGGGAATATATAATTCCAATAATCTCCCACTTACCCCTAGATTATACATGAAACATCGAATCATCCATCTTGTCAACATCATCATTACACTAATGATTATGTTCCCAACCAAGATAGTAACTCCTTTCGATGTAAGTCACGGTTGTATGACAAACAGTCCAAGATAGTGTTATACCCAACCAATTAACCACATTATCTCCCAATTATATTCCAATTTTGACGACTCTCGAGAGTCCTAGTCAAACTAGATCTTAATTAGTTTTAATCCATCAGATCACAAACTGAATAGATAAGCAAATATTTACTCGTTTTCCAAAAACGCTTCAATATATGCTTTACCTCTATCAATGATCTGATCCTGGATCAAACAAATAATCACCAACAATATCCCCAGCATAAGATATGACCTATCTACTGCAAAGTAAGGCTTCCTATAGCCGGAGCATAAGGAACATTCTCTATCTTACCATGAGTCTTAGGAGAATACTCATTAGATAGATAAAGTCCACAAAGAACATTATTCCTTTCAAGACTTCAATATTGCAAATGTAGATAGTATCTTATTATTACATGAAACTTGAGACTATTCTATTCCATTTTTCTCCCACTCCGAAAAGTACGGATGTCTAGAAAAATAGACAGTCATCTACAAGTCCTTCAAGTCTAATTGCTGGTACCAACTACTATTTAATGAAAATACTCTCAAACATAAGTAGAGTGTCATTCAAATAAATAGTCACGAAAACTGTCTCATCTTTCTGTATACACGAGTATACTTAAGATATATCAAGATTTTGATCAAGAACATGTATCACAATGGTTCTATCAAATTCTATATTCCATATCTTGAACAATTACCCAAATCCAAAGTTGGAAACTTGTAAGTCATGAATTTTACTTTCATGGTCTTTAGTATGAACTCATTAGATTACACTTTGTAAATGATTTCCTCAAGATGCATTCAAGAAACAACATCTTGACATTCATTTGTTGTGCCTCAATATCACAATGAACGACAATGGATAAAAGATCCAGGTAAACTTTTGCATGGCCATTGACGAGAAGGGTTTCACAAACCCACAACCATAAGCCTTGCACTAAAGGCATCAACCTTTCCATCAATCCCTCTTTTATAATCTTAAAAATCATCACACCATATAGGTTTGACCCCATTGGGTGCGTCTACAAATATCCAAACTTGTTGGATTACTCTCTTATTTCAGTAGACGTTGTCTAAAAAGACTCTCCATAGAATAAGTGTCAAGAAGGTGGTCTTACAACCCTCCCACTCCAATTTGTCACTGGAAGTGTATTTCCATTATGTCCAAATAGAGTCCCTTCCTCTCCTCCCACTACTTGGTATATCCCTAATTGGGATCAACCTCTTCACTGCCTCTTTATGAACATAAAGAAGAGGCACAATAGTGAGAACAACTTCGACTACAACCTTTGGTTTTCCCTTGTCCATTGGGATCACCAGGCAAGAATAATGGTTGAATCACTTGCCCAATTCTCCCACTAGGATCAGCAACCATTGGTTCCGTAGAAAGTTTCAAATCATCAAGATTAATTCTACGGGAAAATCTGGAATCAAGTTGTTTGAATCACGTTCTAACATCTCATCCAATAGAATTTTACTTATTGATTTGTATTCTTCTGTATGTCTTATCCTCTAAAAAAGCTACATTTGTACTCAACAAATACTTTTTTGACCAGAGGACTATAGAAGAAATAATTTCTAGTTTCGTTGTATACTTTATAATCAAACTTTCATTGTTGCCTCCATCTCGTCAATCCTTCATTTCAGCTTGTGTGCCAAAAGTCCCCAAATCTGAATGTGGTATAGACTGGGCTTGTACCCATGCCACAACTCTAGGGGTATTTCAGGAAATGAATTAATGGTACTAGGCTATGAAGGAACCTGACTATCTCCGGTGTACATTCCCAAATGAAACTAGTAATGAGGATAACTTATCATTGATTTGGTATTACCTTGTTCTCCTTTTTCGATAAATGGTTCCTAAACCCATACGAGCGATACACAAACTTCAATCAAATCGAAGTATCTTGATTCTCTTAATTACTTCTCAACTTCTGTCCAAAATTCTAGAATTCCTTCAACATATCAGATCAATGAGATATTAAGGATAGAATCGAGATCTAGAGTTACCATCAGTAAAAGTGATGAACTACTCTTACTCTCTCGTAGCTTGAGTACAAAAAGATCCACACATATCGAAGTGTATTAATCTCCAAACTCTTAAGTCCATTTAATGTATGAGGACTCTTGGTTAGCTAATCCTCTAAACAAAATTCATAAAACAGTATAGATTCCACCTCTGATCCTTTTGAGGTCCATCCCTTACTAATATTATAATCCAGTTTTGGATAAGTGTGACCAAGCCTAATATCTTAATCATTTTACCCTCTAAATGAGATTCATAAGTCTACATAGATTCCACCTCCAAAATACTTAAAAGGCTATCTTTACTAGTCTTTGAATCTTACTCAGATAAATATGATTGTCTTAAGATCTTATCAAAGAGTTCATTAATACAACGAATCATCTATCCCCTATCACTTGTAGTAATATGATACTTAGAACCATTTACAAGGCTTTGAGATTGTTAACTATTTGTCTCACACTAATAAGAGCATTATTCAACTTAATTCCAATTGAAAAATGGAGATTAAGTGCACAATAATTCCTCTCAAATATTATAGAGACAAAATAACAATCAAAGTTGTTTCACAAACACAAAAGCCCAACGGCTCTCTCCATATTACTATTGTAGCGCCCCGAGTTCTGAATACCCGGTTCACCACGTCATCGTCTGATCTAATTTTTCAAATAATATTTTTGCGGAAGAAATAATTGAAATTTATTTTTGGCAACATTAAATAAACTGTAATGGTTGATAAAATTGAAAACATTTATGAAACAATTTGAAATAGCAAATCGCACCATTAATATTGTAAAGCAATTGACAATGTCATATTTTCTCAAATAACTGAAATTCTCAAAATTATTCAATGTTTGGAAATATGGGAATCATTAAAGTAAAACTTTCAACCATTTAACGATTATTGTCACAATCATCCATCACTTGCCACTGTTCTCCGAAATCTGCAAAACTGTTAAAAGTGGAGTGAGCATTTCGAATGAAATACTTAGTAGACTCATCGCCAATTAATCAATCTACAAAATAATTGAACACATGAATGCAGACTCTTTAGAAATCATAGGGTGTGGGTTGCTCTTCGTGTGCATTAAAGCACGTGGCTTCTTTTTGAAAACTCATAGGCTCTTTAGAAATCATAGGGTGTGGATTGCTCTTCTTGTGCATTAAAGCACGTGGCTTCTCTTTGAAAATCATAGGCTCTTTAAAATCATCGGATGTGGGTTGCTCTTTCTTCTCATGCACATAAGGCACATAAGTTATGCATAACATCATCATTTATCTTGCAAGATATTCTCTTCTTTCTTTCTCATGCATAAAGCAAGTAAGTTATGACAAGCATAACAACATAAATATTTCATAAGAAATATATTCTCATCTCAACATAAATATTTCCGAAGAAATACATTGATGTGATCCGGACCAGGCATTGAGGGGCAAAGTCGAGCCATCGGCAATATGATAATGATCTACGTGCAAAACGGAGCAAGTTCCGTGTTGGAGTCGAGCCGAGAAGGCGAAAGGATCAAGCCGAGGCAAATAATCAAGAAATTGTGCAGAAAGTGATTCACGACCGTAAAGATATTCCTCACGGCCGTAAAAATGGAATTGAAATTGATCACGGCCGTAACCTTCATTCTTACGGCCGTAACACCAAGTTGAAATTCTGGACAGAATATTCATTACGGCCGTAATCAATATATTCACGGCCGTAATTCAAGATTTTCCAGATTTTGCGGATTTTTTATTATTTTATTTTCTTTTATTATTTTAGGTTATTTTCCTAGTTTAGAATTTTAGTATAATTAGAATTCTATTTTTAGTAAATTAGATGCTAGGTTATTTTGTTTATTTATACGCTTTTTCAATTCATTGTAAACAGTTAAGATTGATTTTGAGATTAATATAGTTGAGAGAGTTTTCTCCAATTGAAAGGTTGAGGAGTCCCTTTTGTGTTCTTCAAGAACAAATCCGACCTATCAAATATTGTAAAAATATTTGTGGCGTTGTACTTATCAAATATTCGCGAGAATATTTGTGGCGTGTCCGATTAGAATCTTATCAAGGAAATTGACAAGTCCTTGTGGTGTTTCGAAAACCTTGGATCTCGATTCCGCATCGTCAATTTCTTGCGTCGTGAATCTTGGGTCAAGGTCCTATCGTCAAGTTTATCTTTCCAGTATTTTAATTCTTGTTATTTTCGTGTCAGATCTGATCTAGATCTTTCCTAGGGTTTTAATTATCGTTATTCCGCGTGTTCGACGAAATTCCCCGACAGGGTGCGGCCAACAGCGGCGAAGGCATGGTTAAGGTTTTGGGGTTGATTGGGTGCGAGATCGATGGCTAAAAACGGGGCTGCTGTTCGGTGAATCCGGCTAAAATTTTGTGGTTGAGGTAAGTATTTTGGGCTTCCATTTCTGGGTTTCGATTTGGGAGGATTGGAGAGGGCAGTGGATGATTCGAAAATGGGTGGTGATGGTGATGAGTTGATGGCGGTGCTGGAGGTGGTTTGCGGTTGGGTTGTCGTGAAGATGGGGTTGGAGTGTTGAGTTTGGTTGTGCTCTGCGGTTGTGGTTGTAGTGATGATGGTGGTGACGATTGGACGTGGCTGGGCAGCTGAGATTTGGAGTGATGGTGCGTCGAGGTTTGTTGAGGACTGGTGGTAACAGTGGTGGTTTTTGGGTGGCTGGAGATGGAGGTGGTGAGTTGGGGTTGTTGGAAGTGGCTGCAATGGAGCTGGGGGAATGGTGTTGATGCTGCCGTTGGTGCCGGGGACTGGTTTGGGTGGTGAAATGGGCAGCCTGCAGTGGAGGATGGCAGTGGCCGGTTGTGATTGAGGTGGTGGTGGTGGCTGGGAAAATGGAATTGTGGTAGTGTTGAGAGAGATGCAGTATGATAGTGTATAAGGAGTGTGTTGGGTGAAGTGAGGGCAATAGAGTATGGGTTAGGTTGGTGGAAGAATGGGTTGGTGATAAAGGGCATGGTATTGATGTGATAGGTGGAGTATTGATGTGATAGATGGAGGTTGGTAGTGTAAATACCTAGACAAGCACGCACGTAGTTCGAGGTAAATTCGTGCGCGAATTCAACTGGGTCGGAAGAAAGAAACTGATAAAATAAGATTGACGTAATTTGGAATTTAAAATGATTTTGAAAATAATAATTAAAATAAATAATTAAAATAATAAAACTTTGGAAATTCGGAATTTAATTTAAAATTGAATTAACTCGATATTTCTCGACTTGGTTAGACGATCGCGTCGTGACGTTAACTTAAAAATGGGTGAGATCGCAGCGGCAATCTTTTCGAAACTTTGAGAAAATTATTAAATTGCGTAAAAATTCTCGGTCACTACAACTATACCCGAACTTGTCCTTATAGTATACTCTATCTCTCATTGAGCTATTTGGTTTGGTCACCTAGGACCATATTGCAACAACTTGCAATAGTGATTAGTTACTCTACAATCTATAATCAAGATAGACTCAATTACTAACCATAACACAATGAATAGAGTCTTATTCCATTATAGAGTTTCCAGGAAAGGCTACTCCTCATTAATCCTATCTTTTCTCAAAAGCAAAAAGGTTAGAGGGCCTACCATACTATCCGTTGTTTTAAAATAATCTCTACTCTATTAGTAGCTTACATGAACATTTCAGGGACATGTTCATCCTAGTGAATTTAGTCCACACTGAACCGCAAGAGATTATCTTAAAAGATTTCTCAAGCATTATGTCACTTGAATTAATATTTGCAAGTGGAACCTCCACCACGTTAAAGTGACCAATCATATTTTACCAAATGGTCTCTTGCAAAAACGCGATCGGTTCATAAGTAGAGATATATTATAGCTTGATAGCATATTTTGTATAACGCCATAATTAAAATATTCAAATTATCATAAGTACCCTTCCATCGTGAAAATAAAATTGGTTATCATATTCTGATGTTTTTTATTGCAAAATACTTGATATGAGAATCAAAACTATACAATAAACCATCTCATCAAAATAAAACCATTTTCATTGTAAATTTATAATTATTATTGAACAAGGATCTTCTAGCACGAACAAATGTCATAAGTGGAAAGAATTATAACGAGACATGTTACAGTTTTCGCAAATTAGTTGGTGATGTCTAAACATATAACTGGTTGTGAAAATACGACATTCAAATAAAATAAATGTATTAAACACGAGTTGCATAAATGATGAATACTTTCATATATGATGCATGAATAAAAAAAGTATGCACAAATAGACTCAAAACTACTATAATATGATGACAACCTAAAACCCGAAAATCTTAAACACATTTCTCTATAGGAGAAATAAATGTGATTTATGGTTAGGCTGGGACCCTCCCACTAAATTAAATATATCTAGCATCTCATGCAATATTTAATTTATAGTCGTTAAAATTTGGCCATCATTGACATCGTTTGCATATCTATAGGAAGTCCCCACGATGTCATTGATTTAAGTGTCTAACCCCTATATTGATAATATTTCAAGTACCAAATTAATTACGTTACCTAGAGGGTAATCATGATTAATTCACACTTAAAACATCACCACCTCATGGGCCCAATCTAGTAACCAAAACAATGCAGCTCTCCTATAGGGAGACTAATTAGATTAGTACAAGGCATACACAAATTTTTACTAATGGGCTAATAGGGGAGGCCGTGGGTTCAAAAAACTTGCACCCTCACTCACTTAATATTTTGAACTGTTGAGTTTTAATTCAATAATTACCCAATCAATTTTAACTTTTAAAATCGATTCAATTATTAATAAATATATTTATTTTCTAATCTAACATTTAGAAAAGAAAATAAAATATAAAAAAATGTATGACAGTATAGTACCTAGAGCGGTGTTCATGCGATCTACATGACATGTTATTTAATGACATTCATTTACAAATTATTAAAGCAATAAATAAATGCGATAATAAAATAAATAAGAATATAATTTATGGCCCAAACCTAGACACAAAATGACAAATTAATTAAAGAGTCTATTGAGCCACAAACCGCCTCAATTCTTCAATTTCCATTTGCAAGTGTCCAGTCCAAATCTACAAAGTTTCAGTCTTCAGCCCAAATGCCAAAATGTAATGATCCAATTAAATATTCTAGTCCATTGTAAAATTCAGTCCATATTGTAATGGCCAACTAAACAATTTAGCCCACATTACAAATTAATCAAAATAGACCAATTTACAATTCAGGACCATATTTAATTTCATCCATATCTGACCCAAGTGATACAAACTGGTACAACTGGAATCCACCTTGGCCCAAGATTAAGTATCCATCTTCTCCCTCTGCATGATGAATATATACAATATATATACACAGTATCGAAATGAAGCTTCCGCCATCCATGACTTGTCATCTCTGGAGATGGAACATCGATCTCGATACCACAATGAAACTTGTATACCACCGCCACCTCCATCACCGTTTCACGCACAGGCAGCAACTTTTCGATAGTAACCGCTACGGCGACTTTGACTTCGATGCCACTGCTATATCGCCGAACCCGTGCTATTGGAAAGAAGATGGAGAAGACAAGGAGGAAGAGAAAAATACCATGGTACCGCTGCTGCCCTCATGACCGCGCTTGGAGCACCATCGTTGTGCACCTCGTGGCAGCGACACCCACATGCTTCTCCCCTTTCATCTGCAGCAGCACATGCGGTGCCACCGCCGCCACCATAATAAAGACGTGACAGGAGCACCGTCTTCTGTCAACCCCAGTGGCAGCAACCACGGTGCCACTCCTAATTTTCCAAGTTTTCGTGAGAAATTGCACAACAGGTCCTCCAGTTTCATAGATGGTGAAGTTTAGACCTATTAATTGAAATTGCAACATAAGTCCTCTCAATTTAAAACTTCAAATATTGTCCTCCAGATTTTTCCAAAAGAAGTCCTTCAATTTGGAAATTGTATTATCTGGTCCTCTGATTTACAATTACAATAGAAATAATACATACCTTAATTCTATTGCAAAAAAATCAAAAGGGAAAACATGGATTCGTAATCCACCCCTTTTGTTACAACACTCGATAATACAAATACAAGAATTTACCACAAAAATTCTAAGGTCATAAACTTGTTCAATCAAACATCATTCATCCAATAACAATCAAATCACATAAAACATAACACCGCTCAACTAACACATGCATAACAAAATTATTTAATCCTAAATACATGAAACAGTGTAAAAAACCTGACGCTCTGATACCAATTGTTGGGAACTCGGGTTGCTCTACTCACAAAAATTAATTTCTTGTGATAGATCATCCCGTTACGGAATTTTCTGTTCTATGTATTTAACTTGTAATAAATAATTTTGCACACAAAAATGGTTTTGAGCAGATTACCCTTGTTGCGTGCTTTACAATAATCTTCATCAACTGCTTCTTGATTCCACCAAAGCTTCAAACCCTCTAGCTTTCCTTGGTGTTCTCCAATGGCAGCTATGCAGGTGTGTGGTCACCTTTCTCCAAGTCTAGGTTAGACTAGAATTGGGGTTTCTTTATAAAGAGAAAACAAACACTACAAACTTTAGTGTGTGTTTCGCCACTTTGCCAATTAGGTTAAGAAAAATAGTCTTAGGAGACTATTTGTAACCTCTTTACACTCCAAAACCCTACCGGGCCTAGTACCATAACCCAGGCCCATTTCTGCACAGCCCAATACAGGTAATAAGCATGTATAAGCCTATTATAATGAAGCTACCGAGGGAACCTGATTGGACCCAATTAAACTAAGCTCCAATAAATTAATTATGACCTGGTCAACTCTTGATCAGTCAAAATCAATTTATTAATCACGTTCTATTCCACTAAAAGAACGAGACTACACTCTTAGTAAAATTGAAATTACTGAAACAAATGATCGATAATTATATCCTCTGACTTATCGTTCTTACATGTTACTCCCGTCGATCAACTCGAATATTCGGAGCAAGTTAAAATGATCAAAAGTCCCTTTTCTGAATATTCATAAACTCTCAACTCTCATCTTCTATCTGACAGTTTGATGTGATCCCATCACATCATAGAATTCAACAGTCATCGTCGAATTACTGAGCTCAGATTCAACTGTCTACTAGAAGAACCAGTGAGATTATGATCATACCTAAAAGGTGACGGATTCCATAATACGAATATATGTCCCTCGTTAGTTCACTTTAATTCCTAAAGTAACGAGGTATTAATCAGCAATTTGATCTCACCCATTGATACCTCAAAGAACTTCAAGTTAGTAATCGAAGTCCATTATCCGATTAGGATTAAGGTTCCACGTACGATAGTCAAGTGAAATTAAATTTGTATGGTCAATGTCACAAATTAATTTCACATGGTCCCGTTCAATACGTTCCAAACGCACTCTCAATTTTATTACCAAAGTCAAAGATGGACTTTAATAAAACCAAGAAGATCTTATCAAAATAAATTTTCCATATTTATTTATTGATCGTGAACGTTAATTTTAGATCGAATTACAAATTGAATATTTCTGTGTTTAACAACTTAAACACTCAATCTGTAATATCAAATTGACTCATGCACAAACGCAACATCAAATTAATACAATCAATTAATAATTTATTTCAAATGTCATGAATTATACTCTATGAGCATATATAATTCCAACACTAATGTCCACAGATCAAAGTGGCTTTATTCCAGGACGAGCTATTGTTGATAACGTACTTCTTGCCAAAGAACTTATCTATCAGCTGGATAGAAAAGTAAGGGGAGGTAATGTGATTTTGAAATTGGATATGGTCAATGTTCACTTTATTCTGCAATTCAATTAGTGCACCAATCCCCTAAACCAAACCTAAAAATCCTGACTAGAGGATTTTCCCTTGTGTTGTAGGTTAGACAACGGATTGGGCATTAAGTGGGGAAAGAAGGGAATTGCTTTCCCCCCCCCCCTCTTTCTTTTGTTGTCATCCTCGGCAAAGGAAGGTGCTGTTAGAGCTGATATCCTATTTGAAGAGGGAGAGTTTCAGAGAGGGGACAACTATCTTTTTGAGGTGGCCGACAATGCTAAATCTCTTATACTCGCAAGTGTACGAATTGTGAAAAAGTAATAAAGTGGACCTAAGAGTCCGGATTATTGTTTCCACGAGGACTACTATTAAGTATTGAAATGTTTTAGTTCCTAACTCTATTTGAACAAATGAATGATTTTTTCTAATCTAAACTAAACTAAGTAAATGAATGACGAGATTGTTTGGTTTTTAAATAAGATTATAAAATAGTTGGGATTCATGATTTCACCTAACCAATTAAATTCAATTCAATTCCAGTTTTATTTCCTAATAGTGCATTCAGTCGAATTCACTCACGTATACTAAGATTCCTTTCTCGAGTTTAAATAAATTCTACATAAATAAGTCAACCGTGTATCTATACAGAGGGTCCAAATTATTTTTTAATCTATATGCATTCAACATAAGAATTCACACATGACTGCAGTAATAACAAAAGTATATCTCTATCTCTAGTTCAATTACCAGATTTTATACCTAAATCTATTTTGTTAGCTCACTCTCGAACTATTAAAAAAAACCATGAAATCAAGAATTAGTGGCCAATTAAACTCAAAATAAAATCAATACATGCAACAAATCATTAAAACAATGGAATTTGGAATTAAAGTAATAAAACTAGGTTACATCATTCATCCCAATACGAGAATTTGGTTACACGTCATAATTAAATAACAAAAATGATAAAAATAAGTGTTCATTGAAAATAACATAAAGAAAGGAAAGCTTTCCCCAAGAATCAGTCATTCATGTATCTTCAAGTTTCGCCCTTTGCTTTACTCCTATCTCCCAAGAATTTGACATTGAAATCTAGATTATAGGCTTATCTTAGGTGAGAAAAAAGTCTCCAATTCGTGCCTCACGAGTTGTCTATTTAGGTTTTCAAAGAAACATGTTAAAATCTAGGCAAAAAACCCCCACTCGAAGCCCAGCTGCGTAGGCGTAGCCAAGCGATCGCTTGGAGTTCATGTTTAGACACTACTTCATTTCTGGAGCACAAGGTGATAGCTTGGTTCAGTAGATGGAGATCGCTTTGTTCTATGAGTTCCATGGAATTTTCATCTTTCATTCCTTTTAAGTTGGTCCTCATCTTTTATTTTTGCCTCAAGTCATCAATCTTCTAATAAGAGCAATTTGGTCCTCATACTTCCTATTTCTTCCAATTCACTTCTTTTTAGCTTCGATTAACCTCCTCGACTTCTCGTGTGTGCAATTAATCTCCATTTATCATCTTTTGTCCTTCAATTCATTTCAAATGCTTCATTCTTAACATTTAGGATGTTTTCTGGAATAGTAACCAATAACAACTAATTAAGCAGTATTTATTCTAAAACGAAAATATAATATAATATAATATTTTAACTTTAGCATATAAATAAATGTATAAAATACACTTATCAAATACCCCAAACTAGAATTATTGTTTATCATCGAACAAAATAAATATAAACTAATACTCAAATTAAAACATTTTTCTTTTCTGTCAATTTGTATATCATAATGCTTAGGTTCATATCAAATATCCACTCAGGAGAAAATAATTAGACAACATGGTAAAATCATTTCTGTTTACTTACTTCATGCTCATTTTACCATGTGTACGTGTGTGAATAGCCAAAATCAAATGCATACTCATATCAAAATAAACTCAACAAAGTGTGGCTCAATATGCACATACCCTGATCCCAAGTGGTTAGACAATGCTCTTCTATAATTATCTTGCATCTCTTAGGTATGTTCTCTTCCTTATGTTTTTCTCTCAATCCTGAGCTTCCTTCTACTTATGTGGTTTTTAAACATCAATAACTGCATTTTTCCACACAAAGTAATCTGAATTGGCTAAGTATGCCTAAACAATAGATGGTAAGTGGTTCCCTATTCCATGCCTTTAGTTTCCAAAGTCCTAATCTCAAAGCTTACACCAAGCACTTTATTTTACTCTTTATGAATGACTTTTTTTATTGTCCTTATCTTTTACCATCTTTGTGCAATACTTTTCTCATTTGCTATCTATGCGACTCTTTTAGCGAGTTTTAGATCTGTGACTCTCAAGCCAGATGACTTTAGGGCACCAAGTTAAGAGAACCCTCATACTTAATTACCTGAGTCACAAATGCAACAAAAAGAAGTTAAATATGTTTTTATGTCTTATGTGTAAGTCCTCTCTTCCTTAAGTTTTTTAGTTTACCCATATAACGAGCTTTAGGCTGATAGCTCCCAATTCAGATGAATTTAGGATACTAGGCTTTAACACCCTTAAAAGCTTAATTGGTTGAGTCAAAAAGGATATGAAGAGAAGAATAAGAGTTATTTATTAAGTGCTAGTGTTGGCTTATACATGTTGACCAAGACCTCTTAGACCCAAGATACATTTCAGGAACTTCAGACCCTCAAATGTTTAAGCCTTCCTTTACCAATCTGTCCACCCCTAAACTGCTCTTAAACAAGTTTAGTTTCTAAGTTTAAAGGTTGAGTTGTCTATAGATTTACGGTTAGGAATCATGGAGTCAAACCTAGGTCGAAAAGTTTAAAAATTGCCCCACATATGCTAAATAAATCTCTCAACAAGTAATTATTCAATCGTGGCTATGTGCTCATATTTAGAAAGTCCAACATGAAGAAGCAATTTTTCAAAAGTAGCATAAGTATGCATGCTTTCCAAAGTTCCAACCTAAGTAAAAAAATCTGACCCGAACTACATCATAGGCGGTAAACAAATCAACGGAATTTTTTTATGAAATAATCCCAAAAAGAATCGTGAATTAAAAAGCAATGAGCAGCTATTACATACCAGAATAATGAGATAACTTCGAATTACATTTCCCTCAATGTAAGCACTCATAATAAAAATAAGGCAATGTATCAAAAAAAATGGGAATATTATAGAGATAAAAGAAAAAAAACTCCCCGGGTGTGTGTAGACAACTACTAATGTGAGGGGCCGGTTCATGGGCTTACTGGATCATGATCCTCATTGTGCTCAATGGTCTCAAGCCTTCCTTCAATGGATGTCAGGCGTGTATGGACTTACGTCAACTGAGTGCCAAACTCCTCACATGTGCATCTTACCTCCCGTTGCTGTCTTGGTATATCAGCCCAAATCAGGCCATGTATCTAGGTTTCGATCCTGTCAAACCTCCTATCCAACCGAGCTTCTATATCAATGATAGTATTCTATCTATCAATGATAATATTTTGTCTTTGACCCATCACAGCGAGCTAGGCTAGCATCTGCCTAAGAAGCCTCTCGTCTTTGAGAGGTCCCTTAACATGTATTGGTGCTAGTAGATCTGGATGTGTAGGCTCTACTATACCTGGCCCTACTAGTCTTTCTATATATGGCTACTGTGCTGGTGGTCCCAAGGTCTGAGTGGTCTCGCACTCTCTTTGGTCCTCTAATTGATAGAGGCGCTCAAAGGTGCTGTATAGCGTACCTGGAAATGAGACTGCCAGTCCTTGAGGAGCAGGACGACCAGGGGGGAGTGGAAATATCATGAGTAGACGGCCGGCAGCCCTTGAGGACCGGGTACGCTACAAAAAATGCCTTTTTTGTAGCGTACCCGGTCCTCAAGGGCTGCCGGCCATCTACTCATGGTCTTTCCACTCCCCCCTGGTCGTCCTGGTCCTCAAGGGCTTCCAGCCTCGTTTCCAGGAAGTGGATTTTTTCCTTTCATGGGTTTCGAACCTTGTACCTAGGGGTTAAATACAAAGATTCTTAGAAACCCACTACCATGTACGACACGAAGAAGGCCCCAGCGAGGGAGCCGGGTCGTTACATGCCGACTCCTCATGAGGTATCAACTCTACTCCCTAATCCAAACAGACGGCGCATATCAAGTCTGGGAACATAATTTGACGTGCCAAATCCAACTGGGACACTAGTGCGACAATGTAGTCGAAGGTGTAACGTCCCAAGTCAAGTTTGCACCCTTGCGCAAGATGGTGGATAAGTCAAGCCCTCTCTTCATTGAAATCTGTCCTATGTGATTTGGGGTCGACATTGTGGAAAATGAATATATGCAGGACCCTGATGGTCTCTGTAAGCTTGATGTACAGCCAACGACCCTACTGTTCTGTGTTTTCCTCCCATAAAGGAAAATGGTGATCATGTCCATATCCAAGTCTGCTGGGATCTCCTCAACACCATCCCTGGTCAGCTCTAATACCCTCTCTATCACTGAAGGAGAGAAACCAATCCACTTACCCCGAACCCATGTCTTGTATCTGTGCCCTGCACCCTCCTCCTCAATAGCCTGATTGAAATTTGCTAAGAATTCCTTTACCAATAAAGGATAGGCCCTATGAGGTGTCCCTTCTCTTTTGTGCCAACCTGCTCTTTCTATCAAATGTTGAAGCTCAGTGTTTGGAAAATATTTCCAATTACTTCACGTTCTTGCCACAACTTTTTACCTTTCAAAACTGCCTCATATCGTCGCAACTCCTCCT
Source organism: Ligustrum vulgare (assembly GCA_963555705.1). Lineage (NCBI taxonomy): Eukaryota > Viridiplantae > Streptophyta > Magnoliopsida > Lamiales > Oleaceae > Ligustrum > Ligustrum vulgare. Next base: position 55,687,807 of record OY743169.1, on the reverse strand, counting down.
CCCCAATAAGTCGTTGTATCCCTTTTCCCTTTTTAGAAGATGTAGCGGTCGATTTAGGCAGCATTTTACCTACAAACAATGAAAAACAAGATATTAGATCAATAATATAGGTTTCAAAGCACAAGAACATTACCAACATACTCAATCAAACGATAATGTGAAAAATGAGCACGAGAAATAATGTATGACTAGTGCTTTTACACCTCGGATATCGCCTCAAAAAAATAAAATTTTCTAGGGACATCTCTAGGCATAAGGAAGTACATGTGGAGACGGTTAAAAAACTCGAGAAAAACCACCTCATGGGTCGGTGGGGAGGGTTCGGGTCTTGATTTAGCGACCTGAGCGGGCCGCGGGGCAAGCCGGGTTTTGGTCGCCCCGCCCCTGATATATTATTTAAAATAATATATTAAAGCAAAAATAGAAAAAATGTCGAAAAAAGTGAAAATAAAAAAATAAAATAAAAAATTAAATGGGGGAGTAAACGAGGCGGTGGAGCTGGCCCGGCCTAAAATTCGCTGGTTTGGGATTAAAAAAATTTCACAAGGCGAGGGGCGGGGCAGGGGACCTGAACCGAAGTTTCCCCATTTTCATCACTAAGTACATCATCTAATATATAACATATCCAAAAATGAGGTCAAATGGAGGTCATATGATTGGTAGAATTGAATGACGAAGTGGTGACATGAGCCTGCAGTGGACTTGCAATGGTGAAAATTGGTTTTCATGTATTTTGTGCAAAAGTGTGGGGTAAATTATGAACAACTAGTGCACAAACAATACTACACATGTAATGAAGATATTTTCCCTAAAGAATTTCCTCAATTAGCCAAAAAAATTTGTTGTAGCTTTCATCGAACACGTTGTGAGCAATGTAAAATTCAATGTGAAATCCTAAGCCCCTGTTCTCTTTGCTGTTTTGAGGTCGTTTTCTGTTTTTATTTTCGAAAACGTTAAAAACGCGTTCTCTTTACCATTTTCAAAAACGTATTTTGGAAAACAAAAAAAAATTTGTACACAAAATGGAAAACGCCCAAAACATCGTTTTGGGCGTTTTGTGTGTATTTCGACAAAAAATGTCCAAAACGTGGAAAACGCGTTTTGGGAATTTTTTTTTTTTTTTTTATAGAATCATCTTAACTTAGAACTAAGCTTAATGTAAAGTTTTTATTTTTTTTTTATTTTTTTTTAGAATTATCCTAGTTTGGAACTAAGCCTAAATAAAGAATTTTTTTTTTTAGAATTATCCTAACTTGGAACTTAGTTTAAATAAAGTTTTATTGAATTCAATATCAACATTACAAAAAAAAATTAAATGAGAATTCTTGTTGTTATATTTCAAAAAATGCAATGATAAATGGACTCTGGTGGTTTTGAAAGAATTTGCATTTTCTGAATTTTAATAGAAGTAGAGCTTTCTCAAGTCCCGAACCTGACCAAGCTGTGTTAATATAGACTCTTAATGCTCATATTAGTGTGTTGCATGTAACCATATTTTTAGTGTATTGTGAAAAGAAATTTGAGTTGGAGTTAGTAGTATTCTGCAAGCAAATTAATTAAAAATAGTTTAAATAGTGTTCTGCAAAATTTCAAACAGAACGTGTTTTCCAGCTTTTCATTTTCAAAAACAGTTTTTCAGAAATGACAAACCAAACACGTTTTCAGCAAATTTGAAAACAAAAATGAAAACACAAAACACAAAACATTTTCGAAAATGAAAATACAAAATAAAATACAAACAGAACGCCACCTAACATTTTAAGCATGTAATCAACTCACAAGTTTAAAGCACCATACACAACAACTCAATACTCCAAAAGCTATCTAACCCATATTCCTTCAAGAATCAAAAACTACTATCCAATGAACTTCCAAAAACCGTATGAAAGATAAGAGATTTCATGGGTTTTGAAACATCATACCTTTTGATGATGTATTTCACTTAAATCACTTGTATTCGGAAAATGATGACATGTAGTTGAAAAGGACTTGGGGCAATTTTTTAATGATGAAGAAATCGTGGGTGAAGTGAAAAGAATGAGCTTGGTTACGTTTTTTTTTTTTTAATAACCCGATTTCTACGCACGGGTAGAGCCAAGTGATCGCTTGGTTGGAACCATGGCGATCGCATGGAAAAATGTGTTTTGAAAATGTTTAAATTTGAATGGCTAGGCTTTCGCTTGGTATTTTAACCAAGTGATCGCTTAGTAATTCTGTTCAGGTCCTGTTTTTGAATTTTTTTTTTTTTTTTAATTTGACTTCCTTTATGACCCCCGCATGTTTTGTGATGTTTCATGATGAATTTAAACCTATTAACCAAGTATCAAAAATGTGTGTACGTTTGGATGAAGATGATTGCCTCATCTACTAAAAATGCATAAAATTCAAAGCACATCTAAACATGCAAAATTTTGTTCAATCAAGTAAAATGAACCTAACATGCACACTAAAGTGTAAATATGCAAGGCAACTTAAACGTGTAAATAATCATGCATGCTCCTAACATATAAATGTAAAATAAATACTTAAAACATAATAAATAAAAGGGAAGATAACTGGGTTGCCTCCTAATGAGCGCGCCGTTTATAATCTTAAGTCCGACTTTTTGCAACTCTTCATTATGGAGGCATGAATGATGTTCATGAAATCTTGCATTGCTTGCAATTTCTTGCTTTGCACTTCTCAATTCTTTTCCTCACTTTCTTGAATTTTTGGAGGTGACCCCTGCTCTTCATCAATTTTCTTCTCCTTGACCACATTTTGCCTCCTTTTATTTCTTGAAAAGTTCGAAGGTGTGCATGTGGGTCTTCAGATGGTAACCCGTGAAATATGGTCGAGATTTGGATTAATGAAATCAAAGAATTCTTGATCTCATAATTATTTGCAGGTATGGTAGGCAGTACTGCACAGGTCCCAAAGTTACCCACATGAGGAATCATATAGTCTTTTAAAGCACGTCCTCCTTGATTTTAGTTATACATCATAATTAATATAAAAAAATAAAAATAGGCATTCACTAAAAATAAAATAAAGAAAGGAAAGTTTGTGCCAAGAATCAATCCTTCATGTATCTTCAAATATTTCCCATTGGTTTGTTTCAATCTCCCAAGAATTTGACGTTGAAATCTCGATTATAGGTTGATCTTTAGTGAGTCAAAAGTCTCCAATTCGTGCCTCACGAGTTTTCTCTATAGGTTTTCGAAGAATCATGTTAAAACCCATGCAAAAAAGGCACATTTGAAGCCCAGCCAAATAGCCAAGCGATCGCTTGGAGTTCATGTTTAGACACTGCTTCATTTTTGGAGCACAAGGCGATAGCTTGGTTCAATAGATGGCAATCGCTTGGTTCTATGAGTTCCATGGAATTTTCATCTTTCATTCCTTTGAAATTGGTCCTCGTCTTTTATTTTCACCTCAAGTCATCGATCTTCTAATTAGAGCAATTTCATCCTCATAATTTTGATTTCTTCCAATTCACTTCTTTTTAGCTTCGATTGACCTCCTCGACTTCTCATGTGTGCAATTAATCTCCATTTATCATCTTTTTGCCTTCAATTCACTTCAAATGCTTCATTCTTGATATTTGGGATGTTTTCTAAAATAGTAACCAATAAAAACTAATGAAGCAATATTTATTCTAAAACAACAATATAATATCCTAGCATTAGCATATAAATAAGTGAATAAAATACACTTATCAGTCAAAGCTTATGATAGAGTGGAATGAAAATTTCTTTTTAAAGTCTTAAGGAGGTTGGTTTCAACAGTGAGTGGATCAAAAAAATTGAAAGGTGTATCAATAACTGTAGCGTCTCTCCATTGATTAATGAGGAACTAAAGGGATACTTCAAATCCACCAGGGGTCTTCGTCAAGGAAATCCAATATCTCCCTCCCTATTTATCTTATTGGCTGAAAGTCTCTCTAGAGGACTTGACAGATTATACAACAGGTGTCTTAGCCTTGACTTTGTTTAAGGAGGCCACATTCCAGTTACTCACTTAGCATTTGCGGATGATTTGATTATATTTACCAATGGGCAGAAAAACTAGCTTGCTAAAATCATGGATTTTCGCCGCCACATATTCTAAAGGTTTTGGACAAGTTATCAACCATGCTAAGAGTAGCTTCACAGTGTCCAAAATTAAACATCAAGTGGTTATGGCAAGTAGTACTGGTTTTATCAATCAGCCTTTACCTCTAACTTATCTGGGGGTGCCACTTCATAAAGGGAAATGAAGATCAGATTATTTGATGAACTGATAACTAAGATCAAAAATAGGCTTATGGGATGGGAACACAAGATGTTGTCGTCAGGGGGAAGCTAATTCTCATGAAGCACGCCCTAAACTCGATGCCTTTACATCTTAAAAATCTCTCGAATCTTTAATGCCTATATATGGGGAGACACATCCCAAGCTAAACAAATCCATTGGTCGACGTGGGTCAAAATATGTATGCTTTTTGAAGGAGGAATTGGTTACAAGACCTTAAAAGATGAGAGCTTTGCATTTTATTGTAATGATGGTTGTGATCGATAGAGCCAGTGGTATTCAGGATAACAGGGGGAGATGTCTGAGGGCATTATGTTCTTATTATGGGGATTGTACTATCTTGGAGGCAGAGTTGTGATCCTTGATTGTATCTTGCTAGCTAGGAGATTAGAGCTTACTGATCTTTGGGTGGAGAGCAATTCGACACTAGCAATCCATTGTATCATTCAAGGAGATGGACCGTGGTATATTCAGACATTGCTTAGAAGCATCAAATAGGAGCTATTCTTTAAGTTTAATACATGAGTTAATTGACCACTAATTCATGATTTCGTGGTTTGTTTTCATAATCCGAGAGGTGAGCTAACAAACTAGACCTATGAATAAAATCCGGTAATTGAACAAGAGAAAAAGATATACTTTTGTTATTACTGAAGTCGTATGCGAATTCTTGTATTCCATTCATCTAGATAAAGAATAATTTGGACCCTCTGTGGAGATACATGGTTAACTTATTTAGGTAGAATTGATTTAAACTCGAGAGTGATTTCAATATACATTAGTGAATTCGACTGAATGCATATATAGGAAATAAAACAGGAGTTTGAGGTTAATTAATGGCTAGGTGAAATTGTGAATCTCAACTATTTTACAATTGTTTTTAAGAACAAAACAATCTCGTGATTTATTTATTTAGTCTATTTTCTTATTTTAGTTTAAAATACAAAAATTATTCTTTTGTTCAAATAGAGTTTAGAACTAAAATATTTCAGTAATTAATAGCAGTCCTCGTAGGAGCAATAATCCTGACTCTTAGGTCCACTTTAATACTTTTCACGATCCCTACACTTGCGGTATATTTTTCATAGAAAAATAAAGTGAACGAGTTTTTTGCGCCCTTCCGGGGGACTGTTTTATATTAATATCGAAACTACTTAGTTCTTACTTTAGTGTGAATTTTAATTTAGTTTTATTTTTATTTTTTTATTCAGTTTATGTTAAGATGGTCTAAATCTTGTGATTTGCTTTGTTTTGATTCAGAAATTGAACCCACATTTCGACAAAGGCGCAGAAAGCAGTTGGAAGAAGCTCAACAAATAGTTCTTAACATGGCAGATGATAGAATTAAAAATAATAAAGAAAATCCGAATAATCTGCCAGCAGCTGTTAATGAACAGTAACAAAATCAAGGTTTTTGTGCTTTAAGAGACTATATGATTCCTCCTGTGGGAAATATTGGGACCTATGAAGTACAACCTGCCACACTAGAAAATAATTATGAGATCAAGACTTCTTTGATTTCATTGTTCAAGAATTCGACTGTATTTCACGGGTTACCTTCTGAAGACCCTCATGCACATCTTCACGCTTTTCAAGAAATATTTGATATGCAGCGCATGAATGGGGTTTCAAGTGAAGCCATGAATATGGAGTTATTTTCTTTCTCACTGGCCGATAAAGTAAAGGCTTAGTTCTATTCAGTGTCTCTACACCCCCATTACCTCTTCGGATATTCTAAGTAAAAAGTTGGTGGACAAATTTTTCCCACCTAGTCATATGTCAAGATTTAGGCATGAAATCTTATCTTTCAGTCAACAGTCAGGTGAATCAATTTTTGAAGCTTAGGGAAGGTTTAATGAGCTCATACAACAGTGTCCAACACATGGAATAGTAGACTGGATCTTGGTGCAATCATTCTACAATGGGTTGACTTGTGATAACAAGAAGCACGCAGATTCAGCAGCAGGTGGATCAGTAATGAACATGACATATGAAGAAGCTTTAAAGATATTTGAGATAATGTATGTAAATAGAGTTACCATTGGTACTCAAATCGTTATACATCAAAGTTTGGAGGAATTGTGGATTACAGCACTAAATGCAAAGCTGGATGCACTAACAAAGAAATTTGAAAGTCTAAGTCATCAGCCAGTACATGGAGTGCAAAAAGCTCTAGTTTGTGATTTCTGTTTGAAAACCACACTTTAAAGGGTTGTCTAGTGGTTCATCAAAGTCAATCAAGTCCTGAACAAGAAAATTTTGTGGGAAATAGACAACAATGTGGTCCTTATTCGCAAACTTACAATCCAGAGTGGAAGAACCATCCAAACTTCTCGTGGTCCAACAATCAGAATGTCCAATGCCCACTAGTTTTCCAACAGCATCAACAAATCATGGATAAGAGTCAACATGAGATGTTATAGAATCAACAAGCTGAAATTAAGGATTTGAAAAATCAGTAAGGCAGTTGGCAACAAGCAGATCAAAAAGACAGCCAGGGAAGTTACCAAGTAATGCTTAAATTAACCCTCATGAGCATGTGAATGCAATAAAAACTATGAGTGGGGTTCGGTTATCTAAAATAGCTGTTGAAGAATATGAAAATAAAAGGAAGCAAAATGTGGTTAAGGAGCAGAAATGTGAGGAAGAGTAGGGGTCATCTACAAAAGTTCAAGACAATATTGAAGAAACGGTTTGAGTTCGACCCCTAGTCAAGGCTTATGTTACACCTATTCCATATCCTCAGCAGGTAATCAAGCATAACTTGGAGCAGCAATTCGACAAATTTCTAGAAATCTGCAAGCAATTTCACATCAATATCCCTTTTGTTGAGATTCTGGCTCAAATGCCTCTTTATATGAAATTCATGAAAGAGATGCTATTAAACACAAGGATGCTTAAGGATTTTGAGACATCAGCATTGAGTGAAGAATGTAGTGCTATCTTACAAAACTAATTACCACCAAAATTGAAAGATCTAGGGAGTTTCTCTATTCTTTGTACTATTGATAATTTGAGTTTTGAAAATGTTTTATGTTATTTAGGGGCCAGTGTTAATTTGATGTCTCTTTCTGTGTATAGAAAACTTGGTTTAGGGGAACGTAATCCAACAAACATCATGCTGAACTGGCAAACAGGTCAATATAATATCTACATGGAATTCTTGAAAACGTCATAGTGAACGTGGAAAAATTTTTCTTCCCAACAAACTTCGTGATCCAAGACATGGAAGAGGATGGCCAGATGCCCCTCATCTTTGGAAGACCATTCCTCGCTACTTGACAAGCCCTAATCGAAATTGAAAATGGTGAAATCATCTTCAGGGTGGAGAATGATCAAGTCACATTCAACATCACTCCACGACATGCTCCTAAGGTTCAAGTTGAAAGTTGTTGCAAGGTGGAGATAGGTATGAAAGAAAATAGATGGAGCTATAAGAAGGAGGACAAGCCGAACGATCCCCAAAACAAGTCTGCAAAAGACACTAAAGAACTCAGGTGCAAGGCTTGGAATTGCAAGCATTGCAAGGAGTTTAGAGCTTCTTTCATGCCTCGATGAAGAAAGTGCAAAGTTGGGCTTAACACTATGAGCGGAGAGCTTATTGGAGGCAACCCTTTTATTTATTATCCTTTAAGTTGTTATTTCATATTTGATTTTAGATGCATGCATGATTGGTTACATGTTTAAGTTGTGTTGCATGTTGACATTTAGTTTACATGTTAGGATAACTTTGCATGTCTCACAATTTTACATGTTTAGGTATATTTACAATTTCGTATGTTTTAAGTAAACTAGGCCAATCATCATCCCAAAAAAACAAACACACACGAGTTTAGATCATGAAGATAATGTTTGGTAGAGCATAGCACGGATAATGAAGTGATTCGTGGTTAAAGACGGATTTGAAATTCCAAAAAAAAAAAAAATTACCTTCTACTGGAACAACCACCGAGGCCGCAAGCATTTTTGCCTAAGCGGACGTGCACATATATTCTGGACAGAATAGGCAGTGTTATTTACTTCATTCATTCTTTCAATTCTAAACTTTAAAAACTTGTTTTCTCTCCCCAAATCACCTAATTTTTTTATTCTTAATCTTTTGTGCATATCATCAACACTAAAATTGCATCAAATACCTTGCTTTTATCACCTTAAAATCCAATCAAAGGTATGAATTCTTCACTTGATTTAGAGACTATTCAAAATTTTGAAATTTTCAATGAATTTCGTGAAATTTAAGTTTATGAGGATTGGAGTATGGGTTTAGGCTAGTCCTTGGTGTATAGGAATTGTGTTATAATAGGTGGAAAAAAATTGGCTAATCCTTGCTCCCAAATTTATGCAAACTCTTTGATTTTCACAATGCACCCCAAGTGTTCAATGAAATGCGACAATGATATTTTGGTTCAATTTTTAGAAATTCTTCTGAGCATATATCTTCATCACATGTTTATCATTGAGTGTGTACTTGAAAACATCTTCATGTCACCTACTTCTCTATAGTGCTTCACAACCCTATTGAACTCTAAATGTTGTGGATTTTTAATATGTTGTGGACCATGTTATGAACTTTAACATACCAGAAGATAGATCGGAAAATTTTCTATTTTTCGAGGTGTGCTTTATCTTTAGTTTGGGGGTGCTGGTTTTGAAATTTCTTAGTTTCTTTATAATGTTTATGTCTTCTAAAGTTTTTTATCTTTTATTTGCAAGAAACACACTATTCAAAACACCTCGAACCAAGCTAGGAAATGCAAGGAAATGGTCAAAATCATCCAAATTGCATGAAAGAAAAGCTTCAAGGCGACGAAACACCTCCACTACACCTAGGAAGTACTAGTACCCTCTCTATCATGTCTTATTTTTCATATTTACATTTGTTTGACAAACATTACTACTTTGGGGTGGAAAATCTCATTTATCTCATTTATTTCATATTCATTCTATGCGTTCATTTTATTTTTATTGGGATAAAAAAAATTCAAAAATTCTAGTTGATTTTTTTTATTGCCTATGATATAGTTTGTATTGAAAGTGTGCTTTAGTTGGATTTTGGACAGCATATGTACTTAAATGTTTTTCTTCTTGCTTATTCATGTAAGACTTTTCCAAATCTGAGCACAGTCATGATTGAATTATTACTTGTGGAGAGATTTAATCAACATATGTGAGGAAAAATTTTAATATTTTTGACCTAGGATTGACTCTATGATTCCTAACCTTAGATCTATAGACATCCCAACTTTTAAACTTAGAAACTAAACTTGCAAAAGAGCAGTCTTATTCTTCTTTTCGTAGCCTTTTTTGCTTGAGTAATTAAGCGTTCAAGGGTGTTAAAACCTGTTAGCTATCAGTCTAAAGCTCTCTACATAGGTCAACTAGAAAGCTTAAGGGAGAGAGGAATAAGACACAAAACATATTTAACTTTTCTTTGTCACCTTTGTGACTTGAGTAATTAAGTCTTTAAGGGTTCTTTGAACCTGGTACCCTAAAGTCATCTGGCTTCGGAGTCTTCGTCCCAAAACTCGCTACAGGGTCACATAGAAACGAATAAGAAATGTATTGCAAAAATATGGGTAAGAGATAAGGACATTAAAGAAAAAGAAGAAGAAAAAAGTAGTTCATAAAGAGTAAAATAAAGCGCATGGTATAAGCTTTGAGAGTATGAATTAGGAAATTAAAGGCATGGAATAGGGAGCTACTTACCATCAATCTTTTAGGCAGACTTAGCCAATTCTGACCGCTTTGTGTGAAAAAGTGCAATGTTTAATAATTAGAAACCACATAAGTAGAAGGACCTCAGGATTTGAGAGAATAACATGAGAAACTGATCATACCTGAGAGATGCAAGATATTGAAAGAAAAGAATTGTCTTACCACCTTGGATCTGGGCTTATGCAATCTGTAGCCACACTATGTTGAGAATGTCTTGATATGAGTATGCATTTAAGCTTGGTTATTCACCTACACACATGAAAAGTTGAGCATCGGATAAGTAACAAATAATTTTAGTATGTTTTCTTGCTTTCTTTTTTAAAGTGTACGTTTGATACGAACTTTGAGGCAAATGATGGGGTAATTAACTTTGAGTTAATTCTATAATTTTGACTTTTGTTTTGAATTTTATTTTTAGTTTTAGTTTGTTCAAGGATGAACAATATTTCTAGTTTGTGGGTATTTGATAAGTGTATTTTATACACTTACTTATATACCAAAATTAGGATATTATATTATCGTTTTAGAATAACTTCTACTTAATTTTTTTTTTTATTTGCTTACATCCAGAAAATGTCCCAAAAAGATAGAGAATGAAACAATTGATGGAAATAATGCGCAATTGGATGATAATTGAAGTTAAAATGCACATTCGGGAGTTGTTGAGGTCAAGTGAGAAAGATGTGAGGTGCTAAAGTGAAGAAATCAAGATTTGGAGGACCTAATTGAAAAAGTTGAGAGTTGAAACGAGCTAATTGAGAAGATTCAAAAGTTTGGGGGACCAAAATGCTCCAATTGAAAGTGGAGGACTGAATGTGCAAATAAAAGTCAATGACCTACTTAAACGGATTTCAAAGTTTAAAATTGCTGGTGAAATTAATACGGCGCGGCCTCACAGAGTATAAAGGCACGGTCACAGGAATCTACGTTAAATGGTCAGAACTGGTATTAGTTGAACTGCGCGACCGCATGGTTTTTGCCTGCGCGGCTACCAGCTGTCCTGCTGGGCGGTTAATTTACGCTTTTGCGCAATTTTCAATAGATTTTCTTCTGGATTAGCTATGTTTTTCCATAACATATATATACAACATATGAGACACGAATTTGAGACATTTGTCTCACCTAAGAACAATAAAAAACTCAGATTTCAACTTCAAATTCTTGGGAGATTGAAGCGAACACTACAACGAAGTTAGCCTTTTAAACTTTAGGGCTTGCATCACTACACGCTGTAACTTTACGGTGTGCGTGTTGCATGCCGTGAAATGCATGGGCAACGTTGCACGCTGTGAATGCTACTATTAGAGTATACGGCATGCAAAACGCACGCCGTAAACTAGATTTTGATTTTTTTTAAAATAAATCTGTAAATTATAATACCATAAAACCTATAATAAAACAAAAGTATGCACATTAATGCATATATAATCAATAAACGTGATTTCAATAAAAACGGATTTAATACAATATACAAAAATTTAGATCTCACATAACCTACTCAAAAATGTAGATAGAAATGTCAAAAGCGTAAAGACAATTACTTCAAAAAAACTTAAAAGTAAAAAAGAGTATCCATATCGAAGCTTTTTGTTTGACCAATAGTGTCATGCCAATAATAATCAACTTCCTGCACATTACATAAATAATAAAATTATAGTTAATAAATTTTTAATTATCATATCAAAAGTATATCAAAAAGTCAAGCATACCTTTTTTGTGATTTCAACTAATCCACTTCGATGTACCTAATTGGCCATGCAATTGTAGTTCCTAATGCATCTTCAAGAAGAAAAAGCTCATGTGTAGGACGATATAAACTGACATTATCAATCACCATAGTAACCCAGACTTTTTAACATTCATTACCAAGGGGTACATGATGCCACTAGTACAGAAACAGTCTTTCGCGTCAGTTATTTAAGAGATTAGGCGTCGATTTTTGTGGCGACGCGTATGAAGTTGACGCGTAAAGTAAAGACTTTACGCATCGGTTGTAAAACGACGCGTAAATGCTATCTTTACGCGTCGGTTGTTAATAAACCGACGCGTAAAGTTGAAAAAAAAAAAAAAAAATTTTAGGCGTCGGTTGTAATCCAAAACCGACGCCTAAAGTGCTTTAGGCGTCGGTTTTGGATTACAACCGACGCCTAAATACTTTAGGCGTCGGTTTTCATTACAACCGACGCCTAAAGTTTAAACTTTAGGCGTCGGTTTTGGATTACAACCGACGCCTAATTTTTATTTATTTATTTTTTTCACGAAATTCATTTGCCTATAGAGTAAAATACAATGACCCAGGCCAATGCACCCAGGCCACTGCAGGCCATGGCCTGCATTGTCCTGGACGTCACCTGCAATGACCCAGGCCACTGCGGGTCATGACATGCAATAACCCAGGCCACTGCAGGCCTGCATTGGCCTGGACGTCACCTGCAATGACCCAGGTCACTGCAGGTCATGACCTGCAATAACCCAGGCCACTGCAGGTCATGGCCTGCAATGACCTAGATGTCACCTGCAATGACCTGGACGTCACCTGCAATGATCCAGATCACTGCAGGTCGATCATGACCTGCAATCACCTAAACGTGGACTGAACATTTTCCACATGCACATCATCAAATATGTATATAATCGACATAATTAAAATAATGTTAAATAAATGAGAAATAATTATATTTACAAGATTGTTAATGTCACATGTAATTGAGTAAATAGAAGTTTGAATACACGTCGATTTACACACACCTATCGACGAAGTATTTAGCCCATAAGTTTTGAATTTCAGCAATTTCCTCCGTTGAGTAATACTCTTTAAATGCCTACAAATAATCAAAATGAATTATCAGTTATTTTGTAATAAAATATGAAGGAATAATTAAAAATTATCATGTTCAATAACTTATACCTTTTCCAACGACGGACGCTGAAAGTGTTCAGTGACTATCTCATACATATTTTTCATGACGTAGTAGCCACACTCAGAACCTCCGGGTTGTTGAGGACACTGAAATTTTCACAATGAAAACAAACATTAATAATCACACTAAATAGAATATGAAAATAATTCAAAGATTTGTAATATATTTTAAATATGTGTTTTCATACCTTTATTTTTAGCCACGTTGTATTGTCTCTTGTCCTAATGCCTTCTTGTGTCCAGTATAGTTTGAAAGCCCTAAAATTGAATTAAATTATTCGAACCAGTTACAAAATAAATAAATACAAAAACTAAGATTTCTATAAAAATTTTGGCAGAGTCTCCCCTATAAATTGAACTTATCCAACCTGTAAATAGACGCGTTGCTATAGAATCTATCACAACTTCTCAACAATCACAACATATATTCATCAAAGTGAAACCACAACTCCACAATCAATTTCACCACAACTCCACAATTATTTCATGAAAATTATCATAACTTACGTATTCAATAGCGGCTTGATATCTAAGTCACGCTTAAATGCACTAGCTGAATCCAATAAGTACACAGTACTCTTCTGAGGAGAAATCACTAGCAACGTCCAGTGGTTCCTACGTATTATGAACATGTAAATACAAATTCAAACATGTGCTTTTCAAATTACAAAAAAAAAAAATTAACTGTTAACAAGAGAGAATGGTCTTACTCCTGAAAATACGGTGCTAGAATGAATTTCTTTGTTTGCATTGCCCTCATGGTCTCGTCCATATAATTTACAACACCATTGGCATTTGTTCTTACCGACACCGACGCAATGTGTGACGGAGACATGAATCCAATTGAATCAATACCGTAATCCTGACATAACTCATGAAGGTACCTAATAATAATGACACCAATAAATAGAGATCGAACAATGATATAAATTGAAGTTGTAATTTGTGATCAGAAGTCTTACAATGCAAATATTTGTAGGATAGATGTATCCAACCATTGCATTTTAAGCAAATCAGTAATGTCTGCGACTGTAACAAAAATACCATCCTCGAACGTACAATTGAAGATGGAGGCATCTACGGGCACCTGATAGAAGTCATCACCAACAGGAAATTGAAGGACCAGGGTGTTTAACATTTTGCATTTATCACCCAGACGTAGTAAAGTCTCATCGTCGACTATCGCAGGTCGCTGGGTAGATGACAATTCAAAACTCTGAGGCCTTTTCCCTTTATTAGATTTTTTTACGATCTTTTTTGGGGCCTCTTCCTGCAATAAGACAATTTTTGTCATTATAACACGTCTGATACAAATTTAAAAGAAATTAATATTGACATAAACTTTTATATAACTCGATTTTATTACCTCTCCAAAAATCACCAACTCCTTAGGCCATTGGAAAAAACTTCCAATAGCTTCCCCCACAGTGGTGTGGTGCTGAGATGGCGCTGGAAGATAGAACGCTTCTGCACCATCTATAACATGGTCAACGGACACCTTCACATGATCAAGCCAGAGTGGTTGATGATGCACCACAGTCTCGGGTCCGGATGGATAAACCATCCCGCTGGCCGCCACTATTTGCCTGTCACCATCAACAAATACGGCGAGACGACAGGGAATCGGCTTCTATTTTTCAACATATATGTCAGGCCTTTCCATTTAAAAAAAAAAAAACAATACTAAAAAAACTAAATACTTTATGGGTAAGTACCTGAAGACCATCAAATGGGTCTGGATTCACAGAGTGGCAACTACTTCGAGTTGGTGGTCGGGGCTGTGCAGTTACCTCCACCTCGGCATCAACATTGAGGCCCAAGCGCTGGAGGATGGCATCATATTTACTCTGCATACTATGGTACGCGCTCTGCATACTGTCAAATTTACTTTGCATCTCCGACATGGTTTGATGCCTGACCCGCTCTGTGATGCTATCCTCCATCTCCTTCCTGATAATATCTTTAATATCGTCTACTGATACGACCCCACACGATCGTCTAAGGTAATCATCGGGCCGGCCGTAAACATCCCGCGTGGTGACATACACGCCATATCCCCTCACCCTACCAGAGTGATCCTCTTTACCAAGGCTTCACTCAGAATATCATGTTGTCTACTCGACACAAATGTCCCCTGCGTGGCTTGCTCAGCTTTTTCTACCTGTTAAAAAAATTGAAAACTGAATATAAGAATTGAAGTAAGTTTCAATTGAATATATGAGAATCGATAAGATATACTTACAATTTTATCAAACACCCCCCTCGTTTTCTCGTTGGGGATGTAATACGTTCCATCTTCTTTCTTCTTCGATCTAGCTCGAACCCAATTGAGGCTGCGATCCTCGCTTACAATTGAGGAGCTAATCATGTCACATGAAGAGCTAGAAGATAGCGGGTCACTTACTAGCCAATGTGGCTTCATCCCCACATATCCGGCTGAGCCCAAATAATGAGGATGCTCGTTCCGCATTTGACTATCCCTCACCTTCTTACTTTTCTCCTGAAATAAATCACAGGTTTTTAGTTTTCACTCAACAAGACACATGCGTACATTTAAATATACCTGAAATGTTTCCGTCTGTCGTTCTTTTTTAAACAACTCTCATTGCTCTTCGGTCAAGAAATCATAAAGCTGGGTAGGAGATGTATATTTTGGGTGGTCATGTGTAATGAAATTATGAACCAGCTTGTCTTGAAATCTTTCCATCTCATCCCCACAACCCGCATAACACTTTTTTTTGGACGGTCATCGAGAATGTTGAATTCCCTCTTAAAGACAATGATAACATGTGGTGTTATAAAGAAATTACATTCACTATTCAATTATTTACCATGTATCAAGTGATAGTACCTTTATCTCTTCCCACATCATGTCCTTCAGGCCTTGATCGACTTTGTCCCAATCACTGATGTTTATGTCAACATGAATGCGGGCTAAAGATCCGACAAAATGTTTGAAGTTCTTCGTGCCTGGTCCGATCGGCCTATGTTTGTCATCGAACTCAATTATATTCACTTGTTGGCCCGCTTTCTTCATGTTTTTGCACATAGTTGGCCCTCTTGTCCTTTTTTTTTTGGGCAGTACTATGATCATCTGAAGAATGTGAAGACTCGGCCATTATATTGGGAAAATTTTCTACGTACCTGCACATATAAATAAATGATTATTAACAACGTATAGAGCATATATAAAAAACACAAGAAAGTTATATGCAAGAATATGTAAATGAAATCACACAATTAATATGAACAACGTATAGAGCATATATAAAGAACAAAAGAGAGTTATATACATGCGAGAATGTATAAATGAACTCACACAATGAATAATCACGAACGACGGTCAATCCATAATCCTTCTTCATGATCCCAACGCATGTAAGTGGATTCAATGTTATCTTCCTCTAAAGTTGCACTCCCTTGTATACCAATAGAAAATGGAGGAGTTTCATCAAAGTGATCATAATCTTCTTCATCTACTACATCACCAATGCCAACAATGCGTCTCTTGCCTTGAAGGACCACTGACCACTTAGTGTCGGCAGGATTAAGAACATAAAATACCTGCTTGGCTTGTGATGCAAGTATGAATGGCTCGTCAAGATAACCCAACCGTCCAAAATCCACCAAAGTAAAACCTAATTCATCCACCCGAACACCCCGTCGATTATCAACCCATTTACATTGGAAGAGAGGAAACTTGAACTCCCTGTAATCAAGTTCCCAAATTTCTTCAATGACACCATAATAAGACATCGAGGCATCTATTGGCATTGTATCTTTAGCACTTGAAAAATCTCTTGATAGTGCTACTTGTGTCACTCCACTGTTTTGCACCGCACTCTTATCATCTTGACGTTTAGTGTGAAACGTATACACATTAATGTCATATGCTTCATAAGATCTCACAGTCGTGCTAGGACCATACGCTAACCACTTTACCGTTTCAACAATGGTATTCGACGTTTGTGACAACTCTTTCATGACTCTATCTTTGAACCATTTTGCAAATAAACGATTGTGTTGATTAGTTACCCACCTTTCACCTTTAGAAGGATTCTGCTGCCTTAGGATGGACATGTGCTCGTCCAAATACGAATGAACTTGAGAAAGGTGTTGTAATACTAGGAGGTGTGCTTTATCTCGCAATTCAACACTAGGGACAATTGATTTGCATCCAATCGTCCCTTTACCTTCGAGTCTTCCCTCGTGACGCGATTTAGGAACACCAATAGTCTCAACGTCATCAAGGTAGTCAGTACAAAATTCAATAGCCTCCTCAGCGGCATAACCTTCAATGATACTGCCTTCGGGTCGAAATCGATTTCTGACATATCCTTTCAAAATATCCACGTATCTCTCAAATGGATACATATACCGCAAGAACACCGGACCACATATCTTAATTTCTCTTACCAAGTGAACAAGTAAGTGCACCATAAGGTCAAAAAATGATGGCGGGAAATACATTTCAAATTGACATAAAGTGATAACAATATCGGCCTGCAAATCATCCAACGCCTCTGGGTCAACAACTTTACTGCAAATTGCATTGAAGAAAAAACAAAGTTTTATTATGACTTGTCTGACATGTTTTGGAAGTATGCCTCGAATTGCAACTGGTAACAAGTGTTGCATTAACACATGACAATCATGAGACTTCATACCAACCAATTTCAAGTCCTTCATCGACACAAGACTTTTGATGTTTTATGAGTATCCAGATGGAACCTTAATACCATGAAGGCACTCACAAAAACATGTTTTCTCTTTTCTGGACAAAGTATAGCAAGCTGGAGGTAAATAAGTACGTTTTTGGGACTCTTGCGGTGCTAATTGATCCCGTATCCCCATTTCTACCATGTCCTTCCTGACTTTGATACCATCTTTCGTCTTCCCTTGAACGTTCAACAATGTCCCAATGATGCTATCACAAAAAAAAAAATTCACGTGCATTACATCAAGACAATGCCTTACTGATAAATGTTGCCAATAAGGTAGATCCCAGAATATGGACCTCTTCTTCCAAAGACTCTTTTGAGGAGGCTTAAAAGGTTTTCCAAACAAAACATCAATATTTTTAACTCGTTCATATACCTCACCTCCTGTTAAAGGCAAGTGAGCTGTTCCATCCTCAATTTTTCCATTGAATGCCTTCTTCTTCTTTCGATAAGGGTGATCAGCGGGGAGAAATCTTCTATGACTCATAAAGACATTTTTCTTACAGTTTTTCAACCAAAGATCAATCGTGTCTTCTTCACAAACGGGACATGCTTTAGGTCCTTTGTTCGTATAACCTGACAAGTTACCATATGCGGGAAAATCATTTACGGTGCGAAATATCATAGCACGTAAGGTGAAATTCATCTGGCTATGTGCATCAAACACCGATACACCTTCATCCCACATCAGTCTTAAATCTTCAATTAGTGGGGCAAGATAAACATCTATGTCATTCCCCGGTTGTTTAGGCTCTGATATTAACAAAGACAATATGATATACTTGCGCTTCATACATAACCAAGGAGGAAGATTGTAAATCGTTAGAAGAACCGGCCAAGTGCTATGTCGACTACTCATATTACCGTGCGAGTTCATTCCATCTGTACATAGTCCAAGCCTAAGATTCCTATCTTCACCCCCAAAATCAGGAAACAACCTATTAATGTTCCTCCATTGAGGAGAATCGACCACGTGTCTTAGTTTTCCATCTTGTTTCCTCCCATCAGCATGCCACCGCATGTTCTTCGCATCCTTTGCATTGGAAAACAAACGTATAAATCTTGGTACTACGGGTAGGTACCACAACACCTTTGCCGGAGGGCTTTTCTTATCCTCAGAATTAGCATTCATGTTCTTTCGCTTATACCGTGATGCCCCACACTTTGGACACAGATGCAAGTCCTTATACTCATTTCGATACAGTATACAATCATTTGGACATGCATGTATCCTCTCGATCTCCATTCCCATTAGACACAACAATTTCTTTGCTTCGTAAATTGAACTAGGAAGCTCGTTATCCTCCGGAAGCATCTCTCGTAAGAGTTCCAGTAATGCCATGAAACTCTTATCACTCCACCTACTATTTGCTTTCAAGTTATACAATTTCAACACAGCAGACAATTTTGTGAATTTTATACATCCAGGAAACAAAGTCTTCTCAGAATCATTGAACAAGCTATCGAACACATGAGGCTTTTCAATGAATTCCCCTTGTATATCACGCATCATTTCGTCTATCATATCATTATTGTCATTTTCCACATCATTCTCATCAATATTGCCTAAATTATTCTCCAGCAGTCCACCTTCATCGTCACTAGTGCATGTCCTAGGAAGCATACTCTCACCATGCCATATCCATCGTTTATAACCTTCTTTAAACCCACGACGAATCAAATGACTCTTCACTTGCTCAAAACTACGAAACTTTCTCAGATTCTTACAATCACAACAAGGACACAAAATCATTGCTTCACCTTTCTCTCTCATGTGTTCGTCCGCACATTTCATAAACTCTTCAACTCCTTTCAAATATTCATGTGTATTACGTCTGCCGTACATCCAATCTCGATTCATATCTAATAACCTATATGCGAAGATATAATTAAAAAAATATTACTTTTGAGTGAATATTTGTAATGATAGTTATATACTTGAACCAACTATAAATTAATAATTGAAATCACATGCATACGATAATTTATTACGTTGAATACTTCATAATTTTACTTGTATATTTTGTTTAGTTATTTATTTAGTATGGTTAATTCTATGATAGTGAAAATCACCTATAATTACTAGTATCTTCATTTTTTATTTGTAAAATCCTACAGTAATTTCGGCAGAGTCTCCCCTATAAGTTGGACTTACCCAACCTGTAATCAAAATGCCACAATACAACAAAAATGTTCAACCTCCACATATTCACTACTCAAACACAATAAATCAAACTTCAACATCATCAACCACTCCAAAATTAATCCAAAATCAATTCTTAATTCCTAAAATGCTCAAAGTATGATTTCATAACCTAACATTCCATGCATAATTTCAATATAATTCCAATAATTCAAATTATATCAATTAACTATTTGAAATACCAAAATTATAACATATATATATATATATATATATATATATATATATATATATATATATATATATATATATATATAATAATTCACATTTTTATACATACAAATATATATATATACATATATATATATTTAATAATTCACATTTTTATACATCCAAATATATATATACATATATATATATAATAATTCACATTTATATATATATATATTAACATTTTTATACATACAAATATATATATAAACACACACATATACATATATATACACACACACACACATATATATATATATATATATATATATATATATATACATACACACACACACACACATACATATATACATACACATGCACACACACACACATATATATATACATACACGCACACACACATATAAGAGTAAATTTCTTACGAGATGGAGGCGGGTTCGTGGTGGGATCAATCAATCAACTCTCAAAAAGAGATTATGTAATTTTCTTTATCTTTACTTTCCATGTCAAATCCTAGATTAGTTCATGTACTTATACCCCTTGGAGGCCTTTCTTCACTTTTTTTGTACTCTTAGTGAATAAACACCCCTCATTGGGACTTTATCTCGAGAGGTTGTTGTTCCTTACACATCGTCTGAATCCCTTTAATTGTTAGCATTCGAGCGAAACAATTTGGCAAGCCTAGTGGGACAACTTTGGTGTGTTTTGAAGATATAAAAGTGAAGCATCATGCCTCATAAGAACTCTGATAAGGAACCAGCAAGCCATCAAGTCCAGTCTGTGATAGAAAGATATGAGGAGGAACAAAGTACTTCAGAAACAGAGGGATAAAGCCAGAGCCATTACGAACCAATGGCAGAGTTTAAGTCCTCGAACCATGCGTGCATTACTTGGCGAACTTACTCAAGATGTGGTTAAATAGGTAAATCTGCAATACGTTCATAACATAGAAAAGTTTATTCAAAATGAAAAAAAAAAAATACACTATGACAATATAGCCAAGCAACTAAGAACTTTACATGACACCATGAATAAGTTAACAGGTCAAATTTTTCAGTCAACTTTTCCATACATAGGGCACCACTTTCAAGCAAGGACAATTGTGGGATATAATCCCAAGGTTGTAAGTCCAAATCAGGGAATAGAGCCACTAATTGGACTATCCTCTTCAAACCAGGGGGTATTGGAATGGCAAGTTTAAATGGTGGTAATGGAATATGTGGGGGCAACCCAAATGCAACAAATAATGTCCAAAATAATAGACAGAATACCCCCACGTGCTAATGATGGGGGAAATATTCAGGCTAATGATAATAATGGTTTAAACAACGGCGTTTTCACTGCGAATCCATTACCAAATATTATGCCTCAAGTAATACCACCAGGGAATCAACCCATAGGTGTCCCTTATAAGCCCAACGTCTTGTTGAGAGATCAAATCGCTGAGATAGTGCAAGATCAAATGGCTATTGGAATGAGCCCTTGTATTAGACCAACTTACACAAAGTCATACCCTAATTGAGTAGATCAAGCATATCCATGTCCTAGAGGGTACAAAGTACCAGAATTTTCATTATTCACTGGCCTGGGAGAGGTATCTACCCTAGAACATATAGGGCGATTCGCATTACAATGTGGTGAAGTAACTGATGATAACAAGATGAGACTAGTCCCTAGTTCATTAACAGGGATAGCTTTCTCATGGTTCATTAACTTGCAGCAAATTCTGTTCAAACATTGCAGCAACTAGGACAATTGTTCCACCCTCAATTTTTTAAATCTGAATCCGAAGTTACTTTGTCCAATTTGGCAAATTTACGTCAAATGTCCAACGAATGGGCAGAAGGTTTCCTTCAGAGGCTCAAAACAGCTAGAAGCAAATGTTTTGTTCATTTTTCTGAAAATGAATTTGTCTAGATCGCTAAAAATTGTTTGATGTTCACATGATTGATGATGAATATTATGACCAAACTGAAGTATGTCTAGCCAAATTAGTTAAGGGAGATGTGTATACTTGCCTTTTATCCGCTGAATCGAATGCAACGGTAAAAAAATGAGCCTATAGGAGATAAAAACAAAAAGGCTAGAATGTTTTCGTTTGATGTGACAAAAACGGACCTTATATTTGACAATATATATAAGGATAAATAGATAAAGTTGAACGATAAGCATAAATTGTCAATCCCTAAACAAATCAATGTAAAAATATTGTAAATGGCATAATGCATGGTCTCGTATGACTAATAATTGCTTGATTTTTCGTCATGTGTTATAGGATGTAATCGAATTTGAGCGAATCACTTTTGGAGCCAACAAGAAGATGGGGTGGATGAAAATCCCTTCCCGCAGCCACTTGGGGTGAATATGATGACAACTGGCTCCAAAGTAGGTTGTCAAAATTCAAGTTAGTCATAGATGATGGAAGGAAGATCATGGGCGACATCCATGTATTTTTGAGTGTTTAAAGGGAAAGGAACCTCAAAAATATGAAGGTATCATGGGTATTAGATGTAAAGGGGAAGTAAATAAGTGTGCAGAAAAAGTAGGGGCATGGAGGCATTACAATCAGGCTGATGTTGTTTCTAATTTCCAGCCCAACAGAGGACGAGGTATGTAATTCTATAGAAAATTGCCTATCGAAGGGCAATTCAAGCCGATGAGCAGTAGAAGAACATTCAGACCATAGCATCGTCAGCCAAATGTACAACAATCATTCTAGTATAATGCAGGAAGGGTCGTGCCTTTTAATGAGATGACTAAAACACAACAAAGACATTTTCAGAGGAGTTATGGGAAAATGATGAGACGACGGCAAGGGTTATCACGCCCTAAAGTACCTGAGTTCTTTAAGGTGGCCAATAAGAATATTCTCAATGATAACATGGGTGAATCGATGGAAGCAGCACCAGAAAGTTCTTCTAGGAAGTCAAAATTTGAGCGTGTTAAGAAAGATGTAGAAAAGGGAGATCCAAGGAAATCTACCACCATTCAGTTCGGTACTCTGCCTCCAATTATGGTCAATAACTACTTGCTGGCCAATGAATTCAAAAGCAAAGACAATGATGAAGACGAGATAGAAGATAACGAGGAGGAAGCATGCACGCTAGTGTGTGAGGAAGGCCCAACATCCCAGGAGGTATGTTATGAAGAAGAGGATGACTGTAAGACAGATATTGAAGAGGTAATTGATTTAGAAGAAGAAGAGAATAGGAGGGGAGCATCACGCAATAAACTTCTAAAGCAACTGTATTAGTAGGGTATTCGCGAAGTAGACTTGCTGGGGGAACCATTTGGGTGTTCTTTTGACTTTTATGTACTGTATGGAATGCCCAAAAGGAAAGTAAGGATACCACTCTCTAAGAAATATTGATTGACTCCTAGAATACTACCTCCCCCTACAGGTTGTTTAACAGATGAAGAACTGTGAGAAAGGAGTCAAAAGGAGACCCAAGATGCAAGTATTCCAAATGGAACACTGCAGGTTGATTTTGGCAGGAGAGCTCGACCTAAGGGAAGAGAAGCAAGAAGTGATGATAGATGCGACTGAAAAAATTATTTTTAGAAAGACGTCTGTAAAGTTAATCAAACATTTAAGTCCATTTTATGTGAAGGCTTTAGTCAACGGTACACTTGGGTCAAAGGTACTCATTGACAATGGCGCAGCCATAAATACCATCCTGTCCAGAATGATAAGGAAGTTCCCTAAAACAAAAAGTAATTTGATCCCAATAGAAGTTATCCTCACAAGTTTCAATGGAGGAGCAACTTTAGCCAAAGGAGTGATGTCGTTGGAAATAACTGTGGGAACAACTACTGGGACCACAGTTTTCTTTGTGATAGATGGTCCTAACAGTTACAACGTGCTGTTAGGGAGAGATTAGATTCATGGAAGTCGGTGTATACCTTCATCGCTCCACCAGTGCTTGGTTTTCTAGAATGATAGAGGAGAAGCAAAGGTTGTGCAAGCAAATCACGTGCCTTTCATCACAGAAGTTAATTCTGTAGAGAGGTTTATGTATGAAGAAAATTATGGACCTGTAAAATTGGTCCAAGATGGAGAAGAAACTTAGATCATTGCACAGAGCTAAGAGCCTTTTCGGTAGACGAGCTTACCAAAAATTTTAATCAAATGAGGCCAAACATAGTGGCCCTCCAAGAGTCAGTGATTGGCAAGAGGTCGATCAGAGAACTCTGATGACCAGTCAGCAAGAAAGGAATCTGACCAATATTCAGGACTATAAAGCCAAACTAATGGGTTTCAATAAAGATTGTAAAGCAAAGACCAAAGAAGAAGCAGCATTGAAAACATTGAAGAACAAGTTAGCAGTGTTCGAGTTGGAGCAGAACATTGGCCGAGAAGTCAACAATGTAGATTGCCTAGAGGAGGAAATGGTTACAAGAAACCTAGATAATGAAGTGATGGGGATTGTAAAACCCGGACATGCTCAAGCACAAGATCATTTGATAAAGGTGAATATTGGTGACGAAGGGGAAGATCGCCTAATATTTGTCAGCCAAACGCTTAGCCAAGAGGTAAGTGTCAAATTAATTGCTTTATTAAAGGAGTACAAGGATTGTTTTGCTTGGAAATATGAACATATGCCTGGCTTAGATAAAATTTTGGTAAAACATAGATTACCAACGAAGCCGAATTTCAAGCCTTATAAACAACCTCCAAGGCGTTTTGCCCCTAATGTATTGCCTGAAGTAAAGAAAGAAATAGAAAGATTGTTCAAGGAAGGATTTATTAAAACAACAAGATACATTTGAGTGCTTGTCTAATACCGTGCCTGTTTTGAAAAAGAATGGTAGTATCAGGGCGTGCATAGACTTTAGGAATTTAAATTTAGCAACGCCCAAAGATGAATACCCAATGCCTACGGTAGATTCTTTAGTAGATTCAACTGTCAGGCACGTAATGTATTGATATATGGATGGGTATTCAAGGTACAACCAAATTTACATAGCTGATAAAGATGTACATAATACTGCTTTTAGGTGACCTGGGCTTTAAGATGCTTTGAGTGGGTAGTTATGTCTTTCGCCTTGAAAAATGTAGGGGCAATCTATCAAAGAGCAATGTCAAAGAGCAATGTATTTAATTTTTCATGACATCATTGAAACAAATAAAGGGAGTCGGGTGATTCTGTTCACATAAAAGGACGAAAATATGTTCTAATAAGATCTTTCATTGTCAAAATTTTTACAAATCAAGAAATACAAATACAAAATCCCTACAAGTTGTAGTTTAGAGGCTTTCTATTATTTTTCCCCTAACAACTATTACACAGGGCAAATAAATTGGTCTTCATCGCTTCTGTGAATACAACCCAAGAAGTGCCATCAGCAAGCTGCCTTCATCGCCTTCCTAAATGTATCGCTGAAAAGGCAAGCCTTGGGAGCACTCCCAAGAGACGAATGGCCAATGAAGTACTCTTAGCAAGCTATTCCATTACATCAAGAACTCCGAATGGAGATCATGAATGGAACGGACGCTGAGAAGACTTTCATTGGCCAAAAAACATTTCCTATATCTCCCATACCAAAGGAAATATCAATACAAATAGTGCAATCAAGAAGAGATTAGATTATCTATTTCTATTAAGAAAAGGAATAGTTGATCTTTGGGATATACAGAATCGATTATTTGAATATCAGTTGATGATGCCATATTAGGTTTTTAAATGAAGATGAGATTGGTGATTGTGTAACAAGTATTCAGTTTTATAGAGGGGCAGAATGCGAATATACATATGGAGATATATCCACCAAAATCGAAGGTCCAAATCTTGGGAAGGAGAAAGATCATCAGAATGCCAAAAGTTCTATTTTGTGTATGCTTGAATATGGCACAAGATTAATAATTGATATTAATTATGTCATATTAGGGGGTAATTGTTGACACCTAAAAATACTCAATTCGAAGGCCCAGCACAAGGGCCCATATTATGATGGTCCATTATGAATGAAAGGGCGATATAAAGGTCACCAAGAGCGATTGAGCGATTATCAGAATGTTTAGGCGATGAGGCTATTGATAGGGAAATTGGACTATCAAGCCGGATAAGGATATAAGGAGCGGTTCTCACAACGCATTTCACAATTCAGTTAGTCATGGGGGAGATCATGGAAGTCACTTAACGCAAAGAAGTGGGAGCAGTTATGAAAAGAAATAGGAGGAGATTATGCAACATGGAGAACGACGGTTATACCATGCAAATTGCAAGTTGAAGCAGCAAATCAAAGATTCAAATAGTAGAATGTGGTTATGGGTAGTTTATTTTCAATATGTATATATAATAGAAATTTAGATATTAGAAGGATCAATCAATCAACTCTCAAATAGAGATTATATAATTTTATTTATCTTTACTTTCCTTTTCAAATCTTGGTTTAATTCATGTGATTGCGTCCCTTGGAGGCCTTTCTTCGCTTTCATTGTTCTCTTCGTGAATAAACACTCCTCGTTTAGACTTTGTCTCGAGAGGTTATTGTTCCTTACACATCTTATGAATCCCTTTTAATTGTTAGCCTTCGCGTTAAACATAAAGCTTTCACAGTGCAATGCAGCATTTGAATTTGTAAATCTTTTTTTACTAAATTAACTTGAATGCCTTTGCACCCACTTTGATTTGAGAATATACTTTTCATTTATTTGAGAACTTATTAAAATAAAAAATTACAGCGTAACAGATCAAAAAAGAATATACTTTTCATTGATTTGAAAACTTACGGAAGATTAGATGAATCTAGATTGCAAGCGCACGTGAATGGTGAGAGCCGAAACCAAGAGGCTTTGAGAAATGGATGGAATTTTTGGGTGGCAGCTTGAACTGTAAAGGTAGAGCTTGTGGTCAAATACATTACAATTATTTGATATATACGTATGAGGCTATCTATGAGCTTATAGAAATAAACTAGAAGTCTGAATGTAGTCCAATCCAGACAGTGTCTCCACAATTTTTGGGCTTTTTACAATTTTATTTTTTATTTTTTGCTATCTTTACATTTTTTTTTTTTTTTAAGGATGGTAGTTTTAAATGGGTTTGGAAAATCAAAATCTAAACCAAAACATTTCAAAGGATTTGATTTGGGTCAAAATCAAAACGTTGACGGGTCCACGTGGACCCAAACTGTCGGTTCCGAAATTGCGGTTTTGATTCGGTTTAGCAGTTTCGTTGTTTATCCCTAATTTCTAGTATAGGTTGAATTGAATTCATTTTAGTGTAAATACATACATGAATATTAAGGGTTCTTGAAATTATAAACGTGTTAATGAAAATTATTAATTGGGAGTTATATATAACTATTTAATTGTATTATTAGATTGAAGGTTATAATGTATGTGATTTTGGTTATAGAGTGAGTATCGTATATATTCTTATTGAATTAATGATATTGTTGACAAATAAAAAAAGTTATAGAATATTAAAAATAGAATTCAAAAAATATTATTAAGATTTCTCACAACTTCCTTAATGATAAAAATATTTTAATATTTAATTAAGAAGGAGAATTTCAGTTTGATGAAAAAATAATAAACGAACTTTTTTATTATTTCCTTTATGATAGTGTATTAATATAAGTTTTTTTGTATTTAGTGAGAATAAATAATAATTTGAAATAAATCAAAGGAAAATAAAAACAATGAAAAAATAAAAGTTTTAAGATTTATTTGAAAGACTTTTATTGAGAAAGTAAAGAGTTTAGATTGTAAATATATTGAAATTAATAACATTGTTGATATAATGAAACATGAAAAACAATTTAAAAAATAATTATTCATTTAACATTAATGGTAAATATAAAATTATAAAAGAGCTGTTAGGGTGGACATGTCCAAAAACAAATTCCCTTTGAGATGTAGATCTTGTACGTATAATTGGTATAGAAATCACGAAGTGAAATTTTTTCACAACATTTCTGTAATGTTCATTTTATAGTGGTCAAGAAATAAATCCAATCAACGGTCTTGCTTGTTAAAAGTTCAAATGTGGTGACTTTCAAAATTAAAATTGACAAAAAAAAGAGTTCAAAAGATTTGTTCTTGACCTTGGACGTCTTTTCAATTTTAAAAAACTTTTCGATTCATCGGGTGTTTTCTTTGATGGATATCTCTTTCTTTTCATTTCTCACTTTTTATTATGTGGAATATTCACAATTAATTCAAAACTCAATAACGATTTGAAAACACAAGATTTTCGCACAAAGGCTCCCTAACAAAGTTATACACAGCCTCTTTGAAAAATGCGTTGTAAAAGTATTGATGCGTTGTAAAAGTATTAAGATTATACTGTAACGTTTGACATTTTAATTTTTTATTAAATAAATATTACTTACTATTCGTATCTTTTAAAAGTATGAGCCCGTTTGGTCTATAATTTTTTTTTTTTTTTATTTTTGTGATTTTTTTGTATTTGTTGATGGATGTGTGGTTTAGATTGATTTGAATAGTAAAAAATTGTAAGCTTGACCAAAGATGGATGGTTGAGATTGAATTTGAAAAATTTTGGTAAAAACTTTTGATGCACCAAACAAGCTCGCATTTATGTTTGAGCATATGCGATTAACTATCTAGTTGAAATATGTGTTAAAAAATATTACAACTATATATATTGTACAAAATATAAAATGTGGAAGTAAAATTTTTTTTATTATCCAAAAGTTTGGTTACAATGCTTAAGATTATTTATAGAGAAATTAACAAGCTAAATCTAACAACTAATTCTAAATGAATCTAGAATACTCTAATTCTAACAAATATCTCAACATCTCCCCCTCAAGTTGGAAGTTATATGAAATATAACTTCAACTTGAAAGTATTATAAAAGTAAAAAAAAAAAAAAAAAAAAAAAACAATGTAAGATTCTCATAAAATCTCCCTTAAATCTTAAGACGGGATCATCAATCTTCAAATCTTCAAACCAGCTACAATCAGCCGATCAATTTTCTTTCAATTGCAGATTTCCTGCATCAACTCCAATTTCAGAGCAAATTTCCGAACTCCAATTTAGAGCAAATTCTTCAAATTCCAGATTACTGGAGCAATTCAATTTCTTTAGATGAATTCATTCATCTATTTTCAATCTTGAATTAAACCCACTTATCTTGTGAGCAATTTCAGACACCCAATATGGGCAAATTCAAAAAATAATCCCAAATTCCAATTTTTGAAATTTGGGGGTTAAAATCAATGTCCCAAAAACTTTGGGACCAATCTGTAATTTTCAATTATGGGACTACTCTGCCCCAATTTCAGATATTCAGGGACCAACTTCAGCAAATATACTGATAGGGTCCATTATTCACAAAATCAAAAATCAGGGACCAATTAAAATAGATCCAAAACCTTTAGGAACCTATTCTTCAATTTTCGAAAATTTGTTAATGAAAGCAATCTGCAGAGTATCTAACTCCAACCATCGTCGTCGACCTTTAGTTTTCCGGCTGTCTCCGCCACCACTGGTGCCGCTCAATCACCAGGAAATTCGAGAAACACATAGAAAGTTTCTTCTCAACCTCCCAAGCTCAAGTCCGAGGTCCATTTCGCGAAAAGAAATTCTGAATTTTTCTAGACCTGAAAACGCAGACTGCTCCAGTCTTCTTCTTCGCACTTTCGGCCACCACGCTGGAAAATCACACTTCATATTCAAATGCATCTCAGGCGTTTCTCAGTTCCTAGTTTGATCAGTTTCATCTTCTTAGTAAACAACTACACGACACAATTGCCGTCTTCATCTTCTTCAATCCTGAAATCAGAAACCACATCCAATACACAGAGGCACATTAAGAGCAATTTATAGAAATGTTCTCTCCTGCTCCAAGGAAATCTGGATTCAGTACACTTATTTTTATCTATGAAACAAATTATGATTTGCTGGTGAATCGAAGGCCACTCTATGACAGTCCAATCACAAATCAAATGTATCCTGTAATTTCACCATTCTGAAACCTCACTCCATTCTGGCTATTTAATATCCTTATTGTCATCACCGTCGGTATCTAATTCCGACAGTATGAGCTTCAATTCCTCCTTTCCAGTTTTCGAGTAGAGAGCCTTCAAAATTTCGTCGAGCTCTGGTTTCAACTTTCAAGTATCGTATGAAATGCAAGCCAACACGCTGGAATGCAACATCCAATCTCAACAGCCACACAAAATGGTAAACCGCCAGTGAGTGGAGGCGAGATCTCACTTCTTGTGCCTCGCCATTGATTTCAGTTGCCTGACTCGGATTGTACTCATTGTAATCCACCAAATCACCATTTAGATTCTAATAGTACTTCATCGCCATTTTTCACTGGCTCCAATTTTCTTCTCTAGTGCTTCTTCTTCAATTTCCACATCCAATTTCTGGTAAAATTTTCTGGAAACAACTTCAACCCCTACACCATCTTCTCAAAGTTCTCTGTAGCAGACGAACTTGCTGATTGTTCATCTTTGTTCCTTCGCTGTGCCTCCATTGCTTTCAACAGAAGTCAATATCTCATCCATTTTGATGATGATGATGAGATCGCAATACAGATCTGAAAATGGTTCTTCCTTGTCAAGGCCGTCAAGGAAACAGCAATTTCACGCAACTTCAAAGCACTATTTCAACTGGACAGTAGGAAATGGATCTCAGAATTTTGGATCTGAGATTTTTAAATCGAGATCAGTGACAAAACTGAATAGAAGCTTTGATCTAGAAGGAGAAACTGATGCAGGAAATCAATGTTCAAAAACAAAATCAGAATCTCAATTTCAATTTCAATTTCAATTTCAAAACTAACAAAAAAAAAGAACACTGGAAAAATTCTCGCCGAACGAGACCGGAAAACTTATAACCCTAGGCCAAGATCTTATGCTCTGATACCATGTACAAAATATAAAAAGTGGAAGTAAAATTTTTTTATTATCCAAAAGTTTGGTTACAATGCTTAAGACTATTTATAGAGAAATTAACAAGGTAAATCTAACAACTAATTCTAGATGAATCTAGAATATTCTAATTCTAACAAATATCTCAACATATATTAGAATGTTTGACATTTTGATTTGTCATTGAATAAATATTCCTTTCTATTGCTTTCAATTAACAGTCTTTGATCAATTGGTGATAGCATTCATTAATCAGACGCTTGCACAGAGAACCGTAATAGATACTTCTCATATTTTAATCGATAATTGATTTGTTCTATATCATGAACTAAGGTCGATACTTTGTTTTAATAACTCTTACCATTTTAGACACGTAGTTTGTCTTGATCATGACGTGTTAACATCAAGAATAATGCCACTAGTACACTTTAAATTGTATTAGACATAACCAATGTGTCGTTCAAGTTCTATAGCATGACCCTAAAATGAGATCATAAATGTGTGAGAGCAATAGATATGGTCAAATACGTCGATACACTGATAACTTAGATCAAACGAAGTAGTGATCCCATATTTGCATTTGGAAACTGCCATCCAATCCGATAGGTAAATAAGTTAATTAAATATTTTCTTCCAAGCAGTTTAAATTAGAGTACAGTATTTTACAACGATTAAATCAATTATGTGATTCATGAATAAACTAGTAATGAAGAAAATGCATTTAAATGAGAAAATAATTACGAAGAAAAACTATAAATTTTAGCCCATACCTAATTATTCGATTTCTGTCTGGTGGGGGTATGACACTTGGCAAGTAAATAGAATGAAATTTGTGAGAAATTTGACTCTATTTGTTAAAAATTTTGTATTTAAAAACATGTTTTTTTATGTTTTCGAAGAAAAATATGTGATTACAAATTGGAGAGAAAAAATGTGTGTGATTAAAAAATGATTTGAGAAATTATGTTATTTAAAAACATGTTTTAAACAAGTTTGTCAAACAAAGTCTTACAATTTTGGATCGGCTTCATTATGGTTAGCTAGAATTACAAAGTTCAACAAGCGAGGTAGGTCCATACTATTTGGTAGCTCCAATCCATAAATATCAAAATAAGTTCTCTAGTCACCATATAACAAGGGGGAAGAACCATACCTAGGGAGATGTGGAGCCTTAGTCGATCACTCAGAGAAAGAGAGATGTGAGAATTTTTCTTGTTCATCTAGTAGCCGGTTGTTGAGGGTCATTCTCTTTATATTTCAGTTTTTAGTTTTCAATTTTCAGTATTAAATTTATTTACAGGTTTTGAGGGTCTATTTTTTGTTAGATATTTTTCATCATTTTGCATATTCATCTTTTGTTTTGCGAGAATTTTGCCGTCCCGACAAGTGTTTGTCGTTCGCAACGGGGATTGAATAGTTGCCTCCATCTCTATAAATTAAGGGTGAATTCTCATTTGCAAAACACATTCATTCTTCCTATTATTCTCTTTTTTCTTTTAACATCATCAGATATTTTATAGTGTCTTCCTAATTTGATCAAATAGTCACAGTTTGAACCAAGCACCTTCATTGTATCCTTAGAGAGATTTTCTATATACCCCAGTCGTGACATTGTTGGATAGGGGAGAAATATCTCTTAAAAGATAACGATTTTTGTTCATTGGAGTTCATTTGTTTTTCCAAATTTTCATACATATTTCACAACATTTTTTTTTTTTAAAATTGTGTTTGCTTTGTTATTTTGAAAAATTATTTTTCAAAAAAGAAAACTCGAAAAAACTTTTGAATTTTGAGATATATCGTACTAAATATAAAAAATTTAGGAAGATTTAGAGGTAATTTAATTAAAACTAGACTTGTTTTCCACGTTTTCGACATTTTCAATTTTTTACACTAAAAATATTGAAAGTGCTCAAAATGACAAAAATGTCGTTTTGAGTTTTCTTTACATTTTTTTTCCTTGCTTTCGAAAAGGCACTTTTAAAAATACGAAATTGAACAAGTTTTTGGTGTTTTAAAAAACTTCGAATAGAAAATGACATGAAAAGAGTAAGTAGAGCAAGGAGTCTCCCGTGAGCTTTAGTTCTAGAGTTATTTGGTGTCCCACTGTCTCCTTAGCCTCAATTTGGTAAATTATTTATAAATAATATATTTTTTTCGAATCATTTTTTAATCTCACACATTTTTTAAATCATTTTTCAATCACATGATTTATCTCGAAAACATTACATTCTTTATTTATAAATTAAAAAATTGACCAAACAGAGTTGCATGAGTCGGTATTTTGGAGGATATCAAAAATAGATTTTAAGATCATCAAAGCAAGAAAAAAAATTTTAAGTTTGAGGTGTTACTCCACCAAGAGCGAAATAAGTATTCATTGCTCCCAGTTCCCTCTGTTTGTTAAAATCTTGATATTTAAAAATATGTATTTTTATATTTTTGAGATAAGATGTATGATTCAAAAGTGAAAAGAGAAAATATGTGTGGTTATAAAAAGATTTGGAGGATCATATTTTAAAAAATATGTTTCTTTTGAACTTGTTGAATTTTATTATTTTATTTTTTGGAAGAAGTTGCATGTGTTGGAATTATATATGCCCATAGAGTATAATTCACGACATTCAAAATAAAATGTTTATTGATTGCATTAATATAAAGTTGCGTTTGTCCATGGGTCGATTTAATATTACAAATTGAGTTTAAGTTGTTAAACACAGAAAGATTCAATTTGTGATTCGATCTAAAATTAACGTTCACGATCAGTAAATAAATATGAACAATTTATTTTGATAAGATCGTCTCGATTTTATTAAAGTCTGTCTTTGACTTTGGTAATAAAATTGAGAGTACGTTTGGAACGTATTGGACGGGACCACGTGAAATTAATTTGTGACATTGACCATACAAATTTAATTTCACTTGATTATCGTACGTCGGACCTTAATCCTAATAGGATAATGGACTTCGATTACTAACTTGAAGTTCTTTGAGGTATCATGGGTGAGATCAAATTGCTGATCAATATCTCGATACTTTGGGAATTAAAGTGAACTAACGAGGAACATATATTCGTATTATGGAATTCGTCACCTTTTAGGTATGATCATAATCTCACTGGTTCTTCTAGTGGACAGTTGAATCTGAGCTCAGTAATTCGACAGTGACTGTTGAATTCTATGATGTGATGGGATCACATCGAACTGTCAGATAGAAGATGAGAGTTGAGAATTTATGAATATTCGGAGAAGTGCATTTTGGTCATTTTAACTTGCTCCGAATATTCGAGTTGATCGCGGGGGTAACATGTAAGAAGGATAAGTCAGAGGATATAATTATTGATTAATTGTTTCAGTAATTTCAATTTTACTAAGAGTGCAATCTCGTTCTTTTAGTGGAATAGAACGTGATTAATAAATTAATTTTGACTGATCAAGAGTTGATCGGGTCATAATTAATATATTGGAGCTTAGTTTAATTGGGTCCGATCAGGTTCCCTCGGTGGCTTCACTAAAATGGATTTATACAGGCTTATTAACTGTATTGGGTTGTGCAGAAATGAGCCTGGGTTATGGTATTAGGCCTGGTAGGATTTTGGGGTGTAAAGAGGTTACAAATAGTCTCCCAAGACTATTTTTCTTAACCTAATTGGCAAAGTGGCGAAACACACACTAAAGTGTGTAGTGTGTGTTTCCTCTTTACAAAGAAACCCTAAACCTAGTTTAACATAGGTCTTGAGAAAGGTGACCACACACCTGCACAGCTGCCATTGGAGAACACCGAGGAAAGCTTGAGGGTTTGAAGTTTTGGTGAAATCAAGAAGCAGCGAAAAGAGATTATTGTAAAGCACGCTACAAGGGTAATATCTCTTTCTTTTTATGTGCACAAAATTATTTATTTCAAGTTGAATACATAGAACAGAAAATCCTGTAACGGGATGATCTATCACAAGAAATCAATTTTTGTGAGTAGAACAACCCGGGTTCCCAACAGCATGAACACTCAAAGTCCTAAAAGTTCAATATTTTTATGTCTAATCTGTCCTTTGCTCATATATAATTCACAAGGAGTCTAAGGCTCCGGTAGGTTGGAATTATAATCCCAAACTAGTACTTTTATAAAATTCTTTAAAATTCATTAATATTTGAACACTCAAAACTTGTAGACACTTCTAAAAAGTTTCTATAAGAATTACGATAAAATAAATCAGTACTTTTAAAGGGTTTCACGAGGCCTACATGGATTAGCACTAAACTTTTGAAGAATAGTTATATTGTCACCATATTTTTTATTCGTTACACTACATTATTATTACAATTAATTCCTCAAATTTTGCAAACTTTAACAATTATTTCCCTAACCTTTTTCATTGAATTACTATCTTCAACCATTCATTAATTAGTATATCTCATCCTTGATTCATTATTTAGTACTAGTATTTACCTAGTGTGATGTAATGTAGTTATTTCTGAAATATCCATTTCGATAAATATTCGTAAAATGTTAATACTTTTCCACAAAATTATCAAAAAAAAATTATAAATGTGTGTTTATTCTCAACCAAGCATATATTTATAAATATTTAATCAATAAAATTATACTTTTATTTACAAAATAAAGAAGTTAAAATAATAATTACGAAAAATCTTCAATTATCATGATATAACAATCGGACAACGTGAGAGATCAAGAAATTATATCGAAAACCTTATACCATATAATCTTTACCCAATTATTAAAACTAAGAACGATTAAAAATATTAACATCTATTTGATAACTTTGTCTATAAATTTATTTACAGACAACACATTTTTCATCAACTTGTTAACTATATACATGTTTTAAAATCATTTTTCAATCATGTATTTTATCTCGAAAACAATAATATTTTTTGTTTATAAACAAAAGCAAAGCCTTTAAACGGAGGTTTGAATTTATTAAATAGTTAATATATATATATATATATATATATATATATATATATATATATATTTCAGAAAATATGATTTATTATTTAAACGATAATGAATATTATCTATACAGATTTTTATTTTATTCTATTTTTATTTGAGTTTTTTTCAACAATTGTACTTGCATTTTGGAGGGAAAATAAAATTTAATGCTTCTCTCTCTTCACTTCCACTTTTATATAGATGACTAGTCTGAGCATGTGCGTTGCACGTTAATTATATGTAATAATGCATTTGATAACATTCAAACTATCTATTTATATTCCTAGTTCTAATTGGAATCAATGTGTATTCTATTGATGCGAATGTTGGTATTTACTTCAAAAAAAAAAAAAATCGATGCATGCAACACAATAGTCAAGATTATAAGTTTGTACTATGCACATGCAGAACACCTGGATAATGTAAATTGAATAATAGACTGAATTAGTAAACAAATGGAGAGGTTTGCAGAAAAACAGTTGAAGGTAAAGAGAAATAAACAATTTTGATAAACATAGAAGTTTCCATAGCTGTCAATTACATAATGCAAAATATGAAGTAAGTATACATCAACAAACCAAAAGTTATCTTGTAGTCTGACAAGATAACTTCCACATTGTTTAGTATTCTTACACACATAAGTTCATAGTTCTACAGTCCAAAGGAACTAAACAAAGTAAGCAAAATGGACAAGCATGAAAGCTAATATACTATAATCTTTATAAATTAGAGATTTTCCAATTAATTTGGGGAAATGGTCTTTCTTGCTTAAAACACCATTTTACTTTTGTGAGCAAAAAATTCCTCTCAACAGATTCTTTTATCTTAGAATCAAAACAATGCACTCCACCTGCACAAACACTTGACAGATCAAACGACTCAAACATATGCATAAATGAGTTGACATCTTATAACTGCGTACAATTAAAAACAAATTTGAGCTTCTTCAAATAATAAAAATTAAAATGTTCTCTTACAAGTCACATTGATGAATGTTCAATTTTACACATTTAAAACATCAGCTGTAATTAATCAACTTATATAAAATATAAATTCCACAAATAAAAAAACCCAAAAAAAAGAAAGGAATTCTTTAATCGATTTCATATATCCACAGTAATAAAAGAACCAAACCAGAAACTGAACTCAACTACGATCAATGAAGATAAAAAACCATCTAGAAAATACATAAACCCATTAATCATAAAGAGAACTCAATAAAGTCAAGTTTGAAGCAGTCAACATAATCAAAACATTAATTTAGACCCCCGAGGCAAATTTGAAATTTCACTTTCAATACAAACAATTCTAATACCCAAAACCCAAAAGAAACCTCAATTAAAATCATAAAGAATGCAGAAAACAATAAAATTAAATTAAAAACCTAGGTAGAAAGGATGATATTCTTACCACTTTTGGTTGAGATTTGGAGTTTGTTCCTGCCACTACCATAAATGAAGGTTTCTTTTCGGATTCATCACCATTACTTCACTTGTCCATAGCCATATTGAAGCCCTCAATGTGAACGGCCTAGCCTCTTTCTCCTGACATCAATTAAGTTAGTCAAACTTCCATGTAAGATATTATGATTGCGTGTAAATAATGATGACACGTTCGCGTGAGTTAGGTCCGAAGGAAATCCATAAGTATCCCGTAAATCAAATGCATCCTGCAATCATATCATCTATCATAGTAAGAAACGAGAAAAACCAAATTGGCTATCCAAAGACTATTTGATTCATCCCCAATGACACTAAACTGAGAATTAGCCTATTAGGGATAGTTTTAAGAATTATGGGTGTGATAACAATCAAAAGTTCAATTGAGTCCTGGAATAAAATTTTAACAGGTTTGTCAAAATGCAGAAATGGAAACTATTCAAAATTCAATTATTGTATTATAAAAATACTATAAAATTTTGTTGATTCATTCATGAATAAAAATAAACAAAGAAATATGTGCATTTTTACCTAATAAACAGAACAATAGATCAACTAAACAGTTCCAAAAAATAAATTGAAACCATTTTTTATTAAAGATTGAACAAACAAATATTATTTAACTTCTAATCCAATGAATTTAAATAGAGAATGCTGAAAATCCAAGAAACTTATATGTTTTGTCGTATTCTCTGTTTTGATTAAATAAAACGGAGAATGCAAGAAAAACCTGCAAAATGAAAACCAAGATATTAGTCATATTTTCAATTTCATTATATAATAAAACCTTCATGTTAAAATAATATTCCAAACAAAAGAAA
This sequence comes from Ligustrum vulgare, assembly GCA_963555705.1. Lineage (NCBI taxonomy): Eukaryota > Viridiplantae > Streptophyta > Magnoliopsida > Lamiales > Oleaceae > Ligustrum > Ligustrum vulgare. The sequence continues at coordinate 55,649,734 of OY743169.1, read as the reverse complement.
TCATCATTGTACCCGAATAATCAAGCAAGCTCTTATACGAATGCAGAGAATAGTTCAAGAAGGAATTGTTAAAAAATTATAAGTCAATGAAGCTTGAACCAGCCCTAGCTCATTTTACACTAATGTTAAGTCTTGATTATAAAAACCAATGACAGAAACTTGAGATTCCTTTGTGTCTTTTTAAGTGTATAAAATCATATTATCACAGATACCCATTGATCAAAGTCAAAAAGTACCGGATGGAAAAATGTTTTTAAATTATAATTAGATACACCATAAGAAATTGAATGTTCAACTTAATAAAAAAATCAAGCACTGCTTTCACTTTCGCACCAGAAGGCACACAAAACCTATTTGCAGAACATTGAAAGATTTAAAGAAGGTATGTATAATGTGTAATGTGTAAGTATACTATGTATGTTTATTATAATGAGCCAAACTATGTGTATCCAACTAAATTCCATACCAAAGAATGAACAGACAAGACGAAATTTCTAAAAAAAAAAAATTACCTTACTTCATAGCAGACACTAAATCAACTCTACAAGAACCAAAAAAAAAAAATGAGTTCAAAATACATCACATAGAACCAATACATCAAACGAAATTTCTGGAAAAAAAAAAATTACCTTATTATAGAGCAGACACCACATCAACTCACCACGAAACCGCTTCTCAATTCTGGAACAAAACAATATGTTTTTGAAGAAATTAATGGAATTGGAATCCTCAAAACAAAAAGGGAAAATAAATACATACACATGGAGGATTTGAAGTCATTGATCGATAGAAAGGAGAAGAGGGACCAGAAACAGCGCTCGAAAGGAGGCGATGGATTCGGCTCGAAATGAAGATGCAGATTCCTATGCTCGGAAGGAGGCGACAGATTCAACGATGAAGGAGGAAAGAAAATGAAAGCGGCTCCCGTAGGTTAGGGTTCGAAAGAGGCAGAATCTGTAGAAATGAAAAAGGCATTTTTTTTCTTTTATCCTACACTCATAAAACGACGTCGTTTCACCTTTGCTAATGCGACGACATTTTGGTCGAAAATGTGGCACTGTTGGGAGACTTGCACTCTTTTTATTTACTTAAGATTATGATCACAATTTCTCAAATTATTTTTTAACAACACAAATTATTTTATTTAATTTTTAACCACACATCTTATCCAGAAAACTCAAATAATACACATTATAAATCAAATTTTATTTATTTCATCCTCCAAACGGAGCCTAAGGATAGCAATTCTTTTATTTGGTAAAAGAATGTGGTAAATTGTTTTATTTCTGTTTTCGAAGTAAGATGTGTAGTTGAAAAGTATAGAAAAAAATATGAGTGACTAAAAAGTTATTTGAAAATTATGTAATTTATAAATTGATTTATAAATTAAAAAGATTCTTTCGACAAACAATTTTTATTTTTTTTATATACTCTAATTGACAAGAGAATGACAACGTTTGACAACGTGACAACATTTCGTTACTCTAATTTTTTAAAAAGTAAAAGATGGTGAATAAAAAATCTTGATCGGTTGAATTATTATTTTTTTTTAAAAAATTGTCAAGTGATACCAAACAGAGGACTTTTGAGTAGGAGGATTTGCTTCCATCACTGAAATAGAGTATGTTAGGTTTCCAAGTATTCATAAGTATTTTGATCGAAAAATAATTTTTATTAAATTAATTTTATTCACACGTCTCGTAAGATTAATAAGTAGTACTTCTCAACCCTAATTATAAATAAACATATTTTCATTTGATATAAAACTATTTTATTAGCAGATACAGCTAAATCATTAATTTTGACAGTATTAAAAAATGTATTCAAATGTTTGAAATGTTGTTCTAAACTATCTGAATAGATTAAAACATCATCAATGTAAACAATGATAAAATTTTGAAAGGGATTGAAAATACCATTCATAATTTTTTGAAATTCAGAAGGAGCATTTTTTAGACCAAATGGCAGGACATTCCATTCATATTGGCCAAAAGGAACATTGAATGCAGTTTTGTATCTATCTTCTTCTTTGAATTGAATCTAATAAAAACCTGACTTCATATCAAATTTTGAAGAAAAACTCTAGATAGAAAAATATCTTTATACCATCTAAAATCATGTAATTTTGGGCAGGTTAAATTCATCAGTATTTCAGCTGATCTATCTAACAATGTCGTTGGAGTTCCAATGAAATGTTTGATTATAGCATAAACTAATGCCATAAAGCAATCAGAGATTACTTCATCGCCTTCAATTTTGGTAGCATTAATGACTTCACCTCTATCATCTGTAGATAGATAATGAACCCACCAACCTTTGAGTTGACCAGTAAAGCCTGTAATCAGATTTCTACAAGCAGTATTTTCGTCAACATGGCGACATTTGTATGCTTCATAACAAACAGCCATTTTTTCAATAGTTTGAATTATTTGAAATTCAGTTAATCCGTCAAAATCCCATTCTACAATTTCATCTCCTAAATAGTTTTCAGTAACCTTTCTTTTAAAAGAACTTTCTTCTAAAAGAAGATCAAGTTGAGATGGACGATTGGTTGGAAGTTTTGACGAATTAAATCTTTTAGTCCCAGTAATTAAATTTGCTCAAAAAGCTTTCATCTTTTGAAAGATTCATCTTCTTTTCAAGCCTAAGTTCAAGTCCCCAGTCTTCGAAGGACAAAACCTTGCAAATGGAGATTTTTGAAAAATCAATTTTTTGAGAATTTTGAGGATTTGGGGTGTGAGTAATAACTGCAGATCCTGTTTTGAGGAGGATCTTCTCATAGAACTCATGAGGTTTGTTGATAGAAGTTGGAAAAAATTGAAAATTTGAGGGAAAAATGTCAGTAAGACATTCTTCAAGACTTAAGTATTTTTCAACCCAAGGAGATTCCATGCACATATCATTTTTGAAAGTATTTTTGCAAACATATTGAAAAGGATTTTTGTTGATTTCAGGTAGCTTTCCAGAGCCAACTTGAACGGCTTTTTTGAAGTTTGAAGGGGTTGCCTTTTGAGAGGCTTGAGACCCCTGAGGAATTTTTCCAAGAACTAAAAAATTGTTTGAAGTTGAAAGGGAAGATTGTGAAGAACTTTGAACGGGGTTCTTGTTTTGTTTCTTTTGAGTTGAAAATCCGGCCTGGGAAGATGCCATTTCTTCCTGAACTTGATTATACCAATCAATATTGGTATTAACATTTTGAATTCTCCTTTGAACACTCTTTGAGGGAGGCCTTACTTTTACTCGAATTCGCACACTCTCTCTTGTTGAGGAATTCTCTTGTAAGGAAGTCTACCAAAATGTTATTTTTTCCTTCAATATATAGAATTTTGAAATCAAAACACGACAAAATGACTTGCCATCTTGCAAAGATATGTTTGGAAACGAGATTTTTGACGTCCTTTTGAAGAACTTCTTTTGAGGCTTTGCAATCAGTTTTCAGAATAAATGATTTATTGATTAAATCATCTTGGAATTTTGAAACACAAAGGACTATTGAAAGGATTTATTTTTTGATAGTAGAATAGTTAACTTGAGGACCAGTCCAGACACCAGAATAGTACCTAACTAACTGTTCCTGTTTTTGACCCTAATGGAATCTGCTTTAAGACTCCACCAAACCCAAAATCTGACGCGTCTGTCTCAACGACAAGATTGGCATCCGGGTCGATAATTGAAAGACAAGGAATACTTTTGACTGTTTTTTTGACACTTTGGACAACTAAGGTACACTCATGCCCCCAAGGTGATGGCTTTTTGTTCAGTCTTTTGAAAAGTGGTGCACACAGTATCCTGATATTTTGAATAAAGTCTGACACGTAATTAACGTATCCAAGAAATCTTTGAAGTGGTGTCTTATCAAGGATTTGATTTGAAAATTTGTAGGAAAATTCTAAAGATCTTTGAATTGGTGTAATTGTACCTTGAAAAATCGTATGTCCAAGAAAACGTATTTTCGTTTGACATAAAACTATTTTCTTAGCAGATACAGCTAAACCATTAATTTTGACAGTATTAAAAAATGTATTCAAATGTATGAAATGTTGTTCTAAACTATCTGAATAGATTAAAACATCATCAATGTAAACAATGATAAAATTCGGAAAGGGATTGAAAATATAATTCATAATTTTTTGAAATTCAGAAGGAGCATTTCTTAGACCAAATGGCATGACATTCCATTCATATTGGCCAAAAGGAACATTGAATGCAGTTTTGTATCTATCTTCTTCTTTGATTTGAATCTGATAAAAAATTCAATGTTCTAATTTTATTTTGTGTCAAGTATGTCTTCGTTTTCAAAATTATTCAGGGGATCTGGTAGTTCTAGAAATAGAACTGATGATTTGAAAAGTATTTCTCAAAATAATAAGGATGAAGAAATTTCTCAAAATGAAGACGAAAAAGTTTTGAATTCTTTTAACTCAAATGAACTTCAAATTTCTCAAATTGAAAATTTACTTCATAACTGGACAATTCCAAAGGTAGACAAAATCTCTATCTATGAAATTTTTCGGTGTGATTTCACTCAAAATTATGTTATCAAAACACTTGAGCAAACACTTCGTATTGAAGGACTCAAGTCTGAAGTTTCATTATTTTCAAAAAATTCTATACTAGAACATCGTAAGAAATTTAAATTCTTGCATATTGGTCTAGTTCAAATTGCATGTAAACCTTTGTTTCGCTTAGTTTAGATATTCCTGTCTTGCTCACTTTGCGTGATCAAAGACATTCTAACTTCGAGCATTCCTTACTCACTGTTCTAGAGTTAAATGAAATCATGTCGTTGATTGTTAGTTACCTCCTGAATTATCTTCCCGAAGGAAGGATCTGAAGCACACATATCCGGAAAGACCTCAAATCCAACCACGTTGGAGCTTATGGTGGTGAGGAGTGAAGAATGACGACTCAAGGCATCTGCGACACGATTCAAATTCCCAGCTTGATACCATAGTTAAAATGTGAACTCCTGCAAGTACTCCACCCACTTGGCATGCTTTCTACTCAGCTTGTGTTGACCATTGATATACTTTAGCGCCTCATGATTTGTGATAAGAATGAATTCCCTCTGCACCAGGTAATGAAGCCAATGCTTCAAAGAACGAACTATGGCGTAGCATTCGAGATCATAAGTGGAATAGTTCCTCTTTGATCCTTATAGCTTCTCACTGAAAAAGGCTATTGGGAGTCCCTTCTAACTCAAAACACCGCCAATGCTAACTCCAGATGCATCACAATTTACTTCAAACACATTTTCAAAATTTGGAAGTGCCAAAACTGGAGCCTCTGTCATCAGTTGCTTGACTAACTGAAAACTGGCCTCTGCTTCCTCTGATCATTTGAATTCACGTCCCTTAAGACATTCTGTGATAGGAGCGATCAAAGTGCTGAAGTTTCTGATGAACAGGCAGTAGAAGGAGGCCAACCCATGGAAACCTTTGACATCGTGCAAGGTTTTCGGCTTGGGCCACTCCAATACTGCGTCTATTTTTGACTGATCTACAAGAACACCATCAGTAGACATAACAAAACCAAGAAAAGTAACGAAATAGGAGAAGAAAGAACACTTCTTCTGATTAACAAATAGGTGCTCTAACCTCAACATATCAAAAACTGCACGGAGGTGGTCAAAGTGTGACTCCCACGTCGGACTGTAAATGAGGATATCGTTGAAGTAGACAACCACAAACCTCCCCATAAAATGTCGTAACACCTGATGCATAAACCTCATAAAGGTACTGGGTGCGTTGGAAAGCCCAAAGGGCATGACCATCCACTCATACAAACCATGTTGTGTCTTAAACGCTGTCTTCCACTCGTCTCCAGGCCTGATTCTGATCTAGTGATATCCGCTCTTAAGATCAATTTTCGATAAGACCTTAGAAACAGATAACTGATCTAACATATCATCTAAACGAGGAATGGGAACTTGTACTTCACTGTAATTCTGTTGATTTCCTTCCTATCAACACACATACTCCAAGAACCATACTTCTTCGGCACCAGTAGAGTAGGGACGGCGCATGGGATCATACTCTCACGAATGTAGCCTCTTTCCAAAAACTCAACCACTTGTCGCTGCAACTCTTCAGCTTCCTTGGGACTGAGATGATAAGCTGGTCAATTTGGCAGGCTTGATCCCGGAGCAAGGTCAATCTGATGTTGAATATCCCTCATAGGTGGCAACCCCAGAGGGAGATCTTCAGGTATAAAGTCAGAGAATTTTGCTAGCACCTCCTGCACCTCTAATGGTGGTTCCAGATCCTTGTCCGTTGTTTTATTTTTCTGGGGCAGTAAAGCATAGACCACATCTTCACGTTCAATCGCTCCTAAAAATCTGGACATAGAAAGCAGGGTAGCATTATTGACTACGGGAGCAGGAGTGATTTCTTCCTTAAGTGGTGCCAACATAACCTTCTTCCCTTTGATGCTAAGGGAATATGTATATTTCCGCCCATCATGAATGACACTGCGATCATACTGCCAAGGGCGACCCAACAATATGTCATAGGCATCCATCGACACAACGTCACACCATGCATTGTTCGAAATTTTTCCTGCCGATTGAAAAAGATACTAGATAGCGTCTTGCAACTAATACTTCACTGCCCTTACTCAACCACTACAACTGATATGGCTTGCGGTGTTGATCATTTTTTAACTGTAACTTCTGAACAACTTCTTCGGACACCACATTTTAACAGCTTCCACTATCAATGATCAATTTGCAGACCTTATTTGCCACTATGCAGGTTGTGTGAAAGATGTTAGTTCTCAACCAGTCATCCCCAAAGTCGCCTTTGGGCATCAACAGGCACTTGCGCACGACTAGGGTCTCATGACCATCTCCATAAAGCACACCCCCCCTCTTCATCATCGTCATACACAGGATCTCTAATTTCCTCAACCTCGTCTGCTATCTCTTCCTGAACTAGGAGATTTTTACCTATTCGACTAGCTAGTTTCCTGCAATCAGTTACTCGATGTCCCCGTTCATCGCATCTGAAACACCTGATACCCGAACTAGGATTATCTCCCAGAGGCTATTGAGCGGGACGGGGTGTTTGTTGAGGGCGGGTTATCTGATTACCTTCGCTTCTGATTACTGGTTTCCTATTCTGCTATTTTTTCCCAACTAGCGCACGCTGGTATGCCTCAGAAACGGTCCATAGCGAGTGAAGTGATAAGTGTATTTTATACACTTATTTGTATGTCTAAATTAGGTGTAATTATTTTCGTTTAGGAATATTTGCTTTTTAATTTGTGTTTATCGTTTACTTTTCAGAAAATATCCCAAAAGGGGAAGAATGAAGCAATTGATGGAAAAATGACACAATTGGATGTTAATTGGAGCTAAATTGGACAAGTGAGGAGTTTGTGACAACAATCGGGAAACCTACATGGTGCCAAAATGAACGAATCAGAGGTTGAAGGACCCAAGTGAAGGAATTGAGAGCTTAAATGGGCAAATCGAGAAGAAGATAAAGTTTGGGGACTAAATTGCAACAATTGGAAGTTGAGGATTGAAGGTGCAATTAAAGTCAAGGACCAACTTGCACAGCCGGAAAAAGATGGAAAATTGCATTGCAACGTCCTTCCTCGTGATCGCAGGATTTCTACCACGTGATCGCGAAGTGCCTCGAATTTTTCAACAGAGAGTTTTACCTATGCCTACGCGATCGTGAGGTTTTATACCACGTGATCGCTTGGCTTTCCGGCTGGGCCAAATATGGGCTTTTTCTCGCGATTTTCAACAGCATTCTCGCTTTTGTTTTCTCCAAAACCTATAAATACAACTCATTAGGCACGAAAATAGGACCTTTGCCTCTCCATAGAACGAGCCACAACAGAGATTTTAATTAAAATTCTTGGAGATTCAAGCATTGCAGAGGCGTGTGAATTGAAGATACTTGAAGAATTGATAATTGGTGCAATCTTTCCATTCTTCTTTGTTATTTTCAATGAACGTTATATTTTATTGTTTTTGTTCTACAATCATGATGTGTAACTAATTTTAACGTTGGGATGAACGATGTAGCCTAGTTAATTATTTTAATTCCATATTCCTTTTTTTAACGCTTTAATGCATGTTTTGATTTATTATTGCGTTTAATGCGTGAATGAACTGGCCACTTATTCATGATTTTATGTGTTATTTCCATAATCCGAGAGGTGAGTTAATAACATAGATCTAGGTAATAAATCCGGTAATTGAACGAGAGATAGAGATATACTCTTGTAATTATTGCGATCGTGTGTGAATTCTTGTGTGTAATGCATCTAGATAAGGAATATTCGGACTCGCTGTAGAGATACATGGTTGACTTGTTTAGATAGAGTTGATTTAAACTCGAGAGAGGAATCTCAATTTGAATAAGTGAATCCGATCGATCACATATTTAGAAAATAAAATCTAGAATTGAAATTAATTTAATTGGTTAGGTGAAATCGTGAATGCCAACCACTTTACAATCATCTTTTAAAACAAAACAATTTCATAATTTAATTATTTAATTCATCTTCTTAGTTTTAATTTAAAACAGCAAATTCATTTGTCTGTTCAAATAAAGTTTAGAACTAAAATATTTTGGTACTTAGTAAACAGTCCTCGTGGGACGATAATCCGGACTCCTAGGTCCACTTTATTACTTCTCACGACCCGTACACTTGCGGGGATATCTCGCATCGCGAGATATAAGTGAACATGAAGGCTCAGGACATCTTGCAGGCCGGGGTTGCCTTAATCCCCCCAGATACCGTGCGACCATCTATTCCTCCGTCTCAGATAGATCATTTCGAGTGATCAATTGGTAAAATTCTTCAGTATAATCATCAACAGATCTCATGCCTTGCCTCAGAGATTGAGACTGCTGGAGTAGGGTTTCGGAATAGCAGAACAGAAGGAAGTGCCCTCTCATCTTCTTCTTCATCTTCTCCCCATCTGTTATTTTGGCCTTACCTTGCCTACTTCGTGAGTTCCTCAGCTGCTCCCACCAAGCAGATGTTCTTCCCTTGAGTTTGATGGCCACCAACCTTACTTTGATGCGATCCAGAACCTCCTTATACTCAAAGATACGTTCCACTTCATTCAACCAATCTAAGAAATCCTTCTTCCTGTAACGTACCAGAAAACTCGAGTAGATCCACCCGGAAGCCAAAGTCTACAGGACAAACCTCCCGACCACGGTGCTCCCCTCCTTGAGGATGGTTGTGATACGAGTTTTCGAAACTGGTATCGAAATCGTGACCCTCCAGTTCACGATCACCGAAATCCTGCACCGCTAGACGTTGAGTTAACTCTGCCACTTGCTTCTGTAAGTCTTCAATCGTCACATCCTGAACGTTTCGATTATGGTGCGGGACTTCCTCATTCGGAACCTGTCCTCTACAACCATGACCACCAACCATGATAGGACTGATGAAATCTTTCACCCAAGTTGCTGATGCTCAAATACCGATTGATGCCAGACAAAATAGTAATTATTCTGCAAGCTGTAATCAATAGACAATAACAGGAAAGAACGCAAGAGAATAACACCTAGAAAAATGAAAATATATTTATTATTCAAAAACAGATTAGGAATAACCCACAAGCCCGGTTAAATATCTACGGAATGTTAATTATCGGGATTTTTGCCAAAAATAGCAAATTTCCATTATTCATACAAAAAAGAAATACGGAATAAGAGAAGTAAGATCCCGAAAATCTGGCTTAATTTGAGATCGTAATCTCTGTCAAAAAGGAAAACGAAATATTACTAAAAAAAACTTTAAAAAAAAAACTTAAATATTACCATCAACGAGCTATCTGAATACTCGACTTCATCTGACTTGAATCCTCCTGATTGCATACCATTGCATACCATGATTCCTTTAGAAAATTTCTCCAACAATCCTCCACCATTTTCAAAATGAATGAAGTTTTTGAAAAATCTCGTGTAAATTTTCCAAACTTATGCATAAATTGTGTCTTTAGGATTTGAACCTTTACATAGTGAAAGTGTTTCAATTGTTAATTAAGGTGGGGTAATAGACAAGCTTTGAACCAGCGACCCTATGTGACTAACCAGAAACACCTCACACACTCATTTGAGCGTCTTTATTGCGTTCAACAACCGACATGTGAATAGGACATGTGTTCCATATCTTGGTTTTATTTTAAAGAATATCGTGAGTAGTTTGTCAAATTACTTTGGAGATGATACCATCCCCGACATTCATATAGGTATGTTTATCAAAAATGCCAACGTATATAAAGTAATTTATAGATATGTATATAAGTCTATTAAGAGCCATTTATCTCATCCTACCCTTACTGATACGTTCCCAAATATTTCTACCTTGGGATTAATTTAAATGTTTGCAATCACTCATATAATATACTTTACTCATTGAACCTAAGAACTCGATGTTTCAAGTGTTAGGTCGAGGTTCCATTATTGATGATTTTGAATTGGCTACAATCTCATTCCCTTTGACTTTTAGAAACTAAATCTCTTGCAAGGCCTTTCGTAGAATGATCCGCCAAGTTTTGACTTGGCTTCACATAATCTACGGTAATTACTCCATCCGAAATCATTTGTCTTACCGAGCTGTCTTAAACCAATGTGTCTAGACTTTCCATTTAAATTTGACTATATGCTCTAGACAACATAGCCTCACTGTCACAATGAATAGATACCGGAGGCATGAGTTTAGGCTAAATAGGAATTTCAATCAATAAATTCCTTAGTCATTCCGCTTCTTTACTACATGAAGCTAATGCAATAAGTTGCGCAGCCATGATATAATCCGCTATACAAGTTTATTTCTTAAAACCCCATGATATAACATCTCCACCAAATGTGAATATACATCCACTAGTTGATGCATGATCTTCTCGATCGCTAATCCAACTAACATCAGTAAATCCTTCTAAAACTAAAGGATAGCCTGAGTAATGAATATCATAATCCAGAGTACCTTTATGATACTTTAGTATTCAATTAACTCCTTGCCAATGCAACCGACTAAGATTGCTAGTATATCGACTCATTTTACTAACGGTAAAAGTGATATCTGGTCTTGTAGATGTCATTGCATACATAAGACATCCAATTACTCAAGAATAATCTAATTGAGAAACTACTCTATTGGTGTTACAAACATCCTAACATTTTAATCAAATGGAGTAGATAAAGACTTGCAATTGAAATGATCAAACTTTTTCAATACATTTTCAATATAATGTGATTGAGTAAGTACAATCCCATTTTCTTTCCTAATGATTTTAATTCCTAGAAACACATCCACAAGTCCCATCTCTTTCATATCAAAGTTAGATGACAACAACGACCTAGTAGAATTGATTACTTCTAAATTTGTTTCAAATATTAACGTGTCATCTACATATTGACAAATGATTACACCTTTGTGTTCATTAAACTTGCGATACGCACATTTGCTTGATTCATGGATCTTAAATCCATTGGCAACGATAATTTTATCAAATTTTTTGTGTTGTTGTTTAGGTGTTTGTTTAAGTTCATATAATGACTTAATTAATTTACGCACCTTTCTTTCTTGTCCTTGTAAGACAAAACCTTCTGGTTGCTCTATATTTTTTTCCCATCTAATTCTCCATTTAGGAATGTGATTTTAACATCCATTTGATGAATTTCAAACTTATAGATGGATGCCAAAGTAATTAAAGTTTTAATAGTAGCAATTCTAGCAACCAGTGCATAGGTATCAAAATAATCAAGGCCTTCTTTTTGTGTAAAGTCTTTTGCCACTAATCTTGATTTGAACTTATCTATTGTTCCACCCACTTTTATCTTCTTCTTGAAGATCCATTTGCAACCAATTGATCTACTACCCGAAGGAAGGTCTACAAGCTTCCAAGTTTTGTTATTCATGATTGATGACATTTCATCATCTATTGCTTCTTTCAAAAAAGTTGAATCATTAGTTTTCATAACCTCTTCATACGTGAGAGGATCCAACTCAATAGATTGAGTTACTACGATTTGTTTTATTTTTGAATTCCTAGTGCCTAGATGCATAATGAAGTCGGGTCCAAATGTTTTCTCTTTTCTAACCCTTTTACTTCTTCTAATTTCCAAAATTTCTTCATCTACTTTTCTTTTATTATCTTTGATTACCTCCAATTCAATAGAATCCGGATTAGTAGGTCTAGGAATAGCGTTGAAGTTATTTTCATAAAATATAGCATCTCTAGATTCTATCACAATATTAACTTCAACCGAGTTATAATTAGGTTCTATTACTAGAAACCTATAACACCTACTATGTTCTGCATATCCTAAAAATATGTACTTGTGACGACCCGAAATCTTGACCATTCGAGTGCCACTAAAAGTGACTCATATCATATTATCGAGACTTAAATAGTAATGTAAAATTATTCAAAAGAATAATTAGAATCCCATAATTTTATTTGTGAATATAAATAGAACATAATTTTCTTACATAAAGTTCAACATAATTATCTCATCAATCTTAACCACTTTTGCCACTTCCATGTTGACCGCCTCGAACCTTCAATTATCTGAAAATGGTAAATATCGTAGAGTGAGATTTATAAAATCCCAGTAAGTATACCAAGCATAAATTTTCTTTTGAAAGCATATGGATCATTTTCATCATAACATAGGATAGGATCGAAATACTCATAAATATAGGGAGACACAAGAATTTTACCGAACTTAAATGGCAAGAATTCTTATGTGTAGCGCTACTAAACTCCGGTCCCCTTAGCATAATCATAAACATATCATATGGAACCCATAACAATCTTGTGAGATTGATTTCATAGCAATGATCCAAACATTTTCATAAAAACATAAGATATACTTACTTGTCATAAAAACATACTTACTTTTCATAAAACATAAGGTGTATTTACCTTTCATAAAAACATACTTACTTTTCATAAAAACATAAGATATACTTACTTGTCATAAAAACATACTTACTTTTCATAAAAACATAAGGTGTATTTACCTTTCATAAAAACATACTTACTTTTCATAAAAACTTAAGATATACTTACTTGTCATAAAAACATACTTACTTTTCATAAAAACATAAGGTGTATTTACCTTTCATAAAAACATACTTACTTTTCATAAAAACATAAGATATACTTACTTGTCATAAAAACATACTTACTTTTCATAAAAACATAAGATATACTTACTTGTCATAAAAACATACTTACTTTTCATAAAAACATAAGGTGTATTTACCTTTCATAAAAACATACTTACTTTTCATAAAAATATAAGATATACTTACTTGTCATAAAAACATACTTACTTTTCATAAAACATAAGGTGTATTTACCTTTCATAAAAACATACTTACTTTTCATAAAAACATAAGATATACTTACTTTTACTTGTCATAAAAACATACTTACTTTTCATAAAAACATAAGGTGTATTTACCTTTCATAAAAACATACTTACTTTTCATAAAAACATAAGATATACTTACTTGTCATAAAAACATACTTACTTTTCATAAAAACATAAGGTGTATTTACCTTTCATAAAAACATACTTACTTTTCATAAAAACATAAGATATACTTACCTTTTAAAAGATTAAAATGAAGTGTAGTAGTAAATAGACCAAAACTTTCTTGACCACCTTGAATTTCTCTTACTTGTGGATTTTGTCAAGAGATTGGAAATAAGTGTATATGTGTAGAGTTGTGTGTAAAAGAGATGGGTTTAAATAGATGTATAAAGTTGGCATATTGTAAACATAATCATTCAATTCTATTAATTTTAACACATCATTTTCTTAAAGTAAAGCACCATTCATATACTTTTCCATATTTATACAAATAATATGCTCTTCATGATTATATATAATGGAGTATATAATTCATTCATATACTTTTCCATATTTATACAAATATTATGCTCTTCATGATTACATATAATGGAGTCTTATCAATCATTCATATACTTTTCCATATTTATACAAATATTATGCTCTTCATGATTATATATAATGGAGTATATAATTCATTCATACACTTTTCCATATTTATACAAATATTATGCTCTTCATGATTATATATAATGGAGTATATAATTCATTCATATACTTTTCCATATTTATACAAATATTATGCTCTTCATGATTACATATAATGGAATCTATCAACCATTTATATACTTTTCCATATTTATTAAATTAAGATTCTCATAATTATTATATATAATGGAACCTCTCATGCTTGCATATATTTTCTTAATTTAAATAATAAAAGTAATTTTTGTACAAATAAATATTGGGATAACATTGAATTAAGTACTTAGACTTAATATACTTTAAATCAAGAGAATGGAGATATTTTTAGAAATTCGGAATTTAATTTAAAATCGAACGATCTCGATTATTTCTTGACTTGGCTATACGAATACGTCGTGGCGTTAACTTAATAAAAATGGGTGAAATAGTAGCGACATGATTTTCTATTAAAATAATTATTAATCGCGTAAAAATTCTTGGTCGCTACAGTACTCTATTTATTTTTCTCATAACTTTTTAATCTTTAGATCAGGCAATCTAACTATTGCTCTACATTGACTAAAGAAGCTGAAGGGGAACAGTCTTAAGAGTAAATCAAATGAACGGTAGATTGCTGGAGAATATCTATTGATTTTTGGGATGGACTGTAGAAAAATCTACAACTTCCCCAAACACGTAGGTAAGACAAGTTAGGTTTTTGCTTTTTCCAAAGTTCATATGGAGTAACTTTGTTACATTTACTCGGAACTCGATTTAGGATATGACATGTGGTGAGCAAAGATTCACCCCAATATCCTTTACTTAACCTCGAGTTACTCAACGTAGCATTAACCATTTCGGTTAATGTCCTATTTTTCCTTTTGGCTATACCATTTTATTGAGGGGTATATGCAATAGATATTTCATGAATGATTCCAACATCTTCACAATATATGGGAAAGTGATATTCAGCTCCCTTATCACTTTCTAAGATATTTAATTTTAGTGTTGCACAAGTTTTCAACTTCATTTTTAAATATTTTAAATTTGTTCAAAACTTCGTCCTTAGAGAGCATTAAATACACAACAATATTTAGAAAAATCATCAATGAAAGTCACAAAGTAAAGTTTTCCTCCTCTACTAGGTGTGCTATTTAAATCACATACATTATTATGAACAAGTTCATAAAGAACTATTTCTTTCAATTTTAGGAAAATGAGTTTTTGTAATTTTAGTTTGAGCACATACTTTACATTTTCCTTCTAAGTTATGCTTGCAATTAGAAATTAATCCAAATATACTTATGTCATGCATTTTTCTATTATTTACGTGTCCTAAACGTGAATGCCACATAGATTAGGAATCAACAACAATGTAAATAGAATTTGTATTTTTATTCATAATATTGAGTTTGAACATTCCATCATACACGAAATCTTTTCCAGCAAAGACTCCTCCTTTAGACAATAAAAACTTATTTGACTCAAATACAAGTTTGAAACCACACTTATTAAGAAAACCTCCGGACGCAAGGTTCTTTCGAACATCCGGAACATGATAAACATCCTTTAAAGTGAGAGTTTTTCCGGAAGTAAATTCAGAATCAATGTTCCCTTTTCCAAGAACATTTGTGGTGGTAGAGTTTCTCATGTAGAGAATTTTCCCAACTTCAATGGATTCATAAGTGGTGAAAGTATTTCGATCCTTACTAACATGACTAGTGGCACCAGAATCGATCCACCACTTATTATTTTCCTCCACCATGTTCACTTCACTTATCATAGTCACGAAGTTGGAGTTCACATTTTGTTTCTTTTTCTTTGCAAGAAGACAATCCCTTTTGAAATGTCCCAACTTTCCATAATTGAAATAATGTCCCTTCTTTTTCTTGTCTTTGTTTTTTGAGTCAAATTTCCTCTTTTAGGTTTTGAGAAGTTTTGTTTATTTTCCATTGTTGGTGTCTTTCCCTTCATCTACTATATGGACATTAAAATTCTTCCGAGTTGTTCACTCTAAAGTCCTCTTCAATACAAAGATGTCGGTCCAAATCTTGAAGAGAAATGTTATCCTTTCTATGCTTGAGATTTTTCTTGTAATCTCTCCAACTTGGGAGAAGTTTGTCATTATAAAAGATATAACAAATGATTCGTCCATATTCATGTCATGTTGTTGAAATTGGTTATATATATGAACTATTTCATGGAATTGTTCAATTACCTTCCTATTATCCACCATACGATATAGATGAAATTTGTAGGCAATAAATTTCTTACTTGTAGCATCTTTGGACATTTATTTTGCTTTCAATGCATCCCAAATTCCTCTTGCACTTCTTTTTTCATGGTATTGATCAAACAAAGCATCCGACATGACATTGCATATATGACCTTTGCATATGTAGTCATCTTGTTCCCAATTTTGCATTGCCCTTGCATTTTCCAAACATTCATCCTCAAGTTCTTTCAGTTTTGAAGTGGTTAGGACAAAAACCACTTTAAGAGTAGTGAGTGTAACTTATTTTGCCAACGCCTAAAGTTCGATCATTCAAATCTTTCCAATTTCACGAAGTCCATAGCAAGATCACCAAACGAAGAAACCTTTGGTGCCATCACAATAATTATGAAAGAAAATAAAGTCTAAAGATTGTTGAAACAAAATTGGTGATGTGATGACAAAACTTCGTAATAACTTTGACAATTTGAAGGAACGACACTCGCTTTCCTTTAGACTTTACTAGTCGTCTACCCGTGCGATGCACGAAATATATAATTTTTAAAATATCTTGATCTAATCATATCAAATAAAAAACATAATTTCAATAAAATCTCAATACAAAATATTTTTTAATTTGAAACTTTAAAAAAGACAAAACTATTCAAAATAAAAAAAAATACTACATGTACACTAAGTATACCGCGTCACTCAAAATTTGGCACTCATTTAAATTTTTTATATAATTTTTTTTCTCTGAAAATTTGTCACCTCATCACCTATTTTCCTTTAAATATTTTATAATATTTTATTAACTATATTTTTTAATGTGTTGCTTACATATATTTTATTTGAAATCCAATATATTAATTAATATATTTTATTTTTCCTTGTTTTTTAAACATGTCAATTTTTGTCAAAATAATGAAATGATTAAACCTCCGTTTGGTAATAATGTTTGGTTTATAAACTTGTTTATTTATGATTTTGAGGTAATTGAAAATTGGAGGGAGAAAATATGTGTGGTTAAAAAGTTAATAGAAAATAATTAATTATTTTTGTAATATGCATATTGAAGAGCTTATTCATTTATTGACAAATTAGAGAGTAAAATTTCAATAATTTTATTTATTTATTTTCAAAATATATTAATTCAATTTTTTCATTTCTAATTTAACAAATTTATATACCGTGACATTTATTTATTTTAAAATATATTAATTCAATTTATTCATTTCCTACATAACACATGTTATGGAATTTGAAACTTAAAAAAAAACTAATCAAGAAAAAAAAAAATCTGCATGTAAACTCAGTGTACCGCGCCACTCAAAGTTTGACACTTAATTAAATTTTTTGTATAAATTTCTTTTTACTTTTATTTACGTTTTTCTTTAAAAAATTTCCCACCTTATCACATATTTTCCTTTTAATATGTTAAAATTTTTAATTAACTTTATTTTTTAATATGTTACTTACATATATTTTATTCGAAATCCAATATATACTAATTAATATATTTTATTTTTCCTTATTTTTTAAGCATACCAATTTTTGTCAAAATGATGAAATGATTAAATTTTCTAACAATTTATCATTGGTGGCAAAAAATTGATAGCAAATAATTAATTAATTTTGTAATATAATTATTGAAGAACCTACTCATTTATTGACATATTAAAAAGTAAAATTTTAATGATTTTATTTATTTATTTTCAAAATATATTGATTCAAAATCTTCATTTCTAACTTAACAAATTTATATAGCATGTATTTTTTATTTTCAAATATATTAATCCAAAATTTTCATTTTCAATTTAACACATTTACATAGATATGACATTTATTTATATTCAAATATATTAATACAATTTTTTCATTTCATACATAACACATTTACATAGATATCACATTTATTTATATTCAAATATATTAATCCAAGTTTTTCATTTTCTACATAACACATTTACGTAGGTATCACATTATTTATGTTCAAATATATTAATCTGATTTTTTCATTTTCAATTTAATACATTTACACATAGTATATTTATTACAATTCTTACTAAATATGTAATAAATAATAAATTTTCCTACAAAAATATTTCTCTTTTCTTTATTTATTTTTATGTATTTTTTTATACATAAAAGTAGAAATGAGGAGAGAGACTCATTAAATGCATTTTTCCCTCCAAAATGACTCTCTCTCCTCACTTCTACTTTTATATATATAAAGATTTGTCTCACCAAACAGTCTGCACGGGAATCCAAATAAGCCTTCAAGAAACAATAGAATCAAAGTTTTTTTTTATAATGAACGAGCAATATCCGGCAACAAACCCGAACACAAAGACTATATAAATAACACAAGAGAGTCTAGTATTCAAATCTGGAGTAATTGAATATTAGAAATTTGTATATAAGAGAACAAGATGAGCTTAATGCAAGAATATAAAAGCAAGTAGAGAAGAGAGGAGAAATTCAAGTTGTGTATGAATCAACCAACTTTGAATCCTTTATATAGAGTATCAAGAGGTGTATTATCAATAGATACAACCTTTACAGTTGATACAACTCTTCATGGTTCAATTTTTTCATGAAAAGTCATGTAATATATGAAAATGTGCAAGAAAAATTCAAGTTCAAATATGTCCAACGGTAATCTCGGATAACCAAGCGAACCCTTGGTTATACTTCAAGCGATCGCTTGGCTATAAGTTTTCCCAAATATTTAACAATGACATGCTATGTGTGATCGCTTAGTACAAACTTTTTAACACTTTTTTTTTTCAATATTCCATTTTACTTTCTTTTTATCAATCATTGCATACCATGATTCATTTAGAAAATTCCTCGAACACTGAGAGTGAGGAAATCTCAACTGAGTGGCAGCTACGGGTGGAAGTTTGAATCCTACCAAAGATATGGATGAGACTCTTTGTAAGCGCGGTTAAATAGCAAGCTTAGTTAAATAGCAAACTCTCCACCATGCTTCACTGAGGTACATATAGCAATTTACATCATTTACAAATCTTCAAGACAGAAGTTGTAGGAGCTCCTAAATTTAGAGTTCAACTTTTTTTTTTTATTATGTACACTAGCATTTTTCATGTCTACAATGTGAACTTTGGAGGTGCTCTAAAAAATGCACAGATGACGACTCCTTGTATTACACTTTGTAGGGGTATTTTTCACATTGGAGAGATGAGCTAATTACTAGTTTATGAAAAATTATGCACTTGTTTTGTTGGAAAATAAAATTGATAATTGATATACACCTCAATGAATTATTGAGTACATATAATTTTTTTTTTTTTTTTTTTTTAAGAATTTAAACTTTTTAAATGAAGCAATTTTACGAATTGGCTTCTGGTAAAAGTCTAAAACCCTAAAGATCCCATCACACAATGTGCCAACGAATGAACAAGAAGAGCACAGACTGCACAGTGGGGAAAAATGATAATGGGCCATAAAAATTAAGTAATGTATGTAATTATTAGGGCATATGAAAACTTTATTTCTTTAATGGAAGACCAGAAGTGGAAAACAGAGAAATTCCATATGATTAAAAACCAGATGAAATTACTACTCATGATTGGAACTCCATTATAATATCAACATCAAACCCAGTAACCAAAAATTCAAGTAATAAAGTGAAGATTAATCCATCTTAACCAAAAAGTTTACTATTGATTTGCCATGAGATTGACATGTGGGAGTAAAATATTCACTGTTGAGAATTTATTATATCCAACAAAGTAGGCTATAGTTTTTTAGCATCCATTATTTGTTTGCTTTTCATACAGCCAGATAGAGGCCACTGCTGACATGACTTAAAGTAAAAATACAGAAAAGAAAAGAAAAGACTCGGAAGAACCCTAGTTTCCCTATATTTGTATATATGTATTACCCTATGCATTTATTATTTCTACTAGCTGTAAACTTACGTAAATTTCTTTTATACAATTATTATAATTTATAAATAAATTTATAAATAACACAATTTTCTAAATTAATTTTTAATCATACATATTTTATCTCTTCAATTTTCAATCATTGATCTAACCTCCGTTCGGTAATGTCATTATTAGGGTTTATAAACCAATTTTTAAACTACACAATTCTCAAAATCAATCTCTAACCTTACATATTTTATCTCTCTAATTTTTAACCATTCACCTACCTAAAAAACAACAAAAAAAAAAACCAATTTTTTTTTTTTTACCACAGACACCGAACAAAGGCCTACTTAAAAAATACCAAAAATTCAAAAAAAAAAAAAAATTACAGCTATAGACGCCGAACAGTCCGTTAGTAAGTGTTTGTTAAATAAAAAAAATAAACTGAGTAAATGTTTATAAATCACAAGGTATTACAAAATAAAGAAATTGTTTTCTTTGGTATTTAGGCTTTATTTTTTAATGTAATCATTGTAATTTATAAATACTATACTTTTTCAAACTACTTTTTAATTATATATATTTGCTCTCTTTACTTTTTAACCATAAATTTTACCTCAAAAACATAAATAAGTGTGTGATTAAAAAGTGATTTGAGAAAATGTGTTATTTAAAAACAATTTGTCAAAAATAGACTTTGAAAAATTATGTTGTTTCTGTTCGATAACAAATAACAATTATAAATTAATTTGTTATGTTTTGAGGTAAAATATGTAGTTGAAAAATGGATAGATAAATTATGTGTGATTAAATGTGGTTTAGAAAATTTTATTATTTAAAATTGATTTATATTGTAATAATTGTGTTATAGAACAAATATGATCTATAAATTATAATGATTAAGGTAAAAATAATAATGAAGTATTAAGTGGAGGTGACGTCTATCTAACTTTTTTCTTGAAAAAAACAGTCTTTTATTCTTGCGCTGTTGAGATGGACGGATTCGCGTACGTATTCTCTGATGAAACTGAATCCTAATGCTAGGTTTAAGCCTCTTGAGATTGTAATATGGACTAAAAATTCTTACTGTCCCCACGCTGAAACTGGAGTAAAACCGGAAGATCTGGAGTTCAATTTCCACTCTAGAAAATGGAAGATATATTATTATGGGAACAAATTTTATCCTAATGGTGCTATGTTTTCTATGTATATATAATATATTAGGTGGCGTTGTGTTTGTATTTTATTTTATATTTTCATTTTCGAAAATATTTTGTGTTTCCTATTTTCATTTTTGTTTTCAAATTTGCTGAAAACGCGTTTGGTTTGTCATTTCTGAAAACTGTTTTTGAAAATGAAAAGCTGGAAAACACATTCTGTTTGAAATTTTCAGAATACTACTTAAACTATTTTTAATTAATTTGCTTGCAGAATACTACTAATTCAAACTCAAATTTCCTTTCATAATACACTAAAAACATGATTACATGCATGTAGCGCCCCGAGTTCCGTATACCCGATTCACTACGTCATTTTCTGTCTAAATTTTTCGAATAATATTTTTGCGGAAGAAATAATTGAAATTCATTTTTGGCAACATTAAATAAACTGTAATGGCCGCTAAAATTGAAAACATTTATGAAACCATTTGAAATAGTAAATCGAACCATTAATATTGTAAAGAAATTGTCAATATCATAATTTCTCAAATAAATGAACTTCTATAAATTATTCGATTGTTTGGAAAATACGGAAATCATTAACGTCAAACTTTCAACCGTTCAACGATTATTGCCACCATCATTCATCGCTCGCCACCGTCTCCGAAATCTGCAAAACTGTTAAAAAGTAGGGTGAGTATTTCATGGGGGAAATACTCAGTAGACTCATCGCAAATCAATTTAATTTATAAGATGATTAAACACATAAATCCCGGCTCTTTATAAAACGGGCATTGATAGAGCTTCTTTATAAAACTGCTCTTGATAAAACTCATATTGTGCATTACAGCACGGGACATATTTTGCAAATCATAGGCTCTTTGAAAACAGCTCTTTGAAAACCATATACTTATAAAAATATTTTAATTATGCCAAGCATAATTTCTTTTGAAAGCATAACATAAGATATGATTGAAATCCTCATAAACATAAATAGACACAAGAACTTTACCGAACTTAGGTGGCAAGAATTCTTATGCAGTAAAATCATAATAACAGTAAGTTTTCATCATAACATAGGATAAGATCGAAATCCTCATAAATATAAGAATTTTACCGAACTTAGGTGGCAAGAATTCTTATGTAGTAAGTATACCAAGCATAATTTTCTGAAATTCATAGGGATCAATTGCATCATAACATAACATAGGATCGAAATCCTCATAAACATATGCGACAGGAATTTTACCGAACTTAGGTGGTAAATCCTCATAAACATATGGAAAGATAGGAATTTTACCGAACTTCGTGGCAAATCCTCATAAACATAGGAGACACAAGAATGTTACCGAACTTAGGTGGCAAGAATTCTTATGTGTAGCGCTACTAAAACTCCGGTCCCCTTAACATATCATAACTTATCATATGGGACCCAAAACAATCTTGGTAGATTGATTTCATAGCAATGATCCAAAAAAACATTTTCGTGAAGCATAGGGTATACTTACTTTTCGTAAAAACATAAAGTATATTTTCTTTTCATAAAAACATACTTACTTTTCATAACAACATAAGGTATATTTACCTTTCATAAAAACATACTTGTTTTTCTTAAAAATTGACTTTCACAAGTCACATGACATTCATATGAAATCATAATTTAAATTAATTAATAAGTGCGAGTCTACCTCAAATCCGACGAGTGCAAAGTTGAGCGGGAATGACTTCAATTTCTTTAAATTCTCCGTACGCTTCGTCTTAAGCCAATAAGTCACTTTAGTATATCGAATATATAGTTCAAAATGATAAATTATAATTTGAGGACTAAAATTGATGTTTTGAAAGTTGAGTGACTAAAATGAATACTTTTGAAAGTTCAGGGACTAAAATAGATATTTTGAAAGTTGAGGGACTAAAATAGATACTTTTGATAGTTGAGGGACTCAAATGAATACTTTTGAAACTTGAGCTTAAAAGTAAATCAGCAGGGACTGAAGTGATCAGATTTTGAAAATGAAAGGGCTGATTAAAACTCATTTAAAACTTAAGGGCTGAAATTGATGATTTTAAAAGCTGAAAGGACTGAAATAAAACCTTTTTAAAACATAGGGACTGATTTGAAATAACTTTAAAAGATGGGGACTAATGATGCAAATTCTGAAAGTTAAATATAATATCAAATCTTTATCTTCTCTCTCTCACAACTCGATCCAAGCTCTCTCTCTCTCTTCGAACAAAACAGATCGAAGGAGGGACGCAGCGACTGCCTCGCCAAAATCCGACCTTTAGCCGGTGATTCGCCGGCGAACTCAACGGCGCAGGCTGCGGTGAGTGGCAGACAAAGCAGGGTTCAGATTTTAGGGCTTGGGTTTGAGAAACAAGGGCGAAAACGAAGCAAAAGTCGAAGCTGGAGATCGCGGTTTCCGGCGATGTAACCGACGATCGAGGTAGGTAGGTATTTTGGGTATTCTATTTCTTGGGTTTTGATTTGGGTGCAAGATTGATGGTTGAGCCGAGGCAAAAAGTGGCAGTTTTGGGCTGCGGAGAATCGGCGGTACAACCGGTGAAAATCAGGCCAGAGCTAGGTCGAATCAAGGTAAGGTTCTGGGCTTTGATTCCTCTCAGTTTTTGGGTTTTACTTTGGGATTGGGTAGTAGTGGTTTGTATTGATGACGGTTGTGTCCGTGTGCGATGGTGGTGGAGGTTGTGGTTTGGGTGTGGAGATGATGCCGGTGCTGATGGAGGTTGGTGGCGTGATGAGATTAAGATTCGGCAGTGATGGTAGGACTGTGCTTGCAGGCGATTGGTAATGGTTCTGTGAAGGGCTGCAACCGGTGGTTTGGGTTGCTGCAAGCTGTCGAGGTTGCAGTAAAATTGATCATGGTGTTGATAAGGGATTTTGGCTATGGTGGAGGTGCTGATGTTTAGACTTGTGGTGTTGGAATTGTGGCATGGTGGCAGTATGGTCTGCGTGATGGCGGTGTTGATTGATGATGATGAATATGGTTGGTCTATGTGTGGTAAATGGTGGCTGCTGATGGTTTCTGATCGAGGAGGTGATGGCAGAGTGATGGACTGTGGTTGCACTCGTCTGGGATGGAGATGGAGCTTGGTGCAGGTGATGAAGATGTATGCTTATATATATTGTATTGTGGAATCTAAGTACATGGAAGTGTGAGTTGTGCCATGAGTATTGAAATGAAGATGGGGTAGATGATGATAATGATGAAGATGCTTTGCTTTGGTGTTTGTATAATGAGATGGAATATGAAATAGATGTAAAATTTATATATATAATGATGATGTTTTTGTATAAGGAATTGTATTAAAACTGATATATTTTGGACTGAAAATAATAAGTTTGAGAATAAATAAATGTTGAGATTTTGGACTAAAATAATTCAATACGGAAAATTGGAATCTAAAATGATTTTGAAAATAATACTATGAATAAAATAATATACTTTTAGAAATTCGGATTTTAATTTAAAATCGAACAAATTCGATATCTCTTGACTTGGCTAGACGAATCCGTCGCGGCATTAATTTCAAAACAATAGCGACACAATTTTCTAAATATTAAAATAATTATTATTTGCATAAAAATTCTGGGTCGCTATAATCTTACCTCCTTAAAATAATTTCGTCCTCGAAATTAAACTTACTTAATCTTATAATTTCTGAATACTTAATCAGAATCTCTTCTTCTTATCATCGAATATTCCCAAAATAATCAAAGAATTACCTGAATATTCTCTCTACGTAACATATCAACATAATATCATCAACTTATCTTTCCAACATTTATAACCCAAAATTCAGTAAACAAATATCTCCCAAAACTAAGATTCTATACTTAAATGTCACCACATTTCCTGCAAAGTATTTCTTTCACTTGTATATACGTATGAATTCTGATTCAATACGGTACTCATTTTTACTTTCCACGTATCATCACACTATACCAAGATTATCATTATTAAAACAAAATATCAGTACCCATAATCCAAGAAAATATTCCAAATCTCCAATCAAATCTCCTTTATCGATAAAATTTAACAGCGCATTACTTCTTGTCTCCTCTTATCCATTATTTTATTCCATCCTTTCTTACTGTAACACAAATCACGCGGATTCATTCATATCCTTGCGCTTTTAAATAGTTCATGCTGGGAAGAGGTTGAATCATCAAACAATGGATATCATCCTTTCTAACATTCGCAAGTATTATTCCAGTCTTCCTATGAATGATCTGAGAAAGATCTATAAAATAAGGCTCGAAAGATTGAGGTTGCTAATGGCTCATGATATTCCAGAAGATGTTCGCTGGTTGATAGAAGCAAAGGTTCGACTATCTGGTGAATTACCATCAACATTTCCAAAGCACATGCCTGGTTTAGGCAAAAGCACGTTTGCAAAGAAACGAAGAGCAAAAAGACTGGGTGGTTGCTACAAATGTGCTCGTTGGAACTGTAATACACGTTGCAAATCAGTAGGATATTCTTCTACTAATCGGGATGATAAAATCGAATTCATAAAGGGTGGACTGAGTAAGGAGTCTTTGGATGATATTCGACTGACTCTTGAGACGCACCCAAGTGGTTATGTACAACGTGAACTTCTCTCCTTATACACTCAGTTTAACGAGGACAAAAATCGTTATAGTCTCCAAAATATAATATCGAAAGATCCTGTTTGCCAGTCTGTTTTACAAAATGAGGCTTCTGGCAGTTCAGCAATGATATAAGGTAAATCTTTTTTTTTTTTTTAAATATTTTGCTGCTTTCTTTCACGCGTTTTGGAAAAAAAATATATTTTCCTTTCTCGAGGTTTGATAAAGCTGGAAATAAATATTTAATCGCCGAAAGGTGACAGCCTCGATACGATAAAAATATTCAAAAGTGGGCTGATTTTGTCAAAAGTAAATCTTTACTTTTTCAGAATCAATCAAAAACAGTAAATTTTTTCCGGCTTTAAATAGCCAAACATATTTCATAGTTCAGACATCCCAAAATCACATCTTCTTCGTAAGTTTTCCCTTCTTTACTATTAAAGATGGAAGCACCAAAACTTCGACAGATCAAAACTATTTGTGTATTTTGTGGATCAAAAGTGGGGAAAGGCTTCGGTTATCTAGAAGCGGCTGTAGATCTTGGAAAGAAACTGGGGGAAAAAGGTATCACTCTTGTATATGGGGGTGGTAGCAGTGGTCTAATGGGTTGTGTTTCCCAATCTGCTCTTGCAGAGAAATCAAAAGTAATCGGTGTCATACCTGTCCCTTTGGTAGATGTTGCAGGCAAAACACGAGGGCATGAAGTTCAAACCTTATCTATCCATGAACGCATAACTTGTATGCTATATGGTTCTGATGCCTTTATAGCCCTGCCCGGAGGTTTTGGTACCTTAGAAGAAATCTTTAACATTACCTCATGGGCTCAACTAGATCTCCATACTAAGCCTATTGGGCTTCTGAATGTTAACAATTTCTTTGATGGTTTGTTAACCTTTCTTGATTATGCTGTGGAACAGGGATTCATCTCTCCATTTTCCAGAAGGCTTCTTATTTCTGCTCCTACTATTGATGAACTACTGGATAAGCTGCAGTCATATATCTCAATACAAGATCCAGCAGGAGTTAAGATAGATTGGTCGCAAGGAAGGGGAATCAAGCGAAAATGGAGTCCGGTTAATGTAAACTTAACTCTTTGAATCTTAGAATAGGTGGGGGTAGAGTACGGAGTATTTTCACTCTCGAGACACCCCTCTATTTACTAGGATTTCCTTAATGTTTAAATCTTGTGTGTACCTCAAAGATTCCAGGTGGTAGATTACGGAGTATTCTTACTCTCGAAACACACCTCTTTGAAGGTTTTCTCTTTATATCCTCAAAAGATCAGAGGTGGTAGGATACGGCTACTCCGGAAACACATCTCTCATTCTGAGGATCTTTTCATGTTTTTCTCTTATGCTTTCATGTGTTTCATGTATTTCCTTTCCAGTGTGACTCTTGTGTGTTCTCCTTATGAGAAAATAATAAAATCTCTGTTATCATCTACTAAATCTCGTTTGATGTAAATGAACTTGCATGTCTAACCTTAATTCCTTTAGTGGATGCTTATCATATTATGCTCTTAATTCCAAATGATAAAATTCTGGATAAAGTCTCCCTTGTAATTTGGACTTATCCAAACCATAAGCATACTTCATAACTCACAATAATAAATAACTCCACATTTGATCACAACGATCTAAAAATATTGAAAACGATTCCAACACTTCAATATCATCAAAATATCCCATAATTTATTCACAAAGCCAAACTTCATAATAAATTTCTCTTCAACATAGAGGCATAATAAATTAACTCAACATAATATCCATTACTTAATTCTCAATAAAATCATATTATTCCCATTATGCTCAACACTCGTTTTCTTTAAAAAAAATTTCTCATAATCATACATTAAAGCATATAAGTTATGACAAAGCATAACAACATCATTATTTTCGAAGAAATACATTCTTATTTCTCATAAATCATAAGTATCCGAAATACTCTTCATTCTTTCTCATAAATCAATAAAATGAGTATTCGAAATACTGAAATAACTTTAAACATCATAAACTTCTTTACCTCGGAGTTGGTGGAACGAATGATGGCAGTGGCAATCTTCATCAATAAAAATCTTATAATGGAAAATATTTCTTAAAATTCTTTTTGAAAATTTTACCAGTCTACAGAAACGCAGACTAGCTCTGATACCAACTTGTAGCGCCCCGAGTTCCGTATACCCGATTCACTACGTCATTTTCTGTCTAAATTTTTCGAATAATATTTTTGCGGAAGAAATAGTTGAAATTCATTTTTGGCAACATTAAATAAACTGTAATGGCCGCTAAAATTGAAAACATTTATGAAACCATTTGAAATAGTAAATCGAACCATTAATATTGTAAAGAAATTGCCAATATCATAATTTCTCAAATAAATGAACTTCTATAAATTATTCGATTGTTTGGAAAATACGGAAATCATTAACGTCAAACTTTCAACCGTTCAACGATTATTGCCACCATCATTCATCGCTCGCCACCGTCTCCGAAATCTGCAAAACTGTTAAAAAGTAGGGTGAGTATTTCATGGGGGAAATACTCAGTAGACTCATCGCAAATCAATTTAATTTATAAGATGATTAAACACATAAATCCCGGCTCTTTATAAAACGGGCATTGATAGAGCTTCTTTATAAAACTGCTCTTGATAAAACTCATATTGTGCATTACAGCACGGGACATATTTTGCAAATCATAGGCTCTTTGAAAACAGCTCTTTGAAAACCATATACTTATAAAAATATTTTAATTATGCCAAGCATAATTTCTTTTGAAAGCATAACATAAGATATGATTGAAATCCTCATAAACATAAATAGACACAAGAACTTTACCGAACTTAGGTGGCAAGAATTCTTATGCAGTAAAATCATAATAACAGTAAGTTTTCATCATAACATAGGATAAGATCGAAATCCTCATAAATATAAGAATTTTACCGAACTTAGGTGGCAAGAATTCTTATGTAGTAAGTATACCAAGCATAATTTTCTGAAATTCATAGGGATCAATTGCATCATAACATAACATAGGATCGAAATCCTCATAAACATATGCGACAGGAATTTTACCGAACTTAGGTGGTAAATCCTCATAAACATATGGAAAGATAGGAATTTTACCGAACTTCGTGGCAAATCCTCATAAACATAGGAGACACAAGAATGTTACCGAACTTAGGTGGCAAGAATTCTTATGTGTAGCGCTACTAAAACTCCGGTCCCCTTAACATATCATAACTTATCATATGGGACCCAAAACAATCTTGGTAGATTGATTTCATAGCAATGATCCAAAAAAACATTTTCGTGAAGCATAGGGTATACTTACTTTTCGTAAAAACATAAAGTATATTTTCTTTTCATAAAAACATACTTACTTTTCATAACAACATAAGGTATATTTACCTTTCATAAAAACATACTTGTTTTTCTTAAAAATTGACTTTCACAAGTCACATGACATTCATATGAAATCATAATTTAAATTAATTAATAAGTGCGAGTCTACCTCAAATCCGACGAGTGCAAAGTTGAGCGGGAATGACTTCAATTTCTTTAAATTCTCCGTACGCTTCGTCTTAAGCCAATAAGTCACTTTAGTATATCGAATATATAGTTCAAAATGATAAATTATAATTTGAGGACTAAAATTGATGTTTTGAAAGTTGAGTGACTAAAATGAATACTTTTGAAAGTTCAGGGACTAAAATAGATATTTTGAAAGTTGAGGGACTAAAATAGATACTTTTGATAGTTGAGGGACTCAAATGAATACTTTTGAAACTTGAGCTTAAAAGTAAATCAGCAGGGACTGAAGTGATCAGATTTTGAAAATGAAAGGGCTGATTAAAACTCATTTAAAACTTAAGGGCTGAAATTGATGATTTTAAAAGCTGAAAGGACTGAAATAAAACCTTTTTAAAACATAGGGACTGATTTGAAATAACTTTAAAAGATGGGGACTAATGATGCAAATTCTGAAAGTTAAATATAATATCAAATCTTTATCTTCTCTCTCTCACAACTCGATCCAAGCTCTCTCTCTCTCTTCGAACAAAACAGATCGAAGGAGGGACGCAGCGACTGCCTCGCCAAAATCCGACCTTTAGCCGGTGATTCGCCGGCGAACTCAACGGCGCAGGCTGCGGTGAGTGGCAGACAAAGCAGGGTTCAGATTTTAGGGCTTGGGTTTGAGAAACAAGGGCGAAAACGAAGCAAAAGTCGAAGCTGGAGATCGCGGTTTCCGGCGATGTAACCGACGATCGAGGTAGGTAGGTATTTTGGGTATTCTATTTCTTGGGTTTTGATTTGGGTGCAAGATTGATGGTTGAGCCGAGGCAAAAAGTGGCAGTTTTGGGCTGCGGAGAATCGGCGGTACAACCGGTGAAAATCAGGCCAGAGCTAGGTCGAATCAAGGTAAGGTTCTGGGCTTTGATTCCTCTCAGTTTTTGGGTTTTACTTTGGGATTGGGTAGTAGTGGTTTGTATTGATGACGGTTGTGTCCGTGTGCGATGGTGGTGGAGGTTGTGGTTTGGGTGTGGAGATGATGCCGGTGCTGATGGAGGTTGGTGGCGTGATGAGATTAAGATTCGGCAGTGATGGTAGGACTGTGCTTGCAGGCGATTGGTAATGGTTCTGTGAAGGGCTGCAACCGGTGGTTTGGGTTGCTGCAAGCTGTCGAGGTTGCAGTAAAATTGATCATGGTGTTGATAAGGGATTTTGGCTATGGTGGAGGTGCTGATGTTTAGACTTGTGGTGTTGGAATTGTGGCATGGTGGCAGTATGGTCTGCGTGATGGCGGTGTTGATTGATGATGATGAATATGGTTGGTCTATGTGTGGTAAATGGTGGCTGCTGATGGTTTCTGATCGAGGAGGTGATGGCAGAGTGATGGACTGTGGTTGCACTCGTCTGGGATGGAGATGGAGCTTGGTGCAGGTGATGAAGATGTATGCTTATATATATTGTATTGTGGAATCTAAGTACATGGAAGTGTGAGTTGTGCCATGAGTATTGAAATGAAGATGGGGTAGATGATGATAATGATGAAGATGCTTTGCTTTGGTGTTTGTATAATGAGATGGAATATGAAATAGATGTAAAATTTATATATATAATGATGATGTTTTTGTATAAGGAATTGTATTAAAACTGATATATTTTGGACTGAAAATAATAAGTTTGAGAATAAATAAATGTTGAGATTTTGGACTAAAATAATTCAATACGGAAAATTGGAATCTAAAATGATTTTGAAAATAATACTATGAATAAAATAATATACTTTTAGAAATTCGGATTTTAATTTAAAATCGAACAAATTCGATATCTCTTGACTTGGCTAGACGAATCCGTCGCGGCATTAATTTCAAAACAATAGCGACACAATTTTCTAAATATTAAAATAATTATTAATTGCATAAAAATTCTGGGTCGCTATAATGCAACACACTAATGTGAGCATTAAGAGTCTATATTAACACAGTTTGGTCAGGTTCGTGATTTGAAAAAGCTCTACTTCTATTAAAATTCAGAAAATGCAAGTTCTTTCAAAACCACAGAGTTCATTTAATTATCAGTGCATTTTTTGAAATATAATAACAAGAATTCTCACTTAATTTTTTTTTGTAATGTTGATATTGAATTTAATAAAACTTTATTTAAACTTAGTTCCAAGTTCGAATAATTCTAAAAAAAAAAAAAAAAAAATTATTTAGGGTTAGTTCAAAGTTACGATAATTCTAAAAAAATTAATAAAAAAATAAAAATTTTATATTAGATTTAGTTCTAAGTTAAGATAATTCTTTAAAAAAAAAAAAATTCCCAAAATGCGTTTTGAACATTTTTTGTCGAAATACACACAAAACGCCCAAAACGAGGTTTTGGGCGTTTTGCGTTTTGTGTACAATTTTTTTTTTTTTTTTTTTTCTAAAATGGGTTTTTGAAAATGGTAAAAAGAACGCGTTTTTAACGTTTTCGAAAATAAAAATAAAAAACGATCTCAAAACAGCAAAAAGAATAGGAGCTTAATTTTTCAAAGTATCTAAAAGTATATATAAATATTTTGTGCAAAACTTTCGTTAACATTTATTAAGCTTTGTTTGGTCCTACTTTTTAAATTTTGGTTTCCTTGTATTTGTTTCAACATACATTATATGGGATTAAAACTTATTAATTTTTTAATATTTCATTTTGAATAATGTTTCGGATCAAACAATTGTTGATATGCAACAGTATAACATAAGAGTTTTTCGCAACACTTGAACTCGCGAACAATAAATTTCATGTAATTTATGTAGAGTGTATGTAACGGTTGCATGGATAACATTTTTACTCCATTGTGCATATTCATTTTCATTTCTAATTTAAATTATTTGCTTCGCACTATTCAATAATATAATTTTAGGTTTACATTCTCCTCTAATTAAATTTTTTTGAATAATAAATTTGAATAAATATTGTGTAATTTTATAACATTTATATATATTTTTAGATGAGATAATTATATATGCTACCATCCATTTATAGAAATATTTGTGCAATAGCGTATCTCAACTTTTTAATATTTATACGCAAAACGCTGTTAATTTTCAGCATCAATAATCTTAATTCATGAAAATGTAATATAGATGCAATTAAAGTCTATGACATTACGGCATTAGTTGCAATAGAAAATGCATTTGTTGCTCGAACTAAAGAACACAAATTATGCAAAACAAAAACAAGTCAAAGCAAAATTGTTTGGAGATAATTGAAATTTTTATCCAAATTAATTATTTAATTAATCCCATAAAAAATATCCCCAATTGGAAAAGCTTTTCTCTGTTCACAAGAATATTGTGTAGAAAGATAATGTTTAGTATTCATCGTATTCGTATTAATAAATAATAATAGGGAAAGAGATTCCTTCAGTCTGAAAATGTAGTCATGAAGAGAAGGTGGGAATAATGCATGGGAAAGAGGAAGCTCATTTTGGCTGCCCCACAACCACAACTCATCAGCTTTATAACTGGAAGCTTATCATTACACTCTTCTAATTTCGGATGATTAAAAAAAAAATTTGAATCCCAACCTTGAGGGCCCCACCTAACATGTCCTGAACCTTTGGTGGAGGTGGTAAATCGCAGGATGTGCCTTTCAAGAGCCAGGGTGGAGAGCTTATGGATAGACCTGACTATTAATTGTGGTAACTCCCGCTTGCGACAGGACACAAATCCAGTATTTCAGGATTCGAACCCTGCACCCCGTCGCGTTGAGTCATATTCGCCCTCCCTTTTGCCACTGGAAGATATGCCCTGGGGGCAATTTCGGATGATTAATATATTTCTGGTTTGATTCTCTTTAAAAAATTTATTTTTTCTACGATTCAGATTCTCAGTCTTAATCATTCATTAAAAGTTAAGTCCACAATATTTAACTTTTCGATCAAGTCTCATTTATTTATTGTTCTAAAAATCATTATCCTTTCAAAAAACTCTTTTTAAGCAATATAAAACATACATGATGTTTGATATAAATTTTTTGAGAATAGAGTTTTTGTTTTAAGAAATGTGTAATTAAAAAATAAGGAAAAGTTATAAGTTTGCGTGCAAAATTATCATATAGGAAAAATGTGATTGAAAATTAATTGTGTAAAAAATAAATTTTAGAAATGGAGACCAAACAAGCTAAATAATAATTGTCTATTAAAATTGTAAATATTTTAGGCTCCGTTGGGCGGCTTGTGGAACAGTGGAAGGGAATTAGAATTTTAATTTTAATTTATTTAAATTTTCTAGGTAAGATGTTTGTGATTAAAAATTGAAGACAAAAATTGTTAGTGATTAAAAAATAATTTGAGAAATTATGTCCATTATAATTTCAAAAAGAACACAGTTAATTATAACTAATTTTCCTTATGTACGCACCAGTCCAAGGCATGTTGAAAATTTCATTGTTAAACGTGATATGCAACTTGCATTACATTTGAGAGTGAAACAATGAAACAACATGACCTGATTTTATTTTGGTTTACTAAAAACAATTATTATATCCAATAATTGACCTTTTTTTTTCTTATATATAGGCAATAAGAAAGAAAGATTGACTGTCTACTCTACGTGCAATAGTCTCAACATGCATCTCAGTACATCAATAATAGTCTTCACATAAGTTGTGTACAATTGCTTTTTTTTACACAGCATTATGCTTTCAATCTTAATGGATGTGAACATAAATTTGTCACCATACTTATTTTTAGAAATGTTATTATTGTGTGTATAATAACACTTCTCTACTTATGTTGTTGTTGAAACTTTTTCGTGGATTTCTCTCTTTGGCAGCTTGGCTGAATGTGATAACCAACTGGTAGTGTCTGTGTCGGTCCTATGATTTTCGAAGCCTGGGTCAAACGTCATA
This sequence comes from Ligustrum vulgare, assembly GCA_963555705.1. Lineage (NCBI taxonomy): Eukaryota > Viridiplantae > Streptophyta > Magnoliopsida > Lamiales > Oleaceae > Ligustrum > Ligustrum vulgare. The sequence continues at coordinate 55,615,423 of OY743169.1, read as the reverse complement.
AATTAGCTCCCCCATTTTATGTTTTTGATTTGGTGGGATGAAACCATAATACCGTGAAGATGAATAAGTTTTTCGAGTGTGCTTAAAAAAATACTTTAAAATAGGGTTTACTTTCAAAAATAATTAATTAGACTCTACACTAATTCTTTCAATCCTTCTTAGATAAATACATTATTTAAAATCTATTTAAAAAAATATCGTATTCTATGAGAGAGTGTATTATTTGATTGACTTCATTAATTATGGAACCTATTTTTTAGGGATATAGTTACCATTTATTTAGGGAGATTAAATTAGATGTGTAATTACATTTAAAATCAACTAATAACATGAAAATTACAATTATTAAATTAGTTTAATTTTAATAATGTGTGAAGCCAACTTCTAGATCGGACGTGATATTACGAGCTGTGTAATTTAATTAAAACCACATGCAATTTAACATACCTCGAATTGGCATTACATGAAATTAATTGATAAAATCATATACCAGCTTCTAAATTACATTCAATGTAATGTTTTACAATATATTAAATAATTGCATAGAATGTAATATTACGAGTAACCACAACACTTGCACTATGTGTTACATTTGTTGTAATATTACATTCAGTGATACTACACAACATTCTATGGATTCATGAGGTAAAATTACATGTATTACAGTACATTACACGACATGTAATATTAGTAGCAACAATGTAAGATTACATAAAAATGACAAGAATTAATTAGTACACAAATATAAAAGGTGGTAGTCTGCCAAAAAAGGAAACGTGTGGCTAAATTTTAGAATATTTGAAATTTCCTAATTTAATTATTTAAATAATTGGTAACAATTTCCCAAAATAAAAGAATTTCTGGTTAATCTTGTCAATCAAATATTACATTCTTTCTCTTCAAAATCCGGCATTTTTCTAAAGTTATGACAAGAAATCAAGTAATATTACGAATAGTTTGAAAATCGGATATTTTTCAATTACAATACATTACATCTAGATAGTTACGTAATTTTCCAAAAAAAACTATTTAATAATGTTGGACTTGAGCCTCCCGACCCAGTAGGGGTTGGCGTGGGTTGGGTCGGGTCGATTTTTTGCCCAACCCGAACCCAACCCATTATGGTTGGGTTGATAAAAAATCAACCCAACCCAATCCAAGCATGAGTTCAAACCCAACCCAACTCAATCCAACCCAACACAATCAAGTTTCGGTAGGGTTGGGTGGTTTGGACTTTGGTCCAATTAGCAAAAATCTTGAAATTTAAAAAATTAAGCTCATAAATCAACTATTAACTCATATCAATTATATACAATACTATAAAATTAAATATAATAAATTGAATACTTGTTAATAAAACTAAAATATGTTCAAATCATATTTCAATTTCATCCAAATTATAAAATGTGCTTTAGATTCTTGAAATTTAAATGGTCTTATTTTTAAAAAAAATTTGTTGTGTTGGGTTGGGTCGGGTTGGGTTTTTCACCCAACCCACAACCCAATCCAACTCGACCAAATTTTTTTTTGTGGAACCCAACCAAACCCAATTTTCATCAAAAACCAACTCAACCCGATTTTCATCAAAAACCAACCCAAATCGATTGGGTTGGGTTGGACGGTTTTAGCGGGTTGGGTGAGTTAATGTCCACCCCTACGCCCGAGTCATGGTCCTCACTCTCGCAACAAAAATGAGCTTGAGTAGTGGTGCAATGTATTGGGAATAGAATCAACTTTCCTTTAATTTATCCTCAGAATCTTTGTTGTTCAAAGAAAAAAGCAAACATAGAAAAATAATAAGATAAGATGAAAATTTTACGGATCGTCAAAACTTTCTATTATATGAAGAATTCTTAAAATCATATAGAATTTCACTGACCAAACCTCCCAATTATTGTAAGAAAATTTCCCAAATATTATGACTTTATCAATTTCTATTTTTTTGTACAACCCATAAAGAAAATAAGAAAAATCAATGATGCCAGGCCAAATTTTTTTGCTTCAAAACTCTCTAGTCACCTACTCTAAAATAATTAATTCCAGCATCTATTATGAACTTCTACGTGAAAGAGTCAACTTTCAATTCAATCAAGGCAAAAGAAACTTTTTTTCTAGTACTAAAAGGAAATCATTGGATTTATTTCCAAAAGAACTCGGCCTTTATTTTAATTCTTTTTATAATAGAAGCGTCCAAACTCCGAAACATCCTAATTAAAATCATTTTCAAACAAATAAAACAAGCATTCGGTTAGAATTAGAACTTATTTTATGCAATTATCGGTATCCCAACACAATGTTCAAGGCAGGTCCCAATGTGAGTTACTTATTCTTCATTGGTGAATCTATCATTTTCATCCGTGCTACGGAGTTTGATTACCAAAACTTTGTTGAGGTTTTGGACATATATTAGCATAATCTGGTTAATGAACGCTCTGTCATGGTGGGGGGGGGGGGGGGGGGTGAGGAATAAACGCCGCACTTCTGAGGCCACTAAAGACAGTATTGGGAAAATGGTGAAGGGCTACCCTTGGAATTTATTCTCAATCGAGAGTCGAGATTTGTAGTCAAACGCTTAAAGTGATGGGTTGCAAATGGAGAACTTATTATTCAGTTATATTAGGATAGGTGATTCCTCGTTGCTGTTCAAAGGATAGGTGAACTCCCGGCATTTTGTAACTAGCGGCTGCCACGACCACCTTAGCCTGTATCACTAAACACTGTTTAGATTATAAATTGATTTATTTATGATTTTAAGGTAAAAAATAATGATTGAAAATTGAAGAAAGAAAATGTGTATGGTTAAAAAGTGATTTGAGAAATTGTATAGTTTATAAACTGATTTATAAATCAAAAAAAAAATTGTTTACACAAGTGTCCTCAGAAACATCTCCAAGTGGTGAAAGGGGAGGTAGAAAGTCTTAAGTATAACTTGCAGCTGTGCTGACGAGGGTTCGAATCATGAAATATGGATGAGATCCTTGTTAAGCGAAGTCAAAAGACAAACTTCCCATCTTGTACCCTTTAAGTCATATTCTGCGATTTACCTTATTCACCAAGGCTCAGAACCGAATAGGTGAGGAGCCTAAGGTGTGGACTACACTATTTTTTTATTTTATTTTTAACAATATTACACAAGTTAGCAACCACGTGGATGATCTAAACATGTTGAATGTTTATTTAATTGCCTCTGTTTGATAATTTGATTTATAAATAAGTTTATAAATAAAATATTTTTTTAAATTATTTTTAATTACACACATTTATTCAAATTATTTTTCATTCATATATTCTACGCTTAAAATAGGAACAGAACAATTGGGGCACTTAACGTTGCGATTCAACCTTTAACAAAAGACTTTTACCAGTATTTCCCAGACTAGTCCTTATGATAGGACGGACTAATTGATATGACATTTTGATAGAAAAGGGTAGAATATAATTTTTTTTTTTTTTTTAATAGCAGTATATAATAATTGGTGGAACGGGTTATGAGGCTTTGATAAATTCCTCCAAGAGTTGTGTTGTGGGATGATTATTCTTAGAATAATTTTATTTTCACAATCTTATACATAATGTATCCATAATGTGGGTGACACTCACATTATGGGCGGAATTGTAATTGTATCATTATTGTTTTTCTTAACACATGCATTCTCGATAAAGTGTGGTTTTGTTGGATGGGAGTTGGTATGATCAAATATTGATCGTCGGATGTATCTTTGTTTTTAATATTTGTACGATTAGGATTGGTTTGTATTTCCTATAAATAGCCCTCCCCATTCTCATTTGAAATCATCAAGTGAGTGAAAGAAGAATAAGAAGCATAGCTTCTTTGAGAGTGTGAAGAGTAAGTTGTAATATTTGAGTTTGAGTGTTTTAGTTAATAAAAGTGTGTTTTTGAGTGAAATCGATCCAACAAAGTGGTATCAGAGCGAGGTTATAGGAAAAGGAAAAATATCGTCATTGCATATCGAATCGAAGCTCTCAAAGAGAGGAAAGTAGCGGTGCAAAAATCGGCCAAATCTGAAGTCGTTTGAGCCCCAAATCATTCCACAAAGTTGTTGTCCCGGAACCGAGTTGACTCATCCAGTGCACTGAGTCATACTGAGTCAGACCCATTTCAAACCGAGTTCAACCGAGTCGGACACTACCCCGACGTTTTCCAGCATTCCGGATCCGTCGGTGTGATCAGAATTTCAAAATTCAGTTTCTATAAATGGCGAATAATGGTATGTCTTCCTTTCAAGTACCTACACTAAAAAACAACAACTATGATAATTGGAGTATCAAAATGAAAGCTCTTTTGGGTGCACACGATGTTTGGGAAGTCGTAGAGAAAGGTTTCAGTGAGCCCGAAGATGAAACTACTCAAACTCAAGTGCAAAAGGATTCATTGAAAGATTCAAGGAAAAGAGACAAGAAGGCTCTCTTTCTCATCTATCAAGCATTAGATGATGATGGTTTCGAGAAAATCTCAAGCGCAAAAACTTCCGAGGAAGCATGGAATAAATTACAAACATCCTACAAAGGAGCTGAACAAGTGAAGAAGGTTCGTCTTCAAACACTAAGAGGTGAATTCGAATCCTTGCATATGAAAGCATCCGAGTCGATTTCCGAATATTTTTCTAGAGTCTTGACCGTTTCTAATCAATTAAAAAGAAACGGTGAGAAACTAGAAGATATAAGGATCCTAGAAAAGATACTCCGCTCACTTGACCCAAAGTTCGAGTACATTGTCGTGACTATAGAAGAAACTAAAGATTTAGAAGAAATGACGATCGAGCAATTACAAGGATCATTGCAGGCTTATGAAGAAAAGCATAAGAAAAGGCAAGGAATCAATGAAAAACTGCTCAACACACAACTCAAAGAGAAAGAAGAAATCAGAGGCTACAACAGAAATCAACATAGTCGAGGAAGAGGCCGAGACCGAGGACGAGGTAGAGGTCATAGTCGTGGACGAGGTTGGAATTACAATAACAACAATTTCAACAGTAATTACGAAAGAGGAGAAAGTTCGAAAAGAGGTCGTGGAAGAGGCAATTCAAACTCGAGGTACGATAAATCTCAAGTTCAATGTTACAATTGCAAACAGTATGGCCATTATGCAGCAAACTGTTGGAATCCAAAAAATGGAGTCGAAGAGAAGGCTAACTATGTTGAAACAAAAGAAGAGGTTGATGGAACAAAGCTATTTGCACACAAAGACAGTGACGGAGGCCAAGGAAGTATTTGGTACCTAGATACTGGTGCAAGCAATCACATGTGTGGAAAAGGAAGCATGTTTGCAGAACTCAATGAAAGAGTAAGTGGCAATGTTTCGTTTGGAGATCACTCTAAAATACCAGTCAAGGGAAAAGGTAACATCCTTATTCGCACTAAAGCTGGAAGACATCAAATGATTTCAAGTGTCTACCATGTGCCAAATATGAAAAGCAATGTCTTAAGCCTAGGTCAGCTATTAGAGAAAGGCTATAATTTTTACTCCAAAGATTATAGTATTTTTGTAGTAGATGACCAAGGAAAATTGATAACCAAAGTGAAAATGTCGAAGGATAGATTATTTCCTTTGAATATTGAAAATGATGTTGCAAAGTGTCTTAAAACTTGTTACAAAGATGCATCATGGCTTTGGCATCTTCGATTTGGGCATCTAAATTTTGGAGGATTGGAGCTATTATCCAAGAAGAACATGGTGAGAGGCTTACCTTATATAAATCATCCAAATGAATTGTGCAAAGGATGCTTACTTGGGAAACAGTCCAGGAAGAGTTTTCCAAAGCAGTCAGAATTAAGAGTCAAGAAGCCACTCGAGCTCATCCATACCGATGTATGCGGTCCAATCAAGCCAAGTTCTTGTGGTAACAGTAATTATTTCCTTCTCTTTATAGATGATTTTTCAAGAAAAACCTGGGTATATTTCTTAAAACAGAAATCAGAAGTTTTTGAAGCATTCAAGAAGTTCAAAACTGCAGTAGAAAAAGAAAGTGGTTACCAGATTAAAGCCATGCGATCAGACCGAGGAGGAGAATACACTTCCAAAGAATTCCATGAGTTTTGTGAAGCAAATGGAATCAGACGTCCACTAACCGTTCCAAGATCACCCCAACAGAACGGTGTTGCAGAAAGGAAGAACAGAACCATCCTTGACATGGTACGAAGCATGCTCAAAAGCAAGGGACTACCAAAGGAGTTTTGGGCAGAAGCAGTTTCATGTGCAGTCTATTTGTCCAACCGATCTCCAACAAGGAGTGTATGGGGAAAGACACCACAAGAAGCATGGAGTGGAAGGAAGCCTGGAATATCCCATCTACGAGTATTTGGAAGTATTGCATACAGACATGTACCGGATGAGATACGGAGAAAACTTGACGATAAAAGTGAGAAACTTATCTTTATTGGCTATGATACACAGTCCAAGGGCTACAAGCTATACAATCAAAGAAATAAGAAAGTTATCATTAGTCGAGATGTGGAGTTCGATGAAGAAAATAATTGGGATTGGAGTACCCAAAAAGAAGACTACAACTTCTTTCCTCACTTTGAAGAAGAGTACGAGGAGCAACCGATCATAGAGCAAGAGCAAGAGCAAGCAGTAGGAGAGCCAAGTACACCACCTACTTCGCCTACAGTAACTGAAGATAGAAATTCTCCACCATCTTTCTTAAATGAAAGAAATGAAGAACGCACAAGAAATCTCCAAGATATATATGAGGTAACTGAGAGGCTTGATAATCTTACTCTTTTCTGTCTCTTTGCTGAATGTGAACCAGTGAAATTTGAAGAAGCTGTACAAGAAAAGAAGTGGAGAAATGCGATGGATGAAGAAATCAATTCCATCAAGAAGAATGATACATGGGAACTTGCATCTCTTCCAAGAAGTCACCAGGCAATAGGTGTCAAATGGGTGTACAAGACGAAGAAGAATGCTAGTGGAGAAATTGAACGATACAAGGCAAGACTTGTAGCAAAAGGATATAGTCAAAGAGCTGGAATTGACTATGATGAGGTATTCGCTCCTGTTGCTCGATTAGAAACTATAAGACTAATAATTTCTTTGGCTGCTCAGAACAAATGGAAGATTCATCAGATGGATGTAAAGTCTGCCTTCCTAAATGGAGTTCTTGAAGAAGAAGTGTACATTCAACAACCACCAGGTTATGAAGTGAAAGATCAAGAAGACAAATTCTTAAAATTGAAGAAAGCCCTTTACGGGTTGAAGCAAGCACCAAGAGCGTGGAATAGTCGAATCGACAAGTACTTCCAGGAGAATGGCTTCACCAAAAGTCCATATGAACATGCTCTCTATATCAAGAATAAAGATACAGATATTTTGATCGTGTGCTTGTACGTGGATGATCTTATATTTACTGGAAGCAGTCCAAGCTTGTTTGACGAATTCAAGAAAGCAATGGCTAAGGAGTTTGAGATGACAGACATTGGGCTTATGGCATACTATCTTGGCATTGAAGTCAAACAAAAAGAGGAAGGTATCTTCATCTCCCAAGAAAGCTATGCGAAGGAGATACTCAAGAAGTTAAAAATGGATGATTGCAATCCGATAAGCACCCCAGTAGAATGTGGAGTCAAAATGTCCAAGCATGAGGAAGGTGAAAGAGTAAATCCAACATTATTCAAAAGTTTGGTTGGAAGTCTACGTTATTTGACTTGTACAAGGCCAGATATCCTGTATTCAGTTGGATTGGTTAGTCGCTACATGGAATCTCCAACAACTACTCATTTCAAAGCTGCAAAGAGAATTCTTCGCTATTTGAAAGGTACAACTGATCTTGGCTTGTTTTATTCAGTTTCTAATGAGTATAAACTTGTTGGATATAGTGATAGCGACTGGGGTGGAGATATAGATGATAGAAAGAGCACTACAGGGTTCGTGTTCTTTACGGGTGACACTGCTTTTACTTGGATGTCAAAGAAGCAACCAATTGTCACTCTCTCAACCTGTGAAGCTGAATATGTAGCTGCAACCTCGTGTGTTTGCCATGCAGTTTGGCTAAGAAATTTGCTGAAAGATTTAAACATATCTCAAGGAGATCCAATCAATATTTGTGTTGATAACAAGTCAGCAATTGCCTTAGCAAAGAATCCAGTATTCCATGATAGAAGTAAACATATCGACACGCGCTACCACTACATAAGGGAATGCATTGCAAGGAAAGATGTGCAGCTACAGTATGTGAAGTCTCATGATCAGATTGCTGATATTTTCACCAAGTCTCTGAAGTATGAAGACTTCACCAGATTGAGAAATTCTCTTGGAGTTATAAAACAAGTTTAAAGGGGGATGTTGAAAATAAACTTGTTTGGCCCAAAATCTTATTGAGTCCAAGTCCAACATTTTATGTGATCCAATTAGCCCAATGCATGGAAGTTTCTTGTAGTAGGCAAGATTGAATAAGAATCACTAGATTGAAGTTGGTAAGATTAATTGTAGATTGTTGGATGGGAGTTGGGTTTTGCATCTTTCTAGGTCGTAAACACAACTTTTAACTCTATTTTTCAACGATACATTTTTTTTTTTTCAATTTCTAAAAACACATCTTACCTATAAAACATAAATAACACCAATCATTATCTGTTATAATAATTGTCGAACACAACTACACAAGCTTAATTATGTGTTTTTTTTTTAGGTAAAACTCAAATTTGAAGGTTATTGGAGCTAAAGAAGTGAAATTAGCCAAAGTCGAAATGAAGAATTTCAAAGTTCAAAGATCAAAGCACAAAAACATTATAGTTAATATGACCACAAAACATTGATTGAAGATTATAAGGGATCAATTGGATATAACTAAAAGTCAGAGGCGTAGAGCAAGAGCACATCTTTGCTGGAGAAAGCAAGGACCTCATTTTTTGGCGCCCGATCAAACTGAAGTCTCCCATATCAGTCCAGAGGCCAACTTCAAAATTATGCACAACAGACATTTTTTTTATAAAAAAATGGTTTTGAGCACAGTCAAGAACGGTAGAAACCGTAGAATAGAATATATTTGGAGTAAAATTACCAAAAAGAACTTCACAAAATTTTCAAGAAGGTCAAGTATATATCTCACAAGTATGTGCAAAATACAAAATAGTATATTATTTACAGAGTAAATGTGCATATACAGTAAAGAAATGAAAACGTAGAGGAAGTAGCGCACAATCCTTGAGTAAGGGTCGACAAAATAACAGAATCAAATCAAATCAGACCAAACTAGAATCAAATCAAACCAAGCGATTTAGTTCGGTTCTCCATCGAAAAAATAATGGTTTGATTCTTAGAATCAAGAACCATTCGATTTTGGTTCTGGTTCGATTCTCTTTCCAGAACCAAACTCATTTTTTTTTTTTATATTTATAATAATATATATAATTTTTACAAACAGGTGGATATTCATTTCATCAAAAAATTCAAATATGAAATTATAAATGTAAAACGTACAAAAATATTATTTACCATACATTTTACCTCAGATAAATATTTTAAATCATAAATCTAAATTCTAAATTCTAACTCTAATTCATTTCTCTTCTTTCAATTATAGACACACATTCATACTATTTTACTTGCATTACTATAACAAATTATTAAGGTAAGAAGGGCCTTCTTTATTCACCTTTTTCAAGGGGTCTCTTGTGAGGGCTCAAGAATCTAAGAATATAACGGATAAAAAGGTTCTTCCAGCCCCTAGACTCAAGGATAGGGGTGGACTTAATTCGATTTGGTTCTGGTTTAAGAAGAATCAATCCAAACCATGAATCGATAGCTAAATTTTACTTTATTATTACTAAGTACAAACTTGTTAAAAAATGAAAAAAAATATATTATAATAGCTAAATTTTACTTTATTTTCCATGAAAAATAATGTCAATCAAACAACAAAAGTTGGAAAATTCTCAACTTTTTCTACCTAGAAAATTAAACCAATCAAACACATTAAACTTTCAATTCCCAGGAATTTAATTCCCTAAAATTCAATTCTCTGAAATTCATTTTCTTTCCACCCAAATTCCAACCTCGCTATAAAACGCAGCTTAATTTGGCAAATTAAATGTGCCATTACCGAATGATAGCCTCCATTTGCTTAGAAAATAAATGGTTTTCACCCATATTTTTCATCTTGACTTGTTTGATTGCACTAATTTTCTTGGCAGTTCATTTTCCACATTTGATTCTCACGCCCCTCTTTTTTTTCAAAATCAAGGTATTTATTTTCTTACCTAGATAGTAGAATTTATTTTCTTGGCAAAATCTTTAACCATTTTTGTCACGTTTGATCATTTTTATTGTTATTAATTAATTTAGTTTTTTTAACAAAAATTAAGATTATTATTATTAAGTAGAAATGTTTGAAAAAAAAATATTTTTTTTTATTAAAATAGTTAAATTTTGTTTTATTTGTCATGAAAAATAATGTCAATCAAATAACAAAAGTTCAAAAATTCCTCACTTTTTTTACCTAAAAAATTAAACAATCAAACACATAAAACATCAAATTTCAAGGAATTCAATTTCCTGAAACTCATTTTCTTTCTACCTAAATTTCACCCTCACTATCAAACGCAGCCTAATAATGGTTCAAGACTACAAGGAATTGAAGCATTCAATACCAAAATACCTAATTACGATGTAAGAGCAACTCCAATCGTGATGTAAATTTTTTGTCAATTTACACCTTCGAAAATCATTTTTACATCCCAATATACATCACAATGGATCTAAATCAAAATTCTGCTCCAATTGATAGATGTAAATTATAAGATTTAAATTTAGTTTTTATACAATTTTTAACTGGTAAATTTTATGTTAATCTATTTTTTTTGCTTGTGCATACATCTTATCTTATTCTTAATCTTAATCTTAATCTTAATTCTTAATATTTTATATATATAAAAGAAGAATACCCATCACCAAAATATACATATAGTTTCCCGTCAAAAATACTTTCTAAATCTGAAATTTTTTTGCTAAAAAAATTGTATATTAAATATTTTAGAAAATATTATTTTCTATTTATCATTAATTGCATTAACATCCGTACAATGTTATTAAAAACATCAAAATTTTATTTTTTCTATTTTATATTCTTATTTTTTTTAATAATTATTGTATTATTTTGAAATAAAAAAATATGTAATATGGGTGTTAAATTAAATATCACAGTTAGAAATTTAATGCAAGCTAATAAGTGAGAGCAAATTGTAAATATATTGTCCGTAAAATCATATGAAAAATTAATGGTAAAATTTTATTTTTATTTTTTATTTTTCCTCAATATTTAAGTCATTTTAAATTATATCATTTAAGTCCTATAATATTATCTATAATTAATTAACTAAATTAATTTTAGTCATACATGATTAATTTTTGCTATGATTTTTTTCTCATCAAATTAAAATAAATAATAACTATACGAATTTATAAGGTAAATCCAATTAAGGTTGGTTAATTTTACAAACTTGAGATTTCTTCAATTCATTCATCATTTTCACATTATTTTTATTTATTTACTGATTCTGTTCATTTTTCTATTTTTCATTATTATAAATTTAAATAACTAAAATATACAAAAATGTATTACAGATTTTAATAATTGGTTCATATAATTTGTATTAAACAATTGATCGATCAATAATTTTTATTAAAAAAATGTAAATATATGAATAAAAAAATTGTGAGTACTGAAGAAAGAAGAATCAATTAATGTTACAATATTTTATTAAAATTAATGATTATATTTTAGAAAAATATTTGAAATTAATAATTAGTGCTTAAAAGTCAAATTATACCAAAAAAGTCTATCATACACCTCTTTTTGGGAAGAATATGATGAAGGACATGTATTGTATGAGCCTAATTTGTTAGTTCAAAAGTTTTTTTTAAAAAAGAAAATTTCATTTATTGAAAGTTAATTCCAGAAATAAAGTTGATATGTTCACGGTACAATCTCTAAAACATTTAATTCATGGTCAGTTTTCCTGTTAAGATGATAAAACAATTCAACGATTTATAATTTTATTAAAATAATAAGAAAATAATTATATGCCTTAAAAAAATGGTGAAATTTTATTTCTTAATTTTATTAACATATATGAAAAAAAGACTCACTATAATTTTTTTATTGACATATAATTACATATGCATTTAATTATGTTCAATTAAATGTATCGCATTTAAAAATTAAAATTTATTAATCTTGCGAAGGATCTCTTGAGTTGAATTCAATGTTCGTGCACCACAAATCTTGAAGTTGATTTTCACTTTCGTACATTGTCAATATTGCTTAATTTGTTACATTTATTTATATATAAAACCGCATATATTTAATTTTTTACAATTATTTTATTTTATGTAAATTATAATATTTTGAGGGTTAGTATTTCTATTCACGTTAGTCAAAAATATTTGGACGAATTTATTTATTTATTCTGTACAACATATATTTGAAAAATTGCATTATTTAATTTAAATTTAAACAATTGTTTAAATATGTTTTGTCTAGAGTAACTTTCGTGTATCACACACGTATGAACAACTACAAACTGTACAAATAATTTATTATTTAAAGAGGTTTTCCAAAATTGATGAGAATTGTAATTTATTTCTATTTTAAACATTTGTTGACAGTTTGTATCATTAATCAAAATAAATTATGTGTTCAATTTTTTTCCTATTTTGTAATGATATTTACAGTAAAATTATTTTATATATATATATATATATATATATTGTAATGTAAATTAATATAATAAATTTAAATTATATATATATCACATTAAGATTTTATGGATTGATAACTAAATTTAAGTAAAATTTGTTCCAATTGAAGGTGTAAAATTATATGCAAATATGGATTTTTTTTAAATATTTGATCGAAATTCTAATTTACATTTATTTTACACCCCACAGTTGGAAAATATTCTGATGATCTTTGGGAAGTAAATTACTAATTGGAATTAATTGACACCACTGTTGGAATTGCTCTAAAGAAAGCATAAGAGGAATGAAGTGAGTAGGGCTAGTGGTCGATGGAGAAGAAGACAATAATGCAGAGAGAGAATAATTAATTAGTGGACAAGTAGCTTAATATCAGTAGTAGCAGTAGATGAGCACAGGAGCTGAGATTCCGTGCCCCAAAAACACACACTTGCCCCACTCCAAGCCAATCATCCATCACTACACTACACAACACAACCTCGATTTGATCGTTCATTTCTCTTACTTTGAATTCTCAACCCTTCCTCTTTCCTCAAGAATTTTTTTTTTTCTTTTTCTCTCTCTAGCTTGCCAGTAACAGCAGTGTTTCAGTGGCAGTGTAAGAAGAGAGAGAGAGAGTTTTCATCGGGAAGGTAAAGCTTTGCACCACAGGGCTCAAAGATAACACGGCCATCGACCTCCTTCTACCTCTGCAAAGATAGCGTGCACTCTGCAAATCTTTCTGTTTCTCACTCCTCACTACTTTTCTTTCACTTTGTTGTTTCTGCATTGGTAGAGAGAGAGAGAGAGAGAGAGAGAGAGAGAGAGAGAGAGAGAGAGAGAAGGCGAGTTAATGCAGTTTTATGATCAGGAAAACACCCTATTCCCAGAGGGAAAAAAAACCCTGAACAGATTACTTTCTCAGACCCCCCATTAAAACCCTTCATCAACTGACTACCACTATTTAGGATTTTCTGGAAAAAGGCTGAAATCAGTAAGCATAAAACTCGGGAGACCACTGCATAGGAAACATTCAAAAAGAGATAAGAGATTGCTTATGCGTGTGTATAACAGAAAGAGAGTGAGACAGACATAATACGTTTTTAAGGGTTTTTATAAGGTAGAAAAAAGGGAACAAATAGGATATTTTGTGAAAGAGCATAATCCCCCAGCAGGCAGAGGTTGTAATGGAGGGCGGTGGAGGTTCCAGTATGATGTCTTTTGGAGAAAATAATAACGGGCTCTGTCCATCAATGATGATGCCACCATTTTCTTCCCACCCTAATCTTCATGCAGCCAGCAGCAATACGCTATTTCTTCCTCTTCCACTCCCCAGCAACAATCAAGACCTAAATCGACATAACAGCGGCGGTGGCGGCTCTTCCATGATTATTGATGAAAATTACAATAATACAAGCACTGGATATTATCTTATGGAGAGCAATAGCGACAATGATGGAGGAAACTATGCTGTCAAAGCAAAGATCATGGCTCATCCTCATTACCACCGTCTCTTGGCTGCCTATGTTAATTGTCAAAAGGTAAAAAAAAATGCCCAATTTTTTTTTTTCGAATGAACTTATAGAGAATACCCTAAGATCTATTTCTCTCTCCTCTCCTGGCCCCACGAGGAACTTGAAGAGTCAAATTATACGTCTTCGTCTTGTAAGATTCTGCATAATTCCTCTCATTATTTCAAGGATTTGAGTGCTGATGTAAAAATATTTCTCGTGTGGGTGTGCAGAGAGAGGGAGAATCCCTAATTTTTTTTACTAAAATTTATCACAAGAATTACTCGTGAAGTCAAAAAAAGAGAACGTAAGTAAAGCCCTTAACAAGAATGATCTTAGGGAGAGTTTATTAAAGTTGTCTGTGGAAGTGACGACGCGGGACTATTTACACAGATAGGAGCTCCACCTGAAGTAGTGGCAAGACTTGAGGAAGCATGCGCGTCAGCCGCCGCGATGGGCCGCCAATCAATCAGTGTGGGTGAAGATCCGGCGCTCGATCAATTTATGGAGGCCTATTGTGAAATGTTGACAAAGTACGAACAAGAACTTTCTAAACCCTTCAAGGAAGCCGTGCTCTTTCTATCAAGGATTGAGTGCCAGTTCAAGGCTCTCTCTCTCTCCTCTGATACTGGTGATGAACTCTCTCTCAAACTCTCTTTCTCCCTCTATCGCTAAATAGAAGGCATTTATATATATGTTCTCGGATCTCACTGTTTCTTGATTTTTGTTTGTTATATTTTATATGTTAGACCTGCATGTGCAGGTTTCCAAGATGGAGATTTGATCTACTGTTCAATGAACTTGTTTGCAGATTCATTTCCTCCATTGTTTAATCTCACTCCCTCCATATATTCCCCCCCCCCCCCCCCCCCCCCCAACCTTGTTAATTGTATTCGTAACATATGTTTTTTCATTTTTTCTGTTCTCTTTCTTTGGGATTCTTTTTGCTGTTTGTTTAAATTTGACTATTGGACACGTGAAACTGGTTCAAGGGTAAGCATTAATATTTTAATATAGGTTTGCAGGGGTAAGCATTAATATTTTAATCTAGGTTTGCAGCGGGTTATTTTTTTTCCAAGTTATTATAATAATGACTTCTGTTTGATTTACTTTGGACATTTATATCTAATAATAATGCATTTCCTTTTTCGTTTCCTCAAGTTGGCCGCTCTAAATCTAATTTTAGAAGTCTGGCATTTTTCTTATTTGTTACATAATAATATATATCCAGTTTGAATAAAGTTTGATATGTACTTCTACTGGGGTAACGTTCGGTTCTCATTCAACTTAATAAACAGTGAAATTAACAGTGATATTAAGCCTAACAGTGTCTGCTGCTTAGGGTTTATCGACTGAAGAGAGAGCAAAGCCCGATTGTGAAGGTTGAAAAATTTCAGTATTTTTAAGGATTCTATTTTATCATCAATCACGTTTTATCTGCACGTGGTAATAGTCAAAAAAGGGTTTATAAACATGTTTATATAAACACGGCAATTTTCTTTTAACCATGCACATTTTCTCCCCAATTTTCAACCACTACTTTTTACCTTAAAATCATAAATAAATCAGTTTATAAATTAAACAATGTTACCAAATGGAAGTTAGTGAGAAATTAGTGTATCCAAGCGATTGTGCTTTAACATTTGTGCAATCTGTAACTACGCCCCATCTTTCCTTGAACGTGTTGACTAGTTCTTGCCTATTCCATCAGTAAAGCAAGGAACCTAAATTTTATCTGAATTGTTTGCCTCGTATATCTGAAGCTTTAATCGGTTTGTAAAACCTGCATTATAGAGTTGGTACAAGTTTGTGAGAAAATTGGTGAGATTTGATGACATTTAATATTTAGTGGAGCTTGTTGGAACTTCTTTATCTTAACATTTTCAATACTTTACTGGACTTGGAGGTTTTAATTTTGCGGCTGGTTGTCGACATATCTACTTTTATGCTTGATCCTAAATTGACCTTTCATTTTATTATACCTTAGAATTACCCTTTTGTGGAGGTATGAGAATACTTGTTGCAGTTACTTTTCTTTACTAGATGACTCTAAATATCAATTTAATGGAGAATTCTGCTATCACAGGAGAAATTTGTATCACTCTGTGGGATTCTTCTCTATATGGACCTGGTTTCCTTTGTATGGAAAAACATTTTCAATTGACCAATGCTTTTCTAGACTTGAATATTATTATCCTCTTTAGTTTGTGAAATGGACAACTACAGAAATTTTAATGCCATTTATTGACTGGAGAGAGAAAACTTAAGATGCAACTACTGAGGCATCAATTCATAAATCAAAAGAAACTGCTTAGCCTGTTATGAATGATGGCTTTTTTTTTTTTTTTTTTTTAATGTAGCTACCTTGTTATGAAGATCAAATTTTTTTTTTGTTATTTTCTTTGCACGTGCTACTTATCTTAGCCTGAGTTAGAATGTGCTCATTGTGACATTCTTACCTTTGTGATATAGATTATGTCAATTAGAAGTATCATTTGATTTGGGAGCAAAAAACAGTTTATTAAGTTTAATTTATGTGGCATGTGTTTAACAATAATACTTGTTCCAACGCCAAGATGCTTATGCTCCGCTCGCAATGTCAGTGGCTTATGGTGATGCAGCTGATATCAATGGATCATCTGGAGAAGAGATTGATGTGAATAACAGTGTCATAGATCCTCAAGCTGGAGACGGGGAACTGAAAGGTCAGCTCTTGCGCAAATACAGTGGATATCTGGGCAGCCTAAAGCAAGAATTTATGAAGAAAAGAAAGAAAGGAAAGCTACCAAAAGAAGCCAGGCAACAGCTGTTAGAGTGGTGGAGCAGGCATTATAAATGGCCATATCCCTCGGTATGTATTGTATAATATCATTTTATCATTGATAAAGCTTGACGCACAGTTGATTAGAAATTTTGATCATCGACTCAATGTGACTTCTTTCTTGAAATTATAGCTGCTGTTTGCTATTCAGTATATTCATATTCATCTATATAAATGACTTTTATTCTTTATCTTCCTTTATGTTAGATACTTGTATAATTGACTCTCATTATCTAGCGGTTATTTTTTCTTTCGGTGTCAATTTCATTTGTGTACAAGGGTTTCCATGGGCATTAGGCATTAATCTCTCATCATGTGTATAAACATCTTGTTTAGAAAATGTCGAATCTTGGCCGAAACAATCAGAATAATGCTTTTTATCTTGATTACTACTAGAATAGCTACTTCATATGCTACCTTTCATCACCATCTTTAATTTCTGAACGCATTAACTAATTCTATTTCTATGAAATGGTTTAACTGCAAACAGGAATCCCAGAAACTGGCTCTTGCTGAATCAACAGGTCTGGACCAGAAGCAAATAAACAATTGGTTCATCAACCAAAGGAAACGACACTGGAAGCCTTCAGAAGATATGCAATTTATGGTGATGGACGCTGCACATCCCCATTATTACATGGACGATGCTTTTCCGATGGACATGTCCATCTCACATACGCTTCTCTGAGAGTTAATAGTATCGGCTTATATTGGACACAATCAAATTAATTTATATCGCTGATGTTCACTTAACTGGTATTATTATAGGTAGTTGCATTTGCATACAACTTGTATGCATGTGACTGCCAATATATTTGACCTGGACAAAGCTTTCTGTGCTAATTAGCTATTTGCAATTGTTCCAGTTTCTTTTATCTTATGGGCTGCTTCTTTCAAGTGTCTCATCGTTTGTTATTTGTTGCATATCATGGTATGGAAATGGACCGCCTACTCCCTTGTTAGACGGAATGAGAAAATGGGTTGGAAAGTAACTGCTTGCCTTGTAAAAGAAAAAGCTTCAATAACAAAGATGTCATATTTATTTGTTAGAAGAATATTGTGGAAGTGTATGCTCTCCATTAACATCACCGTGTCTCAAAAGAGCTAAAAGATAATGCTGTCCTCTCATTTTTGTTTGTTAACTTTTAGAATGGAAGCTTTTTGGTGGCTTAAAAGCTAAACTGCAAAACCTTTTCTGTCAATTACATCGAATCAGGGTTAATGCAACGACTGCCAAGAAACCTAAAAGGCAACATATAAATTTAGGATGCCATGATAACCAGAGAATGGGAAGACTACCAAACGAGCATCGAAGATAGGGACTTCCTTCTCCTGCTAACCTTAAATTAAGAAAATCAGCACAAAGGATAGAGTCGTACGGACGTTAGAGGTTCAACAGTAAATTTAGAGGAAAGTATGAGTAGTGGAAATTACCCCCAACTCTACTTTTAAAGATAAAAAGTTATAAATATGGTGAAACTTTTATTATTTCAAATTTCAGGTGTCAATTAAATATTAATAAAATTAAAATAAAATCATTATATTTATCTACCATCATATACATATGAAACCCTAGATCTTCTCATTTAACACACTTAACACACGTTCTTTCTTTCTTCCTCATTTTCTCTTACGCCCTCTCTCTCTCGTCCTCTCTCTCTCTCTCTCTCTCTCTCTCTCTCTCTCTCTCTCTCTCATCGTGCCTCCATCTCTCTGGCATTCTCTCTGGCGAACTCACACATCGCGCGCAGGTGTTTTCAATTTCGACATCGTCGGAATAGCAGTTATTGTTGCACGATTTCGACCTCGACTTCACAGAGGATGGTTGACGGACATTCTCAGATCTGGAAACAGGCATTCTTAAGCTCAGATTTAGCAGTTTGGGTCACAGGTGATGGTGTTGGTGGGGTGTTGCTGTGGTGGGTGAGGCTGTGGTGTGGCGGTGTGATGATGCGACAATGGTGGTGATGTGACGGTCTGGTGTGCGGTGGTGCATTGGTGTGCGGTGGTGGGGATGCTTTGTGTGTTACAGCACGGCGGATTGGTAGATGATGAATGCAATTTTTTTTATTTTTGCGGTTGAGGTTGAGGTTGAGGTGGTGGAGGCATAGGTGGTGTTGACGACAATATTCAGGGGGTGGTGAGCGTAGATTACAAGTCACATGTTTTTGGACTGCTGGTGGTGAGATTGTGATGTGAGCAAGTTTTCGAACATTTTGTAATCTAATAATTAATAAGTGGATTGTGACCTAATAATATGATAATTGTGGCTTAAAAGACTGGTGACCTTACAGATTGATAAATTGTGACCTATAAATAACTTGGGATCGATTAAATTAAATTTTGTGACCTTGATATTATTTTTGCCTCGAAAAAAAAACTTATTGTAATCTACTATTTTGATAATTTGTTACCCTAAAATTATTTGTGACTTAAGCAATTTGCGTTTTGTAACCTGAATTTATATTGTGTTGTGACCTGAATTTATATAATTAATAAAATATTTTTAATTATTTAATTTAATTAAGTAATTATAACTACCACCTGATTTTTGAAAGTTTTTAAGTTATATCTTAAAATTGAAATCGTGTATTGTAAACACCTTATATATATATTTTTGAGGAAATTACACATGGACATGTTTTTCAACTAAACAATTCAAAATGAAGATTTACAAGTTATTCATACAAAAATCAAGTCACTTTTAAATTGTCCCACACACCCCCACACCAATTTCATTTTCAACCCTAATCATCGATTGGTTGGAATAAACCTTCTCCACAACCAAATTCACTCCAGCTGCAGACTCACAAGCTCTGTTTCCGCCTAGCTTCGGTGTTAACCATATCCTCCAACGTTACTCTTCCATGCCCCTCACCTCCAGCGATCGCTTCGCTCCTACTCTTCTCCGCGAAGCCTTCAGCCGCAGCCACACAATGATGCTATGAGATCGCGATTTGCAGTCGTACAAAGTTGCTGAGACACCACAGCCGCGAGAAGACGTGAGCAACAAGATGGTGAGACATCGCAACCGCGCAACACTGCGGGTCATCTGAATCTGTTTTTCTCATCATCGGAAACTGGTTTTTTCATTTTTTTTGTTTTGGTATGGTGGTTGTGTTCTGTGGCGATTTGTGGTGGTTGTGTTGTTAGCGGTTAGTGGTGGTGATGCATTTGCAATATGGTGGAAGCGACGGTATGGTGTTCGTGGTTGGTGGTGTGGATGCCATATAGGTGGTGGTGCGATGAAAGTTGAAGTGTCGCTGATGGTTTTTTGTGGAGGCGATGTCTTTGTGTGGTGGTGCAGTTGGTCGTGAGATATACCGGTGGTGGTGGGCGGCGACAATGGTTTTAGAGTGTGGCTAGTTTGTGGTAGGGCAGGGTAAGGTTGGGTAGGGTCCGATATGGTACGGTGGAGTGGGTAACTTGTTTATAACCAATTAAAAGTGATTGTGACTATTAAATGGATAAGTTGTGACATAAAAAATTTAATTGTGACTCAGTATTTGTTAAGTTGTGATCAATTAACTTAAAATTTGTGACCGATTACAGATTACTGTGACTGATTAATAGATAAGTTGTGACCTAAAAAAAATTAAGATTGCGACAAAATTTATGACTGTGAAACTAATTAACTTGAAATTGTGATCGCGAAATAAGTTATGACTTATAAAATTGATATTTGTGACCGTAAATAGTATATTTGTGACCACATAAAACCTAGATCTGTGACCTATAAATAAGTTGTGACTTCAGAATTTTGAAAATTGTGACAAAAAAATTATTTGTGATTTAAATTTTCATAATTTGTGATCGAGAAAAATTGTGACTTGTGACTTATACATGAGTTGTGACCTATAAGTTTTAAATTTGTGATAAAAAAAAATGTCATAACCAAATAATTTTATAATTTTTGATCGAGAAATTAGTTGGATCCATAAACTTTGTGATTTGTGATCGGGAAATAAATTGTAATATAAAATATTTGTGATTTGTGATCAAATGATAATTTGTGACCAATTAATTTGATGATTTGTGATCGAAAATAAGTTAAAACCTATAAATCTGTTATTTGTGATAGAGAATTAAGTCGTGACCAAATTATTTATAATTTGTGATCGAGAAATCTCATTACTTGTGACCAATAAAATTGGTGATTTGTGACTGCGATCATAAATTGTATAATTGTGACCTCAACTTATTTAATTTCTCATTTAATTAATAAAATACATTTAATTATATACTTTATAAAGAAAAACCTGATTTTTGTAATAATTCTACAAGTTTCTTAATTTTGAAAATGTCTTTTTAAACCACTTTACTTATGTATTCTATATTTTTCCATACGAGAATAACCCAGAAGCCCACACATGAAAACTATAGGGTTAAGTACACAATTGCAAACATTTAAACTTGAAAATTTTTGTAATCAGGCATTTTGTAACTAATTACACAAGTATCAAAATAATTTTCAAAATCAGGTATTTCTTTTTAATTCAGAATTAAGTTTTGTAATTAATTACAATTGTAACTTTATTTCAATTTGTAATTAGTTACAAATGTAAATGTAACTACAATTGCAATTTATTACCCTTACCACCACCACCATCGATTAACGCCTAATTTTAAATCAGCCACCACCACAACCACCGTCGGAAATACAATTGTAACTTAATTCAATTTTGTAATTAATTACAATTGTAATTAATGAATTAGGACTTTATTTCAATTTGTAATTAGTTACAATTGTAAATTTAACTACAATTGCAATTATACACCACCACCACCACCACCACCACCATCGATCACCGCCTAATTTGTAATCAGCTACCGTCACAACCACCGTAGAAAATACAATTGTAACTTATTTCAATTTTGTAATTAATTACAATTTTAACTAATGAATTATGACTTTATTTCAATTTGTAATTAGTTACAATTGTAAATTTAATTACAATTGCAATTATCAACTACCACCACCACCGCCGCCCCAACCACCGTCGAAAATACGATTGTAACTTATTTCAATTTTGTAATTAATTACAATTGTAATTAATGAATTAGGACTTTATTTCAATTTGTAATTAGTTACAATTGTAAATTTAACAACAATTACAATTGCAATTATCTACCACCACCACCACCACCACCGATCACCACCTAATTTGTAATCAGCCACCGCTACAGTCACCGTCGAAAATACAATTGTAACTTATTTCAATTTTGTAATTAATTACAATTGTAATTTATGAATTATAACTTTATTTCAATTTGTAATTAGTTACAATTGTAAATTTAACTACAATTAAAATTAACCACCACCACCATCACCACCGATCACCACCTAATTTGTAATCAGCAACTACAACAACCACCGTTGAAAATACAATTGTAATACAATTGTAACATATTTCAATTTTGTAATTAATTACAATTGTAACTTTATTTCACTTTGTAATTAATTACAAATGCAATTAAATCTCAATATCACCATCATCATCATAATCACCATCGCCGCCGCCGCCGCCGCCACCACCACCACCACCACAACCATCGTATCAACAATACCACCACCGTCTCATCACCGTAACCACATCAACCAAAAAAAAAAACAAAACCTGATGAAATCAAAGTTCAACAAATCTGAAAACAATACCAACCAAATCAAATCCCACCATCACCAAAATTCTCAGTATAACTCAAATATAGAAACAACTAACCACCACCACCACCACCATTGATCACCACCTAAAATCGTCACCTAAAAATCATCACCACCTAAAACCATCACCACATACTCAAGCACTCTTCAAAAATGCCACCAATAGATTCCTATATCACTAAGTATTTGATCAAAATTGTCATCAGCGTTTGTTGATTCAACGTTAGTGCATATATGTATTGTAAGAACCAACTTCAAACAAGAAACACGAATTTTTGATCCAATAATCATCTTCTAAAATTGTTTGAATTGACTGGAAACTCGTGCAATGAAAGGAAGAGTCATTGCAGGTCTGAACATTCAATTCGCCACAAAAGGTCCAGATTTCCACACAAGATACCGGTTAGCAGTGGCGAGGCTCCAGATGCGAGTTGGCAGCTGTAGCGACAAGGCTCACACTGGAGATCGCAGCGGCAGCAGCGGTCTCGCGCCTCTGTCGTCGTAGCTGCATCGATCTTGTCATCGAGAGAGAGAGAGAGAGAGAGAGAGAGAGAGAGAGAGGAAGATGGTTTCATCGACAGTTGAGGCGATGGCAGAGTCTGATAGTAAACAATTGACATCGACAATTGAGGCGATGGCAGAGTCTGATAGTAAACAATTGATAACAGTCGGAAACTACTGATTCCTTGCAGAGATTGGCGGGAGAAAGCAGCGGATGAGTGGTGGGTGGAAGTTAGCTTTAAGTGATGAATCAATAGCGCCGGAAACTGTAAAAATTCTCGCTGTGGCCGTGGCTATGGTTGCCATAGAGAGAGGGAGAGAGAGGGGCTGGGTTAAGTAAACTGAGAGGGGTTGGGTAAAGTTAACTAATGCCTGATTTAGCAAAATAGTTTACAAATATCTGTTTTTAAAAATTTTCAAATCTTAATATATGATTTTGTGTAATTTTCCCAAAACGGATTAAGTACACAATTACATACATTTAAGTATGAAATTTTTGAAATCAGATAATTTGTAACTAATTACAAAAGTATCAAAATAATTTTCAAAATCAGATATTCTTTTACAATCAGAAATAAGATTTTGTAATTAATTACAATTGTAACTTTATTTCAATTTTGTAATTAATTACAATTGTAATATATGAATTAGTAAAATATCAGTGTAATTCGTAATTAATTATATTAGTACAATTTGTAATCAACAATCACTACAACCTCCGTCGTCTCACTACCGCCGAAAATACAATAGTAACTTATTTCAGTTTTGTAATGAAACACAATTGTAACCTTATTTCAATTTGTAATTTTAATTAAAATTGTAATTAATTACCACCGCCACCACCGATCACCACTTAATTTATAACCAGTCACTGCCACAACGTCGGAAATACAATAGTAACTTATTTCCGTTTTGTAATTAATTACAATTGTTACTTTATTTCAATTTGTAATTAGTTACAATTGTAATTAATTACCACCACCACCACCACCACCACCGAAGTTGTAATCAGTCACCGCCACAACGTCGGAAATACAATAGTAACTTATTTCAGTTTTGTAATTAATTACAACTGTAACTTTATTTCAATTTGTAATTAGTTACAATTGTAATTATAATTATAATTGTAATTGTAATTAATTATCACCACCACCACCACAGATTACCACCTAATTTGTAACCAGTCACTGCAACAATGTCGGAAATATAATAGTAACTTATTTCAGTTTTGTAATTAATTACAATTGTAACTTTATTTCAATATGTAATTAGTTACAATTGTAAATTTAACTACAATTGACGTAATTATAATTATAATTGTAATTAATTACCACCACCACCACCACAGATTACCACCTAATTTGTAACCAGTCACTGCAACAATGTCGGAAATACAATAGTAACTTATTTCAGTTTTGTAATTAATTACAATTATAACTTTATTTCAATATGTAATTAGTTACAATTGTAAATTTAACTACAATTGACATTAATTACCATCATCGCCACCTAATTTTTAATTAGCCACAACCATCGTCGAAAATACAATTGCAACTTATTTCAATTTTGTAATTAATTACAATTGTAACTTATGAATTAGAACTTTATTTCAATTTCTAATTAGTTACAATTGTAAATTTAACTACTACAATTGCAATAAATTACCCTCATAAGAATTCACTTTTGAATCCAAATCTGTAAAAGATTTCTTCATATGTACATATGAATCCTTGCTTGGTGTATAAGAGGAGTCGAAAGTGGTGAAATCATTGGTGTTGGAGCGTTGTAGACGTTGCAATTTTGTCGAGATGTACGGAGTCGAAAGTGGAATACCTTATCTTCACAATGAGCTGCCAAGCCTGACTATACCTCATGGTCATCTAAAATCTTGAAATGTGCTTTTGGACAAAAAATTTGAGCCAGTTTTGATGGATTACACACTCAAGCCCGTGATGAACTCCGGCCAAATTCAGAAAATCCCAATGGCATACAAGTCATCGGAATTCGCACAACACGGTCGAGAAACAAAGAAAACAGATGTATGGTGCTTAGGAGTTATGATATTAGAAGCTTTGACAGGAAAGTTTGTGGCAAAGTACCTTTCTCATCATGGCACCAGATCTGGTTGGATCAAGGAAATTGTCGACGAACTGTAAAGTGATACACAGATTTTAGATCATGAGATGGGAAATACTGAAGAATGTAGAGGAGAAATGGAAAAGCTTGTGCAGATTGGAATAGTGTTGTCGACGTCGCAATTCCTTTGTGATCCCCACACGCAGGTCGTTCGGTTAATATCATCGCCGGTGTGGTGGTTGTCGGTGGCGATGAAAATTACAGAAGAATGGGGGGGGGGGGGGAGTATAAAGAGATGGGATAAAACGATTTGGGGGGGGGGGAATGAAGGTTTCTAGTGATTGGGTAGTGTCTTTGTTAAAATACCTGATTAAATAAATTAGTTTATAATTACCTATTTTTAAAAATTTTCAATTTGAAGACATGATTTATTGTAATTTACCCTATTTTTTTTTTTTTTGCCCAAATTGGGCTGAAATTGAAAAAGCATGTATTGGAATGAGGGATAATTTGAATAGGGAAAATTACACCAAATCATACCTTTAGATTTTAAAATTTTAAATTCAAGTAATTATAAATTATTTTATTAAATCAGGTATTAATTTAATAAACCCCAAATCGAACATGATATTTTCGTCTTTAGTTGGTCTCTCTTTGCAGCCGGCATCATTTGGAGGACTACACCATTTCCATTTCCTACTCTTGCTCTTCTACATTCATCTGTTTTGATTGAGTGGAGGAAGTGAAAGCCTCAACTGCTCATATTCATGCTTTGGGAGTTGGGTTGCACCACTAACTTTGCTGCCACAACAGCAACTAGCAGATATTCGACTAAAACGGTATTCTTGGTAACAAGACTGAATAATACGGTATCATTTGGACTCAAAATGAAGAATAAGGTCAAAGGCAGTACCCATCGAACCCTGGTGTGTGTCTGTTCCATGTTATTGGGAAAAAGTTGTGGGAAGTGACCTTAGAGCTACAAATTCTGCATTTGCGGCAATGGAGGGAGTGAAGCCGACTATTGTGACTGTTGAGAAATTTCCTTTCTCAAATGAAATATGTGCTATAACGAAGTTAACACAAAACTGGAAACAAAGAATCAAGGAGAAATCAAAATTGCAAAAATGACTTGAATCGCAAAGAATGCTGTCCTAAAAGCGAAATTTGCGCACTCTCGATTTGAGAATGCTAAAGGGCCTTCAAGCAAATTGCTTTAGCGGATTTCAAGCCTCAAACCAAGTATCAAATAGCACAATTGATAAACTTGGAGAATAAGAACAAGAAGAGCAAATTTGAAGATTCTAAGTATAAAATTCAAGACTTTTGGATGATAATCACTATTGAAAGTATATTGATCAAAAAGGTTTTTTAAAATCATGAATTCTATACCTATTTATAGAATTCTATCATCCCAAATCGTTGTTCATGCAACTCTTCACGAAAGAGTGCCAAAAATAGTTGAAAAGGTGCATGAGAATTTCTGAAAAAATTCTCCAACGATCAAATTTTTAGATCGCGCGATGCCTCAAAAATTTCTGCAGTGACTAAAATCACTTAACCACGCGATCGCCGAACCAACAACCACGCGATCGCGTGGTTCTTCATTTTGGCCGGACCTTTAGGTCCGATCCGGACCATTTGGTCCGTCCAGTTGTATTTGGATTCATTAAATGAAACCGCACCCTTGTACACTAAATAGTGCACTTATTTAATGTGGGAAATACTTAAATTTATATAATTTTTTTTTTTTTTGTGTTCGATTTTCATTGGTACCAAGTTCTTTATTTTTTGATGCATAACTAACACAATATGGGATATGTTATTGTGGGAAATGCTTAAATTTATAGACCAGAAATTAATTTCGTAATCACTTCTCATTTTTTTCGGAAAAAATAAAAAATAAAAAAATGCCAAAAAAAAAAAAGAAATATTAATTAAAAGCTTAATACAAAGTTGAATGACATTTTTGTAAATAATGTAATGGCATTTTTGTAAATTTCTCTCTCATGGCATGCACCATTTTGGTCCATGAAAATGGTGCTCCATTGAAGAGCATTTTTGGAACAATTTGGTGTTTTTAGTCCACCGTTGGAGATAGTCTTAGGGTCTGTTGACAGCTGATTTAAGTTCAGCCATCAATAGGATACATAGGTGCCTAATGCCTTTACATTGTTGTGCTTAAATTTATATCAGTTAAGTTTTAAATATTTTTTTATGATAAATAATCAAATAAAGAACATTTACAAATTGTGGCTCTTGTTTGTCTCTTTCTTTCCAAACTCGTTTCAATCACATATTCTTTCATAAAATAATTTTACACTAGACTTAAATTTTTTCTATTTTTTAATCATACATTCTCATAAAATTACTTTTATAATTCATTTTTTTCCAAAATCGGAGCTCAAACATTGACTAATTTTTTACTTTAGAGAAAGTTACATTTGGGATGGCGACGGGATGGATCGACCTGATCCATATTCGCCCTGCCAAATTATAGACCCAATTTGATATGTACCACGATCTGCCATTTTTGGGGCGAATCTAGACGGGGCATGTTCATCCTACTGATTTTTTTATTTTTATTTTATTTTTAATGCATACATAATTAGTAAATGAGTAGATCCACTAAAAACAAACAAGTAAAAGAAATGAAAATAGGCACCTAAGCGTACATTGATTGAATAAGCAACTAGCTGTGAATTATTGAAGCACGAAAGATGGCATCAGTTAACAAAGAACTTATATTTTCTAAAAATAATGAAAATGATAATTCATTTATGGTTCGTTTGATAGCGATGATGAAATTTGGGCGAAAAGAAAACGAATTTCAGGGAATTGAATTACTGAGAAATTATTTTCCAGAGAATCGGAAGTTTAATGTATTTGATTTGTTTAATTTTCTAGGTGAAAAAAGTGAGGAATTTTTCAAGTTTTGTTGTTTAATTTGTATTATTTCTCATAACAAATTTGACAATATTTAGCTATTTTAATAAAAGAAAATTTCACACATTTGTACTTGGTAGTAATAATATTAATTTCAAAAAATAAATTAATCAATTAACAATAACTAAAAGGATCAAACAGAAAAAATGGTTTGCCTTGAAAGGTGACAAACCAATTTCCACCAGAGTGGTGGGAATTGGTTTACTTTGAAAGCCAAGAATTGCACCAATTGCCCCCAAATTAGGCAAATGAGTTCCTAGGCAAATGTATGTCATCAAACATCAACAAAGTTGAAAACTAGGAAACTGATATGTTTTCTTCATTCCTAGGCAAATGTTGCCTATCAAGCACTAACTCAAAATATTTGAAGATCAAGCCCAAGACCTATAAGTTCTACAAAACCAAGGAAGAACTAGACAAACGAGCCTAGCCCCTCGTCAACTCGGCTCGTGAAAACACAAGCCACGAGTGGCTCAACTACTTAAAATGAAAAGACTCGACTCGCCTTGAAATCAGCGGCTTGTGAAAATAGAATTTTTTTACTGTTGCGGCTTATGACCGTTGCAAAACAATCACAAAACTATTAAAATGATCATTGGTGTCCCCAACAATCATTTTAACCTCTCTCTCTCTCTCTCTCTCTCTCTCTCTCTCTCTCTCTCTCTCTCTCTCTCTCTCTCTCTCTCTCTCTCTCTCTCTCACCCACCTATAAATACTACTTCATTTCATTCCAATTTCACCAAAATACTCTACAATTCTACTCTCTATACTCTCTTCATACAATCTCATTCAAATATTCAATCTCTATTTACAATATTTAGGGGGAAGTGTATCCAATGAGAGGAAAAGCTAAATTTGACCATTAAGGGTTGGGCGATCACCTATTGAGCGCTTTATAATGATTAAGTTGACTAAACACACACACACACACACACACACACACACACATCGAGCATGGATTAAGTTAATACTTGTATAGCACTAAGCACTATTTGAAAACTTTTCAGGGATTAGTAACAATTTAAAATCTTGAAGCAAATACGGTAAGTTATTTAACATGTGTTAGTGTTATGAATTTTATTGTGTTGCTATCTTTGTGTGATTGTTTGCTTTATCTTATTCCAGGATGAACAAGAGTTTAAGTTTGAGGGATTTGATAAGTACGTTTTCGTACTTATTTTGGTCTTAGATTTAGATAATTGTGAGTATTTTAGAGTTTGATATTACTTAATTGTTTATTTATTTTGATTATTTTAGGAAAAATTCGAATTTGGACGCGTTTGGAAGCAAAATGAAGAAAAGGGACCAAATTCGTACAAAATAGCACTTACGAGAATAGCTTCTAAACTTTCGAAAGCCGAAGGACTTGAGTTGCAATTAAAAGGAGCCAGCTGAAAGAAAGGTGAAATGCTGATACAAAATTGAAGAAATGAGAAACGATCTGCAAACCAAAGAAAGTAGAAACTGTGACTGATATATCTAATTGTCAATATTTAATTGGTTCATTTTATTGAAAAGTCAAAAATAGTGGACGAAAATTATAACGCTCCGAGTTCTAAATACTCGGAACGCTGCATCATCATTTCAAACTAACTTTTAAAAAATAACTGAAATTTAATTTGCATAATTTTATTTAAATGATTCAAACAGTTAATATACAAATTTGAAAATAACTTAGACAAAAATAATTGATTCAATAGTTTTAGTATCTCAAAACATAATTAAAAAATTCTTCAATAGTCACCGTCGCACGCTCCGTCGTCAACTCCGTAATCTAAAAACTTGTAAGTTTAAAGAAGGGGTGAGCATTTCATAGAAATACTCAGTAGACTCGGCTCAAAACTAAATAAACTATATCATAAATAACACATATAATCATACAATTTAAGCTCTAAGTTCGCATGCTATAAGAAAGTAAAGTCTCGTGCGTATTCGTAAGTAATCTCACGTTAGAAAGTACTCTCATGCCTGAAGACAAGTAATCTCATAAATCACATAATCACATGTAGAAATTTACAATATGAATTTACTTAATATTGTGCAATTGAAAGAAATTTTTTTTGGAATATGAACCTACCTTAATTTTAACGATTCAAGCCAAGTGAGAAAAACATCAATCTTCTAAACGTCAGAACTCTTCGTCTAGCCAAAATAGAAAATAAATCTAGAGTTAGTATTTTGGAATTTCAAGTTTTAAAAGAAGAATAAAAATTCTTGGGAAAAATTGGAACTTTGACAAAGTTTAACTTAAAAGAGTTGGGACCAAAATAAATGATTTGAAAACTACTGCACTGACTCATATGATTATCGAAAATCTTTTGGATTAACTAATTTATTTTCAAGAGTGCATGGACTGAATAATACATTCTTAAAACTTAAAAGGATAGAATCAACTAAGTTTAAAAAACAGGGGCTTAAATAAGTGACTTTAAAACTAACAAGATTGAAATAATTAACTTTGAAAACAAGGGGGACAAAAGTGAAATTTTGTAAAATCAAAATTTTTAAAAACATTTAACCCTTCTCTCACTCTCCCTTATTTCGAACACACACACACACACACACACACACACACACACACACACACACACACACAGAGAGAGAGAGAGAGAGAGAGAGAGAGAGAGAGAGAGAGGCGACGAACGGGCTTCGCCCCTAACTGATCTTGGACCGCCGATAGTTCTCCTAGTGATGGCATTTTCAGTGCGAGGCAGGGTTGGGGGGAGGGGAGTAGTGTGGGTGTTTGGAAAGGTGAAGTGGGGCTCAATTTGTTGCAAGAACCGAAACTTGGGGTTTGAATTTGGGGTTGTGATTTTCGACTAAACTCCGGCAAAAATGGATCGGAAGTCGAGGTAAGACATTGTTTTAACCTATTCTTGTGTTTTTCTTGGTTTTTGGGTTTGTTTATGGATTTGATTGAGGTCAGCGGTGGCTGTTTTTGTTAAAGATAAAATCTCACATCGAATAATGATGAAAACATAGATCAATTTATAAGAGTTTGGGCCACTCTTCTTAACAAGGTTGATCTTTTAAGATGTAACCCCAAATCTTATCAGTTTGGAGTGGTGGCATTTGTTGTGGGTTAGGGTGGAGGTGCGGTGGTGTTGGATTTTGGTGGTGCTTGATTTTGGTATTGCAGATTGTTGTGTAATGTTTGAAATTGGTGATGGTGGTTCAGTCAACGAGAGAGTTTGGCATTGGTGTTTTGTGTGCAGCGACGTTTGTTTCAGATTTAGTGAAAGGAAATGAGCTCAGTGGTGATGAGGTTGGCTGTGATCGGTGATGTGGTTGTAGTCTATAATTTTGTATGTTTCTCACGTTGATGGTGGTCGGTTTGTGGTGGAAAGGCTAGGTGGATTGGGTTTGTAGTCTTTAAATTTTGTGCGTGAATTGAGAGGTTAACGTGTGTGAAGAATGACCGTATTCTTACCGAAGATCCTACAACCGCATATTTGATTAAAACACCAAATACATAACCTAAATCACCCACTTCATTAACAAATAAAGGAAGGAATTTTCTAAATTGAAACTTCAGAGGCTGCTGAAGATTGAGAAGGGTTGGACTATAAGCATTGGAATAAGATCAAGAATTGCAGATTCTTGGGTATCCACTTGGAAGAGTCAATTATACAAGATCGGGAAGCTATAAGAGATAATTGTATCTTGTGGTAGATTCTTTGAAATCTGGCAACATGAGAATCTGAATCTTCATGTACTTTTCCAAACTACATGTTGTTGCTGAAGAGGTTGACCAGATCAACTCAAAGTTTGAAATAATTCATGTCAAATTTTGGGTAAATAATAATTGAGCAATTAGGAGCTGTAGCTGGAGTCACAAACATGTCATTAGAAGATTTTCCTCATCGTCATCTTCGTCCTCTTCAGCTGGCTGAATGTGTGCAGCAGCTAAAGCAGCTGTCTTGACGTCTAATTGTTCCATAGTGATGCAAGATTGTTCTGCAGCTATTATATTTTGTTGCAAATTTTTGTTTTTGCTGTGTTTATTACGTCTTCTTCTGAAAGTGCATTTAATCTCGAGATCCAAAAGCTCAAGTTCTTCGCCTTGCAAACGAAGAATATAACAAACAACTTTTCTGCAAAAAGAAAGAAATAAAATCAAAGTAAAAAGATAATTAGTTCTAAATATTAATCTGAACTAATAGTAAATAAAAATAGTCCCCGACAACGACACAAAAAAACTTGGTATGAAAAATATTGCAAGTGCACAATATCGCAAACAAGTAGTAAAGTGGACCCAAGAGTTCAAGTTGTCGATCCCACAAAGACTATTTTATTTAGTATTAGTTTTGATTAATCAAAACTTAATCTAAGAAAAACATAATGATTTGATATTTAATCTACTAATGAATTGAAAACTACTAATAATGAAAGTCTAACAAATATGCAAAAATGAAGAATTGAGTTGTTGATTTTGAAGTGAAAGTGTTGAGACTCTCTATTTTAACCTAGTTATCCTATTCAGTTTTTCATCCCAAGTTTTCTTTCTAAAAAGATGTATTTGATAAAATTCACAATTATATCTAACTTTTCCATCTTGGGTTTAAATTAGTTCTATCTAATTAGACTAACCTTACATGCATTCAATGACATGAATTTATATAAGATTAGAACAACCACAACCATATATCTCTACCATTTTGTTAAATTGTCAGAATTTATTACGTGGTCTAGATATGTAACTCGCCTCTTGACTCGTTACAACTCACAAATCATTGAATTGGTGATTAATCAATTCATGTGTTAAAATCAAAAATAAATTCAATACATAAGATTTAAAGTATAAGATTTGAGATTTAAAATTGAATAATCAAACCAAGTCATATTGTTCGTCCTAACTAGTAAATTATTTACACATGCTAAAAATGAAAATAATAAATACTGAAAAATAAATACATAACCATGTTTTAACAAATACTCAAGAAGAAGATGAAGATCTTGCGCCAAGAATTTAATCCCCTTGCTTGAAAATCTGGAAAAACGCCTTGAATTGCACTTAAACCTTCAAATGCCTATTTTCTTTGTGATGAATTATGAAGTATATTCATCATCTCCTAATGTTGTATAACAAGATGTATACATAGGTCCCCAAAACCCTTAAATTCATGCCAAAGTTGGAGTCCAATAATAGGTCAAAGTGAATCTCAGTTACCATAAAAGATCCAGATTTCTCGCTCCCGGATAATAGATTACCTAGAGAAATAGGTAAATGAAATTTCCATCCAAGATTTAATACTTGGTCCATTCTAAATGTCGATAAAGTCCATCATGTTTCAATAGAAATGAACAAGAACAAATAAGTTTTAGTTAATATAACGATTGCAAGGCTTGTAACCTATGCAAGCATAGGCTATCAAGTTCCTTTTATTTTCACTAAAATTGCACCTCTAGACCTCCTGCTTTTTAGCTTCTTCGATTGTGTTCCTAAATTTTCCTTTTCATTTCACTTTGATGCTTTTATAATTGCATCACTAGTCCTTCATCTTTTGGAAATTTACATTTCGATCCCCAAACTTTAACATATTTGTACGATTTTGGTCCTTTTTCCTCGTTAAGACTCCAAATACATTCAAATTCGAGTTTTTCTGAAGAAAAATAAAATAGACACATAATTTAGAAATATCACATTCTAAAAATACTCACAATTGTCTAAATTTAAGGTCGAAATAAGTACAAAAACGTATTTATCAAATACTGATCTTCTTTTGCACAAAATTGATCATATCATTCTCATTAAACAATACAATGGTAAAGAGAAAGGGAGATTTACAAAAGTTCTAACCCACAATACAATGCCAAGTAGGTCCATATTTCTTATCAAACATCTTCTTTATGTGCTCTGCTACATCATTCTCTACATTATACTTCTCAGAAGACTAAAGACACAAATACATAATTATATATTTGAATTTATATGTAAAAAACAATTCTTTCCAAGAAATGGATGTCTTATAGAAAACCAAAAACCAAGTGGGGGTAAAGTAGTGGGTTTTGCTTATTTTCTCTTATGTTGAGTGGGAAAAAACTTACAGGTATGGAAACTTCAAAAGCTTCTTTCTGAATGTCTTCTTTCAATTCGGCATTCTTTATAAGGACTTTCTTTTCGGATATGGTAAACCCAGTTGAGGACTACCTATTACAACTTAGTCAAAGTCAATATTATTTCTTCCAAATTCAAAGTTTGACTAGTCAAGTCAAAGTCCAATAAGGATCTAATTGAGTAAGTAGTTATTTTCGGTACATTTTACAATCAAATATACTTAAGGGGTTTAAATGGATTAAATATTTGGGAGTTTATTTTATTATTATAACAAGTTAAGGACTTAAGTATTATGTAATAAGAAATGGAGGGACTTACCTTGCAAAATTGGAGTTATTGGTCCACTAACTACATGCATTACAACCCATTTTCTCACATTTTGGAAGGAAAAATATGTGAACACCGAAATGGAGGCTATGACCGAGAAAAGAGGGAAGAAAGGGAAAAGGAAGAAGAAAGAAGAAGAAAAAGGAAGGAGGAGAAGAAATAGGTAACAATTTCTTCAGACTTGATTTCTCTTCTTCAAAAGCTAAGGGAATGATTATGCTATAATGTTTAGGGATTTAATTTTTGGTATTTTTCATGTTGATGGAATAATATACATTCAAGTACAAGCTATTATTTCTTAATGTTCAATTGATTCAAGAAGGTAAGGAATACCTATTATGGCAAACCCTAGTATTTTAGTTGGGTTCTTGAGTATGTAAAATTATTAAATATCAATACTTTTTATGAGATGATTATTTGAAGGAATTGTTATTATCAATTTTAGCTTTCTTGGGTTGATTCAAATCGTTGTGGGAATTTTTGATCAAATATCAAGGGGGTTCACATCATTTGGTATCATAGTTTGACTCTAAAATTGGTAAATATGTCCTTTAAATTCTTGTTATTACTGTTGTTTCATCATATTAAAAGAAAAAGAAAAACTTCTATGTTGTTGACTAGTTGATTCCTACACATTGGATGGTTTGTTGTTATCCTCAGTTTGTTGGGGGTTTCCATCATCCATACACTTAGAAATTCTACACTATCCGAAGTGTGCCCATAAAGTGTTTGGTAAGATGCCTCGATGAAAACTACACTATTTGTGCCTGTGTTCCACATCTATTCCTTGCTAGTTACTTGTGGTTGCTCAATCTCATTGTTGAAATTGTGTTCTTGAAATTTTAACCTATACATCACTTGTTCCTTTTGGGTATAGCAAGAAAAGAAATTCCACTTGCTATTGTTCTCTCTAATCCTAAATTTCTCTTGATTGTGGTTTTTAACTTCACAAGAAGTAATTTTCTCAGTTTAGTTGATTACCTTCCATAGAGAGCTTGAGAAAGGAAACCTTGAGTGGAAAAAGACAAGAATGGTGAGCTCATTATCGGGTAAAAGCCTAAATTAAGTGAAACACGAGTAAAAATATTACTTGTGAGGACACTACCACACTTGTACGACATGTCTAATTTCAATACTCAAAGTGGGCCAAATTCCAATTCCCAAACTCAAGACTTACGTGAAATGTGGAAAACTCTTTCCACCACTTTTACTAGGCAAATGGAGGAGATAGGAGGAAGGTTGGAAAGGTTAGGAACAAGAGGGGAGGTTGGTGAGCTAAGGGATAATAGAAGAGAAGTTATGGATAAATTTGGGGATGTTTTGGATAATGATGGGGATGGTGAACAAAATTAGAGAATGAACAGGAATAGAGGAGTGATGTCTGATAGGACAGTTGATCGGGGTTA
This sequence comes from Ligustrum vulgare, assembly GCA_963555705.1. Classification (NCBI taxonomy): domain Eukaryota; kingdom Viridiplantae; phylum Streptophyta; class Magnoliopsida; order Lamiales; family Oleaceae; genus Ligustrum; species Ligustrum vulgare. The sequence goes on along the minus strand of OY743169.1, from coordinate 55,579,418 downwards.
TCTAAATGATAAACGAGGTAGAAATGGAATGGATGGAAATATTGAGAGTGTGAAAATGAAGATTCCATCATTCCATGGGAGTAGTGAAAGTGAAGAAGTGGTGGAGAGGATTGTTAGTCCACCAACATCTTTGACCAATACTAGTGAGATGGAGAAGCATGAAAAGAATACTTTCCACACTAGGTTTCTTGTTGGGTCTAAGGCATGCAGCCTCACTATAGATGAGAAGAGTTGCAATGATTTGGTGAGTGTTAGCATGGTAGAAAAGCTGGGGTTACCGGTAATGATAAATCCTAATCCTTATATGTTGCAAAGGTTGAGTGACTATGGGGAGGTGAGGGTGAGTGGACAAGTTCTTCTTACCTTCGACATTGGAACCTATAGTGATCAAGTGCTATGTCATGTAGTTTCCATACACACTACTCACATGCACTTTTGGGTAGGTCTTGGCAATGTAATCGAAATGTGAAACATGATGGGAGGAAGAATCAGTATAGTTTCCAATTGAGTGGGAGAAAGGTGGCGCTCCTATCTTTGAGTCCGGAAGAAGTATGCAAAGACCAAATAAAACTCAGGAAGGACTTTGAAGAACAAAAAATAGAGGAAATGAGAGTTGGAACCACGACTCCAGAAAAATGAGAGGTGAGAGAAGAATCGAGAGTTGAGGTTCCTACCTCAGAAGAAGGAAATGGAGTGAAGAGCACCAGAAAACAAATTAAGGGGAAAGATCTCACAAAAATATTCTTTGCACTTGATGAATCTAACAATTCCCTCCCTAGTTTGGTTACTCATTTGTTACAAGAATTTGTGAGGCTGACTTATCGAAGCAACTAGGAGCTTCAAAGGAAAGCCAATGGAAGAAGTTCATAGAAACATTTTCCTACATCAACAAATACCATCAAGGTAAAAAAATTGTAATAGTCAATGCATTATCTGGGAGGTATGCTCTTATCATTTCTTTGGGTGCAAGGTTATTGAATTTTGAATGTATTAGAGAGATGTATGAGAATGATATAGGTTTTGCAAGTGTAATTTTGACTTGTGAAAATGTTACATGTAGTAAATCTCATAGGCACTATGAATTCTTATTTTGTGAAAACAAGCATTATTTGTCTAATTGTCTTATGAGAAAATTACTAGTTTTGGAAACCCATGGGGGAGGTCTAATCGAACTTTTTGATGTAAAAATGAATTTTCTTCTAACCTCCCTAACGCCCAAATCATTTTGTTTTGAATTTATTAAGGAAAAGCATGCTAACGACCTAAAATTGTCTAACATATATGCTTCATGTGGTAAACGGGATTTTGATAGAGTCCTTAAGCATGATGAATATTCATTTTGGAAAATTAGATTGTTTGTTCCTATATGTACCATGTGAGAGTTGATAGTGAGAGAGGCACATGTTGGTTTCTTGATCGGATGATTTGGAATCAAAGGGGCCATAGATATTTTAAGAGAGCATTTTTATTGGCCTAAGATGAAAGTTGATGTTGCACTTATTCATAGTCGTGGTATACACATCACTTGCAATGGGCTTGAATCTAAGGTTTTACCTCGAGGATTATACACATATTTGCATGTCCCTAGTGACCATTGGATTGGCATTTCTAAGAACTATGATGCCAATGCTTTTAATAGAAGTGTCCATTCTATCCACGAATTTTCTCCATTTGAGATTATTTATGATCTTAACTCGTTAATTCTTTTGGATTTGATTTGTTTGTTTATTGATGAAAGATGTATCTTGGGTGGGGAGAAAAATGCAAAAAAGGGTTAAGTCCCTTCATGAGTGGAACAAGTTTCAAATGGGGAAGAAAGATGAGCACTACATCTCCAACACCGACAATGGTATGAGACGTGTCACATTTGATCCAGGTGGTTGGATGTGGTTCCAATTGAAGAAAGAGCGGTCTCCCAATCAAATCCAAATTGCTACACCGTTGTGATGGTTCAGTTCAAGCTCTTGGGAGGACCAAAGACAACGCCTACAAACTGGACTTACCCGATGAGTATAAAATTTCAGCTACATGCAATGTGTCTGAATTTTCTCTTCTTGTTTTAGGTGATGATTCGAGGTCAAATCCTTCTTGAGAAGGAGAGGATGATGAGAATCAAGAAAGTCAAGTCTGGCGACACTTTCCCATGGATCCCATTGCAAGATCAAAGGCCAAGGAATCTCACAATAATGTTTACGAACAAGATTTTAGGTCGAATCCTTCTCAAGAGGAAGTGGATGATGAGATAAACACGAACTTAAAACTTCCCAATTTTTTATTAGCACCACAAGCCTCAGACATAGTTCTTCCTTTTGAGCAATGGTCACAAATATATTGAAGCACGTTGCGAGTTGCGCTATACATACTTATCAAGCTCTTCAAAGATTCAAAATGAGAACTCCAACGAGTGGCCCCTGGTCACTACAAATTAACCATTTGATTAGCCCAACGTCCAGATTCATGCTCTCCAGTAGCCAACATGCACTAAATTTCTTCTCTATGCGAAGTTTGTAACTCATTAACTCACTTAGGAGAAGAAGTAATGAGATTGACAATATTGTCCAAGTGAGAAAAAAAATTCCAAATGACATGGACATCTTTGACTGCCGTAACCAATGTCAACTGCAGCCGATGGGCAAAACAATGAACATAATATGCATATTGAAAATCTCTGAGAAATAATGCTTGAAGTCCATTCCATGCACCACATATATTATTAGCACCATCATACCCCTGGCCCCTCATTTTCTTCACATCAATTTCATGTTGAGCTATAACATGGCATATCTCATTTTTTAAATTTAATGAAGTGGTGTCACTAACTCTTTTGATAGCAAAGAAGTGTTCTTTCAAAATACCTTGATTGTCTACATACCTCAAGAAGATGGCCATTTGCTCTCATTTAGATGTATCTTGTGCTTCATCAACAAGAATACAAAAGTATCGGTCCCCAACTTCCTCACAAATCATCCGTTGTACTCTAGAGGCCATAATGTGCAAAATCTCTTTTTGAACGACAGGAGTATTGTATTGATTATTCTTTAGAGCATTTTCCAATATAACCATATCAATAGCTGGATTTGAATCCCCTACAAACCTTAAAAGATGTAGAAAATTACCACGATTTAGTGAAGCTAGAGATTCATCATTACCTCTGTAGGAACAATTTTGAAGTGCTAGCCATAGAACACTTCTAATTTAAGTCATTAGACTCAACGATGTTTCTGAAGTACCTCTTCTGATACGGTATGTATCACCTTGTCAATATGTTGAGAAGGTCTCATTAAATCTTTACCTCTTGTCTCACACATATTATGATCTGTTGAATTGGCATGAGTAAGAAAAGCACATTTCTTTCCATCTTTAACCCTCTTCCAATTGTTAAATCCATCACTAATCAATTTTGAACTCGTGGATGAATTGTCATATTTCTGAAAAAGAAAGCAATAGAAACAATACGCCTTCTCTGTTGAGGGGGAATATTCCAACCAAGAAAATTCTGTGAACCATTTTTTCTGAAGTGTACGAGATTGGGTTTTCCCTTCTATCCTTGCATATACCGTAAGCTTTGGTTGATAAGGCCCAACTTTTAAATATGCGATTCTTACCTCATCTCGTGTATTGATAGGATGATCAAATATGGGCTTTCTTTTTACTGGATCTTGTTCAATGTTAGCACATGGTAGTTCAGGAGTTGACACTACTGAATGTCCAATTTCTAGCAATGTAGGAGTTGGAGGATTTTGTGGGATAGGAATTGAAGGTTGATCTTTGGTCAACCCATCATGAAGTGTGCTTTCACTGGATTGACCTACCTTTGAAAAAAATGAAAGCAATGTCTTCGCTCTCTTGGAAGACGATTGGCATTTCATTTGTAAATTCTACAAAAATGTAAACAAAAAGGAATCAAAATGAGGAACAATTCAACCAAAATGGGGCAAGACTCTAACAAATGTTTTAAGCCTCTAACAAATTTTTTTTTTGCCCAATTCCAATCCTATAGCCTATACCTCTAACAAATTCTTTAACAACCACAAAACCAACATATACTGCGTTGAACATCAATACTTGTATATAACTAACTAAATGTCATTTCTTTGCCTTTATCCTTATAAATTTCCAACATAACATCATATCTTAGCATCAACATGAACCTTTTTATTATTCATTTAACTAGTAAAGACACAAATTCTAAGTTACTATACTAGTAGCGTATCCTACATTTGTCGGGGGCCAATTAGCAAATAAAAAACTGCAATATTGTAGAAATGCTTGCAGTTTCATCATCATCACACCAATTTTATTTTGTCTTCCTCAAATTTACAGGTTGCCATGTCTCGTGACAGTAGAGGCTAGAGCAGAATTTAAGTTGACTGAATTTTATACCTTAACATAAGTACATAACAAAACTAAAAAGAAAAATATTCAATTTTTAATCTAAACTAATCGAGTCAATTAATATATATAAACACATACTTACATATATTAAAAACTAACTCAAAAACTAATTAACTAAAGGAACAAACTCAATTGAACAACAAACATATGAAAATCGAATTTGAAATTTGAAGCTTGAAAGTAAAACTAACTAACAGGGAGTCAGCCAGTCAGGGACGTAGGGGACGAAATGAAAACAAAAAATTACATCGTTAAGCTCTTCGACGGGCGACGGCGGACGTTTTTCCGAACGGAGCAACCGGTAGGCGGCAAGTGCGATGGAGGCTGGCAGAGACGTAGTCACGCAGCAGTAGGTTTTTAGCTCACCAACGTTCCTTTAATTTATGTAAGAAAGAGCAATTTGGGCTTTAGAATGTATTTGGGCTTCCAAGTGATACCAGACTGGACTCATTAAATACCATACTAATCTGTTAAAAAAAAATCTTCACAATTAGTGGATCTGGGCCTGACTACAGCCCAATCCAGCCCCCACTAAAACCATCCCTGTACAGTTGTTGCTTCTACTCTACCGAGCACCGATAAAGAATATAGTATTGAACTAGCAACTAAATTGGGGGCTAAAGTGTTTACTAGCACAGCTGATCCAACGGTAGCCGAGTCATCTATACTATCTTTTAAAGTGGAAAAGTTTGACCATTAAATGACCTAATTTTCTCACCCAAAGAATTTATGGAATATAATATCTGAATTAAAAAAAGTCTAATAAAATTTGTTGTCAAACTGTCTTTTTCCATGTCATAATTGAAGGGTTAATTGCATTGGGCATTGGGCATTGTAAAAATAACATCAAATTGAAGAACGCGTTGCAGCTGAAATTATTGTCATCTGCCATCTTCTTCCCCCGCTCGTCCACCTATGCTTCCATGGTGTCATCTTCTTCATGGTGACATCTCCACAAATTGCTAGCCGACCTCACCACCCCAACTGCTTGTTGCTCGTATTCTTCCCCAGCGAACCACCACCTTCTCCTTTCCCACTGAAACAACTGAGTGCGAAGGACTCATTAGATGACGTTGTGTCAAGCTCATCGAAGGAACAACTGGTAAACAGACCTTATTCCCACCCTATGATGCTGTTGCTCTTCTTCTTCCCCGCCAACCCACCACCAGGACAGCCACACCAAACCACCACCCCCACCCGAACGGAGGCCCCTCTTGTTAATCCCCCGTTCTCTATTACTGATTTATGTTCAATTGTTCCCAGAAAAGAAATTGGTAATTCCCTAGAGAGCTTATTGTTTGTTAAATTCAAGACTTCAATTTGGCTCAAACATGATATGGAATTAGGCAAATGATCCATCAAAGAATTTGAACTTAGAGCAAGAACTTGTAAATCACTCCATAATCCAACCCCTTCTGGTATATGCCATGAAAGCAGTGTGCATGCTTGTGTTTTGGTTTGTTTATCGTATCATAAAAAAGTGTAAAGTTTCAATTTGTGATACTACAATTTCATCCATAGTATCATAAACATTTGATAAAGTTTCAAGTTATGATACCAAAAATTTGAAAGTATCATAAGTATCATGTTGTGATACTTAAAAGTGTCATAAATACTTGTAAGAAAATCGTATTTTTCAACCTAAAAAAAAAAAAAAAAAAAAAAATTCAGTGATTTTTGGAAATGAAGTAAGTTTCAATTATGATAACAAAAGTAGGGTATTTTTACAAATGCTCCGTAATTGAACTCATGCACCCAGGCCCATCTCATTCATTGTAAATTACGGCTGGTATAATAGTAAAAAAAGTGATATGACCAGCTTGCACTAGGTTAATAGTCTGGTAAGGGAGCGCTTTTCCCATTGTAGTTACCAATCTTGACCTAATATTCATTTCTGTTTAATTGGAAATTGTGTAATTTCAAAAAAGAAAAAATGAAAATTTTATACCGTCGGATTCCAACTAAAAATAGAGAAAATAAATAAATAAAATAAAAATGTGCTGGTTTTTCTATAAATTTTAATAATTGTTTGCACCCATGTATACAATAAGGGTTTGGTTGATTGCTTTCCATTAGCTTGGAAAATGTCACTTCCAAAGAAAACATTTTTTGGGTAAAATGTTTGATTGAAATATTTGGACTAGAAAATATTTTCCGGGTATAAACCTTTGATGGACAAATGAGTCCATTTTCCAAGCAAATGTTTTCCCACCATTTTGTTAAGAAAAAATTTCTCACTTACATGTAAACGGAAAATATTTGCATTTTCTAGCTTCCCAAATGTTATTCCATGTATTGAGACTGTTCGTTATCTACACCATTAGCCATTTATTTCTATGGAGCTGCCGCCTTCATATTTTAACATGCATTTGTGATACGAACACGTTCATCAATGATCATATTTCAATATTGTTTTAATCACTATGTTGTATTTGTATGAGTTAAATTTGCCTTTTAAGATTACTTCCATGAAATTACTTATTAATACATTATTATTATTCTAAAGCTGTTTAAAAGTGTGTAAAGTAGTGGGTTCCATGAAAATGTATAGTTGAAAATGAATTTGAGAAAAAAATTGTTGAATCTTGACCCAAACTACGCCTTGCCACCTTTTTGCTTGGAGGAGGTGCTTATGATTCGTGGAGATCAATCCAGAAGATTTACTGATCATTCTGTTATCACGTTGGAGAATTTTAAGAAATAGGCCCCCGAGGAGGGATCATACAGGAGTTGGTGACATGAAACGAAGCGCAAAATTAAATGCTGGAAAGTTCCAAACCTGGATTTATTTGTAGATGGTGGAATCTTGACCAAAACTTCACGATGCGGAATTGACGATTCGAAAGAAAGAACCAAGACTTTTGAAACGCCACAAGGATTTTTCAAGGTTCCTTGATAAGTTCCTGATTTTGAATGCCACAAATATTCTCGAAAATATTTGATAAGTTTGATTGAATGCCACAAAGAATCGCTCTTTGATAAGTTTTAGGAAAAATATAGGAATCCACCTATAATTTTATTGAATCCTCAATAAAAACCGTTTATTAAAATCAAAGTCTCTTTACAATGAATGAAAATAGGATACAAATAATGAAAAACAACCTAACAACTTAGGTAGCCGCTAATGGGCTTAAAACAGAGTTCTAATTTTCCTAAAATAACTAAAACTGAAAAGGAAACAAAATCCACGAAATTCTGACCCACGTGAGTAGAACTTTGATTAAGGCCGTGAGTTCTTCGGTTACGCCTGTTACTTGAAACAAAGATTACATTACAGCCGTAAGTGTCCGGTTGTATAATTTTTCGATCCTTTGAAGTGATTTGATTCGATTTGAATCTCGATTCGGGCCAAACACAAAACTTGTTCATTTTTCCATGTAGATTGTCGTTGTATCTCCCATCTCTTGATTTCTCCTTTGAGATCCTATCCCGGATCACATCATCCCCCCTCTCTTGAAAAGGATTCGACCTCGAATCAACTCTGGCTTGCTTTTCAAACACTTCTTGCTTTTGGGGCTTTGTTGTAAATCTGCTCCACCTGGATCGAATGGAAAATTCTTGCTTCCCTGTAATAGGTCCAACCAACATTACTTTGTAACTTGGGTTAGGAGAATGGATAGAATCATGAGCTTCCTTGGACATAGGTGGTGTGGCTCAAACTCTCAAGTGTAACCGACCTGCAAAAGAGAAATAAATAAAATAGGGTGGGAAATATTAGTTTCAAACGATACAAGATATGGATCCTTGTACTCATGGGTCAATATCTCCAATTTATTTTTCCCAACAACGAGGCCATTCTCTTCACCTCCCCCATTCTTTTCAACTTCCTGATCATTTAGCTCTTTCTCTTTTTCTTCACATCCAACCACCTCTTCTAACTCTACATTTTCAAGCTCAACCACCTCTTCTAATTTTAAAATTTCATGCTCAACCACTTCATTACTCAATTTTGTTTCTTCAACAATCTTCAATTCATTTTGTAATTCAAATTTTGGAGTTTGATCCTCTATTTTTAATTTCAACTCCCTCTCCTTCTTCTCAATATCCCTATCCCCACGATGTCTCCTATTACACCACCTTTCACTCTCCTTATTTACCCTCCTAGAATCTTCTAGTGCTTCCTCTAGTGTCAACTCATATAGTGCACAGGTTTTCCCTTTCTTAAGGAATCTATATATGTGTATACTCTTATCATAAACAGCCTCCCTCCTACGTCTTCATGGTTTTCCCAACAAAATATGACAAGACTTTAATGGCACTGCATCACACCATACTTCCTCACTATATCTTCCATTGGTGATAGGCACTAGAACTTGTTTGGTCACTTGAAACTTCCCAAACTCTCTCATCCACGTCATACTATAAGGCTTATAGTGTGGTACTACGGGTAATCCTAATTTTTCAAACATGGTGCTACTAACAAAATTAGTAAAACACTCTCCATCAATTGCCAAACTGCAGCCCTATGACCTACATAACATCTAGTTTTGAACAAGAAGTCCGGATCATAACCCATCCTTTATGTGGCTATTCAACAATTCAAATAATATCAAGACTAGACATCAAATGGAAGAAGAAGTTGATAGGAGTATTAAGATGTTTAAGGGAACTCAAGAAAGTGGTTTTTCTTTTTTCGACTACGAATACGAGAAAACAAGTAAGACTTAATTTTGAACAAAAAAATAGACGTAAAGACAATTTTGGAATTTTTTTCTGGATATTTTCTGGATCAAAAACTCAAGAAACTCAAGAACACTAAGAATACGAAATAAAGACTCGAAAAACAAGATTAAAATAGGATATAGATGATTTTCATGTGGCAGAATCTATGATAAACACATAAAAATCAAACTATGATAGAAACGAAAACATGAATTTAGAGTCCGGCTCTGATACCAAATGATGTGAAACGAAGCGCGAAATTAAAAGCTGGAAAGTTCTAAACCCAGGTTTGTTTCTAGATGGTGGAGTCTTGAGCCAAACTTCACGACGTGGAATCCACGATGCGGAAGAAAGAACCAAGACTTTCGAAACGCCACAAGGATTTGTCCAGTTTCCTTGATAAGTTCCTGATTTTGAACACCATAAATATTCTAACGTATATTTGATAAGTTCGATTGAACGCCACAAAGAATCGCTCTTTGATAAGTTCTAGGATATATATTGGAATCCACCTATAATTTTATTGAATCCTCAATAAAAACTATTTATTAAAATCAAAGTCTCTTTACAATGAATGAAAATAGGATATAAATAATGAAAAACAACCAAACAACTAGGTTAACCGCTAATGGGCTCAAAACAGAGTTCTAATTGACCTAAAATAACTAAAACTAAAAAGGAAACAAAATCCATGAAATTCTGACCTGCACGACCAGAACTTTGATTTTGGCCGTGAGTTCTTTGGTTACAACCATTACGTGAAATAGAGATTACATTACAGCCATAAGTATTTTATTTACTGCCGTTAGTGTTCGGCTGTATAATTTTTTGATCCTTTGAAGTGACTTGATCTGATTTGAATCTTGATTCGAGCCAAACACGAAACTTGCTCATTTTTCAATGTAGATTGTCTTTGTATCACCCTTGTCTTGATTTCTCCTTTAAGTTTCTATCCCAGATCACATCAGTTGGACTTGGTGTTTCCTCTTCAAGTAGCTTCAAGTCCAGGTCCCGAAGAAGCCAAAGTTCAAGAGTGAGTTAGGGATTAGTACAACTGCTAGGGTATATACATACTCAGACTCAGGGAGCTTTCCAAATGTCATTTACTCCCTGACAAGGTGATAGTTTTGGTGTTGCTAGATTTCCTCAGTGTCTGATGCGATCCCTCTAGGGAAACGTAAAAAAGAACGCGGAATAAAAGACACAAACAATAGGAAAGATCTAAATAAGATTCAAGACAAGAAACAAGAAATAAACAATAGAAATAAAGATAGATTTTGACGATGAAACCCGACCCAATATTCACGACGCAAGAACGATTTGGAATACGAACCAAGATTGGTGAACGCCACAAGGGATGTCAATTCTTTGATAAGTTTGTTGGGTGAACGCCACAAAGATCGGATTTTTGATAAGTTCTAATAATTAAAGAGACTCCTCAACCTTTAACAAGAGAAATGCTCTCTGAAAATACAAATAATCATCAAAAACATCTGTTCCATCATGAAAAACAACACAATATAATGTAAATTACTTCTAACCTAGCCCCAGTCACAATTAGTGATGTGATCCAGACCACGGATACAAGCCCGCACAAAGATCCGTTGAAGATCCGAGGAGGGCCGATGACTCGATTGCAGACAAAGAGGGCCAAGGAAGCAATGGACAAGTTAGTTCAAGAAACAATGGCCAAAATAATGTTCGTGTCATCGAAAGAAGCAAGTTCCATGTTGGGACTGAGCCAAAACGACGAGTGGATCAACCTCATTCAAGCCGTCGAAGAAGATTTCCAAATTTCAAGAATTACGGCCGTAATTCATAATTCTCACGGCCGTAATCAACTTGCTGCTGAAAACTGAATTTTTGAAGAAATTGGACTTACGGCCGTAACTAATATTAATCACGGCCGTAACGCAGCCTCGGATCAAAAACAGAAATTTTAGAATTAAGGCTTACGGCCGTAAAAGTAGTCTCACGGCCGTAACGGTGAAACAGAATGAGTCTTACGGCCGTAAGTAAATTAGTCACGGCCGTAAATTCATATACGCGTGATTTTAGGGTTTTAATTATTTCCTTATTTTTAAGTATTTGTTTCCTAGTTTAATTAGAACTCTTAACCTAGATTTTGACCCTATTTATAGGGATGTAATTTTCATTATTCAATACACAACTTTGATATTATTATTGAGAGGCAATTTGCTTTCATACTTTATTCTTTATTGAATAAAATCCGAACTTGCGAATTTAATTCTTGTTTGTTCAAATCTTGGGTGAGATTTATTTTCATTGTGATCAAGAGGTCAGCATATCTATTGATTGTGTTGGTTGCTTGGTTCAATTAATTTGAATCAATCTCGAAATCGTGGTTCTTTGGCGTTCTTGGGTCGATTCCAATAATTTGTGGGTTGCGTAGCTACAATTGCTACGTGGTTTGCATCATCTGGTATCAGAGCTTAGGCTCCAAAAATCAAGGTTATATCTTTGTTTTATTTTATTGAATCTTCTTTAATCTTGTTCTTCGTGTTCTTCCAGTTCTTGAGTCTTTAATCCAAAAAGTGTCACAAAAAAATTCAATAGTCGTTATTTCCTTCATTTGTTATCCAAATTAAATTTTGTTTGGTTCGTCTTTCTCGAAGTTGAATTTTTGAGGAATCTAAAAAAAAAAAAAAAAAAAAAACGAAAAATTCTCAGTCCAATTACAATAGCAGTTATTTGATTTCAAAAAAAATATATTCTTGACTTAATCTTAGTTTCCATAAAAAGTGTCAAGTTCTATATCGAGTTAAATTCCATTCTCTAAAAGTCTTCTTTGAGTTTTCCCAACAAGTTGATAACTTCTCACTCGCATTCGGTTTGAGTCATTCAAGTTTAAGCTTGTTTAAGTTCGGGTTCGTTCTTTGAAGCAATTGGGGTGAAAGCCATTGAGTGGAAAAATGCAGAGAGGTGAGATCAATAGAGGGTAAAAGCCAAATTTGAGTGATACACGAGCGAAATACACGTGAGGCATATAATATTTAGTTTTAGGATGTCTGAACAATCTGCTACTACAAAAAACAACGATCGAGTCAACATGACGGAAGAGATGGTACAACAGTTTGAGCGATTGTTTGGGGATGTGTTAGGTAGGTTAGAAAGGCTTGAGCAACCTCGGGAAGTGCCTAATGCCCGTAGGCAAGGTGGGCAAGGTCGTAGAGTAGAGGGGATCGATGAGAATGAAGAAGGTAGTGATTTTGACGATGGGGTAATTGTGGATAGAGTAGTTAGGCATGGAAGAAGGGATAGAGATCTTGGTGTCGATAGGATGGATGGTAGTATGAGCAACATCAAAATGACAATTCCGTCATTCAAGGGTAGGAGTGATCCGGAAGCATACCTAGAATGGGAAAAGAAGATGGAATTAATTTTCAATTGCTACACTTATTCGGAAGAGAAAAAGGTTAAGGTAGCTGTACTTGAATTCTCCGATTACGCTATTACTTGGTGGGATCAATTGGTGACTTCTAGGAGGAGGAATCGCGAGAGGTCCGTTAGTACTTGGGATGAGTTAAAGGCTATCATGAGAAAGAGGTTCGTTCCTAGTCATTACCATCGGGAGCTTCATCAAAAATTACAAAGTCTATACCAAGGATCGAAGAGTGTGGAGGATTATCATAAAGAGATGGAGATGTTGATGATTAGAGCTAATGTAGAAGAGGATAGGGAGGCTACGATGGCTCGATTTTTGAATGGATTGAATAGGGATATAGCTAATGTGGTTGAACTACAACATTATTTGGAGATGGAAGATATGTTGCAAATGGCTATAAAGGTGGAGAAGCAAATAAAGAAAAAGGGAACAACAAGGTATCAATCTGGTTCTAATTCTTCTTGGAAGCCGAAGTGGGATAGTAAAGGAGATGGGACTGTTTCTAAAGGGAAGTTTGAAGCACCAAAAGGGAAGTTTGAGGCACCAAAAGGGAAGGAGGAACAAGCTAATAAACTCGTACCTAAGGGGGAACCTCAACCATCTAGGAGTAGAGACATTCAATGCTTCAAATGTTTGGGGAGAGGACATGTGGCATCTCAATGTCCTAATAGGCGAGTGATACTTGTGCGAAAGGATGGAGCCATGGAGAGTGAAAGTGAGGAAAAGGATTATAGCGATATGCCGGCGTTGGAGGAAGTATGTGATAATGAGGATGTGTTATCCGGGGAGCATGGCGAGTTATTAGTGGCAAGGAGAGCTCTTAGTGCTCAAATCAACACGGATGATTTGGAACAACAACGGGAGAACATATTCCATACACAATGTCGCATTAATAACAAGGTATGTAGTATGATTATTGATGGTGGTAGTTGCACTAACGTCGCTAGTACTATACTTGTTGAAAAATTAGGATTACCTTTGTTAAAACATCCTAAACCTTATAGGCTTCAAAGGTTAAATGATAGTGGAGAAATTAAGGTGAATGGGAGGGTGTTTGTGAATTTTTCTATTGGTAGCTATGTGGATGATGTTATGTGTGATGTGGTTCCTATGCATGCCGGACACATTTTGTTGGGTAGACCTTGGCAATATGATAGGAATGTAACGCATGATGGGTATAAAAATAGGTATAGCTTTACCAAAGGGGGGAAAACCATTACACTTGCACCATTGACACCGTCACAAGTGTATGAAGATCAAATAAAATTGAAAAATGATGAAGAAAAAAGAGTGAAGGAAAATGAGAGAAAGAGAGTTGAGGCCACGACCTCAAAAAAAGGAGAGGAAAAGAGAGTTGGAGCCACGACTCCAGAAAAAGGAGAGGCGAGAGAAAAAATGAGTGTTGGGGTACATACCTCAGAAAAAGGAGAGGGAGCGAAGAGTGCCAGAAAAGAAAGAAAAATGAGTTTCTATGCAAAAAGGAGTGAAATCAAGAAAGCATTCATGGAAGAACGGCCAATGGTCCTTCTGCTATACAAGGAATCATTCCTTGCATTTGATGAAACTAACAAACCCCTCCCTAGTTTGGCTATTTCTCTCTTGCAGGAATTTGACGATATATTTCCCGATGACATACCTAGTGGGTTACCACCCATTCGAGGTATTGAACATCAAATTGATTTTGTACCTGGAGCAGTCATTCCGAACCGCCCCGCTTATCGAAGTAACCCCGAGGAGACGAAGGAGCTCCAAAGGCAAGTGGAGGACTTGATGAGCAAAGGGTATATAAGGGAAAGTATGAGTCCATGTGCCGTACCCGTGTTACTTGTGCCCAAAAAGGACGGGACTTGGAGAATGTGTGTCGATTATAGGGCCATCAACAACATAACGGTAAAGTATCGTCATCCTATTCCTAGGTTAGATGATATGTTGGATGAATTGCATGGCTCTAGCATATTTAGTAAAATTGACCTTAAGAGTGGTTATCATCAAATTCGAATGAAAGAAGGAGATGAGTGGAAAATTGCTTTTAAAACTAAGTATGGCCTGTATGAATGGTTAGTAATGCCTTTTGGACTTACTAATGCACCTAGCACATTTATGCGTTTAATGAATCATGTTTTACGTGCATTTATAGGTAAATTTGTTGTAGTTTACTTCGATGATATCTTGATATATAGTAAAACTTTGAATGAGCATGTGGAGCATGTTAGGTGTGTGCTTGTGGTTTTAAGACAAGAGCAACTTTTCGCTAATTTTAAAAAGTGTGACTTTTGCATGGAAAAAGTTGTGTTTCTTGGCTATGTGGTTAGTGCTAAAGGAATAGAAGTAGATGAAGAAAAAATCAAAGCTATTAAAGAATGGCCAACACCTAAAAGCATAACTGAGATTAGGAGTTTTCGTGGCTTGACTAGTTTTTATAGGCGCTTTGTTAAAAATTTTAGCACGATTTCCGCACCACTCACAGAAATTGTCAAAAAAAGTGTAGGTTTTAAATGGGGAGTAGAACAGGAGCATGCATTTGAGACTATTAAAAATATGTTGTGTGAAGCACCGGTTTTATCACTTCCTAACTTTGACAAGGCTTTTGAGATTGAATGTGATGCCTCAGGGCTAGGCATTGGAGCTGTTTTAATGCAGGATCAAAGACCAATCGCCTATTTTAGTGAAAAACTAAAAGGGGCTGCACTTAATTACCCTACATATGACAAAGAGTTATACTCACTTGTGCGCGCTTTGGAGACATGGCAACATTACTTGTGGCAACGGGAGTTCGTGATACACACTGATCATGAATCCTTGAAGCATTTGAGGGGTCAAGCTAAGCTGAGTAAGAGACATGCAAGGTGGGTAGAATTCATCGAAACATTTTCCTATGTCATCCGATACAAACAAGGTAAGGAAAATGTGGTGGCAGATGCATTGTCTCGAAGTAGTCTAGATGGAAAGAAAAGGCTGAGATGTTTAAAGCACTCCACGACAAGGTGAGGTTGGCGATTGAAAAGAAAAATGAACATTATGCTTCGCAGGCTAACAAAGGAAGAAAGGGCGTCATATTTGAACCCGGTGATTGGGTTTGGGTACATTTGAGAAAGGAGCGGTTTCCAGAACAACGCAAGTCAAAGTTACAACCGCGAGGAGATGGTCCATTCCAAGTGATTGAAAGGATCAACAACAATGCCTATAAATTAGATCTTCCTGGTGAGTATAATGTTTCAGCTTCATTTAATGTTTCTGATCTATCTCCGTTTGATGCAGGTATAGATTCGAGGTCGAATCCTTTCGAAGAGGGAGGGGATGATGTGATCCAGACCATGGATACAAGCCCGCACAAAGATCCGTTGAAGATCCGAGGAGGGCCGATGACTCGATTGCAGACAAAGAGGGCCAAGGAAGCAATGGACAAGTTAGTTCAATAAACAATGGCCGAAACAATGTTCGTGTCATCGAAAGAAGCAAGTTCCATGTTGGGACTGAGCCAAAACGACGAGTGGATCAACCTCATTCAAGCCGTCGAAGAAGATTTCCAAATTTCAAGAATTACGGCCGTAATTCATAATTCTCACGGCCGTAATCAACTTGCTGCTGAAAACTGAATTTTTGAAGAAATTGGACTTACGGCCGTAACTAATATTAATCACGGCCGTAACGCAGCCTCGGATCAAAAACAGAAATTTTAGAATTAAGGCTTACGGCCGTAAAAGTAGTCTCACGGCCGTAACGGTGAAACAGAATGAGTCTTACGGCCGTAAGTAAATTAGTCACGACCGTAAATTCATATACGCGTGATTTTAGGGTTTTAATTATTTCCTAATTTTTAAGTATTTGTTTCCTAGTTTAATTAGAACTCTTAACCTAGATTTTGACCCTATTTATAGGGATGTAATTTTCATTATTCAATACACAACTTTGATATTATTATTGAGAGGCAATTTGCTTTCATACTTTATTCTTTATTGAATAAAATCCGAACTTGCGAGTTTAATTCTTGTTTGTTCAAATCTTGGGTGAGATTTATTTTCATTGTGATTAAGAGGTCAGCATATCTATTGATTGTGTTGGTTGCTTGGTTCAATTAATTTGAATCAATCTCGAAATCGTGGTTCTTTGGCGTTCTTGGGTCGATTCCAATAATTTGTGGGTTGCGTAGCTACAATTGCTACGTGGTTTGCATCAATTAGGGTTCAAAATATGGAAATAAATAATTAAAGACGGAAAACAATTAAAAATTCAAAAAAATCTGGAACAAATAGTTACAGTCGTAATATATTCACTTACGACCGTAAGTGTATTCTTGTTCGTGATTTACAGACGTAACAGCTAGACTTATGGCCGTAAGTCTTCTTTTGTTGGAATTCTACAGTTTGAGCCATGAGTGTCTTATGGTCGTGACAGTATGGTTTACGGTCGTAAGTGTCATCTTCGACCCTCAAATTTTGACTCTTTGACTCGGCTCGATCCATTCATCTTCTCGGCTTAACTCCAACATGAAACTCGCTTCGTTTCCCACGTAAATCGTTGTCGTATTGCCGATAGCTCGATTTCTCCTTTGGTCTTCTACTTTGGATCACATCATCTCCCCTCTCTTAAAAAGGATTTGACCTCGAATCAATTTCTGGCCAGCCTTTCAAACATCTCCTGCTCTTGTAGGTTTGATGATCATGCTTATACCTCGTACTGTTCTCCAACCTTTTCGGCCTTTTTGGCTACTCATTTGTGCCACTGAATTTCTTCCCTGCTTTAAGTTCATTATTTGAATTAGGTACTTGTAAAATAGAATTAAGAGGACTGGAGCGGGATTTATTAGTGTGGTTAAGTGTAAGGAATGGTTCCTTATACCTCAATCGTTGTGCAAACAAGCTCAATTGTTGGGTGGACACTTTTTTTTTCTTTCTATTTTGCACTCATGCTCGCCTTTTTCTGAGGTCGTAGCCTCAACTCTCTTGTTTTCAATTTTCACACCCTCTACTTTTTCTAGGGTTGTGGCCTCAACACTCTTATTTTCCCTCTCAAACTCACTCTTTATTTTCAATTGATCATTTTGTATTTGGGTCGGGGACAAGGGCATAAGTGTGAATCTCTTCCCACCCTTCACAAAACTATACTGATTTTTACTACCCTCCTATCATGTTTCCATGACCTTCCCAACAAGATATGCCCAACATGCATAGGCACCACATCACAAACAACTTCATCATTATACCCACCAATTGAAAAATGCACCAAAACCTGCTTGTTCACCTTAATTTCACTCGACTTAGTCAGCCATTGTAACTTATAAGGTTTATGGTGTTTTATCAAATTTAAACACAATTTTTCTACCAACATTGTACTAACTATATTAGTACAACTTCCCCCATCAATCACCATTTCACAAACCTTTTCACCTACTAAGAACCTAGTATGAAATAGGTTATCCCTTTGTTCATCAACATCATTTACCTTAGCTCTAGAACTTAGGACATGCCTATTAACAAGTGATCCCTTCACAACATAAGTTATCCCTTCATCATCACTACTACTAGCCCCAATATCTTGTAATCTAGGTATCCCTTTAAACTCATCCTCCGAACTAATCTCTCCATTGTCACGCAAAATCATAACCCGCTTATTAGGACAATTTGTAGAAATGTGACCCGAACCCAAGCATTTAAAACATTTTATATTCCTATCCATAGTAGGTTGGGAATCAACAATATCTTTACTTTTAGTTGTTAGCTCCTCCCTCCCTTTCGGAACATGATCGTCATTGACTTCCTGTTCTGGTTGAGAAGTAGGATAAGAACTTGGAGATTATCATATTGCTCCCTTTTGCCTCAACTGTTTTTCCACCTTCATGGCCATGTATACCATTTCCTCTAGTTCCACATAATGTTGTAGTTCAATGATATTGGGAATATCCCTGTTCAACCCGCTCAAAAACCTCGCCATTGTAGCCTCCCGATCCTCTACCACATTGGCCATAATCATTGCCACCTCAATGACTTTATGATAATCCTCCACACTCCTCGACCCCTGATTCAAGCCCTGCATCCTTTGATAGATATCCCTATAATAATGAGTTGGCACAAACCGCTTCCTCATTATAGCCTTTAAGTCACCCCAAGTCTTCACTGGCTTCTCAAGATTCTTCCTCCTACCCATCACCAATTGATCTCATCAGGTGATTGCATAGTCAGTGAATTCAATCACTGCTAGTTCAACCTTAGTTTCCCAATCCAAGTATGCCTCCGGATCACTCCTACCTTGAAATGAAGGTATTTTCATTTTAATGTTCCCAAGGTCTCCATCCAAAACATCACTACTTCCACGATGCCCCCTAACATCACGATGTTCCCTATCATACATCCTCACATGCCTATCTCCTCTATCCCTCCTTCGTACACTTTCCACCGAAGATACACTACCACTCTCACTACCCATTCCCTCATCATCCATACCAACCTCATGCTTATTACCTCTCCTAACCCGAGAACCATTATGAGATTGATTTCAGTGTCGTTGATCACGTTCTGCATCCGATTTCACCATCTGAGCCATCAACCTCTCAAATTGTACCCGCATCGCTGCAATCTCATCATTACCCTGCTCAACTTTCCTATCTACACCTTTGAGTTGCTTGTTGTCACCCACAGAAGATGCTGATGTGGATTCCCCTCTGTAAGAAATTTTAATAACAATAAAAAAAATATTCCTCTTGTGTATTTCCAATCGTGTTTCACTCTTTATCCCTTTCCAATATCCCCCAAAAACTAATCAAGGATCAACAAATAAGGAATTAATGGAAGACAAAGAAAAACAGAAATTGAGAATTTCTCGGATTTTTTTTTGAAATTTTTCTAGCAATTTTTAATTTTATTTAACTGCTAAAAAATTTGATTACGAATACGGCAGAAAAAGCGAAATTGGATTTGGATGAGAAACGAACACGAAAAATACTTTTGAAATTTTTGTAATGATTCTTATGGATCAAAAAACTGAAAAGTTTAGCTGGCACAAAGAACACAAAGAATAAGGAAAACTCAAGAAACAAGAAACCAAGAATTTGAAATAGATCCAGGCTCTAATACCACTTGATGCGATCTTACTCGGAAAACACCACAAAGAATGCGGAATCAAAGATACAAACAATAGGAAAGATCTAAATCAAATTCAACACAAGAAACAAGAAATAAACAGTGGAAATAAAGATAGATTTTGACGGTAAAACCTTGACCCAATATTCACCACGCAAGAATGATGCAGAATATGAACCAAGATTGGTGAACCCCACAAGGGATGTCAACTCCTTTATAAGTTCATTGGGTGAACGCCACAAAGATCGACTCTTTGATAAGTCCTAAGAATTAAAGGGACTCCTCAAACTTTAAATAAGAAACTCCCTCTAAAAATATAAATAATCATCAAAAACTTATGTTCCGTCACGAAAAACAACATAATATAATGTAATGAAATAATGGGAATAAATAATTAAAGACGGAAAAAATTAGAAATTCGTGAAATTTTGGAAAAGATTGCTACAGCCGTAATATATTCACTTACGGCCTTAAGTGTATTCCTATTCGTGAGTTACGGCTGTAACACCTAGACATGTGGCCGTAAGTCTTCTTCTGTTGGAATTCTGCAGTTTGAGCTGTGAGTTTCTTATGATCGTGACAGTATGGTTTACGGCTGTAAGTGTCATCTTCGACCCTCAGATTTTGACTCGGATTGATTCATTCATCTTCTCATATTGACTTCAACATGATACATGCTCCGTTTCCTATGTAGATCTTTGTCACATTGCTGATAGCTCGACTTCTCCTTTGGTCTCCTACTTTAGATCACATCAGTGTCAGTTTTGTGGAAAATTCAACCCTGGTTAGTGCCTTAAGGGTGTTAGTAGTGGCGGATGCACCTCTAGGAGAGGTAGCGTGGCCACGCTAGCTAGCTGTCGATGGACCATCGGTCACCGACTGTGGCGTTGTGCAGTGGTTTTAAATTTTTTTTTGCTCAAATTACTAACCAAGCCAGCCCAAGCCCAGAACCAGAAGACCAAACCCAGATTCATCATCAATTTTGATCCAATCAGCAAGACCAACCCAAGCCAAATCTGAAATCCCTAATACCAAATCCTCTCAGAAACGACAGCAGTCATCCCTTCAAGATTCAAGTTCACCATCACTGTCGCTCCAGTGCTACCGTCATCACCGGTTACTCGCCACTGCGCTTGGAGGCTTCGACCGGTCCGACGGTAATAGGTAACGCACTGGACTGAATTTGAAGTCTGAATGTCTGTTGACTGTTGTTAT
This sequence comes from Ligustrum vulgare, assembly GCA_963555705.1. Taxonomy (NCBI): domain Eukaryota; kingdom Viridiplantae; phylum Streptophyta; class Magnoliopsida; order Lamiales; family Oleaceae; genus Ligustrum; species Ligustrum vulgare. The sequence goes on along the minus strand of OY743169.1, from coordinate 55,558,664 downwards.
ATATATATATATATATATATATATATATATATATATATATATTTTGGTTTTGTAATTTTCAGATTTGTAATGTGAATTTCAATGTTTTAAACATTTTAATCAGTAATAATAATGTTTGATTTCTCAATTTTTTGGTTAGATTACTCGTCTGTCCATTGCCCATTGTCATTCCCCAATTTTTTTATCCATCTGTGATTTCTCATTTCGATTATCAGGTAATGAGGCTAAACCTTGATTCGTTATAATTGATTTGAGAATTATGCATAAATGTTACATTGATGTTTTTGCAATGTGGCTAGATTTGTGAATTGTGATTATTGGGATGAAAAGATGATTTGATTTGTGAATTATGATTATTGATTTATAGGTTGTGAATTGGGATTTGATATATATTTTATTTGATTTGTAATCATTGATTTACAAATTATGGAACGTTTACTATTATTATATATAAATATTTTGATTTTGTAATGTGAATGTCTATGTTTTAAAAATCTTAATTAGCAATATTGATGTTTGATTTCTTAAGTTTTTTGGTTAGATTACTCGACTACCCATTTCCCATTGTCATTCTCCAATTTTTGATCCATTTGTGATTTCTCATTTCAATTATTAAGTAATGAGGCTAAACCTTGATTCATTGTAATTGATTTGGGAATTATGCATAAATGTTACATTTAAGTTTTTGCAATGTGGCTAGATTTGTGAATTGTGATTATTGAGATGAAAATATGATTTGATTTGTGAATTGAGATTATTGATTTATATGTTGTGAATTGAGATTTTATGAATATTTGATTTGATTTTTGATTTGATTTACTGATTATGGAAAGTTTTTTTTTTCAATCTAAACGAAAATCTCAACCTAGTGGTTCTAGTTCTATGTCAATGTCATGTATTTTGCATCTATTTTGATTTGTATTGGATTATATGTTCATATATTTCATTACAACTTTTTATTTTGATTTCTATACCTATTTATTCATTTTAAAATATTATTTCATTAATAATATTAACAATCTCGCTACTTAATCGTTGACGTTCTTCGGTCAATGGTTAACGACCGACGAGGTCAACGGTCAACACTCTAGTTGGACTTCTCAGCTAGATTCGCCATTGGGTGTTAGTATATGTTATCGATGTGGTCAGATTGGACACATGAGGAGAGAGTGTCCCATTCGTTTACATCTAGGTGATACATCACAGGGGATATCTTCACAAGCATGTGTTAGTATAGCTAGAAAGAATCAGAATCGGAATACATTGGCAGAGAAAGCAGATACTACTAGTGATGTTCAGTCTGATGTCGCTGGTAGCAGTGGTACTAGATAGAAGGGTCAGCTAGGACATCCCAGAACATAGGGGATAGTTTTTGCAGTGACTCAGCATGATGTCAATAAGTCACCAGATGCAGTCATGGGTATGTTATCTATTTTTGGTAAAAATGCTGGTTCTCTAATTGATTCAGGTGCTACAAATTCATTCGTTTCTCATGCATTTGTTATTCATACGGACCATGTGTTAGAACTATTAAAAAGTGAATTGGTAGTAACCACTCCAGTAGGAGATTCACTATTACCTATCAATGTGTAAAAAGATTGTACGATTAGAGTGAATGATTTGGAGTTGAAAGCTAATCTGATTCCACTTTATATTCATGATTTTAATGTTATTTTGGGCATGGATTTTCTAGCTGCAAATCATGCTTCAGTTGATTGCTTTAACAAAGAAGTAGTGTTCCAGCCTGAAATTATTCCTAGCGGTGAGCGGAGAATATTGCCATCTTGTATTACATCAGCACTTGATGCTAGTAGACTGCTGATAAGTACATTTTTCATACTTATTTTGATCTGAAATTTACACAATTGTTTGATATTGCTTAATTATTTATTTAGTTTGATTTTTTTTAGGAAAAACTAGAATTTGGAAGAGATTGAAGCAAAACGAGGAAGTTATGTGCGGAATATGTGAAGAAATCAGTATACAACTTTCCTTAAAAATATTTCCACAGAGCCTATAATATATCATTGGAAAGATAGTTGAATTTAGAGTCCAAAGCAACAAACGTTGCACAAATCGGAGTAGTAGATCAAAAGTTATGCATGTTTGAAGTTCAGTTGATGGACTAGAATTCAAACTGCGACCGACCCGCGGTCCTGTTTGCCGTGGCCCGACCGTGGTTTGCAACCCGCGGTCCGATCCCGGCCCGCCTGTAAGGTTTTTTGCGAATTTTTTGTTTTTTTCATTTGTTTTCAAGCCCAACAAGGATTAAAATCACTTTTTTGAATTCTAAACTATAAAAAGACATGTTTTAACCTAGAGAAGGGAGCTCCAATTCATTATTCATTGACATTATACAAGAAACCAAGGAGAAATTCCAAGAAGCAAAAGAAGAAATCAAGAACTTGGGTTGAAGATTGGATCTTGGTGCAAGAATTCCTTCCTCTTCTCAACTTATTGCTAGAATTTGGTGATGTTCTTCTTTTTACATTCTTCTTGTATTTATTTAATTATGTGTAACTAACTATTGTTGGGTCGAACGATGTAATCCTAGTTTAGTTATTCAATTTCAATTCTCATATGTTTATACTTTAATTTGATGTATTGAATTTATTTCCAATCTTAATGCATGAATTAACTGTCTACTAATTCATTGATTTTGTAGGTTTTTTTCATAATCTGAGAGGTGAGTTAACATCTTAGACCACGTGATAAATTTCGACAATTTCACAAAATGGTAGTGATACATGGTTGTGGTTGTTGTGATCTTTGTGAATTCTTGTGATTGAATGCGTTTAATTAGGGCTTATTCTGACCTAACATAGAGATATGTGGTTAACCTAATTAAATATAACTAATTTAAACTCGAGAGGGGAATTTTAGAAACAATCGTGAATTCGATCAAATACTACTTTAGAAAGAAAATATGAGATGAGAAATTGAATACGAAAACTAGGATGAAATCATGAGTCCCAACACTTTTTATTCACAAAAACAAAAATCAAACTTTTTATTTGTTTTATTTTCATATTTCATTTCTTTCACTATTTTAATAATTCAAAAATCACAATCTTGACATTTATTTGTAGTTTAGGAAATGATTAATCGAAACAAATAATAATTAAGTTAGTCCTAGTGGGATAGACATCCGGACTCAAAAAGTCCACTTCACTACTTGTTCGCGATATTTTCTTACAGTAAGTTTTTGGCGCCATTTTTGGGGACTGATTTTCATTTGTTATAAGTTTAGATTAATCTCTTTTATTTGCTATTTTTATTTTTTCATATTGATATTTTTTATTTGTTATTTGTTATTTTCTTATTAGGTATTGATACTGAACACTCAAGATGACTGCGGTTGACTTCATTAAAATGCTTGTATGTGACTTCTTCATAAGGCAACAACAATTGATTGATCAAGGAGTTGAAGAGGAAGATATGCACATGGGAGATTGTATCATAGGGTATCAATTACAAGAGATAAAAGCTGAATATGAAATTAATGAAGCTGTCCTAAATGACTTTCCAGTTGGATTTTTTTTACACTTCACAAAATTTGATGAGAGCGATCTACCCTTGAAATTATTGCTTCCTCCAAATTTAAACGAGTGTCAATTAAATGAATCACCTGTATTGGGCTTTCAACAAATACAAGAATATGAAGAAAATTGCCATGAAGATGTCATTGTCTCTTTGTCAACAATCCCGAATTCGGACATTGAGCTCAAGGAAACTTCAAAATGGGAAGAAGATCATGTAGAGAATGAGGAGTTGATTTTAATGGAGAACATAATAGCTTATGAGTGTGGAGTTAGCAAGCAGTCCTTGGACTCAATTGATTCACTTAAAATTGATTTTGTGATAGGGTTCGAAAAGGAGGTTGAGATTTACGTAGTTAAGTTCTAGATGAATGGTAAAATTACCTCTGATTTTGAACAGGGTACCATAAAAACTTGGAGCAAAAGTGCAATTGAGTGCAAAGGCAACTTCAGTAAGTATACAGATTATCGAAAGCCTTATTTAGAGTGCCTTGAAGTATTGTTCAACAGTCAAGCTTGAGACTATAAATTAAGAACTAAAGGGCTGTAACCCGACTTCTAAATCCTAAACTTTTGTTCTTTAATTTTGATATCATGTAGTTTGCATTAGGATTTACATTAGAATTTAGGACACGTTTCCCACATTTTTTGTGGAGTTTTTATTGCTTTGAATAAAATTAAAAAAAAATCATTGTTTCGTTGAACACTAATAGATTTTCACAAAAAAAAAAAAAAAATCCCTACTTATAAGGTTGCACCTAGATTTTCGATTTTCAAAATAATTTGTAAAACTTATTTTTCCCTATTTATAGGATATTTTTTTTTTTTTTTTTGCAGAAATGTACACTCTATTAAGATAATTTTTATAAAAGTTAGAGATTGTAAATCTTCTTGGTGTGGATTCATTGCTAATTTTTACACCTTATATCTTATCACTAATGTCTATTTTGAATTCTTATAGGGAAAGTTCTAGTCTAGCAATGAGGAAGAAAGAAGATTGTCTTGACATCCAACGAGCAGAAGTATCAATGGTTTCCACCAACTTCAAGCCATACCTAGGGGATTAAATTCAACCTTCTTTTGTTTTTATTAGTTAAATAATTTTTTTGACACATTGAGGACAATGTGATACTTAAGTTTGTGGGTGTGAGCAAAAAATTGAGTTAAAATTTTCGCTTTTATTATTATTTAAAAAAAAAATGTTTTTGCATGTTTGTTTGTTAAGTTTAATAGCATTGCCGGTACTTCATGTTTGAAACTGCGTAATTAATGAATTTTGGATAGATGTGCTATACTTGGAGTAATTTGATTCACGCAAGATCATTATTTGAGTACATAGTCAATTTGATTATCGCGCATATAGGTGGCACTTGAATAGTTGGTTGTAGGTTGTCAATATGAACTTGGATACTTTCTCACTCGTAATATTTCATTCCATCACTTTGACCAATTAGTTAGACAGTTTGAGGGTGTAAAACTTATAATGGTTACTGTTTGGGGTGTGTTGATTCCATGTGTGCAAAATTGATGTGTGCAGTGATCTTGACTGACAGGAGAAAGCTAGGTAATGACCAAATGCTGATAATCTAATCCCTTGCATAAATTAGGAACATGCATGCATCTTTTACCACTCTTTGTAGCCTTTTTGACTCAAGTGATTAAGCTCGTAGGGGTATTTCAAAACCTGGTGCCCTGTGGTCAACTGACTTGGGAGCCACCGTCCTAAAAAGCTCGCTACGGGGGTCATCTAGAAAGCTTAAGAGAGAGAGGTAACTCATGTAGATTTATTTCGTTACAAAAGAAAAATGAAAAAATGAACAAAAAAAATCAGGACATTGCATTCATTTGACACCTTTCTTCGGAGCGTAGTGACTCGAGTGATTAAGCCCGTAGGGTATTTCAAAACCTATTGCCCTATGGTCACTGACTTGGGAGCCACCGGCCTGAAGCTCGTTATAGGGTCATTATTAGCTTAATGGAGAAGGGTACTGCATGATATTATAATTTAGTTGATACTTTGCACATTTGGATTGAGATAACTAGTGGGTTTGAGGTACCTAGTGGATGTCTGAAGGTTGGGGTACTCAATTAAAGGAGAATCATCGCAACCCTAGGTAGAAACCATCATTGGTTGGACACACCTAAACTTGAGCGGGAGAAGAATTAATGATTTAGGAAGCAACCTTAGAAATTATGTCCCGAGTTAGAGAGAAAATAACAAGTATGGAGGGAGTGCATCTCACGAGAGGGAAAGAGAAATTTGACTACTAAGGGTCGGAAGATCACCTATGCACAATATGATGATTGAGTTGATTGAACACATACAGACACATTGAGCATGGATTAAATTAAGATCAGTATAGCATTGCTTGAAAACTTTCAAGGATTGCTGCAGTTTTAGATCCTGAAGCAAATCGGCAAGTTATAGTGTGATGAATTTTATTGTGCTAATATGTTTGTGTGATTGTAGGCTTTATCTTATTCGAGGAAAAACGAGAGTTTAAGTTTGGGGGATTTGATAAGTACATTTTTCATACTTATTTTGATCTCAAATTTACACAATTGTGACTATTTTAGAGTTTGATATTGCTTAATTATTTATTTATTTTGATTTTTTTTAGGAAAATTGGAAGAGATTGAAGCAAAACGAGGAAGTCATGTGCGGAGTATATGAAGAAATCAGTGTACAAATTTCAGTACAAATATTTCCATAGAGCCCATAATATATCATTGGAAATATAATTTAATTTAGAGTCCAAAGCAACAAACGGTGCACAAATCGGAGTTGTAGATCAAAAGTTATGCGCGTTTTAAGTTCATTTGACGGACCAGAATTCCAACTGCGGGTCAACCGCGGTTTGCAAACCACGGCCGACCCGCGGTCCAGTTTGGGCCTTGTTTGCCGTGGTCCGATCGCGGCTCGCCTGTAGGGTTTTTTGTGAATTTTTGATTTTTTCCATTTGTTTTCAAGCCCAACAAGGATTAAAACCACTTACTTGACTTCTAAACTATAGGAAGACATATTTTAACCTAGAGAAGGGAGCCCCAATTCATTATTCATTGCCATTCTACAAGAAACCAAGGACAAATTCCAAGAAGCCAAAGAAGAAATCAAGAACTTGGGTTGAAGATTGGATCTTGGTGCAAGAATTCCTTCCTCTTCTCAACTTATTGCTAGAATTTGGTGATATTCTTATTTTTACATTCTTCTTGTATTTATTTAATTATGTGTAACTAACTATTGTTGGGTCGAACGATGTAATCCTAGTTTAATTATTCAATTTCAATTCTCATATGTTCATAGTTTAATTTGATGTATTGAATTTATTTCCAATCTCAATGCATGAATTAATTTGCCACTAATTCATTAATTTTGTGGGTTGCTTTCATAATCTGAGAGGTGAGTTAACACCCTAGACCACGTGATAAATTCTAGCAATTTAACAAAAAAAGGTAGAGATACATGGTTGTGGTTGTTGTGATCTTTGTGAATTCTTGTGATTGAATGCGTTTAATTAGGGCTTATTCTGACCTAACATAGAGATATGTGGTTGACCTAATTAAATGGAACTAATTTAAAATCGAGAGGGTTATTTTAGAAACAATCGTGAATTCGATCAAATACTACTTTAGAAAGAAAATATGAGATGAGAAATTGAATACGAAAACTAGGATGAAATCGTGTATCCCAACACTTTTAATTCACAAAAACAAAAATCAAACTTTTCATTTGTTTTATTTTCATATTTCATTTCTTTCACTATTTTAATAATTCAAAAATCACAATCTTGACATTTATTTGTAGTTTAGGAACTAATTAATCGAAACTAATAATAATTAAGTTAGTCCTCATGGGATCGACATCCGGACTCAAAAAGTCCACTTTACTACTTGTTCACGATATCGTTCACTTGTGATATTTTCTTACAGTAACTGCTTAGAAAAGGCGGTCATGCATATCTGGTTCACGTGATTGATACACAATTCACTAAATTGAAACTTGAAGATATACCAGTTGCATGAGATTTCCCTAATGTTTGGCCTGACGACCTCCAGATAGGGAAATTAAGTTTACTATTGACTTAATCCTAGGGACTACTCCTATCTCACAAACACATTAAAGAATGACTCCAGCTGAGTTGAAGGAGTTGAAAGTGCAATTGCAAGATTTGGTTGATAAGGGTTTCATTAGACCCAGTGTATCTCCATGGGGAGCACTAGTTTTATTTGTAAAGAAGAAAAATGGCACCATGAGACTGTGTATTGATTACCCACAGTTAATCTAAGTGACAAATCAAAGCAAATATCCTTTGATGATATGTTTGACCAACTTCAAGGTTCCATGGTGTTTTCTAAAATTGACTTAAGATCAAGGTACCATCATCTCAAATTAGAGAGACTGGTGTGTAGAAAATTGCTTTTAGATCACGGTATGGTCATTATGAATTTCCGGTGATGACATTTATAGCGATCGAGAATTTTTTTCAGTTGATTATAAAATAAATATTTAATTTCTCAAAAAAACGTGTCACTATAATTTCACATATTTTTAAATTAAAGTTTGTTCGTCTAGCCATGTTGATTATTTTAAGCCAATAAAATATAATTTGAGTCCAATTCGATTTCTAGTCCAATTTCTCATGTTTTTAAATATTGTCCAAATTCAAAATTGATTTAAGTCCAAAATTACTATTTATTTTAAATCCGAATTATTTTTAGTCTAAAATTTCAAAGATCAATTTTATGATTATCCAAATTTATTTTTCATCCAAGTTTTATTTTTGAAAATAATAATTAAGGTACTTTATTTGCAATGATATTCTTGTATCTCAAGTATTTACAAATCTTATTCTAAATCAAACGTTTCCATACCCAACATTCCACAATTCTTTTCCAACCACAACACTTTTCATACCAAATCTATATATATATATGCACATATTCCCAATTCTAATTCATGCACAATCACAACAACACTTTTCAAAATTCAACTTTCCTTTTCCCTTAAGTTTTCAGCCTTCATCCTCTACAGCCAACTACCGAACCCCAAAAACTCCATGGTCGACTCTCCCATAATCTGGCAAAGGTCGACACAGCCACAAGCAGAAAACACTCCACACAATCGCCACACAAACACACCACAACTCCTTAACTGGATTCACCATTTCACTGCCTGCCACCCATCACCGGAGCAACCAACTCCAACAATTAGCCTAAACCGAACCACAATTGCTGAAACGAACTTCACTATCCAAATATCACACAACGTTACCGACTGCAAAATCAACCAAAATGAAACCAATCTTCAAATCATCCGGCCAAGAACTGAACCTCCTTCGCCATCATCAACCACTGCCCAAACCGTCCATGCCCGACACCAATAACCGAGCAAAGCAACACCACATCAATCGCTACTTCCCGACTAAAAATCTACACCCAAATCAAAAACCCAAAACCAAGATACCTAATTACTTTCGACCACTGCTTCGACCGAAGTTATTGCCGGAATCGCAACTCCAAATAACGACCCAACAGCCTCAATCTCACACAAAATAGCCCCAAGTTCTACCCTCTTTCCTCCACAGTTACCCCGCCCTCTTCGCCGCCACTAGAAGGCGGTAACATAGCCGGTAGTGCCCACACCGGAGGAGCCGGTGCTCCTCTCATGCACCCCCCCTCCCTCTCTCTCTCTCTCTCTCTCTCTCTCTCTCTCTCTCTCTCTCGATTTATCAATATAGAGAGAGAGGATTAGTATTATTTTTAGATTTAGATTTTGATAATTACCCCCTTAAGCCCCATCTTTTTAAAAGTATTTATTTCAGCCCTAAAGTTTTCTATTTCACTCCATTGATTTTAAAATATTTATATTCAGTCCCTACAATTTTTGAAATATTTTATTCAGCAGTTAAGTTTTGCAAATCATTTATCTCAGCCCCAATTGTTTCGAAAATAAATTAGTTAGTCCCCAAGATATTTAAAACATATGAGTTAGCCTAATAGCTTTCAAAATCATTTATTTTGGTCCCCAACTCTTTTCAAAGTCCATCTAGGTTTGATTTTCAATTTAATCCCTAAACTTTTAAACTTTTCTTTTAAAAACTCTTTCGCTTTAAAACCTTTAGATTCCAAAATACTAGTTTAAGATTTATTTTATATATTGACTACACGAGGGGTTTGGACGTAAAAGATTGCCATAATATTCCAGCTCTATTTTTCAAACTCGTGAATTGAGGTAGACTTGCCCCCCACTAATTAGTTTAGATTATAATTGCATGTATTAAATGAATTTTATGTGATTTAAATACTTTGATACATGAGACAAGACAAAAATATCTCTTATGAGACAAAAATCAGACGTGGTTATGAATGACTTAAATGCTTTAGTACATGAAATAATGATGTGGTTATGCATAACTTAAATGCTTAAATGTATGAGACGATACTACCCACATCCTATGATTTTTAAACAGCCTATGACTATGTGGTCACACTACAAAAAAAATGACTAGTAGTGACATATTTTTTGCTACATGTGGTGGAAGTGTCACAATTTTTGTGACACAAAAAATCATAACTAAATATTGTGATGGTTTAAAGTGTCACAAATAATTATATTCATAAAAAAATAATTAAAAAAAAATTTATTTGCAGTTTAGTGACATTTAAAATCGTCATTAAATATAGCTAGACTTCCAAATGTCACAAATAATTATATCCATTAAAAAATAAATAAAAAATAATTTATTCATAATTTAGTGACACTTAAAAGCAACACAATCCAAACATCAAAATTTTTATCCCGGTATAGGCGCCAAATTGATTTTTTTAGGTTTCGTTTCCCAATTTACCGCGCCCTCTTCTTCTCTTGCTCTCGCCGTTCGCTCTCGCTGTTTCTTCTCTTTCTCTTGCTCTCGCTGTTTCTTCTCTTCTTCAGCGGCCTCGTCCTTCTCCATCAGCGACGTTTCTTTTCCAGCAGCAGCATTCTTCTTCTCCAGCAGCATTTCATCTGTTCTGCTCCATCATCAGCAAAGGACAAGGTATTCCTCCTCTTTTCTTCTCCGATTCTGTCTACATTTCTCACCTCTTCTTATCGGTCGCTACTCATCATTCTGGTTTTCTTCTTCTTCAGTTGCTGACTACTACATTTCCTAGAACCTATTGAACGGAGATAGTGGAGGGGAGCGAGCAGATTATAGGATTTTTGAGGTCAGTTCATAATCGTTATCTTCTACTCATTTTCTTCTTGTTCAATGTGAGATTATACAATTTTGGTTATGATTTTTCTTATACTTGTCTATAAAAAACGTCCTGGACTTGTTAAGCTATTCGAAATTATGCATACACAGAAAGATGGTTCTTTTGCACAAGATGAGTCAAGAGAGTTCATGGTGAGCATTTGGAAAATGGTTTTAATGTATTATTATTTTGATTATTTGGGTTGAGTTGATTTCTATTGTATTGTAGACGACGGCTGCATTTGTAGCGACTCAGAATTTTTACGCAATTAATAATTATTTTAATATTTAGAAAATTGTGTCGCTACTATTTCACCCATTGTTTTGAAGTTAACGCCGCGACGAATTCGTCTAGCCAAGTCAAGAAATATCGAATTTGTTCGATTTTAAATTAAAATCCGAATTTCTAAAATTATATTATTTTAAGTATTATTGTCAAAAGCATTTTAAATTCCAATTTTCTTATTTAAATTATTTTAAGTCCATAATATGCAATTCAATTTTTTATCTCAAAATTTTTTATTTCTCAAATGTATTTTTCAGTCCAAAATATATCTGTTTTAAATACATTTTTAATCAAAGTTAGTGCAATAATTATCATAACAAAAATTCCCATACTTTACACCATTAACCTAATTTGCAATCCACGTTTTTCTTCCTTTCCATTCATTTATCTAATCACAAAGCCAAACCCACTCAATGAATGATTCCCCTCCCCAAATTATGATGTTCCCCATTCATCAATTCTTTTTCTTTCTTTTCTATCATGTTTTTCAATTTAAGCAATCATCCTCAGCACTGCTCCATCGCACCATCAACCAATTTGTAAAACCACATTATTCATCATCATCACCAAACTGCTGTCTCAATCGAACCTCCAATTCAGTTTTCTTTTCACCATCATTTTCAAATCAGCATCATCATCACCGGACACCACCAATTCACAGCAAATTCACTACCAATTCACTGCTCAATTCAAGAAATCATCTCCATGACTCCCAATCGAACAAACCAAACACTGCCTCAACCAATTTTGATCAAGCAGACACCATCACTGCTGAATCACCCTCACCTAATTGCTACCACGAAACCCACCACCTGCCGCAACCCAAATCGCAGAAAGCTCAACCACCACCGGAAAACTTCAACACCATTCCCCAACCCCCATTTCAGCCAGTCATCACCATCACGCAGAACCTCAATCACAGGCCAACGACTGCTCCTCACAAATCAAAAACCCAAAACAAGAAATAAGTGAACTCAGTTACTTACCTCACCTCAGACCACCTTTTCGCCGGAAAATCACGACCTAAACCGCGAACCCTAGCTTCGGTTTTACACCTAAACTCGTACCAAACCCCTCAAAATTGGAACACCCATCGTTGCTGTCACTCACCGTAACCTACGCCTTCCTTTCGCCGGCGGATTTACGCCGGTAGTGTCTCACAGAATTTTTCAAAGAATAGCCGTTCCTTCGCCTCTCGCAACCTTCGCTTTGGTTCAGAGTGAGAGAGAGAGAACGTTGAGAGAGAGTTAGGATCTGATTAGGATATTTGATTTTAATATTTAAACTTTCAGAAATTTCACTTTAGTCCCTAGCCTAATTATGTTTTAAAGATTCAGTCCCTAAGTTTACAAAATGTTTTATGTCGGTCCTTTCAGCTTTAAATCTTTTTAATTCAGTCCCTTAAGTTCTAAATGATTTTAATCAGCCATTTAGTTTTAAAATATATTATTTCAACCCTATTGTTTTGAGTTTCCGACTCAACTTTTGAAAATATTCATTTTAGTCCCTCAACTTTTCAAAGATATTCATTTTAGTCCCTCAACTTTCAAAACATCAATTTTAGTCCTCAAATTATAATTTATCATTTTGAACTATATATTCGATAGACTAAAGTGACTTATTGGCTAAGACGAAGCGTACGTAGAATTTAAAGAAATTGAAGTCATTCCCGCTCAACTTTGCACTCGTCGGATTTAAGGTAGACTCGCACTTATTAATTGATTTAAATTATGATTTTACTGCATAAGAATTCTTGCCACCTAAGTTCGGTAAAGTTCTTGTGTCTCCTTATGTTTATGAAGATTTCAATCCTATCTTATGTTATGCTTTCAAAAGAAATTATGCTTGGCATAATTAAAATGTTTTTATAAGTATATGGTTTTCAAAGAGCTGTTTTCAAAGAGCTATTTTCAAAGAGCCTATGATTTGCAAAATATGTCCCGTGCTGTAATGCACAATATGAGTTTTATCAAGAGCAGTTTTATAAAGAAGCTCTATCAATGCCCGTTTTATAAAGAGCCGGGATTTATGTGTTTAATCATCTTATAAATTAATTAATTTGCGATGAGTCTACTGAGTATTTCCCCCATGAAATACTCACCCTACTTTTTAACAGTTTTGCAGATTTCGGAGACGGTGGCGAGCGATGAATGATGGTGGCAATAATCGTTAAACGGTTGAAAGTTTGACGTCAATGATTTCCGTATTTTTCCAAACAATCGAATAATTTAGAGAAGTTCATTTATTTGAGAAATTATGACATTGTCAATTTCTTTACAAAATTAATGGTTCGATTTACTATTTCAAATGGTTTCATAAATGTTTCAATTTTATCGGCCATTACAGTTTATTTAATGTTGTCAAAAATGAATTTCAATTATTTCTTCCGCAAAAATATTATTCGAAAAATTTAGACAGAAAATGACGTAGTGAATCGGGTATACGGAACTCGGGGCGCTACAAGTTGGTATCAGAGCTAGTCTGCGTTTCTGTAGACTGGAAAAATTTTCAAAAAAAAAATTTTCAAGAAATATTTTCCATTATAAAATTTTATTGATGAAGATTGCCACTGCCATCATTCGTTCCACCAACTCCGAGGTAAAGAAGTTTATGATGTTTAAAGTTATTTCAGTATTTCGAATACTCATTTTATTGATTTATGAGAAAGAATGAAGAGTATTTCGGATACTTATGATTTATGAGAAATAAGAATGTATTTCTTCGAAAATAATGATGTTGTTATGCTTTGTCATAACTTATATGCTTTAATGTATGATTATGAGAAATTTTTTTTAAGAAAGAAATCGAGTGTTGAGCATAATGGGAATAATATGATTTAAGAATGATTTTTAAATAATTCTTGTCCTCGAGTTAGAACCCTAGATGGACTTTGCATAATAAATTTTAGACATGGCACTAAGTATGAGAAGTCAACGGAAAGGAATTGATTATATGTTCAGATTATCTATCGTTTAGATTAAACGAGAAATAGCAAGCCAGTTATAAAGTTGTGATAAGATGTTAAGATTATAAGTGATATGATTTTATTGAGACTTTTATGAGAAGCATTATGAGTTAGAGATTTAAAGATTTGGTTCTTAGTTTTTGGTATTTTAAGTAATGGATATTGTTGAGTAAATGAATTATGTTTCTATGTTGAAGAGAAATTTATTATGAAGTATGCTTATGTTTTGGGATAAGTCCAAATTACAAGGGAGACTCTGTCCAGAATTTTTATCGTTTGGAAATAAGAGCATAGTATGGTATGCAATCACAAACGAGATTTAGTAGATGATAGCAGAGATTTTATTATTTTCTCATAAGGAGAACACACAAGAGTCACACTGGAAAGGAAATACATGAAAAACACGAAAGCATAAGAGAAAAACATGGAAAGATCCTCAGAATGAGAGATGTGTTTCCGGAGTAGCCGTATCCTACCACCTCTGATCTTTTGAGGAAATAAAGAAACCTTCAAAGAGGTGTGTTTCGAGAGTAAGAATACTCCGTAATCTACCACCTGGAACCTTTGAGGTACGCACAAGATTTAAACATTAAGGAAATCCTAGTAAATGGAGGGGTGTCTCGAGAGTGAGAATACTCCGTACTCTACCCCCACCTATTCTAAGATTCACAGAGTTAAATTTACATTAACCGGACTCCATTTTCGCTTGATTCCCCTTCCTTGCGACCAATCTATTTTAACTCCTGCTGGATCTTGTATTGAGATATATGACTGCAGCTTATCCAGTAGTTCATCAATAGTAGGAGCAGAAATAAGAAGCCTTCTGGAAAATGGAGAGATGAATCCCTGTTCCACAGCATAATCAAGAAAGGTTAACAAACCATCAAAGAAATTGTTAACATTCAGAAGCCCAATAGGCTTAGTATGGAGATCTAGTTGAGCCCATGAGGTAATGTTAAAGATTTCTTCTAAGGTACCAAAACCTCCGGGCAGGGCTATAAAGGCATCAGAACCATATAACATACAAGTTATGCGTTCATGGATGGATAAGGTTTGAACTTCATGCCCTCGTGTTTTGCCTGCAACATCTACCAAAGGGACAGGTATAACACCGATTACTTTTGATTTCTCTGCAAGAGCAGATTGGGAAACACAACCCATTAGACCACTGCTACCACCCCCATATACAAGAGTGATACCTTTTTCCCCCAGTCTCTTTCCAAGATATACAGCCGCTTCTAGATAACCGAAGCCTTTCCCTACTTTTGATCCACAAAATACACAAATAGTTTTGATCTGTCGAAGTTTTGGTGCTTCCATCTTTGATAGTAAAGAAGGGAAAATTTACGAAGAAGATGTGATTTTGGGATGCCTGAACTATGAAATATGTTTGACTATTTAAAGCCGGAAAAATTTACTGTTTTTGATTGATTCTGAAAAAGTAAAGATTTACTTTTGACAAAATCAGCCCACTTTTGAATATTTTTATCGTATCGAGGCTGTCACCTTTCGGCGATTTAATATTTTATTTCCAGCTTTATCAAACCTCGAGAAAGGAAAATATATTTTATTTTCAAAACGCGTGAAAGAAAGCAGCAAAATATTTTAAAAGATTTACCTTATATCATTGCTGAACTGCCAGAAGCCTCATTTTGTAAAACAGACTGGCAAACAGGATCTTTCGATATTATATTTTGGAGACTATAACGATTTTTGTCCTCGTTAAACTGAGCGTATAAGGAGAGAAGTTCACGTTGTACATAACCACTTGGGTGCGTCTCAAGAGTCAGTCGAATATCATCCAAAGACTCCTTACTCAGTCCACCCTTTATGAATTCGATTTTATCATCCCGATTAGTAGAAGAATATCCTACTGATTTGCAACGAGTATTACAGTTCCAACGAGCGCATTTGTAGCAACCACCCAGTCTTTTTGCTCTTCGTTTCTTTGCAAACGTGCTTTTGCCTAAACCAGGCATGTGCTTTGGAAATGTTGATGGTAATTCACCAGATAGTCGAACCTTTGCTTCTATCAACCAACGAACATCTTCTGGAATATCATGAGCCATTAGCAACCTCAATCTTTCGAGCCTTATTCTATAGATCTTTCTCAGATCATTCATAGGAAGACTGGAATAATACTTGCGAATGTTAGAAAGGATGATATCCATTGTTTGATGATTCAACCTCTTCCCAGCATGAACTATTTAAAAGCGCAAGGATATGAATGAATCCGCGTGATTTGTGTTACAGTAAGAAAGCATGGAATAAAATAACGGAAAAGAGGAGACAAGAATTAATGCGCCGTTCACTTTCTTGATAAAAGAAAGATTTGATGATGAGATTTGAGATATGAAATATTTTTCTTGGATTTTGGGTACTGATATTTTGATATAATAATCAAGGTATAGAAATAATACGGGAAGACGTGAAAGTGAATTGAAGACCGTATCGAATTAGAGTTCATACGTATATACAAGTGAAAGAAATACTTTGCAGGAAATGTGGTGACATTTAAGTAAAGAATCTTAGTTTGGGAGATATTTGTTTAATGAATTTTTGGGTTACAAATATTGGAATGATAAGTTGATGATATTATGTTGATATGTTATTGGGTATATTACGTAGATAGAATATTCAGGTAATTCTTTGATTATTTTGGAAATATTCGATGATAAGAAGAAAGGAAATTTTTTTCTGATATGATATATCAGTAAAGATTTGTTGAAATTTTAGAGATATATACGAATATTTGAGGTCACATGATACGATGATAAGTGACAAGTTACATGAATACTACAAGATATGATGAAATATCACATACTATTGGGAATTTTCATTTTGATTCAAAAGAATTTATGAGTAGACACATGTCTATAGAAAAAGTCCATGTTCTTGAGAAAACAAAGTGATGCATTTAGTCAAAGTCCATTGGGTTAAATATGGTTGGGTTAAATATGGTAGCGATGATGCTACATAAGAGAAAGAAGAGATTCTGATTAAGTATTCAGAAATCATAAGATCAAGTAAGTTTAATTTCGAGGACGAAATTATTTTAAGGAGGTAAGATTGTAGCGACTCAGAATTTTTACGCAATTAATAATTATTTTAATATTTAGAAAATTGTGTCGCTACTATTTCACCCATTGTTTTGAAGTTAACGCCGCGACGAATTCGTCTAGCCAAGTCAAGAAATATCGAATTTGTTCGATTTTAAATTAAAATCCGAATTTCTAAAATTATATTATTTTAAGTATTATTGTCAAAAGCATTTTAAATTCCAATTTTCTTATTTAAATTATTTTAAGTCCATAATATGCAATTCAATTTTTTATCTCAAAATTTTTTATTTCTCAAATGTATTTTTCAGTCCAAAATATATCTGTTTTAAATACATTTTTAATCAAAGTTAGTGCAATAATTATCATAACAAAAATTCCCATACTTTACACCATTAACCTAATTTGCAATCCACGTTTTTCTTCCTTTCCATTCATTTATCTAATCACAAAGCCAAACCCACTCAATGAATGATTCCCCTCCCCAAATTATGATGTTCCCCATTCATCAATTCTTTTTCTTTCTTTTCTATCATGTTTTTCAATTTAAGCAATCATCCTCAGCACTGCTCCATCGCACCATCAACCAATTTGTAAAACCACATTATTCATCATCATCACCAAACTGCTGTCTCAATCGAACCTCCAATTCAGTTTTCTTTTCACCATCATTTTCAAATCAGCATCATCATCACCGGACACCACCAATTCACAGCAAATTCACTACCAATTCACTGCTCAATTCAAGAAATCATCTCCATGACTCCCAATCGAACAAACCAAACACTGCCTCAACCAATTTTGATCAAGCAGACACCATCACTGCTGAATCACCCTCACCTAATTGCTACCACGAAACCCACCACCTGCCGCAACCCAAATCGCAGAAAGCTCAACCACCACCGGAAAACTTCAACACCATTCCCCAACCCCCATTTCAGCCAGTCATCACCATCACGCAGAACCTCAATCACAGGCCAACGACTGCTCCTCACAAATCAAAAACCCAAAACAAGAAATAAGTGAACTCAGTTACTTACCTCACCTCAGACCACCTTTTCGCCGGAAAATCACGACCTAAACCGCGAACCCTAGCTTCGGTTTTACACCTAAACTCGTACCAAACCCCTCAAAATTGGAACACCCATCGTTGCTGTCACTCACCGTAACCTACGCCTTCCTTTCGCCGGCGAATTTACGCCGGTAGTGTCTCACAGAATTTTTCAAAGAATAGCCGTTCCTTCGCCTCTCGCAACCTTCGCTTTGGTTCAGAGTGAGAGAGAGAGAACGTTGAGAGAGAGTTAGGATCTGATTAGGATATTTGATTTTAATATTTAAACTTTCAGAAATTTCACTTTAGTCCCTAGCCTAATTATGTTTTAAAGATTCAGTCCCTAAGTTTACAAAATGTTTTATGTCGGTCCTTTCAGCTTTAAATCTTTTTAATTCAGTCCCTTAAGTTCTAAATGATTTTAATCAGCCATTTAGTTTTAAAATATATTATTTCAACCCTATTGTTTTGAGTTTCCGACTCAACTTTTGAAAATATTCATTTTAGTCCCTCAACTTTTCAAAGATATTCATTTTAGTCCCTCAACTTTCAAAACATCAATTTTAGTCCTCAAATTATAATTTATCATTTTGAACTATATATTCGATAGACTAAAGTGACTTATTGGCTAAGACGAAGCGTACGGAGAATTTAAAGAAATTGAAGTCATTCCCGCTCAACTTTGCACTCGTCGGATTTAAGGTAGACTCGCACTTATTAATTGATTTAAATTATGATTTTACTGCATAAGAATTCTTGCCACCTAAGTTCGGTAAAGTTCTTGTGTCTCCTTATGTTTATGAAGATTTCAATCCTATCTTATGTTATGCTTTCAAAAGAAATTATGCTTGGCATAATTAAAATGTTTTTATAAGTATATGGTTTTCAAAGAGCTGTTTTCAAAGAGCTATTTTCAAAGAGCCTATGATTTGCAAAATATGTCCCGTGCTGTAATGCACAATATGAGTTTTATCAAGAGCAGTTTTATAAAGAAGCTCTATCAATGCCTGTTTTATAAAGAGCCGGGATTTATGTGTTTAATCATCTTATAAATTAATTAATTTGCGATGAGTCTACTGAGTATTTCCCCCATGAAATACTCACCCTACTTTTTAACAGTTTTGCAGATTTCGGAGACGGTGGCGAGCGATGAATGATGGTGGCAATAATCGTTAAACGGTTGAAAGTTTGACGTTAATGATTTCCGTATTTTTCCAAACAATCGAATAATTTAGAGAAGTTCATTTATTTGAGAAATTATGACATTGTCAATTTCTTTACAAAATTAATGGTTCGATTTACTATTTCAAATGGTTTCATAAATGTTTCAATTTTATCGGCCATTACAGTTTATTTAATGTTGCCAAAAATGAATTTCAATTATTTCTTCCGCAAAAATATTATTCGAAAAATTTAGACAGAAAATGACGTAGTGAATCGGGTATACGGAACTCGGGGCGCTACAGCATTGGAGATTGATGAACTCAAAGCCATGAGATCTTATGAGAATGAACAAGAATTGGAAAGTGCTGTTTGGTATAAACTAATGGGTGAAGATAGGCCAGGACGAGCACGTGGTTATGGCACTGGGGTGACAAAATCACAAGTGACTGGATTTCGTGCTCAAATTAAAAGAATGAGGAGTGAAGAGGCAAATCACAATCATCCAAATGTTCAAATACAAAAACTTGAGATGTTACTTGCTCAACAACAGGAAATGATGAATACCTATATGGCAAGGACGAATGAAAAAATTGCGAACTTGAAAGATGAAGTTCAGATATATCGCACCGCATTTGGATCGTTTGACCCAATATCTAGCACTCGTGTATCCAATCTAGAGGTTCGTTACAAATTATGAAAAACTTCATTATCATCACACTTGGAAAATTTTCACTTGTGCTAATTTGATTCATTTCTTTATTTTGATGGAATGTATAAGAATTATAACTATATTGTTATTTATTACTTTTCAGGATTCTCGTGGTTTGAATGAGAATGATGCACACAATACTTCACCTAATGGAAGTGGTGCTAATGATTGAGAGCTAGAGGAAAGTTTTGTTAATGACATGATAATTATGTTTTTTTGTTAATGACATGATCATTATCATCACACTTGGAAAGTTTTGTTAATGACATGATAATTATGTTTTTTTGTAGCCTGTAACATATATGTTAATGATCATGTTTTTGTTAATGATATATTAATCATGTTTTTGTTTATCATAATAATTATGTATATTGGTGAGATTGTGTAAATTCTTATGATTTTTTGTTGTGAATTAGTGATGTATTTTAGATAATTTTTCCTTATATGTGGATGGTTTAATAGGTATAATTTCAATTTTTTTTTTTAAAAAAAACGTATATATAAAATTAGTGACACTTTTATATGTCACTAAAAGTATATATAAAAAAAAAATAGTGACACTTTTCTAAGTCATTAAAGTAATAGTGATATTTGAAGGTGTCATTAAAATTCATTTAATAATTACACTTGAAGGCGTCACTAAATGCAAGCGTCACTAAATATTGTGACGCTTTCAAGCGTAACAAATTATAGCAACGCATTTAAGCGTCACAATTTTTTTCCTGACACGCGGAATACACACACTTCTTGAAGCTGTCACAAAAGTTTTTTATGACACTTTTAACTATCACAATATTAAGAAATACTTGTCACTACTAGACCTTTTTCTTGTAGTGTCACTTATTACTTGCTTAATTATGTGTTCAATTATTCAGTAAATTAATTATTGGTAATGAGTCTACTGAGTATTTCTTCGAAATACTCATTCCATTTTTAACAGCTTTTGCTGATTTGGAAGGTGGTAGCGAATGAAAGGGCAATGTGTGATAACCCGTTTTTGCGTTAATCAAAAGTTAAGGAATTATTTCGTCAAAGTCAGATATTCGAATGATCAAGTCAAAATAATATCAATAACCCCTAAAATTCAAATTTAAGCAAAATTTCTATAAAATCTAAAATAATTTAACATCATATTCTTTTGCCTATATGATATTAAACACTTGAATTAAGGATTATAGGCTTGATTTTATTTAGGCGATTTTAAGCTATTTTCTAGCTAAAGTAGTGCAATGGTATTAAGAATCAAATTTTGTCCAGAAAAGTGATGCTTCTGTCAAACAATTTTGTGTCAAAATTCTATATATACAGGGCTGAAATTTATGTATTTTTTTGTCAAAGTTTTGATTTGTTAAATGTGGAAGGTTAGAATGAAGTTATATCACTAATATTGAAGTCTAGGTATTTGATTAAACTGTTCATATGGTTTAACTATGAAATTGGGATTTTTGGAAGTATTAGCGAATTATATACATTGGCGATGGATTTGCATGCAACAGTAGGTGATTATTAATAAGTAATGGATATATATTAGCAGGGGAAGTGAAATGGGTATTAATTATTAAGCTTGAATTGAACTGAATTGAGTATTTATTCGAATAAGTTTATTATTATATCAGGAGGCGACATGGACATCAGGGCAATCTATCAATTTGTTCAAGTTCGATACATAGTTCTGTGAGTGGAAAAACTTAATTATTTTCAAATACTAATAATTTTTTATATGATTTCATTAAACGTGATTATGTAATTTATTTGTCCAATTACGTAATTATTGTGAAATACTATGAGAATATGAAATTTGTGGAATTACAAAGATTGTGAAATGATTATTTGTGAAAAGAAATGTAACATTGAAATTCACCAAAAAGTACCCATGGTTATATACTTCTTCTCATTCACTGATGGGCTTTGACCCTGTTCTATACTGTACTGAGGGGTCTTGACTGTGTATGATATTACCCTTAGGCGGTCTGACCGTGTATGATATAATTCACTGAGGGGTCTTAGTCGTGTTCTAGAATTGATTATCAGAGCTCTTTGAGAGGCAGTCTACTAGCATATGACTAGAGTATAAATTATATTTAGTGGGTACATTTTAGTGAGATTTGTTAGGGTATGGCCATACCTAGAGATTACAGACTGTGCTGATAGTAAATTACTGATGATGTTATTATGTGAATCGTCAAGTGATATAAACTTGATTTTCAATAAAAATGTATAAATGAGAAAGTATGATTATTTTCGAAATTCTCCAATCACTGAGCTATTAACTAATTATTTTTCCACGATTTTTCTTAACAGGTAACAGTTGAGTTTTGGAAGCATGAAGAGCCTGTTGATTTTGGAGCCACATTTGTATAACATGTGTAGGTTATTGTTTCATTTAAATATCAGTTTGAGCCCACATTATTTTTGAAACAAAATGAGTTATTTTTTATTATTCAGCATATGATTGGTAATAGACCATAGTCACCCTTAGTGGTGGGTCCGAATTTTAGCTGGCATCCATCATTGGCGCACGTCATGTCCCGAATCCATTAGGTTGATTCGGGGTGGGTCGTGTTACAGTGGTGGCAAATTAATAATGAAATTATATTTTTTTGAAAATTACAATTTATGAATATTGTCAATTAAATTATTTATCGTTACTTTTCTTCGAAAAATTTAGATTTAAAGTTTTATAATTTTTTTAGAATTCATATGATTTAGTTTCCGCTATAGTTTTCAAATAATAAACGTGATAAATTTTGTTATTTTTGAGAATTAAAATTTTATGAATTGTTTTAAATGAATTTATTAGAATTAAGTTTCGCTGAAATTTTCAAGTGATAAATATGATGTTTAGAATTCAGTTTATTTTCGGTAATAAAGTCAACTTTAAAGGACGAAGTGGCATCCCGGGTTTTACGAAATTTGGGGTGTTACACCATTTGGGTTGACAAATGCCCTAGAGCATCTATGGATTTGATGAACAAGCACTTCATACATATTTAGATAAATTTATGATTGTTTTTATTGATGATATATTAGTTTATTCTTGCAGTCATGATGAGCATGCTGAGCACGTGAGGATTATTTTGCAGACTTTGCGAAATAAGCAGTTGTATGCTAAGTTTAGTAGATGTGATTTTTGGCTTAACAAAGTTGTATTTCTGGGTCATGTTATTTCAGAAGAAGACTTTTATCTAGATCTTTTTAAAATTGATGCAATGATGAACTGGGAGCATCATCTAATGTGATCGAGGTATGGAGTTTTCTTGGGTTAGCATGCTATTATCATCGATTTGTAGAGGATTTCTCTAGAATTGCCCACCCATTGACTAGTTTGATTCTGAAGAATTGTAAATTCTCATGGACTGCAGAACGTGAAAAGAGCTTTCAAGAGTTGAAGAGCAGATTAGCTTCTACCCCTATTCTTACTCTTCCATCTCTAGGTAAAGAGTTTGTGTTTTATACTGATGCTTCATGTCATTGTTTGGGATGTGTTTTAATGCAGGACGGGAAAGTTATAGCTTATGCTTCAAGACAATTGAAGAAGCATGAGTTAAACCACCCAACACATTATTTGGATTTAGCTACAATGGCATTGGCACTGAAGATTTGGAGGCATTACCTTTATGGTGAGATGTCAAAATTTAGTGATTACAAAAGTTTTGAAGTAGATCTTCGATTAGGAGGAAT
Source organism: Ligustrum vulgare (assembly GCA_963555705.1). Lineage (NCBI taxonomy): Eukaryota > Viridiplantae > Streptophyta > Magnoliopsida > Lamiales > Oleaceae > Ligustrum > Ligustrum vulgare. Next base: position 55,534,975 of record OY743169.1, on the reverse strand, counting down.
TGAATCTGAGACAAAGAAGATGATTGGAATTGATAAAAGATTATGATTATAAGTTTGACTACCATCCCAATAAATCTAATAGGGTCACAGATGCTCTTACTAGAAAGAATAGTTCCTTATCTCAATCCAGCGCAATGGATGCTTCTTTGATTTGCCAGTTCCGAAAGTTGAATGCTAAATTGTCAGCTACTACTTCAGGGGCAATATTAGCTCATTTTCAGGTAAGACCTACTTTAATTAATAAGATTAAAGAAGCTCAATTTCAAGACCTAGTAATTAGAACATTGAAAGCTGAAATTAGTGTGGGGTTAAGGACAAATTATGTGATTAGAGAGGATGGTGCTTTGGCTATAGGAAATAGATTGTGTGTTCCAAACATTTCAGAATTGAAGAAAGTGATTTTAGAAGAGGCACACAGTTCAGCTTATGCTATGCATCTCGGTAGTATTAAAATGTATCATACATTAAAAGATCATTACTGGTGGTTAGGCATGAAGAGGGAGATAGCAGATTTTGTATCCCAATGCCTTGTTTGTCAACAGGTAAAGCCAGTTCGTCAGAAAACAACAGGAATATTATAGGCATTACCTATTCTAGAATGGAAATGAGAACACATTAACATGGGTTTTTTGTTTGGTCTTCCTCATACTCAAAGTGGTCATGATGGTGTCTGAGTTACTGTAGATCAACTGACCAAGACTGCAGGATTCTTGCCAACCAAAGCTACTTATTCTTTAAATAAGTTAGCAAAGTTATATGTTGATGAGATAATCAGCTTATATGGTGCTCCATTGTCTATAGTGTCAGATAGAGATCCTAATTTTACATCTAAGGTAGCGTTCTGTTTCTATTTTATTTTGTATTTTCATTTTCAAAAATGTTTTATGTTTTATGTTTTTATTTTTGTTTTCAAATTTGCTAAAAACGCGTTTGGTTTGTCATTTCTGAAAACTATTTTTCAAAATGAAAAGCTGAAAAACACGTTTTGTTTGAAATTTTGCATAATACTACTTAAACTATTTTTAATTAATTTGCTAACAGAATACTACTGGCTCAAACTAAAATTTCCTTTCACAATACACCAAAAACATAATTACCTGCAACACCCTAATGTGAACACTAAGAGTTTATACTAATACGGCTTGGTCAGGTTCGAAATTTGAGGAAGCTCTGATTCTATTAAAATCCAGAAAATACAAGTTCTTTCAAAACCACCAGAGTCATTTATCAAGGCATTTTTTGAAATATAACAACAAGAATTCCCACTTAATTTTTTTTGTAATGTTGATATTGAATTCAATAAAACTTTATATTAGGCTTAGTTCCAAGTTAAGATCTAAAAAAAAAAAAAAATTATTTAGGCTTAGTTCCAAGCTAGGATAATTCTCCAAAAAAACAAAAAACAAAACAAAAAACTTTATTTTAAGCTTAATTCCAAGTTAGGATAATTCTTAAAAAAAAAAAAAAAACTCAAAACGCGTTTTCCGCATTTTGAACATTTTTTGTTGAAATGCACTTAAAAAGCCCAAAAAGAGGTTTTGGGCGTTTTGTGTACAACTTTTTTTTTTTTTTTTCCAAAATGCATTTTCGAAAATGGTAAAGAGAACGCGTTTTTAGTGTTTTCGAAAATAAAAATAACCAAGGAGAACAGGGCCTAAGTTTTGGCCTAGTTTGCAGGAAGCTATGGGCACTAAACTACATTTTAGTACAACTTTTCATCCACAAACAGATGGCTAGTCAAAGAGAACCATACAGACTCTTGAGGATATGCTAAGAGCATGTATTTTAGAGTTCAAAAGTAGCTGGGATACTCATTTGTGTTTAATAGAGTTTGCTTACAACAACAGTTACCACTCTAATATTGAAATGCCTCCTTTTAAAGCTTTATATGGTAAGAAGTACATAACCAATTTACTGGGATGAAGTAGGTAAGAGGAAGTTAGTAGGCCCTAAATTGATTCAAACTGCTTCAGACAATGGGAGGACTATTAGAAAAAGTTGAACGTAGCAAAAGATGGACAGAAAAGCTATGAAGATAGAAAGGTACAAGTTGAATGTGGTTTGACAATTTTACTTGTAAAGGTCCTTTGGAAAAATCATACAGTAGAAGAGACTACGTTGGCGAATGAGGATTAATGCGTGTTCAATATCCTAATCTGTTTAGAGCTTAGCCTTTTGCCTTGAGGACGAAATTCTTTAAAGGAGGGAAGATTGTTACAAAGGAAAATTACATGGAAACCTACATTTAAAGATCATCTTATAATAAAAAGGTGATGAATTTTACATTTTTAAAAATCATGTGCTAATTACCTAATTAATATTTATTAATTAAATATTATATTATTAAAATTAAATTAATTAACCCAATCCACCAGTACCCTAATTCCTCTCCCTCCCCAAATCATTCTCCCTCTCTCTCTCTCTCTCTCTCTCTCTCTCTCTCTCACACACACACACAAACACACACACAACCACCGAATGTCGGAGTCATAATCTCTGGTGATAAGCAACACCGTGCTGTACTCACACCTCGACCGGAAGTAAAAGGCAACAGAGGAGGAGGAAGTGCTATTGAGTACACCACCGAGTACATTTTTGGATCAGTCCATCTACATCTCCCCTTTTTTGGTGAAGTTTCATCTGCAGCGGTGCCTTGCTGTTGCATGGTTTCTTTCTAATTCCTCGAATAATGCTTTCGATTTCTGACGTACGTCAATGCAACTAGTTATAATTAAACATACGCGTTCCTTTCATAAAGAATTTTCATTTCTTTGCTATTTCCTACTCAAACCCTTATCTGGGCTAAAGTTCTTATGTCTTTCCATTTTCTAGCATAAACATTAACATTCTCTCGTTTACGAAATGATTTAAATTGAGGATTTTTCTTGTCTAACATTTTTTTCTAGAGTGTGTCTATCATTTTGTAAATGGTTGGAGGATTTAATTGAATTGTTCCAATTATGTTGAAACCTAACTGATTATTCCTGAAAGTTTCATCAATTTGGAGATGTGGAACTAATTGAAATTGATTATTTAATGGGTTTGTCTGGTTGTGTAATGAAATTCTTGTTCGGATTTTCGTTTTCGGGGCTATTCTCTTTGGAGCAGCTTTAGATTTAGATTTTGATTCTTCATTCTTTCAACCGTTGCTAGTCATCTCCTCAGATCCTTTCTCTTTGTGTTCTTTCATTTCATCTATTCCATGTATATCTCCACGACCATCGATTTCCAAAGTCAAACTCAAGCATTGTGATGGTTTTTAGTTTTAGATAGGAGAAATAATTTAGCTTTTGATTAAATAGATTAGTGAGCTTTATTTAGGACATTTTTTAGGGATAGAAGTAGTAGGAAAAATTCATTGGAACAAGATAGTTGGAGGAAAATGATAATTTTATTAGAAAGAAGTTTTACAAAGTAGTGGAAGGGCTTTGCACAATACTTACTTTCACACCTCTTACAAATGAACACAACATCACCTATTTATAGTTGCATAAGTAGGTGGAGATCAATCTAGATGTCTCTAGTTTCTATATTTTTTACTAAGTATTCTAGAGAATTCTAGGATTATCTTCATTAGTTACTTGTTTCCCATTAATACCTAGTAAATTCTAGAGATAGAAGACTCTAGAAATGTGTATCAATTTTATCTCTAGTAAAATCTAGAGATAGCTAGAAATGTGCACCAATTTTAACACTCCGCCTTGGTACATATTTCGGTAACTCCAATCATGTCTTATAGTACTTCAAGTTTTGCTCGTGGTAGTGCCTTCATGAATATATCTACTAATTGTTCCTCAGTCCTGCAGTATTTGAGTTCTATCTCCTTATTTGCTTCAGCTTCTTTGATGAAGTGATACTTGATACCAATGTGCTTAATTCTGCTGTGAAATACTGGATTCTTGGCCATTTCTATAGCGGACTTGCTATCGCAATAACTTTTATAGATTCATCTAGCGGCTCTCCCATGTCTTCAAAAATGCGCTTTAGCCAAACAGATTGACTTTTCATCATTACTGCTGCTATATACTCTGCTTCAGCTGATGATTGTGCAACTGTTGCCTGCTTCTTTGATGCCCAAGAAAATATTCCTAAACCAAGTGTGAATGCATAGCCTAATGTGCTTTTCATATCATCCACTGATCCTGCCCAATTACTGTATGTATATCCAAGAAGTCTTGATTCAGGCGTAGATTGATACCATATTCCAAAGTCTTTTGTTCCTTGTAGTTATTCGAGTATTCGCTTTGCTGCTCCATAGTGAACTTTACTTGGACTTTGCATAAATCTTGAAAGTAGGCTAGTTGCATACATAATATCTAGCCTTGTAACTGTGAGATACAGTAAACTTCCAATAAGACTTCGAAAATGTGAGTTGTCTGCTTTCAGAGCACCATCTTCCTTTTCCAGTGATTTGTTGCTATCCAGAGGTGTTACTGTAGTCTCACAACCTTCCATTTTGAACTTCTTTATGAGACTTGTAGTATATTTCTTTTTAGCAATGAAGATCCCATCTTCAGATTGATTTATTTCAATCTTATGAAAGTAATGCATCAATCCTATATCCGATCTCGAATGTTTTCTTCATGTTTTCCTTGAATTTCTCAATCATCTTTTCATCATTTCCTATGCAGATGAGATCATCAACATATAGAGAGATTATAAGTGTACTATTTGTACCTTTATTTTTGATGTATAGAGTTGGTTCACTTTGGCTACTCCTGAATCCTTGCTCAGTGAAGTAGTTGTCTATTCTGTATAACATGCTTCAATCCTATATCCGATCTCGAATGTTTTCTTCATGTTTTCCTTGAATTTCTCAATCATCTTTTCATCATTTCCTGTGCAGATGAGATCATCAACATATAGAGAGATTATAAGTGTACTATTTGTACCTTGATTTTTGATGTATAGAGTTGGTTCACTTTGGCTCCTCCTGAATCCTTGCTCAGTGAAGTAGTTTTCTATTCTGTATAACATGCTGGGGAAGCTTGCTTTAATCCATACAATGCCTTCTTCAATTTGAGGACTTTATCTTCTTTACCTTGTATGACGTATCCTTGAGGTTACTCCACATATATTTCCTCTTCAAGGAAGCCATTAAGAAATGTCGAGTTTACGTCTAGTTGGTAAATCTTCCACTTCTTCTGTGCGGCTAGTGCAATCAGTGCCCTTACAGTATCAAGATGTGCAACTGGAGCAAATTTCTCATTGTAGTCGATGTCGAACTATTGTGTATATCCTTGAGCAACTAATCTTGCTTTGTGCTTTTGAATTGAGCCATCAGCTTTAAGCTTTGTCTTGTAGATCCACTTGACTCCAATAACTTGTTTGTCTTGAGGAATATCTGTAAGCTCCCAAGTGTCATTTTTCTCAATCATTCTTATTTCTTCATCCATAGCATTTCTCCATTCTGGTTGTCTTGAAGCTTCTTCAAAGCTCTTAGGTTCCACAATCATCAAATTGCATGTTTGATATATTTATGATAATCTTCATGTCTTCCTTGACGATGATTTTTGCGAGTCAATTGGTCCTTCTACCGTTGTCTGTCGTGGTGACTCTGGTTGGTTGTTCTCCTCAGTGTTACCTTCATGTGGTTGTGATAAGGTACTGACAACCTTTCTTTCAACTTGGTCAGTTTCCCAGTTGTAGACTGCATCTTCGTCAAACTTTACATCCCGACTGATAATCAGGTTCTGTGTTCTCAAGTTGTAGATGCGATAGCCTTTTGATTAAGTGCTATAGCCTAGGAAGATTCCCTTCTCAGTCTTTTCATCGGGCTTACCTCTTTTTTCTTGTGGTATATATGTGTAGTAAATGTAGCGAAAAACTCTTAGATGCTTTGTTGATGGTTTTCGTCCGCTCCATGCTTCGACCGGTGTTTCGTCTTGCACTGCTTTGGTTGGAAATCTATTTAGTAGATAGACTGCACTGCCCAGAAAGTTTTTAGAAGACCTCTCTCCATTAGCATTGCTCTTGTTGTACGTCTCCATTATTTTTCTGTTCTTCCTTTCTGACACTCCATTTTGTTCTGGTGCATATCCAACTGTAAGTTGATGCTTCATTCCTTCATCTTCACAAAACTTGTTGAACGCATTAGAAGTATATTCTTTGCCTCTATTGCTTCTGTTTTTCTTAGTATTGTAGCCACTTCGCTTTTCGACCTATTTTTTAAATTTTTTGAAAATCTCAAAAACTTGGGTTTTCTCACGCGAAAAGTATACCCATGTCATTCTAGTATAGTTGTCTATGAAGAGAATGAAGTACTTGTTTTGATATAGATACAAGTTTCCACCACTGCGATGAATTGAAATTGCTATCCGCAGTATAGATAAGCATTCATAAAAATTAATGATTGTACACCGAAACCTTGAGTTGGGGATGAGGGTGGGTTGTGCAATTTTGGAAATTGCATACCTGTCCCCATATTCCATATAAGCATGGACAGCCCCTATGTTTGTTTTTAAAATTGAAACAGATCCCTTTTGTTTTAAAATTTTACTAACAGGTGCCTATATTTTCGGTAATTAAAATTAAGGACCTGAATTTTGAAGGGATTCAAGTGGGTCTTGATTATAATTTTATTTTGAGAAATATTTATAAATTTTTCCTTTTAAAACCAAAATTTTATTGATTCTATCATAAAATTTTAAGATAGACCCTACATAAAATTTTAAAATTAATCCAAATTAGAGTTTGACTCTATTTGGAGATTAAAAATAAGGTAGTTATTTTATTATCCCCATGATTAATTAGTTAATTGATTAATTAGATTAATTTCATTAATATAAAATTGATTAATATGAATAATTAATTGGCAAATCAATAAGATTAATTCTTTTATTCGATCTGTCTTGTCTAAAAGGGTTTAGACAATTAAAATCAACATTGCAAATTTGGAAATTAATATGTATTATTATTATTATTATTATTATTATTATTATTATTATTATTATTATTATTATTATTATTATTATTATTATTAGATATTAATGATGTTAGGATCTATAGTGGATGATTATGGACTAGACCTATGTGATTGGTTGAATGTATGGTTTATTTAATTCTGCTTTTGTTAATTGGGTCTGCGTGCTTGTTATTATTTAATTGGGCCTGGGAGCCTGTTGTTATTTAATTGGGCTTGCGACCCTGTTCTTATTTAATTGGGCTTGTGTGCCTATTTAATTTAATTTATATGGGCCTGCGTGTCCATTTGATACAGGCCTGCGTGCCAACTAGTGAATGTTACAGGTAGGAGCAGATAGCGGTTATTGCATTTGGCATTCGATATAGGATGCAATGTCCCCCTAGGAAAATAGACCAACTATTCTTCTTCATGGCTCGAGGAGACTAGATAGATACCGTCCATAGTCATCCACACTATTATATGTATGATTAATTACATGGTTGATGCTAGTTAATTTACTTAGGATTGATGAGACGTTACAAACCTCTCAAATTAAATATTAAATTCGTATTAATTGGTTGATACAAAATGCCTTCCATTGTTATAATGATAAACCAGAATCCGCCATCAATGTTAGCTTGTTGAGTCACTCAAGGCTGCGAAATGGAAGGTGTGTTTAATCATTATGAAATATATGATATTTCTGAACAAATGGGTAGAATTTAACCAGAATTCATCTCTTGTTGAGTCACTCAAGGAGATAAATTTTGGAGGCATGATCAAGTGAACGCATAAGATGTGCAAGACAAAGAGTTGTCTGCTTGATGATCTAGGAATCACATGGAGATGTGATTGATAAGTGTATCTACTCAGAAGTTTTATTAGAGTTTGTTGAGTCACTCAAGGTTATGATAAAATGAAAGGGATCATAGCCCACTGAGAATCATATAGATTCCAGCAATTAATGTAAGGGGTCATTAATTCAAGTCAAACTGTGGGAGTACATATTAATTTAATAAAGTCAAAATTATGTTAATATTTGTATTTAATTTTTGTTCTATTTTTGTCATTTCAGTTATTGAATAATGAGTAACCATATAAGTTTGAGAAGCATACTTGATGCTAACAAGCTTACCGGACCAAACTTTTTGGATTAGCATCGTAATGTGAGAGTTGTTCTCAAACATGAAAAAATTGGATATGTCATTGAGCAGCCAATGTCGGAAGTTCCTATTGAGGAAGCTATGTTGGAGGAAGTGCAAGCTTATAATAAACACAGTGATGATGACAATATTGCAACAAGTGTGATGCTTGCAGCTATGTCACCTGAGTTGAAAAAGCAGCACGAGGGTATGGATGCTCATACTATTATATTTCATCTCAAGGAGTTGTATGATAAACAGTCTCGGACTAAGAGGTATGAGACATCCAAAATACTATTTAGAGGAGTGATGGCAGAAGGATCTTCAGTCAGTGCTCATGTGCTGAAGATGATTGGCTTTATTGAAAAACTGGGCCAATTGGGTTTTGCTATGGATCATGAGCTGAGTGTTGACTTAATTTTACAATACCTGCCTGATAGTTATTCACAGTTTATTACAAACTTTAACATGAATAAGATTCAGTGTACCCTACCTGAGCTGCTAAATATGTTGAAAACTGTTGAGCCCAACATCAATAAAGGTAAAGGGCAGATCTTGAACATTGACAACTCTAAGGGAACTAAGAGGAAGTCCAACTTGACCTTTAAGAAAGGATCCAAGAAGATCAAGTCTACTGGAAAAATAGTTAAAGCAGAGAAAGGGAAGTCTAAGTCTAATGACCCTTGCTTTCATTGTGGAAGTAAAGGACATTGGAAGAGGAACTGCAAGGTTTATCTCGCCAGGTTGAAGGGTAAGAAGTCTAATGAGGCTTCCACTTTAGGTAATTATTTCATCGAGGTTTTTATCTCTATTCCTTTATATTCTTGGGTATTGGATAACGGATGTGGATCTCATATTTGCACAAATATGCAGGAACTAAAGAACATTAGAAGATTGCAGAAGGGGACGTGGACCTATGAGTAGGAAATGGAGCAAAAGTTGTTGCATTAGCTATGGGGACCTATTATTTAACGTTGCCCTTGGGCCTTGTTGTCAGAATTAAAAGACTGCTATTTTATTCCTTTCATTACTAAAAACATTATTTCAGTTTCATGTTTGAACATGAATGGTTTTTCCATTGAGATTAAGAATAAATGTTGTTCTTTTTATCTTAATGAATTGTTTTATGGTTGTGGAAAATTGATCAATGGCATCTACATTCTAGACATGCAAAATACTATAATGAGTATAGAAAACAAAAGGCCTAAGATAGATAATATTAACAATTCCTACCTTTGGCATTGTAGGCTTGGTCATATAAATGAAAAACGCATATCCAAGTTACATAAAGATGGATACTTGGACGCAAATGATTTTGAATCATTTGATAAATGCGAATCATGCCTTTTAGGAAAAATAACCAAGTCGCCCTTTACTGGAAAGGGAGAAAGGGCTACAGACATTTTGAGCCTGATTCATACTGATGTATGTGGACCAATGCCAACAAATGCTAGAGGTGGTTTCTCCTATTTCATCACTTTCACAAATGACCATTCTAGATATGGATTCATCTACTTAATGAAGTTCAAGCATGAATCCCTTGAAAAGTTCAAGGAATTCAAGCGAGAAGCTGAGAAACAAATTGGTAAGAGCATTCTCACATTTCGATCTGATCGAGGTGGAGAATATTTGAAGGATGAATTTTTTAAGTTACCTTAAAGAGAATGAGATTCTCTCGCAGTGGACTCCATCGTATTTTCCACAACATAATGGTGTGTCTGAAACGAGAAATCGTACTCTACTTGATATGGTGCGATCAATGATGAGCCAAGCAGTTCTCCCAAAAACGTTTTGGGGTTATGCACTTAACACTGCATGCCACACACTAAATCCTGTCCTATCTAAGTCGTTTGATAAAACTCCATATGAGATATGGAATGGAAAAAGACCTAATCTCTCATATTTGAAGATTTGGGGTTGCGATGCTTAGGTGAAGCGTGCAAAATCAGATAAATTAGATGTTAAATCAGACAAATCCCTATTTGTAGGGTATCCAAAGCAAACCGTTGGATACTATTTCTACAATCCCACAGAGATGAAAGTCATCGTGTCAAAACATGTTGTATTCTTAGAGAAAGATTTCATTCTAAGAGAGAGAGAGAGAGAGAGAGAGAGAGAGAGATAGAGAGAGAGAGAGAGAGAGAGAGAGAGAGAGAGAGAGAGAGAGAGAGCAGTGGGAGCAATGTAGAACTTGAAGAAATTCAAGAAACTACAAAAGAGGTAAATCGATTAGATGAACCAGTAGCTGTGTCCGATATTGATGAGACACAGACTGGTAATGGGGAATCGCCAGACCCTAAGGACATACTAGCTCCGTTCAAGTTAGAAAGAGTTATTCATCCTCCCAAAAGATTTGATATTATGATTACCAAATAAAACTTACTAATTGAGGAAGACGAACCCTCGACTTATGTAGAATCAAAGTCAAGTGTTGACTTAATGAGATGGCAGGAAGCCATGGAATCCGAAATGAAATCCATGTACGAAAACAAGGTTTGGACCTTAGTTGACCTACCTGATGGGGTAAGACCCCATAGGTTGTAAATGGGTTTACAAAAGGAAGGTAGACATGGATGGTAATGTTCATACATACAAGGCTAGACTAGTGCCGAAGGGATATAAGCAAAGACAAGGAGTTGTCTTTGATGAAACCTTTCCAGTCGCCATGTCTAAGTCTATTCGGATTCTGCTTGCAATAGCAGCATACTACGTTTATGAGATTTGGCAAATGGATGTCAAAACTGCGTTTCTTAATGGAAATCTTAATGAAGATGTGTACATGACACAACCCGAGGGTTTTGAATCCAAGGAACGAAACAAAGTATACAAAATACAAAAATCCATATATGGGTTAAAGCAAGCCTCACGGAGCTGGAATCTTCGTTTTGATGAGATAATCAAAAGGTTTAATTTATCAAGAATGAAGATGAACCGTGTGTATACAAGAAAATTAGTGGGAGCAAAATCGTGTTTCTAATTCTGTATGTAGATGGCATATTATTATTAGAAAACGAATTCCGCGTGCTTCAATCAGTAAAAACATGGTTATCTAAAAACTTCTCCATGAAGGACATGGGAGAGGCAGCATAAATTCTTGGGATTAAGATCTATATGGATAGATCTAGAAAGATGCTTGGCCTATCACAGTCCTCGTACATAGATAAAATCTTAAGAAGATTTAATATGCAAGAGTCCAAAAGAGGACTCTGTCCCATTGGACATGGGATAACTCTCTCTAAGGAAATGTGTCCAAAAACACAGAATGAGAGAGATCGCATGGATAGGATACCTTATGCATCAGCGATAGGATCCATCATGTATGCGATGCTATGTACAAGACCGGATGTTTCATATGCTTTGAGTGTCACAAGCAGATTCCATGCGAATCCTGGCGAGAAATATTGGATTGCTGTTAAGAACATTTTTAAGTACTTGAGAAGTACTAAAAATGTGTTTCTTGTATATGGAGAAGATGAACTAAAAGTTCAAGGATATACTGATGCCAGTCTTCAGTCAGATAAAGAAGACTGTAAATCCCAGTCCGGATACGTATTTACTCTAAATGGAGGAGCGGTCAGTTGGAAAAGTTCCAAACAAGACACTACTGGAGATTCAACTACAGAAGCCGAATACATAGCTGCTTCAGAAGCAGCAAAGAAAGCCGTCTGGATCAGAAAGTTCATAACTGAACTGGAAGTGGTTCCTAGCATTATTGATCCAATAACCTTGTATTGTGATAACAATGGAGCCATCGTACAAGCGAAGGAACCAAGGTCTCATCAGGGATCCAAGCATGTATTAAGGCGATATCATCTCATCAGGGAGATTATAGAAAGAAATGACATACAGATAGAACGAGTCCTGACAGACGATAATGTAGTAGATCCTTTGACAAAGGGATTGTCTCAGCACAAGCATGATAATCATACAAAATCTGTTGGTATTAGACACATGAGTGATTGAATCTAGTTTGTATGGGATTATTTAATGTGATATACACTTTGTTTGGACATCGTTGGTATAAACATTTATTAATTAAATGAGTCTACATTTTGATTGACAGATCTGTTATTACTTAGAATTACAATAATGGAGTCTGTAGAACAAGTTGAAATAACTTGTAAATCACAAGGTGTTGTGATTGTGAGATTCAAGTGATAAAATGACTTATTCTTAAATTATCCCTAGTCAAAGCAGTAACAAGATGCAGATATTGTTATTGCAGTTAGACTAGCACGTATTACATTTCTTTCTTATGAAGAAAGTTGCTCATCTCACAAGCTAGAATGTAGAGGGACATTCGAATGAACACGTGGATGTATTGTTAGATGAACAAAGCATTGGATGACCCGCCTAGAGATACCACGCGGATAACTATCCAAACGTCAGTGGTAAATCTCTAATGTGTGGTTGTTGATTTGGTCCTTTGACTTGAGGACTTCATAGAATCTTATGTGAAGATTATTATGCTTTGGTGAGCGTTGATGTTGGCCTTTGAGAGGGAGTCATCAGGATGACGTCACACGGGTATAGTAAGACTCATATGAAGGTTGTGTATGTCCAAAATGAGGATTCATCACTCCTGGGTAGTAGGAGATTGTAACCTGCATTTCACCAAACAAAGTTGAGATAAAATCCTCGGCTGGGATAGTGTTATGAATTGAAAATGTTTCAATCATGACTAAATCAACTTAAAGTGGAGGTGAATAAAAGAATTGGTTAAAAGAGATTGACGTTATTCCATATCTCTCAACCGATTGGGTTATAAATGATGAAGGGATTATATTTCCACGGCAACTACACATATACTGGTCTTGTCATAACCACATGACATTTCCTTCACATGGATTGCCTTGAAACGTTGCTAGACGTCAATCTTGGACTGCGACTTGAATTAATCGATCTTGGTGAGTCGAGGATGAACTTGAAATAGAGATTTCGATTCATCTCATTCCAATTAGATTGGAGTGATAAAAACATAACGTTTGCCATCGTGAATGGATCTTGATGGGTCACACACAAAAAGCAAGAATCTAGCATCTGGAATTGGATCTTGTACAAGTGGGAGATTGTTGGAATAATATGTCCAAGCCCAATTAGTTGCCACAATCTTTAACCTAATTAGGTTTAGGGTTAAACCTAAAAGTATTAAGACATATGTAGAGAAACACAGTTTGTAGCGACCATGAAATTTCGAAATTTATTTTTAAAATAAGTATTTTATTTACTAAAAATCGTGTCGCTATAATTTAACCCGTTAATTAAAATTCACGTACGTCGTTTAGCCAAGTTATAAATTTTGAGCCGAAAGTAATAAATTTCAGTCCAATTTGATTTTACGTCCAATAAATTCAAAATCTATTTTTAAAATCCAATTTCATTTTTTTATTTAATTATTTACTTATTCAAATAAAATCTCCAGATAAGCTTATTTCAAATTTAAGTCTATCATCCTAATTACAATTCAAATTTTAAATTCATCACTTATTTCTACAAATCATGATCCCCATCCTAACCAATTCTCAATCAACCAATCCTATCACGAAAATCTTTCTGCAGTTCAATTTGAAACCAAATCAAAAACCATCTACCAGCTATTTTTACTCCCCTTCACGATCAGAATTACCCACGGCCAAGACACAGCATTCAGGTATGACATCGATGAATTCCTGTTTCAGCATCATCACCATCGACCAGACCCAGCACCACTGCAACCACGACAAGCTAACCACAATTTTCCAATGCTAAATTCAGTAAGCAACCCAGAATCGACAACCACAAGTACTGCCCCTTCACAAGCTCCACCCGAACCTTGATACCACCCCCATCGAGCTTCACCTTCGTCCACACAAAGCCCCATCCACCACTGCCTATCATCAATCTGCCTAGTTTATTGCAAACCCAACCACCGTCTGTAGCAACCGAACCCAAGCCTCACACACTACCGCCCAACACCAATTTGCAACTTCACCCCTCAGAGCCCGACCAAATTCCCAAAACACGAGCCACTCCTCACCGCCTCGACTGCCACCACACCTCGACTGCCACCGCAGCCCACCTCCCATAACTCCCCAAAACTCAAATAAAAAGCTAAACATATAAACCCCCAAATCCCAGAAGCCTATTACATACCTCAAACATCAAATTTTCGCCGGCAAACCCTCGAGCATCGCCTCGGTCTCCCTCGGATTCGCACCCAAAAATCAGCCCAAAATATATTTTTCTCGCATACCCAGGTTTTCCCACTGCTGCTGCTTCGCACCGGCAGTATTATCCCCGGCATTTCAGCCAGCGATCGACCAGAGAGGAGGGCGTCCGCCCTCCCCTCACTCTCCGTCTCTCTCTCTGTCGTAACATAGAGAGAGAAGAAAGAGAGTGTGTATATATAATTTTTATATAATCTTGTTTTTTAAAAATTTGCTCTTAAGTCCTTATATTTATCGTTTTAATTGTTTCAGTCACTAAAATGTTTTAAATATATATAGTTCAGCCTTAAGTTTCAAAATCTTTATTTCAGTCCCTGATTACTTTAAGCAGCGTTTTAACGAGTCCTTTAATTTTAGAAAAACTCTATTTTACTCCTCAGATTTTAAAATCATTCATTTTAAATCCGAACTTTAATTTTATTTCAAACTTTGAATTTCTAGAAACTAATTTAAATTTTATTTTATTTTAGCTAGACGAGACGTACGGAGATCTAGAGAACTGAAATATATTTTCCCGCTCAACCACACTCGTAGAGAATTGAGGTAGACTCGCCCCCATTAATTTGTTTACATTTTAATTGCACGTTATATGCTTCATGTGACTTATGTGCATTATATGCCTAAGACGAGACAAGAATTTATATTTCTTATGAAATATTTGATGTTATGAGCATGCCATAAATTATATGCATTTTCAAATGCATGAGACGAGACGATATTATGATTTTGTTATGCTTTGACATAACTTATGTGCATTTATTGCATGAGACGAGACTACCCACACCCTATGTTACGAAAGCCTATTATTATGATGAAGTTGTCACTATATGATTGCATGTTTATGTGTTCAATTTTTATGTAAATTTATTAATCGGCGATGAGTCTACTGAGTATTTCATTGAAATGCTCACCCCTTTTTAACAACAATTGCAGATATCGGAGATGGAGGGGAATGATGGGCAGGATGTGGCATTAATATTTGAATAATTAGATTTCATTATTATTTCAATTGAATAATCACATTTTGAGAAATGTTGAAATTTTGAACGGTTTGCTTTATTTGGAAATGTTTTAACAAATATTATTTTCGTAAATTGGTGAATATTTAAAGTTTGTCAATTTTTGAATTTATTTACATAAATCTTGCCAATTAATAATTTTATTTTCTTCCGCTTAATATTATTTCAAAATTAGACGAGACGATGACATGATGAGTCGGGTGATTAGAACTCGGGGCGTCACGGCGTGGTATCAGAGGCAGTCTACGTTTCTGTAGACTGGCAAAATTTTCAAAAGAGAAATTTTTTTTAAAAATTAATTTATATTATTAAATGCAAACTGCCATCATTCGATCCTCCACTCCGAGGTAAAGAAGTTCATGAGTTTATGTTATTTTATTTTTCGGATACATATTTTTAATGATTTATGAGACTTAGAAGAAAGAGAAAGATTTGTATCCGAAATAGAAAGAAAGAAGAAAGAACGAGTGTTGAGCATAATGGGAATAACTAGTAATTGATTAAAGAATTGTTTTATAATAATTTTGTCCTCGAACTTAGAGAATAAAGAACCCTAACTGGACTTTGTATAATTGTTTTAGACATGGCACCATTCACAAGACAACAACAAAGAAAGTTAGATGGATGGGCCTCAAAATACCTATCATTCAAGAGGGGACATCACAAGAAGATAGATGAGCATGTAAAATACTACCGCATTGTACGAGAGGACGCAATAGAGCATGGCTTTAAGATAACTGATAAACAGACTATTGGTCACTTTTTGTCAACTTTCCCGGAGGATGAGCGTAGGTTGGCAAATGAGTTTTATGAGGATATAAAAAGGACCCGGGGAGAAAACGCGAACTTTAAAACAGTATGTGATGAGTTTATAATGCTTTGGGATCTTTTCCGAACCCCAGAACCCGCACCAGCACCAGTACAGGCAATGATACCCCGAACCGATAATAGAGATCGGCTAAATGAAATATCTGATGTTGAGTCAGGCATCTACAATGCCCCAGATTACTCCCCAGGTTCACCAAGTGCCTCACCCGGTGCCCCAGATTATACACCTGGCACGCCCGGGACTACCCCTGTCAACAGTCATATTTGGTGAGATGGGACAAGTGATAGGTGTTTTGGCATTTTTCCCTTTTCAACAGTTTTTCCCATTCCTGAAATAATAATGTATCCTCATTGAAGGAATTTCATTTATTAATAAAGAGATTCATTTATTTCTATGTCGTGAGCTATGTTTGACATTGTTATTAAGATTGAATATATGAGATGATTGGTTGTCTATATTTTCCTATCGAGAAATAATAAACCTATTTGTTTTACTTAATAAAGGAAAATGTCTCGGCGCCTAATCAGAGATGCACTGAACTAGACCAATCAAGGTCAGACTGCTCCAAGGCAGGATCCCCCAAACCAGGCCAATATCATTAGGGATCTACTTCAGGCAGTTCAGGACTTGAGACAGGTCCCTACTGGTTCCTCAGTTCCAATAATTGAGTAATTCCGAAGGTACTGTCCACCTACATTTGACGGTGGTAACGACCATTTAGCCGTGGAAGAATGGCTGCAGACGATTGAGAAAATCTTCAAACACATTTCTTGCCCGGAGGACCGGAAAGTTGTTTGTGCAGAATTTATGCTGATTGGTAGGGCAGGATTCTGGTGGGAATCAGCATCCCGAACCAGGACTCTAGAACAACAGACAGCTTTAACTTGGGAGGAGTTCAAGGCTGAGATTAGGGATAAATTATTTCCACCGGCCCTCAGAGACCACAAAGAGTGTGAATTTTTACACCTGGTTCAAGGCAATATGGATATAACTGATTATGAAAGGAAGTTCGAGAAATTGTCACGCTATGCTCCACATCTGGTGGAGACGGAGGCTAAGAAGGCACGCAGGTTTGAGAGGGGTCTACGCTCGGAGATTAGACAAATAGTCGGTTCGCACGTGCCGCCGACCTATAGAGAAGTGGTAATGAAGGCTCAAGCAGTAGCCTATGCGGGAGTAAAGATTGGAAACCAAGGCAATCATCATGAACAGGGATATCAAGGGAAAAGAAAGTGGTAAGGGCCGAATCGCAGCCAAATTCGAAATCAATCATTTAATAAGAGACAGGATTCAGGAACCCCAGGAGGACAAGTGACTAATCATACTCCACCCTGCCCTAAGTGTCAAAAATTGCACAAGGGAGAGTGCCTTTATGTTAAGGGAGTCTGCTATAAATGTGGCCAGCCGGGCCATTTTGCATGGGGTTGTCGTGCTCCTCCAGCACAAGGTTCTAATCAAAAGAGGAACACAGATCAAAACAGGAAAGGAAAAGCGAGAGTATTTGCCATGGATGCAGCGGAGGACTCGGGCGTAATCGCAGGTATACTAATTATTTCAGTATTCCTATGCATGTCAAAATTGTTGTCCTGCATTGTATATCTTTCCTATTTTGAAGCATGCTTATATGATAACAGGTATATTATCTGTTTCTAGTATTCCCGTATATGTTCTGATAGACTTGGGAGCCACACACTCATTTATATCCGATACATGCTTAGAAAGGTTGAACTTAATAGGAGAAGAAACTGGTAGTATACTTGAGGTTAGTTTACCATCAGGAGGAACTATTGATACTGATAAGATACTCAAAGTAGTGCAAATTGATTTTGATGGTCAAGTATTGGAAGCAGACCTGAATATTATTCGAATGAAAGACTTCGATATTATTCTGGGTATGGATTGGCTCAGCACCAACCGTGCTACAATTATGTGCCATGAGAATGAGGTTATTTTTCGCAAAGGTGGTGAATCCAATTCGACAACTCGGGACGGAGGTTTATTGAGGATTTCAAAAAAAATTAAGGCAAGTATCGGGGAGAAAAATACGGACTGAGACTAATGTCAAGGGATCGATTTGGATGTCCTTGGCTGTGATACTGCCAGCGAATGAAGGATTAGCAGCTGCCACCTTCTCCTCTCCGGGCTTGATGTCACACAAAGCTCTCTCCACCATCGACATCGCTATCTGGATTCTGAAATTGGCACTGCAATCGATGCTTTAACATATATTTGAAGATTATGTTGTATAATTTCACGCCAATGCTTGGCATTTCTGGCGAATACAAATTATGTATATTATATTGATATATCCCCACAAAATTATTCTCCCTCTCATTAATTTGATTTAGACGAAAAAAAAAACTGTAAAAATGAGAATAAAACTATGTAATCTTAGCAATTATTGAATTCAAATGTTGTAAGGGTCTGCTTGATTGTAAAGAAGGAAAAAGGGTTGAAAGAAAATAATTTTGAGGAAATTAAGTAGCCTAAAAATTTATTTTCGTCTCCATTTTTCGTCTCTGTAGACTCGTGGCTGTTGATAATTAGAGACGACATAGTCGTCTCAAATAATTAGAGACGACTATTGTCGTCTCTAAATTTAGGTATTAGAGACGACATTAGTCGTCTCTAATAGTAGATATTAGAGACGGCATTAGTCGTCTCTAATGCCTAAATATTAGAGACGACTATTGTCGTCTCCAATATCTACTATTAGAGACGGCATTAGTCGTCTCTAATACCTAAATATTAGAGACGACTATTGTCGTCTCTAATATCTACTATTAGAGACGGCATTAGTCGTCTCTAATACCTAAATTTAGAGACGACAATAGTCGTCTCTAATATCTACTATTAGAGACGGCATTAGTCGTCTCTGATATCCTATAGAGACAAATAATGTCGTCTCTGTTTGTTACATTGTCGTCTCAAATGATTAAGAATGAAATGATTTTTTTTTAATGCGACCACTATATTCGTTAATTATTAAATTTTTTTTAATATTAATTATAATTAATTAGTATAATTCTGAAATTAATTAAAATATTAATATTTTTTAATCATTCTATTATAATTTTTTTATTGTAACAACCAAAAATAATATTTTTCATTTATTAATTAGTATTGAAATATTGTTAATATTAACAAAATATTAATTAACAGATTAATAATTAAAAAAAAAAACAGTAGCACGTATTAAATAACGAAATTTGCATTTATACAAAAAAGTCCCCTAAGAATCTAAGTCGTCGTCGTCATCGTTCTCATAATATTCGATGTCGTCGTCGTCCCCATCCCCATCCACCTGAGTCGAGGATCCAACACCACATCCTGTGGCCATGGCTGACCCTGATATCTTTTCTAATATTTGTGCTAACACAGCATTAACTCGAGCAAGCTCGGACTTTGTCTCGGCCATCTCATGCTCGAGCTCCGCCACACGCGCTGACTCTCCAGTAGCGGGTGAAGTCGCTGTCGACGATGCAGAACTAGAGAAGCCGGAGACCGTCCGACCAACTCCACGAACGTGGCCCCGCCTATCTCCGAGCACCTCTCGGACGACATTGTGCTCGTCGAATTGTGTCCCGGATAAGCTCGCCTGCTGTGTTTGCGTCTCCTTCGTCTGGAGCATTTCATACTGAATATTCAAAAAATGAAATGAGAAGACGATAGTGAAAAATTAAAATTGGAACAAACTTAAAAAAAAAATGTTCGGGATTACATAATACTTACGTGTTGGCGCTCGGCCTGCTCGCTGACCCAGACTTCTCCTTGTTCAGTTTGTCGTGTATGAACAGACTTCCACGTATCCAAAATGGAAGGCCATTTTTGTGTAACAGGATCCCTCTAAAAAAAAATAAAAAAAAATCAATAATTAGTAAATAAAAATAACGAAAAATTAAACTAGATGCGTTAACTATTTTTTACTTGAAATGCGATATTAATTCATATTAATATCAATTTAAATATGACTTAAATTAACTACTAATGATATCTAAATGACTTGATCAAAAACTAAATCCAATCAATTTACCACTTACGTTGGCGTGGCGTGTTGCCACGATACTCTTGGACCCTTGCAAACTTTGATAAGGGAGCTTGGCCCGATTGGCTGCGTTCCTGTGAGACGCAGCCTACAAAATACAAAGTAAAAAATTAAATATGAAAATAATAATAAATTAACAAATATAAATATAAATCATTAATTATACCTTGAATGATGCACTCTCGAACAAGTCCGCGCAGTTACCCCACTCGACCATGTCAATGTCGTCAAAGGGTTTTGTGCGGCCATGTATTTTGTAGTATTTGTGGGCCTTACCTTTGTACTCTTTGTAGCGCTCAGAAGCGCTCTTGTCAATACCCTTATCAACCCAATGACACTTAGGTTGTGGAAGATTGCCCTTGATGTTGAAATAATGCTATGAAAAAAAATAATAATAATAGAATTCAACGTTTAATAAAACTTATATAATTTAAATATGATGAACCTTAAAACAATGTAAAAACTCGTACCTCAATCTCGACGCGAACACGATCCTTTAGATGTTCTGGGACCTTGCTCCATGATGAGTACTTGGGAACTATGAATTGACGTACCGTCGTTCCCAGGAAGCGGATGAACTCTGGCTCATTCGGACCAATAGGACGAATCGTCTTCTCTGTATCCAAGTCAAACTCAATTGGTAGTGGAACACTACCATTGTCCCTGAACCGCTTCTCAACATTGAGCATTCGGGACTTGCCACGTCTCTTTGGCGGTGGCGCTAACACGAAATCAAACAAACTCTTTAATATTCTATAAGTGAGATAAAAACCATTAAATGTAATTAAGGAACAAATACCTGACTCGCAAGGAGGCGGCAAATGACGTCCCCCTCTATCGGGGTCCTGATTACCCCCATCCCCTCCATGGGATATAATATCGGTCATATTTTGATAGATATACTGCTGATCAAAGACTTTTTATCCTAACCTTACCACGAAGAACAATTTTCAACTCAATAATCAAAGAATTGTAATCATGGAATGGATTAATTGTAAATTAGACTACAAAAAAACTCAATGGTATATAAACATGCATGAGACTTGCAAACACAAACAACAAAACTGTCATCTTCAAGAAATTAGAACAAATCAACAAAAATTAAAAAAAAAAATTTTGTTGCTGTTGCCTCGAACCATGAAGGCTTGGATGATAGTTTCATGGCCCAACGAATGCTATCATCTGGGATTCCTCTCCATGAGCCATATCTCACTCATTGTTTGTCAAGACTGGTAAAGGACGAGAAGACAAAGCTTAAAACAAGAAAGATATCATAAAGAGTCTAGAAGTAGCTATGATCTTCTTCTTGTGGAGGAGATCATAATTACATGTATCCATGCTTCAAAGGATACCAGTAACAGAATTTTAAGGACATTATTAAACAACTGTGATTACTCTCCTTCAATCGTTATCCAAGTAAAAAGCATGTGTCATTTGACATTTACTTTTGCCATGTAGATTTTTGCACAAACATGCCTTAAGGTTTAGGTGAGTCTTTACCGCACCCAAGCAATGGTGAAGCTTATCGTTACGTGCCAAACGAGTGAGTCGTTGGTGGCTCTCGAAACTAAATGAGCGAGCTCGCGGACCTTGCCCTTGTTCTTGTTCTTACCAATGGTGGACTGTAGGTGTTAAGAGCTATGAGAAAGCAGCAAGAAATAAGATAAGATAAGAAAGATCAGAACTTAGAAGGGAGATAAGAACATCAGTTTCATAAGAATAAAACCAACCTTCTGTCACATAAATCTTAATTCATAATGCTTTCAATTACAACTCATTGCTGCTTATTTACAGACACATTCCTGTCTAAAAGTCAGCATACAACCAACTAATTGCTGCAGACTAAGTCTTAGTTAAAGAATAGGACTTAAACCAAAATAATAGGACAACTAGTAACTGCCTATTAAGGATAATTTCCTTAATTACAATCAGAATTTATTTCAAAATTAAACTAATTGTAGGATTATAACATCCCACCCTCCTAAGAATTATCCTTGTCCTCAAGGTTGAAATCTGGAAACCTAACCTTGAATTGCTTCAAGTCCTCCCATGAGTTTTTAAATCTCGTAAGTACTGAATTTTTTTTTGTGGGGTTTCTCAAATATTTGACCTTTTAATGTGGGTTGTGAGAATTATTTGTTTTGATATAGGTTTCAGAAAACATCAAAGAAATCTTCTTGATAAAGCAATTGAATGCACTATTTTCAACCTGACATTGAGCAATTAAACAGCACAACATAGCAAAGTGGTGACAAAAAAAATATCAATGATTTGAAACCATAGATTCCATGCCTTTGTCTACAGAAAGCATTATGGAGTCAACTAAGTTCAGTTTATCATTTCCATTCCAGATGTTGGATTTCATGGAGCCAAATTATTCTGTTCACTAATTATTTCGAATCAAGATCCATATAACAAGTCAAGATAACTCACAATACAAAATACAAAGTACAAAATACAAAATCCAATTTTTTTATGATGAAGAAAAACATACATTTTCCCGAAACCATAATGGAAGAAAAAGATGGAATATTTACCAAATCGAAACCAACAAGAATTGCTCCAAACGTGTAGCGCCCCGAGTTCCGTATACCCGATTCACTACGTCATTTTCTGTCTAAATTTTTCGAATAATATTTTTGCGGAAGAAATAGTTGAAATTCATTTTTGGCAACATTAAATAAACTGTAATGGCCGATAAAATTGAAAACATTTATGAAACCATTTGAAATAGTAAATCGAACCATTAATTTTGTAAAAAAATTGACAATGTCATAATTTCTCAAATAAATGAACTTCTCTAAATTATTCGATTGTTTGGAAAAAATACGGAAATCATTAACGTCAAACTTTCAACCGTTTAACGATTATTGCCACCATCATTCATCGCTCGCCACCGTCTCCGAAATCTGCAAAACTGTTAAAAAGTAGGGTGAGTATTTCATGGGGGAAATACTCAGTAGACTCATCGCAAATTAATTTAATTTATAAGATGATTAAACACATAAATCCCGGCTCTTTATAAAACGGCATTGATAGAGCTTCTTTATAAAACTGCTCTTGATAAAACTCATATTGTGCATTACAGCACAGGACATATTTTATAAATCATAGGCTCTTTGAAAATAGCTCTTTGAAAACAGCTCTTTGAAAACCATATACTTATAAAAAACATTTTAATTATGCCAAGCATAATTTCTTTTGAAAGCATAACATAAGATAGGATTGAAATCCTCATAAACATAAATAGACACAAGAACTTTACCGAACTTAGGTGGCAAGAATTCTTATGCAGTAAAACCATAATAACAGTAAGATCATAATAACATAGGATAAGATCGAAATCCTCATAAATATAAGAATTTTACCGAACTTAGGTGGCAAGAATTCTTATGTAGTAAAATCATAATAACAGTAAGTATACCAAAACATAATTCATGAAATTCATAGGGATCATTTCCATCATAACATAAGATAGGATCGAAATCCTCATAAACATACGCGACAGGAATTTTACCGAACTTAGGTGGTAAATCCTCATAAACATATGGAAAGACAGGAATTTTACCGAACTTAGGTGGTAAATCCTTATAAACTTATGGAGACACAAGAATTTTACCGAACTTAGGTGGTAAGAATTCTTATGTGCATAGCAATGATCCAAAACATATAAAACATTATCGTAAAAACATAGGGTATACTTACTTTTCATAAAAACATAAGGTATATTTACCTTTCATAAAACATACTTAATTTTCTTGAAAATTGACTTTCACAAGTCACATGACATTCATATGAAATCATAATTTAAATCAATTAATAAGTGCGAGTCTACCTCAAATCCGACGAGTGCAAAGTTGAGCGGGAATGACTTCAATTTCTTTAAATTCTCCGTACGCTTCGTCTTAGCCAATAAGTCACTTTAGTCTATCGAATATATAGTTCAAAATGATAAATTATAATTTGAGGACTAAAATTGATGTTTTGAAAGTTGAGGGACTAAAATGAATACTTTTGAAAGTTCATGGACTAAAATAGATATTTTGAAAGTTGAGGGATTAAAATAGATACTTTTGAAACTTGGGCTTAAAAGTAAATCAATAGTGACTGAAATAATAGATTTTGAAAATGAAAGGGCTGATTAAAACTCATGTAAAACTTTGGGGCTGAAATGGATAAGTTTAAAAGCTGAAAGGACTGAAATAAAACCTTTTAAAATGTCAGGGACTAATTTTGAAACATTTAAAACTTCAGGGACTAAACTGCAGATTCTGAAAATTAATATAATATATTCAGATCTTTACTTCTCTCTCTATTTTCAACACTCTCTCTCCCTCATTTACGTGAAACCAGCGAGGAAGTGAGAGACGGAGGGCAGACGGAGGGTGAAGTCCGGGCTACAGCCGGTGGAACGCCGGCGAACCGTAGGCGTAAGGTGTGGCGAGCGACGGAAAAAGAGTGGGAGTTCTGATTTGGTTTCAGGTGCGAGGTTAGGTGCGAAATCGAAGTGAAAATCGAAGCTTGGATCTTTGTTTTTCCGGCGAGAAATTAACGGTAGAGGTAAGTAATTGATCTATTATTGGGTTTTGATTTTGATTTATGAGGGCAGTAGTGGGGGTCATTTGGTGGAGTGGTGGAAGGCAGTGACTGTTTGGGGATTGTGGTTTGCGATGGTGATGATGTTGATGATGGTTCGAATGAGAGGGGGCTCAAAAATGGAAATTACAAAATGGGCAGTGAGGTTGAGGTTGTATTCGATCGATTGGATGGTGGTGGCGACTGTGGTGCGTTTTGTGAGGAAGCAGTAGGTGCAGGTTGGTTGTGATTCTGTAGTGGTTCGATGGTGGTTCAGCGTTCTTGGTGGTTGGAGATGGAGGTGGTGATGAAGATGCCGGCGATGGTGGATCAACTGCTATGGTGGAAAAGGTTGCAGTGGTGCCAATGCGATGATGGTTTTAGAGTTCAACTTGGAAAATGGTTTTGCTGGAATTTACAGGTGCTAGGCTGCAATGAAGTTGGAAGGAGGCTGAATGTTGTGTTGGCCATGAATGAAGATGGTGAATTGGTGAGGTAGGGATAAAATCAAATCTGAGTTCAACTGACCGATGGAGGTTTGTGAAATGGTGTTGATGAAAATTGTAGAATTGGCTATGACTGATGATGATGATTGACAGTGTTGTGTAGATAATGAACGAAAGTGGTGATAGAGGAGGCTGTGACTAGTGGATTCATAAATGGAGGATTGTAGTGGAGATGAGTTGGAATAAAGTGGAAAAATTGGTGTGTGAATCATTATGTCTTTGAGACACCATGATGATGAACTTGTGGAAAAGAAAGCTTGTGGAGTTGGCCAAGGATGTGATGAGCATGATGAAGAACGTATAAAAATAGAGAAAGAGATGGTGGATAGTTAGGTTTTAAGAAAAAGTGATAAAACATCATAATTTGGGGAGGGGAATCATGTGGAATAATTGAGTGGAATAATCATAATTTGGTTTACAATATAATATGGATTTTGTGTAAAGAGAAAAGAAAGGAGGAGAAAAACGTGGATAAAATTTTGGTAGGATTAGTTTAGGGTAATTAACTAAAAATTTGACTAAATTCAATTAGGAAATGGAATTTAAAGCAGATATATTTTGGACTGAAAAATACATTTGAGACTAAATAAATTACGTAATTTGGACTTAAAATAATTTAAATAAGAAAATGGAATTTAAAATGCTTTTGACAATAATAATATAATTTTAGAAATTCGGACATTTAATTTAAAATCGAACAAATTCGATATTTCTTGACTTGGCTAGACGAATCCGTCGCGGCGTTAACTTCAAAATAATAAATGAAATAGTAACGACACAATTTTCTAAATATTAAAATAATTATTTATTGCATAAAAATTCTGGGTCGCTATAAAACGTCAACACCTAAACCACCACCAAACACCCAACGTGTTGGCGTACAGGAACCAAATTTTTTTGTATATTCACGAAACCCTGAAATTAAAAAAATGCCAACCCATTTATTTTAAAGCTGAAATTTACAAAAATCGCTGTAAGAGGAAAAGGGAATAAAGAGGAAAAGGGGTCCATTACCACCTCTGTAATGGAAAACGAATCTACAAGGAGGAAAAAAAATGGATACATTACCTAAAATTGGAGGCCACGCTAAGGTTGGGGATTTTTCTTCAAGGTGATAGGCGGAGCTGGGGGCGCGCAACTAGGGCAAGAATTAAACGCAGAACATTTGCGTGGAAGGAGACTTGCAGGGGAAAAAGACGCGCGCGCAGAGGAAATTTTGCGTGGAAGGAGGGGAAAATATGCGTGAAGGAGAAGGAGACAGAGGCAGGGGAAAAAAATAGAGGCTTCGTTTTATAATTTCGCGCGTTTGTGAAAATTGGAGGGAGTGAAATTTTTTAGAATATTTTGTGTAATTAGTGATCGCAACCAGTCCGATGCACGAAATATATAATTGAAAATTATTTATTTAATAATTTGTAAAAATACAATGTTCGACAAAAATAAGAGAATGAAAAAAAAAATACTACTTGCATACACAAATTTTGGATAATTTACGATTTGTTTGTTAAAAATGTTGTGCTTAAAAATTGTTTTTTAATGTTTTCGAAGAAAAATATGTGGTTGCAAAATAAAAAGAGAAAATGCATGTTGTTAAAAAGTTATTTCGAGAATTGTGTTGCTTAAAAACATGTATTTTTATAATTAACTTCCTTGAAACATGTATCTTTATAATTAATTTCCTTTAAAAAATAAAAAATAATAAATTAGGGGTACTTATTTACCCTTATCTTTTGACCAATAAAGAAATACCTTTTAAATATTTTTAAGAAGAAAAAATACTTTGTACATTGTGAGTGTCACATTAAAAAAAAAAATTATGTTCCTGTCACTTTTTTAAAACTAGGAGTAGGCACGTGCGTTGCACGTCTTACGTATATGATGAATGTGATGTATAATATCTTCACGGAAGTAATATCATTTTTTGAAAGTTGTTGAGGTAATAGATATCAACGTGAGAAGTAATCAGCCGAAAATGAAAATAAAAAAAACAATGTAAATTTGAGCAAAAAAAACAGTAAGTAGTGTGTTCGAAAATTAATTTGAAAAAAATACCGACGATATGTTGTAGGTTTTGTATAGTAATAAAGGATATTATTTCTTTAATGAGTTTGCAAAAGTATGTAAGAATTTGGATATTATTGAATATGAAAATGGGCATTGAAAATGGGCGTATCAACATTGCAAGTTGGACATGCTCCATAACCCTGTCCACTCCACCCAGAAAGACTACTTCTTGCCGGAAAATCACTGACGGTCCACAACAGTGCTGCACGCATTCGAAAAATTTCATTATTATTTCCTGCATCGTGTGAGTCAAGACCTGTGTACCATAGTTCTTTCAGCTCATCAACTAGAGGACGTAGAAAAACGTCTATGTCTTTCCCTGGTGATCGCGGGCCAGGTATCAATAGAGTAAGCATCAGATTTTCTTCCCTCATGCACAACCACGGAGGTAGGTTATAGGTACATAAAACCACTGGCCACATGTTGTAAGACTGACTCATGTTTCCAAACGGATTAAAGCCATCAGCTGCAAGACCCAATCGAACACTACGAATTTCACATGCAAAATCTGGGTGTGCTTTATCAAAATCCTTCCAAGCCTGTCCATCAACCGGATGCCCCATTTCATCTTCGTCCATCGAACGACCAGTAATATGCCACCTCATATTTTTTGCAGTGTTCGTAGTAGCGAACATACGCTTAAGCCTGGGAGCCAGTGGAAAATAACGTAACACCTTATGTGGGACATTCTTTCTAGACGGCTTCCCTATCACTTGAGACCATCGACTTTCAGAGTATATTGCACAGATCTGTTTATCGGCATTCTCCTTCCAGAACAGTGCACAGTCGTTCTTGCAGACGTGAATTGACTCATAGCCAAGCCCTAACTTACTCATTAGCTTCTTAGCTTCGTAATGTGAATCCACAAGATTTAAATTGGGAAGTGCCAACTTCAATAGTTTAAGCAGGTCATCGAACGACTTGTTGGTCCACTTGTTCATCACTTTAATATGCATCAACTTAGCCAAAACATTCAATGACGAGAATGAAGAGACACCCGGATGCAACTCTGACTGCAATGCCTCAAACAAGTTGTCATACTCAACGTTAGCTCTTGCCTCCATCGGTTCTCCCCCTACCACATCATGCAGAATGTCTGCCATCTCATCTCTCGAAACTACTGGCTCCTCCTGTATCTGTGTGTCTACGAGCACGTCCATTGGTTCTCCATGATAAATCCATCTTTCGTAATGTTCTAAAAAACCATATCGGAATATGTGGTCATCTACAACACTTACTAATTGTTTTGCTCTGTTGAGACAGTTATTGTATGGACAAGAAATCATCCCCCTGTCATTTGCCAATGGCGTGGCCATTCTTATAAATGCTGCAACTCCGTTTGCAAATTCGATGGACTTGCCCCGTATTCTGTTCAGTTTTATCCAACTCTTGTCCATATGTATTTGTACTTCGTTTCCACTGTTAAAAAAAACACATATAACTGAAAAGTTAGAGTAATGTGAACATGTGCTAACCCCTTATCGCTCCAATAATAAAAAATTCATGGTACGAGTCCTAACCATTCAACAATGTCTCGCGAGTAGCGAGTTGTGTCATTTTTTTCCTGTTACTACTTCTACGTCACACATAAATTTTGGCAACATCTCCCTACTATTCTCCTAAGTGCTAGCACTACTTTAAACGTAGTCCACACCCAGATAATATTTTAGGAGATGCCACTAAAATCTACTCGCGAATAACGAAATAGTTGCAGGAAATAAAATATCGAATTGCACAACTCGTAACTCACTAATCAATATCAAACTGTCCAATAATGGGACAATTCAAAGATTAGTTTCTAAATATCAAACATCTTTAATGACGTGTGTGCTTGATAAACTAATCTTGAAACGGTACTCTAAGAGCATCCGCAATGGAGAAAAAGTTAAATATGTAAGACAAATGTAGAAATTATAATAAATATATTTATATCTTGAACAAATATCAATATTTATACTCATAATATTACATCTAATATGATATATAATTAAAAAATTACAGAATTTGCATCGTTAATATGATGTTATTGTTATTTGTATATTTTTGTTATAATTATTATTATTTTTATTATTAACATTAGTATTGAATGAGTTCAATCAATATTTTTAATTATCAGTATTAAAATTATTATTTAAGCATTGATTTTTTATTTATTTGTTGTTCTTATTATAAATCCTATCTGTAGCCATCAATAATTAAATAGTGTTTTAATTATTAATGATCGAATAATTTGTTATCTTTAATATTACAAATCACATTTCCTAAAATATATATTATATATTAATATTAAATATTTTAATAAATTAAGCCTCTGTTCAGCAACTATAATTTTGTTTCGATGTAAAATGTGTGGTTGAGAAATAGTTTTGAAAAAATATGTGGTTAAAAAGTGGTTGAAAAAAAGTGTTGCTTATAAATAATTTATTGAAAAAGTTATTAAACGAATGTTAATATTGAAGAGTCAATAATTTGATTTTTGTTTTTAGTTAATAATATTAATAGATGATTAATATTTTTTAATCATTCTTAATTTTAATAAAATTTTTAAAGATTAAAGGGTATAATTTTCTATATAATTGTTTAATCTTCAACTTTACTCGATTGTCGTATCATGATAATTGCTAGATTTTCAAAATTATTATTTTTACCACTTATTTTTTCAAATAAAGTTTTATTGGTTAAATTCAAATATTTTGACTATTTCTTTTTGAATTATTGTGATTGATGTTTTTGAATGAAAACTAAAAAGTACTTTAAATACGAGAGGCAATTGTATAAGTTATGAGAAATATGAACATTTCACATGCATCAATATTCATGCTACATAATATTATATCAAATATGATATACCATTAAAAAACTACTAAATTTACATTTTCAATGAAGTTATTAATAATTCATAAAAATTATTGAAATCAATAATAATTTATTATTTAAATATATAAATTGACGTTTACTATTCAAAGAATTTTTAAATAATTTGAATTACTTATATTATTTTTTAAATTCTAATAAATTTGTAATAGAGAATTCTTTTTTATGCATTTATATATGTGTTGATTATGTATAAGCACTAAAATTTTACGAATACTTATTGAAATCGATATTGTGGATAATAACTTCCGTGCATCGCACGGGTAAAATACTATTTTATTTTTAAAATAGGAAAATTTTAATTTTAATATGGTAATCATTTTGAAGATTGAATTAAATTATATAATATGAAATAAAAAAATTTATTTTATTTATGAATATTAAAAAATTTAAAGAACAAAAGAAAAAAGAATAAGATTTTTGGGGAATTTTTCAATTTAACATTGTCATGTTATCCACTAAATTGCTAACCAAATTTAACAAAATAGTTAACATGTGTTAAAAAATATTCACTTAACATGTAATTTAACATATCAAATTGTACACCATTTTTCAACATCTAACTACTTTATTTCACTAATATGTAGTTTAACATGTACATTGTAGATGTTCTAAGTTCAATTCAAATGCAATTAAGTGTAAAAAAACGTTAACAATAAATTAAAATTAAATAAAAATAACTTACCAATAACGTAAATTTTCTCTTTTCAACTTCTATCAAGCAACCACTTTAAACTCCAAAAACAACGTAGACATTAGAAACTGACATAAAAGAGGGCGAAAAATATTATTAATTAATCGTTTAAAAACTCTACAAAATACAGAAGCTTTGAAGTACATAACTTACCAAAATTACAGAAGACATTTTGATTGAAAGTGTCCAAATATCATGTCTAAGAGATGAAGTAAAATTAGAGAGCAAAAATTGAGGAAAGGTGTAAAATTTATCAAGAAAATGCAAGAAAAACGTCTGCAATGGAATTTATACAGAAAGGAAATAGAGACGACATTTTGTCGTCGCCATTTCCTCGCGCGGGAAGTTTCCCGCATTTTCACTTACAATTAGAGACGACATAGTCGTCTCTATTCCCACTCATTAGAGACGACAATATAGTCGTCTCCATTTCTAAGCAATAGAGACGACATTAGTCGTCTCTAATGAGTGGTAATAGAGACGACTATTTCTCGTCTCTAATAAGAGATAAATAGAGACGATTTTGTCGTCCCAATTACGGTATTTAGAGGCGACATATATGTCGTCTCTACTTATCTCTTATTAGAGACGACACTTGTCGTCTCTATTTCCTACAAATAGAGACGACTATTTGTCGTCTCTAATGAGTGGGAATAGAAACGACTATGTCGTCTCTATTCCCGTCAGATAAAGCGGGAAAGTTTCCCGCTTTTCCTGGTGGACAAATAGAGACGACATTGTCGTCTCTATTACAGGAAATAGAGACGACAATGCGTCGTCTCTAATAAAGATAATAGAGACGATAATGTCGTCTCTATTGCAAGAAATTAGAGACGACAAATTTTGTCGTCTGTAATAGTTTGAAAATAGAGACGACTAAGTCGTCTCTATTACCTCAGTGTTAGAGACGACTAAATTGTCGTCTCTAATACCTAATTATTAGAGACGACAAAAAGTCGTCTCTATTCGTCGTCGCAAATAGTTCATCAACTGCGACGACAATATTGTCGTCGCTAAAAATTGAAGTTTTAGCGACGACAAAATTCGTCGTCGCTAATTTCCGTCTTATTCGGTCATGTTTCTTGTAGTGTGATTCAAGTTTTGTTATTTGGTTGACATTATTTTCCATGGCAAATAAAGTAAGATTTAACTATTT
The DNA here is from genome assembly GCA_963555705.1 of Ligustrum vulgare. Taxonomy (NCBI): domain Eukaryota; kingdom Viridiplantae; phylum Streptophyta; class Magnoliopsida; order Lamiales; family Oleaceae; genus Ligustrum; species Ligustrum vulgare. The sequence continues at coordinate 55,502,961 of OY743169.1, read as the reverse complement.
TAATCCAAGAAAAAATCTCACACATTTGTACTTGATAATAATAATGTTAATTTCTGGAAAAAAAAACAGTCAATTAACAATAACAATTAGTGTCAAACGAGGCGAAAAGTATTTTCCATGCAAGGTGGAAAACATTTTCCCAACCAATAGGTGGGAAAATGTTTTCAAGGATTGCATGGAAAATCTTATTGTAAACATGGTTAGGTGGAAAATGGTTTCCATAACAAATAAAGCCTATCAAACATACAAAAGGTGGAAAATGAAAAATATTTTCCAACTTTGAAGTTAAATTAGTGTCAATCAAACACGGCCTAATTTGTGGATTTCATTGGATAATTAGGGTTTTCATTCCTAATTTACGAAAAAATGAAATCACAATTTCATTAATTTGTACATACAGAGAAGAACTACCAATTTTGACTAAATCTTTAATTTTCAACGGAATTTGAATCAATATTTTTATTTTGATTTTTTTGGTAGTTACACTAATTTGTGTAAGTTATTAACTGAGTGGTTTTAAAATTAGTGAGGTTGTATTAGTTGTGCATTGCAACTGCAATTAAGTATTTTCTCTAGCAATTAAGCACTATACATGTGACAAAACCTTTTTTCCTGTTCCATGCCATGAGAGAGAGGGAGAGAGAGAGTAGTGGATTTCTCAAATCCACTTCTCTCTCTCTCTAGATGAAAAACTAGGGAGAGAGGGAGAGAGAGAAGTGAAGCTTGTGGGTGATAATAAGAAAATGAAAATGAACCATGAGTGATATATGAAGAAAAGGGAAATGATACTTCTGTCTACATGGAAAACTAGAGAGAGAGAGAGAGAGAGAGAGAGAAGTGTGCTGAGTGCTTTTTCTCTTTCGAGCACTGCCATTGTGGTGTTGAATTCTCGGTGCTTTCCTGTTGAAAGTTCAATGAAAAAACTCTCAATGATGCTTCTTAAACTTCAAAGCCTTGTCACGAAGAGAGGTTGCAAGAGTGTCACAACATCGAAAGCTAGACCAAAGGTCATTATTTTGTTTATTTTTTAGAATTACTTTTTGGGGGGTTTTATTTTCTAAAATAAATTTTAAATGTCAAGTTTTTTTTTACTTTTTGTTTACTAAGATTTAATTTATTTTTTCTTGCTGGTTTTGATTATATATATACAAAGAGAAGATATGAATGTCCAAAAAGCGAGCAAAGAGGCTGCTAAAAGAAACGACATGGGTTTTGCTAAGGTTCTTTGACTATAATCCTATTAAATTTATTTATGCTTTATACTTTCGAAGAGAAAGAGTGTAATTAGTGATTGCTTGGTTAACTTGACATGATTTAATTTGAAGCAATTAGATGTCCGTTTTGATACCTAAATGGAGTAACCTTCAATTAGAAAATCAAAGGTTCAACAAAGGAATGAAGTAAATAGTTATTTGATTGTCTAGATTCTACATGATTTTAGGGATCTTAAGATGTGGTTATAGAAAGTAGAGGGAAAAAAGATAACCTTCTTTTTGTTCAACAACTTTTGGTTGAATAAATGTAGATTATCCCAAAAACAACAAGAAGAAATATTCTCCTAAAAAATCTCATAAGCAGTTGAAAAAGCTTACCTCATCAGCAGTGGCGGATCTAGCACGAAACTTCAGCTCTAGCGGTTGGGAGTTGAGTATGGATGGTTGACCGTTGACCGACAAATTTGACCGTTGTCCAATGCCTTGCAACTTGTTTTTGTTAGGTATTAGGCTTCTAATCACTCAGAGCAGTGAATTTCATCCCGATTTGTACAATGTTTACCATATTCGACATGATTAAATTAATAAAATTTTGGACCCAAACATGAAACTTTCGTTTAGGTTGAAAAAAAAGTTATATAATCTGTAAAATCAATAATCACAATTCACATATCAAATCAAATATTCATCAAATTTCAAAAAATCAAATACTCACCAAATCTTAACAATACATAATTCAAATTTCACAATTCACACAATGGGGGAATACGGGATTCACAAGTGACTTCATTGCAAAATCTTTAAAACTATAATTTCAATTATTCGTCAAATCTCAATTTACAACATATTAATCAATAATCACAATTCACAACTCTAATCAAATATTAACCAAATCTCAATTCACAACCTATAAATCAATAATCACAATTCATAATTAATCAAGGTTTAGCTTCATTACCTGATGAGAAATCAAACGATAAACTGGGAATCGATCAAAATTTGGGCACTGACGGTGAAATGTGGACTCCTTTCTTAGGGCTCCTAACTTAGAAATTGACAATCTAACAAAAATTGAGAAATCAAAATTCAATATCATTCATTAAAACTTACAAATTGTGAAATATAACAAATTACAAACCAAAAAGCAAGAATAAGTCAACAACCATTGGTCCATTACTAACCTGGACGCTGGCCAACCGAGCTGGACAGAACTGGAAGTAGAGATGGCAACGGGGCGGATCGGGGCGGATCGGACCCCGATCCGCCCCGCCCCGAGATTTTTTTGCCCGATCCAGATCCGCCCCGCGATCCGTCAAATTTCGGGTCGGGTCGGGTCGGGGCGGATCGGTCCACCGATCCGCCAAAAAAAAAATTTATTTATTTTTTATTTTTTTAATTTTTTTTTAATTTTTTTAAATATATTTTAAATTAAATCTTTTATAAAAAATTCAGAAAATTTATTTTTTTATTAAATTTTATTTATTTTATTGAAACGAGACGTATAGAGGCCGATTCAACGGATCGAGTTTTTTTACCATCACTTATTGTAATTCTTTCTTCAAATGAAGAATATGAAAAATGTGTTTTCTTTAAAATGCAAAGATTGCAGATTATTCCCAAAAATTAAAGTTTGCTACAAAATTTATAATATTAGATTTTTATACATGATAAAAAAATTATATTAAAAAAAAATTTCGGATCGCGGATCGGGGCGGATCGGATCAGCCACGATCCAAATCCGCTCCGTGAATTTTCGGATCGGGGCGGATCACAAAAATTTCGATCCGTCGATCCACGGATCGGGATTTTTTCGAATCGGATCGGATCGGGTCGACGGATCGACGGGGCGGATCGGATTTTTTTGCCATCTCTAACTGGAAGCTTGGATTTTGAACGGAGGCATTACAATTTACAGCTTGCAAGTGCCGACAGACAAAGGCGTTGCTACCTACTGTCAAGAGAGGAGAGCGTCGTGCGATGGGAGCAGTGTGAGCGCAGCAGCGAGCGGATCCCTTTCCTCCTCCTGTTTTCGTCGAAGGTAATTAGAAACTGGGGTATGGGACTCTGGTTCGTTGATTTGAGCTCAAAATGGGTTGGGTCTTGGGGTACTTTGGGTTAGGGCTTGGGTACTTGGGCGAAGAGTCGGAGAAGACGACCAAAAAAAAAAAAAAATTGGCTTTTTAAAACTGGACAGCCGGAGCCGGTGGGTGGTCCGGCTGAGGCGAGGTAGCGCGGTCGCGCTACCTCGCCATACGCTGGATCCGCCAGTGCTCATCAGCATGTGATTTGTGGAGGTGATTTTTTAATTATAGGAGATTTCTAGGTTGTTGACATTTGTCATTTTGTAAGTGGGAAGTGGAGTGGTTGGGGTTGCATACTTCATCATCATTCGGGTTAAAGGTTTAATCCTATCAGGGTTGGGGTTGCCATCAGTTACTCCACGGGTTAGTTTGCTTAAAATTTGTCATCAACTTAGAAATGAAATTCTTTATGCATACCAATACCATTTCCAAAAATTTGGATTCAGGAAATTAGGAATATCAATATAACACACAGCTCTAATTGTTGCACAGGTAAATTTTTTTTTGAGAAAATAAGGATCTATTGTGGGTAGATTTCGTGTTTCAGATGATAGCATTGACTCGTTCTACTCAGTTACTTGTAGATCAACTCATTTTTGATATTCATCTTAAGTACGATGTTTATATATTGCTTTGTAGTTCATTCTCAAACTGAAAAGATACTCTGAAATGGTAATCCAAGCATCAAAAGGAAGATATCATAGTATTTGATAGTGACTTGATACCTAAATGGAGTAGCCTTTAATTAGAAAATCAAAGACTCGACAAGGGAATGAACTAAATAGTTATTTGATTGTTTAGATTCTACACGGTTTTAGGGATTTTAAGATGTGGTTATAGAAATTAGAAGGGAAAAGGTAACATTCTTTTTGTTCAACGGATTTTGGTTGAATAAGTGTAGATTATTCCAAAAACAACAAGAAGATACTAAATATTCTCCTCAAAAATCTCTTAAGAAGTTAAAAAAAAGGGTTTTCCTCATCAGTGTGTTATCTGTGGAGGTGATTTCGAAACGGAAGTTGCTTACTGCCTGTTTGGTGTTAACAAGGAGTACCATTATAATTCGAACTTCATATTAGTTGCTAGAATGTGGAAGAGATAAAGGGACACATTTCATTTTGATCTATTCGTTTAATTGGAGTCATGTTTTATTTTCGTGACTTTTACTTCATGTGGTGTTGATTTGTTGTTATATTTTGAAACAAGCTCAAAGGAATTCACACAAGGACACAGGCGTACAGCTAATGGTTCGAGACCTTGACAACTTAAAAGAAACTATATGTCCCTACAACTTTAAATTCTACAAAGATTATTAATTTGGAATGGCAGTTGGAAATGCATCAGATCCCCAAGTAATAGATCATGTTTTAAAATCTCATTTGAGAGTTTTCAATTTGATGCATATTAGTGAGAAGCATATTCCTTTGTCAATGGAATATGTTCATGCATCGTATTGGTGTGAAACTAATTTCATCCTTAAATGTAGTCCATTCAGCTTCCACATAAAAACAAACATTTCAATTTGGGTACCCACAATGTACACTTAGTTATTAAAGCTTTTTTCTGCCAAATTATTTTATAGACAAAGCACCAGCACCATAGAGTCACTCAACAATAAGATGGAAGTGACTTTTTGAAATCCTACAAAACATAAAGTACACTTTTTAACTTGAAATTTTAGACGAATATGTATTTTTGAGTTCGTTTGGAATCTACAAATTTATATGTTGGAAAATCGCAGTACTGCACCAAATAGGAAAAAATGATTTGGTTTGGTATGATTTGAAAAAATTTCAAACCATTTTAAACGGTTTGGTTTGACATTTTGCTAAAAATCGTCCAAACCAAACAGTGGTCACCCCTAAATATAACTACTAATTGTAAATCTTTATTATCAACAACAAATGTTTCGTCTATCATTTGAAGCAAATTATAAGCAATCAATCGTATAATTAAGCCTTTGTTTGATAACACCGTTTTGTTTATAAACTGATTTATATGTTTTTGAGGTAAAAAATAGTGATTGAAAATTGCAAAGAGAAAATGTGTGTGGTTAAAAAGTGGATTAGAAATTGTGTAGTTTATAAACTAGTTTTTATTAAAAAAAAAAGTGATCAAACGGTTGCTAATAGAATATATTTTTATATTCGCCTACTCGGTGTCTTCTATCGAAAAAAATAATACTTTAGCGCCAATTTTCTTTCTATGCAAAATGATTTCAACCTAATTTAAGCGGGCTGAGCACCAATAAGATAATTTTATTTTTTTATTTTTTTGTTATTATCATTATCATGGTTGCATTTAGAGTAGATGTGTCCCGAATTAACCCGAAATCGCAGGTCAACCCGTGATCCGAGCGGGAATGTGTGAATCGCAGGTTTCACGGGTAACACCTTCACGAACCGAGGTTAATCTACTGGCCCGTGAAACAATTAAAAAAATTTAAAGTTAAAAAAATCAAATTTAAAAAATTTAAAAATTTGAACAACTAAAATATAGTTAAGTAGGTATCAACCTAGTTTGAATGTACTTAAACTATAAATTATAGTAAAGTAGTTGTCAACCTAGTTGAGATTTATTTGTGCTATAAATATTTAAAAACAGTAATTAGAAATGCATTTAGTTGTTATTTGATAATAGTAATTAGAATATTTGAGATTATTTTGTGCTATAAATATTTGATAATAGTTACACCACATTCCTTTTACATATAACATTCACTAGTAAAATGAAAATAAAACATTAAACACAACATCAACCCCAAAAACACATACTAATATATACACAAAATACACGCTACACCAAGAACATACACTAATACACACTACAACAAGAACATGCACAAAAAACATACAATACACCAAGAAAACACACTAATAAAAAATAAAAATAAAAAATCAATTTTGCTCCACATTTGAAATTAGAATCACAAAAATAAAAAATTACACTGTATCTTTTTCTCAAATGTGGAATAGATTATAAAAACACAAAGATGGCAAGCCCAACTGCCCAAATTAGATTTGGTAACTTCCAAGTTCAATTTCAAATACCTATACCTACTACCTACAATCATAGCCAAGGGAAGAAAAAAAAATTGAAATCACAATAAAGTGGAGAATTTTCCAACCCAAATCAGGTGGCGAACCCAACATAAATTAGTCAATAAATTTTCTAAAGCGGGAATGTCGTAAAGAGTAGTTGTGATTTAGAGTTAAAAAATTATATTTAGTGATTTGATTTAAAGTTACAAAATTTTGAATTCTTATTCAAATTCAAATTATGAAATTATGGTACTTCAAAGCTTGCTTTAAAAAAATTGTGTCAAGAACTTCAGAACTTTTAAAGTAAAATATATACATATAAAACTAGGGTTTTTAGATTTGTAGTGCACACAAAAATAAAGAAGGTGAAAAACTAAAATCATGGAGGATCATTTAAGTCAATTTATTTGTGACCAATTTAGTAAATATGAAAATTGTGGTGTGATTAACAAAATTAACAGTGTCAATATAATTACCTTTGGGAAAATGTGATGTGATCCACACTATTCATCAAATATATATATATATATATATATATATATATATATATATATATCTTTATCTTTGTAAACTAGTATTTGCCCCCGTGCGATACACGGGACATATAAATGATTAAAAAGCATATATAACATAATTACAAATGTGTATTATATTATATATGCTTTTTAATAATGTTTTATTCTACTAATAAATTCTCTAACAATTACGTTATCTTCAATACTTATTAATTATTATAGCTTTAGTAAAACATCATACATTTTTAATTACGTTATTTTCAATAATATTTTAATATTAGCATAACATGTATTTAATTAAAACAATATATACACATATTTAGTTATATTCTTTTTTAATTACATAATTAAATTACATTCTTTTAAATACTGTTTTATTATTATTATTATTAATTAAAACAACATATATTTTTAATTATGTTACTTTGTAAAACTATTTTACAAATTTAAATTTTTAATTATATTCTTTTCATAACATAATTAAGTTATGTTCTTTTCATCAGTGTTTTAATTATTATAATATTTTTTTTAAAACAACACTTTTTTACTTATGTTATTATTATTAATCCTTCGTTTAAAAATGTACGTGGTTGCATTCTTTTATGAATATAATTTTATATTCAAACTCTACATCATAATTTCAAATTATAAACATATATTGAAAATACCAACTAATTAATAGATGAATATATAACATTACTAATAATGAGATAAAATCATTTTCAAAGTGACTGTTTATATTCTCTAAATAAAAATAATCTTGAAATGTATATATAATCACTTTTTTTTAATCTCTATAAATCATGAATTTCCATTTTAGGAAAGTGTAAAAAAGACGGGAAATTATGTGGTGTTATATTTGATATCTACATAAATGTGTTATGTAGGAAATGAAAAAATTAGATTAATATATTTGAACATAAATAAATGTGATATCTATGTAAATGTGTTATATAGGAAATGAAAAAATTGTATTAATATATTTGAACATAAATAAATGTCATATATATGTAAATATATTATATTGAAAATGAAAAATTTTGATTAATATATTTGAAAATAAATATATACATGTTATATAAATTTGTTAAGTTATAAATGAAAATTTTGAATTAATATATTTTGAAAATAAATAAATAAAGTCATTGAAGTTTTACTTCCTAATATGTCAATAAATGAGTAGGTCCTTCAATAAGCATATTACAAAAATAATTAATTATTTGCTATCAACTTTTTATCACCAATGATAAATTGGTAGAAAATTTAATCATTTCATCATTTTGACAAAAAATAGTATGTTTAAAAAATAAGGAAAATATATATTAATTAATATATTGAATTTCGAATAAAATATATGTAAGCAACATATTAAAAAATAAACTAAAAATTATAACATATTAAAAGGAAAATAGGTTATAAGGTGGACAAATTTTCAAAGAAAAACGTAAAATAAAGTCAAAAGAAATTTAATATAAGAAATTTAATTAACTGCCAAACTTTGAGTGGCGAGGTACACTGAGTGAACATGCAGAATTTTTTATTTTGATTAATTTTGTCTTTTTTAAAGTTCAAACTCAATAACATGTGTTATGTAGGAAATGAAAAAATTGGATTTATATATTTGAACATAAATAAATTTCATATCATATCTATATAAATGTGTTATATTGAAAATGAAAAATTTGGATTAATATATTTTAAAATAAACAAATAAATGCTATATTAATTTGTTAAGTTAGAAATGAAAAAATTGAATTAATATATTTTGAAAATAAATAAATAAAATCATTGAAAATTTACTTCCTAATATGTCAATAAATCAGTAGGCTCTTCAATACGCATGTTACAAAAATAATTAATTATTTTCTATCAACTTTTAATCACACATATTTTCTCTCTCAAATTTTCAACTACTATTTTTTACCTCAAAATCATAAATAAATAAGTTTATATGTCAAACTGCATTACCAAACGAAGGCTTAATCATTTCATCATTTTGACAAAAATTTACATGTTTAAAAAAAAGGAAAAAAAATATTAATTAATATATTGAATTTCAAATAAAATATATGTAAGCAATACATTAAAAAATATAGTTAATAAAAAATTATAACATATTAAAAGGGAAATAGGTGATGAGGTGGGAAATCTTTCAGAGAAAAACGTAATTAAAAGTCAAAAGAAATTTTATATAAAAAATTTAATTAATTGCAAATGTTGAGTGGCACGGTATACTTAGTATACATGTAGCATTTTTATTTTATTTTATTTTGATTAGTTTTGTCTTTTTAAAGTTTCATATCATCGTACTTCATACTTACTATATATAAAAGTAAGACACTTCCCAAAAACATGTTTTGGAACATTTCTCTCTTAAACTGTCTTTTCTAAATAAAAGTATTTCAATGAACGAGAATACTTTTGATAATTATACTATCTTTTTAAATCGAAAAATATGCAATATGAGTAACAAATCGAAGATTTCGACGAGAACTTTAATTAAAACTCACAAGTTAGAGTCAACTGTAAACATATCATCCTCAAAATCACATCAAAGATTAAAGGTAAAAAAATTATTTGTACCTTTTACTTTTTCTCAATATCCCTCTATTTAAAAATTGTTTTATTTTAAGTCTTATAATGATATTTAAAATTTCTTAACAAAATTTAATTTGATCATATATAATTAATTTCAATTCAAGTTGTTTTTCTTATCAAATTAAAAGAAATAATAAATATCCAGACTTTTATGTAATTTAATTAAGTCCGAATAATTTTTTACAACTTCATATTTCGGGTAGAGATAAATTTCTTTTTGATAATCTAGAAATTATATTTTTGTAAAGATTAATCACCTTAATAATCATTAAAATTGAATAGTTATACAAATTGTAGTGACCAAGAATTCTCCACGCAATTAAATAATTATTTTAAAATTTCGAAAATCGTGTCGCTGCGATCTCGCCCATTTTTAAGTTAACGTCATGACGTATTCGTCTAGCCAAGTCGAGAAATGTCAAATCCATTTGATTTTAATTAAATTCCGAATTTCTAAAATTATATTATTTTAATTATTTATTCAAAGTATTATTTTCAAAATCATTTTAAATCCCAAATTACGTCAATCTCATTTTATCAGTTTCATTCCTCCGACCCAGTTGAATTCGCGTGCGAATTTTCCTCAAACTACGTGCAATGCTTGTCTAGGTTTTTACACTACCAACCTCCATCTATCACATCAATACCATACCCTAGCTCTCTTTATCACCAACTCCTTTCATGTTTCAGACCTCCCCTTCCCACTCTCTCACGACAATCCAACCTCAGTATTCTCCTCCAGCCCCATCTCCATTCCCAGCATCACTTCCAGCCTCCCAGCTCCATCCATTGCAGTTTCAGCCGAGGTAATGTTCTCTTCCTCCTTCATCACCAACACAACCACCTCGACCCACCATTAACCTCATCACCTCAAGCACCACAGTCACCCCAACCCACCTGCACCACCACCACCAATGAACCACACTGCCGCTGCTTAGCTCAACCTCAACCCCACTGCCACAAACCATCATCATCATCGCCACACCCAAACCACAACCGCCACCACCACCACCACACGCAGCCAACTTCAAGGTCATGCACAAACTCAAAATCAAACCCAAAATATTACAAAGAAAAACTAACCCAGCACCTACCTCAATATTTGGCCCATTTTCTAGCCGGATCTTCGCCGGAGGGACTTCAAAAAAATCACGAACCCAGCTCGTTTTGGCCTCGGTCTCGCACCCAATTAGCCCCAAAACCTAGCCTATTTGCACTCTTGCCGCTTGCCGCTCACTGCGTCGGCGTTTGCGTCGGAGATGGCGCAAGCAGTGCGCCACCGGGAGAGGAGAGCTCTCTGTCTCTGAAATAGGAACGAAAGAGAGAGAAATATATGTTTTATTTAAAAGTTTTTTCTTAAATTTACAGCTTAGTCCCCATGTTCCAAATTGTTTCAAATCAGTCCCTATGTTTTAAAATTAATCATTTCAGCCCTTAAGTTTTAAAATGGTTTTAATCAGCCACTTCATTTTTAGAATCTATTATTTCAGCCCTATAGTTTAATATTCATTTTGAGTTTCAACTCAACTTTTGAAAATTTACATTTTTGTCCCTCAACTTTCAAAGTATTCATTTTAGTCCCTCAATTTTCAAATTATTCATTTTAGTCCCTCAACTTTCAAATCGTCAATTTCAGTGCCCAAATTGTAATTTATCATTTTTAAACTATAAATTTCTAATGACTAATTTAACTTATTTTTCTAATTGGTTAGAAGCGTACGGAGAATTAAAGGATTGAAGTCATTTCCCGCTCAACTTTGCACTCGTCAAAATTAAGGTAGACTCGCCCCTATTAATTGATTTAAATTATGATTGCATGTGAATGTTTATGTTATGTGACTTATGTGAAAGTCATTTTTATGAAAAGAGACGAGAATGTATTTTTTTGGAAATACTTATGTTGTTATGCTTGTCATAACTTATATACTTTTATGCATGAGAAAGAAAGAAGATAATATCTTGCAAGATAAATGATGATGTTATGCGCATAACTTATGTGCCTTATGTGCACGAGAAGAAAGAGCAACCCACACCCTATGATTTTAAAGAGCCTATGATTTTCAAAGAGAAGCCATGTGCTTTAATGCACGAGAAGAGCAACTCACACCCTATGATTTCTAAAGAGCCTGCATTTACGTGTTCAATTATATTGTAGATTAATTAATTGGCGATGCGTATATTGAGTATTTCTATTGAAATGCTCATGTCTATTTTAACAATATCTGCAGATTTCGGAGAGGTTGGCAAGTGATGGATGATTGTGGCAATAGTTGTTAAATGATTGAAAATCTTATTTTAATGATCCGTATTTCCAAACATTGAATAATTTTGAGAATTTCAATTATTTGAGAAATTATGACATTGCCAATTGTTTTAAAATATCAATAGCTCGATTTATTATTTCGAATTGTTTCATAAAGGTTTTAGATTTTATCGGCCATTACAGTTTATTTAATGTTGCCAAAAATACATTTCGGTTATTTCTTCCGCTAAAATATTATTTTAAAAGTTAGATCAGACGATGACATGATGAATCGGGTATTTAGAACTCGGGGCGCTACACAAATGTTCATTGATTTTTTTTTTTTTTAAATAGTAAGTCATTCAAGTTCCAAATTATTACAATTGTAGCCACTTGGTAAAAAAAAAATTGGCCCTTACTAGGTATCCCTTAATCAAAACTTCATTTTTCTAAAACTCATTTTCAACTAATATTTTATTCTATTAATAAATTAATCTATGTATATATTCAAAAAAATCCTACTTTTTAAAAACCCGTTCTCCAAAAATTTACAAATACAAACAACATTATTTGAGATAATGGGTCTCAAACAGGGGCTTAAGTACATATTCACCAAAAAAATCACAATTAAAAAATTCATTTTATATATAGAGAGGGCTTAAAGACTAAATATGTTCACAAGAGAAAAACGAAATACATAAATGGAGAGCACGAACAGGTGTTGACTCATTTTTCCTCCAAAATATATTTCCTAAAATGGTAAGTAATATGAATTAACTACATATTATTCATTTTGGACAAATTTCATATTTAAAATAATCTAGTTGAATGCAAATTTTTAAATAGCCGTTTTTTCCAAATCCCTAAATTTCGTGGTCCGCCTTTTCCTCGTGAAAACCAATTACTTTTTTTTTTTTTAAAATTGTAAAAAAAAAAAAAAAAAAATTGTCAATATCACATAAATATTTTTCTTTAAAAACAGAAAATGAAAGAGGATGAAATAGGAACGTTCATCGATCTATTTTTTATTTTCGTTTTTTTTTAATAAAATTGTGAGCGTATATCATATATATATATATATTTTTAGCTATTACGAATTTTGTTTAAATGTAATTTTATTTTCTCATTTTAAGTTTTAAATCAATTTAAATTACAATATTTAAAGAACTTTCTTGAAATGGTAAACATATTAATGGTAAAAAGTAATTAAGGTATGTGTAATTTGTATTTTTTTGTGATTAATTGTTTTTCTTCATTTCTTATTTTTAATCAAATATTTACTTCATATATTAAAATATAAATTCGATATATGTAAGTAACAAATGATCGTGCATCGCACGGGTGTAACACTAGTTTATATCAAAATAGAAGTGAGGAGAGAGAAACATTAAATGTTATTTTCCCTCCAAAATGCACTTTCAATTTTTGGAAATAAAAAACTACAATAAAATAAAAATATGTGTACATTAATGTCGTATTAAATTCGTGTTGATTAGTGCAATTTTAATTTGTAATGTTGTATTTACCCCATATAGATAAACATGGATGAAAATGTTTTATTTGTAAATAAATTTATAGAAAATACTTAAACATCTATTCGAAAGCTATGTTTTTCTTATAAACAAAAATATTATTGTTTTGTTTTTGATATGCATTGTTGAAAAGTTGCTTCGAAAAATGTACATAACTAAAAAGTTGGTTCGAAAAATATGCATAGTTAAAAACTGGGTAAAAAATGTGTTGTTTGTAAATAAATTCATAGATAAATTACTGAACTGAAGCTAATATTTTTATTCATTCTTAATTTTAATAAATGTAATAATTATATAGTATAAGATTTTAGATATAATTTTTTGATCTCTCTCGTTGTCCAATTGTCATATCATGATAATTGGTGATTTTTGTAATTATTATTTTAACTACCTAATTTTGTCAATAAAATTTAATTTATTGGCTAAATATAAATATTTCAAAATGTTTTAACAAATAAAAAAATATAAAAATAACTTATTTAGAAGAAAAAAGTTTAACGAACAAATAAATAATGAATAAAAATATTTTTTTTTTAAAAGGGAAAACATTTTAAAAAGAAAAAGAAAAATCTTATAAAGATCAAGATCTCCTAATTTTGATTAGTTTTGTACATGTTGCATTTCATATTTTGATTACTTTGTCTTTTTTTTTTTTTTTTAAGTTTTAAATTCGATAATATTTTTATTAAAATGTTATTGTACTATGTTTTTATTTGATATGATTGTATATATAATTAAATCATTTTGATAAACTTTGATTGAAATTATTAGCACAAACATATTCCCATGTATCGTACTGGTGAAAATACTATACATATATAAAAATAAAAGTATATGTAAAAAATAATACACATAGTTTCTCCCCAAAAATGACTTTCTAAATATAGAAATCTATGCAATAACAACAACAACAACAATAATAATAAAAATAATATGCAAAAAAAATAATAATGTAATAAATATTTAGAAGTTATTATGGTACAAAATATTAAAATTTATGTTATGCTATTAATGACATCAAGATTTTAAACATATTATCTGTAAAATTGTCTTAAAGATCAAATGTAAAATTTTTTATATTTTTAAACTCAATATTTCATTCATTTTAAATTATATCCTTTAAGTTCTATAATACTATCTATAAACTATTTTTTATATTAATTATTTTTCTTTTTATAATTATATTGTATTATTTTGAAATCGAAAAATATGCAATGTGTGTTAAATTGAAGATCTCAACTAAAAGTTTAATAAAAGATACAAGTGAGAGCAAACTCTAAAATATATTGTTCATAAAATTAATTACATTTTTTTTTAAATTCAAATAAAAAAAAGTTGTCAATATCACATAAATTTTTTTTTTTCAAATATAAAAAATGAAAGAGAATAAAATAGGAGCATTCATCGATCTATTTTTTCTTTCTTTTTCATTTTAATAAAATTTTGAACGTATATCACAGATATACCTATTTTTTCACTTATTACAAATTCTATTTAAATATAATTTCGCTTTCTCACTTTAAGCTTTATGTCAATTTAAATTACAATATTTAAAGAAATTTTTTGGAACGGTAAACATACAAATCGTAAAAATAAATAAAATTAAAGCATATGTAATTGTACATTTTTTGTAATTAATTGCCTTCATTTGTTTCTCATTCTTAATTAAATATTAATTTATATGTTAACATATGAAAATCAATTATAATTTATTTTTTTAAATTCGTAAAAAAAATAAAATAAAAACTATTGTCAGTATCGCATAAATTTTTTTTTCTTTCAAAATAAAAAATGAAAGAGAATAAATAGGAGTAGTGGTCATCGATATATTTTTTCCTTTCCTTTTTATTTTAATAAAATTCTAAGCGTAAATTTTCAGGAAGATAAACATACGATCCGTAAAAAAAATTAAGGCATGTGTAATTGTACATTTTTTTTTGTAATTGTCTTCCATCGTTTATCATTTTTAATTAAATATTCATTTCATATGATATGATATCATATAAATTCGATATATGTGAGTTAATAAATGATCGTGTATTGCATTGGTATAGCACTAGTTATATACCACTAGTTACATATAAAACCATGTATATTAACTAAAAATAGGCTGAAATAAGAAGAAAGAAATAATAATGATAATTAATTAATTAATAATTATATTATAATAATAATAAATTAGAGAGAATTTGAAATTTGTAAACACGCTAAGCTCCTGAATCTGAACAAGTTAATGTTCTGGGGTTTTCGGTGGTTTTCGTTTTACCGCGACACATTACCCCAAAATCTAGGGTTTGTCAATGTCCAGTCAATTTTACACCGTAATCTAAATCAACAGCCGATTTTTTCAATATTAGCTGAACAATGCGGTTGGATTTTTGATATCCTTCTTCAAGATTCACCGTATTAAACGATCTATATATACATTTCTCCAAGTATTACTATCAATTTCTTTTTCTGCGGAAAAAATTAAGCTTACGAATATACACGACAACTGCGATTATCCATGGCGAAGACTAGACCCGGCAAAAGAGACTTGGATTCTTACACCATTAGAGGCACAAACAAAGTCGTAAGAGGTATGCGCGCGTTTGCCAAATCCCACACCGACATAAATATATACATATATACTAGCGCGCACACACACATGAATATGGTGAAGTTTTGGAACAAAGATTGAATAATAACGAGCTGACAAGACTGACTTTTGATACATGCATGTTTATGTATACATTTAATTTGCTAATTTCTTCATGGTGGTGGATTTTTTTTTCCACAAGCCTAAAATGTTTGGATTCTCCATTACTTACTGTAAAGACAGAGTAAAAGTAGTGTTGGTTTTAATTGTTACCTAGAAAAACTGCTGGTGTGAATGTTGTTTACCGAGGTGTTATTTAGGGGCTGTTGAAGATCCAAGATTATACATATACATGCATAGAACACTGTGTTGTGACTAGTGAGTTATGTATGTCTATTCTTGTTTCAATAGAAAACTAATTCTCGGTATTGCTAAAAAAATTGTATTGCTATTTCTTTCTGGACTCATGCTTTTATATTTTAATTTGAGTGATTTATTTACTGTGCTAGATGCATGAAGTAGTGCATCTTTTTTCTTTTCTTTTTTTTTCCCTTTTTTTCCCTTTTTCTTTTGTTTTTAATGGAGTTGCATTAAATGTTCATTTATTTTTAGCTATACTTCAGTGATTGAATCTTGTTTGATTGTCATGGATTTGTAGCTGGGGACTGCGTTTTGATGCGACCGGTAGAAAATGATTCTGCCCCATATGTGGCACGTGTGGAGAAGATTGAGGCTGATAACCGGAACAATGTTAAGGTTCGAGTAAGGTGGTACTATAGACCAGAGGAATCTGTCGGAGGCCGGAGACAGTTCCATGGAGCGAAGGAGTTATTTCTGTCTGACCACTATGACACTCAAAGTGCTCACACCATTGAGGGAAAGTGCATCGTTCACACTTTCAAGAATTACACTAAGCTGGAGAATGTTGGGCCTGAGGATTACTATTGCCGTTTCGAGTATAAACCTACCACTGGTGCTTTCCTGCCAGATCGTGTTGCCGTGTGAGTGAAGTAATTATAGTATTGTCCTTGTGTTCTTTTAATAAAAGCTATGGTGTTCAGAAGTTACTAAATGCTGCTCTTGTGGTCGCATGTTGAAAGGTATTGCAAATGTGAGATGCCATATAATCCAGATGATTTGATGATACAATGTGAGGAATGTAAAGATTGGTATGTAAATTGCTTCCTTTCACAATGGTGTTTACCTTTTTCAAATGTTGATGTACACATAAAAAGTTGTAGGTTCACGATTCAGAGAGTAAGAACCCACATGTCATAGTTTTTGAACTTAAGATAGAACCAAAATTTCTGGTGTGACTTTGTAATTGGATATATTGTGACAAATCAAGAGCAAATTATCAATCGAGGATATGCATGTCTGATTTTCAGGAAGTATGTTTAATTGATTTCGAAAATCTAAATAATTGGGTTTGTTTGCACCTTCAGCAATCTGTATAAAATATATAAAGTTTGTTGTATTGCATTCTTCATGATTTGTCTTGTTTAACTTTAAAAATGTGCAAGAGCTCATTTCTATCAAAAGAAAAAATTTTGCTAACGTAATTTTCTATAATGGCCGAGGAGAGGTTTTAGCTATTTTATTTTTTCTAAGATATTCTACTTGCAAAGGAAGTGTGCTTCTAGATGTTCCTTTATTATTTTGCATCCTTGATACAGGATTCATAGATCAAGGTCATGCTGCATTATGAGATCTCTATACCAATTATGTGCAGGACAAATAGTGTGGTCTTAGTTGGTTTTTGATCGATTTTAGAATTGTTCAACATCTAATTGCTTCAGTCGAAATATTATTTGCTCAGTTATATGATTTGCTACTAATGTCCATGATTGTTTTTGTTGATTGCATATTAATGTGCATATATTAGGCTCTAATTCTGTGTGTCTAGATGATGTCCAGATTCTACATTTACTCTGTAAATTAAATGGACAATGGAAGATATGCATCTAGATTATATTGATGCTACTTTTGAAGCTCTTAGGGTGTCTCTAAGATGAAATGTGTTCTTCTCTGGTCTTTGTAGGTATCATCCTGCTTGTGTAGGTATGAATGCTGAACAAGCTAAAGAATTAGATCATTTTGTTTGTTCCGAATGTGCGTCGGACATGGATGTGAAGAAATCTCATAATACCCCACTCACAAATGGCAAGGTTAGTTTACATGTGAGTGTTGCCTGGTCACGGTTGCTGTAATTCTTTTCAGCTTACTTTTTAAATTGGTGTTACATGATTTATATCCTTCATAATGTTTGCTATCTGCTTGCTGGGTGGACTGATCCCAATATAACCCTTGTAAATGAATGTGGTAGGGAAAATATTCTGATCAACAGCACGTAACCCCCACACTCCCCTTCCTAACACATGCGAAGGGGTAAAAGAAAAAAAAAAAAAAGAATATATCACTTTTTCTTATTAACATTTCACTATGAATGCGATTGAGCGAGGTTGAATTTGTTGGTGCTATATATGACTTTACTAATCAGTAATCTGGACTATTATTTTCTCGTAAAGGGGCATCCTATAAAACACTTACAGCATAATTCAGTCATCTAATCCTGAAAATAGATGTTGAGTTTGTCCCTATAAAAAGGGAAGGATGCAAAAAATCTCATTTCATATTTGCACTCATCATTCCTTTCTATTCTTGAATGTGTATTTGTTATTAAGGGGTTGTTTGGCAAAGCCTTTGATAAAAGTTTTAGTATATTTTGATTGAAGTTGATGAAAAGGTGTGATAAAGATTAATTGTTGACTTTGATTTCCCACTTTTTATGCTTTCCCAAACTAGCAGAAGATCAAACAAATTATTTTCGGTTACTTTGTTTACAGACATAAATTGTATCTTTGTGCAGCAGCAATTTATCTTATATAAAACATTGTTTTTTTCACTGCCCTTATTACCATAAAAAACTTACCATAAAAAACAACAGAATATTATGTAAATTTATTGATGAAGTTTGTCTTTTAGGAAATTTACCTACCACCTTTATTTTCCCTGGAAATTCGTTGGCTATATCATATTCCCAATGGATTATACTGTTCATCAATAATTTTGTTATTTTATGTTGTGTTACCAAGTGATGTTCTATTGGTTTTTGGTGGGTTAAGGTGAGTGATGCTAAATATAACTTGTTGCTTTACAGTTTGTGGCTCTTTTCTGAGTTATAATATTTACTTAGAGGCCGTTTGGTCTATCAAGAAATTTTATTAAAAATTTTTAAACTCAATCTCAACCATCCATCTTTGGTCAAGCCTACAATTTTTTACTTTTCAAACCAATCTAAACCACACATCCATAAAAAAACACAAAAAAACCACAAAAACCAAGAACTTTCCATGGACCAAAAGGGCTCTTAGTATGTATCTCAATGTTTTGCTACTTTGTTTACTGCTCGTAATAACCCTACCTGAATGGATACGGATCCCCTTGAGTGGATATATGATATATTATGTCTGAATACAGAATATCTAGTATGATCACGCAGTTGCTCTTCTATCATGCGGGTTATGTGAAAACTTTTACTTATTACGGAAAATTCTCGTCTATGACCAATTAACGAATCTTACTTCTGTTTCAACTTTTAGTACCCTGCATGACATGCTATTTATTTATTTATTTATCATCATTTGACGTTTAGAGTCCGTAGATATACGAGGGGAGTAAACCTGATCCTCTGGATTTGATGGCTGTTGATTTTCTTTCAATTGCAGCCAGGTACCATTAGCCTGGCTGCCTACCCTGTCCATTGATTTTCATTGCTACAATTTTGGCACTTCATTTCACCCGACTATGGTCTATATTTCTTACATAATAAAAGTGTACTCGAGAATTCACAAGGCACACTGAATTCTAATCGATTTTCAATTTCTAGTCCGTAATCAGGTGTAAGCTTGTCCAGTTCATTTATTTTTCAAAGTTCTACTGCTGGCTATCTTCATGTATGGCAATCCACTTGTGCATGTTTGATGATTTCTGTGCAAAGCCTGAATATTCTTTCTTTTCTTTAAGTGAAGGATATTTATACTCGTACTCTTTTCTCTCAGTTGTCTACCTTTGTCTATATTCTTATCGCTCAAACATAGCTTCGGACTTTTGCTGCAGGCCGAGCCCAAGCGTCAGAAGAGGTAGCTACATCCTTGTAGAAGCTACGAAGCACGAACGCCAGTATTCTTGCATATTATTACTGGTGTGCTTTCGAGTTTTGTACAGTGCAGAGAACCAGTTCTCTACTCGACTAGTGTCTATTAGCAATTGACTTTGTTTGAAATGAAATGCGTGTGTAATATATAGGAGATGACTTCGTAGTACATGTTCTGTAGCATTATGGAAGCTTCCTCATCTATTTTCGTGGGGGTAGAAGTGGGGCTGGATTCTCGAACTTGCAACTCTACTTTGTCTATGATGGAAACATTTGTGCTCATTTTTATTTCTTAAGTTACTAGCGTGGACTGGCTATTGTTCAAATGCTTGTTAATTTAATTTCTAATATGGTAAATATTAATGTATCATATTAGAAGAGGGGACACAGAAAACATGATATTTATCATCTGATTTTGCTACAATTTGGGTATTAGCAATGGAATGATGACTTGTGCCACCTACGTTCACACTAATTTTGGCTTCAAAGTACTCTTGTCCCATAAAGATAATCTGCTATTCCTTTTTCGTCTGTTTCAAATAGATAGTCTACTTTCTTTTTTGAAAGTGAAATTAATATTTTTTTGTTTCATTTTGGCCTTATTTAATATATTTTTTATTAGTCTAAATGAATTTATACTCTTTTAATTTTGTGGGAAATTACAAAATTTATTAGGAGTATATTGAGAAAGGGATTATAAAGCTTATTTTTCCAACAACATTATTTGATATTTCTTAATCTGTGTGAAAATGAGTAGGGAACTATTATTTTGTGACGGAGGGAGTAACAAGTTCGTCTCACAAAGATAGTCTATTATTTATTTTTCGTCCGTCTCAAAAAAATAGTACTTTCTTTTTTTAGAGTAAAGTTAATATTTTATGTCCGATTTTGTCCTAAATTAATATATTTTTTATTAGTCTAAATGAATTTATACACTTTCAATTTTGTGGAAAAGTACAAATTTTATTAGGGGTATGTTAGGAAAAAAAAATTATAAAACTTATTTTTCCAACAACATTAATTGACATTTCTTAATCTGTGTGAAAATGGGTAGGAGACTCTTTATGGGATAGAGGAAGTATTTAAGATGAAATAATAGATATTCGGTCTTTCTATCTAAATTTAATTATTTTTTTAATTTCTACAACTTTAGGTTTCGATAGAGTCAGTGGTTCAAATCAATAATTGATTGGTTAGAAATGAAAGTTGAAAAGTGTGTAAGTGTATTTAAAAAAAAAAAAAAAAAGAATTTGTGGTTAAAAAGTAATATGTGTAATTGTGAAAAAACGAGTTTTTAAAGAATGTATGGTTGAATATTGAAAAAAATTATTTTCAATACTAGTTCGTACGGAAGACTAGTATAAATAAAACTGTGGAACGTCTTTAATTTTCAATACTAGTTCAGAAAAAATAAAAATAACGAAACTGTGAAAGGTAAAAAGATTGGGAATGATCAGTATGAATTTGTGAATTGATGAACGATTTTTTGAATATGCATAAAATTATTTAACCAAATATTCAATGTAATTAGAGAGTAATATACATACGTATTGTTTGAACGTTAAACAAAGAGTTGATGTTATGACGAATGAAAGAGCACTAACAATGGAGTCAGCAATTTTACTCCTGAAATTTTGTTTTTTCTTTTACAAAAAGAAGAAAAAAGACAGTAACGGTTACTTCCTGAAAATTTGTTTTTTCTTTTACAAAAAGGCAGCAGAACTAGCTTTATTCACGCTAATAATGTTGTTACTTTGCATGGTTTATGACTAATTACCTGCTGCTATTCTGCATTAAATTTCCATATAAACTGAAGCTGTAAAACCTATTAATTAATTATCTTCTCTTCATTTTCAATCATGACTAAAAATCAGATACATACGTTAACTCTGCGCAGGTTATTTCCTGTCTTCTTCCCTATATTTATTGCGTGCATCATCGCAGACGAATTCGATCGACGAGGTATATATTTGGTTTTACTGGAAGGTGAGCCGGTTGCGTTTCATCAAGATGCACTACATGCAAATGAAGGGAAAAGGCCTGATCCCAACTGGTGATTGAGAAAATTAAATAAATGATATGTTCTATTTTATTTTTATTCTATCCGAAAATGTGAAATGAATTTTCTTGTAATCGTGTAATCTGCTGTGTTCTTTTAACTCTTGGCTTGAGATTTTTGACGAAGATATTCAGAAAATATTAGGATCAGGCGATGAGGAGATGCGTTGAAGATGAACTTAAAAGAAATATACGTGTTGTTATGTTTAATATTTTAAGCTTTTAGATAAAATTGTTGTGTTGGAGAACGGTGATTCGAATTCTATTTGGCCCGACCCAAAAAGTTTGCAATGCAACTTTGTTGTGAAACTAAAATTATATAAAAAAGGAGGTCCGTGGTAGAAAAATGGACGTGTCGTGTTTTCTGTCCATGTGTAATTTAGGATTTCTACAACATCAGGATACAATCTCCTTTCCTTTCAATAATTTCGTATGGTAAATTATTCCTCCTCTGTTTGTGAGTTTTTCTCCATGTTCTAGGGTTTTCCACGTAAAACCAATGTGTTCTTTATTCTCGTTGCTATTTTGGCGTTTTTATCATAACAGTAAGCAGGTTGAATAATGACAAGTGTTTACCTTGTTTGCTGCTAGTCAAACTTCGAAGGCTCATGCAGAATACTTGGTGAATTCTCATGATCAACTTCTGGAGAGCACTCTAGAGACAGGCAGCTATAACAAGCTTTACAGCTTTAAACATATTGTTAATGGATTCGCTGTCCACATTTCCCATTCTCAGGTTTATCCCTGAATCATATATAATCCCAATTTTATCTTTAAATTCTCTGATCTTTTTTTTGTCAATTATGAGTTAAAAAATGAAACGGGATAAAAATTTAGGTGGGAAAATTAAAGAATGCTCCTGGGGTGAAGCTGGTAGAAAATGACAGTAGAGTCAAATTGATGACAAGTCATACCCCAGAATTCTTAGGGTTACCAGATGTTTGGGCACAGAGAGGAGGAGATAGAAATACAGGTGAAGGAATTGTGATCGGTTTTGTGGATTCAGGCATAAACCCCATGCACCCCAGTTTTGCTTATGATCCTACTAATCCTTTCACTTCAAATATCTCTCATTTTTCTGGAACGTGTGAGCGGGGGCCTCTATTTCCCGATACCTCCTGCAATGGTAAAATAATTTCTGCCAGGTTCTTCGCGTCCGGTGCTCAAGCTGCTGCCACCCTTAATGCTTCTGTAGACATTCTATCGGCCTTCGACGCGGTTGGACATGGCAGGTAAAACTGATCTTGTGTGGTGCAGCGTTGTCTAGTATTTTGTACCAAACATGCTCTTAGTGTCGTTGATCATGCTCCCTGGACGAGGGGTAGTATTTGTTTCAAGGCTAATTAATAATGATTTTGTTGATGGTAGCCTTGGACGTCCTGTAACATATGAATTGTCCCGTGAGAATGGGGTTTTTATCACGAGCTTGGCTGGACGCGTCTCAGGAATTCGAACTCTAAAACTCGAGGTTTGTTGGGTAATTCTTAATGGTACCAGAGATCACCAAAAAAACCTATTGATATTGAGGGATCGAGTCCACGGGGATGGGCCCAGCCAAACCCGAGACAAAAATTCCATTATCAGGGGACAATATGTGTATTGTGGGACGCCCAAGACTACTGTCAACAGATTTTGTGTCAAATTTAGCTGCTAGTTTATTGAAAAACTTCATTGTGCAGTCATGTGGCTTCAACTGCTGCTGGAAATTTTGGAGTTCCTGTTGTGGTGGATGGTTTCTTCTATGGTCGAGCCAGTGGAATGGCACCACGTGCACGGTCTAACTCTTAAACTCTTGTAGTCTTAGAACTCAAAAATTAATTACTGGATATGTTGCCAAAGAAAAACGAGAATTCTGCATAGAATCTTTTTACCTATGAAATAATCCTTTAGTTACTTTTCTTCACAACAGGATTGCAGTTTATAAAGCTATTTATCCAACTATTGGAACTCTAACAGATGTGTTAGCAGCAATTGATCAGGTAATCATCTTTCCTCATTATCAGAGTTTAATGTTAATTCAATAATTCAATTGCAACATGAAGATGAAATCCAAAATTTGATTTGCGGTTTCTTCACTCTCCTTCAGGCGGTATTAGATGGAGTGGATATTCTAACACTTGCCATAGGACCAGATTCACCACCAGGAGGAGATACTCTTACATTCTTAGGCATGTTTGAGATTTTCATGTTGGCTGCACATAAGGCTGGAGTTTTTGTGGTTCAGGCTGTTGGTAACCAGGGTCCCGGTCCTTACACCGTCGCGTCTTACAGTCCTTGGGCTGTTGGCGTTGCAGCTTGCGGGACAGACAGAAGTTACCCTGGTACTCTTATCCTTGGCGACGGCCAAAAAGTTGGCGGTGTTGGATTATCAGGTAACATTTAGTCCCAGTTCTATAGAAGAATGTTAATTTGTGCACCATCAGGTAACAAACCGGAAGTCCCTTTTTGTCAACCTGTTCGATCAGATCGTCCGCTTAGCATATTACTTGATAATATTGTTCATCAGGTCCTAGTTTTGGCATGGGATTACTTCAATATAAGTTGGTGCTGGCAAAAGATGCTATTAAGGCAAATGGGACATTTCCTAGGACTCCACAGTATATAGAGGAATGCCAGTATCCAGAGGCACTAGACCCTGCAGTAGTGCAAAGCAGTGTGGTTATTTGCAGTTTCTCTGCTGGCTTCTACAATGGGACTTCAACTCTTACTGCCATTATGGAGACGGCGATGGCTCTTCAATTTATGGGGTTCATTCTCGTTGCAAATCCAGTTTACGGAGACTTCATAGCAGAACCTATTCCCTTTTCTGTCCCTGGCATAATGATCCCGAAAACTAGTGATGCTCAAGTATGTATTGTTCCAATGCATATCGACAGATTTACTTGAATTGAAAAGATCCGAGAAATCTTATGTTTTGTGTAGATCATATTACGATATTACGAGCAGCAAGCTTACCGGGATAATCAAGGAGTTGTAACAAGATTTGGTGGCAGGGCAGCTATTGGTGAGGGAAGAATTGCTTCTTACATGGACCGAGCGCCTATTCTTAGCAGATTCTCTTCAAGGGGGCCTGATTATATGGATCAAAGGAGGAACCCTGCTGATGTGCTTAAGCCTGATATTTTGGCACCAGGGCACCAAATTTGGGCAGCTTGGAGTCCCATGAGTGTTCTGAATCCCGTCCTATCTGGTACAAGATCAGAGTTTTGTCGATTTTCATGCTCTCTCATGATTTGATATTCCGATTTTTACAAATGCTTTAAAATAGTAAAAGTTTAAACCCATAGATGATCAAGTTTTAAAAATTTCAGGATACGATTTCGCGCTAATATCAGGAACCAGCATGGCGACGCCTCACGTTGCAGGGGTAGCTGCACTTATCAAGCAAAAAAATCCATCGTGGACTCCCTCGATGATTTCTTCAGCAATGTCGACGACAGCTGCCAAACACGACAATAGAGGAGAACCCATAATGGCTGAAGGCTTTGCGGCCTACAGCTTATATCCTGCCGCCCCTTTTGGGGTCGGTGCTGGCCTCGTTGATCCGGTCCGTGCCTCAGACCCGGGACTTGTCTTTTCTTCTGGTAAAGGTCTATAACCTTACTACGTTAATATTGTCTTAGGATGTCTAATTTCACTCATGACGCAGGATACGAAGACTACCTCAGTTTCTTGTGCTCTCTTCCAAACTCTGATCCAGCAAAAATCAGAATAGCCACAGGAGGATCATGTGCTGCAACTTTCAGCAACCCGACAGACCTAAACCTGCCTTCGGTGACCATATCTGCACTATCTGGCTCGCGACTGGTACACAGAATTGTCGAGAACGTATCGAACAAACCAGAGACTTACCTATGTGCAGTGCTCCAACCAAAGGGAGTGAGTGTTATTGTAAATCCACCGCAGTTCAATATAACTCCAGGCGGAAAACAGAATTTGGAAATTACAGTAACTGTAAAGCAAGTACTCGATGACTTCAGTTTCGGTGAAATTGTTATGACAGGGAGTCTAAATCACATTGTGAGGATGCCCTTATCAGTTTTGCCTGTTGCATTGTAATTTGGAGAACGGATCTCCTTTATAAAGGCCTATATATCTGCAATATACACAACAAATTATTAGTACTTGAGAACTTGAGACTATATTCGTGTAATAGCAAATTTGACAAGCAGTGTTATATGTAATTAGCTTGACTTGTGTTAGTCATGTCAAAGTTGTCGGGCCAGGCTGTGCTTGTGGTACATAAAATCTAAGAAAAATTGAAAGGGGAAATTTGATTGATACTCATGCGGGAAATTTTTATTTGAAAAATGACATGTGCAATTATTAAATCTTAAAAAAAAATCATGTTGATATAAATGTATTACAAAAATGACACCCAATCTATTCTCAATTACTTAAATTTTATTATTATTTTTTTATGAAGAAAATGAAATGCAATATTGCAGGGAATGTTTTCAATTAATTTATAGTATTTAAATAACATCATATCAGTTACATTGCAAAGAAGACGGGACTGAATTTCGCCACCTTCCAAATTGACCAAAATAGCAAATAAATAGTGTAGGTAATGTAACTGAAAATCAATGGAAATATTATCAATGAATTTCATCATTACTCAGAAAGTGATAAACACACCATTCCTATGTTACTGACGTCTGAGACTGGAAAATAGAACCATGAATCTTGGCAAACCTACAATGCTGATATAATACCCTATGTAAAGCAAGAAGGTGATGCTTGTTACAGACGAGTAGATCAATTTCAGTAATACCATAGTTCGACAACTCATATATATTTTATGATTTGTTCCATTCGACAATCTGCAGTAATACTGAAACTGAACTAAATCCTTCTAAATTCTGGGAAGATTTGAGCATATTGAAATAAAAAAAAAACTCATCACAGGTCAGTATTTATGTTTGAGGTGTAAAACTTTAAAATTCCCAGAATTCTTTTTTTTTTTTTTTTTAATTTTGTATACCAACACCAAAATGGCCAGTGTTTGGTTTTATTATACTTTGTGTTTGTTCTGATTGTGATTTTAGTATGCAGCGGAAATAAGGATAGATTCTATCAAGAACGGATCAGAACAGTAATAAGAGAACAGAACAAAGTATTTTTTTTTTTTTTTTGAGAGAATTTTTTTTTATATATAAGATTTTATATATATTATTTTATTTGAGTACATGACAAACCTATTTATAAGATAGCATAAGACTACTAAGAGTCACACAATTAAGAAGAATAATAATGACTAATAATGATGGTGAATGCATCCATCTCTTCATCTTCCTCTCCAACACTCTTCATATTTCATCATGTGGAGAAAATCAAAAGTCTTCAATAATCAACATTCTCTTCCTTGAAGCTTTTGGGTAAAACTCCAATCTTCAATCTTAAGTCTTCAAACCGGGATTTGGGCAATGCTTTAGTGAACATATCTGCAATTTGAGATTCACGTGGATAATATTGGAGATGAACTTCTCCTTCTTTCTCAGCTTGTCTGATAGCATGGAACTTCACTTTAATATGCTTGGTTCTTCCATGATCAACTGCATTCTTTGCAACAACAATGGCTGATTGATTATCCACCATGATAGTTGTAAGATCATCTTGACTTTTCGCAAGATCATCAAGAATTTTCCTTAACCAAACGGCATGATTTATAGATGATGATGCTGCAATATATTCAGCTTCTGCTGTGGATTGTGCCACTACTTCTTGTTTCTTTGAATTCCAACAGAATGCTCCCGAACCAAGTGTAAATAGATAACCACTCGTGCTCTTCATATCATCCACGGAACCTGCCCAATCACTATCTGAATATCCAATCAAATTTGAGCCAACTCCTCCAGCAAAATAGATGCCATGATTTATTGTTCCTCTGATGTTGTAGCGACCAAGAATTTTTACGCGATTAATAATTATTTTAATAGAAAATCGTGTCGCTACTATTTCACCCATTTTTATTAAGTTAACGCCACGACGTATTCGTATAGCCAAGTCAAGAAATAATCGAGATCGTTCGATTTTAAATTAAATTCCGAATTTCTAAAAATATCTCCATTCTCTTGATTTAAAGTATATTAAGTCCAAGTACTTAATTCAATGTTATCCCAATATTTATTTATACAAAAATTATTTTTATTATTGAAATTAAGAAAATATATGCAAGCATGAGAGGTTCCATTATATATAATAATTATGAGAATCTTAATTTAATAAATATGGAAAAGTATATGAATGAATTATATACTCCATTATATGTAATCATGAAGAGCATAATATTTGTATAAATATGGAAAAATATATGAATGAATTATATACTCCATTATATGTAATCATGAAGAGCATAATATTTGTATAAATATGGAAAAGTATATGAATGAATTATAGACTCCATTATATGTAATCATGAAGAGCATAATATTTGTATAAATATGGAAAAGTATATGAATGGTTGATAAGATTCCATTATATGTAATCATGAAGAGCATAATATTTGTATAAATATGGAAAAGTATATGAATGGTTGATAAGACTCCATTATATGTAATCATGAAGAGCATAATATTTGTATAAATATGGAAAAGTATATGAATGGTTGATAAGACTCCATTATATGTAATCATGAAGAGCATAATATTTGTATAAATATGGAAAAGTATATGAATGGTGCTTTACTTTAAGAAAAGGATGTGTTAAAATTAATAGAATTGAATGATTATGTTTACAATATGCCAACTTTATACATCTATTTAAACCCATCTCTTTTACACACAACTCTACACATATACACTTATTTCCAATCTCTTGACAAAATCCACAAGTAAGAGAAATTCAAGGTGGTCAAGAAAGTTTTGGTCCATTTACTACTACACTTCATTTTAATCTTTTAAAAGGTAAGTATATCTTATGTTTTTATGAAAAGTAAGTATGTTTTTATGAAAGGTAAATACACCTTATGTTTTTATTTAAAGTAAGTATGTTTTTATGACAAGTAAGTATATCTTATGTTTTTATGAAAAGTAAGTATGTTTTTATGAAAGGTAAATACACCTTATGTTTTTATGAAAAGTAAGTATGTTTTTATGACAAGTAAGTATATCTTATGTTTTTATGAAAAGTAAGTATGTTTTTATGAAAGGTAAATACACCTTATGTTTTTATGAAAAGTAAGTATATCTTATGTTTTTATGAAAATGTTTGGATCATTGCTATGAAATCAATCTCACAAGATTGTTATGGGTTCCATATGATATGTTTATGATTATGCTAAGGGGATCGGAGTTTAGTAGCGCTACACATAAGAATTCTTGCCATTTAAGTTCGGTAAAATTCTTGTGTCTCCCTATGTTTATGAGTATTTCGATCCTATCCTATGTTATGATGAAAATGATCCATATGCTTTCAAAAGAAAATTTATGCTTGGTATACTTACTGAGATTTTATAAATCTCACTTCACGATATTTACCATTTTCAGCTAATTGAAGGTTCGAGGCGGTCAACATGGAAGTGGCAAAAGTGGTTAAGATTGATGAGATAATTATGTTGAACTTTATGTAAGAAAATTATGTTCTATTTTTATTCACAAATAAAATTATGGGATTCTAATTATTCTTTTGAATAATTTTACATTTATATTTAAGTCTCGATAATATGATATGAGTCACTTTTAGTGGCACTCGAATGGTCGAGAATTCGGGTCGTCACAGTTGGTATCAGAGCCAAGAGTTTTAAAAACGATTCTGTAGATTTTTGAAATTTTATTTCTTAAAAAAAAAAAAAAAAAAAAAAAAAAAAAAAAAAAAAAAAAAAAAAAAAAAAAAAAAAACACTATTCACGTGAACAGTAAAACGACGTGCTATTCATGATGAACAGTGAACGAAATCACTATTCAATTAAAAAAAAAAATTTGAATTTTCACATGTCAAGTATGGTTATGATTTTGAAAAGTATGATGAAATTTGATGTGCGAATTTCAAGGACAAAATTCATTTTAAGCAAGGGAGTTTGTAATGTTCTGAAAATTTTATGGAATATAATTAGTTAGTGATATGATTTTTATATTGATGTCTTTGATAAATTTCTAGAAGTTCGGGGACTAAAGGAAAATAAGATTTGACGATAAAATTTTATTTGGGTTAATTAGGCCCAATCTTATGTAAAGATGCGAAATGATTAATAATAATTTTTTTTTTAAATATTTTAACTCATCACTCTACTATGTCACTCTCCACGTATTGACTCCTCGAACCAGGTATGTTATATGCTTTGCAAGTCATTTACGATTTTATTAAGACATGTTAAGTATGAAATATTCATATGTTATGAATCTTTAAGTGAAATATACATGTTGAGTATGATATGAATTGATAGAAGCCTAAATTTTAATTTATTCATTTTAATGTAGAATCATGAGACATAGAGGATATTGATATGAATTTTGGTTCATATTAAGCTTAGTAAGATTGACTCAATTAGAAATTAAGTTGGGTTGTAACTTTGGCCAAAAATATATGGAATAATATATTAAACAAACAAAATTGATAATGAATTGTACAATAATTTATCCCTTTATCACTACCTTTGTGTAAAAACAAGGGAAAAACTGTGGATGGTTATTAGTACTTCCTCTTCAAGTTTCAATTTTCGGTTCAATAATTTATCCCTTTATCACTACCTTTGCTTAAAAGCAAGGAAAAACTGTGGATGATTATTGGTACCACTCTTCAAGTTTCAATTTTCGGTTCAATAATTTATCCCTTTATCACTACCTTTGCTTAAAAGCAAGGAAAAACTGTGGATAATTATTGGTACCACTCTTCAAGTTTCAATTTTGAAAAAAAAAAAAAAATGATTTACGAATGATTTTCAAAATAATCTTTGTCGTCAAGTTTAGAAATGATGAGCCCTAAATGGACTTTGCATAATTGATTTTAGACATGGCACTAAGTATGAGAAGTCAACAGAAAGGACTAGATAATATTTTCGAATTATTCATCGTTTAGATTAAACGAGAAATAGAAAGTCAGTTTTATGAAGTTATGATGAGATGTTGAGATTATAAGTGATATGATTTTATTGAGATTTTTATGAGAAGAATTATGAAGTTGGAGATTTAAAGTTTAGGCTCTTAATTATTGAGAAATAAGGACTTGATATGGTGATATTAGAAATTATGATTTGAAATTTCTATGTTGAGGAATTATGAATTGATTTTCTGGAATATTTATGATGATATTGAAGTTTGATGAAATTGTGATCAAATGTACAATTAGTTATTATTGTGAGTTATGAAGTATGCTTACGATTTGGATAAGTCCAAATTTCAAAGGAAAACTCTGCCTAGAATTTTATCGTTTGGAGTTAAGAGCATAGTATGGTATGCAATCACTAAGAGAATTGAAGTTAGACATACAAGTTCATTTACATCACAAACGAGATTTAGTAGATGATAACAGAGATATTATTATTTTCTCATAAGGAGAACACACAAGAGTCACCCTAGAAAGGAAATACATGAAAACACGCAAAAGCAAAAGAAAGCAACATGGGAAATTACTCAAATTGAGAGATGTGTTTCCGGAGTAGCCGTATCCTACCACCTCTGACCTTTTGAGGAAATAAAGAAACCTTCAAAAAGGTGTGTTTCGAGAGTAAGAATACTCCGTAATCTACCACCTGGAACCTTTGAGGTACACACAAGATTTAAACATTAAGGAAAATCCTAGGAAATTAGAGGGGTGTCTCGAGAGTAAGAATACTCCGTACTCTACCCCCACCTATTCTAAGATTCATAAAGTTAAGTTTACATTAACCGGACTCCATTTTCGCTTGATTCCCCTTCCTTGCGACCAATCTATCTTAACCCCTGCTGGATCTTGTATTGAGATATATGACTGCAGCTTATCCAGTAGTTCATCAATAGTAGGAGCAGAAATAAGGAGTCTTCTGGAAAATGGAGAGATGAATCCCTGTTCCACAGCATAATCAAGAAAGGTTAACAAGCCATCAAAGAAATTGTTAACATTCAGAAGCCCAATAGGCTTAGTATGGAGATCTAGTTGAGCCCACGAGGTAATGTTAAAGATTTCTTCTAAGGTACCAAAACCTCCGGGCAGGGCTATAAAGGCATCAGAACCATATAGCATACAAGTTATGCGTTCATGGATGGATAAGGTTTGAACTTCATGCCCTCGTGTTTTTCCTGCAACATCTACCAAAGGGACAGGTATGACACCAATTACTTTTGATTTCTCTGCAAGAGCAGATTGGGAAACACAACCCATTAGACCACTGCTACCACCCCCATACACAAGATTGATACCTTTTTTCCCCAGTTTCTTTCCAAGATCTACGGCCGCTTCTAGATAACTGAAGCCTTTCCCCACTTTTGATCCACAAAATACACAAATAGTTTTGATCTGTCGAAGTTTTGGTGCTTCCATCTTTGATAGTATAGAAGAGAAAACTTACGAAGAAGATGTGATTTTGGGATGCCTGAACTATGAAATATGTTTGACTATTTAAAGCCAGAAAAATTTACTGTTTTTGATTGATTATGAAAAAGTAAAGATTTACTTTTGACAAAATCGGCCAACTTTTGACTGTTTTACCAAAGATATCACCTTTCGGTGATTTATTTCCAGCTTTATCAAAACTCGAGAAAGGAAAATATATTTTATTTCCAAAACGCGTGAAAGAAAACAGCAAAATATTTTAAATGTGTATCAAGAGATTTACCTTATATCATTGTTGAACTGCCAGAAGCCTCATTTTGTAAAACAGACTGGCAAACAGGATCTTTCGCTATTATATTTTGGAGACTATAACGATTTTTGTCCTCGTTAAACTGAGCGTATAAGGAGAGAAGTTCACGTTGCACATAACCACTTGGGTGCGTCTCAAGAGTCAGTCGAATATCATCCAAAGACTCCTTACTCAGTCCACCCTTTATGAATTTGATTTTATCATCCC
This sequence comes from Ligustrum vulgare, assembly GCA_963555705.1. Classification (NCBI taxonomy): domain Eukaryota; kingdom Viridiplantae; phylum Streptophyta; class Magnoliopsida; order Lamiales; family Oleaceae; genus Ligustrum; species Ligustrum vulgare. Next base: position 55,469,962 of record OY743169.1, on the reverse strand, counting down.
GATTAGTAGAAGAATATCCTACTGTTTTGCAACGAGTATCACAGTTCCAACGAGCACATTTGTAGCAACCATTCAGCCTTTTTGCTCTTCGTTTCTTTGCGAAGGTGCTTTTGCCTAAACCAGGCATGTGCTTTGGAAATGTCATAGGTAATTCACCAGATAGTCGAACCTTTGCTTCGATCAACCAGCGAACATCTTCTGAAACACCATGAGCCATCAGCAACCTCAATCTTTCGAGTCTTATTCGATAAATTTTCCTCAGATCATTCATTGGAAGACTGGAATAATACTTGCGAATGTTTGTAAGAATGATATCCATGTTTTGATGGATCTAACCTCTTCCCAGCATGAACTATTTAAAAGCATTAAGGATCGGAGGGAATCCGCGTGATATTGATTCCAGCAAGAAAGCGCGGAATAGAATAATGGAAAAGAGGGAACAAGAGTTTATGCGCCGTTTACTTTCTTGATAAAAGGAAGATTTGATGATGACGGGATTTGAGATATGGAATATTTTCTTGGATTTTGGGTACTGATATTTTGATATAATAATCAAGGTATAGAAATAATACGGGGATACGTGAAAGTGAAATAAGGACTGTATTGAATCAGGATTAATAAGTTTGTGCAAGTGAAAGGAATACCTTACGGGAAATGTTATGATATTTGAGTTAAGAATTTTAATTATTTGGGAGATATTTGTTTATTGAATTTTGCAGAAATTTTGGGTTACAAATATTGGAAAGATAAACTGATGATTATGTTGATATGTGAATAACATGTTTGGGTATATTACATAGAGAATATTCAGGTAATCGTTTTAATTATTTTGGGATATTTGGTGATAAGAAGAAATGACAAATTATTATGGTATGATATGTTAGTAAAGATTTATTGAAATTTTAGAGATATTAATACGAATATTTGAGGTTACATGATACGATGATAAGTGACAGGTTACATGAGTACTACAAGATATGATGAAATATCACATACGATTGGGAATTTTCATTTTGATTCAGAAGAATTTATGAGTAGACATATGTCTATTATTGATAGAAAAGTTCATGTCTTAAGAAAACAAATTGATGCATTTAGTCAAAGTCCAGTGGGTTAAATATGGTTGGGTTAAATATGGTAGCGATGATGCTACATAAGAAGAAGAAGAAGAGATTCTGATTAAGTGTTCAGAAATCATAAGATCAAGTAAGTTTAATTTCGAGGACGAAATTATTTTAAGGGGGTAAGTTTGTAGCGACCAAGAATTTTTACGCGATTAATAATTATTTTAATAGAAAATCGTGTCGCTACTATTTCACCCATTTTTATTAAGTTAACGCCACGACGTATTCGTATAGCCAAGTCAAGAAATAATCGAGATCGTTCGATTTTAAATTAAATTCCGAATTTCTAAAAATATCTCCATTCTCTTGATTTAAAGTATATTAAGTCCAAGTACTTAATTCAATGTTATCCCAATATTTATTTATACAAAAATTATTTTTATTATTGAAATTAAGAAAATATATGCAAGCATGAGAGGTTCCATTATATATAATAATTATGAGAATCTTAATTTAATAAATATGGAAAAGTATATGAATGAATTATATACTCCATTATATGTAATCATGAAGAGCATAATATTTGTATAAATATGGAAAAATATATGAATGAATTATATACTCCATTATATGTAATCATGAAGAGCATAATATTTGTATAAATATGGAAAAGTATATGAATGGTTGATAAGATTCCATTATATGTAATCATGAAGAGCATAATATTTGTATAAATATGGAAAAGTATATGAATGGTTGATAAGACTCCATTATATGTAATCATGAAGAGCATAATATTTGTATAAATATGGAAAAGTATATGAATGGTTGATAAGACTCCATTATATGTAATCATGAAGAGCATAATATTTGTATAAATATGGAAAAGTATATGAATGGTGCTTTACTTTAAGAAAAGGATGTGTTAAAATTAATAGAATTGAATGATTATGTTTACAATATGCCAACTTTATACATCTATTTAAACCCATCTCTTTTACACACAACTCTACACATATACACTTATTTCCAATCTCTTGACAAAATCCACAAGTAAGAGAAATTCAAGGTGGTCAAGAAAGTTTTGGTCCATTTACTACTACACTTCATTTTAATCTTTTAAAAGGTAAGTATATCTTATGTTTTTATGAAAAGTAAGTATGTTTTTATGAAAGGTAAATACACCTTATGTTTTTATGAAAAGTAAGTATGTTTTTATGACAAGTAAGTATATCTTATGTTTTTATGAAAAGTAAGTATGTTTTTATGAAAGGTAAATACACCTTATGTTTTTATGAAAAGTAAGTATGTTTTTATGACAAGTAAGTATATCTTATGTTTTTATGAAAAGTAAGTATGTTTTTATGAAAGGTAAATACACCTTATGTTTTTATGAAAAGTAAGTATATCTTATGTTTTTATGAAAATGTTTGGATCATTGCTATGAAATCAATCTCACAAGATTGTTATGGGTTCCATATGATATGTTTATGATTATGCTAAGGGGATCGGAGTTTAGTAGCGCTACACATAAGAATTCTTGCCATTTAAGTTCGGTAAAATTCTTGTGTCTCCCTATGTTTATGAGTATTTCGATCCTATCCTATGTTATGATGAAAATGATCCATATGCTTTCAAAAGAAAATTTATGCTTGGTATACTTACTGAGATTTTATAAATCTCACTCCACGATATTTACCATTTTCAGCTAATTGAAGGTTCGAGGCGGTCAACATGGAAGTGGTTAAGATTGATGAGATAATTATGTTGAACTTTATGTAAGAAAATTATGTTCTATTTTTATTCACAAATAAAATTATGGGATTCTAATTATTCTTTTGAATAATTTTACATTTATATTTAAGTCTCGATAATATGATATGAGTCACTTTTAGTGGCACTCGAATGGTCGAGAATTCGGGTCGTCACAGATGTACCCAAGGACCCTTTTGGCAACTCCAAAATGTGTTTGTGATGGCTTACTCATGAATCTAGAAAGTAAGCTTGCCACAAACATCAAATCTGGTCTTGTTGCTGTCAAGTACAGTAAACTTCCAACAAGACTCCTATATTCCTTCTCATTGATTGGCTGGTCTCCATCTTCTTTGGATAATTTTGTGTTCAACGCAACTGGTGTATCAACTGGTTTACACTGCTACATCTTGAACCTCTTCAAGATATCACTTGCATATTTCTTTTGTGAAATGAAAATACCATTTTCTGTTTGCTCAACCTCAATGCCCAAAAAATACTTCATCTCTCCAAGATTTTTCATCTCAAATTCTTCCTTCAATTTATCAGCAAACAAATCAATTTGCTTTTTGCTGCTTCCTGTGATGAGTAAATCTTCCACATACATGGATAGAATCAAGATATCAGAATTTTCATCACTCTTCACATAAAGAGTATGTTCATTTTCACTCGTCCTGGATCCTTTAGCGCATAGATAACCATCTATTTTGCTATACCAAGCTCTTGGTGCCTGTTTCAAACCATACAAGGCCTTTTTCAGCTTGCATACATGGCCAGGATAGATTCTAGACTGGAAACCTTCAGGTTGTTCAACAAAAACATCCTCCTCCAGTTCACCATTGAGAAATGCGGATTTTATATCCAACTGATGTATCTTCCACTTCTTTTGTGCTGCTAGTGCAATCAATAATCGGATGGTGTCAAGCCTTGCAACCGGTGCAAAGGTCTCAAAATAATCAACACCACTTTCTTGTGCAAATCCTCTAGCAACTAACCTTGCTTTTTATTTGTTCACTGTGCCATTTGGATTCATTTTTTCCTTGTAAATCCACTTCACTCCAATCACTTTTCTTTCATCAGGACGAGGTACCAATTCCCAAGTCTGATTTTTATGAACCATCTCCATTTCAGTTTCCATTGCATCAACCCATTCAGAATGTTGTTGTGCCTCTTCATAACTGCTGGGTTCAACCACTGCCATATTACACCTCTGATAAATCTCATTCAAAGATCTGGTTCCTCTAGGAGCCGGACTAGAACTTGAAGATTCAGAATTTTCTGCAGTAGGTCCGATAGATTCTATCTCAGAAGACTGAACTTCTGGTGTTGGAGTTGAAGTTTCCATTGGGATAGGAGGAAAAACTGCTACCTGTTGCTGTGTATTGGTTTCATTAAAATTCCACTTAGAACTTTCATCAAATTTTACATCACGGGATATCACAACTTTTCCAGTTTCTGGAAGATAGATTTTATAGCCCTTTGTCTATGAACTATAGCCAATAAAGATCCCCTTCACAGCCTTTTGCTCCAACTTGCTTCTTTTCTGATCTGGGACATGAACATAGCACAAAGACCCAAAGACTTTCAGATGCTTGGCTGTAGGTTTCATTCCACACCATGCCTCAATAGGTGTCATATTTTTCACAGCTTTTGTAGACAACCTATTTTGCAAATAAACGGGAGTATAAACTGCTTCTGCCCAAAACGAATTTGGAAGTCCCTTCTCAGCTAGCATACATCTGGCCATCTCCATGACAGATCTATTTTTCCTTTCTGCCACTCCATTTTGTTGCGGAGTGTAGGGAACGGTAAGCTGCCGATGAACTCCATAATCCTCACAGAATTGATTGAAGTTTGTAGATGTATACTCCTTGCCATTATCCGATCTCAAGGTCTGAATTTTACATCCAGATTGTGCCTCTACCATATTCTTGAATTTTTTGAACACATTGAACACATCTGACTTGTTTCTCATGAAGTACACCCAACACATTCTTGTAAAGTCATCAATGAATAGCACAAAATACAAATTATGACTCAAGGATGGAGTTTTCATGGGACCACAAATATCAGTATGCACAAGCTGCAATTTTCCAGATGCCCTCTATGCACCATCATTAGAAAATGACTCTCTATGCATTTTCCCCAAACTACAGCTCTCACATACTCCTCTAGATTCACGAATTTTAGGAAAATCTCTCACCATGCCATGAGAATGCACATATGACAAAGACTTGTAATTATAATGACCATATCTTCTATGCAACAAATCAGATTCATCCACATCAACTCTAGACATATTTGCAAGTAAGCTATGCCATTGAATGCTAAAACTTCTATTATGCATAGGCAAACTAGCAATTTCAACATCATAAGGATCATAGATTTTGCATTTCATATCTCGAAAATGCACAGCATATTTCTTTTCAAGCATTTGACCCACACTTAGTAAATTTGAATCCAAGCTAGGCACTAAAAGTACTTCATCAATATATCTTGTACTTTCTTTGTTTGGATAGCAATGGTACCCTTACCTTTGGCTGGTAGGACTCCTCCACTTCCAATTTTCACCGTGGCCTTCACATTTGTGTCTAAATTGCGAAAAATCTGCTCCATATTGGTCATATGATTGGTGCAACCACTGTCTACAAACCATGTTTCCTTGCTACTCAATTCAGCTCCATGAACAGCTACAAACAAATGGTTTTCACCATTCCTTTCATGTGCAAATGCTGCTTGCTGATTTTGATTTCTTTGTTGATATTGTGGCTGATTTAGATTCTGCTTTTTGGCTCTATAAAACTTTTCAATATGGCCCACTTGCTTGCAAAATTTGTATTGCTTTTCCTTCCAACACTTCTTCTCAAGATGGTTGGTTTTTCCACAATGAACACAAGGAGAAAATGAGTCTCCTTTGCCTTTCTTCTTCCCTTCTTGGTGTTGTTTTCCTCCACCTTCACTTGAACTTTGCGGTTTAAACTTTTCCGCAAGAGCTCCTTCAATAGTTACCTCAGATCTTGACGTTAACCTTTGCTTATAGACTAACAAAGCACCTGTAAGTTCAGTTAAAGAAAGACTTGACAGATCCTTTGTATGCTCTATAGCCGTGGTAACAGCATCAAACTTTTCGGGTAAGGTAATCAACATTTTTTGCACCACTCTTTTGTCTGGTACGTCCTCTCCATTCAGTTTAAGCTGATTCACCACATTAGCTACTCTAGAAGAGTAGTCATTTACGGATTCAGCATCCTTCATCCTTAGATTTTCAAACTCTCTGCTCAAAGTTTGCAATCTTACTGCTCTCACTTGCTCAGACCCTTTGTACTCTTCTTGTAATTTATCCCAAGCCTCTTTTGCTCTTGTAACAGCCACAATCTTGGGAAAAATTGTCTCAGTGACCGAAGAGTGCAAGAAGGTAAGAGCCTTCATATTTTTTATTCTACGATCCTTCTCTCGCCTCATTTGATTCACAGTAGGGTCTGCATCCAACTCTTGTGGAGTATAACCTTCTTCAACAATCTCCCATAGATCATGTGCCATCAAGAAAACCCTCATTCTGACAGACCAATACTCATAGTTTTCGCCTCCAAACATCATGGGGATAGGTATTGAAGCTTGAGTAGAATTTGCCATTTTTCCTCTTTCTCACAGGCCTTTAAGATCAGGAGTGCTCTGATACCAAATGTTTGTTCTGATTGTGATTTTAGTATGCAACGAAAATAAGGATAGATTCTATCAAGACCGGATCAGAACAGTAATAAGAACAGAATAAAGTATTTTTTTTTTAGAGAAATTTTTTTTATATATAAGATTTTTTTTATATATATATATTATTTTATTTGAGTACATGACAAACCTATTTATAGGATAGTATAAGACTACTAAGAGTCACACAATTAAGAAGAATAATAATGACTAATAATGATGGTGAATGCATCCATCTCTTCATCTTCCTCTCCAACACTCTTCATATTTCATCATGTGGAGAAAGTCAAAAGTCTTCAATAATCAACACTTTGGAGGTAAATGGACTGATTCATTCAATTATGTTGACTACTCAATTCGTGGGATAATGGTACCCTTCGACTGCTCATACGATAAGCTTCTTGAAATGATAAGCCCACAACTGGGAAAGGAGTTAGGGAATTTCAGTTTTATACTGCAGTATCAGGTATATGACCATTCACCTCCAGTACCGATTTTTGAGGACATTTCACTTCAATTTTACTTGGAAATGAAAAGGGAAGAAATCAACAAGAGACGGTTTCCAATTTACGTGGACATTGTTGTTTGTAACTTTGATTCGCACCCTAATGATTCTGGAAATGTGTTTGGTTCTGAACACAACATCAACACCTCTCATGAAGCGATGCAAAAAACCAGCAATGAGTATTTTTCATTTTCTAATGGTGTGTTACAAGAAAATTTGTCAGTGGAAGAACTAGGAAAGGAATTGGCTAGGTATGTGAAGCAAGTTACTGTCCCCATTGAAGATACAATTTGTAATATAATTTCAAAGCTGAGTGTTGAAGATGTTAAAGCAGGTAGTGTGTTCAAGAACAAGGATTTAGTTGTGACTAGTGCATCGTTATATGCAATCAGTAATCAGTTCCAGTTCAATGTGGTGAAGTCTGATACCAAGTTTTATTGGCTGAAATGCATTCAAGGTGGTTGCATCTAGACGTTCAAATCATCACGAACTGGATGTGACGGTAACTTTAAGATTAGGGAGATTAGTGACACGCATGGTTGCTCTGTGGACTCAGTTATATGTGATCACAAACAAGCTACGAGTTTTGTAATTTCCAATTGCATCAAACACAATTTCCTTTCTTCTAGACGAATCTATACGGCTGGAGACATTAGGGAGGACATGCATCACACATATGGGGTTGATGTGAGTTATGATAAAGCTTGGCGTGCACGTGAACTTGCGATAAAAATGATTAGGGGTGATCTAGTAGACTCATTTGGAAATCTTCCAACCTACATGCATAGACTTGAAGTTACGAATCCAGGGGCCTATACTAGTATTGAAACCGATTCAGTTGGAAGATTCTTTTTTAGTTTCGTAGCGTTGGGAGCCTCAATATCTGGATGGAAGCACTGTAAACCGGTCATAGTAGTGGATGAGACCTTCTTGACAAGTAAGTTCGGTGGAACCTTGTTCACCGCTTGTACACAGGACGCAAATAATAATATATACATGCTTGCATTTGGAGTGGGGGATGGTGAAAACAATAATGCTTGGAGGTGGTTCTTGTTAAAATTAAAAGAAGCATATGGTGATCTAGATGATTTGTGCATCGTGTCTGATCGTCATGGCAGTATAGCGAATGCGGTTGATCATGTGTTCCCAAACGTGCTACATGGGGCGTGTACCTACCATTTGCTACTGAATATGAAGAAAGAGTTTGGTAAGAAAGGAAAGGGGTTGAGGGTTCATTTCAATGCTGCGTCGAGGGCTTACACAACAGCAGGATTTGAAACCCACATGAGAGAATTGGATGCTATTGATCCCGGCATCAGAGGATACTTGGTAAGCATCATTGTCTTAAATGCATGTAAATTATAATGTATATATAAATCACGAGAAATAATTGTAATCAATAATAACATATGCAGGAGGGTGTTGGTTTCGATAGATGGTCAAGAGCTCATATGACAAAAGATAGGTACTATACTATGATATCTAACATTGCAGAGTCAGTGAACTCGGCAATTAAGCATGCAAAGAATTACCCAATAGAAGCATTGTATGAGTGCATACGATGCACTATACAGAGGTGTTTTTTTTCAGAATCTAAGTGATGCAAGGTCAACATTTACGCGAATTGCAACCCATCACGACACGATGCTGAATGAAAGGATCAAGAAATCTAGAAAAATTCGGGTTATTTATCACATTAATAGCAGATTTTTTTCATATCATTAAAAAAGTTGGTTTTATAACTAATTAATTTGAATGATGCATTTATATTTTTTAGGTAGATCCCTATAGTGACACAATATACCAAGTTAATGACGATAATTTGACATATTTGGTTGACATGAGTGAGAGGTCGTGTTCATGCCGAAGGTTTCAATTAGACCACATTCCATATTCACATGCAGTTGCTGTGATTGCTAAAAGAAACTACACTCTGTCAGAATATTGTTCAAAATATTACACTAAGGAAGAGTACATTGCAACCTACCAGGCTTCTATATATCCACTTGGGAATAAAGAGGATTGGGTCATACCAGATGACGTAAAACATCGTAAAGTACTTGCATCAATAGCAAAGCGTGGACCAGGCAGACCCAAAGAGACCCGATTCAAGTCTTTCCTTGAGTACAAGAAGAGAACTCGATGTAGGAGATGCGATAGTTACGGTCATAATTCCCGTACTTGTGGAAATCCGCAAACCGAAGCCAACCGTGGTATTAGTAAAAGGCCTAAAGATTTGAACAGCACAAGAAAGGTACTATTTATTTTGAAATTATATTTCAATTATATTTTGAGTCGGATTCGTATGATTTTAACATTCATTTTTAATTTTTAATTTTTTTTGTGGTGCAGGTGAGTAGGGGACATAATGATGAGGTGACGAATTAGCAGTGCTAGCATATTAGGAATTGGTTAATCGGAATCAGTAATTTGAAATTTTACAATAATTTAAGTTTAAGTATGGTACTCAATATTTTCGGTTTTGGTAGTCAATTGATAGTCGAACATGTGGTTGGGATGTTGCTTCACTCTATAAATAATATCTTGATGTGAATAATTTTAGATATGTCTCTATGTGCATTGCGATATGAATCCTAGATTTTTTTTTTTTTTGTTATGCTATTTTTTCAGAAAGAAATAGTGTGATCAACTTCCATTTGATCAAATATCCACCTATTACATTGATTGATATATCTGTTATCATGAACCCGCACCACACATCATTACCATTTTACAGACTCAATGTGTATATTCAAAAAGGTAGGTTAGATACATGAGTATCGAAAAATAATCGAAGATATGCTTTTCAATCTATTCACTCCATTTTGTAAGTGTAACGCCCCGAGTTCCGAGAAGTGCAGGAGCGCCACTTTTCTAAATATCTGAATAAACTTTATTGCAAAAAAATGACTAAATATTAAATATCACAATTATTGAATAAAAGTTTAGCGATAATTCAGATGAAACAAAATAATTCGTACAAATTTATTAAAAATGAAAATTCTTGATAAAATGAAATAATTGTTTCGAAATTCACGACTTTCAAAAATAATATCAATTTATAACTTTCCGCCACTACCCATCACTCGCCACCGTCTCCGAAATCTGCAACAATTGTTAAAACAACGGGGTGAGCATTTCAAAATGAAATACTCAGTAGACTCAACTCCAATAATTAATCTATAAAATAATTGGACAAGTAATTATGCAAATAATATAGTGATATTCTCTTCTTATTCATACGCATCATAAAATGAGTGCAAATGAACATATTCTTGTCTTGTCTCATGCTAGCAAATAAGTTATGACATGCATAACATAAATTCTCAAATTTATCTCATACGAGATATTCTTGTCTTTTCTCATGCAATTAAGCATATAAAAATCACACAAATCCACATAAATACATGCAATTATAGTCTAAATTAATTAGTGGGGGCGAGTCTACCTTTAACTTTACGAGTTCTAAAAAATCAGAGCGGGAATAGTACGCCAGCTTCTCAAATCACCAACTGCTTCGTCTAACCAAAAAGTAAATTAATTAAATTAGTATTTTAGAAATTTAAAGATTTAAACGTGACAAAATAAAGTTTGAGGGCTAGATTGAAATTTTGAGAAAACTGAATTTTAAGAATTTTGGGACTGAAATAGTAGTATTTTCGAAAATAAGGGGCTGATTCGTTAAGTACAGAAATCTTTGTAACTGAATTGAGAATATTTAAAACAAGAGGGACTGAAATTAAAACTTTAATATTCTTGGGGGGCGAAATGGAAAATTTGAAAATTTAATATATAACAAAATCCTTATTTCTCTCCCTCTCTCAAAACCAGACTAAAGAGAGAGAGGTGAAGTCGCGGGCGAGGCGACGACAAGGAGGGGCTGCTCCTCTCCGTGCTGCACGTCTCCGGAAAGTCAGGCGTTGGGGCCGCCGTGCAGTGGCGACAGTATGGGCTTGTGAAGAGAAAGGTTTTGGGCTTGGGTTTGGTACGATTGTGACGCGAAAACAGGGTCAAAATCGCGGTTGGAAGGTCGCGATTTGGGCTCCGCCGGAGATACCCTGAGTGGAATAGGTTGGGAGTGGAGGTAAGTACATGGGTATTGTTTTAATCTTGTTTTTTGGGTTTGATTTTGGGGAAAATGGTGTGGATTGAGGTTGGGTAGTGGTTGGTGGTGATGCGATCTTGGGAGTGGGGGGTTGCGGTCGTGATGATGGTTGTGGGATTGGGATTGAAAGTGGGATGGCTGCTATTTTGGGTTGGTAGGCGGTGGTGGTCCGGCTGAGGTTTGGGTTGGTAGGTGATGGTGGTTGGCTATGAATTCGAATCACATGCAGTGGGTTACGGGTAGGATGTCGAAAGGTGCGGTGGTTGTGGCAGTAGGGTGTTGAAGAAATGCAGTAGAAAAATTACCAGAAAGGTTGCCTGTCTTGGGTGAGTTTGTGTGGAAGGAAAAATGGGATATATGTTGTTGTTCGTTTGTTGAATTTGGTAAGTTGAGGGAGTCTTATTGATTTGGGGAGAATTGTAGGAATGTGTAATAAGTTGAATGCATAATTGAGGGGCTGAAAGAGGGGATACAAATTTTAGGAAAACTGCAAGAACAATCTCTTGATTGAGGGAGTTGAGGGATGAAGGCAGTAGATAACCATTGAGGGAGAGATTTGATAGATGGAAAAAAAAATGCAGATTGCTGGTATGATAAAAACGTGGGTGAATTTGTAAGAGAAATATGTCTGATTTAGGGGTGGATTATGGAAATGTGGGGAAATGAATTTTTATACCAATTGGGATTGTGCTGAATAACTAAATTTGGGGATTAAAGAAATTTAAATTGGACAAGAATCAAAATATTGAAATCAATGAATTTGGACGCAAAAGTTGAAGTTTGGATTTTAAATCGATAACGACTTTGAGACATTGGAATAATTAAATAAAATTCGAAAATTTAGTTACGATGACAATTAATTTAATTTCATTTATAATTTGGCTAGACGAATACTCTTTTAAATTAAATGGGAAAAAGTCGTAGCGACGCGCATTTAAAGTTCTAAAAATATTTTATTTAGAAAGAAATGAAAATTCCCGGTCGCTACAGTAAGCATCTGGTTTTGGAAGCCATAGGTAATTTTTGAATCAAATTTTTAAGCCTCTGTTTTTGTGAGAGTCGTCTACTTATGCAACGTTTTTTTCATGAGTGACGGCTTGTTCGTGTGCTGGTTGATCTCGCTTTTCTATATTAGCAATGCCCATTTCTGCATGGCGTCCGCCTTTGAGTCAAATCATGTGATTCCAAGATTTTAAATTTGTTTGTATGGCTTTTGATTATACTGTAAACACCGGTTAGTGTCTTCCTTATTTCAATTAATGGTTCATCGTTTATTGATGCATTCGCTGATAACAGGTCGTTGATATTGCAACCTAATATGGTTGCGTTGTGATTTTAACAGATGAGGCCTTTTCTATAAGGGAACACAGGGTGGTGTGTGGCTTGTATTGGAACAAAGGAACTAGCAACATATTTATGATAAAAAAAAATGGTTCATTATTTTTGATGTTCACATTCAAAGAAAAGTAATGGATAAAAAAGTAAGCTTTGTAGTCCTTGTGAAACAAAAATGAACAAGCAAACTTTATTGATTCATAAAGAATTATTGGAACATAGATAGTATGATCCAGGGAATGGAAATCAGACTCTACAAAAAATTACGATATCTAATATGAAACTGGACCTAGCATCAACAATTAATAACAAAATCATAAAAAAATCTAATCATTACATCAAGATTTCCACAATAAGAATCCTTTTATGACATTAGTCTAACATCTCCCGATCCATTAAACCATATTATTTGAGGCTCTTCAAGCATGTACTTGTAGAGTTGAGCAGCGATGTTGGATCGTGCAGAAGCAGTATCAAAGTGTGTGGGCATCTGATCAATTCTACCTTCTATTAAGTATTCAGCATACTTTATAACAAAGACCCCGCAATCTCCACTGCAAAATGAATTGAAAAAAACCTGTCAATTCTCAACGTATGAATAATAAATGAATCCATTTAAAAAAAAAATTCATGTTGATGTCTTGTGTGCAGGTGTGGGCAAGGTTTGGGATTTATAAATCACAGATATAAATGTTGGAAGTTTGTAAATGGAACAGAGAAGATAATATTTTTTTGTTGGGGTTAAGGAAAAAATAATATTTTAATTCTACGAAGAAGACTAACCCGTTATGTTGTTGCGGGCAATTGTCAACTATTCTACATTCAAGTGGACCTTCTGGGAAAGTGCAAATGCCCAGGTTCAAGGATTTGGCAAGTGCGGGAATAGCCTTGAGCATTGGACGGACAGTTGCATACACCATCCTGTTCTTTATGATTTTCTTGTATGAGTTGTAAATGTCGAGTCGCCAATTAATCATGTCAAAGTCAGCCAAAATCCAGTGTCCAGGGGATTGTATCCACATTGGTATCAACACATGATCAACTTGTGTCCATGGAATATTGAATGGAATCTTCCTGCCCTTTGCATATGAGTATAAAGCTTCATGTTTGTGCAATGCTTGTGTGTCAATGAGTATATCCTTAGAGATTCACCGGATTTTTCCGTCAAAGTTGCAGTCTGTCGTTGTGGCTCATATTTTTTGATTCATTTCTCAACTTTAGTAGCATGCGGATGTAGTAGAATGCAGCATCAATATGCTGAGTAATCAATAAACATACAATTTACGTGAAATAAATAAACATATAAAGAAATATAATCTTACTGATGCCTATAAAAGAAAACTCGAGTAGTTATGTGTGTAGTACCATATCATTCAGTGGGCGTGCTACTTCATATAGGTCATGCCACCACATATCCGAGTCAATGGTAATGGGACCTAATTTATTTTCCTCACGGATTTCAACAATGTCCATGTCGAATTTGATGCTCCTGTTTGGGTGTTGAAAAGTGCATTAAATGTGTATGTGAGTGATTAAATGTGAAGAGCACATTGCAGGTTTATTACTAAAATGGGTAAAATGTGGACTTACCCGTTGTTGAACTTTAAGCAGTGTGCATAGAAATTGTTGAACCTAATGAGGTCTTGTTCGGCTGGTGGGTCCATGCATGTTTTGTATGAGAAGGTGTAGTAGTGAACATGCCCTGTTGTCATTGCATCCGGCTTGGTGGAATAATCTTGTTTATTTATTTGATCCTTAGCCTTAATGATGGATTCAGGTAACTCCATTGGGATTGGTGTCGACTGACAGTAAATACTAAAATATGGTGAGGCATACTTCAAATGTAAGGGAAAAGGAATATTAGCATATGTTGAATCCGTAACATTTCTTGCTAGTTGTTTATGTACCTTCATATCACCTGTTTGGCGTGACCTCATCCTTTTCGCTGGAGTAATTTGGACATCATCACTGACATTATGATTAGTCCTTGTGCAGGACGAAAGTGATTGATCAGCTGACTTACCATTGACTTGTAATCTAGCATCGTGTCCAAGGTATTGTGTTTTATCTTGAGGTTTTATGCACTTCCTTTTGTCCTCTATTTCTCTGCTTGAGATCCGTGGTTACAATTTACAAACAATGGCACTTAAACATATGTGATTTAGACAGTCAGTGTAATCATATCATCGTGCAATTATAAAAATGGGGTTGTGATTACCACTTCCTTTACGATGCTATCCATCTCTTTAATAAACTCACTTGTTAGCACTAGCCCATCATCCAACACAATGCACTCGTCATTTGTAGGGGAGTCAATTCCAAGGTCAAAACTTCGGGCTTCAAAATCAAAAAGGTTGTTTTCGTCAATCTTATGGCATACTATATCTGTCTTGCACCAAGAGGAACTCCCGACCGATAACTGTGTCGAAACTCTCCATTAAACATCGAGTTTCATATCAATTTTTTAGTTTGCATGATTGTAGTTCCTATTGAAAAACTGAATATAAAAAATAATGAAATGACAAGATAAAGATGGACCAGACCTTGTCACATGACGATGACTTATTCTTTATTGGGGTGATTACATTTCCATTCCTTGATGAATCCTTAGAGTTCTCTTCCCCTCTTGTTGAAGATTCAGGTTTTTGAGTCTGAGACACATTGACAAACGTCTAAGCATGGAAACAATTGTACATAAAGTCTTAAATATTATCAATGAACTGGCATGGTCACAGTCTTGAATTATCGGATTTGAAAAAAAATTGATAAACTGATGAAGTATGCCCAATCTCCGTACAATTCATTCCATTTTTCCGTTCTGATACCCTACTCGATATTATCAAGAATGAGGCAGTTCCCCCAATATAAAATGTGATTTATACTAATTCAAATTGTAGGAATTGTAACTAGACTTTTAAAACTATTTTATTAAATATTGCTAACTATTCCCACATCATCATTGGGGAAGACAACATTCTGTGAAAATAAAGGGAGCAGGTTACCAGTAATGCTTCAAGTCTATGAATCAGGAAGTAATAGTTTAAATCTTTTGGGTTCACAGGTTCCAGTAGAATCTTTTAAGTTCACATGTTTACTGTTTACAAATTTTAGAAACAAAAATGATTAGAAATGATATGAATTCCAATAAATAGAAGACACCTGATATATGATTCACTGCGATTAAAAATGATACATTTTCAGATTAATAGTTCATGTGCCTATGATATACAATTAGAATAGAATTTGGACATACTACCACCACGTTATGTTCATGGGACAGTACCGCCCCAGTGTGTCACATCCAGAGTCAAGTACATCATGAAGAGTGGTTGGATGCCATTGACTACAAAATTTTATTTTCTATGACAAGCACCTTCTCTTCCAACACACGAGGGTAATTTTTTTTGGATCCAAACACTCTCAGTAGGGTCCCGGTTTTAATTTAGGTACTGACTTAGTGCCAATACTAGAATGGACACCCTCTCTGATATCCCACCTTTCTTACCTCTTCAAGTTGATAAATATAATATCAGATCAACCTATAGGTGATTTAGCCGGTGCGCATCCAAAACATAAGACAGGTGTAGTATTGGTCAAGTATAGGATTTATTCTAAGTAACTTTAGCAAAAAGGTTTATGTCCAACGTCAAAAAACGAAACTGGAAATTAATGAAACAACAGTTGTGATGTTAATTTTTCAAAAAATGATTTGAGTCAAATACCTGTGAGTTAGGGGTAACATGAGGGTAACTAGTTGGATTACTATGTCTAGGAATATCCTGGACTGCCTTTTGGGACTGGATTGGAGGTGCTTGGCAATATGCTATTTTCGTGAGCCGCCTAACCTGATGAATAGGTTTTGGTGTAGCTATTGAATTCTGCACATGTGGTACACCATTCAAAGAAAAATGAGTATCGTAAGATAATAATTCAACTGATGCATTGAAAATGTTATGTGAGGCTGTGTGTATAAAAAAAAATTTGGGAGATCAGATGCAAGAGAGATTGTCGAGAATGAAAAGCAAATGATGGATTGGTATAGAGGGTAAAAGGGTTTTGAGGTATTGCAGTTTGAAAAATCACAACCTCATCAGCAAAACAAACAATCAAATATGATTGAGGTTGAATAATTTGAATATTGCTGATGTTATTTCTTCAAAAATGAATTTGGGCAAATACTTGTGGGTTCAAGGTAAGATGTAGGTTACTGGTCGCATGCTGATGTCCAGATATGTCCTGGACCACCTTTTGGGATAGGACTGAATGTGCTTGGCAGTCTCAAATAGTTGTCACTTGCCTAGCCTGCTGAATAGGGATTGGTGCAGCTACTGACTTTTGCACCTGTGTTCCAACATTCGAGAGAATGAGTACAGTAGGATAATAGTTGAAGTCAACCATTATAATATTTAGTGAGGGTGTGTGTATCAAAAAATTTTAGGCAGATCAGATGCAAAGAGAGATTGTCCAGAATGATAAACAAATGTCAGGTAGGTCTAAGAGAGATAACAGGTTTTTGAAGGTTGTGTACTTGGAAACTCATAGCCTCATTATTACACAAAAACATAGATATGATTATGGTTTCTCATCCAGATTCATCTACTGGTTGAAGATGCCTAAAATCATGAGTGGTTGATGGTGGCTACAATATATTGATTCTCATGCTGGACACCATCTCTCGCAACACAGAAATCTCAATAATTTGATCTAAACAACAGCAGTGAATTCCTAGAATCAGATTTGTTGATGATTTAGTGCCATCACTTGAATGGACACCCTCACTGAGATCCCAGCATAGTTACCTCTTCAGGTGGCTTGCTATAACAATTGGTAGACTCTATAATTCCTTGTCACAAAATTATGTATTATGTTTTATTTCCCAAGGTTTCTGTGAAATGGTGGATTAAAATAATGCATTCCAAAAAATCTGGTTCTATTTATGAGAAGAAAGTTTCGAATCAAGTACCTTGGTGTCTGGGGTATTATTATGGGGACTATTTGTATCCCTGAATCTATTATTTTGCAAAGCCACTTTTCGGTCCTGGATTGTTGTTGCCCGACAATCTCCTGTACTCGTAACCTGTTCAATCTACCGAATATGATTTATTGAAGCTATTAAGCAAGGCACCTGTAGGTAACCATTCAAGAACTTGCACTGATTCACTACCTAATATGATGGTGGGATTTAAGTAAAGTTTTTTGGTTCAAAAAATTGAACATTATGTGTTCGGGAGATATTTTCCAGCATGAAAAAAAAAATTAAATAACCTTTAAAGAGATAAATGTCTTTGGGGGTTGTCCATCATGAAGATGAATAAATTGTTATACCGCTATAGGGATAAATGATAGCTGATAATGTTGTTTACATCTGGTAAATTCATCAGCCTGCTCAAAATGCTATGTACCTCTTTGTAACTCTTCGTGGTGTGTGTCTGATGTTTGGCCTTGTATCTGGCATATGTTCGGTTGTGACTATAAGTACACCTGATACGTATTCCTTCCATATAGATCTCTATCTTTTTGTTGACAAAATATTCCAATTCCTCAAGTTTCTTCCTCAGGATGTAATTCCCTTCAGCAAACTTGGCATGTTCCCGAACAACTGAATCAAGTCGAGCCAGATATTTATCATTAGGACGTGGTGAAACCTGTATTTATGCTTCTAGAGTTCAGTATGAGGAATCGTATTATATATTGCACATCATAGGTTACAAATATGAAAAATAAATCAATTGTTATTTACTTGTAGCTGTTGCAACATTGCCCTATTTTTTGGAGGGGGCATGAGTTTTTTCATTGGGTATATTAATCAATTCAGTCAAGATGCAGCTGGTTGCTCCAGTGTCACTAACATTTGTTCTGACACTTTCCAAAGACTACATGAATGGGGTTCTGCCTTGTTCCACTGTCGATTGAGAATGAGGTTGTGCCGATCAGATGGGGTGACTGTGAATCTGGATATTTTTGATGGTCTAAATTGTCTGTTTTGCAAATATTTGAACATTCCCCTGGATGATAGACCTGCATTTCTTTTAAGTCATCATCAACAAGAATTTCGTAGTCATTGTCGCTTGTTTCCACAGCATATACTATCTATTTTCCTTTGAGCGAGACATTCTTCGTATTCGAATGGATTGGTGGATCCTGATCTTTCATGATATCAGCCTCAGATGCTTCAAATGAGTGGTGCTCGATGAAATGGGGTACCGATGGTAGTGAGGGTTCAACGGGAACTGGGATTGTAACTATTTCAGAAGTTTTCTTAAGGTGTAATTTGGTATGGTGATCTTTTGTTACACGATGTGTGTTGGCTGGGACAAATGGTGGCATTACAAATCATCATCGTCATTTATGACTACCCCCATTGCTGTCATGTTCTGAGTGGGACCTTTGGTATTTGGTTTCTGGTTCATTGCTATGTAAATAGGATTGAGATCTTCAGCCACCCGAGGGATCATCTTTAAAACACGTAGCTGCAGGCGGAAAAAATGTCAAGAATATTTTTGTTATGCGAGATTTCTTTGCAAAAATGACAATGGTCATTCTAAAAAAAATCCGAAGTCTTGTGTAATATCCTAAAATTAGTGAAAATCTGTAAAAGCTGAATCTTTGCACTTACATCTGGGTTGCTGAAAATGTCAACTGCCATGTTTAGAGTCGGTAGTTTATCTTCAACTTCAGACGACCAGTTGAGAATCCTTGGTCGCCTACTGGCAAGTTTGTGGCATATTTTACCTTCAAGAATGGGTAGGGTCTCGTAAATCCATGTTTGGAAAGCAATGACGAACCCATTGAGCCTATAACACATTGTTGGCTTGCCCTCACCTTCCACGGTAATCTACTTGTTTCTTAAAGCTATTTGTAGCGAAGTAATAGTTAGCTTAAAAATGTCTTTTCCCCATGGGTAGAAGTTCATGTCGATTGAATCAACTAGTACCGGTAGGGTTTCGTCAACAAACCTCTCATACGCTATGTTCAACATCAAATGTGTGATAAGGAATAGTACGCCCATTAGCACAACATCTCGGTTGTTGCAATCTGACATGGATGTAAAAACATCAAAGACATCATCGTTTGTAATATTTGTGAGGTGACTGAAATACTCTGACCTAAGTCTACAGTACTTCAAAGCATATTTGGCCATATTTTCCTCTCCAGAGCATCGAAGTCCAGTTACCAGATGGAATTCATCAATGTCGAATCTAACAATTTCGTTACCAATACGAAACCAAATCTCTTGGTCATTCGGCTGATTGACTTCTCGTAGTAAAACTTGGTGAATCAACTGTGGGTTGACTGCAGTCTCCGGCAGGTCAAGGAAAGATCCAAAGCAAGTGGATCGAAACATTCTCTTCTGATCATCCGTGAGCCGTTTCCTAAGAGTAGTTGCAATAAGATCCGATGGCTTGACATTAACCTTACCCTAGAACCAATCATTTGGGTTTACCTTGTTTTCCCATGGCTGTGTTTTTCATAAGAAAAAAAAGTATATTCAGATACAACTTAAAATAGAGAAATATCCATTTATGTATCAATCATAACAGTACTTTTTCCCTAAACATATATCTAACCATGTGCCTGTTTCAACAGTTTTTTTCAAATTAAATAGGGATATATGAGTTTACAAATATTTACACAAACAGTGAAGATACGGGACATGCTTAACCTACTATGTGGGATAATACAATATGTAAAGCAAAAAAATGAAACTTGTTATCGACGAGTGATCAATTTCAGAAACACCATAGTTCGACAAAACTCATATATTTCATGATGCTCTTTAGGTGTTGTGCAATTCGACACAACAAGAAACCATTTCTTAGCGTGCTTACCTTCACTGTCGCTGATGGTGGATTGCCTGTTAGTATCTCTACTATATGAGGCCCCTACCGCTTGATACACTTGTCTTGAATGTTTCATTCCTAATTTTGCTCTTTAATTCTATTTCCATTGTAGGCAAGACCCATATTAAGATTTAATAAGGAAGGGTCACTCCTGGCCATTATAACTAGCGGAATTAAGATCTTAGCAAATAATGATGGGCAACGCATGCTGAGAATGCTACATAGCAAAGCATTTGATGGGGATCAAGGTCTTGCAGAATCATTGAATATCGAAGTACTTTTTGCATTTTCTTTTATAGTTTGTTATATTTTCCATGATACATCTATTTGGTTTTGATTTCTCCTTTGCAACTTAATCTGCAGCCTTTGTTTTCTGGTGGATTAGGTCCAATCAGTAATGCTTCTGCCTCTGTTGCTCCAATCCTCGAACGAATTGATGGAATTTAACAACCAATGTCCCTCTACAATATGGTGTTCTTTCACCCTTCATCTCAAAATATATGACAAGCGACCATAAGAATTTTATTAATTATTTTGCTTAATTTATGTGGACGATAATAGGCTACCATGGAAAGCAGCAGGGTTGCAAATGTAAAACCAAGGATTTCTGATAACGTTGATAAAATCAATATCTTGATCATGGTAAACCGGATGTATGTGACACCATCACTACCAAAAATGTATGTATTTGAATAAGAATATTCGAACTAACGGAACGATATATACACCTGGCATCGTAATGGAACTTCTTTTGATACTTTAGGGCGTTGAGGAGTGCGAACATCTTTTCGATGTTCCCTTAGCAATCCAAGACTTGATGCTCTGGTTTTGTGTTTGACCACAGAATTCATCTTTCTCCTCGAGCGACTCTTACCCATTATCTAATATTCTGTTAAGAAACAATGAAAAATAATCAGTTAATTGATTGTATTAAAAAAAATGGACTTCATCCACAGAGCTCGAGACAATTTTTCAAAGCTCATGATCTCATTTTGCAGTGTAATTTCTGATGCCAATAATTGTTTAAGATTTTTTTTTCCCGCGGCTTGAATCAGGAAAGATAAATTGGCTGCATCAATTTTTAATGGTTAAAAAAAAAATTCTAGCCGGTGTGATTTCTGGTAAGAAGCATGACATTTTGAGTAGAAAATCTGCAGTGGGTTGCAAACATTGATATGAGTTTCAATTGTTTGGTGTCAGGATGAAAAAAAAAAGTCTAGTAAAAAATGTTTGGAGATTATACTCACTTAAACTGATTTTATTACACAATCTGGACTTCATCCACAAACCTCAAGAACAATTACAAACTTATGGTTTCCAATTTTTCGAGTTAAATTCTGATGCCAATTACTGGGTATATTGATTTCCGCAGCTCTTTCCGACACCAGAACTGCAACAACTGTCTCGAATTCAAAATATTTTCCAACTTGAATCAGATAAAATTGATGACTGCGTAAAGGAGTAATGTATATATATTATTCAACTTCAATTAGGTGATAATTATTCAATAGTGTTTACGTTGGGTGGGATATATCTGGTTGTACAAGTAAAGGTGTTAAATATCTTATTTTAATTTTGTACGATGGAGTTAAGGCTAATTTCCACAAATGGAAAACTACCAGTAAGTCTGTCCAGCATTGAGACAAACGTGACGGTTCTGGCCACGACAAAACCAAACCACCCGCCTAATTCAAACCTGCACGTAGAATATATAATTTGGTAAAACAGAGGAATTACTTTCTGATGTATTATTGCAACAAAGGTGTTGGCAAAATGTGAATGAGAAATTGGAATTCAATAGGAACTCCACGTGGTCCATGTTTTTGTCAATTTCGAAATAGAAACTCCTGAAATTATTATTGTTAATTAAGAAGTATATAGCCACATTTCAACTCATGTAGCTCTCGAGTTATTACAATTGATTGAGGTTTAATTAGTCTTGTTAATTGTGGAGTTATTATATAGCTCCTTTGCTTGCTATATAATCTCATCTCCCCACTCTTTGACAACACACGAAAATCATTGTCTTGCTTTGGTCTAATCGTTGATCTTTCCATATTTTATTTTTGTCCATTTTATTATATCTTGCTTTTTTGTGATTGTCCATACATAAGTTTGGTTCGACTGAATGGTAACTTTGTGTTGGGTTAACTACCCAACATCCGCTGTATCTTGGGAGACGGACCCTCAGAAAAACCTCAAACACAGATTGGTAAGGGGGCCAATCTATTTTAAGGAAACTGTACTCGCACAAGCCTCGATTCCAGATTCTGCTCGAATTTACAATTTTTGATAATATTTATATTATTGTGGTCTAATTTATTGTTTTTCTTTTTTTGTCAATCAAATTCGACAACTATTTTCCTACAAGCCTAAAACAGATTTTTTCTAAAAAGAATTTGATTTTCTAACTGAACAAACAAGAGATGATCTTATTTCATGTTGATTTTCTAAAAACAATTTTTTTTTATAAATATTATTATAAATTAGGTATGAATGACAATTACTATTATGCCCTTGTAAACTTTACATATTACGATTGTGCCATTGTTCACTCATATAAATAGGAGTCTTATTATCATTTATTCATATCCCTCTTAATGAGAATAAGAATTCTCTCATTTTTCCCTTTCTCTATTTATCTATTATTATTATGGTAGTTTCACAACACGCTATCAGCACGAGTCTCTAGCCTATTGAGTAATATGACGGGAGTATGCTCTACAGTTGCATCTAAATAATGAACCTCTGTATCAGAAACCAGATTATTATTAATCAACAATTCATTTTCCAAATCTAGTGTTTTTGGTATTAGAAAATCATTTATACATCATAGATTAGAAAATCAATTCCAAGTCTATAGAAAAATTGGAAAAAATGTGTAACCCGAAACTTTCAAAGCAAATTCACACCAAACCGTATATCCAAATGATGATCGGAGACCAGATCCATGACCACGGCGACGGGACGATCCTCTGTCATCGGCGCGTGTCAATGGTAGAGTCACCGGCGCGGTGGCGCGTGAAGCGAGTGAATCCCACGCGCGGACGTCATGATGGCGCGTGACGAAGAATCCGACGATGGCATCAAAAGGCAGTTTGTTCGTCTTGATGTTTTGGATTTTTTTATAATCTTACTTTTTTGTTTTGTACTGTTTTGAGATTTTCCGGTGGTCGAACGTGGCGGTTTTCTTAAAAACTGTTTTTGGAGCACTTCCTACGGGATTTCGAACTTCGGACCAAAAGTAAGTTTGTTCTAAATTAAATTTCAAACCTATTTACGGTTTCGATTTATCCATATGAGAAATTTATTAAAATATGGATCGTTTTTCCCTTGGTAATACATAAAAGTATATTAATCGTAAATTAACGATTAATATGTGATTAACAAGATAAATTAAAGAGTTTAAATAAGGTATAAGTAATATAATTATTATCATACCGTGATGGATTGAGTTATTATGGACTGGATTTATACCTTAACTGGATATGACTCATTATCGTAACGGATTGGACTATTATGAATACATTGACTGGAAGATATGACTCGCTCACTCATAAAAGGTAATTATTTCATTATGTTGACACCGCCTATATGGTCGGTCTATCAATTAAATACATGGAATATTTTACATATATTCAAATTTTATATTATTTCAAAAATAACTCAGTTGTTGGTTAATTCTAACATATTAAAGGTTGTTGTCAACATATATACGTGGTGGTATAACCCCAGTATTATTATTGTTAATATATATACAATATTATTATTATTTGATGCTTCATTAAATGATACCAGAAGTTATCAATACTAAAGTTAGATAATATTTTATCAAATGATACCAGAAGTTATCATTACCAAAAAGTTGGTGAATGTCGATAAAAATATTTTATCAAACGGTACCAGAAGTTACCATTATCTGTATTGAAAAGATAGATAAAAATGAATTATCCAACAAGAAAAATGTTGATGTATTATAAGATAATATCACATGATAGCACGGATATGGCTAATGTGAAAATAATCCCATCAGTATTATGAGATAAATATTATATAATTGTGATAAGCAGTTTTGATCAAAATTCTTGCACAAGCACTTATGTACTCCAGAGGAAGTACATATTTACTCCAGAAGAAGTAAAAATTATCATCTAAACATACTGAAATGATATTATTATTATTATTGCTCCTGAAGAAGCATAAACGAGTCATACATGCAAAATACAAAAGGGGGAAACATTTATGATCCTCAAAAGTAGAGGTATGTATCGGGTGTAATAATACTCCATACTCTACCACCCCTAATCTTTTTTGTGTGTCTCAATAGTAAGAATACTCCGTACTCCACCACTCCTAATCCTTTTGAGGTTCATAAGATTAAGTTCAAATACTCATCAATATTAAATGTATGTCTCAAGAGTAAGAATATCCCATACTCTACCACCCACAATATTTTGAGATTCACAAGGATAAATTTACATTAACCGGACTCCATTTTCGCTTGATTCCCCTTCCTTACGACCAATCTATCTTTAATCCTGCTGGATCTTGTATTGGAATATATGATTGCAACTTATCCAGCAGTTCCTTGATAGTAGGAGCAGAAATAAGGATTCTCCTAGAAAATGGAGAGATGAATCCCTATTCCACAGCATAATCAAGAAATGTTAGCAAACCATCAAAGAAATTGTTAACATTTAAAAACCTAATATGTTTGGTATGGAGATCTAATTGAGCCCATGAGGTAATATTAAAGATTTCCTCTAAAGTACCAAAACCTTCAGGCATGGAAATGAAGGCATCAGAACCATATAATATGCAAGTTATGCGTTCATCGATAGATAACGTCTGTACTTCATGCCCTCGTGTTTTGCCTTTGATATCAGCTAAAGGAACGGGTATAACACCTACCACTCTTGCTTTCTCTGTTTGAGCGGATTGTGAAACACAACCCATCAATCCACTGTTACCTCCTCCATATACTAGATTGATACCTTTCTCTCCCCAACTTCTTTCCTAAATCCACTGATGCTTCTAGATACCCAAAACCTTTCCCTACTTTTGATCCACAAAATACACAGATAGTTTTGATCTGTCGAAGTTTTGGTCCTTCCATCTTTGAGAGTATAAGGAAAGAAAAACTTACAAGAAATTGTTATTTTGGGGTGCTTTAAACTACGAAATTATCAGACGTTTTAAACTTGAAAATAATCACTATTTACTGATTTTCTTTTGAAAAAGTTGCTATTTACTTTTGACTAAATGACACCACTTTTGATATTGTCTCTGACAGCATATATTTTGCTCCATAATGGATAATCTTTTGGTGATCTCTCAGATACTATCTGTTAATACGCGAAAAATGAAAATACAAAATACTTTGTTAAAACATATATACTATACTGATTTACCTTGTATCAATGTTGAATACCCAAAACATCATTGTTTATAACAGCCTGGCAAACATGATCTTTTGCTATTATATTTTTGAGACTATAACGGTATTTATCGCTGATGAATTTAGCCCATAAAGATAGTAGTTCACGCTGCACATACCCACTAGGGTGCGTCTCAAGAGTCAATCGGATATCATCCAATGACTCCTTACTCAGTCCACCCTTAATGAAGTCTATCTTATCATCTCGATTTATGGATTAATATCCTACTGACTTACAAAGGGTATTACATGTCCATCGAGCACATTTGTAACAACCTTTCAATCTCTTTGCTCTTCGCTTCTTTGTAAAAGTACTCTTACCTAAGCCAAGCATGTGCTTAGAAAATGAATCTGGTAATTCACCAGCTAATCGAACTTTTGCTTCGATCAACCAACGAACATCTTCTGGGATAGCTTGATCCATCAGCAGCCTCAATCTTTCAAGTCGAACTCGGTAAATCTTTTTCAAAACATTTACCGGAAGATTAGAATAATATTTGCGAATATTTGATAATATAACATCCATTTTTTAATGGATCTAATCTCTTCCCAAACGATCTATTTAAATGCATTATTTAAACGCGTAAAGGAGCGCTCCGCGTGATATCGATTCCATCAAGAAATAATGGAATAAATTATTGAAAATGTGGGAATAATGAGATAATGCGTCATTACCTTTTTCGATATAAGGGAAGATTTGGCGACAATATTGAGAACATGAGATATTTTCTTGGATATTGTACCTGATTTTTTCGGTACACTAATAAAGGTATACTGATTTGTACTATACAAAAATACGTATTGATGAAATGAATACTGTATTGAACCAGAAAGTAAAATATCTTGCTGAACCAGAAGTTTTATAATGATTGGTTAAACTCCAATTCAATAATGAGATTTATTGAGAATGCAAAATGACATTCATTGAAGGACCAGAAGATTGTTCAGGTTAACAAATTCTCATTGCTGCTTGTTCTAAAAAGAAAATTAATTTTTTCACTAAGAAAATGAATGACCGATTATTTTCTCAAGCAATGATATTACAAGTAAAGTGATAAATGCTAGCATAAATATATCTTAAAGTCATTAATGATTTTACGAATTAGTTGAGATAATAGAATATTATATTGCTAATGGTTTAGCAGATTAAAAGCCTAAAGTTATTTACTATGAGAACAATTTGAATATAAATATTTCTCATGCAGCAATATTTTACATACAAACATGTCAATAAGATGAAATAAAGATTAGCTTGTAAAGCTTTATGATTTCTAAGAAGTGCGATATCTATATACACTCCAACAATACGCACTTGATATATGATTGTGATTATATCCATAATTACGAATGACATGTGTTGCGACATTTTTAGCCGACTGATATAATACAAGATTCTTGAATATTATGGGGAAATTAAACAATAACACGCATGAAGCGTGATCAAGCTTAAAGCATAATTATGCCTGAAGCATAATGACAATCGATTTCAAAAACAAATATCTCTTGAATAATTGAAATGATCCCTTTTAAGACTAAATACTCATGGTGAGTAAAAGGGACATAGTTAAATGATGAGAGATTCAGGTACCTGATGATAGAATATATAAAGAGATCTTTCTATGTTATGTTTATATTGAGATGAAATGGAATCGATATATAAGTCGACTACATACAACCCTCTTATGAAAATGAGGTTTTTGAAATTATAATACTTTGGCCAAATATAAAAATCACAGTGTAGGGATTATTGTTATAGGACCTGAAGTCCAAACACTTAAAGGTGTAATGCCAGTAGTTATTTGTACAAATGAAAAATATTAGACAGTCGTAAAAGACGACTCGTTGCGCGCGAAATTTTTCAAAGAACTGGCATGACATATGGTGGATGAGACTATAATCTAGATCACTAGTTTGAGCTTTTTGATATACCAATGAGTGAGACCAAAAGGTGTGATTCTCATCTCGGTGCTTTGGGAGTTTTCTTTGATGTACCAGTTGATCGCGGTACGTTGGGATTTCAAGTGAAATGATTATAGATTATATGTCGAAATTGATATCTATTTTAATGATTGATTATACTCCTGCAAATTAGAAATTGCAGTTTATACAGTGCAAGAACATACATGTATAAATCATCGAAATATTCAATTTGCCCAGAATAGTATCATTATAGAATGAAATGTGATTCTTAAAATAAAACCATATGAAAAATGATACATATGACCCCATAATATAATATGTTGAAAATGAAATTGGAGTGTACTATTATTATATTTGAATATTTGGGCATGCAATTGATTTTTAATATGCAAAATTATATTATCTACCGAAAATGAATATTCACCAGAAGTGAATTTGAAAATGAATATTTAATTATTCATCAGAAGTGAATTCTAGATTTGAGTAATGCAATCAGTCAACTAACTAAACATTGCTTGATATAGCATGTTCAGTACATCATAAATGAGCTATGACACCATAAATGAGTTGTAAACTATTTATAAAAGCTCATCACAAACTATATTTTTGATGAAATGATTTGAGATTGCATTAATATACTTGTGATATTCCTATGAAGGGAACAAATATGTGCTGCACTCTTTTTCCCTTAACTGAGGTTTTGTCCCACAGGGTTTTCCTAGCAAGGTTTTTAATGAGGCAGCAATTATGGCGTATCAATGAGAATAATATACTCTTTTTCCCTTCACTAAGGTTTTGTCTTACAGGGTTTTCCTAACAAGATTTTTGAGACATTGTCACAGCTATCTGCAAGTAATAATTCAACAACAAGATCTCTCTTTAAATTGTGCTGGAATGATATCAACAAATGAAGAAAATCATAGACATCTGGAATGGTATCAACAAATGAAGAAAAACATAGACATCTTATGAAGAATGTTATGATATCAACAAATGAAGAAAATCATAGACATTTTATTAAGAATGTTATGATATCGGCTACACACAAGAAGATTTTCATATATATATATATTCCAGACGAAAGATGATATCATTTTTCAAAATGTTCATGAATACTTGATTGCACACTTCAGGGGGAGAATCACGCTGTACTCTTTTTCCTTCGTCCAGGTTTTGTCCTACTACATTTTCCTGACAAGGTTTTAACGAGACAGCGGCTGTACTCTTTTTCCTTCGTTCAGATTTTGTCTCATTGAATTTTACTGACAAGCTTTTAACGAGGCAGCACTGAAGCACTTCAGCACTTCATAATTCGAAGGCAACAATTCATAACTTCAAGTTTCCAGTACATGATTTGTACTACTTATCATTGATGTCATTTTGGATATTAGACTCAATGATTAATGATGGCCAACATCAGGGAAGCAGCTGTACTCTTTTTCTTTCGCTCAAGTTTTATCCCATCGGGTTTTCTTTGCAAGGTTTTAACGAGACAGATAATTGAGCAAGCGAGTAATATGTTATTCAAGAGGAAGTCTTATAAATATTATTATAAATTAGGTAAGAAATTAGGTATGAATGACAATTACTATTATGCTCATGTAAACTTTACATATTACGATTATGTCATTGTTCACTCCTATAAATAGGAGTCTTATTATCATTTATTCATATCCCTCTTAATGAGAATAAGAATTCTCTCATTTTTCTCTTTCTCTATTTATCTATTATTATTATGGTAGTTACACAACAAACTTGTGATTTTCTTGGGATTTGATTGTTGCTCACTGTTGCCTAATTGAAGGCAGAAATTTGGCTTTTAAGAGAGAGGGGGTTTACACGTCAAAAAGAAACCACCTTCAAATTCATTGCAAATAGTCTTTTAAAAGCTCCTGAAAGTTAGAGAGAGAATAAAGAGAAAAATGTACAGGTAACTTCATTTGCCACTCGAAAATTCCTTTCTAATTTTCATGTATGATTTTTTGACATCGCCTATTGCAAATCGGTTGTTCAATTTCCGGACATGTGGGCTATGCCTATTTGGGAACCATTGATTTGGTTAATTATCTTCATTTTGCATGTGATTTTTGTTAGGAAATTAGAGGTTGCAAGAAAGACTATAAAACTTGTTCTTTTAAAATCTTTATTTTCTTTTTATTTATTTATTTTTATGTTATAGTTGTCGAAAGTTCATGTTATCCCATGGAAACCAATTTTAATATGAGTTTGATGTTTATTATTCCTTACAATTTCTTTTTTTCAACCACACATTTAAAAATAATATAATATTACACAAAAATGCAAAAAAGATTATTAGTTTTTTTTACGACATATTCTCCTAAAAATCACCACTCAAAATCACAAATATTTTTTTTAAACAATATCAAACACATCTTTAATACTCATAATTGTCATATTTGTTGAAAGAAAGTGCACAAATTTCGATTAATGAATCTAATTCAATTTTGGAATTTAAAATTTAAAATGTTGTATGTTTCGTGTCAAAATAAATTGTCTGTTTTATTTAAATCAACTAAGCATAAAAAAGGGTTATAAGTATGTTGAAAATACGATTTATATATTACGAATGGTAAAATTAAAATTTTCATCTCTTTAATTTTTAACGTAATTAAAAACTGATTAAAAATGTAGAAAATAATGACTACAAAACGATAAAATATTGAATAAAAATGATTTTCACCTAAATAATATAAAAAACAATCACAATCTAATATTAGAATGTGCGTGGACGAACTTATATTTTTTAACAATTCTTTTTTTTGTATTTTTAACACTAAGGTACTTTCAAAAATGAATTTGTAATATTTGATTTATCGAATTAAGATATATTTTTAATGGTGATCGGTACAAATTCATGACGTCCTTAAATGATCTAGGGGTTTGGAATATGACAGGTCGGGATTATCTTGATCATGAGGCCGATCTCTTTATGACCAGCAACCAAATAAGCAAAATGTCGGGCAGAAAGGCTCGACCATGTATAGATCGAGATTGTTGTCCGGCCTTACTATGTTATTCCATTCGTTATTCACAAGTCGACATACTTGCTCGGGCCTACCCTGACTAAAGTCGGGTATTCCTGGCCTTATCTTTGTTTATCCCCATTATGTTCAATGGTCGGCACATCCTGGCCAAATTAGGCTTAGAAGCTCAATACAAACGGGATTCTAAGCATTCTTCGTTTATGGGCTTCATCAACGGGCTACCTTCTTATGCCCCTGCCCCCAAGACAAGACGTATTCTATAAGGAAACGTCCTAAAAAAGAGGAGTTCAATTCTTATAAAATTAGAACTCCTCCTAAAAGGTAAGTTTATACCAAAAGGACTCATTCGTTAATTAAAGAAGGTTATGGGCTTTTCAGACCTATAAGTACAGCTTCTTTGATCACGTATTATTCATTCAAAATTCTCTACATATTTCTTGTTATATTTTTTCTCTCTACTTTTTTCCAGAATACTAATTCTCACACCCGAGGAGCGATTGGGAGAATCCTCATCGCCTTTTTGCAGGTCATCCAAGGCGCATCCATTCATCTTTTTCAGTGATCAAGCAACTCCAGATCTTGCAACGTCATGGTTAGGAATTCTTACAGCATCAAATGGTATTTCATATGGCAGATTGTCATCAACTATGAACTTTTTGCACATTCGAATTATTTTGTCCAACATGCGCGATATGTAACTCATTGCGATGCATAGGTTTCCGATTTGTATTTTCAATCTCAGTTACAATTGATTACATATTAAGATATGAAGTCATGTGAGGACAATGAAAGTTTTATCCATTATTGTTCGATGATTTGTTTAATATTTTTCTGTATTTAAATTCTATTCTTAATGATATGTAGATTATTTTTTATTTTTTTATTTTAGATCATCTCTTTTTTGCACTTATCTATGTATATGTCTGACATCTCATCTGACCTTGTCCTATTTACAAAAAAATGATAATTTGATTTTGATTTTTTGAGAATTGATTTTGGGAAAAGTGATTTTTTTTTT
The DNA here is from genome assembly GCA_963555705.1 of Ligustrum vulgare. Taxonomy (NCBI): domain Eukaryota; kingdom Viridiplantae; phylum Streptophyta; class Magnoliopsida; order Lamiales; family Oleaceae; genus Ligustrum; species Ligustrum vulgare. The sequence goes on along the minus strand of OY743169.1, from coordinate 55,438,275 downwards.
TTTTAAAAAGAATGCGTAGTTAAAAATTAGAATGAAAAATTGTAAAAATAATTTTTTAAAGAATGTGTGACTTGTGATTGAAAAATAATGTTCAGAAAAATTGATTCTTGAAAAATCAATTTCAAATGGGTAAATGGTAGAGTATTATGTCTTGTGTGTTTAACATCAACGTCACTTTTATAAATTGAGATCCATGTATGATTTTTTGGTACATAAAGCTAAAATATATTTACAATATACGTTCGAAAAAATTTAATGAAAATTAATATTTCATATTGCGTAATATGTTACATTAATTTAAATAAAGGATCACATATATTTAATTTGTAACGTTAAAATAAATATGGAATGAAATTAATTTGTGATTATCTAAAAATTATATTTTGAAAAGATTAATTATGTCAATAATCATTAAAATTGAATAGTTATGCAAATTGTCTTCCTTCGTTTCTCATTTTTCTCTAAATATTTATTTCATATATAAACATATAAATTCGATATATATGAGTAACAAATGATCGTGCATCGCAAGACTCTAGTGTTATAAAGATAGAAGAGGAATAGGTCCAGTTTTATGATTGATGGTTGTAGGATCAGATTTTATCCTTCCTAGTCGCAATCTGCCTCTGAATTTGGCGTTCAAAATCATTAAACCTTCTGCTTGTTTAAGATCCAGACAATTGAGTTGTTTGAAATTGTTTCAAACGTTATTTCTTAAGCGGTCTTGTGTTGTAAACAGTGGCATCAAAGGAAAGGAACTAAGAAGGTGTTCTTTACAATCACACTTTTCGCGTTCGTATCTTGAGAAACCGATAATTTTTTACTTTACTGTCGAGTCATTTGGAAAAATATTTTTGATTTAAGTGAAATGTAGATGATTTGTGTAAGCTGGCAAGAATTTAAATCTTGGCTATCAAGTTGTTGATTGAAATCGAATTGGGTGTGGAATCCAGATTTGGTTACTACTTGTGATTTTGTGTGGCCGACGACTTTTGCCACCGTCGGTGCTAGCAAATGAAGAGCAACAGCGGGTTGTGGTACCCACGACGGGGATGGAGCTGTATCACACTGGGGTTGCCGAGGGTGCTGTATCGTGGCTGGCTGTTAGGGGCAGTAACTAGGCTAGGGTTTCAAAACCTAGTTGAATGGTATATTGAGACATGGGCTTCGATTGGAAATTAGATGATTTTGGGGACCCCTTGTGCAATTTCGGTTTCATTGGTTTATTGCACACTCAATTCCCAAACCTTATTAAGAAATTAAAATCGATCCCTGAGATTAAGAAATTTATAATTTAAGCCTCAAAGTTAAAAAATTCTTCAAGTATAGCTTTGAAAGTTTTGGATTTTTACAATTCAGCGCCTAAAGTTTGACAATTTTCTAAATTTGCTCCTAAAGTTTGAATATTTTTTTTTTTTTGCCACTAAAGCTTTGCAAAATTGTAATCAAGTACCCAAAATAAAGTATTACTTCAAAATTGGGCACTAAAGTTTTGTGAAATTGCAATTGTCAAGTGCCAAGTCCTACAGTTACTTAAGACGTGGCTATGCCAAGTTATGTTATGGTGCAGATTGTGGCTAATTTGCCTAGTCATGTTGTGATCTAAAAAGCGACACAAACTGCAGCCCCAATTGTGACTGTTCCGATTAATCATTGGGAAAATCGGAGAGATTCAATGAGTTGAATTTCAAGAGGTGGATGCAGAAGATGATGTTCTATTTGATCACCTTAAATCTTGCGAGATTCATGATCGAGAATGCTCCAATACACCAAGAGAGTGAAGGAGACATTCAGGTAATAAGTGCAGTTGATGCTTGAAAGCATTCTGATTTCCTGTGCCGGAATTATGTCATGAACAACTTGGCTGATTCATTGTACAATTGTACTGCACAATAAAAATAGCTAAGGAATTGTGGGAGTTGGCCGCTTCCTGGAATATAAGATGGTGGATTCAAAGACTGTGACAAGTCAAAGTAATTCCACATGAGATTTATGCCGAGGGGATGACTCTGAGTGAAAAAAAAAAAATCCAACTAGCTGTTATCATTGAAAAGATGCATCCACCTTGGAAAGTTATCAAGAATTACCTTTTAAATAAGGTGCTCTTGAAAGAAAGAAGATAAGAGACCCTACGAGTTATTGAAAGGAGGAAGTCTTCCTACAAATATTTACGAGTTTGGGGGTGTCTTACCAAAGTGGTTGTACGTACACCAAAGAAGGTGAAAATTGGTCTAAAAATCGTTGATCGCTTCATTGGATATGTACACAACAGTAGTGCTCATCGATTTATTGTGTACGAATCTAAGATTCAAGACACAAAAACACGATAATCGAGAAATGCTTCGTTATTTGAACATGTATTTTCGTACAAGTACAAAGAAGAAACGAGCTCTTCTAAATGGACATATGAGATTATGATTGAGAATAGTTAGGACCAATAATTGGAAGAGAAATGACAAAAAAATCTTATGGATCTGATTTTTTGACCCTACATGTCAAAAACTAAACCTCAAAGCTCCAAAAAAGCTGTAAACTCTTCAGAATGACCTCAATGGAAAGAGGCCATTAAAAGTGAGATAGATTCTAGTTTGAAAAATCATACTTGGGAGCTAGTGGATCTTTCCCTGAGAAGCAAATTACTAGGCTACACAGGAATTTTCAAAAGAAAAAGAAATTAAATGGAAGTATCGATAAGTACAAGGCCAAACATGTAATTAAGTGTTACGGGCAACAAGAAAGCCTCGATTACTTTGACATGTATTCTTTGGTAACAAGAATAACTTCAATTAGGATGATATTAATGATTGCATCTTTGTACAATCTTGAAGTACATCAAATGGATGTTAAAACTTCTTTTCCAAATGAAGATTTAGAAAAAGAAATTTATATGGAATAACTTGAGGGTTTTTCATCACTAAGGCAGAAAAAGAAGGTTTGTAAATTGGTGAGTGAATTCATTGTATGACTTGAAACAAGCTACCAAATAATGACATGAAAAATTTGATAATGCCATGATGGAAAGTGGATTTAAAATCAACGAGTGTGACGAATGTGTGTATATCAAAGATACTAAAAATGGATGTGTCATTTTATATCTTTTGTTGATGATATGCTTATCAATGGTGATAATGATAAGATGATTAAATCTACAAAAGACATGTTGAACTTAAGATTTAACATGAAAGATATGGGTTTAGTTGATGAGTTAAAATCTCAAGAACTTCAGATGGGCTTGTTCTAAGCCAGTCACATTATGTGAACAAAATTCTTGAGAAATTTAACATGGATGATTCTCCAGTAGCTAGAACCTTGATCGAAAAATGGAGGCGACGCTATTTCTCAAGTTGAGTACTCTAGAATAATCAGAAGTCGCATGTACTTAACGAGTTGTATAAGACCAGATATAGCCTTCGCAATTAGCAAGCTAAGTAGATATACTAGTAATCCATGTTCTGACAACTGAAAATAAATAGTAAAAGTACTAAGATACTTGAGATATATGGAATGCACTATACCAGATATCTCGCATTTATTGAAGGATATAGCAATACTAACTAGATATCTAATATTAAATACTCAAAGTCTATAAGTGGAATTGTATTCATATTGGAAGGTGCAGCAATATCTTGGAAATCCTCTAAACAGACAGTTATAGCTAAATCCTCTAAACAGACAATTATAGCTAAATCCACTATGAAATCTCAGTTTATAACCCTTGACAAGTGTAGTGAAGAGGCTAAATGGCTACGTTAATTCTTAAAGGATGTTCCTAGATGGTCAAAGCTTGTACCAGGAGTTTTTATACATGGCGATATTTAATCAGCAATTAGATGGGCCAAATATGTAGAATGGTAAGTCTAGACATATACGTTGTAAACATAATACCATAGGGAAACTACTCTCAACTGAAGTTATCTATGTTGACTATGTAAAGTCAAAAGATAACATTGTGGATCCGCTAACCAAAGGGTTAAATAGAGAGTTATTTGTAAAGTCATCGAGAGGAATGAGGCTTAAGCCTTTGGACGAATGAGTTAATACAATGGAAACCCACCTAGTTGACTGGAGATCCCAATATCTAAGTTCAAATGGACAACCAAATTGTAAATACTTAATTGAATCACCGTGGGAGATAACATCCCTATCCATTCCAATAATGTAATAGTGATGCCTGCAAGAATGAAGGATAAGCACTAGGCTTTTAATGATTCTTATGCGTCGGGAATCCGAGTGGAGTAGAGCGGGCTACTCTTAATTAAGTAATCAGCTATGTGAGAACTGAAATATGTCAGGAAGAATCTTGTGTGGGATATATCATCGTTTACACAAAATGCAGAACAGTTCAAGGACATCGCGTCTACTGATCAACTAATAAAGTAAATATATTTTCACAAGGGAAGGTTCATAAGGTAATACCTACCTATCCTATGCAGGTTTCTACCGTTTAACTATATCACCAAGTCTTTGTGTCTTTTGTTATCGTGCCTCACGTAATTTTCATCATGTGGGGGATTGTTGGAAAAAAATGTTAATAAGAAATTGGAGTTCAATAGGAACTTCGTCCATGTTTTTTTGTCAATTTCGAAATAGAAACTCCTGAAATTATTGTTGTTCATTAAGGAGTAAATGGCTACATTTCAACTCATGTAACTCCCAAGTTATTACAATTGATGGAGGTTTAATTGGCATCGTTAATTGTGGAGTTATGTGTGTAGTTATTATATAACACCTTTGCTTGTTATATAATCTCATCTCCCCACTCTTTGACAACACACGGAATTCACTTTCTTGCTTTGGTCTAAGTGTTGTTCTTTCCCTATTTTATTTTTGTCCATTTTATTGTGTCTTGATTTTTGGTGATTGTTCATACATAAGTTTGGTTCGCCCGAGTGGTAAATTTTTGTTGGTTTAACTATTCGACCTTCATTGTATCTTGGGAGAAAGACACTCAGACAAACCTCAAGCACAGATTGGTGATGGGACGAATCTATTTTTAAGGAAATTGTGCTCGCATAGGCCCCAGATCCAGATTTTGCTCGAATTTACAATTTTTGGTTTTAATCAATATTTATATTATTGTGGTCTAATTTATTGTTTGTTCTTTTTCTAATCAAATTCGACAACTATTTTCCTACAAAATGAACTGCTAGTGATGTTCTAATCCATCCAAAGTCACCGCACTAGTTTATTCATTGTTCTCCCTTTTACCAAAGAATGGAAATCTAATGAATATATATTTTCACGAGTTTCAACCCAAAAATTATGTTACACATGAAATTATAATTATATGTTAATTAATGCGCAACATTATAGAAATTATAAATTGATTTATTTATATTTTTGAGGTAAAATGCGCGGTTAAAAATAAAGAGAGACAATGTGTGTGGTTAAAAAATGATTTGAAAAATAATGTTGTTCATAAATTGATTTATAAATTGTAATGATTGCGTTAGAAGAGTTTTTAATTCACATTAGTTGAAGATTGTATCAAAATCTCGGAGTCCAGCCCTTGGTATATTCTTGGCAAACCACTCCTTATTAAAAAGTGGGATCCTAGCTTAAAACCTAAAAGAGTTAACCTACTCTCAGTTCCCATTTTGGTTCCCTTGACTTTATTTGCAATTTTGGGATAATGAAGGTATTGAATCTATTAGCAGCTACCTAGGTGTCCCTTTGTATGTTGATGAACCCACAGCCAGCAAGCGAGATCAAAACCATGCAAGCATGAAGGAATGCTTCCCTCTTCGACTATAAAAAATCTGCACTTGTGATTTCCCGAAATTGATCAACGAGTAAACACGATATGGATCTCCAATACCTAAAACAGAGGCATTGAGGTATATTCTTGTATCCCCTTCGATGCTTAAGTTAGAGACTAGAGAGAAAATATTAAGCTTAAAGTTATGAACTGGAAGAATAATTGTGTACGTGTGTAATGACCAAAAGTCTTGTATTTATAGAGGCCTGTAGTGTATGGTTAAAAGAGTTAGGAATTCCATTAGAAGTAGGTGTCTTGTCAATGGAATCCGGATAAGGTTGTATGATTGCAGTGGTTGGATCAGGTTAGGATTTTGTCGACTCAAAATCTGGCTGAGAATAGGAGGTTGGCTTGAGTTCGATGCTTATGCTGGATCCTTAGTCCAAACATGATAACCCCCGAACATGGCAGATTACTTTGATGGTTAGGTTGCATGCTCGGGGTGTAAGTAGAGGTCATGTAAGACCGCTTTTCAATTTTTACGTGCAATTTTAAATTTCACATAATGTTCTTGTGAATGTTATTATAAATTATAATTTTATGATCTTTAACATCTATAATTGGAATTATCTTGCAGTGGGAGGACTTGGACGCCGTCTCGATCAATGTACCATTAAAATGTTTATAAATTGTTTACGTACAATTCTATGTCTAATTGTTTATTTTAATTGTTGCTTGCCATTTCTATTGTAATTGAGTAGTAAGTTGCCTAAATTACATTAAATTGAAGTTGGGAAAAGTTTGGTGACACTTTGGAATTTTATTTGAAAGTTATGAACCTAAATTACCAATTTATGAGAGTTGAGGGACTGAATTGTAATTTACCAAAAGTTAAACACTTAAACCTAACCTAAAAACCTCACTCTCATATCTCTTACTCACGCTCCACTCCCTCTCTCTCGGCCTCTTGCTCTCACGTCACCCGGCGACTCCCTCTCTCTCGACTCTCTCACCACTGTCGCCCACCACCGTCGCCGACCGCCGGAAGTAAGCCCTCCCCCTCTTCCCCCTTCCTCTTCGCGTTACACACACACACACACACACACGAACCGCACACACACACGCACACACACAGACCCATAAATTGATATACACATGTATATATATAAGTTCTATGTGAATAACGTATGTATGCACCATATATGTATAAATTCAGAATTTTGGGAAATTTCAGATTTTTAGTTCTGTTGAATTTCGAATTTTACCTTAAATTGGGGATTTAATGGTGTTATGTGTGTGAGTATTGATGTATAGGAATGTGTATATTGTTATGTGTATAGGTATATATATATATATATATCTTGAAATTTTGGTGTGGGCATATGTATATATTCAAATTTTGGCGATAAAGGTAAAATTTTCAGACTTGAGACTCGTGAAATTTTTTACTTAATTGATGTGATATAATATCAAATTTGAGGCTGAAATTATGTATATATGATCATGTACACGTATATGAGTATTTAAACGACATGTGTAATTTTGAAACTTTGAGATAATAACGACATGTGTAATTTTGAAACCTTGAGATAATAGTATAAAAGAGTAAACCTTTACATTAAAGGAATAGGTTAGTTTAAATTGAAGTTATGTTCAAAGTTATAAATTTTTAGTTCAAGATCATTTTTTTGAATAAGAATGCTTGGCTTTGATTTGTGAAATTGATAAGTAAGATTCCAAAATTTTCCTTGAATTTAATGTATTACTGCGAGTATGATATTATATGTGGTGTTAAATGTGTTTGTTATATTATGAGTCACATGAAAGTCTCGACCGTATTTAAGAGTGTTAAACGTGATTTTTCACTAAAAGTCATATTTTGTTAATGAATGGAAATTAATTAGGAGAAACGGTACATTGACGTCGCGGGCAACCAAAACTTCCACCTGCATATTAATCAAAGTAACTACTGAGGACCGCAGGTAAGTAAACTTCCCCCTATTTTCATCAAAGTTGAATGTAAATGTGAAAGTTATGTGTAAATGACTGTCTTGCAACTTACTTGCTTTGATGAATTTCATTTACTTTGTGAAAGTATATGTTATTATGAAGAATGTTCAAGCATGCACATTATCATGTCATTGCATCATCAAGCATGCATTGGCATCGAAATTGGGAAGTGAAATGTTTTTAAATGAAAGAAATGTGTCAATGTGCAAGTTTGTTCAAAAGTTATGTATCCCAAGTTTTTAAAAGAAAGAATGAGTGTACTTCTAGTTCATGAAAGTTGCGAGTGGGGCGTACCCGAATTAAGTCGCTCTGCGATGGAATGTTCAACCGTTTACAGTGGACTGTTAAACCGTTTTTCTGTGGGAAAGTGAATGTTAAACCGCTTTTCGGTGGGAAAGTGAATGTTAAACCGCTTTGCGGTGGAAATGTGAATGTTAATCTGGTTCCAAATAAGTAATTGCCCACTGTATTCTGATTGACTAGAAGTTACATCAAGTGAGCTCACGATGGAAATGAAGTGAAAGTTTTGAAATGTTAAGTGAAAGTTTGAAATGTTGTATGTTCTGGAAAGTAAAGAAAAAGGGGATACATACATGGAATTGTTAAAAAGCATTCATGTCATAAGCATGCATTCATGCATACAGTTTACTTACTGAACTTTAGCTCACCTCAATCCCTCCCCAACATTTCAGGTGATGAAAGTTAGATGATCAGAGGGGAGTACTTGGCGACTGACTAAGACAGTACCCGCTGTCGCCATTATTTAATAAAGTTAAATTATTCAAGTTATTATTTAAATTTATTCCTTAATTCATTATTATTGATAATTGTTTGGTTGAAGTTGGTTTTAATTAAGTATGGATGACGTATTAGAGATTAAATTACTTCTTATTTCATTTGTCAATGTCTGTTGATACTTTGGAAAACATTATGCTTGAGGAGTTGGGGAATGAATGAATTGGTTTGGCGATAATGAATGTGATTGAGGTGTGATTGATGTTTTAAATTTTTAAAATGGTTTTGATGTCCCTCTACAGGTTGGCTATGTCCAATTTATAGAGGAGACTCTGACGAAATTTCTGTAAAACTTTATAATAGATAAATGAACATTTTAATTGTGTAAACGATTTAAATTCCGCACTTAATGTGAATGGGAGTTACACGCCTTGGTTTTAGACTCTTAAACTTGGGGTGTTACATTTTTGGTATCAAAGCTAAGAGTTTTAAAAGCGATTCTGTAGACTTTTAAAAATTATTTGAAATGGTTCGGGTACTGAGTCACGCCTCAAGTGCTTCTCCCTCGATCATCTGGTAAGTTAAATTTCTGTCCAAGTTAGTAAATGCGTGGTAAGGTTTCCAGTATTGTAAATTTTTGCATGTTAATATGTAATGTTGTAAAGTTAAAGGTTAAGAATGTTATTAGTGAATATGACATGTATACCTTAATTATGTAAATGAGAAAATGAGATGGTAATGATTTTTATTTTTTTTAAAATTTGGGTGCCGTTTATTAGGTCTTTTTGTGAAATAAGAAATGGATATGAATGGTATATCGGTACGAGAGTATACAATGTCCAAACGAGAAGTTGAGAAGTCATCGAACTTAGTATTAAGCACTTATCGTGTTTGATATCGGGACTACCCACTCATTTGATAGTCCTACAATTATAGGAAAATTGATTTACCCATCTGAGTAGCTGGAGACCAAGTTTATATTGTCAACGCCATTTGAAGAATTGTTGAACTAAAGTTATGTGTTGAGAAATGTCCCAATCATGGTGAATGGGAAGGAGTAGATGATGGATTTCATAACACTGAATACCCACAAACTTGATGTCATACTAGGAATGGAATGATTATTATGGTATAAGGTTTCAATCATTGGCTACGTTAAGGTGGTATTTAAACCTTCAAATGAAACCCTTTTCGCTTTTTTGAAGTAAAGGTGAAACTTTCTATTTCGATATTATCAGTGATGAAGGCTCGTCAATTGATGAATAAGAGTTGTTAAGCCTACCTGGTTGCAATAATTGAAGTGTCTAAGGTGAATACTTCTCTCGAACAAATTTCTGTTATCCGAGAATAACTAAAGATGTTCTCAGGAGATCTTTGTGATTTACCGCCTAAAAGAGAAATTGAATTCGTCATCGATTAAGTGCGCAACTCTAGTATCCAAGGTATAATATCGGATGGCTCCTTCGTAACTTAAAAGTACCACTTGGCGTCGATTAGCAGTTCAGATCTGATGACTTTTGTGCTTCCTGTAGACTTCTATAAACAGGGGATCTCCCTATTTCACACCTTCACAATTGCTTCGGAGAGAACAAAAGATCTTGCTCGTGGCTTATAGAGTGTTTTTATGCATGGGATATTGAGGTAAGAGCTCGACTCATTAAGTTAATTAGTTTATTTGCAAAATATGTCGAGTGCTGAGAGTGTTCGGGATTCGAGCAGTGATAGTAATAGTAGTAGTTCCCTCGAGGACTTAGGTAGTTCCCTGATCTCCATGGCTGTCCTCGTTGATTCCCTCAGGGTCAGGATGAAAACACCCCTCCTCTCACCTACATCGACCTTCCATATGTCTTATAAAGAGCATAAAGTGATTGAGGTAGCAAGAGAGTTCGGGTTTATGCCCCGTTGTGATTTAAGGTACCTGGGCTGGAGGATAGAGTATTGCAAGCTCAGGAGAGTGAGTTTGTCATTTTAGAGATGCCCTAAATGGAGGCTTTAGGTGGCCCCTCCATCTTTTTTTCTTAGAGTTCCTGATCGAGCACTCCATGTGCTAGGAGAAGTTAGTGCTAAATGGGTGGAGGATGCTCGTTTATTTTTTTTATAGCTTGTAGATATCTACCCATAAATCCTAGGCTAGACCCATGTAGGATGGTCTTTGAGCTAAAAAAACTCCCGAAATTCACATACTTTGTTCACCTTTCTAACCGAGTTAGGTTTAGGATTTCCAAGATGCAGAGCTCTTTGAAGGGGAGGGAGTAATTTTTTTTATGTTATTCCTCAGGAGCCCAATCACTCTTTCAGGGCCGGTAGGTTGTCAAAGCATACTTCAAGGTTTTAGGAAGGGATGACAGTTGCTTGAAGACCTCAATCCTCTGTGTCATGATCTTGATGAGCTCCTCGAGGATAATGTCCTTAATGTTGATGTACTACAAGGCGTCAGGGGTAGGAGTTCTGTCTTTTAACCAATTTTATATTTTGAATAGTGGTAATGACTTATACTTTTCTTGGCGTATATGAAGTTTGATCCAGCCAAAGGCTTGGGCTTACGGGTAGAAAAAGGCAAAAAAGTGGGCAATGGCTGGGGTTGAGGTAAGCGTCCTCGGGGAGACCTCTATTATTCGGGGTTCCATACCTTACCCGAATACTACCACGTGTTATTCTCGGTCACGAACGTATATGATGGCTGAAACTTAGTATATCAACTTCAATGGGTACTATTGCCTCTAGGTCAAAGGGAAGCATGAACGGTGTTTCTCCTATAGCTATTTTTGGGGAGGTCTGGTAAGCCTATAATGTAGTGGGTATGTTGTCATCCAAGCCTCATATCAATCCAAAATCCTCGTGAAGGTCCTGGAGTGTTATCATGTTTGTTACCTCCACATGTTTGTTGGTTTGGGGATGCCAGACCATGTTAGATGGTGATCATTCTTGAGGTTGGTGCAAAAGTACCTAAACTGAGAGTTGTCAAACTATCTACCGTTGTTTGTTCTCAACACTTTTGATAGGCCGAACCTGCGTATAATGGATTTCTAAACGAAATCCCTGAGCTTGAGATCTGGAATTATAGTCAAGAGCTCTACTTCTACCCACTTGGTGAAGTACTCTACTGTATGGAAAATGAAATTGACCAATCCTCTAGCCAGGGGAAAGGGCCTAGGGTGTCTACTCATTGTTTGAAAGGGTCTTGGCATTGACTAGGAGTAGGGTCTTCCATAAGGTATGGATGTTGTTTCCAAACCTTTGGCACTTTTCACACTTTCTTACATATCTCGATGTGTCCTTTCTCATGGTTGATGAGTAGTAACCATACCTGAGAAGTCTGAAAGCTAAGACTCGAGCACCTTAATGGTTACCGCATATACCTTCATGTACTTTGGTCAAAACTTGTTTTAATTCTAAAGTCCTGATACACCTGAGGTATGGCAGTGTCATGCTCCAATGAAAGAGAACGCCCATTAACATACAATAACTTGTCACTATGTGTTTGATGCTTCTTGCTTCTTGAGGGTCCACTGGAAGATGTCCATTATATATGAAATCAATTATTGAGTCCATCTATGAAGGTTCACTAAGTTCACGATCGATGTCCATGATCATTAATTATGGAGCTATGCTCAACTCTGCTACAAACTTCATATGAACTATTCTATCTGACCGCCCTAAATCTTGCGAGATTCTTGATTGGGAATGCTCAGAAACTCCAAGGGTGAAGGTGACATGCAGGCTATATGTGACTTTGATTCCTGAAAACATTCAAATTTTCTATGCAGGAATTATATCATGAATGATTTAACAGATACGATGTACAACATGTATAGCACGGTGAGATTAGCTAAAGAATTGTGTGAGTCCTTGGACCAAAAATATAAAAGAGGGGATGTCCTAGACTATAAAATGGTGGACTCCAAAACAGTAATCCGCCAAGTTCAAGAGCTCCAAGTGATCTTGGAAGAGATTCACTCCAAAGGGATGGTTGTAAGTGGAACTTTCCAAGTGACATCTATTATTGAAAAGCAATCTCCTGTATGGAAAGATTTCAGAAACTACCTAAAGCACAAGTGAAAGGAATAAAGGAAGGAGATACAACTTGAGCTTGAGCGTGGAGCTTGTCTTTTTGACAGGCCTACTTTTCTTTGTTCAATTAGGCTTGTTCACTTGACGGGTACTAGTAGGCATGGGAAAGAAAGCAAAGCATGACTATCTTTAATCTAGAGTTCCTAATGAACGTTGAGGAACTGATTATTAGACTTCAAATTGAAGTCAAAATTTTTTTTGATAATGGTTCAATCCCGGGTTTGGCTAAAGCAAATGTGGTGGAATATGGCCAAATCTCTAAGGGAAATTTTTTCAAGGGGCCCAAGTTGGGGACGAAAGGTGGATTATCTAAGAAGTTTCAAGGAAAATGCTTCAATTGTGACAAAGTAGGTCAAAAGTCTTTTGCGTGCCGATTAACTAAGAAAAACAACAAGAAAGAAGCAAACATGATTGACGATATAGCTCAAGATGTATCTGAAATGAACCTTGCAATCATCATTTATGAAGTGAATTTGGTGGGTTCAAATACAAGAGAGTTGGTTGATTGACACCAGTGCGACCCGACATGTTTGCTCTGATAAGGAAATGTTTAGTTGTTTTGAAGCCACAAAAAATGGAGAAAAGTTGTAAATGGAAATTTTAGTGACCTCAGAAATCAAGGATCATGAAAAGGTGGTTTTGAAGATGACTTCAGGAAAGGAGCTACTTTAAACAATGTGTTATATATGCCAGAGGTTCGTAAGAACCTGGTGTTTGGCTGGTGCTGAATAAGCAAAGATTTCGCATTGTATTTGGGTAAGATAAAGTGATTCTGTCAGAATATTGAATGTTTGTTGGAAAGGGTTATGTATCTAATGGGATTTTTAAACTCAATGTCATAGCTATTAAGTCAAGAGTGAACAAATGAATAACTCTTCCATTTACTTGCTTGAGTTTTGCAATTTGTGGCATGGTAGATTAGGACATGTTAATTGTGATACTTTGTGTAATTCTAATTAACTTGAGTTATAAACCAACATTCCAAATTGATTCAAAATATAAGTCCGAGACTTATGTTGAGGTAAAATTGATAATGTCATCTTTTCAATCTATTGAAAGAAATACTGAATCACTTGATTTAATTCACACTGACACATGTGATTTAAAGTTTGTAGAAACTCAGGGCAACAGTAAGTATTTCATCACTTTTTTTATGATAGCACCAAGTATGTTATGTCTATCTTCTTAAAAGTAAAGATAACGCAATAGAGAAATTTGTTTTCTCTAAGAATGAAGTTGGGAATTAACTAAACAAGAAGATTTAAAGTGCTGAGAAGTGATCGAGGTGGTGAATACGAATCACCATTTGTTGAATTTTGTGCACAACATGGAATTAAACATGAAATGACAACACCTTATTCACAACAAAATAGTGTAGCCGAACCAAAAAATCGAACATTGAAAGAAATGATGAATGCAATGTTGTTGAGTCCTGGGTTGCCTCAAAACATATGGGAAAAAGCTGTGTTATCAGCTAATTACCTTTTAAATAAGGTGCCCCTAAAAAATGAAGATAAGAGCCCCCTACAAATTATAGAAATTCCTACAAATACTTATGAGAGTGGGGGGTGTCTTGTCAAAATGGTTGTACATACACTAAAGAAGGTGAAAATAGGACAAAAGTTTGTTGATTGTATTTTCATTGGATATGCACGTAACAGTAATACTTATCGATTTCTTGTACTTGATTCTAAGATTTTAGACATACACAAAAGCACGATAATATGATAGGCACAACTCCCAAGTATGGTTTTGCAAAATGAAATTTATTTAACTTCTAATGACCTCTTTACATTGAGATCCCTCTGAAGAGTTCACAAATTCTTTGAAGTTTTAAGGTTTAGTTTCTAACATAAAGGTCAGAAAACCAAGTCTGTAAGATTTTTCTCTCATTTCTCATTTGCTATGGTTTAACCTTGACTTTCTCTTCTGGTCCTTGGTCCTGACTATTCTCATTCACAGTCTCATATGTCCGTTTAAAAGAACTTGCTTCCTCTTCGTCGTTCTTGTTTCTAATTTGCATTTTACAGTTTGTGGTTATTCTGTAATCAATCAAAAGAAGTATATTTTAGTATTATGCTCAATAATTTCCTTACCAAATATCCTCAACTGAGGCAAAGCATGTGATCAAATGCAGCTGCACTAATGATGCATTCTCTTCAAATGAGGATTGGGACATGAGAAGCAGACCCAAAATCTGTGAGTGAGAATAATTTTTTATTTTCAATTTTGGGAAGGGCTGGAAAAAAATTATTTCAACTATTGTAAAACATTATTGTAAAATGCTTTCTTATTTTCAAGTGAGATAATGTATAAGTCAATTCCTATCAAAGTTGTTAGAATTATGGCAAAATGATACATTGTACAATTAGTTCTAGAGTTTAAGATTAGTTGTGCAATTTTTCCAAAAAAAGTAGAAAATGTATAATTGATAGTGGTCAAGTTAAGATTCAAACTGATGTATTGTAACTACCACGTGAATTTTAACCACTTGAGCTACGCTCTTGTTTTTGTCATAATCTTAAGTTTTATTCTTTAATAATAAATATATTCAAAAAATTAAAAATAAAATTCATATTGTTATCCAGAAAGTTCATGTGAAGCATCCGTCTGCGCTGAGCTTTGGGTGGGTCCGCCCCTGACAGCACATCGGCTCCTTGTACCAAAATCAGGACTTAGTTCATCTCATGTCCGGGAGGTAATTAGACGGTCCATGTTGACATTTATTGTATCTTTAACAGCTCTATATCTCTTTCCACAACTATCAGCTGTATATTTACACTATCAAGGGTGGCTTGAGGTGGATAATCACCCTTCCCATTTTTGGTGATACTGTTATACAATGAGGAAGAAACAATTAGAGATAATAGGCAAGTCCTGTGTGTGTGTGTCTATATATATACACACAGTAACACACGCACACGTTGTAATCTGTCTGTTCCTCAGTTGATGTCTACTATTGATGGAGTCATTCCCATTCAGTTTGGTAAACGATTTATAAATCATATAATTTTTCAAACTACTTTTTAATCGTTCAAATTTTCCTTTCCACTTTTCAACCACACATTTTATCTCAAAATTATAAATAAATCTGTTTATAAACCACTACAGCGTTACCAGACGGAGGCGCTGCAAGCTACAAATTTGTCTTGTTTTAATGAGTGGATAATTATTTCATTCATTGCATCATTTGATTAAAAAAAGAAAACATTTTTTGGTGTCGGTTCATGGTTGATTATCTTGTCCCCATCATACCTCGGGAACAAATTCATCCAAACCTTATCATGTTTCTATTGCAATATGTGGCTAAAAAACAAATAAGCAGAAATAAAGAATACAAAATTGCTCAAATACTTAGGTATACCCACCCATCTCGTCACAAGGTGGGCCCCTGCATGTGGGAGGCTCACCCCTTGTCTCTTGAACGATATTGTCCGTCAGGGGTATGGACTCAACACTGCTAAAGAATAACTAGTGGGGAATTAGGTAGGTTAAACAATTTTTTTTTTTTTTTTTGGGGGGGGGGGGGGGGGAGGGGGTTCTTGATGCCACGCGTTAGTATATTTTCCATGCTTCTGGTGAGAATGAATGTTAAATGACGTTGTTTGTTGAAGATAAAATTTGATAAATATTTCTTCTCTTTATCGGAATTATGATTACTCGTTGACATTATAGTGCTAAAAATAATATCTCCTTACACTTGATTTAGCAATAAAATTTAATGGGATATGCAGTAAGCCAACTAATTAGATATGAAAAGCATAAGTGACTTGTGAACCCGGTTTAAGAGCATTGGCAATTTGGCACCGTCCATTTTTGTATTTTGAGACAAAAATGTCAAAATTTGTTAGATGAATTAACAGGCTTTGCTTATAAGTAGTCAACATCTATTAATCAATTGTGATTATATTTGGGAAAAAAAATTAAAAATTAGAAACCAATCTCCATCAAATATAGAATGTAATCTGAATTTCATACTTCTTTCTTGTGAACTATACATTAGAAGTTAGTTCAAATTTAGTTTAGTTAGTTTGTTAGTTAGTTGATTAGTTAGTTTAACCCTCTTCTATATAAAGGGTTAATATACATTTTAAATTTTACATATTTGCACAATTCAATACAATTTCATTCCATTTTCTATTATGGTATCAGAGCAATTATTGAGTTAAATCTTGCATGCTTCCGCTCTAGTGAATGGCCTCGTGCTACTCGTCTGATCAAGTTTTTCATTAAGCAAATTGTTTTCTTCCTTGCAACTTCACGACCATTCTGTCACAATTCTAGAATTTTACTTCACAGTTTCAAGTAATCCATTTTATTTACAAGAATCGGAAGGAAATATCTCTATTGATATCAAAGTTGATACAAAATCAAATGTTTCAGCAACTTTTACAGTTGCTGAAGCCTAAATTTGTCCCTCGTCAAAGACCACTGCTACAATGAATCTGGCAATTCTGGAGTTCCAATAGTTCTATCCACACAAATTCCTCACTACAGAAGAACTTCTCAAACAACAAAAAATGACCTTCCCATTCTTCATGCTATTATATCGGAGAAAGGAGAATACATTATGCGCGAGTCATTTCTCTTGTTGTGATTCTTCATTTGATAGCATTTACTGCCACAGTCAATTCTAGTATAATAAGTGATGTGATTCATTGTAGGAATCGCAAAGAACTTGCGGAAATTAGAATTGAAACGTTGGAAAGTTCCAAATCCAAGTTGTAGAAGATAACAATGCGACCGGAACCTCATGACTCAAGAACCTAGGTATATTAAATGATAAGTGTATTTTATACATTTATTTATATGTTTAAATTAGAATAAATTATTGTTGTTTTAGAATATATGCTATTTAATTTGTGTCTATTTGTTACTTTGCAGAAAATATCCCAAAAGATGAAGAATGAAGCAATTAATGGAAAAAATGCACAATTGGATGCTAAGTGGAGTTAAATTGAGCAATTGAGAAGTTTGTGACATCAATCGGGAAGAATGCATGTTGCCAAAGAGAGAAAATCAGAAGTTGGAGGATCTAATTGAAGGAGTTGAAAGCTGAAATGAGCAAATTAAGAAGATTCCAAAGTTTGAGGACTAAATCGCAACAATTAGAAGTTGAGGACTGAAGGTCCAATTAAAGGTCAGGGACTAACTTAAACAGCAGGGAACAGATGGAAATTGCATCTCAGGGTACACCACGCGATCGCCGGACGTAGCACCGAGCGATCACGTGAAGCCTCGAAATCATCACCCGAGAGTTTTGATCATAACCACGCGATAGCGCCAATGTATGTAGCGCGATCACGCGCCTTTTCGTTGGGCCGCAACTTGGGCTTTTTCCTCGATTTTCAACTGATTTTTCTTCTCTTTCACCTAGGTTTTTCCAACACTTATATATACAACATGAGAGGCACGAATTCTGAATCTTTGCCTCTCCTAAGAAGAGCCACAATTGAGAATTCAATACCAAATTCTTGGGGAATCAAGTATCGCAAATGGGCTTGAATTGAAGATAATTGAAGAATCAAAACTTAGTGCAAGCTTTTCTTTCTTTATATTATTTTCAATGAACATTTATTATTATTGTTTTTGTTCTTTAATTATGATATGCAACTAAATTCGATGTTGGAATGAACGATGTAGCCTAGCGTTATTAATTTTATTCCAAATTCTATAGTTTTAATGTTTTGTTTCATGTATTGATTTATTATTATTCTTAATGCTTGAATTGATTGATCACCAATTCATGATATATTAAGTTATTTCCATAATATGAGAGGTGGATAAATAATTTAGAACTTGGTAATAAATTCAGTAATTGAATAAGAGATAGAGATATACTTTTGTTGTTATTGCGGATGTGTGTGAATTATTATGTTTATTGTATCTAGCTAAGGAATATTCGAACCCTCTGTATAGATACATGATTGACTTATTTGAGTAGAATTGATTTAAACTCGAGAGAGGAATTTCAACATACATTAGTGAATTGGACTGAATGCATATTTAGGAAATAAAACTAGAATTGGAGTTAATATAATTGGCTAGGTGAAATCTGGATTCCCAACTATTTTACAATTATTTTTAAAACAAAAGTAATCTTGCAACTTTTAATTCTCCAGTTAATTTTCTTTAGTTTTAGTCTTAAAAATCACAATTCTTTCATCCGTTCAAATAGGGTTAAGAGCTAACATATTTCGATACTTAGTAAAAGTCTCTGTGGGACGATAATCTGATCTCTTAGGTCCACTTTATTACTTCTCACGACCCATATACTTCCGGGTATATTTCGCATCACGAAATATTAGTGAACATTAAACATTAGACCTGTTAAGATGCGAAGATAAGAACCACAAATGGTTGAACGCCACAAAGGTTGTCAAATCTTTTGATAAGTTCG
Organism: Ligustrum vulgare; assembly: GCA_963555705.1. Classification (NCBI taxonomy): domain Eukaryota; kingdom Viridiplantae; phylum Streptophyta; class Magnoliopsida; order Lamiales; family Oleaceae; genus Ligustrum; species Ligustrum vulgare. The sequence goes on along the minus strand of OY743169.1, from coordinate 55,419,361 downwards.
ATGTCTTCAATAAGAATGATAAAGAACAAGGGAAAATCAATATATTTTCTCAAATAATAGTTTAGTTAATTCTTACAATGAATGAAAAATGCATAATAAAGTGTTTTCCACGAAAATTAGGCCTGAGCCGCAACTAATGGGCCCAAAACGAAAAAACAAAAGCCCAAACGAAAAAGGAAATAAAATTCGAAAAACCCTAAAAATTAGAATTGTGCGATCACGCTGGCAAGGTGCTCGCGATCGCATGGAGTACCCCTTTTTGCCTCGGGTCATTTTTTATGCCATGCGCACAATGGTGCCTATCTTTACGCCACGTGATCGCGTGGTATTGAATCCAACACTTCTTGATTTTCAACTCAGTTTTCGGTCCATATCACTTGTACTATCTTTGGCTCTTCTTCTATTATGTCATTTTTTTTGAAAATACAGTCTTCAATCTTAGACTTGAGTACTCATCCATCCAAACATGCATCAATCATTGCATAACTTGTTTGATCTTCTTTTGCCCTTAGCCTCGTGATTGGTCCCACCGGTACATACAATGGATCTTTACTCGTTGGCCCATTCTGGTACTCATCAATGAGTGTAGTTAACATTACTCTCATCGTGGTGTTGGACAATCCAACATCGTTTTTAAGCCCCTTCCTGTTTGAAATCTCCTGTGAAATCTCCATTCAATGTTGGAAATTATCATTTTGTTTTGCAGACAGATGCTCCAAATCCTTTGAAGATTCGCGTAAAAGATATAATTGGAGTGAAGTACTTCTCTAGACCTGCTCTTACATGGAACAAGAATTTTTTTCATGTGGGCCATATGTCAACAATTGTCTTGGGTTTCTTTCTTGTTTTTTATGTTCTTATTCAAGACTCGATTGGGAAAATTTATCAAAATAGAAGCATTTTATTCAAATATGATGTCAAGCATTAAGCCGAAATTAGACTATTCAGTTTTCTGCTTACAGTTATTGTGGCAGTAGAACAAGGCTGGTGCCAACTTTTCTCTCTCATTGTCCATTGGTGGTCTTCTTAGCATTTTGTTGGCTGATTTTCTCATTGCCCGTTAGTGGCCTTTTTAGCCTTTTGTGGGTTAAATTTTGTTGTTAGCATATGCTACAGTCTTTCTTATGCCCCTCAATTATGGATTTTCCTCAACATCCCATTCTTCTCTATGTGCCCATGGTTGGCCTCTTTTTTTAAGCTTGTTGTAGCTGATTTCTCTATGTGTCCATTTTAGCCTTTTTAGCTTGTGGTAGCTTCCTTTTGCTAATCGGTGTAGTGTCGAGAAATCAAGATAAGAGGATCGAACTGACTCTTTTTCGAATTCGATAAATGTTGGTTGATCGTATATTTCATTATAGTTCTATGATTTAGCCACTTCTTTCAGCTTATTCTTCTCCAGACAATTTCTTGGTCGTCTTATGTTCATTCTATTTCAACTTAAAGGGGAGTCGATTTATTCTCCTTGTTTTGCAGATTTTCAATGTATTCATTGTATTCTTTGATCTTCATTTTGTATCTTCAAGTTGGAGTTATATTGCATATAACCTCCAACTTAAGGGGTATTAGAAATTAGTTCAAATTTAGTTTAGTTAGTTGATTAGTTAACTTAACCCTCTTCTATATAAAGGGTTAATTTGCATTGTAAATTTTACACAATTTACACAATTCAATACAATTTCATTCCATTTTCTAATACTATATTATACTCTTCCCATTAAATTGAAATGAAAAGTAAATTTTATTAAGAACTCAAACGACTTTACTTTTTATCATTAATGCAACATGTAAGGAAACGTCATATATTACTCCTCATTCTATTAAGATAGACTTTCTTATTTGTTTGTTCCAACTTATATATCAATTTCATTATATTTAATTTCTTAATTTTCTGATATGTCCTTATTCAATGTAGGAGTATATTAAAAAATGCAAGTAAAATATATAGTTTCAACTACATTAATTATGTTTTTGTTAATATATTTGAAAATTGAAATATTCATATATTTGTAGGCACTAGTACAAAAAGGCATAAAAAAAATGAGGAAAATACGTCGGTTTTTCAAAAAAAATGATGCATAAAATAGGACGGTGGCATTTTCGTAATTAAAATTTAGGAATAGGCGTCGGTTTCTATTTTAAACCGACGCGCAAAGTCGGACCGCCGACTTTGCGCGTCGATTTTTGCAAAAATCGACGCAAGAAACTCCGGTTTCTCGCGTCGGTTTAAGGTGAACCGACGCGCAAAGTCGGACGGCCCGACTTTGCGCGTCGGTTCTCCATGAACCGACGCGAGAAACTTGAGCGTCGGTTCACCTTAAACCGACGCGCATTCTCATAATTTATTCCCGGTATTTTCATAACTCTCGCACCTCTTTCTCTCTTTCAGTACACTTCTCTCTAGCTATACACTCACGCCTCTCTCTCTCTCACAATTCACTCTCACAATTTCTCTCTACTCTCACGCCGGCTCTCCCTCTCTTGTGAACGTCGCCGCCTCCACCGCTCTCACTCTTCTACCGCCGCCGCCTCCACCGACATTGTAAGACCCGATTCCCATTTTTGTTTATAAGTATGTATATGTATTTGTGTATATATATTTATGTGTATATATATGTGTCTGCGTGTATATATATATATATATATATTTGTGTGTGTGTATATATATGACCGTGTATATATTTGTGTGTGTATGTATGTGTGTGTGTGTATATATATATATATATATATATATATATATATATAATCTATATAGATATGTATATGTAATTAGCCTCTGTGTATGTATGTATATATATATTTGTTATTATATAAATATGATAATTACATGTTAATATGTATAAATGTGTTAATTAAATTTTAATATATATAAATTTGGGTGTTAAATTTATATTGTTGATTTTTAGTTAGTAGATAGATAAATTTTAATATTTTAATTATTGGAGTTGAAATTATGAGATATTAAGTCATGAAATCTTAGCTTCACTTTTTAGGAATTGAGAATGGATTTCAAATTAAACTTGGAGTAGTTGATGATGTATGTATTAGATTTTTGAATATGTCGAGGATGAACATTTTGGTTTATTGTGATATGTTGATTATTCCTATAGGTTGGTTAAGTCCAATTTTTAGGGGAGGTTGTGTCAAAAGTTTTGTAAAATTTTGTAAATAAAAAATGAGAATTATAGTTTAAAGTGATTTTCACTATTACAGAATTGACCGTACTAAATAAATATTTACTCAAAACTAATAAAATTTTTTAATTATATCTTCACATATAGGTCATTGATATGGATCGGGGTTGGATGTATGGCAGACGTAATAGACATGAATATGTAAAAGGTGTTGAAGAGTTTATGAAATGTGCGGATGAAAACAAGAGAAAGAAAGGTGAAACAATGATTTTGTGTCCTTGTTACGATTGTAAGAATTTGAGAAAGTTTCGTAGTTTTGATCAAGTGAAGAGTCATTTGATTCGTCGTGGGTTTAAAGAAGGTTATACACGATGAATATGGCATGGTGAGAGTATGCTTCCCAGGACGAGCACTGGTGACGATGTTGGTGATCAGCAGCAGAATAATTCAAGCAATATTTGTGAGAATGATTTGGAAAATGATGAGAATGATATGATAGACGATATGATGCGTGATATACAAGGGGAATACATTGAAAAACCTCATGTATTAGATAACTTGTTCAATGAGTCTGAGAAGCCTTTGTTTTCTGGTTGTAATAAATTCACTAAATTGTCTGTGGTACTAAAATTGTATAACTTGAAAGCAAGCAATAGGTGGAGTGATAAAAGTTTCACGTCATTATTGGGACTGTTACGAGAGATGCTTCCGGAAGATAACGAACTTCCTAATTCAATTTACGAGGCAAAGAAATTGTTGTGCCCGATGGGTATGGAGATTGAGAGGATACATGCATGTCCAAATGATTGTATACTGTATCTAAATGATTACAAGGACTTGCGTCTATGTCCAAAGTGTGGGGTATCACGATATAAACGGAAGAACGTGAATGATAATTGTGGTGATAAGAAAAGCCCTCCGGCAAAGGTGTTATGGTATTTACCTGTAATACCAAGATTTAAACTTTTGTTTGCCAATGCAAAGGATGCAAAGAACTTGCGGTGGCATGCCGACGGGAGAAAAGAAGATGGAAAACTAAGACACGTGGCTGATTCTCCTCAATGGAGGAATATTAATAGGTTGTTTCCCGAGTTTGGGGGCGAAGATAGAAATCTTAGGCTGGGACTATGTACAGATGGGATGAACCCACACGGTAATATGAGTAGTCGACATAGCACTTGGCCGGTTCTTTTGACTATTTACAATCTTCCTCCTTGGTTATGTATGAAGCGCAAGTATATCATGTTATCTTTGTTAATATCAGGACCCAAACAACCGGGTAATGACATAGATGTTTATCTAGCCCCACTAATTGAAGATTTAAAAGTATTGTGGGATGAAGGCGTGTCTGTGTTTGATGCATATACCCAGATGAATTTCACTTTACGTGCTATGATATTTTGCACTGTAAATGATTTTCCAGCTTATGGTAACTTGTCAGGTTATACTAACAAAGGACCTAAAGCATGTCCCATTTGTGAAGAAGACATGATTGATCTTTGGTTGAAAAACTGCAAGAAAAATGTCTTCATGATTCATAGAAGATTTCTCCCTATTGACCACCCTTATCGCAAGAAGAAAAAGCCATTCAATGGAAAAATCGAGGTTCGAACAGCTCGCTTACCATTAACAGGAGGTGAGGTATATGAACGAGTTAAAAATTTTGATGTTTCATTTGGAAAAACTTTTAAACCTCCTCAGAAGAGTCTTTGGAAGAAAAGGTCCATATTCTGGGATCTACCTTATTGGCAACACTTATCTGTAAGGCATTGTCTTGATGTAATGCACGTGGAGAAAAATGTTTGTGATAGCATCATTGGGACATTGTTGAACATTCCAGGAAAGACAAAAGATGGTATTAAAGTCAGGAAGGACATGGTAGAAATGGGGATAAGGGATCAATTAGCACCGCAAGAGTCGGAAAAGCGTACTTATTTACCCCCAGCTTGCTATACTTTGTCGAGAAAAGAGAAAACAAGTTTTTGTGAGTGCCTGCATACTATTAAGGTTCCATCTGGGTACTCATCAAACATTAAAAGTCTTGTCTCGATGAAGGACTTAAAATTGGTTGGTATGAAGTCTCATGATTGTCATGTCGTAATGCAACAATTGTTACCAGTTGCAATTCGAGGCATTCTCCCAAAACATGTTAGACAAGTCATTATAAAACTTTGTTTTTTCTTCAATACAATTTGCAGCAAAGTTATTGATCCGGAGGAGTTGGATGATTTGCAGGCCGATATTGTTATCACTCTATGTCAATTTGAAATGTATTTTCCGCCATCATTTTTTGACGTTATGGTGCACTTACTTGTTCACTTGGTGAGAGAAATTAAGATTTGTGGTCCAGTATTCTTGAGGTATATGTATCCATTTGAGAGATACATGGGTATATTGAAAGGATATGTGAGAAATCGATTTCGACCTGAAGGTAGTATCATTGAAGGTTATGCTGCTGAGGAGGCTATTGAATTTTGTACTGATTACTTGGATGACGTTGAGACTATTGGTGTTCCTAAATCTCGGCATCACAAGCCAAACAGGTATTTTATGTTCTTGATCCTGCCGATACTAAGTGGTCAGTCGTCCTTCAAGGAAAGAGACGCATTGTTGGGATTGGTGATGTAGTAGATGAAGAAGATTATGATCACTTTGATGAAACCCCTCCATTTTCTATCGGTATACAACTGAGTGCAACTTTAGGGGAAGATAACATTGAATCAAATTATATGCGTTGGGATCATGAAGAAGGATTATGGATTGACCGTCGTTCCTGATTATTAATTGTATGAGTTTATTTACACAGTCTTTGCTTTTAACTTTCTTTTACTTTTCATATATGCTCTATACATTTTTAACAATTTCTTTTGTCGTTTTGATAACAATAATTTATTAATACGTTGTTATATGTGCAGGTACGTTAAAAGTAGTCTCAATATAATGGCCGAGTCTTCATCATCTTCAGGTGATCATCGTGCTATCAGTACCAAAAGGACTAGAGGGCCAACAATGTGTAAGAACATGAAGAAGGCCGGTGAAGTGAATGTCATCGAGTTCGATGACAAACACTATGTCGGGTGTTTGGCCCGTATTCACGTTGACATTAACATCAGTGATTGGCACAAGGTTGATTCCGGCCTTAAGGACTTGATGTGGGAAGAAATAAAGGTACTATCACTACATACATGGTTAATAGATAACGTTTCGTAATTTTTTCTTATAACATCGCATATTATATTCGTCTTTCAGAGGGAGTTCAACATCCCCGATGACGCAGCAAAAAAAAGGGTGTTGAAAGTTGCAGGGATGCGATGGAAAGATTTCAAGACTCGGCTGGTTCATGATTATATCACACATGACCACACGAAATACACATCTCCTATGCAACTTTACTCTTTTATAACTGAAGAGCAATGGGACTCGTTTAAGAAAGAACGCCAGACTGATAAATTTAAGGTATATATATTTAATTGTACGCATGTGATTTATTTAGTTGGAAATTAAATACTTGATGTGACAATTTCAGGAAAAAAGTAAGAAAGCCAGGGATGCTCAATTGCGAAACGAGCATCCACATTATATGGGCTCAGCTGGTTATGTGGGGATGAAGCCACAGTGGGTAGTCAGTGACCCACTGTCTTCAAGTTCTTCATGCGACATGATTAGCTCGTCGATTGTAAGTGAGGATCGAAGTTTAGATTGGATTCGAGTTAGGTCGAAGAAGAAACAAGATGGAAGTTATTACATCCCCAACGAGAAAACGAGGGGGGTGTTTGATAAAATTGTAAGTATCATGATTATTTTTTCATAATTTAAATTCAAATTTACTTAAATTTATACTTATATTTATGTTTCATTTTTCTGTTAATAGGTTGAAAAAGCTGAGCAGTCCACGCAGGGGACATTTGTGGCAAGTAGACAGCACGATATTTTAAGTGAAGCCCTTGGTAAGCCGGATCACCCTGGTAGGGTGAGGGGGTATGGCGTCTATGTGACCACGAGGGATGTTTACGGTAAACCTGATGATTACATTAGATGTTCCTATGGGGTTGTCTTAGTAGACGATATTAAGGAGATGATCAGGTCAGAGATGGAGGATAGTATTGCCGAGCGGGTCAGGCATCAGACCATGTCGGAGATGCAGAGTAAATTCGATACTATGCAGAGGGACTACCATAGTATGCAGACTAAATACGATGCTATCCTCCAGCGCCTGGGCTTAAATGTTGAGGCCGAGGTGGATCCACAACCCCGACCACCAACTCGCAGCAGTTGCCACTCCGTGGATCCAGATCCATTTCATGGACTTCAGGTATTTAATGTTATGTTATTTAGAATTTTTAACATTATTTATGTTATTTCAACTGGAAGTTGCTAACATATATGTTCAATGATGTTATACAATAGAAGCCGTCTCCTTGTCGTCTCGCCATTAGTCTTAATGGTGAGAAACAAATAGTAGCGAGCGAGATGGTTTATCCAGCCGGACCCGACACGGTGGTGCATCATCAACCTCTTTGGCCTGATCATGCTAAGGTGTCCATTGACCACATTGTCGATGGTGCAGAAGCGTGTTGTATTCCAGTGCCTTCTCAATACCACACCACAGTGAGGGAAGCTATTGGAAGCTTCTTGCAATGGCTCAAGGAGTTGGTGATTTTTGGAGAGGTACAAACATTTAGTTATATAAAAGATTCTGTCAATATTAATTTCTTTTAAATTTGTATAACTGAAGATGATAAAAATTATCTTGTTGCAGGAAGAGGCACCACAACAGGCAAAAAAATTTAATGAAGGAAAAATACCCCAGAGTTTCGAAATGTCATCCACTCAGCGACCTGCGATTGTTGACGATGAGACGTTGCAACGTCTGGGTGATGATTGTAAAATGTTACACACTCTGGTCATTCAATTGCCTGTTGGTGATGACTTCTACCAGGTACCCGTTGATGCCGCCGTGTTCAACTTTGCATTCGATGATGGTTTTTATGTTACAGTCGGAGACATCACCGACTTGCTTACGATGCAATGGTTGGATACATCAATCTTACAAGTGTTTTCATTGTAAGACTTCTGATCAAAAAGAAAAACTTCAATTTAAATCATTAATTTATTTCTATTTATTGGCATTATTATTTTTTAGGTACCTCCATGAGCTGTGTCAGGAATACGGTATTGAATCGATTGGATTCATGTCTCCGACACACATTGCATCGATTTCAGTAAGAACAAATGCAAATGGTGTTATAAATTACTTGGCCAGCACAATGAAGGCAATGAAAACTAAGAAATTCATTCTAGCACCGTATTTTCAGGAGTAAGACCGTTGATATTCTCTATTTTTTAACCTAATTTGAATGATATGATATTTAAAGTTGTATTTACACGTTCATAATACGTAGGAATCACTGGATGTTGCTAGTTATTTCTCCTGAGAAGAATACGGTGTACTTCTTAGATTCAGCTGCTGCATCTAAGCGTGACTTGGATATCAAGCCGATATTGAACACGTAAGTTAGGAAACTTTTAATGAAATAATTGTGAAGTTGTGGTGAAATTGATTGTGGAGTTGTGATTGTTGAGAAGTTGATAGTTTTGAATAGCAGGGTCCCCCTACAGGTTGGATAAGTTCAATTTATAGGGGAAACTCTGCCAAATTTTTTGTAAGATGTTTGAGTCTTAATTTTTTTGTAACTTGTTGATATAATTTATTGAAATTTTAGGGCTTTCAAAACGTATTGGACAGTTGGAGGCATGAGGACAAAATCCAATACAACGTGGAAAAACGTAAAAGTATGAAAACACGGATTTAAACTTTTTTAAAAATCTTTGAATTATTTCTATATTTTATTTAGTTTGATTATTAATATTGTTATTTTTCAATGTGAATATTTCAGTGTCCTCAACAACCTGGAGGGTCTGAGTGTGGCTACTACGTTATGAGAAATATGTATGAGATAGTCACAGAACACTTTCAACTTACTTCGTTAGAAAATGTATAAGTCATTGAAAATGAGAATTTTAATAATGACTTTATATTTTATGAGAAAATAACTAATAATTCATTTTGATTGTTTGTAGGCATTTAAAGAATATTATTCAACGGAGGAAGTAATCGAGATTCAAAACTTATGGGCAAAATACTTCGTTCATAGGTTTGTGTAAATCGAAGCGTAATCAAAACTTGCACTTACATATATATTTAATTTGTATCATAAATTAACAATTTGTAAGTATAATTTTTGTTAATTTAATTTTATTACGTATATATCGATTATATATATTTATTTGGTGATGCGCATGTTCAGGTTATCGCAGACCACGTCCTGGTCACTGCAGGTCACGACCTGCAGTGGCCTGGGTCATTTCAAGTCACGTCCAGGTGATTGCAGGCCACGACGTGCAGTGACTTGGGTCATTGCAGGCCACGACGTGCAGTGGCCTGAGTCATTGCAGGTCACTGCAGGTTACGACATGCAGTGGCCTGGGTCATTGCAGGCTACGTCCAGGTCACTGCAGGCCACGACGTGCAGTGGCCTGGTCATTGCAGGCTACGTCCAGGTCACTGCAGGGCACGACGTGCAGTGGCCTGGGTCATGTAATATATATTCAAAAAAAAAAAAAAAAAAGTTTAGGCGTCGGTTCTAAAGATAAAACCGACGCCTAAAGCTGTTTTGGGCGTCGGTTCAAAAATTAAAACCGACGCCCAAAACCGACTTTGGGCGTCGGTTTTAACCAGAAACCGACGCCCAAAGTGTATTTTTTTTTTTTTTTTTTTTTTTTTTAGGCGTCGGTTTTAAACTAGAACCGACGCCCAAAGCTGACTTTGCGCGTCGGTTTGCAACCGACGCCTAAAGTCGAGACTTTACGCGTCTGTGTCATATGCGTCGCCGCTACAACCGACGCGTATTCCGTTTTCGAACCGACGCGAATTCCTATTTCTGTACTGGTGAGGTGAAGTGAATGTTAAATATATTAAGAAAAGAAAAATACAGATAATTGAAAATAAAATAAAGTGGGGAAGATTTCTATTAATCAAATGAAAAGCACTTTACCATGCCAATCCCGAAACGTGATTCGCTGACACAATAAATACATATTTTTGGACAAAATTAGAAAATGGGGGTTTACTAGTGGGTGGTTGGAAGAAGTCGTTGATTTTTTTCTAGACGGAATTAATGGGGTTGGGAGAAGTTTTTTTATTTTTTCCAAGAATCATGCTACTTGTAATTAGAGGTTGACATAATACATATATGATGCAATCTTATCACTTTACACATAACATCAATTTCTAAATCAACATATACAATCTCCCCACCTCATTTTTTATCATCTTTCTTACCTACAAGTACAAATATTATTTTTGTCAAAAAAAAAAAGTACAAATATTATTAATCTTTTTCCACATGTATCAATATTTACACTCATAATATTACATCAAACATGATATATCATTAAAAAATTACTAAATTTGCATTTACAAAGAAAATAATATCTCATAAGAATTATTGAAATCAACGATTAATTATTTCTTAAATATTTAAATTGACATTTATTATTCAAATAAATTTTTAATAATTTGATTATTTATGTTGTCCTATAAATTTTAATAATTATTTAGAATATTATTTTTTATGCTCTTTGTGTTTGTATTAATTATATATAAGTATTAAAAAAATACGAATATTTATTATTGCGGATAATAACTTTTGTATATCGTATAGAATTAACGGGGGTTGGTGGATTTACCATCATTGGTGGAGGGGTGACTTTTTTTTTTTTCAATGGCAAATTTAGAGTGGCCTGGGGTTGGAAGAGATAATGGAAGAAAGAAATTGTTGGCACACCACAACTTTTGTATTTGATTAAGACTATAAATATAAAATTAATGTGGTGCATTTATAAAATATAAAATTTACATTTCCACTAATCATGGGATCCACATCATTGTGCCAAAAAATTTCATCATTTGATATGCATTTTTATTAGTGCTGGTATCGAGTAACTTCTTATCGTATGAGTTTTTTTTTTTTTATCAAACTTTTTCCTGAAACAATCAGGGATGCTTCATTACGAGATTTAGGTTGTTAAAATGTTTGAAATTTGTAAGTGTCAACTATAAATAATAATAAATTATATTATTAAATTAGAAATTTAACTTATTAAGGGTATATTCTATAAATATACCTCTTTTTTTTTTTTTTTTAACATAACCAAGTACAATATAAATCCCAATCCATTCCCCCATGAGTCGAACCCAGGCTGTGAACCTGGTACCCCACTTGGGCAACCCCTTGCTCCCTATAAACATACTTATGTTTCTATTTTGGAGAGTAATTAGTGTTTAAAAATAATCTACAAGAAACTCTCTATTATAACCTTTTAAAATAAGTAGTGGATTGGAGAGTCAAACATGCTATCTATTCTTACTTTATAACTAGTATTTTAATGTGCGATACACGGAATATGATATCCGCAATATCGATTTGAATAAGTATTCGTAAATTCAAGACAAACACAAAGACATAAAAAATAATATTCTATTACAAAAATTAAAAAAAAAAAAAAACATAAATAATCCATCCAAATTATTAAAAAGTTTCTTTGAATAATAAATCTCAATTTAAATATTTAAATAATAAATGAACAATGATTTCAATAATTTTTATGAGTTATTAATTTATTATTTACCTCATTAAAAATGCAAATTTAATATTTTTTCTGAATGGTATATCATATTTGGTGTAATATTATGTGTATGAATATTGATACATTAGAAGATATCAGAACACTTCTCATAACTTTTGTATTTACCTTTCGTATTTAATCTTTTTTTTTTTTTCAATTTTAATTCAAAAACATCAATCATAATAATTATTAAAGTGTGTTTAATCTTAATCCACTAAATATTTGTATTTAACCAATACAATTGTACTTTTATTCACAAAAATCAAGTAATTAAAATAATAATTACGAAGATCTCGCAATTGTCATGATATAGGCAACCTACATTGGAGATCAAGAAATTTTACTAAAAAATCTTATATAATATAATCTTTATGCGATTATTAAAATTAAGCACGATTAAAAGAATATCAATCAATTTTTTTTATCATAATATTATTATTTATTAATATTTTTAACTAAAAAGAAAATCAAAACATCAAAGCTTCAGTATTAGCCTTTATTCGATAACTTTGTATATAAATTTATTTATAAACAATACATATTTTCAACTCACATTTTAATGACACATGTTTCTCGAAATCACTTTTCAACGTATTTTACTTCTATTTATAAACAAAAACATAGTTGTAGAACATAGGTTTAATTTGTTAAAATAGTTAATAATAATATAAAATATATATTATAGAAAATATGATTAAATTTTAAGGATAACAAATGATTTAATTATTAATGATTAAAACATAATTCTAATATTGATAACAACACATATGAGAACAACATATGAATAAATATGAATAATTAAATAATAATTTTAATACAGATAGTTTTATGCATTGATTGAATTTATTCAATATTAGCTTAAATAATAAAAACATACAAATAACAATAATATCAATTATTTAATTTAATACTATTAACTAAAAATAAAAATAAAATGACACGAGATTAACTATGTAATTTTGATCATACTAAATATGATACTAAATCGATACATAATTTATATTATAAAAAATATTAGTAATATAACAAACATATACAAATTCCAAGAGAACAATAATTTGCAAACATATATATATACTGAGACTGTTCATTTTTTCGCAGCATAGAAAACATGTAATTTTTAAAGAAATAAAATAATTTTATAGTCTCAGTATTATTTACAAGGATTCAAATGAAGTGAAATTGAAAGAGTCAAGTGAAGTACTTAAATATGTCGAACTACCTAGAATATACTTACGACTGCATAGGCAAAATGTCATGCGACCGTGCGATTATTTCGGCAGAAGGTCAAAAAAAATTCCTGTTTTGACTTTCAAATCCGTTTTTAACCCCGAATTACTTCATGATCTATGCTATGCTCTACCAAATATCATCTTCATGATCTAATTAAAATTTTAAAACCAAAAACATATCTAAACATACAAAATTGTAAAACGTGCAAACTAAAAAGTCAACAAGCAATATAACTTAAACACGTAACCAATCATGCATGTATTTAAAATAAAATAATGAAATTAGGTTGTCTTTCAATGAGAGCTCCGTTTATATTCTGGGCAGTTCGGCAGATTTTCTCTCCCCAATGCGATGAATTGAAATTTCTATTTGCATTATCGATAAGAATTCATAAAATTTAATGATTATACATAATCTGCACAAATACAAAAAATATAAAAATAATTTTCTATTACAATAAGGCTGCGTTTGATAGTAAGGGTGGAATTTAGGTGGAAAGAAAATGAATTCCTAGAATTCAATTCCTGGGAATTTGAAGTTTAATGTATTTGATTGGTTTAATTTTCTAGGTGGAAAAAGTAGGGAATTTTCCAACTTTTGTTGTTTGATTGACATTATTTTCCATGAAAAGTAAAGTAAAATTTATCTATTTTAATTAAAAAAAAAATTCCTTACATTTGTACTTAATAATAATAATGTTAATTTTTAGAAAAAAAATAAATTAATTAACAATAACAAAAATGATCAAACGTAACGAAAATGGTATAAGATTTTCCATGGAAAATAAAACCTCCTCCCCCCCCCCCCCCCCCCGGGAAAACGAATTCATCCAAAATAAGGAAAATACCGGATTTCGAGGCAAGTGGAAAAATGAATTCCATGGAAAACTTAGGCAACCAAACAGCGCAAAGTTGGAAAATCACGTGGAAAACCATATTTTCCCTGGAAAATCTCGCATATCAAAAACACTATAATTATTAAAATTTAAAAACATAACTAATTCAAATTCTCGCAAACTTCATTGAATGATAAATGTCAATTTATATATTTAAAAAAATATAGGACTATTGATTTCAATAATTTTTATAAGTTACTATTAATTTTATCGAAAATGCAAATCTTGTATTTTTTTAATTGTATATCATATTTGATATAATATTATGAGTAAAAATATTGATACTTGTTCAGGGTATTAATATATTTATTATAACTTCTGCATTTTCCACACATATTTAACGTTGTTCTTAATTTTCGTTCAAAAACACCAATCACAATAATTATAAATATGTGTTTAATCTAATCAAATATACAACAATTAAGAATTGCTTGACTATTGACAAATAAAAAAATATATTAAACAAAATATAAAGAAAATCAATAAATATTTCTTAAAAATATGAAGAGTTAAAATAGAGATCATCAATGAAGTGTATAAAAATCTACTCTTTAAATTCAAAATATATTCTCTATTATAGTATATAATATGCCCCTATTTGATGAGAATTAAAATCAAGATTTTAGTAGATTTTGATAATAGTTCACGGAATGTGTGGTTGAAAAGTTCTAAGTCATATGAAATGTTTGATTAATAATAATTATTGATTTTGACTTGATTAAAATCTAGATTTTAACTTTCAGCAAAAGGGGAGAATCTTATTTATAAATTTATAATAGAGTGTTGGGGTTTTTTTGTTTAGCAATTTAATAAAAGTAAAATGAATCACGCATAAAATGAACACAAATACAAAGGATTTAGTGACCCAATTCAACAAAAAATTGGCTACATTTGGGGGCTCAGGGATTGGCCAATACATTATAAAAACATCGCTGTCCAAAGAGAATTGAATACAAAAAACCAGATCGGATCTAATAGGTTTTAGTCACAGATCTGTAAAGATATCATAAAACCATAACCAACACTTAGACTATACAAATAGCCCTCAACTCTGATAAACAACAAACTTGCCAGATACAAGCCTCAAGATTACTATAGCACAGTTATTTTACAAGGTGTATACAAAACCTAACTTAGAACATTAACAGAAAACGATGAAGAAGAAAGAAGAAAGTCTTATACGTTTTTAGAAAGAGCCAAAATGAATGATCCAGAAAAATTAGATGAAAAGTACTGTCTTAATAGGCTTATCGGCCTAAGGATGACGATCAGTCATTGATCACAAATGGGCACCCAAGATTAGAGTAAACTAGCACAATCCTGTCAAATTAGTCTGAATGCCCTTTTCATTAGGATTTCCTTTCATTATATAGAAGCAAACGTACATATAAGGTAAGTATAATCCCTATTTACAGCCTAATGATATGCTAGCTAGAATTGAAAGTATTCCTAAAATATTGCAAATCAAATATGGAATAATATAATTTATCCTAAATTAAGCATCTAATATCCCAGCTCAAATTGATGCTGGTAGGTTAATAAGCATCAATTTGTCAATCAAGAACTGAAGTCGATGATGAGAAAGAGCTTTAGTTAAGATGTCTGCAATCTGATATTCAGTAGAAATGATAGGAAGGGTGATAACTTTTTCAAAGGCCCGTTACATGGAATGACAATCAATCTCAATATGTTTTGTGCATTTATGGAAAACTAGATTAGTAATTATTTGAATAGCACTGGCATTGTCAGCATGAAGAGGAGGGGAACGGAGCTAAGTGAAGCCAGGTTCTCCCAATAACCCATGAAGCCATGTGATCCCATAGCAAACTAGAGATATAGCACGTACTCAAACTCAGTGGAGGACTTGAAACAACCAACTGGAGGTTTCCACGAGGACCATCTAATCCATCTCAGCATTAGTCATTATTTGTGAAACATGACTTAACCTTCAATCTTCACCTTGTTTCTCAAATACATCTCTTCTTTAAGTGTGCAGGTGTGTTCATTAAATGAATTATCCATCATCATCGCCCAGAACCTAAAAATAAATTAACCATTATCAATATGGAGTTTAGCTGAGCATGATTTAAATTTACAAATAGAAAGAACCTTTGTGCCCATGTCACATGGGTTTTCATCAGTGCTAATTTTTTCAAGAATAACTTCTCCTGAAGCTATCTTTTCTCTAATAAAATGATACTTAACCTCAGTGTGCTTAGATCTCTCATGATAGACAGGATTTTTACAAAGTAAAAATGCACTTTGACTATCAGTATAGAGAGTTGCAGTATCATGCAAAAAATTCAACTCATGCAAAATGTTTTTTTAACCAGATATATTCTTTTAAAGTTTCAATAATTGCAACATATTCAGTCTCAGTACTAGATAATGTTACGATGGGTCTGTAATTGAGATTTCTATGTAATGCAGTTATCACCAAGTGTATAAAAATAAGAAGTGGTGAATTTTCTTTGATCTTTGTGACAGCAAAGTCAGCATCCACATAACCTTTTAAAGTTAGTTCATTAGACATTTTTTATACACGATGCCTATTTGGGTAGTACCAGCTATGTACTTAAGACTATGACATTAGCATATGGTATATTTTTCATTTATTTCAGTTCTTCTTCATTCTTAGGTGAGTGAACAATAGATAAATTCATATGAGCAGCTAATGGGACATTAACAGATTTAGCATTATTCATGCCAAACTTGGTTATAACCTTCTCTAAATAGGTATGCCACTATGTTTTGTTACAGTTTAGCCAATTCTCATGTTTGTTCCTAGTAATAACCATGCCTAGGATTTTATATGCAGTTCCTAAATCTTTCATGTCAAACTCAGATTTCAAAAGGTGCTTGCTTCATTTTGATAATTTTCCCTTTATCACATATAGTCAATAACATATCATCAACATATAGAAGTAAGTAAACCTCACATCTAGGTTTCATTTTATTAAAGTAAAGGCAAGCGTCAAAATTGCTTTTTTTAAAGCACTTTTTAAAACATATGAATCAAAACACTTATACCACTGCCTAAGAATTTATTTCAAACCGTACAGAGATTTCTCTAGTTTACACACAAAGTCAGCCGTATGTTTTACTTCAAAACCTTGAGGTTAACTCATATATATGTCATCTTCCAGGTCACCAAGATAGAAGGTTGTTTTAACATCTAGTAGTTCAAGTTCTAAACTGAATTGGACAACTAGTGCCAGAATCAACCCGATTGTCTTTTATTTAATCAACCCATTTCCTTTGAGTAAAACCTTTGGAAACGAATCTGGCTTTGTATCTCAAAGGGTCAGAAGAATTTAGACCCTCTTTCAATTCATAGATCCATTTCCATTGCACAACCCTTTGGCCTTTTGGTATTTTAACAAGATTCTAAGTTTATTATCATAAAAGGTTTTCATTTCCTCTTCCATGGTATGTTTCCAGTTTACAGATTTAGGGTCATTCATAGCTTCTTCGAAAGTAAAAGGTTCTAAAAGTTCAATAACTTCATCTGAAACTAAGAACAAATCGTTTTTAAGTTTAGAGACTCATATCTGGGATTAGGTCTCATATGTCTTCTCTCTTTGTCTCTTACAAGTTGGTAGTTTTGTATGGTTGTGCCGGTGACAAGGTTATCAAGATTTTCAAGTTGTGTCTCAGTTGGTATTTCTTTTGTAGGTACTTCTTCATGACCTGTGCCATCTCCACATTCCAAGGAAATGGCAATGTCATCATTTTTAAGTTCAGGTAAATTGAATTTAGTTGACTTCACCTCAGTCTGAAATTTCCTTCTTTCAATTTCTCTATTAATTTAGACATGGCATATCAGATTCATTGAATACCACGCCTCCGCATTTAATTTTTTTAATGCCATGGACCCGTAATACCCACAACCTATACTCCTTGACACCTTCTGGGTATCCTAGCATAACACATTTTATAGTTCTTGAGTCTAATTTTCCCTTAGTTTGGTGTGCATATGTAGCACATCCAAACACCCTTATATGTGCCAAGCTTGGTGGCTTTCCTGTCCAAAGTTCTTGTGGTGTTTTAAAGTCAATAGAACTTGATGGGGATCCATTAACCAAGTAAGCTGCTTCTAAATTAGCCTCACCCCAGAAACCTTTTGGAAGTTTTGAGCTGATCAACGTGCATCTTACGTTATTTATGAGAGTCTTGTTCATTCTCTCGACAACAACATACTGCTGGAGGTATACTTAACAGTCATATACCTAGTTATCCATTTATGCTTACAAAAGTTATCAAACTATATGTTACAAAACTCAAGATTATTGTCTATTCTTACAGTTTTAAAACTTTTTCAGTTTGATTTTCAACCATATTAAGCCAGGTTTTAAATCTCAGGAAACTTTCAGATTTAGCCTTTAAAAGATAAATCCAAACCTTTCTAGAATAGTCATCATATTTTCTTCTCTATGATTATGTTTGAGTTCTTTTTTCACTTCTAATACCCTAAATTATAGTGCATCTATCACAATAGCCTGAGTTAGTTTATCTCTGGAGTATTTTATAGCTTTTCTGATATCTTTATATGGCTCAAACAGTGAGTTCAGTAAAATAACAGCAAGATTCTCATCATCAAATTTCTTCTAATTGTGAAATAAACTCTTCACAATAATACTAAAGTTGCTAAGTTGTTATCTAAATCCTTTTCGAAATTCATTTTGAAACTGAATAGTTTTTCTAACAAATAAATTTTATGTGGTAAATTCTTGGTTAGAAACATAGTATTAAGGGTTGTCCACATAGCCCAAGCAGTTTTAGCCACATCAACTTGTTTAACTATACGATTAGACAAATGTAGGATAATATATAATTGAATGCTATTTCATTCATTTCTTCAATTTCAGATGGTTTAGCTTTCAATGCATCAAAAAATGTTTCAGGGTCATCAAGAGCTTTTGCAACTCTTTATTGGACTAAAATACCCCTTATTTTCTGCTTCCATATCAAATAGTCCCCATTTCCATCGAATTGTGTTAATTCGACCCTCGAACCCATGACGGATTCTGTAAAAAGGGTGGGCAGTATACGAGGTCATTTGAAGTCTTTAAAGAATTCCAAATGCACATAAAATGTTTTTTTTAAATCTTTTCTCAATTTCAGATTTAAAAAAAATGAAATTAATCTGACAAACAGAAACAATTTATTCTTAGTCAAAAATATCTTTTCACGAAAGAATATTAAAGAATACAGTTCAGAAACAAATTTCAGTCAAGAATGCAAACTCAAAGCAAATCACAATTATTAAACTGGAAGAAGTATCCTAAAAGGGCATGATTGTGTACTCATCAGAATATCACGTTTACAGTTACAAACAAAAAATATTGTTTAGATCTCACCTGATAACTATAGATCAGTTGTTTTACCACTTTGTACCAGTTTACCACCAGTGAATCTTTTGTATAAAAAAATTTATTCAAGAAAAACAGTTTTAAGAAACACTTTACAAACCTAGAACTCCTAGAAAGATAAAATGAATCAAGCATAAAACGAATACAAACATAAAGGATTTGGTGACCTAGTTCAGCAAAAAATTGCCTACGTTTGGGGGGCTCAGAGATCAGCCTAATACACTATAAACACCCTTCCGTCCAGAGAGAATAGAGTACAAGAAATCAAATCAGATCCAACAAATTTTAGTCACAGATGTTTGAAGATCTCATAAAACTAGAACCACCAACTATAAACTATACAAATAGCCATCAAATCTCATAAACAACAAACTGGCCAAATTACAAGTCTCAAGATTATTGTAACACGACACTTTTACAAGGTGAATATGTATATAGAACCTAACTTAGAAGATCAAAAGAAAACGAACAAGAAGAAAGATGAAAGTTTTAGACAAGGATTAGAATAAACTAGCGCAATCTGTGTGCTCAAGAAATAGCCAATTGGAGGGTGCTGGGGGCCATCCAGTCCATCTCTGCATTAGTTTTTGTTGACCACAAAATCCGGCTGGACCTTGGACCAACACGTCTCAGCTCCTCCCTCTTGAACACGTAGATCTCCTGCTCATTGTGACAAATAATCAGTTTGCAAAGGGGGCCGAGGTGGCTCCCGTTTGCACTCCGATACCAAATTCAGTGCTCATTTGAAGCAAATATAAATTGAGTGCAGGAAAAATAAGTGTGTAAAAGAGAGAAAATGGAGTGTGAGAGTAAAATATTCAGTTAAGAGTATGAAAATGCTAACCCTTTATTAGGTGGAAGGAGTGTTCTATTTATAGGGGAAGTTATAATTTTGGATGGCGACATGTGGTGGACTTTACACGTGTATTTACCCTAGCTGTTGGAGAGGAGGATCTTACTTTTTGGCAGTAATCATTACTACGTTTGGTAGGGGATGGGCGCCTGTTACTTTTTTATAGAGGTTGCGTCACATTTCTGACTCCATCCATTGTCTCATCACTCATCTGAGGTATCACCATAGAGCACCACGGCTAAACATAAAACACATCGGCTAGACATAAATCAGTTCGGCTAGAGAAGTTCATGTACTGTTCCACCTTGGCAGTTGGCCCAAGGTGATATCCGAAGCTTTAGTCATGGGCCAAGGTCCATTTGGCCTCTATTAGGCCCTCACTGGTGGTTCACTGTACTCCATTTTGGGCACGGTCTCAACACTAGTCCCTCAAATCCGATGTGGTCATTTATGGGCGGATCAAATTTTTCATAGGTTCGAAGCACCAAGCTTGTTTAGATAACGTTCTGCTATTAGACAGCCATAGGATTGCAGTTTTGCCCTAATTTTGTTATCTGTTATACCCAGCATTTTATAATTGCTCTGCCATCCATCGGCTGGGAATCATTGTATAGAGCTGTTCTTTAGGGGAGGCTCAGATTCAAGGTAAAGTCGACCTCCCACTCCTGCTTTCCCTCCCAGACCAAAGTTGGGATTATACTAGCATATCTCTTAGGCGGCGCATTTAATATAAGGAGGCTGCTGATATTGGTTCCCAAGAAATATGAAGGGGCCGGGGGGTGACATCTTGCCGTGCGTGGCAAACACTTTGGTAACTGAATGGTTTCTTCCCTTCCTCCGACAGCTGGCGCTTTGATTATCCATCCCCCCAATAGACGCGGGTTACCCGCATCAATCATGCGGCTCAAAAACCAAGGGTTTTGGATTATTGGGTTCCCTATAAAGCCCCCTTCTTCCCATCATTTCTCCTTTACCGTTTTTTAAGAATTTTTGTAGTAACTCTTTCGCAAGAAGTTGTAGCACCTTTTCCTTTCTTGCAAGTATTTCAGCATCTCTTCGAGGGTTTTCCACCCAACAAACCGTCTCTACCGTTCAACATCTTCCATTGGCGTGTTTTTCACTTCGAGCGCACAACCTCGAACGTTCGTTTTTTTTCTTTTAAAGGTAAATTTCTTTTCCTTTGCATGTGCAAAACTTTTTCATTTCTAATCTTCAAGTGTGGGTTTGAAAATTTTTGTTTTGCATTTTGTTTTCCTCTTGGTGAGTCTGGCCTATTTTTAAGAAAAAAATGGAAAGAGTTGGGGGAACGGGTTCACAGGAAATGTTGGCAATGGCGGTTCCTGTCAGAGGTTTCTGCCCATTGTCTTTATCGTTTTTTAGTTCCCGCTTCTTTAAGGAGCAGATTAAGAGGAGGAATAGGAAATGCAGTGGTATAATTTATTTAGATGAGTCTGACAGCGAAGAAGAGAAGAACCAGACCTACATGGCTCATCTGTCATCCGACGAAGAGGCCTCTTTGCGGGAGCTTCGAAGCAAGCGGGATAGGGACTTGGAGAGAGGAGAGACAGTGGGCTCTTCTTCTAGTCATCAGGACCTTGGCCTAAGTATTAGGGCCCCATTTAGGGCACATAGGGAAGAGTTAGGGCTATCTGAGGAGGAAATAGCCCAGGTTGAAGGTTGGGTGGACCTGGTGAATAAAGTGTCAGGATATCAAGTGGACCCTGATCCGAACCCAGAATCTTGGGAAAGCAATGAGATTGCCATGGAAATCTGAGGCGTTGATTTGGCGGGAGCATTGGCGAAATTCAGGATACCAGAAGGGGTTCAATTGGTGCACCCTACGCCTTCTTTCCGACCCTGTAGCCCTCCCCCAGGTCAAGTGGGTGTATGCTATGATACTTTATCATGTCGGATGAGGCTGCCCCTGCACCCCTTTTTCAGGGCACTGCTTAGGAGTTACAATATATGCCCCTACCAGTTGGCCCCTAACTTCTGGATGCAGGCCGTGGGTACTTGGCTGGTGTGGCAAGAGGTCAACCTTGACTACCCCATCTAGTTGCACATTATCCACACCTTATATACCCTGAAGAAGTCAGTTAGAAGGGATAAGGATGTGAGGTCGGATGTCAAGGACTGGTACTACTTGTCCCCCAGAGGCTCATATCCTCCTATTATCACTGGTCATCCCACTTCAATAAAGAACTGTAGGAACCAGTGGTTCTAGGTTGCGGGGGAGTGGCAGAGCTCGCCTTTGGACCCCAGTCCGGAAATCACCGTTCCCCGAACTCTTTCCTCACCTAATGAGTCTTGTATTTGCTTTCGCATCCCTAAGTGTCGTGTGTCATTCACTTTTCATTTTTGTCCATCTCTCTTTATCTGTTTTCACACGTTATTGGCTTATGACAGGGGACACTTTTGCTTGTCTTCTCTCCGACGCAGATTTAGCGGCAGTGC
Source organism: Ligustrum vulgare (assembly GCA_963555705.1). Classification (NCBI taxonomy): domain Eukaryota; kingdom Viridiplantae; phylum Streptophyta; class Magnoliopsida; order Lamiales; family Oleaceae; genus Ligustrum; species Ligustrum vulgare. The sequence goes on along the minus strand of OY743169.1, from coordinate 55,396,735 downwards.
GGCGAGTGTTCGCTTATCGGGGCATTTTTCAGGAGGTCATTCAACAGAACAAGCTTTTTGTCAAGCACGACCTTATGCGAGCTACGAGTGAGTTTGTTTTCTTACTTCCTTCCTAGCTTATGCTTCAATCACTCATAGCCTTATTCTTCTCTCTTTCTTGCCAGGTTCCAAGGACTTCCCGAAGATTTCCTTGAAGGGCCTTATGACCAAGAATATCCCTCCTGCCCTTCGCCACGGCAACGAGATTGAGAGGAGGCAGAAAGCAGTGCTTCCTAATCTGCAAGTAGGGGTGGCAAAGGGGGTATCCGAAGTGTCCACTGCCCAACTTGAAGGTCCCCTTCCCGCATTGCTGCTACCACCCAGTCTGTTGCCGGTAGGCCCCCAACAGCCTAGCTTGGAAAAAGAGGCTGAACCCAGGAGGGTCACAACAACGGGGAAGGGAAAGAGGTCAGATATGGGTGGCTCTAAGAGAGAAAGGGAGTCTAAGAATGTCTCGGGCCATCTCCCCTATCCGAGGATATCTCCGAGCCTATATCCGAGGAGGAACCTGCCCCCTTGAAGAGGCTCAGGAGGGGGAAGGATACCACCTCTGCTCCTCCGCCACCAGAGACCTAAGACTTGGAGGACGAGCCTTCTATGTCTATCCCAAGCCTGGCTTATGAAGTGACACCTGCGGGGGTAGAAGAGCTCAAACAGATTAAAGCCAGTGTCCTCCCCAAGGACGTCACCTTCAATCCCACTTTGTTTGACTCCCCCAACTCTCCTCCTGCCAGGGCTGCTTTGGTCACCGAGCAATTTTGGACACATGGCTGGTCTGCCTTCTGTTCCAGTGCCACTCCATTCCGGAAGCTACTTGCTGCCAAAGCTATGAATGCTAGAGCACTGACCCTTATTGATGAGGTGGAATCTTCAGTGGAGGAGGCACAGCGAGACAAGAAAGATGCTGAGACTGCACTCCATCATGCGGACAACATGCTGAAGGAGATTAATGATCTTAAAACTCAACTATCCATAGCCCGCAAATCTTCCTCAGAGGAGAGGGCTCACGCAAAGCGCCTCCAAGAAGATAACGAGAAACTGAAGCATGACCTCCGGGCCTCTGAGTTAGATGTGGTGACTCTGTGCAAGAAGCTTGACGACTCCAACCGTACGCAGTTCATCACAGCTGAAGCCTTAGCAGAAGCCAACTTCACGTAGGCCAAGCTGAAAGCTGAGGTGGCAGAAGTCACCTCTAAGCTACAAGGGGAGGTAGAGGCTAGGAAGAAGGCTGAGGAGGATTATGCCTCCCTGGAGAAACGTATTGACTCCAGAATTGCTGAGGCCTTGGAGCGTACTATTGCAGCCAAGGTGAAGGAGGTTTTGGGGGCCAAAGTGTCGAAGGCAGTTCAGAATTTCAAGGATACTTTTGAAGAGACCCCTGAGTATGAAGCTATGCAGAGGGTTTTTGGGAACATTGGGGCTAGGATGGCCCTGTGAGATGTAAAAGAGGCTTTCCCAGATTTGGACATTTTCTAAATCGAGGCCTTATATCCAGAGCCACAAGATTTAGAGGAAGATCCTCCTACTGATGTTCCCTCTAACTCCTGTCAGATCGTACCAGGCAGAGACTCTGCCAAAGACCCCCCCCCCCCACCCAATGAATGTGGCAATAGAGTGTGGTTGCAGCTAGTTAGCTTTTAGTTTATTTCTCGAATTTTAAATCGTAAATGTAATGACCCTTTGAATTGTAAATACTTTGAATTGTAAACGTAATGATTTATTTAGCTCAATGTTTTGATCATTTTGCGAAGTTTGACAGTTGTGTACTCAAGTTTTGGTTTGTACAACGTCATTTGTTTAAGTGTGAATGCTTCTAAACGCAAGCGCCTTCTAAACGCATTGATAGTCCATCAGATCTAAGTAGCTTAAGGCATTCATGTTTACTGGTTAGATCTGATTTTGACAAACATTTGAATATATTTGAATTATACTTCGTAACACCTGCGATTCTCCCTCCTTACGATTGTTAGTTTGAACAAGCTCCTACTGATGATGTTAATACGTTCAACCAATACGCAGTGATCGTAGTACGGGCTTATACGAGTCCCTTGTTTTAAAAAAGTTCAAGTATAATGGATTTGTACTCTCCTATAAAAAAAAATTTAGGCATTTTTAATATCCGCCATGTTTACCGAATAGCACTTGATGCAATCCTCAACGTAACTCACTTCAAATTTTCATTAAATTACATGGAGACGTTGTAATCATCGAAGAATTCCATTTTATTGAAAAATAACGACGAAGGTGATCCGTGTTCCAAGGATTACACAGAGGTACCCCATATAGGTCTTCGATCATGTACGTACTGGGTACCACCTCGGCGGTGACTTTGTAAGGGCTTTCCCAATTAGAACCTAAAGTCCCTACTCCTGGTTCTTGAGTAGAAGGAAGGACCTTTTTAAGGACTAAATTCCCAATGTTAAAGTGCCGACCCTTTACCCTTTTGTTGTAGTGGCGGGTCATTTTTTCTTAGTACTTGGCCATTACTATTTGAGAGTCACTCCGTTTTTCCAGGACGAAATCCAAGTTTGTCCTTTGTGCTTCTTCGTTTCCTGCCTCGTCATAATGGATTTGACGAAGAGAAGGTACCCCAATTTTAACTGGACATACTGCCTCGGATCCATACGCCAGGGAGAAAGACGTTTCACCAGTGGGGGTGTGCGAGGTGGTCCGAAATGCCCATAATACTTGTGGGAGTTCATCTACCCATGCGCCTTTTTTGGATTCCAACTTTCTATTTAGGGTGTTTTTTATGGTCTTGTTCACGGCTTCTACCCTGCCCATTGGCTTGTGGATGATGCGGGGAGGAAAATAATTTCTTAATTCCCAAATCTTCGCACAATTCATAAATGCTTCTGTTTTTGAACTGTTTTGCATTATCACTAACTAACGAGTGCGGTATTCTAAATCTGCATATAATATTCTTCCAGATGAACTTGGTGGTGTTGGCCTCGGTAATCCTCATCAAGGGTTCCACCTCGACCCCACTTGGTGAAGTAGTCAATTGCCACTATTGCAAAACAATTGTTACCAGTACCTCTGGGCATAGGACTAATAATGTCAATCCCCCACTTCGTGAAAGGCCAAGGGCTAGTTACCACAGTCAATTTGTGACGTGGCTGATGCGGTATGGTTGCATGCCTCTGACATTTATCGCACTTGTGGACGAAGTTATGGGAATCCTTTCGCATAGTTGGCCAAAAATATCCCTATTTGAGGGCTTTCCGAGCCAGCGATAGCGCCCCAGCGTGGTTTTCGCATATGCCCTCATGGATTTCTTTCATTACATACTGTCCTTCCTCCGGTCCAACACATCGTAACAAAGGAGAGGTGTAACTCCGTTTATAAAGCAGATCATCCAAGAGTACAAAATTTGCGGCATATCTTTGCAATTTCCGAGCTGCTTCCAGCTCGTCTAGTATTTTGATGCTTCAAGTATGCAAGTATAGGACTTATCCATGATCCTTCTTCTTCTATTGCCAAAATTTCTGTTCCTGGCTCAATGGAAGAGGTCGGAAAATGCTCAATTGGAACCATAGTGTGGAGCTCGAAATCATTACTGCTTGCTAGTTTAGATAAAGCATCTGCATAGGAATTCGCAGTTCTGGGAATATGATGTAACTCTATTTTTTCGAAATACACGGCTAAATCATTCACTTTCTTCAAGTAGGCAACCATGGCCGGCTCTTTGGCAGAAAACTGTCCGTTAAACTGGCTTACAACAAGCTGCGAGTCACTATTTTCCACTACAAACTTAATCTTTAGAGCTTTCGCAAGCCTTAGTCCAGCTAAGAGCGCCTCGTACTCTGCAACACTGTTTGAGGCTTTAAAGTTGAGACGGATCGCACTGTGCAGTTTGTATCCTTCTGGACTCATTAGTAGTATTCCCGCCCCGGATCTTCCTTCAACTGAGGACCCGTCAACGAACAATTCCCACTCATGGCTATCCTCCGTGTTATCAATCATCTCCACTTCGGGCGGATGTGTGAACTCAACTATGAAATCTGCTAATGCTTGACCCTTTATAGCTGTCCGAGGTTCATAATGCAGGTCGTACTGGCTGATTTCTATCGCCCACTTCATTAGCCTCCCAGATATGTCTCGTTTCTACAATACCTATCTCATAGGAAAGTTTGTGAGAACATATATGGAGTACGACTGAAAGTAGGGGCGGAGTTTGAGAGCTACCATAATCAACGCGAGAGCAAGTTTTTCCATATCGGGGTAACGTGTTTCTGCATCCAGCATGACTTTGCTTACATAATACACTGGGAACTGATTCCCATCCCCCTCTCTGACCAATACTGAGCTAACAACTTCTTTTGATACGGCTTAATACAGAGTGAGTGGTTCGCCAGCCTTTGGTTTTGATAATAGTGGGCCCTGCCCCAGGAATGATTTCAGGTCGGCAAAGGCTTGCTCACAGTCCGGGGTCCATTGAAATCGCTTCCCTCCCTTTAAGACTTTAAAAAATGGTAAGCATTTATCTGTGGACTTAGAAACGAACCGATTTAAGGCCGCAATTCTTCCCGTTAAGCTTTGCACTTCTTTTGGGCTCCGCGGAGAGTGCATGTTTAGTAGAACTTTGATCTTATTCGGATTGGCTTCAATTCCTCTTCGGTTCACCATGAATCCAAGAAACTTTCCGGAAGCTACTCCAAAGGCGCATTTCACGGGATTGAGCTTCATTTGATATCTTCTTAGAATGTCAAGGCCTCTGACAGATGGAGGACATGCTCTGTGGCGACCATACTTTTGACTTGCATGTCATCGACATACACTTCCATGGTATTTCACAGCTGTTCTGAAAACATACAATTTACCAACCTTTGGTAGGTGGCTCCGGCATTTTTTAAACCAAACGGCATGGCTTTATAACAATAGAGTCCCCTATCCGTGATAAACGAGGTGTGCTCCTCGTCCAATTCATGCATGGGGATCTGATTGTATCCGGAGTATGCATCCATAAAGCTCAGCATCTCATGTCCCGCTGTAGAGTAGACTAGTTGATCAATCCGAGGCAGGGGGAACTGTCTTTAGGACATGCCTAGTTTAAATTCGAGAAATCAATACATACTCTCAATTTCCCATTCTGCTTTGGGACCAAAATAGGGTTTGATACCCACTTCGGATACCGAGATTCTCTGATAAAGCCATTTTTCAATAGAATCGTCACCTCTTCTTTCAAGGCCTCATATTTATCAGAACTCATCGGTCTACTTTTTTGCCTGTGCCCTGGACTTCTTGGATCAAGCCGGAGTCTGTGACAAGCAACTCTAGGATTAATTCCAATCATGTCATCATGTTTCCATGCAAATGCGTCGAGGTTCTCAAGTAAGAAGCTTTTTAGCTGATTTTTATATTCAACCAGCGAATCTAATCCAATCTGCAACTCCTTGATTGGATCAAGTGGATCAACACCGAAGCACTCCAGCTTTTCAGCTGGGGTAGAGCAATTGTCCCCGGCCATTCTTGGGTCTAGGTCTGCTAGATCCTCTTCTGGCGTCATTGTAACGTCTTCACTTTATGAGGGCCCTTCACCCAGTCCTTCAGGGTTTGGAGCAGTCTTGGCCATTGCCACGTCACTAATCATGTTCGAGCTCCAGTCTTGAAATTTCCGAATTGCGTTTGTGTAATAGGCCTGTGATTCAGTTTGGCTCCCTTTGACAGTTGTTACACCATGCTCCGTGGGGAATTTCATGCAAATGTATTTGGTATGCGTTGCAGCCCCCAAGTCAATAAGATCCGGCCTCCCAATTGAGCCATGATAAGAGGAGATTTTGTCTACAATCAAGACTTCCATGGGGATTCTGGAGAAAGTTGGTGTATGCCCTACCTCAGTCATAAGGGTTATGGATCATCTGGGAGTTATGTTGTCCCCAGTGAATCCATATATTGGAATTGGGACTGGGACGAATGGGGTCCTAATCCCCATTTTATCAAAAGTTACTCCATAAATCACGTTTACCGAGGCACCATCACCCACCATCATTCTTGACAATCCATTCCGAGCTACCACTGCCCGTATAACCAACGCGTCATTATGCGGGAAATTCACCCCAATAGCGTCATCCTGGGTAAATGTGATATATTTCGTCCGAGGCATCCCAACAGGATGCGAATGAATGTGATAATTCATGTTGGCGGGCTTCTTGGCCTCTCTGATATACCGCTTCTGGGAGTTATTTGTGCTTCCACCTAGATGGGAGCCTCCCAATATCATGTCGGTTAAACTTTTGGTTACCTGACTTTTGCGTCTTTCCTTTGTCAGGAGAGAAATCACCTCCCCTTCTTCCCTATGCCTTTTGGTCCGCTAACATGTGGATTTCCCTACAATCTTCCGTCCCGTGGCCATAATACCTATGGTATGCGCAGTAAGCCCCAATCATAGGTTGCTTTTCACTTCGGCTACCTTCCATTCTTCCAGGAGCTGTGGGAGGATTCGAGGTGGGAGCATTGGAGTGCAAGTTAGGGATAGCCTCTGTGATCTCTTCTGCATAACTAGACCCGGTTCCAAGGAATGGACTTGACGCTCCACTTCGGTTAATGCCAAACTTATCCTTATTACCTTCTTTCCTATGGTTCGCTTCATTGGGGTACCCAAGATTGTATCTCCCTTGAGGATGGTTGTCTCTGGCCCTAGCCATCTCTTCTGAGACGATCTCTTCCTTCATCAGATCTACTAGGGCATTGTAATCCCTCGGCTTTCTGCTTCTGACATCCCTCCAAAACATGCTCGTCGTGTCTAGGCCCCCTTCAATGCAGAAAACATCTCCGCCTCGGTGATGTTCTCACAAATGTGCATCTCTTCAGTAAACCTAGCTAGGTAGCTTTTCAAAGATTCCTCCCTTCCTTTCCTTAAGTCTTGAAGACGCTGGAGTGGGAGCTGGCCGGGCCTGAAGGAAACAAAACCATTTTTGAAGGTTGCCTTCAAATCTCTCCAACTGTGGATGCTACCAGGAGGGAGTTTTTTATACCACCGTATTGCACTTCCCTCAAAGGTTAAAGCAAAGGCTTTGCACTTCAGTGCCGGAGTGGCTCCAGCTATTTCCATGCTAGCGCGATAGTTTAATAGGTGATTATCAGGGTCAGCTCGACCAAAATACTTTGTTATTTCTGACATTTCAAAGTCATGAGGCACCGGGCACTTTCGGATGCCCTCCGTAAAGGGGCTTATTTCCTCTTCATCATCCAGATCGTATGACGGTAATTCACTATTTTCGCCATGTTCGGAGTGCATCGGGTCATGGTATTGGTCGTAGGGCGGTTGAGCGTAGTCCTACCCTCGTGGTGGAAAAACTCGTCCGTAGTTTGACCTTTCAAAGGTCGGAAGGCCATCATGAGATTTGGTCCGAGTTGCTTCTGCCCTTCTTTCCCGCCTATTCTTAGGCTCATGTGTGGGGCTCAATTTTTCTGCCCCTATATCACACCGGTCTCTATGCATTTGGCTCCGTGACAGGGCTTCTTCAGCCCGTCGCTCCCGCCTATTTCTAGGCTCAGTTGCATTGTGTCGATCTTTATCAGCTCGGGCCCCTTGCTTGCCCCTAAATAACCCTCCTATTTGGCTAAAAACACTGCCAGATTTTGAAGGTGAAGCTTCCCTGTGGTTAATTGGGGGTTGGCCTTGTTCTCTTGGTACTTCATGCATCGAACCTTCTTCGTAGAGAGGCACAAACCCCACCTCGTCATATGCCTGCGGGTCTTGATATTAGTAAGAGGCAGTAGCCGTATCAGATGGTGAGTAATGTGGCTGCGAGTATTGTGGGGGCATCACGGGTTCGTTTATAACATACCCTCTAGCCATATAGGCATTCATCACAACAGTTTGTTCTATCTGCTATTTCTGCATTTCCAACATCTGGGCTGCCATGCGAGTCATATCTCGCAGCATGCGGCGATTTCGGTACCGGCGTGGAGGGTTAGGTTGGGCCACCCCCTCATTTGTGTTCTTATGAGGCCTCTGGAGAGCCTCTTCCTCGCTGTGTTGGTCATTTCTACTCCTATGAGGGTTAACATCATCGTCACTTTCATTCATGTTTGGAGTAGTTTCTTGGTTTTATCTTTTCTTCCAAAGATAGGTGAACTTTTATCTCAAAGCTCTAAGCCTTTTTCAAGGTTATTAAACTTATATTCCAAAGTTTCACGCCTTTTTCAAGGTTAATAAACTTATGTTTCAAAGTTCCACGCCTTTTTCAAGGTTAATAAACTTATTTTCAAAGTTCTTGTAGTTCTTCGCTCTTTTGCAAGAGGTTACTCGCCCTTTTTCAGGGTTTCCTATTTTGCCCGGCTTTTTACCATGCGTTTTCGTGGTTAGTAGTATGGTTTCCCACAGATGGCGCCAAAATATTGACCACAAAATTCGGCTGGACCTTGGACCAACACGTCTCAGTTCCTCCCTTTTGAACACGTGGATCTCCTACGCACCGTGACAAACAATCAGTTTGCAAAGGGGGTCGAGGTGGCTCCCGTTTGCACTCCGATGCCAAAGTCGGTGCTCATTTGAAGCAAATAATAATTGAGTGCGGGAAAAATAAGTGTGTAAAAGAGAGAAAAGGGAGTGAGAGTAAAATATTCAGTTAAGAGTATGAAAATGCTAACCCTTTATTAGGTGGAAGGAGTGTTCTATTTATAGGGGAAGTTATAATTTTGGATAGCGACACGTGGTGGACTTTACACGTGTATTTACCCTAACTGTTGGAGAGGAGGATCTTACTTTTTGACAGTAATCATTACTACGTTTGGTAGGGGATGGGCGCTTGTCACTTTTTGATAAAGGCGGCGTCACATCTCTGATTTCATCCATTGTCCCATCACTCATTTGAGGTATCACCATAGAGCACCTCGACTAAACATAAAATACATCGGCTAGACATAAATCAGTTCAACTAGAGAAGTTCATGTGTTGTTCCACCTCGGCAGTTGGTCCAAGGTCCTAAGATTTAGTCATGGGCCAAGGTCTATTGGGCCCTCGCTGGTGGTTCACTGTACTCCATTTTTGGGCACGGTCTCAACAGTTGTTATTTGTGAAAATTTTAAATTTAATTAAACATCAATTCTCTTCGATTTCCACGTGTTCATTTTACGAATATAATTAACATGTTTTCTTTTTATTTATTTGTAAATAAACCATACATTTGAGGGTATTGAAAAATTACACTTTTTTGGTTTAAAAAGTTAATAGAATTGACAGTCTTCATTAATATTAATAAAACTTAAAATATCTTAACTTAAATGCTAATAAATTAACAGTTTCTAACATTTTCACATGTCAAATATCAGGCAACGATTCACTTTCTTTAACGGCAAAAAACAATTCCAAAAAGAAATTCTACACAACCACGCAAATTTGTAGCGCGTGATATCATTCTCCCCGAAGTTCAGTAAAACCCCCAACATGAAATAGCCGTTAGAGGTCCACGTGGTCCTTGCCGACACCCCCCACATAATAATTGTGATGTGCTCAACCTGAAAAAATATATCACACTGTCTATACACAAATTCAACTCGTAAAGTGCCCCAGTCCCAAAACGTAAATATATCTATCCAGAAATAAGAGCAAAATTTTCCATAATTGCAACTAAAAATCTCAGAGAAAATCTCACTGTTTCTATAACTGCTCAAAAAAAATTCTGTGTTTCTTCTTCGTTTTCGTTTTCATTTTCTTCTTTTTTTGCACAATTATGTATAGGTTGTGGCCTGTGGTGTAGTTGGTTGTTTGGTTTGTTCGACTGTGAAACAATTATAACAATCTCCGATCCGTCTCGCCACTGCTTTTCTTTTCTTTTCTTTCTTTTTACTGCTTCAATTATTGTTGCCTTTTCTTGTTTCTTCTTGAAGTTCTTTTTCGACTGCATCATATACTTGAAGCCGCACAGTTAAATCATCTCAAAGGTATGTTTTTGTTCTTGTAAAATCTCTTACTTTATCCGCACAGTCAGCGATAGATGAGATCGAGGATAAACATTGTATTCTTTTTTACAACAGATATTTTTATAAATATTTTAAAATTATATATATATTCAAGAGGTTGTTTACTGGGCTCTCTCGCTCACTCTCTGTGTATATGTATTTTTTCTTCAAAATTTCAAGTCCTCTTATTGGGGAATTATGGAAATTTTGGAGAACTCTAAACTCACAAAGTCTTACCCGGTTATCCTATACAAATTTGATTAGAATAATATACGAATGTTGAAATTTGATGAAAATAATTGTCTACAATTGATATTTTATTAGTTCAGAGTTACAAGTCCAAAAGTAGTATTTTGCATATGTTACTTTTCCGTTCGATTATTATTTATGTGTCTTTTGTGGTTTTGATTTTCGTGAGTTAATTAAATAACATAGAACACCCCTATGTTACTGAATTTACCAGACATATTTACGATTTCCAGTAATTATTGGATCATAGTACTGTACGAATATTTCAGGATTCCTATCTTTTTAAGGCGTGTAAAAATCGTGTTTCTTTATGTATATGCTTTACGATTTTTTATGTTCTTGCTGCAGGAATTTCGCTTTCTTTACTGGAGGTGAAATATGGCTACTTTTGCGGATATAGGACTTGCTGCTGGCATAAATATTCTAAGTGCATTAGTTTTTCTTATCGCATTTGCCATCCTACGGCTTCAACCATTTAATGACAGAGTATATTTTCCAAAATGGTACCTCAAAGGTTTGAGGGAAAGCCCAACACACTCGGGGGCATTCGTTAAGAAAATTGTCAACTTGGACTGGCGATCATACATTAGATTTCTAAGTTGGGTCCCAGATGCAATTAAAATGCCTGAACCAGAGCTCATCGATCATGCAGGATTGGATTCTGCTGTCTACTTGCGAATTTACTTGCTGGGGTATGCTTAAATATTGCCATTTCTTATACTTTGGAGTGTTTACTTTTACATGACATCCCCGAGACTAACAAATTGATTTTCAAGAAATTAAGCTTTAGTCTTAAGAGGAATATTTTCAAATTAAGTACCAATGGCATGAGAACATTCTCAATAGGTTACTGTGGAAGGTCAGACCACATAAACATAGGGATAGTTATTGTTTTATATGGAGGAGAGAAAAATAACAATGACAAGAATGTTATTAAGCTGTCAAATTGCAAAAAATCATATTGGTCGGCTATAAACCAAGGTTTTGTTAAAAGTAGTGTTTATTCACTGTCGGTTTTTTTCATAAAGTAGCAAATTTTTCGAGGTTTTGTTCATAAATTTTGACATAGCACTTTGCTCGTCATCACCACCACCATATTGAGAGAGGGAAAAAAAAAATTAAAATGAAACATCACCTTGTTGTTTTGCAATATTTTGGAGAGGGGACTCTGAAGTAATAAGGTCTTTGGTTTGCAAGAGAAAGGGCTGTGATTGAATTTGTTCAATAAAGTTGTATGTAAATTGTAAATATCTGGACTTGCAAATACTTGCCTTGTATTATTTTTCTACTTCCTCAAGTAATTTTTTTATATAGCTTTGAAGCTTAATTAACTGATTTATATTGTGTCAGAGGTGAAGAGAGCCGGTGCTTCAAACAGGGAAATTAAAATATAGTTGTGCAATGGCTTTTCACCAATTTTTAGAATGGTGCAATTATTTCTCATCTCTGTTCATAAAATTGAATGTGTCACTGCTTGTCCCATCTATGTTTCAAGAAACGATTGACATTTTTCTCTTACGTGCATGCTTGTCTTTAGTAGCAAAAATTGTATTGGTGTCTTAAATATTATTTTATTGATTTTGGTGGGATGCTTTAATGGCACTTCTAATTAATACTTATACTTGACTGCTGGTTGGACTTGCTTCTTTTTAATCTCTTTATGATGCATGTTTGTAAAAGTTTCGTCAAATTTACGAGAAACTATGCTAACCACTACACTTTTCCAGCAACTACGGATTGCATGTCTGTTTTGGGGTGTTGGAAATTAGAAATAGTTATTGATATCATGAGGTTTAGTTCTTTGATGATTCCTATGAATTGTAATTCCTTTGTTTGATAGTATATTGTGATCTTTCCCTAAATATCGAGCTAGATGCCTTGTAATATTCCAAAGTTTATTACTGTTTACTGATTCTGCACATTGTTTCATACAGTTTAAAAATATTCGTCCCTGTGACGTTGCTCGCGTGGGCTATCCTGGTACCAGTCAACTGGACAAATAATACCTTGGAGAAAGCTAATGCAACTAATAAAATTCAGTATAGTGACATTGATAAGCTATCTATTTCAAATGTACCATTAGGATCCAACAGGTGAGGAGCATGCTTTCTTCATATTATTTATTTATTTATTTAAAATCTTTAGCAATAGCTTAGTATCATCCATCCGTATTTGCACAAGGTCTAGAAGTACAATTTAATTTATCCATTGTTTTGTTTGACTGATACTAGGTTTGTATGGGTTTTGGTGTTAAATTGATCCATTAATGTGTTGGACTTAACGTTTGGATGGTTCTCAGTCATTACAGGGCGAAATGAGTTTGGGTTTTAAATTTTGCGTTTGCGTTTGTTAAATGGCCAAGATTGAACCAGGGCATGTCTATTCAACTAGGCACTTTTTAGCTTGGCTTGTTTACATTTTACAGCATTTACGTATCTCTTTATATAGTTATGCTAGTTGTGGTGCCATCATTATTTTTAATTGAAGTGATTTTCATGCACACTAGTAGAACAGACTCCTTGTAATCCAATCAGGTTGCATTTTTGTGTCTTCTCTTGCAATTTATATTGAGTCTAAAGTTTCTGATATTTAAGCCTATCCACGTTTAGAGTGTGTTTAAGTTCACATGCACATCACATGGAAAATTATATGTAGTGTTATAGATCTCGGTTCATGACTAGTTTACTGTTCCACCACACCAAGCACTGTGGCATTTTGTTTGTGGTTGGGTCTAACTTTTCAACATGTCCAATGACCCACTTTGGAAACTGAAGGCATCTGCTCAACTTTAGTATCGAAGTATTATTTTCTTGTACCTGTTAGTACTATAATGCCTTGCTTTCTAGTTTAGAATCCATCAAATTACATAGAGTTGGCATCATGTTGAATAGGCAAGGTGGGAGGACGGCCATAGGTTTGCCCCCACCTTGACCCTCATGTCTCCAAATTGGTAATGCCTACAAAATTTAGTGGTGATTTCTTTTCTATCTTCACATCCACTAACGGTGCTTGATCCTATGACTAGTTTCACATTTATTTTCAGGTTTTGGACTCATGTAGCGATGGCCTATGCCTTTACTTTTTGGGCATGCTATATTTTGCTAAAAGAGTATGCCATTGTTTCAGCAATGCGTTTACACTTTATTGCTTCTGAAAGACGTCGCCCCGATCAATTTACAGTAAGATGCAATCTCCTACTAAATTTTGATTGGGAAGATAAGTTTTAGCTTAAAAGATCTTTTCTTCCCTGATATCTCTGCGGTTTGGTAATAATAAGGTTGACCAGTTACAGATGTGTGATGCACATGAATGTATACATCAATACGTGTACAAATTGTTATGTGCTGAAATTAAACCGGTTTAAATTGGAGAGTGTACACAAAGACAACCGAAAATTTTGAGTACTTTCTGTACTTTATGACTCTGTCAAGTGTGAGTGGTTATAGCATTGTATTTTTCGTTGGATACATCAAGTTAATCTATGTTCTTCATTAACAACAATAGCTGATTTATGTTGAAGATGCTGTGCTTTAGGAGGCATATCTGATGTGATTACCATATTTTTAATATTGGTTAATATAGAGATTATTTTCATCTTGCTTGTGGTTAATCATTATTAAAAGCGCCACGCCACCACTTGGCTTTTCACAGGTTCTAGTTAAAAATGTGCCTCCTGATCCTGATGAATCTGTGAGCGAATCTGTTGAGCACTTTTTCCTGGTCAATCATCCAGATCACTATCTGACTCATCAGGTTTGTTCCATTCATAATTCGACATATCAATGGTTTTGGGGCTACAATTATCTCTGCAAAAATGATGTATGTTCAATGATAGGGTTCCCATGTGTGCATTGAATCTCTCACATTCTTTTAAGAATTATTTTTCTTTAGTTTACAAGCAATGTCACATTGTTAATATCCCACTAATATACTCAAGATAATTTTCTTCAAAAATATTTTTGCAAGTGATTGCTGAAGAATCCTTTTCAAATAAAGTAATTCAGGATTATGCAGAGGCTGGCTAGCTCATATAATGGCATGGGAAGTTTGTAATGTATTAACATGGCACGAAATCATTTCACTTTCTCAAATATGCTTCTATGCTTGGTAAAATTTTGAATTGAAGTTCAACTAAGAAACATTATTTCTAAATAATGTGGTCTGCTTTGTGAATTTAACATCAGTTTTTGATATCTGTATTCAAATGATATAAAATTTCTGCAGGTTGTATGCAATGCCAATAAGCTTGCGAAACTGGTCAAGGAGAAGAAAAAAAAGCAAAATTGGCTGGACTATTACCAGTTAAAATATTCGAGAAATCAATCGACACGGCCAATGACCAAGGTACTGTTATGTATACAATTACTAATATAATGTCAAGAGATTTATCCAGTGATTCATTACTTTTCTAAATGCTATTGTGGTTCGACATATGATTTAAAGGTTTAATTATGCCTTTGCTAATTTCCAAATTTTACAGATTGGTTTTCTTGGTCTTTGTGGAGAGAAAGTAGATGCAATTAATTATCAGACAGCTGAAATTGAGAGACTATCGAACGAAGTAAGTGTGGGTTCTCAAAATTTTTAATATCTAGATCTATAAATCTTCAGAAAGGTCTATTCATTTGAAAGTTATCGCTCTTCCGTTTTAACTGCTTTTTGCCTTTCCTTTTTCTTCTTACCAAGCATGGTGAAAGTCAAAAGCTCCTATCCTGACTGTTGATTATAAAATTAGTCAGATCTTCCCATATGTATATATTCTTTTAACATATGTTTGTTGGTTGCTAGACAGCTAAAGAGGGCTCCTTTCATAGATTGACGTGCTTTAAAAGAGGGAGAAGTAGATAAAAGTTAACATTGTTGGTTGCTAGACAGCTAAAGAGGGCTCCTTTCATAAGATTGACATGCTTTAAAAGAGGGAGAAGTAGATAAAAGTTAACATTGCTGGTTGTAGTGCTAAGAATCTAGTTGCTTTAATCTTTGAGTAGCTGTAACAATGGACGTCGCCATCTCCAAATTTACTGAGAATACATTCCTATTTTGTTCTTGGTTGCTGGATGCTACTAAATTGTAAATGTTTTATTTAATTATTTTTTAAATCGCCTTGAGGGATCACGGAAGAAAAATAACAAATTATTGGATATTTAAAAGTTAGTATGTTGCTTTCCTTAGGAAGCATAATGTTTGATCAAAACATTTATTGTGCAACAACTACTTGCTTACTTTGCATGTCTTCATATTGACCACATTATTCCCTGAAACATTATTGATGGATCTGAACATTTTTTTCCTACAGCCTTAAGCTTTGTCTTATTTGCAGATAGCTGAAGAGAGGGTGAGGGTAAAAAATAATCCAAAGTCTATCATGCCAGCAGCATTTGTTTCCTTCAAAACTCGGTGGGCTGCTGCTGTCTGTGCGCAAACACAACAATCAAGAAATCCAACTGTGTGGTTAACGGAGTGGGCTCCAGAGCCACGAGATGTTTATTGGGATAACCTGGCAATCCCCTATGTTTCATTGTCTATTAGGAGGCTTATTGCTTCTGTTGCTTTCTTCTTTCTCACATTCTTCTTCATAATTCCCATCACATTTGTGCAATCACTTGCTAACATTGAGGGTATTGAAAAATATGCACCATTTTTGAGGCCGATTATTGAAGTGTGAGTATTTTTCATTCTTAGAGCCTATTTTGGTGTAAGCATATGATTTTATTTTCCTACAAATTATATTATCACTGAGATTTGCATTCCTTTTTTTTGTTTGCGGTCTTTTGCCATGAGCTGGAGTTATCAGGAGTTCATGCGCAAAATGTTTTCTGATTTTGTGTTATGGATTGAATATTAATTTGGTAGCAAATCATTATCAATTGCTATTTTATAATGTAACACGTGTGATGCAGACCTTTCATCAAATCTTTCATCCAAGGTTTTCTACCTGGGATTGCTTTGAAGATTTTCCTCATAGTTCTACCAACAATATTAATGATGATGTCCAAATTCGAGGGCTTTCTCTCTATATCCTCTTTGGAGAGGAGAGCTGCCACGAGATATTATATCTTCAACTTTGTGAATGTTTTTCTTGTGAGCGTAATAGCAGGAACTGCACTCCAGCAACTCAAAACTTTTATTCATCAGTCACCAAGCGAGTAAGTTTTTTTCATGGCATTTGTATTTGTCACACTGTATATTATGACTTCTGTGAATCATCCTTGAGATTGCAACATTTAATTCACAAAAAAAAAAAAAAAATGATTATTCTTAAGATCTATTTGGATCTCTTTTATTTTGAGATTGTACATCTGAAAAAACTGGGTCCGCTTGTTGCAGTATTCCTAGAACAATTGGTGTTGCCATACCAATGAAGGCGACTTTCTTTATTTCTTATATAATGGTAGATGGCTGGGCTGGTGTTGCGGGGGAGATCTTGAGGCTGAAACCGCTTATAATTTTCCATTTAAAGAACTTTTTCCTGGTGAAGACTGAAAAGGATAGAGAAGAGGCAATGGATCCTGGAAGTATTGGTTTCAATACTGGTGAACCTCAAATACAGTTGTACTTTCTTTTGGGCCTTGTCTATGCTGTGGTGACACCAGTTCTGCTTCCTTTCATATTGGTTTTCTTTGCCCTTGCATATGTGATATTTCGCCATCAGGTAATTATTTTGTACTTTCTCTCTCTGATTGAGCATGTAAAACATCAGTTTTGCTATTTGTATATGCACTTTAACAGAAAGGTTTGACACAGGCACAATCTCCTTATTTCACCCATCACATCAACTTTAACATCAACATTCATGATTTCGCCACTTCATCTTTTTGTCAACTTGCTTGTCAACATCTTTGTACAACTAGAATTTTTGGTGAAACGTGGTATGCATGTTAACTTTTATCCATGGTTGGGTAGTTTGCAACATGTGGACCCTTTGGTAAAACATGAATTCATCTAGCGCTTCATTTAACTTACTTTTAACGGTCTATGAAAAAAAGAAGGCTCTTACTCTAGAAGCACATATTTGTTGTTATATTGATTCTAATGTGTACAACTCTATCTCACGTAGATTCTAACACGTACAGCTGATTACATTTTTTAGTTGTTCTAACGAAGAATTCGTGCAATCGCGCAGATCATAAATGTGTACAACCAAGAGTATGAAAGTGCAGCAGCATTTTGGCCAGATGTCCATGGACGTATAATATCTGCCATGGTCTTCTCTCAGCTAATTCTAATGGGGTTAATGAGTACAAAGGGGGCTGCTGAGACAACGCCATTCCTTATTGCACTTCCAATACTGACCATCTATTTCCATAAATTCTGCAAAGGTCGTTATGAACCTGCTTTCATCAGATACCCTTTACAGGTAACTAGGATATCTCAAACATTTTATTTTAGTGATCGAATTACTAGCTTTTGTGCTCTTGCATCTGTTTCTCTCGTTGAATGAAACTTTTGCTCCTTGTGGATTTAGGAAGCGATGATGAAAGATACTTTAGAGCGTGCAAAAGAACCAAACCTCAATCTCAAAGGCTATCTCCATAACGCTTATATTCATCCAGTTTTCAAGGACGACGAGGATGATGAGGATGACATGAGTCATGAAAAGTTAGAGCACGAGAGCGTGCTTGTACCCACCAAGCGCCAGTCTCGAAGGAATACACCCGTGCCCAGCAAAATTAGTGGTGGTTCCTCACCTTCACTGCCTGATGTTGTTGAAGAGAACTTGCTGCTGCCTTGAACTCGATCTTTGTTCATACATATATACTCTTGCTAAATTAGGTGTGGAGAATAGGAGTACTATTTCTATGTTGTTGATTGATACAAGTAGTACTAAAGTTCTTTGAAACTAAGTTGAGTCTGTTTTGACTTTATATGCTTGATCTTAAAGTTATCTAGGAAAATGTTTAGGTTTGTTGGTGCAATCTAGCTAAGCATCGGTTTGATTAAGGAAAAAAAATGTTTATAAAGAAAAAGGTTTGAGTAAGGAAAAAAAAAATGTTTATAAAGAAAAAATGTGATATTTGAAAATTGATTTTGAGAAGGTTAATTATATTGACACCACGAATTTTATTAATCACACCACATTATATATACATATATATTAAAACGTGAATTTTATAGTTACACCACATTTCATTTCCAAAAATAACCCTCACTAAAAAAAATGAAATAAAATTGGTACACTACAATCATCTTCTTTCATCTTCATCTCTCTACCCGCAACGATGGTTATGGTACACCAAAATCATCTTCTTCGATCTTCATCTCTCTAAACCGTTCCAAAAACAATAAAAATCGATTATCAAATTTTTATTCATGACTTACATCATAATGACCTTATGCTGCGTTAGTTAAAATTACACACGAATTCTTCAAGGCAAACAGTTATTTTCCTTGTGAATTGTTATTGTGTCGGTTAATGGAGCACACCCCCTTGTTTAAAATCCTTTTTACTCCATTCCAAAATGTAATAATAAGCACATAGGGTCCTCTTTAACGTAATTAAGCACATAGGGACATATGCATCTCGTGAACGGAATTAAGCACAAGGATTCTTATTAACAATAATAAGCACACGGGGACAAGGATTCTACGTTAAAACCAAAAACCAAGGAGTTGGAACAAGGATTCTACTGAAAACAAAAACCAATTTGTGGTGTCCAACAATGATTTTTTAAATAATTCATATTATAAGTTAGGGTTTTTAAGATTTGTGGTGTACACAAAAATAAAAAAGAAGAAGAATTAATATAATGGATGATTATTTAAGTCAATTTAATTGTGACCAATTTAGTAAATATGAAAAGTGTGGTGTGATTAACAAAATTGGTGGTGTTAATATAATTACCCTTTTGAGAAATGTGCAAATTACAAAAGGAGGTTAAGAGTATTTTCAATATATTCTTTATATTTAAAGAGCATTTTTTACATAATAAATAGTGCAGTGGTGTTTGTGTTTGTGTGGTGGAGGTGGAGGTGGAGGTGGTTTTGGTGGCAGTTGCGACGGCACTTGCTGATAAGTTTATTTTATACACTTATTTCTATCATAAAAATATGATTTTAATTGTCTGTTATTTATTTCGTTGTTATTTGTTTATATTTCACGATAACATAAAATCGAAAAAACATTGGAATTGAAGCTGAAATCAAGCAATTTGGTTATAAAAGTGTCAAAGTGTAAACATCAAGAATTGATGCAGTTAATCAAAAGGCCAATTGAAAGAAAAATGGAAGACGAAATCAAGTTTGGAAGAAATAAGATGTTCAGGGCTAAATTGCAACAATCGAAAGTTGAGGGACTAGCCGTGCAATAAAAGATCAGGGACAAACTTAAACGGAAATAAAAGATGAAAATTGCATTACACCGAAAAGGCGCCTGGTCGCACCTAGAAGACGCGTACGGTCGCATGACCGAAAAAATCAATGACTGAAGCTAACATGCAAAGGCGTGCGACCGCGACATTTATAATCGCGCGATCGCACTGTTATCCGACTGGGCCGTCTGGTGTAGGGGTGGGCTATGGTCGGGTTGGACCCCAACCCGACTTAGTCGGTTTCGTAAAAAATAAACCCAACACCCTATTTAAACCCAACCTAACCAAGTCTCGGTCGGGTTGGGTTGGGTTCGCGGTTTGGGCTTTGACCCAAATTGAAAAAAAATCTACAAATCATCAATTTTTATTTACTGGCCCAATTAAATAAGTTAACGTCAAAATCAAAAAAAAAAAAAAAAGGAGAAGTAATGAAAATACTCATTTTCATTGCAAATGTTGGGTTTTGATTTTTGAAATTTAAATAAAATGGGAATTTTTTTTTAATCGGGTCGGGTCGGGTTTGTGACCCAACCCACAACTCGACCAAAAAAAAAATCGAACCCAACCCATTTTCCATAAAAAATCAACCCAAATCGATCGGGTCGGACGGTTTCTGTTGGATAATGTCCACCCATAGTCTGGTGGGCTTTTGCGCGGATTTCAACAAAACTTTCTCCCCATCGAGGATATCTATAAATGCATGGTATAAGGCAGGAAATTAGGGGTTCTCAATTGTTTTATTTCATGCCAAAATGTTACCAAAGTGCGGAGGGATCCATACTACGTCAAGAGCAAAATTGAAGACCAAAGAACAAGAAGATGACCAGGGTGACATCCTTTTATTTTTCTTGTGAATTATATTATATTATGTTTTTAGGCTACGTTAATTGTGTTAGAATTGTGATGAAATTTTGAGCTCTTGACTCCATGTTTTAATCCATTATTTATTTTATGCAATGATTTTGATGCAATTGATTCGTGCTTTGATTATCATATAATTTTCTGGTCAATTATTATGTGATTGATGTTATGATTTCTTAAGTTCGAAATATTAGGATTTCATTAGACTTGTTTCAATTGCTACAAAGTCCGATAGTGGATAGAAATATGCCTCTATACTTTGTGTTTTCTGCTATAGTAATTACAAATCTTTTAATACTTTCTTACACATTCGGATTCAACATAGAAATATAGTTGGGTCGTGCGTAGGAATATGTGTTAATGCTTGTTCAAAAGAGAGTTTTAACAACATTTGGAATATGTAAATTCAAAATTCGTGAATTGTATTGAAATAATTTGGTTAAAATATGGATGATAGAGTCAAAATGAATTTATGATTCTAACGCATTTATTTTCATAAGTTTTAAAATCAATTTTTCATTGTTCTTTAGTTTAATCTTTATTTTAAATTTCAAAAACAAAAATTTTCAATTCAATCAAATCTCTTGTTCCGATTAAGGTCTATAGTCTAAAATATAATTTACAACAATCTATGTGGGATCGATACTTAAACTCACGTTCACTTTATTATTTGCGCGACCCGTGTACTTGCGAAGCGATCACTTACTGTAGAAGGTGGTGGTGTTTGTATGTACGATGAGGTGGTGTTTGTATCGGTGGTTTTGGTGGCGGAGGCAACATCACCTACCGTAGCAAGTGGTGCGGTGGTGTTCGTCTGTAGTGTGGTGGTGGTGGTATAGGTGATTTTGGTGGTGGCGGTTTGTGGTAGGGTGGTGGTCCAGGTGTTTTTAGCGATCGATAGTTGTGGTGTTTACCTGCCATAGCAGGTGGTGCGATGGTGTTCGTGTGTAGTGTGGTGGTGGTATATGTGGTTTTGGTGGTGGAGGTTTGTGGTAGGGTGGAGTTGCAGGTGTTGCTAACGGTCGTTGTAGTGTTTGTTAGCAGTCGGTGGTAGTTGATGGTAATGGGTGGAGGTGTGGGGGTTGGGGGTGTCGATTTGTGGTGGGGAGATGTTGCAAGTTTTGGCTGGCAGTCGGTAATAGTGGTATTTACTAATGGTCGGTTGTAGTTGATGGTGTAAGGTGGAGGTGGTGTGGGGGTTGGATGGGTTAGATCGATTGAAGCCAGTTAACTTGAAATTTATGATTGAGATAAAGTTGTGACTTAAGAAATTATAAAAATTGTGACTCATAAAATTGAGATTTGTGATTGAAAAAAGTTGTGACCTATAAAATTAGATGTTTGTGATTGATAAATAAATTGTAACTTATAAGATTTGTAAATTGTGATAGAAAAATACGTTGTGACCAAGAAAGATGTCATAACCTATAAAATTTATAACTTAAGACAGATAAGAGAGTTATATCGATTAATTTGATAATTTGTGACTTAAAAATAAGTTGTGACCTATAAAATTTGTAATTTGTGATTGAGAAATAAATTGTGAATAATTAATTTGATAATTTGTGACATTTAAAATTTGTGACTTATGATCATAAATTGTAAAGTTGTGATCTTAATTATTTAATTACCAAATTAATTATAATAAATAAATAAAATGATTTTTGAACTAAAAGAAAAAGTTTCGTAAATATGAAATCTTATCTTTAAAATTTCCTACTTATATATTTTGTCCTAATTTCATTGTCAATTGGACTTACGTATATAAATAAATATAAATAAGAGGAAATTACAACCAACACTACATTTTACCTACTCAATTTAAAAATCAAATTTAAACCATTTTATTCATAAATCAGGTTAATTGATTTTTTAATATTTTTATTAATAATAAATTATCCTACCTTCCCAATCCCGTTATACCCAACTCAAACCCTAATATTTCACACAAACGCACCCTCCCTCTCGTCTTAAGCTCTCTAGTCACACCCCTCACCCACTCCTCTGGTGACCGCGTCGACGATGAAACCTATTTCTTCGGCAATAGCTAGTTACCTCAGAAGTAGGCCGCATTGCAGGAGCAAGTAACTACGGGAGCAACGACTGAAGAGGTAATAGAGGCACCATCTCTTCCGATGACATTCTGTGTGTGGTGGTTTGCTGTACGGCGACAGCTGAATCTTGATTTGGATTTGAGGCTTCTTGTGACGCTTCGACGCCGATAGTGGTGTGCGGTGAGTGCAATGGTGGTGGTGCTGGTGTAGGTGTAGGTGTAGGTGGTGAGGTGACTGTTGATGTGAGTTGGTGGTGTGCGGGTTCGGTGCAGCATTGCAAGTGGCGATGCAGTGTTGTGCAGTGAGTGTAGTGGTGATGATGAGGTCTTTGGAGGTGATGATGACTTACCAAGGTGACTGTGCGGTGTGTGCAGTGGTGGTGGTGGAGGTGGTGGTGACGTAACTATGGAGGTGGTGATGAATTGGTGAGGTAGTTGTGGTAGGTTGGTGATGGTGTTGCAGGTGGTTGTGTGGTCGTGGCAACGACAACGTTGGCAATGGCGATGGTCAGATTGCGACTAAATTTGTCATGAAAGTGTTGAATATTTAGACAAAGGTTGTGGTGTGGTGGTGGTGAGCTCACGGTGGTTGCGGCAAACACAATTAGTGATTATGTGATGGTGGAAGTGAGCACACGGTATTGGTGGCAGTGAGTGGTTATGTAATTGTAGTAGTGGTGATGGTGAGCTCACAGTGGTGGTGGTGGTGGTGGTGGTGGATGGTGATGGTGACTATTGATGGAGGCAGTGAGGTAGGATGGAGTGGTGGTAGTTGCGGCAGGGACGGGCGGCGGTGGTGGTAGTGTTGGCAGCAATTGTTGGCGATAGTGGTGGTGGGGATAGGGTGGGAATTGACAAATTCATAATTTGTGACTAGAAAATAATATGGGATTATGATGAAATTTGAAATTGTGACTCACAATTTTTCAATTGTGATCAATTAATTTGAAATCTGTTAAATGAGTTGTGACTTATGAAGTTTTGGAATTGTGACAAAAAATAAGTTGTAATCTAAACATTCGAGATTTATGATATAGAACTAAGCCGTGACCTAGTAATTTTGCAAATTGTGACCGATAAAATAAGCCGTAATTGAATAATTTGTGATAGAGAAATAAGTTTGTGAACTATAAAATTTGTGATTTATGATATAGAAATAAATTGTGACATCTATAATCCGTGATTTGACCGAGAAATAAATCATTGCAATTCATTTAATAATTTATGACTTATAAAATTTGTGATTTGTAATTGTGACAGTAAATTGTATAAAACTTGTAATCGTAAAATAAGTTGAGATTGATTGTGACCAATACATTCATAATTTGCGACTAGTAAATAATATGTGGTTTAAAAAATATTTGGAATTGTAACTAAATTTGTAATTGTGACTCTAAAATAAGTTGTGACCTTAAAACTTTGCAAGTTGTAACCGTTCTGATTGAGAAAGAAGTTGTAATCGATAAAATTTGTGCTTTGTGACCTAAAATTAATTGTGACATCTATAATTCGTGATTTGGACGAAAAATAAATCATGACTAATTAATTTTAATAATTTGTAACCTGTAAATGTTGTGGTTTGTGACCGTGACCATTAATTATACATAATTATGACCTTAACCTATTTAATCACCCATTTAATAATTTATTTTAGTCAAAACCTGATTTTTGAAATAAAGCACCCAAGTTTATTTGATTTGAAATACTATCTTTCAAAAACCTTGTCCATGTATTTATCCCTATATTTTACCGTCACAAAAAATGGGTCATCATAACTCTCTTTTGCGAAGGTGAACAAATTCACACTCCTCCAAATTTGAAGAATCAAATCCACTCTTTAAATTAAAATATTAAATTAAAGAGTCCATTTGAAGTAAATTTTAAAGATCAACTCTTTAAATAAAGAGCATAAGCCATCCAAATTAGCCCCGGTTGGTAAATGATTTATAAATTATATAACTTTTCAAACCACTTTTTAATTACACATATTTTTTCTATTCACTTTTCAACTACACATCTTACCTCAAAATTATAAATAAATCAATTATAAATCGTTACAGTGTTATCAAAAAGGGGAATAATTAAACATATAATTTCATTTCCATTCGAGTTATAACATTTAAAACATAGGGAAAAAAGTTTGAGATGTCACACATTATGTCATTAATGTGTTGAAGAGATGACTGACCTACCAAAGTCTTTCAATTTGCAAATCAATTTCTTTAATAACCAGCTGTAGTGTGTGATCTAAATGAATCAATTCCCTTGTCTATCATTCATGCAATTCGATTCACCTTTAAAACTATATATGGCATCAGATTCGTAAAAGAAAGCAAAAAATTAGGGTTGACAATTGACTCGAAAAACTAGTGCCCCGTCCTATATATATATAAATTCAAAATAAATACCTTAGCCCTGCATAAAATATCCGGAAACCGATTATTCAAGCTAGGGTTGTACAACGAAATCGTCAAACCGATATCAAACCGCAATTTCGAAACCATTGGTTCGGATCCACGGGGATCAGTCAACGTTTCGATTTTGACCCAAACCGAATCGCTTTCAAATGGTTTGGTTTATGTTTCATTTTTCAAAACCCGTTTCAAACCGCCAACCCGCTAAAAAATTACAATTAAAATTTAATTTTTTAATTGTAAAAATACAAAAAAATTTACCCATTTTATTTTCAATTTTACACTTTTATTTTCAATTTATATGAAGGGGCACATTGCTTTTCCTTTATTGTTAAGAAAGACACTTTGCTAGTGTTAACAACTAAGTATTACCGGTGACTTTCTTACTTTATTTGTTTTTTATCCTATGATTTTTTTGGGGGAGTATGCATAATTTTGCTCATTATTTATTTTTTCTTGGTTATAATATTTGTCTTCTGTTAATTTAGCAAATCATGACTTGAGTATTTATAGTTATCTAAGCAAAATTAGTTATATTTGAGATCTTTTATCATTAGCGGTAATTCATCAAACTCTAAATTCCTAAAGCATCATTCTTTCATCATGTAGTTCAATAGTTTTGCTTGGAATACAGTATATTTGAGCTTAAGTTATTTTGTTGTGAAATAATAGAAAAATCTAACTTGAGAATGGATTGTGTTATCAATTAGGTTTTTTTGATATTATTGTGATCATTTGTTGGTGATTGTACCTTTGTATATATTTTAGAAGTTGTTTACCCATATATTTTAATTTTGTTAGTCTCATAACATCTATCCGTAATGTCGTTAGGTTATTTGCAATTAATTTTGATGTCTTAATTCAAAATTCTATTTCAATAGTTATTTTAACTCGATTTACATATATTAGTTTCGTTTCGTTTGCAAATCACGGTTTAAAACAGCACCAAACCGTAAAAAATGATTTGGTTTAGAAAATGAAATGGTTTAGTTTGGGTTGGAAAAACCTCAAATCGTTTTAAACGATTTGGTTTGAAAAATTATCAAAAACCGCCCAAACCAAACCATTTACCCCCTAATTCAAGCCCACTAGGTCAAATCTCAAATTACTCTATAAAAAAAAATGGAAAATATAAAAACAAGACAACGAAACAATAAACAAGATGACAAATCTGACCCGTCCCACCTTAAGCATAAATAAGGGCAAGGATGAGGTGGAAAGATATTCCCTAGCGGCGAGTCTCGTCTCGTCCCGTCTTGATCATTCTCATTGTCATCCCTACAAAAATTAAGGATCCATTTGGTTCTCAATTCAGAAAACTAAAAAATATGTTTGATTTGAAATTTAGAAAATTATTTTATCACATATTATTCCATGAAATTTTTATTATTCGGTAAAAAAGGTATAATTTTATATTAATTTATATAGTGAATCTTACAATATTTTTCTCGTTATAAAAGTAAAATAAATAATAAATTGAGTTAAAAATATAGGAAATAAATTAAATATTAATGACATGTACTGAGAATATTTTTATTTGAGTTAATTTAATTTTTCTTTTAGAATTATTATGTAAATAATCAATAAGAACTTGAACTATGTTTATTAATTTTTCTAATTTTTATATTTCCAGGGATTTTTATAACATTATTATTTTTAAGATTTCTATATTTCTAAATTTCTTTTTTTTTTTAATTCTAAAACTTTTTTTTTTGAAATAATTCTAAAACTTTTTTAAATGCTTATTTTCATGTTTTGAGTGTTCTCAAAATTTTCAGTCGAAACATTCAAAACGTCAAAAATGCTTTTGAGTTCCTCCTTCCATCCCATAAAGATAAGTTCATCTCTATTTTCACATAAATTAAGAAAACATAATTAATATATGTTAGAATTATAAATTTATTTACATTTTACATAATATATCTCTATGTTGAATAATGTGTAGTTTTTATATTTATTGATAATAATGCATATTATGTAAGGGTATATTTAAGGTTGTAAGTTAGATTGAAAATTTTGATTTCGTCTCGAATTTTTCCAAAAAAAATCCTATTCCGATTAGTCCAAAATTCGAAACTTTCGAATTTCGAAATTTTAAGAAAAAATTGGATTGGAATTGGAATGAGTTTCAGAATTCCAAAAACTCCAAAATTCCGATCCAAAAATTTCCGAAGTACTCTGAACATATTCCAATATGAAAATTTTTATTTTTTCCGAATAAATTCTAATTTTTTTTGTATTTGCATTACAATTAATAATATAAAATCTAAAAAAATAATTTATTGAACAATTAACAATATTAAAATATTATTAACATGAGATATAACTAATGGGTAACACTTTCATTTAGAGAGTGAGATAATAGGACGAAAAAATGCAGGAATTATAGCATTGTTATCCATGTCAACTTTTATTATATTGGATCATGATGAAAAACTTATGTTAAATCTATTTATAAATGTTATTTTGTTATTTTGTTATCTTTGTGGTTTATAACTTTAATTATAGTTTTTGACTAATTGAAATTCTGAATTCATTTAATTTCAAATATTCAATTCATTGAATTTCTTTTTCATATACTTAAAATTATTATAAATCTTGATAAAATATTAAATATTGGAAATTTTCGGAATTTTCCGAAATTTTCGAATTTCGGTTTGAAATAAAGTTTGTGTATTCCGAAAAGTACTCAAGTAACTTCAGGCATATTTGTAGTTCGACGTGAAGCTGTGGTTTACGCCATTGTATCTTGGGAAGCAAGTGCTCAAGTAACTTCAGGGAGATGACAAATATTTCTTTGGGAAAACTATGTTGAACACATGCCTAGACTCTAGATATTAAATTAATTTTATGTCTTCTCTTTGTTTAGTTTACTGTATTTTTTTCATTGTAATTTCGTTTACAACTTGTACTATATTTTGATAATTGTTTAGCAAGTTTTGTCTTACAAATTCTGCCTTTAATAACTTGAAGAGAAGTCTTACAACCGAACAAGTGTTTTCCATACTCCACTTTAGGTTTACAATTGAAATATACAAGCCTATTTATAGGGGGAAAATGCAATTATAGTTGAAATAAAGGCGAAAAAACTCATAAATAACTAACAAAGATGGGTTGAATTGATTTTTAAGCTGTAACGAAAGATATTCTCAAATTAAATTTTAAAAAAACATGTAGATAAAATAAATAATGATCGTAAGATGATTAAAAATAAATAAAAGTGTATACTGGATACAAACAACATATTTAAGGAGGTTCTATCCAACCACTTTGATCTACGTCCTCTGTTACAAGCTCTCCTTCAAGAATAGGGCGTTTTCAATATATTGATTGATTTATAGTGGAATCAAAACCTTTTACAATGCTTTTGGTGACTTACAAACAAGGAGCACGGTTCCTTATAAAAACATTGAGCTTTCAATGGACCTCAATATGATCCAATGATTTAAAGAAACAATTTTTAAATAGAATTTCTCTCTTTATAAAGATAGCAATAAATTAAGTACCAAGAGAGGGTAACATTTCAATGAATATAAATAAATAATAGCTCTAGTATTGGATGAGACACTTATATTAAAAAGATACTTTACAAAAATATATTCAATTAGAGTTTTTGAATATAAAAATTTAGAGTAAGTGAATGAAATAGAAGCTTAAATATTTCTCTCTTTAATGCTATTAAAGACCTTAACATTGCATGCAAATGAGAAACTATTTAGAGAGAATAATTTGCAAAACTTCTAGTAATTTGTATAAGGGATCGATCGACCTATAATTTGTTTGGATGACCAAAAGATAGTCGATTAGAAACAAAGAGTAGTTTGTGGCTCGTGAAATGTGACTAAACGGTCACATTTACTAGTTTTGTGACAATTTCAAAATGATCAAAAAATATTTTTTTGACCATTTGTGTAACGATCATGGACTTTCTCACATCTTGTTTTCTGTGTTAAGAGTCTATTTCGTGCGCCATTAACTGAAGTAGTGTTCAGTTTGGGAGAGCCTAAGCTCATCTTACCCTATGACTTTCTGATGCGTCCCTAGAATTCGAACTTAAGACCACTAACTTATAAAAGACTTAAGTTGAATCCTTGTACCCATTGGAAAACTTGCTCAATTAGTACCATGATTAAACTTAAGTCTCTCATAAATCCTGAGGTCACGTTCAGAAAGTCATGAGGGGTAAGATGGGACTTAAACTCTCCCAAAGTGAGCAATACATAAACTACTAGTGCACGAAATAGTTCATGAGCCATAAAGATGAGAGAAAGTCCTTCTAATTCTTATGATCAAGAAGATTTAGAGTATATCTGCTCTAATGTTCTTGATCGTATGATGCGAAAGGACATTCTGATTGGTAGTTTGTTTGCTCGGGTCGATCACCTTAGGATATCTATCACATGATTTGAAGATATCCTTTTATTGGTGTTTGTGTAGGGTCTATGAAAGAGATGAGGGTCTATGAAAGAGATGATGAACCCTAACTATCTGAATTAATAACTTGAAGAAGTGGTTGACTTGATCCTGTCTGAAAACATATCACAGAATAAATCAGGGCTATGGGCCATTGCTTTGGGCCTCAAGCACATTTATATCATTTCCTTATTTCAGGCCCATGTAATATGTTAGTGCCTAAGAGAGTCCATTACACATTAGGTTAAATTCTTTGTCCTATTCAAACACGTGTCCATACATTGTACAATCAGAATATTTTCTGTTGAGGCATCAGCCTATTTAACACTGCATACTGTATAATGCTGATTCAAGAGAAAAAAATATTTTATCTCTATACCTTCTTAAATCTCTTCTTGGTATCAGAGCCCTAATGGCTAACACCACTGGAAATTCATCAGATACTAGTGTTGGTTCTGGGCCAAGCAGCGGTGCAGCTCCATTGCTGGGAGTTAGCACAGTCACTCCCTTTGCAGTCAACCTCAATCAGTCACCAACCATCAAGCTGGACAAAAATAATTATCTTCTATGGAAAAATATCATCACTCCAATCATCAGAGGCTACAACTTGGAAGGCTTCATACTTGGCACCAACCAATGTCCTGCACAAAGCATCAGCAAGGAGGTTACTACAGAAACAGGAACAACAGTTGAAACAGTGACAAATCCAGAATATGATAAGTGGAAGTCAACTGATCAGCTCTTACTTGGATGGCTATACTCTTCCATGACAGCTGAAGTTACCATGAAGGTGATGGGAAGCAGCACATCATTTCAGCTTTGGAACTCTATCATGGAATGTTTTGGTATCATGAACAAATCTCGCATTGTCTTCCTCATTGGAGAGCTGCAAAGGGCAAGGAAAGGATCAAGGAGTATGGATGACTACTTGAGTTATATTAAGCAAGTTGCTGACAATCTGGAAATTGCAGGGAAAGCCATACCTGTTGCTGATTTGATCACTCAAGTGCTGGCCGGTTTGGATGAGGAATACACCCCCATAGTGGTACAAATAAACCACATGGACTCTATCACTTGGTGTGAGCTGCAGTCATTGCTTCTAACATTTGAAAGCAGGATTGATCATCTTAATAGCATCAGAAACAACATGGCAGCTGTAAACTTCACTCAGTCAAATTTCAATCAAAGAAATTATTCTGGATTCAGAGGAAACTACTCAAGTTTCAGAGGAAATAGAACTGGAGGAAATGGGAGATTCAGTAACAACAGAGGTGGCAGAGGCAGAGGAAGAAGCAGAGGTAGAAGAATACCTGACAGTAGAAGTTCCTGCCAAATCTGCGGTCTTACTAATCACTCAGCTGAAGCATGTCTCTACAGATATGATGAGAGATATATGGGCTCCAGGCCAAATGATAACTATAGCCAGAACAGTTCAAATGCACCTACTGCCTATGTTGCCTCCTCCTGCACTGTTCCTAAGCCGATATATGAGCCCAGCCGTTTAGGTCGTTTGTTTTTTTAGCTCACCAGACTCCCTTTTCCCGCTCTCTTCGTCCTACAACCTGCTGACAGCAACAGAGTATGGAGGTAATGAAAAATTATCTGTTGGAAATGGTAGCAACTTAAAAATTACACACAATGGCACATCTAAACTTTTCACTCAAGGAAAGTCACTGAAGTTAAAAAATGTCCTGTTGGTACCAGAAATTAAAAGGAATCTGGTTAGTATATCCAAACTAATATCAGATAATGATGTGTTTGTGGAATTTCATGATGATTGTTTTTTTGTTAAGGACAAACAGTGGAAGAAGGTTCTATTGCAAGGCAGGCTTGAAGATGGTCTTTACAAGTTTGAATCACTCCCTGTCTCACTCCTGAAGTTTAATTCTTCATCCCAAAGGCATCCATCAGCTTTTATTGTTAATTCCAAGAAGTCAAGTCCTAAATTCTGTTTCAATTTATTTCAATCTGAATCTAGTCTTTGGCATAGAAAATTAGGTCATCCATCAAAGAATGTACTAGCTCATGTTCTGAAATTATGCAATGAAAATATCAAGTTAAATGAAAGTTCAGATTTCTGCAATGCC
Organism: Ligustrum vulgare; assembly: GCA_963555705.1. NCBI lineage: Eukaryota > Viridiplantae > Streptophyta > Magnoliopsida > Lamiales > Oleaceae > Ligustrum > Ligustrum vulgare. Next base: position 55,365,402 of record OY743169.1, on the reverse strand, counting down.
TGCCAACTTGGCAAATCACATACTTTACCTTTTAAATTATCAAACTCACATGCTAAAAACACTCTAGACCTAATCCATTCAGATGTATGGGGACCAGCACCCATTAAATCTACATCAGGCTTCAATTATTACATCCTTTTTATTGATGACCACAGTAGGTTTACCTGGATCTATCCTATGAGGAACAAATCTGAAACCCTAAACTGTTTCACCCAATTTAAAACATTAGTGGAAAACAAATTTGAAAGAAAAATCAAAGTTTTACAAACTGATGGTGGGGGAGAGTTCAAACCTTTAACCACTATTGCTACCCAATTTGGAATTGAACTCAGATCATCTTGCCCATACACTTCACCTCAAAATGGAAGAGCCGAAAGAAAACATAGACACATAACTGAAACTGGGTTGACACTACTAGCCCAAGCCAAAATGCCACTCTTCTATTGGTGGGAAGCTTTTCAAACTGCAACCTATTTGATAAATAGATTACCTACACCTACCCTTAACATGAAATCACCATTTGAAATCCTATTTAAAAGGGAAGTTGACTACAGCACACTCAAAACTTTTGGTTGCACTTGCTACCCTTGCCTTAGACCCTATCAAAGACACAAGTTTGATTTTCATTCTACCAAATGCACCTTTCTAGGATATAGCCAACCTCACAAAGGCTATAAGTGTCTTAGTGAAACTGGAAGAATTTACATATCTAGACATGTGGTCTTCAATGAATTGGATTTCCCATTTCACAACAAATTCCTTAACAAAAACCAGAACCAAGAAAAATCTGAAGTCATAATCCATACTTTACCTTTTCAAACATACACTCTACCAGTCAAAAATGATTCTACTTGTAATGGTCAAACTCAAGCTGGTTTGGCAACAGAACCTTCCAACATGTTTGAACAAACAAATAATGAGTAGGATGGAAATGATCAGGTCACTGGTGAAATTGTAAGACAGGAAACAGAAACTGATGGTCTCATTTCTCAAGAAAATCAAAATGCCACTACCACAGAAACTGAAAGAACTGATGAAGAAAGTATTGAGGATACCAACAGAGGACATCATATGACAACAAGGAGTAAGGCAGGCATTTTCAAACCAAAGGTTTACTCAGCTAAAGCTACTAAACAACAGCTTTCTAGACTTGAAGGTGAGGAAGTACCAACAAATATCCAGCAAGCTTTAGCTAGCAAGAACTGGAGAAATGCAATGGTAGAAGAGTTTAATGCACTGTGCAAAAATGATACCTGGACTCTTGTTCATCCACCAACAAATCACAGAATCATAGACTGCAAATGGGTTTTTCGGGTCAAACATGATTCTGATGGCAAAGTGCAAAGATATAAAGCTAGGTTAGTGGCTAAGGGGTTCCTACAAACTTATGGAGTTGACTTCTATGAAACCTATAGCCCTGTTATTAAGACTTCTACATTAAGGGTCATTTTGAGCCTGGCAGTGTCAAGAAATTGGGAATTAAGACAAATTGACATAAATAATGCCTTTTTGAATGGAAAATTGGAAGAAGAAGTATACATTAAACAGCCAGAAGGTTTTGTGAACAACGGCAAACCTCAGTTGGTATGCAAGTTAAACAAAGCACTTTATGGATTGAAGCAAGCTCCAAGAGCATGGTTTGAAAGTTTAAGAAAAACTTTTTTGGATTGGAAGTTTTGTCAATCTAAAGCTGACAATTCCCTGTTCTTTTTGGTTGATGGGAAAAATATCATCTTTGCATTGATTTATGTTGATGACATAATTGTAACTGGTAACAATGCAGGGGCTTTACAAAATTTTATACACCAGCTCAACAAGGTTTTTGCTTTAAAAGACATGGGACCTCTACATCAATTTTTGGGAATTGAAGTTCACAGAAGTAACAGAGGCTGACATCTTACTCAAACCAGGTATATAGCTGAACTCCTGAAGAAATTCAACTATGAAAATGTAAACCCTTCACCTACACCTATGGTCTCAGGGAAATTGCTCTCTAAAAATGAAGGAATTCCCTTAAAGAATCCCTCATTGTATAGAAGTGCAATTGGAGGTTTACAATACCTGTCACACACAAGGCCAGATATTACATATTCAGTCAACAAGATGAGCCAATTTCTTGTCTCACCAACTGAATCACACTGGAAAGCCCTAAAACGCATTTTCAGATATTTAAAGGGAACTATCAGTCATGGCCTATGGTTCAAGTGTAGTGAAAACAACAACATTTCTGGATTTGCTGATGCTGACTGGGCATCTTGTCCAGATGATAGACGATCCACTGTAGGATACTGTGTCTACTTTGGAGAAAATTTGGTCTCTTGGTCATCCAAGAAACAACACGTCGTGGCAAGATCCAGTACGGAAGCTGAATACAGAGCTCTTGCACACGCCGCGTCAGAGGTTACCTGGTTGAGTTCACTACTGAAAGAACTCAAATTGCTTCAAACATCTGTGCCGTCAATCTGGTGCGACAACCTGGGAGCCAACTCACTGGCATCAAATCCGGTATTTCACGCTCGCACAAAACATATAGAGTTAGATCTACATTTTGTACGAGATAAAGTCTTGAATAAGGAACTAGAAGTGAAGTTCATACCTTCTTCTGACCAAACAGCAGATCTGCTCACCAAACCTCTCTCAAATTCACGATTCTCATATCTCAGGGACAAACTTGGAGTCAGTTTGCCGCCTCCAGTTTGAGACGGGGTGAAAGAGATGATGAACCCTAACTATCTGAATTAATAACTTGAAGAAGTGGTTGACTTGATCCTGTCTGAAAACATATCACAGAATAAATCAGGGCTATGGGCCATTGCTTTGGGCCTCAAGCACATTTATATCATTTCCTTATTTCAGGCCCATGTAATATGTTAGTGCCTAAGAGAGTCCATTACACATTAGGTTAAATTCTTTGTCCTATTCAAACACGTGTCCATACATTGTACAATCAGAATATTTTCTGTTGAGGCATCAGCCTATTTAACACTGCATACTGTATAATGCTGATTCAAGAGAAATACAAAATATTTTATCTCTATACCTTCTTAAATCTCTTCTGTCTACTCCCAGTTAACATTCTAATTGAACGGCAAATTGGGTGCCATCTGGCCTCCAATATAGAGTATTTATTGAATATTGATACCATCTCGCCTATTCACAGTTATCGAAACTTCAGACCAGGCTTGGTATCATTATTCTGACATATTTTTAGCATGGTTCTAAAATGCGTAAAAAAGCGCGCATAGGCGCGGTGCGAGGCCAAAATGCATTGAATAAGTGGTATGCACGTAAAAATGCGGCAAAGTTTTTTTTGACCGCCTAGGCACGCCTAATCTCTCCTAAGCATGCCTAATCCCACCTAATTGGTTTTTTTTTAAGGTAAAAAATATTTTTTTATATAAAAATATATTTAATGTCTTAAAATAATTAAAATAATATTAAAAATACGAAACGTATTATGGCGCTTATTCTTCGCATTGACATACCTAAACTTGTGATTCTTGATTATCGACCTCGACGCCTCGCAACGCATTACACCTTTTGAAACATTGATTTTTAGTCCATTTATGGTAGGGATGAGAGGTTTCAGTAACGCTTTTAGTACTAGTGAATCTCATGCTAGTTTGTTCGGAGTGGACATATTCATTCTGTCATTCTTTGTTGATCCTCCAGTTCTATGGATAGAGAATAATGATGCGAAGCTCCACTGGATGTTATAGAGCATTAGAGGATCATTTGGCAGGTCTATCATGTCATCTTTCTTCCTACCACATGTCGTTTACGTCTGTTTTAATAATATGGAACTTGGATATTGTCCATCTTTTTGGTATTTCCCTCACTCATCCCCTGCCATTCTCTCCTATTTTAGTTTTTTAGTTGAGTTATGATCTTACAAGATTAACATTGATGTCTGTGTTCGTGATGATTTTGTCAGCTATGGGGGTATCATTTTTTTGGGACTATTTTGGAAGTTCTTTTCGTGTTTTCTCCTCATCTTATGGTGAATGTCATATACTTGAAGCGGAGCATTGAACCATTCTTGATGGTATCCTTCTTGCTCGAAAACTTGGACTTTCAGACTTGAGGATATGGCATGCTTTTCTTTAGCTATTCATTGCATCACCCATTGTGGAGGTTAGTGATCTATCCAAAATACTCACACATATGTGACACTATTTCTCACATCTATCACGAGGAAAATCTTGTTGCTAATATATTTACAGTCGAGGGATGGATTGATGCTACTATCAGTAGTATGATCCTCTTGACTTGCCTCAACGACTTTGCGCCCTTCTACAGATTGACATACACGACCCTTTCGCATTTAGAGGTCTCTAGGCTTTATAGTTTCACCCTTTATATTTGTAGAGGAGATAATACATTCTCATTTATTGCTTTTGACTTCAATGTTTGTTTTTAGGCAAGTTTATTTCACTCTCTATCCTGCCCATTAATTTGTTTATATTTAAAAGTTTTAGAACCTGGTGTTTGAGAAATAATTTTGGAAATTAGGTATCATGAAAATTTATGCTTCTCCGCCAAAGCTTGCCTCACCGAAAGTTTCATGCCATTTCCCAGAATCCTATGTTTATTTAGCACTTACAAGCACTTCTCCTTCCCTATTATAAAACAAATCAAGAACATACTATCACAACAAGCTTCTCTCAATTTCTTTGAAAATGAAATCTTCAATCTCTATGGAGCTTTCTTCTCCTTCGCCAATCACCAGATCTGATCTCTTCTCCTTCGCCAATTACTAGATCTGACTGTACTATCATCGCCAATACGTATTTGTGTACTCCGAGATCTCTCCAATTTTGCGGTCTAAGAAGAAAAGTGTTTAAATCCAAGTCGTTCAATTCATTGTCGGTTTCAACTCGATTAATGTCATGTTCTAGAGGTTCGACTTTTAACAAGGTTTAGTGTTGTGTTTCACACTATTTTTCTTTAGTAAATGTAGTTGTCGTGGTGGTGTTGCAGTCAAGAATCTTGAGATGGTGGCAGCGGTGGTGATGGTTGTTTGTGGTATTTTGCCTCCACTGATTATAAGTGTTTGATCTGTTTGTCAATGTCATGTTGCACATCTCTTGAATCAAATCATGCCATTTTGCACAGTCAATCTTGTGGTGGTCATGAGATTTCTGTGGAAATGGAAAGGCTGAGCTTTTATTGTTGTGTGTGCTGTGATCAGGTATATGGTCTTGATTCAGACATTTGTTGCTATATGCTTAATCCATGTAAAGTAAGAGTGGTGAATGCCTCATTTGTTTCAAGGTAGAATGTAGCAAAATTAGTTGCTTAATTGAGACTTTGAATGGTGATCTCCATTAAGAGTGGTGAAGACACCATTAGGGCACTAGCTTGAAAGAAAACTCACATGAAAATGATTTTATCTAGTTTTTAAATAAATTTCTAGACATTATTAAATTAGTCCAACAAAAATTAGATTACCTAATTATTTCTTATAATATAAAGTAAATCTTCAAAATACAATAAATTTTATAATTTAATCCACAAGTAAATTAATTATAAATAGTTAAAGTAGTAGTTTACAAAATTTCAAACAAAACGTGTTTTTTCTCTTTTTCATTTTCAGAAACGGTTTTTAAAAAAATATCAAACAGAACATTTTTCAACAAATTTGAAAATGCAAAATGAAAACACAAAATACAAAATATTTTCGAAAATGAAAACAGACAGAAAACAATTAAGGAGAATGCAATTAAGTCAATTAATTTTAGTAAAAAAAATGTCATATTTTACAAATTCATTAATTACAGTTGCAATTAATTACAAAATTTAAATAAGTTACAATTGTAATTAATTATATACTGTAATTGATTACAAAATGTAATTAAATTGTAATTGCACTTATAAGTAAGGTCAATGTAATTAATTTAATTAATTTTAGCAAAAAAAAAAATTAATTGTATTTTACAGATTCATTAGTTAAAAATATAATTAATTGCAAAATTGAAATAAAGTTGTTATTGTAATTAATTACACTTGTAATAAAGTTACAATTGTAATTAATTGCAAAACTTGGATTTTGATAATTATTTTTGACATTTTTGTAATAAATAAATTACTATTCACCTAAATTATGAACTTAACCCTTATTAAAAAATAATTTAAGTGAGATTTATTAAGCATTTTCCCCTTAATTTTAGTTGTTTCACTACTTTCTACTCCATTAGTGATTAGTCTAATGAAGATTTTTTTTTTCCATACAAATAAAAAAATATATAATTATTGTAATTGAAAATCTAATTTTTTCTTACAATTTTCTAATATATCCCTACATTAAAAAATGATGATACAAATAAAATTAATTTATATTTATATTTATTGATAACTATAAAACTTATTAACTTAATAGGAAATTAACACAACAGTGCATATATTGATTTTGTTTCCCAGAAAAACGGTTTTCGCAGAAGAAGCCAACCATATTTAACTCTAGTCACCAGTAGTTTACTGCTTTTGACATACAATATATTTCCCGTCTCTCTCCCTCCTCTCCCGCTCCTCGTTAATTTCCATGCGAATCAATCTCTTAATACCCCTTATAGCTCGATCGCGTCACACCTAATACAGTTCTACTTTTTTCTATGAAATGAAAATCGATTCAAATTGAGAACAATTCATCGCATCAGATATGGAAAGAGAAATCAGACAATAATAAGAGAACCTTGTCCGGTTAATCGATCAGGTTGGTTGAAATAATTACTATTTCGAATGTCATTGAATTCGCATGTGTTGATTCCTTTTTAATTGGCTATTTGGGATTGAGTTTGAGTGAAAAGATAATTCTTGGAGTCAATGGATGAGTCTTGGCGTGATCAAATTTTATTGAAAGAGTTTGTTTTTGGAATTGTATGATTAGGTTTTATTTGGCTTTTAGTATCTCACCCTTGTTGGAATTATACAACTTTTCTCAGTTAATTTATGCTGATATACATACAGATTTTGTGTGTGTTCTAATTACATGTACTGGTGAGTAGTTTTCGTTTACAGAGTCATTTAATTTGTATAAGATTACGTTCCGGATTGACAATGGAAATTAATAAATCACGATCTTTCGAACGAGACGTAGAGTATACAAATGTAATCAGAGGTAGCCCTTGGCCCAAAAAGAACAAAATTATGCAATTTTTAATAGCTTTTTCCCAAAAATAAAATTGTAGCCCTCACGGTTTACAAGTCCAGCAGCGGAGCAGCCAATTAATTGTAGGCCAATCCTAAAACACAAACTAATTCAAGCAAAAGAAGCCCAACCAGAATTAATCACAAAATCGGAAACCAAAATTAAATGCACGATCAGCAATTAAATAGGTGAACCCGTGATGAACAACATGTGAAGAAGCAGAGAAGAAAACATTGAAATCTTTTATCAGGTATCTAAAATTTCCAACCCTACCCTCTCGATATGGGGTGATGAATTTCTGGTTAATTATTGAGGAAGTGATTAGGCATGATGATAAACTTGAAATCTCACCATAATAATTTATTGGTTTATTGAGATTGAAAATGATGTTAGAAGATAATTTATTTATTTTTTAAAAAATATTCTTTGCTTTTCCGGTTTTTCTCCTAGGCTTTGTATAGGTTCCAAATTGGTTTTGGATATTTATGTTAGAAGATAATTTCAGCATTTTCCTTTGAAATTTTTAATATCCTTTGCCTTAAGGCATCTCCTAGGCTCTATCTAGTGTTAAATTTTATGTTTCAGACATTTGTAAGATGTTGGGATTTTTTGAAGGCACAAAATTAAGTTTACCTCTTCTTAACGATCAAGATTTTATAAGAAGTTACTGCATGTTCTAAAAATTATTCTTCACCAAAGACATATACAATCACAGCTGTCAAGCCTTAATATTAAGCTCCTTTAGGAGTGTTTTTGAAAATTAAACTCAAAAAATTGTTTTTGATGTTATGTTGAAAAATATTTTAGAAGTATATTTTTATATATCGAACAACATAAAAGAATAATTTTTTAGTAGGTTAATTTAGATTCAAGTGAAGTTATTCTACTAAAACTTGCAGAGTGCAATTCCAATAGGTAATATCCTATTTTATATTAAGTTTTTTTTTCTAAATTTTAGCCAGCCTAAATGAACCTCTAGCTCCTTCCCTGCTTGTATACAATTTTGGTTGTTATATATTTATGGTGAAAGATGAATTAAAGAATAATGTACCATTGGCAATAATTCTGTAACTGAATTCGGTTTATTATTTTAAATTAGTGGACCTTCTTTTGTATGTATTGAAAGTGACAATGGCGGTATTGGCGGCAAACCAAGAACCGCAAAGCCGTTTCATCAATGGAGAAATGCCCAGAGGCCTGAGAAATGAATCTGGAGTCACTAGGAAGAGAAGGTTGATCTTGGATTATGATGATGAAGATGAAGAACAGAACACTGATTGTTTGTTGCCAAAGGAATCAGACACCTTGCCCAAAACTTTTGACATGTCTATTAAGAAAGCAAGGGTGTTTCCAGGTGCTAATGTCTCATTTGGTGTAACAACACCAACCAAACTTCAGAGAGCTTCTACTAGAGAAGAATTATCACCAGAAAGTACAAAAACTTCTGTAAGGAAAACAATGAAAGCTTCAGGCTCTAATGGTGGTAGCTCCTCTTCATGTAGACACATCCGTTTGTTAAACAAGAAGCCATGTCCAGTTTTTTCTGGAGAGTTAGACTATGATAGGGAAGAGAAGGAAGACGGGGATGAATATAATATGGGATCTTCATCAAGATCAAAAGGCTCAGTTAAACGAAGGAGGACAGCCCTGCACATAAAAGGCTTCCTTGACAAACAGAGTTCAGCAGAAATTTGTGCTGCTGGGGCGTCTAAGAAAAATATTTACAAAAGTAAAGTATTGATGCACAAGGGACAAAGTGAAAGTGAGGAAGTATGTGATGAACGTAAGGAGGATCTGAGGTCATCAGTAACTAGAACACATATCCATAAAACTCGACTAATTGGTGATTTGAACAATCAGACACCAGCTGAGAGACGTCATCGTATTACCTCAAACAAATTTCTTCAATCTGATTTTTATTTGGGTGAATGGGTGGATGACGAAGAAGATATGGTTTCATTTGTGAATTCAAGGTTTGGAAAAAGCGATTCAGTTCTCAAAATCAATAGAACCAGTAATGCAGATTCTTCAAAGTCGAAAAGAATTTTGAAGGGAAAAAAGAAGACATTTGACAATTCAAATAAACTTTCTAAATGTGATTTGTCCCATTCATCATCATCACCTTCTTGTTTGTCAGCTTCAAAAAGTGATAGCAATAGCACACAGAGTTCTGCAATGAAATACATGAAGGCATGTTATTAATTTCTCATCATACTTTGTGTGGCCAGTGCTTGTTGTGCAATTCTTTTTGAAAAACAACGCGTGAAATGATGTTATCTTATTTTCATTAACAGGTAAATAAAAAGGAACCTGTAACATGTCATCAGTGTCGAAGAGTGGATAGAAGAACTGTTGTTCCTTGTACCAAGTGTAAAGTGAATTTGTACTGCATACAGTGCATTAAGCAATGGTGATTACTATATCTATATGTTGTTTTCATTATGGGGGAAAAAAAATTCTTTAACTTTGTTTATATAGGTATCCCACCCTGTCAGAAGAGGAAATTTCAGAGGTTTGCCCATTTTGCCGTGGCAACTGCAACTGCAACGTGTGTGTACACACAAGTGGCATGTTAAAGGTTTGTCCGTTTCATAAAACACCAAAACATCTCTATTTTGGTTATCTTGACTACTAAAGAATTGTTTACATGGTTACGATTCAGATACGTAAGAGAGATCTCACTGATCTTTATAAGATTCAGCATCTGCACTATTTTATTAGCGAACTTCTTCCTTTCCTAAAGCATATTCGTCAAGAACAAATTGAAGAAATAGAGGTGGAGTCTAAAATTCAAGGTATGTGATTTTTATATATAAAGTCAGTACAAGTACTGAGATTCATGTATCCTGACGAACATTTTCATGATAGGTGTACTGTCATCTTCAATTGACGTAAAACATGCGATTTGTTATAATGACGAGCGTGTCTATTGGTATGCACTCTTTTTCTTTGACCTAATATGCTCTTTGCACTCATTATTGATATATGTATCATTGTCTGTGTGTCTTTTTTCTCGGAGCAGCAACCATTGTTCAACATCAATCATTGATCTTCACCGGAGTTGCCCAAATTGCTCCTATGAGCTATGTCTTAGATGTTGCCAGGAGATTCGCAGAGGTCAGCTTCCTGGAGTTTTCTATAAACCGGTTTTTCGATATGTGGATAGGGGCTTTGAGTACATGCATGGTGGAGACCCGCTACCAGAATCTCTCCAGGCAGAAACTTTAGTAAATGATTCTGGAATGCCTAATGAGTGGGTTACCAGCTATGATGGGAGTATCATTTGTGCTCCAAGAGAAATGGATGGATGTGGTAGTCATAATTTAGAACTCAAGTGTCTCCTTTCGAAAGACTGGATCTCAAATTTGGAAGCTCGAGCACAGAAAATTATAAGAAAATTTACGGTTGACAGAGTTTTTCAGCCACTTTGTTGTGATTGCGACCCTGAACAGTCACGTATGGCAGCTTCTAGAGAATGTTCCAAGGACAACTACTTGTATTGCCCAGATTCAAAAAACATTCTGAGAGAGGAAGAGCTTCTGCACTTCCGCAGGCACTGGGCTAATGGGGAACCAGTAATTGTTCGAAATGTTCTTGAGCAGACTAGTGGTTTGAGTTGGGAACCAATGGTTATGTGGCGTGCATTAGGTGAACATACAGAGTTAGGGATCAGTTCAAGAATGTCAGATGTGAAGGCTATCGATTGCCTGGCTGGTTGTGAGGTTATTTACATGATCTCCGATATTTATACTGAATAATTTGGCTCGTTATATACTGCTTGAAGATATTGTTGAACATTAGATTGATCTTTTTACTTTTCCTGCATCATTTATTCTTCGTTTCTATTTTAGCATTTCTGCATAGTTATGTTATTTTATCATATTTTTTTATTTTTTGAGTTCTCCTAAGTTAAATCAGCTCTACTGTCCATCTAAATAATGTTCTTATAGTCAGGCTCTTGTATACCATAATAATAATAATAATTTGTAGTAAAGCTTCCAAGTTGCCAATTGACATTCTTAGAGGCATTAGTATGTGGCAGATTGGATCACAGCTGGTTTTACTTAAATAGGTGTCGTTGTGCTTGTATTTGCAGGTGGAGATTAGTACTCGTAAATTTTTCAAAGGTTACATTGAAGGGAGAAGATATCGTAATTCCTGGCCTGAGATGCTCAAACTTAAGGACTGGCCACCATCAGATAAGTTTGAGGATTTATTACCTCGCCATTGTGATGAGTTTATCAGTGCACTACCATTTCAAGAATACACTGATCCAAGAGCTGGTATTCTTAATCTTGCTGCCAAGTTGCCAGCAAGTGTTATAAAACCTGACCTGGGTCCAAAGACATATATTGCATATGGGATCGTAGAGGAACTTGGAAGAGGGGATTCAGTGACCAAGCTTCATTGCGACATGTCAGATGCTGTAAGATCTAAAATCTCTCAAAAAATTATTTGGTGTGCTTTTTTAAAGTAACTTGCATTGATCTCACTAACTTTCACAAGGTAACCAATATTTTCGTGGGTCTTTATTTTCTTGTTTACTGTTATCCTATGTGCACAAATATTCCAGATTCTTACACCAATTTTTCGTATCCATATTCTGAAATTTCCATTTAATTGGTCATTTGTTTCTCAAAGATTTTATTTATTTATTTTAGAACATAGAATTGTAGTTTTCCAAAGGCTAGGTGATAGCTTTTTGATGGACAGATTTTATAGTATTAAAATTGTAGATTCAACAATATGGACTCATCCCAGTGTCAATTGTGCTAGCCTATTAAGGCCCATTGATTTCCAGATAGTTATTTTATATTGAATATTAGCTATAGTTTTCCATGTAATTGATAGGTTTCAATTCCTTTTCACACATGTATAGATATCACAAATTATAGCTGCTTTTGAGCCCTATAATTAGGAAGACAACATCTATTCAAATGAATGGACTCACAATAAGAGACATTGAGTTCAATCACAATTTCATAGTAATTGACTTAGTATCAGAGCCTAAATCTTTGAATTAGGGTTTATGAGTTTTAAAAGAAATGTGGGGTTATTCTCGATGTTGACACATTCTGTAGTAGGCGACGATTACCTGGGTCACTCCTAGGTGGTTGAAGATTAGACTCAATCTTATGTGGTGGTCGAAAATTTTTCAGCAACGAGTTCGAGGACTGGTTGTCGAAAACTGCTCTATAACATTGACTTGGATTTATTGAATGAAAGTAGTTTGGCGGACTTCTCAATTTTACCCAAGCTCTAGGATATTATCCTAATGAGCATTTTCATTTAGTGCATTGTGGTGGACTCTATCATCAATTTCTTCTCATGGACTGGCCTATGATTTTGGCTGGGTCGGCAATCTCTCCATTGTTGATTGGGAGTATCATGGGTGTATTTTGATTTTTGACTTGTCAGGTTAGTGTTTTAGTCTGATTATTGGGTTGCGCTATTTGGGCTAATTTATTATAATTTTCACTTAGGCCAGTTATTTGGGATGTTTTATTTGAGCTATTTTATTATAACATTTTTGGTGATTCTTATGCTGCATTTTTGAACTGTTTTCGGGCTGTTTTACTATTATATTTCTACATCATATCAACCAATAATTTCGATTCTTTTAGTGTGCGTTTCACGGTTAAAACTATTATGAGAATTTCAATTTTAACTTTTTGTTACGGGGAAAGATTTGTGGAGTCATATAGATGGGAGTGTTTCTGCTCCTACAGATCCTAAGGAGTTGCCTCGGTGGAAGATGAAAGATGCTCGAGTCATGACTTGGATCTTAGGCAGTAGACCCTCTCATTATTCTTAACTTGTGGCCCTATAAGATTGTAAAAACAATGTGAGAGTACTTAAGGAAGGTTTATAATCACAATAACAAAGCACTACGTTTTCAGAAGAATATAAAATTGCTAGCTATAGGCAAGAGAATCTCTTTATTTGTAGGAGCCTTTTTTTAGCTTTCAGAATCTCTGGGGGAGAATTCTCAAACAGTGTATGCGAACGTGTCAACTGAATTGCTCTCTGTTGTTCAGGATGTTCATGGGAAAAGCATGAGGGATCAATTTTTTTTATGAAATTACAGCCTAAATTTGAGGCTACTCACTCAAATATGATGAATCAGGATCCTTCCCCATCTTTGGATGTATGTTTTGGGGAATTACTTCATGAAGACAGCAGGTTCTCACTCAGGCCACCTTCCAGCTGGATCGTATGATATCTAATTTGGTTGCATATGAAGCTCAAGGGTGGGGAAAGGCACAAATTTGCGAAAATTGCCTATACCTAATAGTTATTCTAAGGTTGTTAAACATAAATGTTGGTGGAACTTCGAACACTTCAGGAGAATCATAATTGGGATATTGTTTATTGCCCATCTAATGCCAATGCTATTGGTTGTAAGTGGGTTTATTCAATCAAGGTTCGCTCTGATGAGACTCTTAGATCATTATAAGGCTTGCAAGGTGGCTCTTAGGAATAGGAAAGAGTATGGGGTGGATTATGAGGAGACATTTGCTCAAGTGGCCAAGATGACTATGATATGCATTGTTCGTATTGCTACTTATCAGGGGTGGCCTTTTCAAAATGCTTTTCTTCATGGTGATCTCAAGGAGGATATTTTCATGGCACGTCCTCCAGACCTCATTTTATCTCATTCTTAACAATTATGTGAATTGAAGCGATCCCTTTATAGTTTGAAACAAGCTCCTCGGCAATGGTTTGAAAAGTTTCGGTCTCCTTGAGTACAATTTTCTTTTATACAGACAATACGACTCCTCTCTATTTCTTTGCAAGACATCCACTAGTATTGTTCTTTTACTTGTTCAAGTTGATGATGATGTCATCACTGTCACAGATATTAAGCTAATCATTCGACTCTAGCAGCATCTACAGGTAGAGGTGTCAATCCGGGTGGTCTGAACCGGGTCGGCCCGCCAATAAAAAGTTCGGTAACAACCCGCTTTAAAAAAAGCCCGCCCGCTGCGGGTTATGGGCCGGTTACGGGTCAGCCGCAAATTTTGAACTACAACCCAGGCCTGCCCGCTGGCCCATCCGAGCTGAGCCCATGCGGGTCGCGGTTTGTTCTGATTTGGCCCGTATGAATAAAAATATAGATTTTTTCATATTTATAGCAAATTTTTTGTCAAATTTCTAAATACAAAATGATTAAAATGATAAATTCATATTTATACTATAAAATATTTACATAGAATTTAAAATTATAGTTTATGTTATATGAATTACTTCTAAATTTGCAAATTTAAATAAAATATAAACAAATAACAATTAAATGATAAATGTATTTCTAATTACTATTATCAAAAAAATTACTTTTTTAGCTATTAGGGAGAAAAAAATAAGATTTTACTTTAAAAGTTATATTAGAGTTTCTAGAAGAAGAGAGATTTTCAATGTTATCATATTTAATAAAAACATTTTATTTTATTTTATTTTCTACGGGCCAGCAGGTTAACCGCGGCCCGCGAAGGTTTGATCTGCAAAATCCGCGGTTCACAACTTATTGACCCGTGAACCGCCCGCATGGGTCACGGGTCGGCCCTGTGATCCCGGGTCAATTCGGGCCGATTTTCACGGGTCTGGTCGGCCCGTCCGTCTTGACACCTATATCTACAGGCAACATTTCATACAAAGGATCTTGGTTCACTTACATTTTTTTGGGTTTGGAAGTATATATTGGTTCTATGGGTATTTTTTTAAACCAACATAAATATATCCAAGATCTAATCAATTTAGCTGGTCTTCGGGATTCTTTCATGTTCATACTTCTCTGAATGTCAGTGTAAAGTATCGTTTTTTGGAGGGTGATCTTTTTTTTTTATCCTACTATTTTTAGTCAGTTGGTTGACAGTCTCAATTACTTGACCATCATTCGGCCATATATATCATTTGTTGTCCAGCAAGTTTTCCAGTTCATGCAAGCTCTACGACATCTCCATCTTGGTGTTGTCTGTCGTATCATTCAGTATCTCTGGGTTACACCTTGTCAATGAGTTACTTTTCCTCGCTAGCTATCCTCTTCGCCTTGCTGCTTTTAGTGATGCGGATTGGGCCGGTTTCCTGATACTCATCGTCATGTTACATGTTGGTTTATATTTTTTGGTGATTTTTTGATTTCTTGGAGGAGCAAAAAATAGGCTTGTATATCTAAATCATCGATCGAATCGGATTATTGTGCCATGTTAGCTACCTACTTTGAGATTGTTTAGCTTCATAGATTGTTTAGCTGAACTTGGGTTCTCTCGGTCTAATCACACTGCTCTTCATGCAGATAATACAATTGTTGTTCAAATTACTGCTAATCCTATTTAGATGAGTCTATGAAGCATATTGAAGTGGACTGTCATTTCATTCGAGAGATAGTCCATTCTCATGTTATTTCCATTCCTCGTCTCTGCTAGTCTTTAGATTGGCGACATCTTCACCAAGGCCACGACTCGGCAACCCCATTTCCTCTTTTTGAGTAAATTGATGCTTCTTGATTATCTAGCGTCAATTTGTGGGAGGATGTCAACTATATGTGCCTATTAAGGCCCATTGATTTACAACTAGTTGTTTTGAGAAAATACATTTTATAGTTTTCCATGTAATTGGTAGGTTTTAATTCCTTTCCATGCATGTTTTTTAAATGAAAGGACTCTCACAATGAGAGACATTGAGTTCAATCACAAATTCATAGTAAATGACACCTAGTACAATAAGAAGCAGCCAGTATATAGCCCATAAGCAACATTTACTTATTTTGTAAATTGTACTTCATTTACATTTTATCCGCCTCACTTTAACTTGCATTAGTCCTTGCCTATTAGATAGTTCTTATTTATAGTGTACTTAGGCTCGCCATTTCTTTTCGGTCTCCAATTGTGGGTTCTGATTTTTGTTTTATGGTTAAAAGCAACACCACCATTTTGTAGATGTATGTGCTTTGAGTAAGAGAACTTCTATTTCTGCTTTCTCTCAGATTGTAGTAGAGCATTTTGGTTAATGCCGCTGCTATGTTCTTAGTCCTCTTCCACTGGATAGCTTCTTCACTGCATTAGGCTATAAAGAACTGAAAGGGATTGCTTGAAATCACAAAATAATGAAAGTAGAACAGTGAGTATTGCAAATCTTGGTTTAGTATCAGATATGAAGCCTTAGCCTTTTGAGCTCTTTACATTTGTTTGCTGTTAAAGTCCATCTTGATGGATTTATGGCTAGACTTATTGCCCGTCTTGTGGCTAAATGATATGCTCAAACCTATGGAGTCGATTATTCTGATACGTTTTTCCCTGTGGCTAAATTGATATATGTTTGCTTATTCTTATCTCTAACAGCTACGTATGATTGACCTCTACATCAGTTAGATATCAAAAATGCATTTCTCCGTGGTGATCTTCAGGAGGAGGTCTATATGGAGCAACCACCTGGTTTTGTTGCTCAAGGGGAGTCTGATAAGGTCTGTCATCTTCGTAAGTCACTATATTGGCTGAAATAGAGTCCCCGTGCTTGGTTTGGAAGATTTAGTCAAGCAGTTGAAAAGTTTGGACTGAAAAAGAGCAAGTCTGATCACTCGGTATTATATAGACAGTCTGAATCTAGCATTATTCTCCTTGTTGTGTACGTTGACGATATTGTCAATACAGGGAGTGATATTACAGGGATTTCATTGCTTAAGTCTTTCCTTCGTACCCAATTTCACACAAAGGACTTGGGGTTTCTAAAATATTTCTTGGGAATGGAAGTGACAAGGAACAAGAAATCCATCTTCTTGTCTTAGAGAAAATATGTGCTTGACTTATTAACTGATACATGCAAATTGGGAGCTAAGCCTTGCAGTGCAGTGCAGTGCACCAATACTTCCTAATTCTCAACTTGCAAAGGATGGTGACTTATTTGAAGATCCCAAAAAATATAGAACATTGGTTGAGAAGTTAATTTATCTCATTGTGACTCGTCCTGACATTGCATACTCTGTAATTATCGTAAGTCAATTCATGTCTTCTCCAACAATTCATCATTGGGCAGCTTTAGAGCAAATTCTGTGTTATTTAAAGGGAGCTCCTGGACATGGTATATTGCATGAAAATCATGGGCATAGTCGATTCGAATGCTTCTCAGATGCAGATTGGGCAGGTTCCAAGATAGATAGAAGATCCACTACAGGTTATTGTGTATTTGTTGGTTGAAATTTGGTTTCATGGAAAAGTAAGAAGCAAAATGTCGTGTCCCTATGAAGTGCGGAATCTGAATACAGGGCTATAGCACAATCAGTATGTGAAATAATGTGGATACGTCTGCTCTTGATTGAAATTGGTCTTAGGGGCCAATTTATGCAAAATTATGGTATGATAACCAAGTTATGCTTCACATTGCATCTAATCCCGTGGTTCATGAACAAACAAAGCATATTGAGATCGATAGCCATTTGTTCGTGAAAAAGTGCCTGAAAATTTGATATCTACAGGTTTGTAAAGACTGGACAACAACTAGGAGATATCTTTACAAAAGCGTTAAATGGGGTTTGGATCAATTACATTTGTAACAAGTTAGTCATGATTAATATCTATGCTCCACCTTGAGGCGGAGTGTTGAAAAGTTCAATTAATGTATATGAACCAAAATAGAAGTCTAGATTAGTTAGGGTCTGGTAGGCAATATTATGTAGTTATATTATTGTCTTGTAATATTGAAAATCATTCATTGGAAATATATCAGTTTTTTGGTTCTCTCTCTCTCTCTCTCTCTCTCTCTCTCTCTCTCTCTCTCTCTCTCTCTCTCTCTCTCTCTCTCTCTTACTGAGTTAAACTACTACATTTATTGAGACATGAGTGAAACACTTGCTCTTGTTGGACTTTAGATCTTGGAAATTTTTTCGCTCATTTAACATGGATGATACTAGCAATCTTGCGGTGAATAAAATGAGTTAGTTTCTTCAACTACCTATGCGGGAAAACTATGCACAGAGTGGTAAGGTATCTTGCATACTCATTTAGCAAGTTTATCCTCTTTCTGTTATTAAAACCTCATTGATTATTTGCTATTCATACTGGAATATAACCTAGTATTCTCTGAAAAACTGAACTTGTTTAGGTGAACATTTTGACCCACACAACCGAAGTAGCTTTGAGCGATGAGCAGCGCCACTCAATCAAAATGTTGAAAAAGAAGCATAGAGATCAAGATGAAAGAGAAAGTCAAGTTCAAGAGAAAAATGAAAATCCCTCCGAATTCAGCAGTGACACTAATCAAGATAAGGAGGACTTCAACGTGCCAGAATTTAATTGTTGGGATAATAAAATGAGAAGTGGAAATGCAGTTTGTGAGATGGGCACGTCAAATCATATTACCAATACAGGCAAGAAAAAATCTGAAGGGCATTTGGGGGAAATAGGTGGTGGTGCTCTCTGGGACATATTCCGCAGGGAAGATGTAACAAAACTGAAAGAGTATCTTACGAAGCATTCAGAGGAATTTCGGCATACTTATTGTTGTCCAGTTGATCAGGTAATTTTTAACTATTTGCACAGCTTAATATTATAGTTTAAACATGTGCTCATCTTTCTTTATCTGTGTTCCATATAGGTTATTCACCCAATTCATGACCAAACATTCTACTTAACTTCGGAACACAAAAAGAAACTCAAGGAAGAGTTTGGCAAGTATCTAGCATTTCAGTAGCATCCATTGGTCATTTTGAACCTGAAGGATATTCCATGATTTTCTAATTGGTATACATCAATTTGCAATGACTAACGGGAACAATTATTATCATTTCAGGAGTAGAAGCTTGGACGTTTGAACAGAAACTTGGAGAGGCAGTTTTTATTCCTGCAGGATGTCCACATCAAGTTCGGAATCTCAAGGTAAATTTACTATATTAGATTTATTTCGTGTAGTCCTAACATTTTGTCTAGCTTTCTGCATATATAGAGTTTTGACCATTTCCTGTTGATGCAGTCATGCACCAAAGTTGCTGCAGACTTCGTTTCTCCTGAAAATATACATGAGTGCCTTCGACTAACTGAAGAGTTCAGGATGCTACCAAAGAACCATAGGGCTAGAGAAGACAAGCTAGAGGTATTCTCATCTCACATCATTACATAAGCATGTTTAGCTAAGCTTAAAATAGTCAGAAGTTACTCAAACATCTTTCAAGTCTTGTCTTTTTAATTAAAAATATACTTCAAGTAATTTGATTATTTCCAACTTTATCCGATAAAATGCAGAACTAACAAGTGAATTTTTTAAGATTAGCCAAACATGCTCTTAAGATGTGCTGTAAAGGAGAATGATTTAACATCTATTAATCTGATCATAACAGGTCAAGAAGATGATCCTTCATGCAGTCAATAGTGCTGTCAATGATTTTGAAAAGCTAACGGCTCTTGGAAACGATATGCTCCAGAATTTGGAACACCAACAATGATTTATACTTGTTTGACACATACAATTTTGCCCCTGCAATTAACCATGTTTGATGTTGTTATCCTTGGATTTTTTGGTAATTGTTCTGCTCAAGGATAAGTTCTATACTTGTTTTTCCTTGGTTATACAAATAAGAGTAGGCATTGCAACTACAGTCTTCTTTCTTAGATTACTGCCCGAAGAAAAGGCTGTAAATCAGAATAGAGTAACAACAGTTTCAAATGAAACAAATTCTTCAATTTTTGAAGTTTTTGAACTTCAGTGACTGTTTGTGAAATTTATATTAAGAATGCTGATGGATTCATATTCCTCGGCTTAAATTTTAAAGACAGAAAGAAGGTATACACCATGATTTAGGTCTTACGAGCTTTCCATGGCGATCTATGTTGTATAAAATTAAGTATGAATGATGAGCTTTTATCATTTATTGTTTCGTAGGTTAACATCAATCTCATTTATTTTGAAGTCGTATTTAGTAGTTTTGCTAAATTCAAACTATTTTAACGAGTTTGTTATCTTGATATCAAAGGAATCGTATTTATTTAAGAAGAAGATACTCTACTATTTGACTATGTAAGCCCTTGTTTGAGCCAGGGACGAATCCACGATTTGAGTTGAGCTAGAGCGGTGACCATTGATCATTGACCAACAACCTTCAACGGTCGTAATAATGAAATATTATTTAATTAAAAAAAATATTAAAATTTTTACTATTAATAACAGATAATTTACAAATGGGCAATTTCTAAGTTAAATAATAAAAAATCCCCATACACAATCTATAAATTAAAAATAAACAAAAAAAAAATGTATCTATGAAAGTGAAACAAGAATGTACAACACAAAATATTCACAAATAGAAAGGAAAATGACAGCAAAAGCAAAACTCATTAAAAATAAATAAATTCAATATAAGATATTTTCCAACTCAGTCCATCTTTTACCCACAACTAGCATTTATCTTGGAGATCATTACCCATTAAAACAGAAAATAAAAATAAAAATCAAACTGTGTTGACCTTCTACTACTAAAAAATATAAGTATTCATTATCTAGCTAGAATCTGAATGGTATATATTCATCAAATAAAATCAAATATGACAGTAATTTAAAAATTGGAAAAAATAAGCAAAGAGAAAATTATGTAAGCCAGAATACCAGATTCATGATTTCACACAGCTCACACACACTCCTCTCTCTACTCATTTTCACCACAAACCATTGAAAGTTTTGCTTGGATGTCGGGCCCAAATCAATAAAACCAAGATTTATGGCTCTAAAAACTCAAGAAAACCAATGGCAAAAAGTCCAAATGCAACTATCAATGTATTCTTCTAATTTCAGAAAACAATAATCTGCTTTGCTTTGAAATTCTCATCTCAAATATATCAAGAATGACTTTTTAGGAGAAGAAAGTCAAGAATGCTCAAAAGAAAAGTGAAAAACACTCAGTCTGGAATCAAAAACTTTAGTTTTCCATTTACTCTTGTGATTTCACCATTTCAGTTTCTAAAAAAACATAGGTTGGACACGACTGGACTTCAGGCTTCAACCAGAACTGAAGAATTTGGCCAGATCCATAAACGATAGGCCGACCGAGCTCGCAGCATCCTGGATCCGTCCATGGTTTGAGCCACATTATTCACAAACTTAGGCCCTATTCTCTTTGCTGTTTTGAGGTCGTTTTCTATTTTTATTTTTGAAAACGCTAAAACGCGTTCTCTTTACCATTTTCGAAAACGCATTTTCGAAAACGAAAAAAAAAAATTTGTACACAAAACGTCCAAAACCTCGTTCTGGGCGTTGTGTATATTTCGATAAAAAATGTCCAAAACGCGGAAAACGCGTTTTGGGAATTTTTTTTTTTTTTTTAAAGAATTATCTTAATTTGGAACTAAACTTAATATAAAGTTTTTATTTTATTTTATTTTTTATTATTTTTTTTAGAATTATCATAGTTTGGAACTAAGCCTAAATAAATATTTTTTTTTAGAATTATCTTAACTTGGAACTAAGCTTAAATAAAGTTTTATTAAATTCTCTATCAACATTACAAAAAAAAATTAAGTGAGAATTTTTGTTATATTTCAAAAAATGCACTAATAAATGGACTCTGATGGTTTTGAAAGAACTTGCATTTTCTGGATTGTAATAGAACTATAGTTTTCTCGAATCCCGAACATGACGAAGCTGTGTTAATATAGACTCTTAAATTCTTAATGCTTATATTAGTGTGTTGCATGTAACCATGTTTTCAGTGTATTGTGAAAGGAAATTTGAGTTTGAGTCAGTAGTATTCTGCAAGCAAATTAATTAAAAATAGTTTAAGTAGTATTCTGCAAAATTTCAAACAGAACGTGTTTTCCAGATTTTCATTTTCAAAAACAGTTTTCAGAAATGACAAACCAAACGCGTTTTCAGCAAATTTGAAAGCAAAAATGAAAACAGGAAATACAAAACATTTTCGAAAATGAAAATACAAAATAAAATACAAACAAAACGCCACCTTATTTTCTTCCAATCTCATTTTCAATCATACATTTAATTAATAAAATAATTTATACATAAACCTAAAATCTTTTCTCAGTTTTTAACCATACACGTTCTTTAAAAAATAATTATTAAAAACACATTTTTATAAATAATGAGACTCAAACAAGGGCAAACATATGTATTATTTGACCGTGGTAGATTTAAATAATATCATAATCAGTTGTGAAAACCATATTCCCTTGACCAGCAAAATGTATTTTTGTTGGGAAATTCTAACAAGAATATTTTGAAATGGCGTCTTAAAGCCTCTGCGTAGTAGTATTTTTTTTTGTGAGAATTACCTCAGCTTGAAATTTAAAGCATGAGGGTAGCATATTATTAAATAAGAATCAGGATACATCAATGGTGAGGGGGCTTACGTACCTTACCACCAAAATGGAAACTATACAAAGCGGAGACAGAGGGTGGGATCAAAACACAACATTACATCCTATAAGCTAAATGAACTCACTTTAAAGAAAACAAACAAAAGCAAACAAGACAGAATCACACGAGTAAACAACTAAGCGAGTCTAATGTTGGGTTACTTGGGTTAAGCCAATTTTAGCCAAATGAGTTGTGCCTTTTCCTTCATTCACAATTTCTTAAGGTGATAAGATTTTGAACCACCTCTCTTTGTGTCCAACATTAGCCATCTAGTCAGCCAACGCATTATTTTCTGATTCTCTCTAGATACGGCTAAAACTTAAGTTTAGTTATTGCTGCATTTGGATTATGAGTTCAAGAGTATACTGAATTTTACATGAATCTTTATTCTCCTCTAGAATAAGGAGAAGAGCATTTTAGAGCCGGTTTCTATCCAAATGTTATCGTAACTCAGTTGCTTGCATATATCAATCCCTCGTTTGATGACATTAAGTTCAGCTTCAAGAATGGAGCATTCACCATAAAATTCATAAAATCTAAACAAAATATCTCCAATGTGATTTCTATGGACACCACATCCAGTAACCATTTTATCACCCTTCAGGAAGCCATCATAGTTGAACTTGAGTGTGCTTGAGATGTGAAATCAAGCTAGAATATTTTGAAATTATTAGTCCCATTAGTTCTTTATTGTTAAGAAAACTCATCGTTCAATTTCTTGCTTTTATAGTTTAATTTAGTTGCTTTTAGTTTAGTTTTTTATTTCTTAGTTTGTGGAATTGTTAGTTTTATTAATTTCTCAATTTATTGTCTTTATGGAATTGTTTGCAATTTTATTTTCTTAATTAGTTTTTACTTTAGTTTAGGAATTATTTTGAATCAAAGTAAATCGATAGCAAAAACATAGTTCTCGTGGGATCGACAACCTGAACTCAAAAGACCACTTTTACTACTTGTTTACGATATCGTGCACTTGCGATAATCAATCCAACAAGTTTTTGGCGTAAACATAGTTCTCAAGTTGTGAATTGTTATTATAAATAATATATTATATGAATGACCAATTACAATTGTACCCCTGTAAACTTTACATTATTACGATTGTGCCATTATTCACCCATATAAATAGGGATCTAAACTAATTCAATTAGATATATAGAATGAAAGAATTCTCCTCTCAATTCTCTTTACCTCTCTTTCTTTCTCTTATAGATTTTGGTAGTTTTACAATACGTTATCAGCACGAGTCTCTACTAATTGAGTAATATGACGAAAGTATGCTCTACAGTTGCATCTAAATGATGAGCCTCTGTATCAGAAACCTGATTATTATTAATCAACACGAGCTAAAAAAATATCCCTTTCCCAGAACTAGTATTTTTTCACTCTAGAAAATAGTTCATGTGTCGTAGAATATGCCTATTGCCTACACCACAAGAAACTATAGTCGCAAAACAATTATCATCGGACCGGACTACCAACCAGTGATACATACAACGCCTATAATAGCTAGCCAAGCATCTTTGATGTAGAGGTAGGAACTGTTTTTGCCTCGATCAAGAAATTACCATGAGAGCTGTGGAGATGATTATAGTGAACAACTAACTTCCAAACAGGATGGTGATAATGCCGAGAATATTAGTAGATTTGGAATTGGATGGTAGATGACCATTGTTAATAATTGCTGAAGTAGTATTTTATTTATTAGAAGTGGTGCTATAGTGGATGATATTTGAACAAGAGCTGTAGTGGATATTTTTTTATTAAAGATACATTGATATTTGGAACTGAAGCTATAGTGGATAATGTTTGAGTGGGGTCCAAGACATAAGCAAAATATCAAAAACCAACGTTTTAGCTAACAGGCAACTTAGTAGCTGAAAAAAAAAGGAGAAAGGGATAGCAGATATTGTTGTTCATTATGGGCTACAACTTTTCAGTGGAATAATTCATCAAGTATCACAGAGTTTGGTGACTTTCTGGTGTCGAACATGGTGGATGTTCAACAATTATTTTTGGAGCACTTTCGACGAGATTTTGAACTGCAGACCAAAAGTAAGTTTGTTCTAAATTAAATTTCAAACCTATTGAAGGTTTTGATTTATTTATATGAGCAATATATTAAAATATAGATGATTTTACCCTTGATAATACGTTAAAATATATTACGTTACCACCTATATGGTTGGTTTTATCAGTTTTTATTACGTTACCACCTATATAGTTGGTTTTATCAGTTTTAAATATACATATTACATTACCATCTATATGGTTGGTTCTACTAGTTTTAAATATTTATGTTCTTATGAATTTAATATTATTATTATTTGATATTTCATTAAAAGGTACTAGAAGTTACCACTATTAAAGTTAGATAATATTTAATCAAATGGTACTAGAAGTTACCATTACCAAAAGGTTGTTGGATGTTGATAACAAATATTTTATCAAATGGTACTAGAAGTTACAATTATCTGTATTGAAAAGATAGATGAAAATGATTTATCTAATAAGAGAATGTTGATGTATGATAAGATAATATCACATGATAGTACGGACATGACTAATGTGAAAATAATATCATCAGCATTTTGAGGTAAATATTATATGATTGAGATAATCATATTTGATAAAAGTTCTTGCACAAGCACTTATGTACTCCAGAAGAAGTACATATTTACTCTAGAAGAAGTAAAGATCATCATCTAAACATACTAAAATGATATTATTATTGCTTCTGAAAAAGCATAAAGGAGATAGACTGAAACATATCAAGAAAAGAGATATATGCAAAACACAAAAGGGGGAAACATTTATAATCCTCAAAAAGTAGAGGTATGTCTCAAGAGTAAGAATACTCTGTACTTTACCACCCATAATCTTTTTGTGTGTCTCAAGAGTAAGAATACTCCGTACTCTACCACCCTTAATCTTTTTGAGGTTACAAGATTAAGTTTAAATATTCATAAAATCCTCAATATTAGAGGTGTGTCTCAAGAGTAAGAATACTCTGTACTCTACCACCCCCAATATTTTAGAGATTCACAAGGTTAAATTTACATTAATCTGACTCCATTTTCGCTTGATTCCCCTTCCTTGCGACCAATCTATCTCAACTCCTGTTGGATCTTGTATTGGAATATATGACTGCAGCTTATCCAGCAGTTCCTCGATAGAAGGAGCAGAAATAAGAATTCTCCTAGAAATGGAGAGATGAATCTCTATTCCACAACATAATCAAGAAATGTTAGCAAACCATCAAAGAAATTGTTAACATTTAAAAGTCCAATAGGATTGGTATGGAGATCTAACTAAGCCCAAGAGGTAATATTAAAGATTTCCTCTAAAGTACCGAAACCTCCGGGCAGGGCTATGAAGGCATCAGAACCGTATAACATGCAAGTTATGCGTTCTTGGATAGATAATGTCTGTACTTCATGCCTTCGTGTTTTTCCTGCAATATCTACCAAAGGAACATGTATAACGCCTATCACTTTCACTCGTTCTGTTTGAGCAGATTGGGAAACACAACCCACCAATTCACTGCTACCTCCTCCATACATTAGATTAATATCTTTCTCTCCCAACTTCTTTCCTAGATCCACTGCTACTTCTAGATACCCAAAACCTTTCCCTACTTTTGATCCACAAATTACAAAGATGGTTTTGATCTGTCGAAGTTTTGGTCCTTCCATCTTTGAGAGTATAAGAAAGGAAAAACTTTCGAAATGCCACAAGGATTTGCCCAATCTCCTTGATGAGTTTCTGGTTTTGAACGCCACAAATACTCTCACGAATATTTGATAAGTTCGATTGTCGAACGCCACAAGAATCACTCTTGATAAGTTCTAAACATATAGGAAATCCACCTATAAAATTATTGAATCACTCAATAAACTGTTTATTCAAATTCAAGTCTGTTTTTAATATTACAATGAAGACGCCTTTATATAGGCTACCAGAATAAAAATCCTAGTCTACTTAGAAAACTAAATAAAATATAATCTAATTAGGGAATAGATAAAATCTCTCATAATGGAGTCCTAATTTAATTGGAAACAATAATAAAGACAAAGTAAATATAATCCTATAATTATGGAAATATAGTAAATTTTCGTCTGCATCATTGATTTGCCAATTTGAAGCCCCAAACGATGGAATTTGGCCCTAAATCAATGGGCTCAAGGGCTTTTGCCCATGAGTCTTGCTCAGTGACCTGTTTCTACTCGAAAAACATATATTATCCATCCAATTCCGACATGGTTGACTGGACTGCACTTTTATTTTGGCTTGAATATTTAACTTTCTGTCAAGCCTGCTATGACTCCGATTTTCGAGGGTCCGGAACACATCACTACTTTTGACTAAATAACACTACTTTTTATCAGTTCTCCATAAATGAAGATCGCCTTTCGGCAGTCTCTCAGTGACAGTCTGTTAATAAGCAAAAATGAAAATAAAATACTTTGTTAAAATATATATGTATACATATATACACTATACTAATTTACCTTATATCAATGCTGAATAGTCGAAACACCCATATTTGTTACAGACTGGCAAACAGGATCTTTTGCTATTATATTCTTGAGACTATAACGGTCTTTATCATTGTTGAATTGAGCCTACAAATATAGTAGATCACGCTGTACATACCCACAAGGGTGCGTCTCAAAAGTCAATCGGATATCATCCAAAGACTCCTTAGTCAGTCCACCCTTAATGAAATATATTTTATCATCTCGATTTATAGACGAATATCCTATTGATTTACAACCGGTGTCACATGTCCATCGAGCACATTTGTAACAACCTTTCAATCTTTTTTCTCTTCGCTTCTTTGCAAAAGTACTCTTATCTAATCCAGGCATTTGCTTAGAAAATGAATCTGGTAATTTACCAGATAATCGAACTTTTGCTTCGATCAACCAACGAACGTCTTCTGGGATACCTTGATACATCAACAACCTCAATCTTTCCAGTCGAACTTGGTAAATCTTTTTCAAAACATTTACTGAAAGATTAGAATAATATTTAAGAATATTTGATAATATGGAATCCATTTTTGTTGGATCTAATCTTCTTCCCAAACGATCTATTTAAATGTATTATTTAACACGTAAAGAGCGGTGGCTCTGCGTAACATTGATTCCACCAAGAAAATGGGAATAAAGTATTGAAAAGTTGGGAACAAGAATTATTTTCTTGGGATATCGTTCCTTACCTTTTTCGATATAAGGAAGATTTGGGGATAAGAATGGGATATGAAATAATTCCTTGGATATCGTCCCAAGCCTTTTTCGATGTAATAAATCAAGGTATATTGATATACAGAAACTCGTACAAGTGAAATAAATATTGTATTGAACTAGAAGTTCATACGTATGAGTGAAGTAAATATTGTATTGAACCAGAAGTTCATACGTATATATTATCAAACCAGAAGTTCATAAGTGAAATATATATTATATTGAACCAGAAGTTCATCGATACTGTATTGAACCGAATGTTCATACATAGAAGTGAATCAAAACTGTATTGAACCAGAAGTTTTAAATGAACGGTTAGATAATCCTGTTAAAAGTTTCAAATTAATTGCTATGAGAATAACTTATTTAGAAATTTTTTATCATACAACAATATTCTAAGTCAAACAGGGATTATCTCAAAGAAGCTTTATGATTTCTAAGAAGAGCAATATGTATACATTCCACCAAAATGCACTCAGATATATAATTGAAATTATATCCCTAAATATGAATGACATATGTTGCGGCATTTTTAGCAAATTGATATAATATAAGATTTGTGAAAATTATGGGGAAAACACGCCTAAAGCGTAATTATGCCTAAAGCATAATGACAATTGATTCCAAAAACAAATATATCTTGAATAATTGAAATGATCAATTTGAGGCTAAATATTCATGGTGAATAAAAGGAACATGGTTAAATGATAAGAGATTTATGTACTTGATGATAGAAAATATAAAGAGATCATTATATGTTATGTCGAGATGAAATGGAATCGATAAATAAATCGAATACATACACAACTCTCTTGTGAAAATAAGGCTGATGAAATTATAATACTTTGGCCACCCCAATGTAGGGATTATTGTTCAAGGACCTGAAGTCCAAACATTTAAATGTGTAAAGTCAGTAATTATTTGTACAAATGAAAAATATTACACGGTCGTAAAAGATGACTCGTTGCGAACAAAATTTTTCACAGAACTGACATGACATATGATGGATAGACTATAATCTAAATCACTATCTTGAGCTCTTTGATATACCAATAAGTGAGATCAAAATGTATGATTCTTATCTCGGTGCTTTTGGAGTATTCTTTGATGTACCAGTTGATCGTGGTATGTTGGGATTTCAAGTAAAATGATTGTAGATTATATGTCAAAATTGATATCTATTTCAATGATTGATTATACTTATACAAATTAGAAATTGTGGTTTATGAGATGTAAGAACATACATGTATAATCATTGAAAAATCTAATATACCCAGAGTAGTATCGCTATAGAATGATACAGATGACTCCATGATATAATATGTTGAAATTGAAATTGGAGTGTACTATTATTGATATCTGAGAAGTTGATTATTCACTAAAAGTGAATTTGAAAATTAATATTTTATTATTCACCAGAAGTGAATATGGAAATGAATATGTTTAATTATTCACCAGAAGTGAATTCTAGATTTGATTATTCACCAGAAGTGAAAGATGTATTCGGTAAATTAGTAAAACATAACTTGATATAGCATGTTATGACATCATGAATGAGCTATGAAAAAATTATATAAAGCTCATCATAAATGATATGTTTGATGAAAAGGTTCGAATTTGTATCAATATACTTGTGATATTCCATGAAAGGAATAAATACGCATTGCACTCTTTTTCCCTTAGTTAAGGTTTTGTCTCACAGGGTTTTCCTAGTAAGGTTTTTAATCAGGAACAATTATGGCGTATTAATGAGAATAATGAACTATTTTTCCCTTCGCTAAGGTTTTGTCCCACAGGACTTTCCTAGCAAGGTTTTTGAGTCATTATCACAGCTATCTATGAGCTATAATTCAGCAACACATTTTTGTACTGGAATGATATCAACAAATGAAGAAAATCATAAACATCTTATGAAGAATATTATGATATCGGCTACACACAAGGAGATTTTTATATATACATATTCCAGATGAAAGATGATATCAATATTCAAGAAGCTCATGAATACTTGATTGCACACTTCAGGGGGAGAATCATACTGTACTCTTTTTCCTTCGTCAAGGTTTTTGTCCTACTAGGTTTTCCTGACAAGGTTTTAACGAGGTAGCGGCTGTATTCTTTTTCCTTGGTTCAGATTTTATCCCACTGGATTTTATTGACAAGGTTTTAACGAGGCAGCACTTCAAAACTTCAAGGTTCAATTCATGATTTATTCTACTCAAACATTAGACTCAATGATTGACGATGATCAATATCAGGGGGAGCAACTGTACTCTTTTTCCTTCGCTCAAGTTTTATCCCACTTAATTTTCTTAGCAAGGTTTTAACGAGGTAGACAATTGTGGAATAGGTTATTCAAGGGGGAGTGTTATAAATAATATATTATGTGAATGACCAATTACCTTTGTACCCCTATAAATTTTACATTATTACTATTGTACCATTATCCATCCCTATAAATAGGAACCTAAACTAATTCATTTGAGATATATAGAATGAAAGAATTCTCCTCTCAATTCTCTCTACCTCTCTTTCTTTCTCTTATAGATTTTGGTAGTTTTATAACATGGATGTTATTGTTTTCATATATTGATTTTACTATGTTTTTAATGCTTGAATTAATTGGCCACTAATTCATGATTCAATGGTTGTTTTCATAATCCGAGATGTGAGTTAACAATTAGATCATGTAGTAAAATCCGCCAATTTCAACAAAAAAGACAGAGATATGAATTTGTGGTTGCTTGTGATCACTTATATCATTATGGCTCCAATCGTCGATCCGATCGTTCTTTGCCATCCGAAGTGCCTCCAATTGACGTAATCTAACAAAAATGGGTCATAGAAGGTGATTCAAACACTTTGTTAATCGACATGACTAGAAAGACATGATCAATATGAAATGAAGTTCCTTTAGTTATCTATTAACTTGGAACTTCTACACTTGGGAGAAACGATCATATCTTTCTAATCATGTCGATTTACAAAGTGTTTGAATCTTCTTCTATGACCCATTTTTGTTACATTACGCATGTCGTAGGAATTTCGAATGGTAAAGAACGATCGAACCATCAATCTCATCCATAACGATACCCAAGTCGTGTTCCGCATGAAGAAATGATATTAAACCCGTTATAGTTATAATTTATACCAAAATGAGGTGTAGTTCCCTAATTTCACACTAGAACGATATGGAAGATGTTATGATGGTTAGTTAATTTTTGACAGAACGATTTTAATGTCGTTACGTCTGCAAAGAAACGATGTAAATATCGTTTTAGTTAACATTTCAACTAAAATGAACTCGATGTCATTAATTTTTTACAGAAACATAAACTTCGTTATGTGTATAAAGTAACGACTTCTACCTCGTTATGAATAGATATGAAGCAGTAACTATAACGACATTGAACTCGTTATGTGTACAAAGTAACGATTTATACCTCGTTATGGACATATTTGAAGTAGTATGGTCTTTTCAACTGGAACGACATTTAACACGTTATGTATACACAGTAACGATTTCAATCTCGTTACTACATTTTTTTGAACTCGTTACATGTGCAAAGTAACGATTTAGACCTCGAAAGAGTTCTCCTGTTGTTATGAGTTTCGTTACAAGGTACCTATAATGACAAAAACTCATCTATAGTAATAAATAACACATTTTTTCAAATCACTTTTTAACTATACAAATTTCTGAACCTCGTTACTACGTTTTTTGTACTGGAACGACACGAAACTCGTTATGTGTACAAAGTAACGGTGTAGACCTCGTTATGAACAGACCTAAAGTATTATTGTCTTCTCATCTGCAACGACATTGAACTCGTTATGTGTACACAATAACAAATTCATCCTAGTTACTACGTTTTTCTATTTGAACGACATTAAACTAGTGGTTTCGAAGGTTTTATATAGCGTAACAGTTCTCTAGTTGAAAGAAAACAAACCTATTTGCATTTTCCTTGTCATGTGAACAGAATGAATCTTCTTGATAAGCATTTGGAGTCACCCTAAGTTGTCGTTAATTAACAAATAATATATGCGCATTAAATATTCAATTTATGTTAAACAAAATAAATTTTCATTTAATAATTCTATAAAATAATTATTAGGTATTATAAAATGAAATAAAATGTCTAACTTCAATTTTTTTTCTTCAAAATACTTTTAGAAAATATTACATGTTTATTAAATATAACTTATTACAAAAAAATGTTGGTTCTAATATTCTTTTGGTAAATGTTAAATGTTCAATTCATTACTATTTTAAATTAAATTTATTAGATATAACTTCTTCCCCAAAGTGTTTTTGGTTCAATGTTTTGGTTGAATTTATAATATATTTAATACATATATATTTGTTAGATATAATTTATTACCAAAAATGTTACTGGTTCAAGTGGTTTGATCATTAAACTTTTTAATTAAAAGTATAAGGTTCAATTCTTTGAACCTCAGATTTATGTAGGAAAATTTTTTTTTATGATACAATATATATGTGTTAGAGATATTTATTACACAAAATGTTGTTGGCTCAAGTGATTTGGTTCTCAAACTTTTTAACAATAGGTGCAGGGTGCAATTCCTCCTAGCCTTAGATTTTCGAGGGAAAAAGGAAATTTGAAGTCAACATATTATGGGTAAAAATGTCTTTTGACATTTTAATATATTTTTTTATTTACATTATTTTCTTATTTTTGGTCAAAAGTCAAATAAACAAATATTTTATGTGTGAGGTCTATCCCAACTAATTCCCCATGCTTTTAATTGGGCGGAGCTCATATTGGACACTAGGGCATGATAATTTAATTTTGGACTGGAACAGTGGCAGCCTAAAGTTAGGCTCTCACGGGGCCTATATGAGCTTTGCCATTGATTTGAAAAGTTCTTTAATTAGATAAAAGCATCTTCAAGTTTTAGACTTTTTCTTAATGTTATTATTTAGCCTCTATAAAAAAAGAATGAGATATTTTCGAAAAAAAAAAATGTGGTTGAAAATTGATTTTGCGAAGTGTGTATAGTTAAAAACTAGTTTGAAGATTGTGTTGTTTATAAATTTATTTATAAATATTTACCAAATAGAGGCTAAACACATTAAATTTAAAAAGTTTTTATGCAAATGCTCAATTTTTCTTGCTTGTAAGTGTCATTATTCTTGTAAGCTTTTGCCAAAGTCACCATGCCACCGGGCAAACTCAAACCTCTACCACTATCAGCAATTAACACCAGAATTCAGGGACGGATCCATGACAAAACTTCAGCTATAGCGATCAGCCATTGACCGTTAACGACCACAATAACGAAATTATTTATTATTATTTAATTAAATAATATTAAATCAAATAATCACGATTTACAAATCAAATCAAACATTCATCAAATTTCAACAATCACAATTCAAAAATAAAATATTCACCAATTCACAATTCACGCAGACCTCATTGCAAAATTTTAAAAATAGCACAATATGACAATAACATTTATGCAAAATTTCCAAGTGACACTTCAAAACTAAAGTCAAGTAATCAAGGAAGGGTTCATCCTCAAATTTCATGAGAAATGAGATGAGCAACTTAGAAATTAAGGGTTCGGTCTTTGGACTCTACTGCAAATCAATTGAGAATCAGGGGTTTGGTGACTTAGGTCTCTGCTACAGCCTGCAAATCGAAGAAGAGAATCAAGATTCAAAAATCGAGATTATAACTTAGAAATGACAAAATATAAAAACAAATTAGAACTTACCGCTAGTCGGCATCGTCGAGGACTTCGGATCAGCTCGAGGCGGTGCTAACGCTGTCGATACATTTTTTACTCAAATTTTCCATGTTCCAATTAAATAATTTTTATTTTTCATGGAATTTCAATTTCATCCACTCACTATTTGGCAACATTTTATTTGAGTTTAAGGAATTTGAATTCCTTATGTGTATGAAAATTGGAATTCTACCTCATTTTTCACTCTTCAATCAAACTCACGCTATGTCCGTTTGATTGAAAATATGAAATTGGGTGAAAAAATAAGACTCGGAGAATTGAATTATCAAGAACTTATTTTGTCATAAAAAATAAATTCAAGAAATGTGGGTTGTTTGTTGAAAGTAAATTGACATTTAAAAAATGTGATAAATGTGAAAAATAATTTCTCATTAGAGCCGGTTTGTTCTTGATTAAAAACAAGATTTTATCAAAGTGAGAATCAACAAATAATCATAACCATATATCTCATGGGTCCCACAACTTTTTAACCATACATCCCATCAACTTTTATCAAAATCAACTAAAAATCTAATTTTAGCTCATGATAATCAATGCACAATCGCATTGATCCATCTTTTTTCTTCACGAATAATACTGGTGCACCCCAAGGTGAGGTACTAGGTTGTACAGATCCTTTTTCCAGTAATTCATCAAGTTGGTTACGTAATTCTTTTAATTCAGTAGGGGCCATAAGATATGAAGTTTTGGATATAGGATTGGTGCCGAAATGACTTCAATATTAAATTCAATTTCTCGTTCGGAGGTAATCCAGATAAGTCCTTGGGAAAAACATCAGGAAAATCATGAACTATAGGAATTGTAGATAACTCTGGAAGTGGATCAACTTTAACTTGATATAAACTCATCCAATATCCACTACGTCCTTGAGAGATCAACTTCATAGCTTTGATTGAGAAGATAATTATCTTGGAAGTTTTTACTGGGTGTGGAAATGGTATAGGTTTATTTTCAAGAAAACATTACTTGCATACACAAATTGTGGATAATTTATAATTTTCCTTTCTTCCTATAAGATACCTTACTTGGTTTAATATCCTTGTATGAATAACATAAATTTTCTTATTACAAAATGAAATTAAAGAGGTAAGTAACTTGCATGCATAAATTGTGCATTCATATATAATGAAAAATACCCAGAAAAATAAAACATAAAGTTGCGACTTTCATATTTCTTTTAACATCTAATTGTTCATTCTCTACTTTTCTTAGTTTATTTAGGCAAAGTAAGATCTAGACACGTACTTTACAATTTTTATTTGATGACTGAAGTCAAGCTTACGGTTCATTGAATTCTAAAAGTTGAAATGTTTACAATTTTCAAATCTATATTCTATATATTAATAAAAAGAACTGAAATTCTGAAAATCTACAATTCATTTTTTAATTTGGAAAAGAAACTCATAATTTTTGGCCAGTTAAAACTACTCAGGATTGTCTATCCACGAAACTAACGCACGTTCCCATTATTTTTTTGAATTCAAATTCATTCTCAGGCTTCCGTTCAAAAAAGAACAAGAATAAGTCCTCCTAGCCTTGCATTTCCCTTTCCCTTTCCCGTTCCCTTCATCCAAACCCTCTATTTCAACCCGTTGCAGCCTCCGCCTTCATAAATAAACGAAATTAAGGTAGACAAAGTCTCCGATTTAGGAATGTTTGATTCTCCTATTGGTGAGTGGGATTTTTTTTTATTATTCACTAGCAAAGACACGTATGTAATGTGTATGTATATGTGTTTATATAGTTCATCTTCCATTACATTGAAGTTTTGGCAATGGATTGCGATAGTGGTGAATTAAAAGTTTGTTGAATTTTGTTTTGTTGTTCAATTGAAACCTCCTCGCTTGACAAGGTGGGTTTTTATCTTTTCCCCATTTTTTTTGCTTCTGGGGTTGAGTTTTGAGAGTGTCTTTCATCTCCTCTTCTGTTTTTATTTCAGTTTTGCATAGCTATTTCTCTGTTAAATCAGTGTTAATTGGTAACGGAATGTTTTTATCATCTGTCATACGCAATTATTAAATAATTTTGTGAATCATCGTTGCAATGCACTGGTGTCTGAATCTTATTCAAGAATCGAAGTTTTCAAAGTTGAGGATTGCGAATATGATTTCAACGGTTCATTTGTTAGCACTACTTCAGGGCTGGTGCCATAAGATGTAAATGGATTCCTATTGCGCTCCATTATAATTTTTGCTTAATTCCTTGAACACTTTAATGGCTCTATTGACTATGTTCTAATGGGATTTAGGAACTGAATATTGGTGCAAGCATTGTAGTTGCAGCCCTGGATGAGGCATGTGGGAAAAAAAGATCTAAAATATGAGTTTATTTGTAGTCTTAGAGAGATTGGGATGTTTTAATTGAGGTCATATGATACGATGATAAGTGACATGTTACATGATTACTCCAAAAAATGGTAACTAGACGGTTAATGGATTTTATGACTATCCCGTGAATGAATTATGTGAATATGTTGAGTAAATTGATCTTAATTTGATGGTTATTGAATTTACGGTGAAATGTTACCTACGATTGGGAATTTTCATTTTGAGACATAAAATATGAGTTTATTTGAAGTTTTGGTGATGCAGTTTCGATTAATTATTATCGGTTGTGCTTTTGATGTGAGTAAATTATTTTGCTACAATAATGGAAAATCTGAGATGATCAGTTGTGTGACTTTTACTTATAATGAGATTTTATCTTTGGGTTAAGTAAACTTGATGAGGAATCTTATATGATTCACAGAAGTCTTGTTCAATGGTGATAAACTTAATCAGAGTATTGTTCAAATTGGGACATGAATTGAAGTTTTGGGAGAACAGGGAAATTGTATCATGAACTTCAAATTGGGAAGATAGTGAGATTTCTTAAGTTTGAGAGTATCATATTTGATTCTTATGATGATACTTTAAGTTAGTACCTTAGTCCTCAGCTAGAATGAGTATGTGATATCAAGTACTTGATGCATGATTTAAAGTATGGACTAAAGGATTTAAGTTTGAATTTCTTCAACTTGAAAAGGAAGTTTCAGTCGAGTTTAGAAATGATTACGTTTGCGAATCCATTCAGAAAGATTTCGCCAAGTTTGAGTTGTACACAATATTTTGGAATTGATACTTCATTGCTATATTTTGGGTAATAAGGTTTTATTCTTGATCAATCTTCTTGATTTTTAGTTTAAGCATTTGAATGATTGATATTTGTATCGTGGATTCGATATCAGTATAGATCCTTGAAAGGTTTGTAATAGAAGGCCAATGAATGAGTATTAAAGTTGGATAATGTCGGATGATTAATTGAGTTCTACACAATAAGCTATCAAGCGTCTTTTCGATAGCTTTGTATGAGGTACAGATATATATTAGAGAAGTTGTTCGATTTCATGGATTGCTAGTGTCCATTTTTCAGATAGAGATTCGAGAATTTTCCCTTGAAATTTGGAAGAGTTTACATGTGGCAATGGGTACTAAATTAAATTTTAGTACTGCCTACCATCCCCTGACAGAAGGGCAGTCCGAACGCACTATTCAGACACTGGATGATATACTTAGAGCCTGTGTACTAGACTTGAGTGGTAGTTGGGAGAATCATCTATCATTGGTGAAAATTGCCTACAATAATAATTTTCGAGCTACCATCGGTACGACACCCTATGAAGCTTTGTATGGACGGCGATGTCGATCGCCAATCGAGTGGGATGAAGTTAATGAGAAGAAATTTTTGGGTTCAGAATTAATTGAGAAAACAGTTGATGTTATAAAGAAGGTCAGATTACGGATTTAAGCTGCCCAAGATAGACAGAATAGTTATGCCGATCAAGGAAGAAAAGACTTAATGCTTGAGATTAGAGAGAAAGTATTCTTGAAAGTAACTCCTATGAATGGTACTTTTCGTTGCAGCAAGAAAGGGAAATTAAGGTCTTGTTTCATTGGACCATTTGAAATACTAGAGAAGTGGCGTTTCGAGTATTTAGAACTCGGGGCGTCACAGAATGGTATCAGAGCTTGCAGCTGTTCACGATGTTTTTCATGTTTCCTTATTGAGAAAGTATGTTCATGATCCTAGTCATATGGTGAATTATCAGTCCCTTGAAGTTCAGAAAGATTTGACTTATGGAGAGGCACTTGTGTGCATAGTAGAGAGAAAAGTCCATATCTTAAGAAACAAAGAGATTCCGTTAGTCAAAGTCCAGTGGGTTAGACATGGTAGCGATGATGCTACCTGAGAGAAAGAAAGAAGAAGAGATTCTGGTTAAATATCCAGATATCTAAGAACAAGTAAAATTTAAATTTCGAGGACGAAATTACTTTAAGGGGGTAAGGTTGTAGCGACCAAGAATTTTTACGCATTTAATAATTATTTTAATATTTAGAAAATCGTGTCGCTACTATCTCACATATTATTTTGAAGTTAACGCCGCGACGTGTTCGTCTAGCCAAAGTCAAGAAATATCGAGTTTGTTCGATTTTAAATTAAATGTCCGAATTTATAAAATTATATTATTTTAATTATTTATTCAAATTATTATTTGTCAAAATCATTTTAATTCCAAATTCAGTAGAATATCTCAATCTTTCTTATTACAAATTATTTTAAGTCCAAAATACGTAATTCAATTTTTATCTCAAAACTTATTTATTCTCAAATTTATTTTTAATCCAAAATATATCTATTTTAAATACATTTCTTGATCAAGTTAGTCAAATTTTTAGTTAATTATCCTAAACTAATCCTACCAAAATTTTTCCACATTTCCCTTTCTCTTTATTATCCTTTCCACCCACCATTATTATCATTCCAACACCCAAACAAAATTCCAGCCGTTACAAATCCCATCAGATTCCCATCATTTATTCTCCACTAACTTTACATTCATTTTTCAAAACACCCCACACGTTTTCTCTTCCACATGACCGTTCCAATCCCTATTACCTTTAACGGCTCCATTTCCAGTCTCCCTGTCTGCACTCATCAATACACCATAACCCCTTCGCAGCCATTTAAGCTTCATCCATTTTACCATCCCCATCCAAATACATTTCTTCATATTCAACCGACCAATTCTTTTTTATTCAATATTGTCATTTAATAGCAAATTTATTCATCATCATTACACACAGGAGTTACAATCCTTTCAACTTCCAAGAATAGTCTATAAAATCAATCCACCCTCAATTCAGCCACCACCTCCGTTCATCATCATCACCATTGCCGTAGCCAAATCGCCATCACACAGTCACTGCACCACGTGAAATCACCTCTGCCCACTCCAAATTTTACATCATCGGCCAAGACCAAACACACAATCACAGGAAACCAAATTAACCTTTATCAACTCAAAACGCCACCTTCATCGTCCTCATCATCATCACCAAACCCATCGCCTCCACCCCAACACCACAATCACTGCAATACCACAAACCAATATACACCAATTCACCACAGCCTTTAATCCTCAACCAAGCCTCACTTGTAACCATATTCAGAACCACCACAGCGCCACCACCACGCTGCCAAACCGGCACCAAATTCGCATCAAAATTTCACCAATCAAACAAACGTCGCCTGAAAACTCCAGAATCCACCGCCACCTCCACTGCTTAGTCCTAAACAAACCCAAATCATCACCACCGCTACTGCCTAGCTCTAAGTCCGCGCACCACCGTAACCACCTCCATTACCCAACTCCAAATCTCCAACAAACAAACCCCAAATCAAACCAAAAACCCAGGGAAATCAAATACTCAATTACTTACCTTGACCGCCGCCTTCTTAACCGGATTTTTGGCCGGAAAACCATCAAACTATAGTTTCGGTTTCGCACCCCAAATCTGCACCAAACTCCGTCTTTTTGCTAACAATTCTTTCTCTTGGTTACCGCTACACGACGGCGGAGACACCGCAGTGAAGTCGCCGGCAGAAATCACCGGCAGTAACCACCGGTCTTCTTCCTCTTACGCCTGTCTCTCGCTTTTTCTCTCGCCTGCCGAGTTTCAAATCTGAAATGAGAGAGAGAAGAGTAAAGTTTTAATATTAATATTTTAATTTTCAGAAATTTGCACTTTGGTCCCTGGTTTTTTCCAAAGTTATTTCAATTCAGTCCCTTTTGATTTCAAAGCATCAAATTCCGTTTTTCATTTTTAAAATCAATTATTTCAAGCCCTCTAATTTAATATTCATTTTAAGCTTCGACCCAAGTTTTAAAAGTATTCATTTTAGTCCCTTAACTTTCAAAACATCATTTTCAGTCCTCAAATTATAAATTATTATTTTTAAACTATAAATTACTAAAGACTAAGGCTAAATTATGGGCTGGACGAAGCGTACGGAGAATTTAAAGAATGGAAATCATTTCCCGCTCAACTTTGCACTCGTCGGATTTAAGGTAGACTCATACTCTATAATTTATTTAGCTATGATTTGCATGTGAATCTGGAATTATGTAAATCATATATGATGTTATGTTCATGTGATTAACCATGAGGGGTAAGACGGGCAAATGCTCTCCCGAAAATGGTGTATGAAGAAGAAATTTTATGTTCATGTGATTAACCATGAGGGGTAAGACGGGAAAATGCTCTCCCGAAAATGGTGTAAGAAGAAGAAATGTTATATGCGCTATAACTTCCATGCATAATTGCATGTTGAATTAAGACAAGACAAGGCTACTTTCCGCACTTATGTGAATATGTGTTATGTTATGATATTATGAGAAAAGTATGTTAGCATGATTACATGTTTATGTGCAATTTATGGATTAAGTGAATTATTTAGTTATGAGTTTACTGAGTATTTCTTAGAAATACTCATCCCGTTATTAACAATTTTTGCAGACTTCGGAAGCGGTGGCGAGTGATGGACACAAGTGGCAAAGAAATCATTAAATGTTATTTTAAATATTTAAATTTCTGTTTATTTCAAGTCAAACTTTATCTTACCGACTATGGTGAATTTGGATGAATGATTGGAATAATATTTTACGCAAAATTTAAAAATTTAAATTATTTCCGCTAAATGAATATTTATTTTTAAATTGAGTTTGAGACGATGAAGTGGCGTTTCGAGTATTTAGAACTCGGGGCGTCACAGAATGGTATCAGAGCCAGTCTGCGTTTCTGTAGACTGGTAAGTTTTCAAAAAGAGAATTTTCAAGAAACATGTTCCGTTATTAAATCATTATTAATGAAGTTTGCCACTGCCATCATTCGTTCCACCAACTCCGAGGTAAAGAAGTTTATGATGTTTAAAGTTATTTCAGTATTTCGTATGCTTATTTTAATGATTTATGAGAAAGAGAAATAAGATTTATGATGTCGTTACGCTTGTCAAAACTTACTTGCTTAAATGCATGAGACTTGAACTTTTATGTTCATAAGAATTACTTGCTTAAATGCATGAGAAAGAAAGAAAAGAAAGAGAACGAGTGTTGAGCATAATGAGAATAATATGATTTAAGAATGATTTCAAAATAATTTTTGTCCTTGAGTTTAGAAATGACGAACCCTAGCTGGACTTTGCATAATTGATTTTAGACATGGCACCATTTACGAAGAGTCAACAGAAATGATTAGACAATATTTTTGAAATATCTATTGCTTAGACTGACACCTCATGTAAAGATATATGACCACACTATCGACTATTGTGCCGCGCATTATGAGGCCATGACTAGTGGTTTTAGAGCAACTGTTGCGAAGATTCATTAATCACTTGTTGTCAACATTTTAAGTAAATCACCGAGAAATAGCAAGCCAGTTTTATGACGTTGTGATGAGATGTTGAGATTATGATTTTATTGAGACTTTTATGAGAAGAATTATGAAATTCGAGGTTTAAAGATTTGGTTTTTAATTATTGGGAATTAAGGACTTGATATTATGTTTGAGTAAGTGGATTACTCCTCTATTTTGAGAGAAATTTATAATGTTGTTTGGGTCTTGTAATTAAGAAATTTTGGAATTATGATTTGTGGCATATATGTTATAAGTATAACAACGAGTTGGTATTTGAGCCAATTAATGTATTGAAGGAAGTAATATTGTGATATTGGAAATTATGATTTGAAATTGTCATGTTGAGGAATGATGAATTAATTTTCTGGGATATTTTTTTTGGTATTGAAGTTTGTTGGAATTATTGTCAATATTTAAATCATAGTGTTCAGATGTGGAATATAACTACATGTTGTTATTTTTGGTTATGAAGTATACCTACGGGTTGGATAAGTCCAAATTACAAGGGAGACTCTGTCCGGAATTTTATCATTTTGAGTTAAGAGCATGGTATGGTAAAACAACCCACTAAAGGAATTGAGGTTAGACTTGCAAGTTCATTTACACCCCAAGCAAGATTTAGTAAATGATATAAGGAGATAATGACTTTTGAGATATTTTTGACTTCTTTGAAGTGTGATCATTTGTTTCGTAATGGATATAGTCCTATTGATATACTCTCATTGTTTCACAATTTCAAGAATAAGATGATGTATACAACTACTGGGATCTTAAGGAATACATGAAGTGATGTGAAAAATTGATGCATACATTTGGAAATGTCAAGTTATATTTTGAAAGATAGTGATGACAAATATTATGGCAATTTTGGGAAGGATCTTAATTATTCTTGGGAACGAATTGATTATTAGTTGGAAATGAGCACTCATATTGGAGAATATTATAAACTATGATGGTATGCAATAATACTGTTGATTTATTTTGGAAGTTGATTTGATAGATGATGTGTTAAAGATTTGGTTATTTTACATGCAATATGATTATTGGAACAGTCAGTTAAAATGAATGGGAGATATTGAAAGTATTTTATAGTGAGATGCCCTTAAGGGAGTAACCGTTTATTCGAAGTGAGAATTTTGGGACATATGATTGAATGTTTGAGATTATGTGAGATTATGATGATTGTCATAAGGTCATTTGAGTATAAAAGGTTTAAGAGATAATTATAAGGAATGATGTGATTGCTCTTATGGGAGAACTGAAGGTGACGATGTATTGAGATTATGAAATAAGTTGAGTTTCCATGAATAAGTAATGTTATTTTTGGTTCTAAGTGGAATTCGAAGAAAGATGAGTCTCAGTCCTGGAAATGAATCAGGGTTTCCTCGTAATGTGAATGATTCACCGATGTACTTTTAGATTTCATTTATGATATTAGAAGATCATGAGATAAATTGTTGGATGAAATTGATGAAAGAAATTTTTATCAGGTCCTAGATTGGTACAAGTATTGCAGCGGTAATGCATTTGATCGGGGGAAAGTTTATGATAAGATCATACATTGAAATTTTGGAAATTGTTACCGATGGTATCTTGGTTCGAAAATAAGAAATGAACTTTTATGTATTTGTCCTTGTGGATAGAATTTGTAGAAATGAGGATAAGACTTCACAGTGATGACTTATTATGGAGTAGTGTGCAGAAAGAGTGACATATGGCAGAATCCAAGATTTATTTAGTTTGAGAGATTGATATAAAATCTTAACGAGCAGATTGACGTATAAGGTTCACGTGATAGATATGATGGTTATTATATTGTAGTCTTAGAGAGATTGGGATGTTTTAATTGAGGTCATATGATACGATGATAAGTGACATGTTACATGATTACTCCAAAAAATGGTAACTAGACGGTTAATGGATTTTATGACTATCCCGTGAATGAATTATGTGAATATGTTGAGTAAATTGATCTTAATTTGATGGTTATTGAATTTACGGTGAAATGTTACCTACGATTGGGAATTTTCATTTTGAGACATAAAATATGAGTTTATTTGAAGTTTTGGTGATGCAGTTTCGATTAATTATTATCGGTTGTGCTTTTGATGTGAGTAAATTATTTTGCTACAATAATGGAAAATCTGAGATGATCAGTTGTGTGACTTTTACTTATAATGAGATTTTATCTTTGGGTTAAGTAAACTTGATGAGGAATCTTATATGATTCACAGAAGTCTTGTTCAATGGTGATAAACTTAATCAGAGTATTGTTCAAATTGGGACATGAATTGAAGTTTTGGGAGAACAGGGAAATTGTATCATGAACTTCAAATTGGGAAGATAGTGAGATTTCTTAAGTTTGAGAGTATCATATTTGATTCTTATGATGATACTTTAAGTTAGTACCTTAGTCCTCAGCTAGAATGAGTATGTGATATCAAGTACTTGATGCATGATTTAAAGTATGGACTAAAGGATTTAAGTTTGAATTTCTTCAACTTGAAAAGGAAGTTTCAGTCGAGTTTAGAAATGATTACGTTTGCGAATCCATTCAGAAAGATTTCGCCAAGTTTGAGTTGTACACAATATTTTGGAATTGATACTTCATTGCTATATTTTGGGTAATAAGGTTTTATTCTTGATCAATCTTCTTGATTTTTAGTTTAAGCATTTGAATGATTGATATTT
Organism: Ligustrum vulgare; assembly: GCA_963555705.1. Taxonomy (NCBI): domain Eukaryota; kingdom Viridiplantae; phylum Streptophyta; class Magnoliopsida; order Lamiales; family Oleaceae; genus Ligustrum; species Ligustrum vulgare. Next base: position 55,321,450 of record OY743169.1, on the reverse strand, counting down.
GTATCGTGGATTCGATATCAGTATAGATCCTTGAAAGGTTTGTAATAGAAGGCCAATGAATGAGTATTAAAGTTGGATAATGTCGGATGATTAATTGAGTTCTACACAATAAGCTATCAAGCGTCTTTTCGATAGCTTTGTATGAGGTACAGATATATATTAGAGAAGTTGTTCGATTTCATGGATTGCTAGTGTCCATTTTTCAGATAGAGATTCGAGAATTTTCCCTTGAAATTTGGAAGAGTTTACATGTGGCAATGGGTACTAAATTAAATTTTAGTACTGCCTACCATCCCCTGACAGAAGGGCAGTCCGAACGCACTATTCAGACACTGGATGATATACTTAGAGCCTGTGTACTAGACTTGAGTGGTAGTTGGGAGAATCATCTATCATTGGTGGAAATTGCCTACAATAATAATTTTCGAGCTACCATCGGTACGACACCCTATGAAGCTTTGTATGGACGGCGATGTCGATCGCCAATCGAGTGGGATGAAGTTAATGAGAAGAAATTTTTGGGTTCAGAATTAATTGAGAAAACAGTTGATGTTATAAAGAAGGTCAGATTACGGATTTAAGCTGCCCAAGATAGACAGAATAGTTATGTCGATCAAGGAAGAAAAGACTTAATGCTTGAGATTAGAGAGAAAGTATTCTTGAAAGTAACTCCTATGAATGGTACTTTTCGTTGCAGCAAGAAAGGGAAATTAAGGTCTTGTTTCATTGGACCATTTGAAATACTAGAGAAGTGGCGTTTCGAGTATTTAGAACTCGGGGCGTCACAGAATGGTATCAGAGCTTGCAGCTGTTCACGATGTTTTTCATGTTTCCTTATTGAGAAAGTATGTTCATGATCCTAGTCATATGGTGAATTATCAGTCCCTTGAAGTTCAGAAAGATTTGACTTATGGAGAGGCACTTGTGTGCATAGTAGAGAGAAAAGTCCATATCTTAAGAAACAAAGAGATTCCGTTAGTCAAAGTCCAGTGGGTTAGACATGGTAGCGATGATGCTACCTGAGAGAAAGAAAGAAGAAGAGATTCTGGTTAAATATCCAGATATCTAAGAACAAGTAAAATTTAAATTTCGAGGACGAAATTACTTTAAGGGGGTAAGGTTGTAGCGACCAAGAATTTTTACGCATTTAATAATTATTTTAATATTTAGAAAATCGTGTCGCTACTATCTCACATATTATTTTGAAGTTAACGCCGCGACGTGTTTGTCTAGCCAAAGTCAAGAAATATCGAGTTTGTTCGATTTTAAATTAAATGTCCGAATTTATAAAATTATATTATTTTAATTATTTATTCAAATTATTATTCTCAAAATCATTTTAATTCCAAATTCAGTAGAATATCTCAATCTTTCTTATTACAAATTATTTTAAGTCCAAAATACGTAATTCAATTTTTATCTCAAAACTTATTTATTCTCAAATTTATTTTTAATCCAAAATATATCTATTTTAAATACATTTCTTGATCAAGTTAGTCAAATTTTTAGTTAATTATCCTAAACTAATCCTACCAAAATTTTTCCACATTTCTCTTTCTCTTTATTATCCTTTCCACCCACCATTATTATCATTCCAACACCCAAACAAAATTCCAGCCGTTACAAATCCCATCAGATTCCCATCATTTATTCTCCACTAACTTTACATTCATTTTTCAAAACACCCCACACGTTTTCTCTTCCACATGACCGTTCCAATCCCTATTACCTTTAACGGCTCCATTTTCAGTCTCCCTGTCTGCACTCATCAATACACCATAACCCCTTCGCAGCCATTTAAGCTTCATCCATTTTACCATCCCCAGCCAAATACATTTCTTCATATTCAACCGACCAATTCTTTTTTATTCAATATTGTCATTTAATAGCAAATTTATTCATCATCATTACACACAGGAGTTACAATCCTTTCAACTTCCAAGAATAGTCTATAAAATCAATCCACCCTCAATTCAGCCACCACCTCCGTTCATCATCATCATCATCAACCATCATCACCATTGCCGTAGCCAAATCGCCATCACACAGTCACTGCACCACGTGAAATCACCTCTGCCCACTCCAAATTTCACATCATCGGCCAAGACCAAACACACAATCACAGGAAACCAAATTAACCTTTATCAACTCAAAACGCCACCTTCATCGTCCTCATCATCATCACCAAACCCATCGCCTCCACCCCAACACCACAATCACTGCAATACCACAAACCAATATACACCAATTCACCACAGCCTTTAATCCTCAACCAAGCCTCACTTGTAACCATATTCAGAACCACCACAGCGCCGCCACCACGCTGCCAAATCGGCACCAAATTCGCATCAAAATTTCACCAATCAAACAAACGTCGCCTGAAAACTCCAGAATCCACCGCCACCTCCACTGCCTAGTCCTAAACAAACCCAAATCATCACCACCGCTACTGCCTAGCTCTAAGTCCGCGCACCACCGTAACCACCTCCATTACCCAACTCCAAATCTCCAACAAACAAACCCCAAATCAAACCAAAAACCCAGGGAAATCAAATACTCAATTACTTACCTTGACCGCCGCCTTTTTAACCGGATTTTTGGCCGGAAAACCATCAAACTATAGTTTCGGTTTCGCACCCCAAATCTGCACCAAACTCCGTCTTTTTGCTAACAATTCTTTCTCTTGGTTACCGCTACACGACGGCGGAGACACCGCAGTGAAGTCGCCGGCAGAAATCACCGGCAGTAACCACCGGTCTTCTTCCTCTTACGCCTGTCTCTCGCTTTTTCTCTCGCCTGCCGAGTTTCAAATCTGAAATGAGAGAGAGAAGAGTAAAGTTTTAATATTAATATTTTAATTTTCAGAAATTTGCACTTTGGTCCCTGGTTTTTTCCAAAGTTATTTCAATTCAGTCCCTTTTGATTTCAAAGCATCAAATTCTGTTTTTCATTTTTAAAATCAATTATTTCAAGCCCTCTAATTTAATATTCATTTTAAGCTTCGACCCAAGTTTTAAAAGTATTCATTTTAGTCCCTTAACTTTCAAAACATCATTTTCAGTCCTCAAATTATAAATTATTATTTTTAAACTATAAATTACTAAAGACTAAGGCTAAATTATGGGCTGGACGAAGCGTACGGAGAATTTAAAGAATGGAAATCATTTCCCGCTCAACTTTGCACTCGTCGGATTTAAGGTAGACTCATACTCTATAATTTATTTAGCTATGATTTGCATGTGAATCTGGAATTATGTAAATCATATATGATGTTATGTTCATGTGATTAACCATGAGGGGTAAGACGGGCAAATGCTCTCCCAAAAATGGTGTATGAAGAAGAAATTTTATGTTCATGTGATTAACCATGAGGGGTAAGACGGGCAAATGCTCTCCCGAAAATGGTGTAAGAAGAAGAAATGTTATATGCGCTATAACTTCCATGCATAATTGCATGTTGAATTAAGACAAGACAAGGCTACTTTCCGCACTTATGTGAATATGTGTTATGTTATGATATTATGAGAAAAGTATGTTAGCATGATTACATGTTTATGTGCAATTTATGGATTAAGTGAATTATTTGGTTATGAGTTTACTGAGTATTTCTTAGAAATACTCATCCCGTTATTAACAATTTTTGCAGACTTCGGAAGCGGTGGCGAGTGATGGACACAAGTGGCAAAGAAATCATTAAATGTTATTTTAAATATTTAAATTTCTGTTTATTTTAAGTCAAACTTTATCTTACCGACTATGGTAAATTTGGATGAATGATTGGAATAATATTTTATGCAAAATTTAAAAATTTAAATTATTTTCGCTAAATGAATATTTATTTTTAAATTGAGTTTGAGACGATGAAGTGGCGTTTCGAGTATTTAGAACTCGGGGCGTCACAATATAGATCTCATAGATCTTGAGAATGTCTTGGAGTCGGAGGAAGACTACAATTTGTATGATCAGAATGTCATTGATGGGATTGAAATTGGAGTGGATGGTCGTGAGAGCGAAGTTAGGTTTTAAATGCAAAAGATAAATTTATCTTTGACGTGTTGGAGGTAAATAATATTCACTTAGATATTGTGTATAAACTAAACTGAGTATCAATCACCCGTTTATTTGATGAACTTTCTTTCATTGATAAGAATGAGTTTCGACATAATAGTAGCTTTGACATTGATTAAAGCTAAATATTTTCTTGGATTGTATTCGTCACCTATGGCTTCTCCTGACATGAGAAAAAGTGCCCATATATTTAATGTCTTTACTTAAACTTTAAACTAGATTTTCCTCACTAAGTTAAGAAGTAGAAAATTTATGTTCTAATAGACTCCTTGTTGACCTATGGTTAATTTAGCCTTATTGTTTTTATCATAACAAACAAAAATATATTGTGTTATTAACAAGCGTTCTTCAAGCGTTTTATGTAATGATAAATATTCAAAGCACTCAATATTCAAATTGTCTCTCAAAGATACAAATCAAAACTATGTGATCAAGTACATGAGACGCAAAGAAGATCAAGAAAGAATCGAAGATATTCAAGATCAAGATTCAAGTCGGAAAGCATAACATGAAGATCAAGAATTCAAGTATACAAGATTAGAGTTTAAGTTCAAGAGTTGATTTAACTTATGTAAATGTATAACACTCTCAATCTTTAGCGATGAAATCCAACAAGCTCGAAAATAATTTTTATGCATCAAGAAACTTACTTAAAAATTCCTCACTTGCATAAAATATTTTTATCTAAGTCAATATTTCTTTTCAAATGTTATTTGATCTTAAATCATGATTATACTATGTTAAACCACTTTGAAAATAAGTTAGAAATCTAAAAATTGTGCATTTTCATGTTTTTCAAAAGTCAACTTTCGGTCAACCAAAAATGGTCAACCGAAACTCCAACGGTTGAAAATGTGTAACGGCTATATGTATATTTCAATCAACCGAAACTCTAGAATTTGTCAACCTAAAGTTGCTGAGAGCTTGTTTTTCATCTATAAATAAGTTTTTTCTCTTGCATTTTTTTTCAACAACTAAGAGGAGATTTTAGAAAAGCTTTCTTGTGAAAAATTCATTGTTCTTACTTGATTTATATCTATCTTTATTAGAATACTTTGATTGATCCAACTTTGTTTTATCAAAATTCATCAAAGTTTTTGAAATAAAATTTTTGCGAAGATTCTTGGTTTTACATTGAATAAACTTCCTCAACATCTTCACATTATATATTTGAATTGAAGTGTAAGTCTCTTTTTGTTCTAAACTTGTTTTAATCTTTTAAAAGAGAGAAATTTCAATTAAGGAACTTTGATTATTTGTGTTACATTTTTCATTATCATTTGATTCATCAAAGTTCCATTGCCTAAACACTTTGAGCTTAACTTATTGTTAATTATTCAACTGTGGCATCTCTTGGTACTTAATTTGATTCAATATTTTAATAAGAGATTATTTGAAAAACTTTGTTTGATTGCATTGAACAAAGTTTTTCTCTAAAACTCGAGCTTAATTCATTGCTATCTATTGAAGTATTAGCCTAACTCTCGGTACTTAATTTGAATATATCATTTGTCAAGATAGTTATTTCAATTGTAAATTCAATTCATTATATCTTGTGGTTTTGAGAGCCTTGTGAAAACTCGATTGTTGGTTAAGGGTATGTGCTCCTTATTGTAAGTCACCTAAGGATAAGTGCTCCTTATTGTAAGTCACTTATGTGCTCCTTGTTGTAAGTCATCTAAGGGTAAGTGCCCTTTGTTGTAAGTCACTTAAGGATTTGGTGTTCCTTATTGTAAGTTACCAATATAATGGATTTGACCTTGCTCGTGACGGAGAGCTCGGTACGGAGGATGTAGATCACGTTGGTTGACTGAACTTCCTTAAATCGCGTTTGCATTCTCTTATCCCTTTTACTTACTTACATTGCACTTACTCTATTCTATCAATTTATATTGTGCAACACTATATCTAAGTGTTATACTTGCTTTATCAATTAAATTTACACATATATAGCACACTACATTGATAGTTAAATTACTTGTAACACTAAGTGTTCATATTTGTACCCATTGTTTTTTAAGTTTGAGATTATTTATCGAAAAAATTTTATAAACCAATTCACCCCCTCTTGGTTAGTTTATCTTGGGCTAACACTCCCAACCCCTACAAAAAAAGGGACGTTATCATTCCATTTTTTAGTGAAAGGTCTCTTTCATTACTGATAAGTGTATTTTATAAACTTATTTCTATCCTAAAAGTAGGATTTTTATTGTTTGTTCAAGAATATTTGCTATTTATTTTGGTTGTATTTGTTTATATTTCAAAAATAATCTCAAATTCGAGAAAACAATGGAATTGAAGCTAAAATCAAGAAATTGAATGATAAAAGTGTCAAAGTATGCAAATCAAGGGCTCAGTTGCAAGAATACTCGAAGAAGAATCCAAATTCGAAAGAAATCAGAAGTTCGGGGACTAAATTGTAACAATCAGAAGTTGAAGGATCTGATGTGCAATAAAATCATGAGGACCAACTTAAAGCACTTCAAAAGATGAAAATTGCACTCTAGCCGGATATCCATGTGATCGCATGGACTTATAACGGCGCGATAGCATGACTTGTTCATAAATGGTCAGAATGGTTTTCCAGAAGCCTGAGCAATCGCATGGATTTGTACCATGCGATCGCATGGTTATACTCTGGGCCGAAGCTGGGCTTTTTGCACGATTTTCAGCAGATTTTTCTTATTTTCGACCTAGGCTTTTTGAGAATCTATAAATACATAGCATAAAGCACGAAATTGACGGTTCCCAACTTATGAAATTGATGCCCAAAGCTGTCAAATTACCGGGGGAATCCATACCACACAAAGATCAGGATTGAAGATACAATTGCAAGGAGATGAATTGGGTTACATCTTTTCTTATCTCTTATTATTTATTTTTTATTATGTTTCTAGGCTAGGTTAATTGTGATGAAGTTTTGATTTCTTGACTCCATGATTTAATCTATTATTTAATTTATGCAATTCATGATTTTGATGCAATTGATTCGTGTTTTGATTATCATATAATTTTCTGGCTAATTATTATGTGATTTCTTAAGTTCGAAAGATTAGGATTTCATTAGACTTGTTTCAATTGCCACAAAGTCCAATAGGGGATAGAAATACACCCCTATGCTTTGTGTTTTCTACTATAGTATTCACAAATCTTTTAATGCTTTCTTACACATTCAGATTCAACATAGAAATATAGTTGGGTTGTGCGTATGAATATGTGTTAATTCTTGTTTGAAAGGGAGTTTTAACTGCATTTGGAAATTCAAAACCCATGAATTTTATTTACATAATTTGATTAAAATATGGATGATAGAGTCAAATGGATTCATAATTCTAACGCATTTATTTTCATAAATTTTAAAATCAAATTTTTATTGTTCTTTAGTTTAATCTTTATTTTAATTTTCAAAAACAAAAATTCTCAATTCAATCAAATTTTTCGTTTCGGTTAAGGATTCGTAATCAAAAATACAATTTATAACAATATCTGTGGGATCGATACTTGGACTTACGTCTACTGTATTACTTGCGCGACCCATGTACTTGCGAAGCGAACAAGTTTTTGGCACTGTTGTTGGGGATTTTTTTTTTAAATTTAATTTTAGATTACTTCACTAATTCAGACTTTTTTACTCGTTTTATTTTATTTTTATTTTTATCTTAGGATTTTTTAAATTTTTTTTAATTTTAGTTTAGTTTCTAGTTTTTTTACTTTTCTAGTAGTTGTGTATGTTACGTTAGAAAAACGGGAATATTTTCGAAGCTGACCTAGAAATAGAACGTACGTTACATTGTAGATTAAGAGAGGTTAGAGAACTGGATAAATCAAAAAATTAAATGGCGAACAAAAACAATCTTCTGCCCCCTGCTGATCCAATAAATGAAGATGACATGTTGGTTGGTGATTTCATGACACCTCAGGTGGTTCAAAGTCAATCCACCATTTGGGCAAGCGAACTTCCAACTTAAAATCAATGTCATCAGTATATTCCAAAATGAACAACAATTCCATGAGAGATCCGATGAAAACCCACACACACATGTTTCTAAATTTTTAGACATGTGCTAACACTTTCAATATCAGGGTGTGTCTGATGATGCTATCAGACTCAGGTTATTCCCCTACACTCTAAAAGATAGAGCTATTGACTGGTTAGATTCTCGCCCTGCTGTGAGTATAACCACCTGGAACGACTTGGCTCAGAATTTTTGCACTAAATTCATGCCTCCAGCAAAGGTTGCCAAACTGAGACATGACATCACTGTGTTCCAGCAGCATGATGCTGAATCTTTTGATGATGCGTGGAACAGATTTAAGGGCATGCTAAGGAAGTGTCCAAACCATGGGATCACTGAGGAGACCAAGTGAAGTTTTTCTATGAATGATTACTTCCACACTTTAAAAACATGGTTGACTCTTCATCAAATGGTGCTTTGGGAACAAATACCATCGGACAGGCATTGGAGCTCTTTGAGAGGATAGTAAATACAAATACCATGTGGGGATTGGATAGGGTGGTACCAAAGAAGACATCGGAAGTCTATGAAGTGGATGCTTACATCGACTTACACTGTCATATCAGCAAAAATTGACTCCTTGGCTACGAAAGTTGAGGGCATAGCACTGGCTAGTCATTCCTCTAAAAGTGCTAAAGTGACTTGTGAAGAGTGTGGTGCAAACCAGGCCACTACAGATTGCCCTATTCTGGCTTGTCCAGTGGAGCAAGTTGACTATGTACAAGGGGGTCAATGCCAGAATAACCCATACTCAAATACCTATAACCCAGGTTGGCACAATCATCATACTTTTTCTTGGAAAGATCACTCAAACGGACACATTGTGCCACAATTCAACACTGAAGAGAGAAAACCTGCACTGGAAGAGATGATTGGAAAATTTGTGGAAAAGACAGAGATGTTCGTGTCTAAAATAGATTAGTTTATGAGAAAAACTGAAACCACAATTCAAAATCAGCAGGTATCAATCAAAAACCTGGAACATCAAGTGGCGCAAATAGCATAGCTGATCACAACAAGAGCCCCGGGTACATTACCTGCAAATACTGAGGTAAACCCGAACAGCTCATGGCTATAAATGTGGTTCAAAATGAGATAAATGCAATCACTATGCGTAGTGGTGTGCAACTTCCTAAAATTCAAGCCAAAAAACCAGCGGAAGTTCCTGAAAAGCTTGTGAAAAATGGTGAGAATATGGTTGAAAAAGAAGATGGCCATGAGGTGAAATCAATGACTAAGCCTCGTGAGTCTCCTATCCCATTTCCACAGAGGTTGAAGAAAACAAGAGAGGATAAGCAGTTCACCAAGTTTGTAAATATGCTTAGAAAACTGCACATAAATATCCCATTCTTGGAAGTCATCACACAAATTCCAAGTTATGCCAAGCTTCTTAAGAAGATGATGTCTAACAAGAAGAAGTTTTAAGAACTTGAAGAGGTAACTTTGAGCGAGGAGTGCAGCACAATCTCACAAAAGAAGCTGCCACCTAAGCTCGAAGACCCAGAGAGCTTTTCTATACCTTGTGTCATTGGAGACTTAAAATTTAACAACGTATTGTGTGATCTCGGGGCAAGTATAAATCTGATGCTCCTATCTTTGTACAAGAAATTGGGATTGGGTGAACCAAAGGAAAGCAATATCAGATTGCAACTTTCTGATCGATCAATCTGTTACCCATATGGAGTTGTGAAGGATGTATTGGTGAAAGTTCACAAATTCATATTCCCAGCTGACTTTATCATCTTAGATATGAAGGAAGATGAAAATTTGCCTTTGATACTTGGTCGGCCGTTCCTAACCACTACACGAGCATTAATTGATGTAGAAAAAGGAGATCTAGTGTTGCGGGCTGAAAATCAAAAGGTGACTTTCACAATGAGGTAATTTAATATCCATGAACTAGAACTAGAAAATTGCTCCAGGATAGATGTAGAGTTGGAATTGGCATATTGGGAAAGGTATGAGTACAAGTTCAATGGTATTGAAGAGACTTCATCATCCAATCTAAAACCACCTTGAGAAAGGTTTGTCAAAGAGTCTAGCTCTAGACTTTAGATGAAGTGCTTGTTGGGAGGTAACCCAACCTTTCAAACATTTTCTTTAGTTGCTTTACTTAGTTGCTTTTGAGTTATTATTTCATATTTGTTTTATCGCTTGAAATTGCATTTTAGGAGCACTCACATGTTTAGAATGCATACATTGATTTGTTATGTGTTTTAAGTCATTCTAGTATTCCATTTTGCATGTTTTAGCATTTTTTAGGATCTACTTGTTTTCTATTTGTTTTGTTACTTTTTATCACAATCTTCCACTTGATCACCTAGCTTAGGACATGAACATATCGTTTAGAAGTCGGTTGCATGCATTTGAAAGCATTTAGGGGTCCAAAACAGGGTCCAAAACTCAGAAAATGAAAAACAAATGGTTACTGCCTTTAACACCGTGCGGTCGCAAGGTTAGATTCTGGACAGAACCGATAGTTTGATATATAATACAACTACTTTCATTTTAACCACTTCCAACTCGGTTTTCTTCCCTCAAATCATCCAAAATTTAGTCCCCAACTATTCCCATATGTTTGTGCATCGTCTCAGCTCAAATTCATGCCTTGCATTGCATCCAAAACATTCAAAAAGTATGGATTTCTACACAATTTCACAAAATCACGTATAATTTTTTTGTTCCTCATTCTTTTTGTGATTTGTGAATTATGGATGATTGGTGATGGGTTTAAGCTAGGATTGGAGATATTGTATTGTGAAATGTTAGGTGAAATTTTTTGGCTTAATTCAAGTCTCCAACTCTATGAAATTCCTTGATTTCTTAATATGCATGCAAAGTGTTTGATAAAATGTTTCAACGAGTTTTTTTTGAGTTTTTGCAATTCTTTTTGGATGATCACCTTAAATACATGTTATACATCATTTGTGGATCATTCAGTCATTATTTACACTGATTTAAGGCATAAAACTCAACTTGAACATCATTGCATTACATTACAAGGCCATTGCATGCACCATTTCAGCTTCGCTGCACCTACTTTGTCACATCTTTTCATGACCCATATGAACTCCAAATGTGATGAATTTTTGATATGTTGTAGACCAAGTTATGTACTTTTATATGCCCAACATGTCTCAAGAAATTTTCACTTTTTTGAGGCGATTTCAAGGGTTGAAAATCAATGGTCGATTTCTTTAGAAAAATTTCAAAATTTTTCTAAGTCTTAGTTTGGGTGTGTTGTGTTGATTTACTTTAGTTCCTATGTGATATTTATACTTCTAATGATCATTAATTCTTGTTTGCAAGGAACATATCATCATGGGGCACCTCGAGTCAAACTTTGATAAGAAAGAAAAGGGCTGTATCATCCAACTAAACATTTAAGTCAAAGCTTCAAAATGGGAACACCATCTCTCCAAACCCGGGAAGTACATAAACCCTCTTTGTTATTTTGTATTTATTTTATTTATTTGCTTTGAATACATTGAGGACAATGCATAGTTCTAGTTTGGGAGTGGGAATCTCATTCATGTGCTTTTATTTACACATACATTCGATTTTGGGTATAAAATTCATAAAAAATTAAAAAATTTTGTTGATTTATTTATTGCTTATGACATGATTTGAATTGACTTTTGTGCTTTAGTTAGAAAATTGGGCAGCATACGAACTAAAGATTTTCTTGACATTCATCCATGTAAGACTTTAATCAAACTTGAGCACATAGTCACTTTCGAATAATAAATTTTGTAAGAAGATGATTGATACTTGTGGGGTAAACTTGTGCACTTTGAACATAGAATTGACTGAAAAATCTCAAACCTTAGTATGAGTAGGCATTGATGAATTGAGGATCTGAAGTTTAATTTTGTATCTTTAGCGTAAGAGGTTTTGATCAACAGGTATAAACCATAATAACCAGCATAAAAAAGGAAAAATGCTGAAGGTCTTATTCTGCTATTCAAATGCATTTCTGACTCGGGTAATTAAGTCTGAGGGGTTCTCTGAACCTGGTACCCTAAGCTCAACTGAGTTGGGAGCTACCGACCTAAAGCTCGCTACAAGGGTCAACTAGAAACCAAGTACGGAGAGTGGACTTACACATAAGATGCTAAAACATCTTTAACTTTTTTGTTTAAGCCTTTATGACTCGGGTAATTAAGTCTGAGGGGTTCTCTGAACTTGGTACCCTAAGCTCAACTGAGTTGGGAGCTGCCGACCTAAAGCTCGCTACATGGGTCATATAGAAAGCAAGTATGAAAAGTATTGCACAAAGATGGTAAAAGACAAGGACATTAAAAGAAAAAGTCGTCCAAATAAAAGAAAAAAATGAAATTAAAACGGTATAAACTTTGTTGATTGAAATCCCTAACGCTTTGTTAATTATTCCCGGTCCATCATGCATATTTGTCTATTCCTAACCGCCTTGTGTGGAAAAATGCAATTTATACATGTGTAGAAATCACATCAATAAGAAAAATCTCGGGATATGAGAGAAAAGCAATAAGGTTGTTATCATCCATGAGAGTGTGAAGAAAATCAAAAGAAAATCATTGTTGACCACATGAGATTTGGGTTTATTTTTGTATGACTAGTCACACATTGTCAAGTATATTTTTACATGAGTTTGCATTCGATTTTTGGCTATTCACACACAAAATGAAGTCGAGTATCGGATGAATGAAAATAATTTATGTTGTTCATATTTCTTTTCCAAAGTGAATTGTCAATTTGGATTGTTGAAGCGCATGGTAAATGAGTCAACATGCATGGTAAATGAGCCAAGTGAAACAAAATCATTTTAATTTAATTTTATAGTTTAGTTTTATTTTGTTCGATGACGAACAATAGTTTTAGTTTGGTGGTGTTGATAAGTGTATTTTATACACTTATTTCTATCCTAAAAGTAGGATTTTTATTGTTCGTTCAAGAATATTTGCTATTTATTTTGATTGTATTTGTTTATATTTCAGAAATAATCCCAAAGAAAACAATGGAATTGAAGCTAAAATCAAGCAATTGAATGATAAAAGTGTCAAAGTATGCAAATCAAGAGTTGATGAAGTAAATCAAGGGCTCAATTGCAAGAATACTTGAAGAAGAATCCAAATTCGGAAGAAATCAGAAGTTCAGGGACTAAATTGCAACAATCAGAAGTTGAAGGACCTTATGTGCAATAAAACTATGAGGACCAACTTAAAGCACTTCAAAATATGAAACTTGCACTCTAGCTGGATAACCATGCGATCGCATGGACTTATAACGGCGCGATCGCATGACCTGTTCATAATTGATCAGAATGGTTTTTCCGGAAGCCTGAGAGATCGCATGGATTTGTAGCATGCGATTGCATGGTTATATTCTGGGCCGCAGCTGGGCTTTTTGCACGATTTTCAGCCGATTTCTCTTATTTTTGATCTAGGCTTTGGGAGAATCTATAAATACATGGCATAAGGCACGAAATTGAGGATTCCCAACTTATGAAATTGATGTCAAAAGTTGTCAAATTACTGGGGGAATCCATACCACGCCAAGATCAGGATTGAAGATACAATTGCAGGGAGATGAATTGGGTTACATCTTTTCATATCTCTTGTTATTTATTTTCTATTATATTTCTAGGCTAGGTTAATTGTGTTGGAATTGTGATGATGTTTTGATTTCTTGACTCCATGTTTTAATCTATTATTTAATTTATGCAATTCATGATTTTGATGCAATTGATTCGTGCTTTGATTATCATATAATTTTCTGGCCAATTATTATGTGATTGATGTTATGATTTCTTAAGTTTGAAAGATTAGGATTTCATTAGACTTGTTTCAATTGTCACAAAGTCCGATAGGGGATAGAAATATACCCCTATGCTTTGTGTTTTCTGCTATAGTATCTACAAATCTTTTAATGCTTTCTTACACATTCGGATTCAACATAGAAATACAGTTGGATCGTGCGTAGGAATATGTGTTAATTCTTGTCCGAAAGAGAGTTTTAACTACATTTGGAATATGGAAACTCAAAACCCGTGAATTATATTTAAATAATTTGGTTAAAATATAGATGATAGAGTTAAAATTGATTCATAATTCTAACACATTTATTTTCATAAGTTTTAAAATCAAATTTTCATTGTTCTTTAGTTTAATCTTTATTTTAATTTTCAAAAACAAAAATTTTCGACTCAATCAAATTTCTCGTTCCGGTTAAGAATTCATAATCTAAAATACAATTTACAACAATCTCTGTGAGATCGATACTTTGACTTATGTCCACTTTATTACTTACGCGACCCGTGCACTTGTGGAGCGAACAATTTCCATTAGATAAGTTGAATGGATAAATTGACAATGAATTTTTTCCCTTTTTATTGTGCAGTGTGTCCCCTTAAGAGCTCTTACAATATCTTACCTTTAAGAATTTATAGGCCCAAAGATGGTCAATTTATTTTTATTCTCCAGGTGGGATTCAATGGTGATGAAGCATAGTTCATTAGATAGCCTCATTGACTTCTCTCAGGTAATTTAACATATTTTTTTATCCATTAGATAGCCTCATTGACAATTCATAATATCTGTCATTACATTCCATTCCAATAGTTAAGGCTGCAATTGAAGCTATTCTGAGATCTTGCTATAAAACTTATAGTCAGGCCTTTCTCAGTTCTCACTTCTTCAAGGACCACTATAGGTAATCTTTAGGTTTCTATATGAGTCAGAATACGTAATCTGTTGATTTTTTGTGAGGTTTCATTTTTCTAAATTTACAACTCCCAGAGTTCTTTTAAATGGATAAAGTCAACATTTTCTTAGGACAATCAGAATCCTTTAAATTTCTGGAAATGCAAATAAGCACATAACTTAATTTGTGTGTATCTGTTTCCACAACATCTAGAATCTAAGAGGAAACCTATTGTTTGGTTATATTGATTTTAAAGCAAATTAACGTTTACTTTTGTCTACTAATTTGATCTGTTTTCCAATTCCATGCTGGAACTGCACAACCTCTGATCTAAAGTAGGTTTCTGTGTCTATCCAATTGAATTTGAAAAAAAAAAAAAAAAGTTTATCCCACACCCTGAGGGCCCGAATCGACAACGCCGAAGGCCATTGATTCGAGATTGTAAATCCAGGTTATGTCTCTCAGGGACCAGGGTGGAGGGGATGTCATCTTCCGGTGTCTTCTATGATACGAATTTCTTTATTTGAATTCTTTGAATTTAACAGAAGTTTTGCCTATAAATTTAATCTTTTGACTGATAAAATTCTTCAATGCAATCTTTTTTTGGCGTCATTACAATCTAAAAGGTTTTTTGGAGTTAGTCCAGTATTTATTTATTTATTACTTATATCGTAAATATATTCAAAAGCAGTAGCCATTCATTTCAAGCATCGAAAATGTAGGAATTAACAGTCGGAGGAAACTCGGATTCTTGTGCCTGCATGGATTTCCAACTAGCGTCGAGATTTTCAACAAACAAGTCATTGGGAAGTGGTTGGAATCTCAACAACTAGATCTGGTTTTTGTCGGCACTCCTTTTACTTGTCGAGGCAAATCAGATATAGAAGTAATTTTTGATCCTCTGTATTACGAGTGATTCCAATTCAACAAGCTTTACTTCTTTTTATATTTTGGCATTTGTTGGGAATTAGGACGCAACTAATTCCGCCCAGGATCGATGTGACACAAATAAATTGGACTGAGA
The DNA here is from genome assembly GCA_963555705.1 of Ligustrum vulgare. Classification (NCBI taxonomy): domain Eukaryota; kingdom Viridiplantae; phylum Streptophyta; class Magnoliopsida; order Lamiales; family Oleaceae; genus Ligustrum; species Ligustrum vulgare. The sequence continues at coordinate 55,305,661 of OY743169.1, read as the reverse complement.
AAATATAAATACGCAAAAATAAAATGCAAATACGAAACACAAAGATTTACGTGGTTCAGCAATTTGCCTACGTCCACGGACCCACACCAATATATTTCACTAACTCGAAAATGAGGAGTACAAAATACAACACTGTATTTTTATCTGCCTATGCAAAGGCTATTATCTCCAACTCACTTTTCTCCCTATTTTGTGAAATGCCTCTTTTGTGTTGCTCTCTACAAACACTCTTTGTTGTGGTTTTTGGTGGTGTATTTTTCATTGAGGTTTTGCCCTCTATTTATAGGGAAAGTTTGGACAAAGAATCAAAGAAAGAAGGAATAAAATAGGTGTGAACATATGAGGATTGTAAGCTAATGGTGTCTTACCAAATAGGTGTGAACATGGACTATTAATGGTGGCTTGCCAATTTCAACAAAGTTGGCTTTATTTTCCACATTTAGCTCCATTTTTCAACAATCTCCCACTTGGGGACAAATGTGGCTTCCCCTGAGATATCTCCTTCTTGCAACTCCTTGTGAAATATGGTGTGAGTCATTTCCTTTGTCTTCACTTCAGAAGACCAATTGAAGCTGAGCACAGCTCCAATTTTTCCTTTGTTATTGTCTTGGTCATCATGTCGGCTGGGTTCTTGCTACCCTGGATCTTCTCTAGTGTTAATACTTCATCCTCTAGAAGAGACCTGATGAAGTGATAACGGAGTCCAATGTGCTTGGTTCTAGAATGAAATGCTGAATTCTTTGCCAGATGTATCGCACTCTGACTATCACTGTGCAAAACATTCTTCTCCTGACTGAATCCCAATTCTGCCAACAAACCCTGTAACCAGATCATTTCTTTGCTAGCCTCGGTTACTGCCACGTACTCTGCTTCTGTAGTGGATAGAGCAACAATCTTCTGTATCTGCGAAATCCAGCTAACTGCAGTAGTACCTACTGTGAAAACATAACCAGTAGTACTTCTCCTGCGATCTACCTCGCCAGCAAAATCTGCATCTACAAAGCCTTGTAGAGTCACCTCGCCTCGTCCAAAGCATAAGCATCTATCAGTAGTTCCCCGTAGATATCTTAATATCCACTTTACTGCTTCCCAATGCTGCTTTCCTGGATTTGCCATAAACCTGCTCACAACTCCCACTGCATGAGCAATATCTGGTCTGGTACAAACCATGGCATACATCAAACTTCCAATGGCTGAGGCATATGGTATTTTAGCCATGAAGTTTATCTCGTCCTCTGTCTTAGGACTCTGATCACTAGATAGACAGAAGTGATTAGCTAGTGGCGTGCTGACAGCCTTCGCACTGCACATGTTAAATCTCTGCAGAACTTGACTAATGTACTTGGCCTGAGATAACTGCAAGATACCCTTCTGCTTATCTCTGAAAATTCTCATTCTGAGAATCTGCTTCGCTGCACCCAAGTCCTTCATTTCGAACTCTGCTGACATCTGCATCTTTAACTTCTTGATTTCGTCCATATCTGAGCCTGCTACTAACATATCATCGACATAAAGTAGCAAAATTATATAACTGGACTCGAATCTCCTGAAGTAGCAACAATGGTCAGCATTACATTTGAAGTAGCCATTTTTCTGCATAAATCCGTCGAACTTCTTGTACCACTGTCTCGGGGCTTGCTTTAAGCCATACAGGCTCTTCTTCAATTTGCAAACGAGCTTCTCCTTTCCTTTGACTGAGAAGCCTTCTGGCTGCTGCATATATATTTCCTCCTCAAGGTCACCATGGAGGAAAGCAGTTTTTACATCTAACTGCTCCAAGTGCAAACCCTCTGCTGCAACAATACTCAAGACTGATCTGATTGTTGTCAGCTTCACAACTGGCAAAAATATTTCTGTGTAGTCAATTCCTTCTTTCTGCTGGAAACCTTTGACCACCAATCTCGCCTTGTATCTCTTTGATCCATCATGTTCCTCCTTGATTCTGTACACCCACTTATTGTGTAGAGCTCTCTTTCCCGTAGGTAACTCGGCTAGTTCCCACCTCTGGTTAGAGATGAGAGACTTTATCTCATCTTTCATTGCAAGCTCCCACTTGCCAGAATCACCGACCTGACATGCCTCATGATAGCATTCAGGTTCACCTGCATCAGTAAGTAACATGTAGCTCATGTACTTTCTATTTGGAACATGAGGTCTGGTTAACCTTCTAAGAACAGGAACTGGAGACTGTGATGCATCAGTCTCTAGAACAGGCTCCTGTAACTGCAGATCCTCCTCTGTCTGCTGCGACGTACTACTTTCTGGAGCATCATTCAACTCAACATATGTTGGATCATCATGTACTGTGTCATCGGACTGCACTGCATTTCTGTCCTTGTACATAACCTTCTCATTGAATATGACATCCCTGCTTCTGATGACCTTTCTGTTCGGGTCATCCCATAAGCGGTAGCCGAACTCATCTCCGCCATATCCAATGAATGTGCACTTTAGTGATTTGGGGTCTAGCTTGCGCCTTGCCTGATCACTTATATGTGCATATGCGACACATCCAAAAACTTTCACGTGGGAAAGTTTTATTTCTTTTCCGCTCCATACTTCCTCCGGTATCCTGTACTCCAACGGTACCGAGGGTCCTCGATTGATCAAGTACACCGCTGTGTTGACTGCTTCTGCCCAAAACTGTTTGGGCAAGCCTGCATGTAACCTCATGCTTCTGGCTCTCTCCGTTAATGTCCGGTTCATACGTTCTGCAACTCCATTTTGCTGTGGAGTCCCTGGCAACGTCCTCTCCATTTTGATGCCATTCTGGTAACAGAACTTCTTGAACGCCATATCCGTATATTCTCCTCCGTTATCGGACCTCAGCTTCTTTACTCGCAATCCTGTTTCATTTTCCACCATGGCTTTCCACTTCTTGAACACATCGAATACTTCGGACTTGTGTCTCAAGAAATAAACCCACACTTTTCTCGAGTGGTGATCAATGAAAGTCACAAAGTATGACTTTCCGCCAATAGATGAAACTGCGGTTGGTCCCCAAACGTCTGTGTGGACTAACTCAAGCTTCTCTCGCTTCCGAGTTCTACCACTAGTGTTGAAACTCACCCTGGTTTGCTTCCCAAAGATGCAACTCTCGCATAAGTCTATATCAGTAGACTGAAGCTCTGGTAGTTTCCCCTTTGCATGCATATACTTGAGTCCCTTCTGACTCATATGCCCAAGTCTCTGGTGCCACAAGTTTGGGCCCTCCTTGCTTTCAGCAACTGCAATTGTTACACAAGCATCCGCCGTTGTGTAGAGGGTGCCAGTATCCTTGCCTCGAGCGATAATCATGGCGCCCTTGGTGATCTTCCAGTTATCACCAGAGAAGGTGGTGACATGTCCTTCTCCCGACAATTGCTTGACGGAGATCAAGTTCTTCCTCAATTCTGGAATATGTCTCACGTCCTTCAGCTTCCACACAGATCCATTGATCTTGATCTGTACATCACCTTTTCCGACCACGCCACACGGTTGATCATTACCGAGATATACTCTGCCAAAATCACCCCGCGTATAGTTTACAAAAAACTCCTTGTTTGAGGTAGCATGAAAAGATGCTCCGGAATCAATCACCCAGTATTCCGTTTTTCTCTCCAAAGAGCATATCAAAGCATCGTCCGCTTCCTCTTCCACAACATTGACTTCTGTCCTGTCCTCCTTTTCTTTTGGAGGTGCTGTGCACTGATTTTTGTAATGACCGGTCTTGCCACACTTCCAACATTCCACAACCTTTGTCTTGTTGGAATTGTTTGGATTTCTGGACCTCGATCTGCCACTTCTGAATTTGCCGTTGCCCCGCCCATTTCCTCTGTTGGAACTTCTGCCTCTGCTTTCCACGTTCAACGCCGATCCTGAAGTTGAGGCACCTTCTGATTGTCGTCTGATCTCCTCCGTTAAGATCATGCTTACGACATCATCGAACTTCAATTTTGACTTTCCGGCAGAGCCACTAATTGCTGTGACTGTACCATTCCAGCTGTCTGGCAACTGCCCAAGAATTAACAGAGCTCGAACTTCATCACTAAAAGTGATTTCGACTGTGTTTAGCTGGTCCGTCACTTCATTGAATTCATTTAGGTGCTCCCCAAATCTTCCGCCTTCGGCCATCTTCATATTGAACAGCTTTTTAATTAAGTGGACTTTATTTGCTGCAGATGGCTGTTCATACATGCTAGAAAGGGCTGCCATGAGAGACTCTGTCGTCTTCTCATTTTTTATGTTGAAAGCTACTGACTTTGACAACGTCAGCCTGATTGTGCCGAGTGCTTTTCGATCAAGCAACTCCCAATCCCCCTGGCTTATATCTTCTGGCTTTTCTTTTAGTGGCTTGTATAGATCCTTCTGGTACAGATAGTCCTCCATTTGCATTTTCCAAAATCCAAAATTTGAACCATCAAATTTGTCAATTTTGGATATTTTCTCATCTGTCGACATTGTTCACACTCAATCACAAAACAGTCTAAAGAAATCTTTTCTGATGTGGAAGATCAGTCAAAGCTGCAACCACAGAGCATACTAAGAATTTCAAAAGATCTCAATGAGCCAAAGCTCTGATACCAATTGTTGGGAATTAGGACGCAACTAATCCCGCCCAGGATCGATGTGACACAAATAAATTGGACTGAGAAAATATAAATACGCAAAAATAAAATGCAAATACGAAACACAAAGATTTACGTGGTTCAGCAATTTGCCTACGTCCACGGACCCACACCAATATATTTCACTAACTCGAAAATGAGGAGTACAAAATACAACACTGTATTTTTATCTGCCTATGCAAAGGCTATTATCTCCAACTCACTTTTCTCCCTATTTTGTGAAATGCCTCTTTTGTGTTGCTCTCTACAAACACTCTTTGTTGTGGTTTTTGGTGGTGTATTTTTCATTGAGGTTTTGCCCTCTATTTATAGGGAAAGTTTGGACAAAGAATCAAAGAAAGAAGGAATAAAATAGGTGTGAACATATGAGGATTGTAAGCTAATGGTGTCTTACCAAATAGGTGTGAACATGGACTATTAATGGTGGCTTGCCAATTTCAACAATGTTGGCTTTATTTTCCACATTTAGCTCCATTTTTCAACAGCATTAATTTAAATAAACTTTGTTTAATTAAATTATTTTCAAGAATTTAACGAGTATGAGAATTTTGATGAATATCTTACTTATATCGGAGATTGCATGATAAAACATGGTCCATTTGATGACCTCCTTGACTTCTCTTAGGTAATTTAACATACTTTTTTTATCTATGTAAATTATAATTTAATTTGCATCCACTAATTTGGAGTAGATTTTAAACAACACAAGGTGCCATTTTATCGGCTGCATCGCCTGGATTGCAAGATAAGGTCAGGATGAATCCATTTATTTATTTATATATTCTATCCAGCCTAATGGTCAATGTTGTTACTGTTTATTCATTTGTTTCCCATTATTTTGTGTTCTTATATTATACTTTACTAGTATTCGCACCCGTGCATTGCACGGGAAAAAATTATAACAATTAATTAATGAATAAGTAATTAAATATATTTAATAATTAATGAAAATGTGGGAAATATATAACGAAAATAATTAAATTTAAATATTATGGGAAAGAATATGAAGAAACAAAAATGTATTCAATAGCAAAATTCAATGTAAATTACAAAACACTTCTTTAAAAAATATATATGCATTTTTAATAAATTAATTTATTTCTTCTTATTTCACAATGATTTTTATTGATTGTGTTAGTGTTGCTCAACGTTACAAATAATCCTTTTTTTAGTAATGTTAAAATATAATAATGATAATAAGAAATAAAAGTAAGAAACAATTTCTATATATATTACACACAGATATTTTTTTTTTCCTATTCATGAATGTTACATAATATGTTCTTCAAATCAATATAAAAAATTTGGTTATCCAACTATATGATGCTTATTTTTATCTTTTCATTTTCATATCAGAAATTAGAGATCTTTTATAAATTTGAATGAGCAGAAATTTTGTCCTGGATAATATTATTTTATTTGGACTGAAGAAGTCTCTTCATTCGATTATTTGTATGGCATTTCATATTTTCGAAATTATGTGGTTAAAAGCATAGTTTAAATAATAAAATTAAACTTATAGAAATAGTTATATGGGTAGGTGGAAAGTCCAATTATTCATCTTATTTGGATAAATGATCCATAAAAAACCATACATAAACATTAACCTCGAGAAAAAAAAAATGTATAAATAAATAATAAATAATAAAAAATGGATATTAAATATTAAATAATACAAAACTTTAATAGCATAAAGGATGACCATAGCCAAAATAAATAAATAAATAAAAAATAAAAAAACCCCATTTTATTGAAAACAACAATGTTTTTTTATTACTTGCATTAATTTATATAAACGAAATATATATATATATATATATATATATATATATATATATATATATATATATATATATATATATATATTTAATTTTTTAGCCATATAGAAATTTTTAGTTAGAAATATTCTCAACACTCCTTGGACGTTAACTACTTCATAATATAACATACAATAAATATTAATGTGCATGGACCATTTGCATTATACAAATTATTACACATTTTACGATCAAAAAATTTTTATACGATAAAAAAAAATTTACGATAAAAAAAATGATTAAACATTTTTTCAGTATCAATGCATTGATTCACGTGCAATTGATATTAATGATAGTTTATTAATTAATGATATTGTACCAGACAACGAAAAACCATATTTTGACCCTTTTTTAAAAAAAAAATAAAAAAATATGACAGCAGTTTTGGCGGGAAAATAGGAGCTAACTATCCTGCTATTATATATATATTAAGATAAGATTAAGATATTAAGATTAAGATTAAGATTAAGATTAAGATTAAGATTAAGATTTTCATTTTTCTTTAAATAAATCCTGTTTTTATTTTTTTTCCATTTCAAAATAATTAAATAAATTATGAAATACTTTTATTATGTCATATTGGACAATAAAGGACGACAAAATTATTGTATCGTTACATGTGTTACCTTTGTTCTGCTAGGTTTCCAATACTGAAGGGAAGCTAATTGTGATGGGAGGATGGAACCCTGTCAAAGTGGGACCCGGTTAATTATTTATATAGAATTTATTATTTAAAAATAATTTTTTTTAATGTTCATTCACAATCACATATTATTTAAAAAATAATTTTTCACAATTGCACATAATACTTTTTAATCACACATTCTAAAAAAAGAAAATCAATTTTGAACCACTCAATTGATTGATTTGACAATTATTTTATTTTTTATACTACTTTCTTTCACTTTCAATCACACATTTAAAACTATTTCTATAGTTTATATCAATATCAATGTCAAACTTACTCCTATTAAATGATTCAAATAAAACGTGACATTTTATTTTTCACCAAGTATTAAAAATGGTCACGTTACACACACACACACAAAAAACTATTTTTTGTGCCTATTAAATAAATATATTAACCATATTTGTACTTTTAAATAGAATAAGTTTGATAAAACCTTATATTTTTATTTTCTATAGAACTCAATGAATTAATTGTTAAAGTCTGTAGTATATATTTTACAGATTGATGTTCTTTTAAATTTATAAAATTAAAAAATAGATAAATGAACAAAATGAGTAAATTTATAAAATTAATTTCAAAATTACCAAAAAATTTGTCGAAATCTAAAGTTGTAGAAATTAAAATATTTTAATTGAATTTACTTAGAAAGATTGGATATCTATTATTTTTTTTTAATTTGATAAGAAAAAATATATGAAATTAATCATTTATGTAAAATTGAAGTTATGTAAGAAAAGATAGATATCATTTTATGATTTAAATGAGATAAATTAAAAAGATTGGATATTGGAAAAAGTAAAAAGTATAAATTAAGCTTTTACCTTTATTATTTGAGACAATTTTACGAATGATATATTTAGAGTTTGTTTTCATTTGTTAGCTTGTATTAAACTTCTCGTTAAGATCTTGAATTTGACACTCATATTGCATATTTTTTTACTTCAAAATATTACAATAATTATCAAAAGAATAAAAATAATATACAATTTGATCTATTTATATATTTTTTATTTTTTACAAATCAATAAGTCATTTATTATATGTCACCTATAATTAATTTTGCATTAATTGAAGTTTCATAATTCAATTATTAAAATAATTAATAAAATTATAAAGTTTCCTAAAATAACAGGTAAAAATGGCGGGAAACTATGTGCGGATTTATGTGACGGCTATGTTGTTATTATATATATATTAAGATTAATGAAATATGTTCGTGTATCGCACGAATATGAAATTGATCATAAATGAAATAAAGAGACTAAGAAATATTCATGAAATTAATTAATTGACTTTCCGAATAGTAGAACTAACTATCTTAATTTGATATTTAAATATATTAAATTAATATTTAATTTCATTACATATAAAAAGGAAAATACATTATTTCTACCTTCAGGTGTAATTAAATTAATCATTGCCCTTTTAAACCCATATATTTATTAAATGTGCAATCATTTTCTAATAAATCGCAGTTAAGGTACAAAAACTCTCTAAAAAATCTATAATTTTTCCTTTTTTCCGATGATTTTTTCCCCTCTCTTGTGGAACAAGAACAAGAACCAGAAAAGGGAAGGAATAACAAATAATCCCTAATTTGATTATAGAAATTTCAGTCACTGTAATGGCGAAAAGGACAGATTTTCTGAACCCACTCTCAAGTTGAAACGACATCGTGGCATCTTTTTCTTTTCAGATGCACCAAAACTCAGCACAGTGAAAAAACCACCGCCAGAAGCTTCCGTTTCAAATCAACATTCATATTTCTATTATAAAAAAATTCACTTAATTCTGTCAATTCTCTCTCTCTCTCTCTCTAAAATCAACCAATACAAGCAACTTGTATGTGTATTTCTTTGTTTAATTTAGATATTTGAGTTGCGGAAGAAAAGGAAGAGGATTGGTAAGGAGTGTATAATTAAATTATTAGAGTTGATGATGATGAAGAAGGCACCGGCATCGGTGTTTCCAGCAAAGCCGATGCGCCACGTGCTGTGGCTGGTGTGGAAAATGGTGATTCTTGTGTCCATCATTCTCTGTGTATGGGCTTTCTTTAGACTGCAGAAGTACTCGGTGTCCCCGGGCTCTCCTCATTCAACCTTGCCTCGAAAATCTCGACTTTTCTTTGATCGCTTCGAAGGCAATCCCAAAATCGCATTTCTATTCCTTGCTCGGAGAGATTTGCCTCTCGATTTCGTGTGGGGAAGCTTTTTTGAGGTGAGGTCTCTATTTTTTTGTTTTGATGTTTTTTTTTTGGGAGTGGAAATTGAAAATATATTTACTGAAATTTCGATTAGAAGTTTAGTTTCTATATAATACTTAAATTATTGTTTTTATTTTCATTTTTTATCGTGTTTAATCTGTTTCAGTTTTCCTCGGGGGTATTTTTCATTTTTGTTTACTGATTTTTTCCTTCTTGCAGAGTGCAGACAGGGGAAATTTTACAATATACATACATTCAGAGCCTGGTTTTGTGTTTGATGAATCCACTACAAGATCTAGTTTGTTTTATGATCGACAGTTGAAAAATGGCATTAAGGTAACTCCATCCATTCCCCAACTGTTTGTTTGCTGAGTGCTGTATTTGGAACAAGAGAGGGAATGGAAATAAAATTGTTTCTTATACTTGATCAATTGGAGGGAAAATAACAGACAGCCAAAACTTTTCTAGAAGTTGAGCGAATCCAAATTTACACACCACATCCCTTGATTTTCTCTTAAATTTCAACTTAGTTAAATTGTTTACAGTTTTCCTATTTGTTCGAGCTAAGCATGAGAAGAAATGGGCAAGCAGGAACTCCTCAAAAGTTAGTTTGCAGTACTTGTCACAGAACAAAATGTGAAATAGTCTAAAATAAGGAAGTGATGCTCATATTATTGTTTTCTGGTTGACATTTGGTGATATGTCCAAATGGGGTGAGTTGCCCCTTCTCATGCACATTCATGGAAATTTTTGGGACACAATTTGGTCATAATAGTATGTTACTTCTGCTGCTAATCAAGATGTTCTTTTTCTAATCAGTATAATAGATTGGTAGGGATGATGATGTAGGTAGTCTGGGGAGAAGCAAGCATGATTGAAGCCGAGAGGTTGTTACTTGATGCGGCTCTTGAAGATCCAGCAAATCAGAGATTTGTTCTCTTATCAGACAGGTTCATAATCGTTACTGTTAGACAACTAAAAGTGGTTCTTCAGTGCATTTTGAGTGTCTGCATTATATCTTCAGCTGACTTTGACTTCTGAAAGAATTGACCTATGAATACCCAAATGTTCTTAATTTATACTTCAGATTGAGACATTCATGTATGGTGTATCATTAATATAAGTGAGATTTGGATGGATGAGTTCACTGGTGAGGTGATTGTGCTCTTGAAACTGTATTTGCTATCCTCTAGCCCAAGTGACTACAGTGGTGCCCATGAAAACATAGAAGAAATGAAAAAGTAGATCTAGTTTGATACTGTGTTTGTACACCTGCACTTGTGCAGGGATCTTATATAGGGCAAAGACTAGAGAGGGTCAATTCTAGCAATGTAGAAACTTACAGGTGAAATTAATGTAAATATTGTCACTCTAACACCTGCTTCAGTTTTGCTCATGTAAAAGTCTAGCTTTTTTTGCTTAATAATGGACCATTATTGACCAACCGGTATAACTTGGTAATAGGCATGAACTCAAGACGACTTTTATTCAATTTAAATTATATCAGAGATCAGGATTTTTTTAGTTAAAAATTCCTATGAATTTTATGTGGCCCCTTTTCTGCTTCTTTTTGTGATACTTTTTCTTTTCAGATCAATTCTGATTCTTGGATTCAAGGGGGTATGGATTAGATCAAACAAAGGGAAAATGTAGTGATTTATCTTTTTTAATGATTTCCCCCTTTAGTTGGGGAAAAAAAAAAGATTCCCCCTTTACGTTTATACTTACTAAGGTTAACAAAAAATGAATAGGCCTTATTATTCCTACATGTTCCCATTCCCTTGAGATGTTACTAATATTTTGCTTGTGTTTAATCCTTCACCGTTAATTATTATTATTATTATTATTATTATTATTATTATTATTATTATTATTATTATTTTACCAAATTAGTTTCTGTATATGTTTGGCTCGAACCCTTTTCCTTATACCTTCTAAGCACTAATGTTTCATAAGGCCACATACTGCACCCCCCCCCCCCCCCCCTTTTCTCCAAAGTAAATTGTCCCCTATAATGCATATCAGTTCGGGATGCTATAGTCCTATTTTAACCTTTTTGCAGCTTGCATACTGACATTTTTCTGACTTTACATGTTTTAATTTCCAGCTGTGCCCCTTTGTACAACTTCAGCTATATTTACAACTATCTCATGGCTTCTCCAAGGAGTTTTGTGGACAGGTAGATAAATGAATAATATTTTACGTGGCTTAGTGGGACTCTATATATATGATGGAAGCGAATTATAAATAGTAGAGAACCAATGTTCTGGACAGTTATGCATTATTTTATGTCTTCTTATATGATCGCATAATTAAATATACTTGCCAATGATTTATACACTTTGTTTATGTTCTAGCTTTCTTGATAAAAAAGATGTTCGCTACAATCCAAAGATGTCACCAGTTATACCACAGGGAAAATGGCGGAAAGGATCACAGGTAATTTCCCTTTGCTTGATTATTCCATCCATGGTAAAGTAAGAAGATGACTGCTATCATTAGGAATTGAAATATAATCACTGATGACTCGGACTCAATGGAACATTCTTCTTAAGTTGCAAGAAATTAAAATCGAATTTTGATAAAAGTTGATAGAATGTTTGTTGAAGTTGTGGGACCTACGAAATGTGTGGTTAAATTAATTGTTGACTTTGATTTAGATTTTAATCAAACTTTTTAGTGTTACCATACAGCTGCCAGCTTTTTTTCTTTCTCTTATTTCCCATGCTAAGCACAAAATTAACGAGTTGATTGTTTCAGTGGATCACCTTAATCCGTAGACACGCTGAAGTCGTCGTGGATGATGAAGTCGTCTTTCCCGCCTTCAGGAAGTTCTGCAAGGTATATAAAGAACCACATAATTTTTTCTTTGTTGGATATTCTACATTCTAGTGTTCTAGATCAGTATTTACTGTTGTTTAGAGATGTATCTGGAAAGACCCAATTTCTGTTTGGTCTGCTACTACCAACTATGGTTATATTATAGGTTTTATTTTTACACCAGTCAGTCATTGAAAGTTCAGATGTTAGTTATACACATTTTCTATTCGTGTCCAATCCTATCCACCTAATTATTTATGTTACAAAAGAAAGTTGACAACTTTTATGCTTCTGTGAATGTTCTAATAAGCGCTTAGACTCATAGGGCCGAGGCGTGGGCAAAATGCCTCGCCTAGGCTGTGAGTGCCAAATTGAGCGATCAACTGCCAAGTTGACCACTTAATGCAGACGCACAGGGGTGCTTTATTGATTTTCATTTTTTTAAAATTCTTTAATTTGATTTCAGTTTCAAGTTTTTAAATCACTTCTGTACAAAAGTTTAAAAAAAGTTGGAAAATTTCAAACAAAACAATGGCTAAAGGAAAATGGGAAAACTTGAAATTGACCAATTTTAGAAGTTATTAAGTAAATATAGTATCTTATAATTTTAGATGTTTGGTATGTATTATTTTTATTAAATGATTATTGGAATGATTAAAATAAAATAAAAAACTAGTATTAAAAATAATAAAATGCTTTTTTACGTGTGCCTAAGCTCGTAAAGCTTGAAGCTTTGCCTCCACACCTAGATGCGCATTATGCTCTCAACCCCTCCTTCCTTCCCCACTCCCACTCCCGATCCCCCCAACCCCCCCACCCACCAAAAAAAAAAAAGGGCCATCTGCCTGAACAGGCCAAATTAATATCTATCTTCTTTGCTAACAAAAGAATTTAGCTACATTTGTGAACATATGCTGCTCTTAAGGGATGTAATTTTAAGTAAGGGTGGACGTGGTTTGGTTAGGTTCTGGTTCTAGAAGAACCAAACCAAATCATAAATCGATGATTTTTTACTAATAGAACCAATTGATTTTTTAAAAGATATGGAATCAAACCGGAACCAAACCGCTCGGTTCTGGTTTGGTCTGATTTGGTTTGGTTCGGTTCTGGGATCATTACTTGAATTTTTAAATAATAAATGCAAATTAAAACCTGTTTATATTCGCTTCTTCATTAGAATCCATCTACATCATTACTAAATAGAAAATGAAATTTGTAGTTAACAAAACAAAAATTTAGAAAAAGTAACATGCTATTTTAAGTCAAAGAAGAAACTCGCCGGAAGGAAGCTCATCGACCCGTTGAAACTTAGAGAATCGAACATAAAGGCCGCTTAGACTTATAGTTACAGGTTAAGATGAAGTTCTGAGTCTCATTCTATCGTGGTGTCGTGTGAGTTAGAGATGAAATTTGCAATTTGAGTTTTGGTTAAGTCTTGAGAATTGATGAATTGGGCCGAGGTTTATATATACATAAATTTTAAAAAATAAACATCAATGCCTTCGATGGTGACTACGCAGTGCAACGATTGCTTTGTTATACGAATGCAAGTAAAACAGTGTGAATGCGTGTCTATGATTGAAAAGAAGAAAAATGAATTAGAATTAGAATTTAGATTTATGATTTAAAATCTTTGTCTAATAGGAAATGAGATAAAATGTATGGTAAATAACATTTTTGTACATTTCACATTTATAATTTTAGATTTAAATTTTTTGGTGAGATGAATATCCACTACTTTGTAAAAAAAAAAAAAAAAAATATATATATATATATATATATAAATTGAGTTTGGTTCTGGTTCTGGTTCTGGAAAGAGAACCAAAACTGTAACCAAATGATTCTTGATTCTAAGAACCATATCATTATTTTTTTTATGTAGAACCGAACCAAACCGCTTTGTTTGGTTTGGTTTTGATTTGGTCTGGTCTGGTTCGGTTATTTTGTCCACCCCTAATTTTAAGATTATTCATTGGTAGTATTTATTTCTATGGAAAATCAATAAGTTTTGATGCTTTGCAGAGACGGCCACCAGTAGATGTCAGTAAAGGAAAGCTGAATCTTGTAAGTTACCTTTTCTGCCTGTTCTGAAATGAATATTAACCTTCTCTTAAAACAGATTCTCTGGATTTCAAAATTTTATCTGTTTGTTCCTTCCGTGTCTGTGATTCATAAATATGTTGTTTCTTCTTTTTTATTCATGAATGATTTTACCAATCATATCTGCTTATTGATTATATTCCCACTATTGGTTGCAGAAACTTCAGAAGCAACACAATTGTATCCCGGATGAACATTATGTGCAGACCTTACTTGCAGTATGTAAATATTTATTCTGACATACATATTTAATACAACTAATATACTTTGTGTTTTTCCATTATGTTGCTCTTCGTTGGGTTGCTTTGTGATCCCCCTGATGTTACTTAGGAAATCAATATTATGTGGCTTTCCCGTGTTTAATGGTTTTCTATAAATTCTAGTCGCGTTTTGAATTGTTTAGAAATTATTCATTATTTTGTCTTTTGGGTAGATGAATAATCTTGAATCTCAACTTGAACGAAGAACGGTGACCTACACTGTATGGAACCTATCTGCTACAAAAATGGAAAATAAAGGCTGGCATCCTATTATATTTACCTATGCAGACGCCGGGCCTCAACACATAAAAAGAATAAAGGTTAGCAGATTGCAGCTCTCCCCTTTTACTGGACAATAAATGTTTGATTGTCTGAATTGGAGATAGTTTATAACCATAACAAATTACAAATACCATCATGTTGCCATGAGAGCATGTTTGCCTAGAAGCTTATGATGTCTACTTATAAATTTCATATAATAACTTTTTATTGGTCAAAGTTGGAAATAAGTTGCTTATTTTGATATCAAGTTAAGATGTCTTTAGAGTTACTTTTTATTTGGAAGATAGTTACATATCCAAACATGTTTGTGAAAAAACTATTTTGCCCCCTTCTAAGTTTAACCCAAACATGACTAGGAGAATTCTTTGTAGTACTCTTTATTTCAGGGTATATGATTTTAGCTACATTCTACTCTTTAAACTCTTCTTTTATTTCATTTCAGTTTTCCAACTGGGTTTGCATTAGTTGTCTAAACATAGTAGTTTCCTATATTTCACAGGATATCAACCATGTATACTATGAAACCGAGTACAGAACTGAGTGGTGCAGTAGTAATACTACATCCGTTCCCTGTTTTTTGTTTGTGAGGAAATTTTCTCAAGGAGCTGCCATGCGTCTTTTGAGTCAAGGAGTGGTTGGTAACTTTGATGCCACTGCAATACTGGATTCTTCGCCATGATTTTGCCATCAAATTGTCGAGTATTCTTTGACTGTTGACTTACACCAGAAACTTGTTTTGTTCAGCTGCTGGAATGTCCATAAATGTTTAACATTAATGCAGGGAATTTTTTTTAGGCTATACAACTTGGGAGAAGATAGTGCAAACATAGATTAGGGCAAATAGTTTGAAGAAGAAAATATTTTGACATGAAACTATGCTCGCCCGAAGACTGAAGCATGTTGAAGAGTATTCTTGTTAGAAATAGATACATCTTATAGTTTATGCTGTATGATCAGTGGCATAATCCTTCTATTCGCCTTCTTGGCATGTGACTTTATGGTAGTGAAAAATAATTTGTTTACATGAAAAATAATTTTGTTTACATGTGACCCATTGTCGAACTTTCCGCATTGGGTGGGTGGATGTAGGGTGGGGTTGGCGACTGGGAGTTAGATGGAATGGCAGCTGAAAGAGTTAAATGCTGGATTAAGTATGCAGTGCTAATACATTTTTGTGATGCTTCTGGGCTTGTGCTCTGTGTCTCTGTTGGAGACATGGAAATGGAATAATCTTAACAAAGAATTAGGGAGAATTTCTTGAAGAAAACAAATTTCATTTTACTCTACTTGGTGGGGGCCCACATTAATATGAAATCCATTTTATCACAAAGATCAAACGTCAAATAGAATATAATCTTTACTTGCTCACAATTTCTAACAGGAGTTGCAAGAAACATGACAACTATATTAAATAATTTAATCTAAGATTCAATTGATTAACAAGTTTTACACTTGTATCATGCATGAACATATTAAATTGACAGACTAAATTACATAAAAAGTACAATTGCAAAAAAAAAAAAAAAAGTAGCAAAAATTACGAAAATCCAATGCAAATTTAAATAATAATAAACATTTTGTTATAAAAAGTATTACAATTTCTGGAAAACTTCGTTATGCACAAGCGGATGCACAAACAAAGTAAAGTCAGAAATAAGGATGCGAAGCGGAAAACGGCCACTATATATATATAGTTTAAATAATTAAACATGTTATGAATATTGAAGAATCAATTTAACAGTAGGCTTAAGCTTCTCCCCCACATCAAAAGAAAAAATAAACATGAGACTGCAGAAAAATTGCAAATTTATCCATTCAAGAATATATTCTAAGGGCAGACTCCACTGGACACGGATCCAAGTAATAATAATTATGCTGAGAAACATATTCTTTTATTCTATCGCCAAGTGCTCCATTAGAGCTCTCTCAGCAAGCTCATAATATAAAGTACTGCATCAGGGCCCTTAACTTTTTCTTTCTGCAAATATCTATAAAACAATAAAAAGCCAAAGGTCAGGAAATCAAATCTAGTCATTTTGATCAAGCAAAGCATAGACACGAAATCTCAGCAGGGGATAATTCTAACATTTGATGGACAAGCACTTCTTATGCCAGTTTGACGTTTCCAAGCATTGGATGGCTTTCCTCATTTTCGTACAATCCCAACCGCCTCAAATGATGCCAAAGATTTTCTGCACGAGTTGAAGACCACGAGAGAATCCTCACAAATACCAGGTAAGAATTAAAAATATATAAAAACAGGAAGGTGCGTGATTCATGTTAGGCTTCAGAAGATGCAAAGGCCAGATTATTACCCGGTCATTCAAAATCTATAGCAGTAGTAAGGTAAAAAGGTGTATGGATATCAAATATCAACAACTACAAGTGACAATTGACATTTCTCTGCAGGTGTGAAAGTAAATTTCGTGAATACCCAACCCGTAAATGCAGCATTAGCATTTACAAAAAGATATGTAGCCTTATTCAACGTGAAATGACTAACATCATCCTTTTAACCATACAATAACACGGAGAACATCTAATCAATTACTGCAAAACCTAGAAGTTCACAGAGATGTACACTTTATAGCATAAAACAGAAATTATCATTTAAGAACACAAATTATACAGCTCTTACCAGGGTGTGTGAAGACACTATGTTGATTTCAGCCCCAGTTGACATTTTATCACCGTTTTCGACTTTATTAGTGCATCCATGTACATTATGTACAGAACCTCCATGAACCTTGATACCAGGTACTAACTGCTTTAACTTCTCATTGACACCAGCATGATCCCTGCCATACATAAAATACAAACCTAACCATATAAACACATTTATGCATTAAAGGTCTTATTTCTCTAGATTATTAGAGCTTAAGCAGAAATTTTTTTCTTTAGATATTTACAGCTCACTGCTCACTTAAACATAAACCTTTTTGTTTAGATTTTTCCAGCTTATTTATGCAGAAAACTAATCTGATCACTTCAAAAAATTTAGTTAATGTTCATACTAGATTTCATATCTCATAAAAATACTGTTTAAACTAATATATGGTACATAGTGTTTAAACTAATATATATACAATTTTGCTACACTCACAATGAGCGTCACAATGAAGATGACAATTAGCTTACGTGGCACAATCCTATTTTTTCATACATCACATCATCTTTTAAATCAACAACAACACTTCCACATCACCAAATTGTCATCTTTATTGTCAAAATAATTGTGCAAGTAGATTAATTCATATATGATACACAAATATCAAACTGATTGACGTGATGGAACAGGTCAAACATCTGTACAAGGACTTAAGTCTGTTCAACGACTTTGCCAAGGAATTCTTAGGAAACCGCACTTTAGAGGAAAAAAATTGTGAACCAAATCAGAGACTTGGTTTATAGATCAGAAGATACTGTTGATAAATATATTTCCCTGGCTGTTATGCAAAACTCTAGGAATGAATTTATGAAAGCCATTCATCAATTGAATTATGATGTAATCCTCCGAAAAGTGGAGCAATATCGAGTCAATTAGGGCAGAGCTAAAGAATATGTTCGAAACCAAGAAGGTGCTTCTGGCCAGGAAAAATACTTTCCACTTGGGGAAAGTTGTACACTGGCCGGATAAAGACTTGAACAGTTTCAATTTCAATTAGCTTTCACAAAATTCATGAATCACATTAAACTACATAAATTATACAAATGAACATAAGAATCTACAATTATACAAATGAACATATGGAATCTACATTAATCTCATCATGTATTGGAAGTAAACAATACTAAAAGGAATCTTCCAAAGCAATAGCAGAACCATGAATTAAATAATATTGACATAAAATTTTTAAATTTATCAATTTTACACATATTTTACCCTCCCATAAAGAGGTCACCATAATTTTCTTTCGTGAGAATCACACTCCTGCAATTATCCTTGTTCTAGACTTCGATGCCTCTCTTCTCGCGTTCCATTACATAACAAATTCGAATCTCATTAAAGCTTTAGAGCACATCAGAATCAAAAACAAAATCTTCTGGTTCTGAAGTTAATACCAGTTGCCTAATCCCATAGGTTAGATTTCTCAAAACCGAAACTATTTCTGCATATTGAGGATGTGAACTGTGGGGTGAGAAAAATGTGGTAATTGTGCCATGCATTTCAATAAAACTCCAACCTGGAGTTTTCTTTAGGCCAAGAGATCTCATTTGGAGCCAAGCTTCTCCCACCCCATCCCATCTGGCCATTGAAGCAAAGCTGTGAGCCAGTTGCACATACTTACCAGCATCTTCAGGATTCAAACCAGAAATTTCCTTGGCGATAGTTTCTCCAAGCTCTGGCTTACAATTTTTTCGACAGGCATCAAGTAGGATGCCTAGAACATCCTCCATTGGTTCCGGGAACATCCTCTTATAGTAGTCAAATGCATCTTCTACCCTACCAGCCCGGCAAAGGAGATCCACAATGCACGCGCAGTGTTCAAGCTTTGGTTCAACCTTATACTCATTTTTCATCGACTCAAATATGCTTATACCATGGTCAACAAGCCCATTGTGACTACAGGAGTAGAGAACAGATAAGAACATAACATCATTTGGTGCATGTCCATTCCGTAGAAATTCTGAAAACATCTTCAGAGCCATCTCTCCTTTTCCGTGACTACCATATCCAGCAATAATTGTGCTCCATGAAGCAATGTCGTGCTGTAGCATCCTATCAAAACACTTTCTAGCAGTACTCAAGTCACCACATTTGGCATACATATCAACCAAAGCGGTGTCAATCATGATACATGGTCCAAGACAGTTCCTAACAACAAAGTTGTGAATCCACTTACCCTGATGGTAAGCCCCAGTGGAAGCACAACCTTGAAGAAGGGAGATAATGGTTATTGAATCAGGGCTTTGGCGAGCTATCCTCATTTCATTAAAGAGATACAGAGCCTTATTTAAATTCCCATTCTGTGCATAACTAGAAACTATTGCATTCCAGGTGACAACATCTCTTTCATTCATCATGCTGAATACAGAATAACTCTGCTCTAAACGGCCACATTTCCCATACATACTAACAAGAGAGTTAAATGTAGGAATGTCTTCTGCCATTCTCTGCCTTAACATGTAGCAATGTACTGAAGTCCCTAGTCTGATAGAACCTAATTGCCCACAGGCTGCAAGAACACAAGCCATAGTTGCAGTTGATGGAATCACCTGTGAAGCCATCATCCTTCGAAACACTTCCAATGCCTTGTCAGCATGGTCATTCTGTACAAGTCCTGAGATCATTGCTGTCCACGACACCGCATCCTTATCACCTGCCTTATTAAAAACCTGTACAGAATCATTCATATTCCCACATCTTGAGTACATAACCATAAGAGACGTCTCAACATGCTTATCTAATTGAAATCCAGATGTTACTATTTGCCCATGCACAATTCTTCCCACTTCAACACTACCCTCTCTTGCAACTGCAGAGATCAATGATCCAAAAGTCTGCTGATCGGGCACTAGATTTTCATTCTTCATTTTGTACAAAAGCAATAAGACTTCGTTAACATTCCCTACCACTGAATAGGCATTAATGAAGCTATTCCAAGAAACAATATCTTTGTTATTGAATGATTCAAATAACTTCCTAGCATCTCCTACTCTTCCACACTTAGCATACACGCTCAACATAGAGTTCATCAAAATTACATCACACTGAAAACCAGTTTTAATCGTGCAACAGTGCAAAATATCTGTTTGAGCATTGTCAGAAATCCCAGAGAGCAGATTCAAAATGGTTACTGAACTGGGTTGAATCCCTTCATTCTGCATAGAATTATACATAAAGAATGCATTTTTCATATTACCACCACGTGAATAACACCCAATGATTGCAGTCCATGGGACGATATTTCTATGAGGCATCATATCAAACACCTTTTGAGCATAACATGTGTTCAAAAATTTTGCATGCAAATTGATCAACGAGGAGGAAATGTAGGGGTCCTCAGACAACCCATTAACAATAGTTTGTTGGTGTAGTGAGAGACCGAGAGAGAAGAGGTTAAGCGATGTGCAAGCTTTGAGAAGCGGAGGGTACGTAAAGGCGTCTGGAGGAACGATAGGGGGTTTCAGCACGGATATGAAGGTAAGAACAACTTCCCGATGTAAGCTTTGGGCGGAGAGACGATTGATGATGGCATTGAATGATCTTGTGTCGTTTGGTACGGTGGTAGTTCGCGGTGGTTGCAGCGGTTTTGGAGAGTGAAAGAAGTTGGGTTTTAGCTTGTTCATCACCTCATGGTAACTACCGGCTTCTTGAGGCACGTTAATTTGGAAGCTTGGGTCTTCGGGTACAGCATTTGCAATTTGAAATCCTGGAGGATGCTTTTAGGGATCAGTTTTCCCTCTCCAAATCAACCAAACTCAGAAAACGTTATGAAAAGTCACACAAGATATACACGGAGCCAAGAAAGTCAATAGGTCAAAATTTAGAGATTGATTTAAAATTATAATCAATCAACACAATCAATATAATATGTTGATCTATTGATCACAAGAATTATAAATCTCACCCAACTGTTTGAACTTTGCAAGAATTAAACTTGCAAAGTTCGGAATTAGTTCAATAAAGAGCATAAAGTAAAAATCAAATTTGGCTCTCGAAATATATTAATCAAAGTTATGTTTATAAAATTACAAAGAAGATGTCTATATATGGACAAAGAAATAAAATCATATTCTAATTAAAAAACTGAATAAATAATCTAATTTAATTGAAAATATAATAAAGTTATTTAATATTCTTATTAGGAATATAATCAGTGCTAGTCCTGATAATTTTTTGGTCTGAATCGATCTTTAAAAATGGGCTCCTAAAGTTGTAGTGTTCATTCAATTTTTTTTTCATAACAATTTTCTAGCTAAACCAATAAACTCAAAAGACAACAAAAAATTTAAACTAAATGTAATATTCAAAATATTTATATAACAATTGAATAATAAGATCAAACATGTTCAAAACGATCACTTAAATACAGATCGCCTTACCATTTTTGAGGCAAAAGTTTACCCTTTTTGAGGAAAAGTATTAATAACTTAGTCAATTATTCATCGAACTTGTAGTGAAATCTCATTAGGTACTAGCCACTTGTACCTAAACGAGATTTCGCTGTAAGTTCAGTGATTGTCGATGAGTTTTGTAGAACATCTGTGGAATGACATCGCAGAAGAAAAATTGCAATGCGGCAAAAGCAATTATTACGCTACCAAGGTTCCACGTGTACTCTTACTGGTTTTCCTATCTGCATTTCTTATGGCCAAACCAAGTTCCTATCCAAATGTTGCTAGAAGAAGTCTCGATAACTCTAACACAACATGAAGATAGTACTAGTCATTTTTTCTTCAATGATAGTTTTATGAAGTACCTAGCTTCAAAAATGCTAATTTGCCATCCTTAGGTGCCATCCTGAGTGACGAAAAATAATGTGGATACTTATTAGCCGTTGATTTTCAAATTGAGGTGATGAATAAAAAAATATATTGTTGCCATGTGTGTGTAAAATTCTCTATCAAACAATCTGACCTGTAGCATAATTGAGGTCGCTCTTCTTATGCATGTCTAATGTCCATTGATAAATGCAATTTTGTACTTATATTGACCTTAAATTTGAATAATTTTGAGTACTTTATAATTTGATAATTCTTAATTGTGTATTTATTTTGATTATTTTAGGTAAAACTCGAATTTGAATGCGTTTGGAGGATAAACGGAGAAAATGACCAAAACCGCTCAAAATTGTCAAAAGTGGGGAACAAATTTTAAATATTCATTAGTTGATTCAGACCATAAAATAATGATTGAGCTTATATAGAATCATCTGAATGATATTGGAAACCAAACGATCAAAGTTGCACTTGAAAATGACTTATGGCGAAAACGAAATTGCACAAGTTATATTTGAAATTTTTAGTCGGACATTGAGACCCATTTTTGGTGTGGTAAAAGTTCGAACTAGGAATATAATATTTCTAGAATAATTGTAGTACTTTGAGTTAAATTTTCAACACACTTCAAACCACCTCAATCGAATAAGGGAAGATAAAGATAAGATAAAAATACTGATAGTTGTGCAAAGATAACCATGTTCTACGACAATTCAACTTTCCTTGTTAGATTGAAACTCTTTTGGAACCCAATTTTGACGTGATTCTTGACGTAATTTCACCTCATATAAAGAATACATGGGCAATAAGAATAGAGGGATCAATTATCATCATAACATATACATCACAAGGGAGAGAAATTCAAGAACACAATTAACAAACCCAGGGCTTGGTGTTTTTAAATAAGTGGAGATCGGATCTTGGTATAAGAAGAACATCCCAACCTTTTTTTTTTATCTATTCTTGGAGATGTATTATAAATTAATTCTTGTTTTTCTTTCTCCAATTAGATGCAACTAATTCAATTTTTGAGACAAATGATGTCACTTAGTTTTCATTATTTAATTTCAATTCTTGAGTTTTGTGCCTTGTGCTTTGATATTATGTATTGAATTTATTTACTTTCTTAATGCATGAATTAATTGGTCACTAATTCATTTTTTTGGACTGTAACAAGTCGAAAATGCCTTTGTTTAGTGTAGCAAGTTGTTCAGATACTTGTATTGACTTGCCAAAGTGTGGTTAAATATTGTCTAACGAATCAATTACAAATTTATACATTCATGTACTAAATCAAAATTTATATACTCATTTAATAAATTACAATTTAAAAATTACAATTGACTTGATTTTGTAGTATATACTTGATTTTAACAATTACTTTCGATACTTTTGTAATAAATTAGAATTATTCTAATTACAAACATCTCAAATATAAATGTTTGCAATCATGAACTTAACCCTTTATCATTCTGTTTGAGTAAAATAAATAGAAAAGAAATGAATAATAATAATAATACTAATCAAAGTCCTAAAATTTTAAAATAGTACAAATGAGTTCCACTTAAAATAATTCAAAAGTAATTAGCACAAATAAGAATTCTTCTTCCCAAGATTTTTTTCCCCTGTAATCAAGTTTCGAATTGAAATATCTTTGGATTTTCAGCAAAATTACAAGAATTTTTAGGGATTTAGCTCATTCCAAAATTGCCTCTACTCTTACATATCAGACTCATTATATTGGATTGGTAGGGTCCACACTTCGAAAAGGTGACAAGACTAGTCAGTGTGTCAGAGAGATGTGACTCGTCTGCAAGAGACGACTTGATGTGATGACGTCTTTAAAAGGAAGAGCTACTCTATGATAGAAGCCACAACTCTATTATAGAAGATAATGATTATTACCCAAAAAAATGTTAACCTCATGGAGGGTTGAAGTTCTGCCACATAACAAGAGTTACACGTGTTATTGTCCTAGACAACAACTCTTTCTATAAATAGATTACAAACGTTACAAAGGAAGAAGTTAGTAAGTCAATACATTACACACAATACTCATACTTTCACTCTCCTTTCTCTTCTACACACATATTTTCCGCAGCCAATTATATTTAGCAAAAATGAGTCCTGACTTGAGCGTCGGAGTGCAAACGGGGACAATCCCGACTTCCTTTTCCTGTTGACCTCATTTGTTCAAGTGTGCAAGAAAGTTTACATGTTCAAGAGGGAAAAGCTGAGACGCATTGATCCAAGGTCCAACCATATTTTTTGTCAACGAAAACGATAGGGGTAAATGAAGGAAAAAAAATAAAGACATTTTGTACCAATTACCCATATTTGACAAAAAAAATTGATGGAATGAGATGAAAAGGACAAACTCTGTAAGAAAATGTTGAAATGATGGTGTAAATGTCAAATTTGAAATGATAGAGATGTTTTATATTATTTTCCCTTATTATTCATTTGTTTTCAATTAATTTTATTTAAATAGAATGATGAATTAGTCATTTTATAATATCTTAATGAAAAAAAAAAAAACAGATAGTAAGGACTTTTTGCACAAAGATGTTGAGGGTCGAAATGCTAAAATTGAAACAATAGGAACGATTTGCGCAGTGGAAGCAAAATGTAGAAATGAAGGTGTAAATGCTAAACTTGAAATGATAGAAACTGTTAGGTTTTTTATGTAATTGACAATCTCGTGAATAAAATGACTCGTTTATAAAGTTTCAATGGGAGTCAAAGTATGGTAGTTGAGTATTTTGGTTCAAAGAATGTCCAAGAAGACTTGTGATGCAATTAGAAGTCAAAGATTAATCCAATATCTGTAAGGATAATGATCCAGAATTTCAGTCGGAGGTAGAGACTCAATTTTTGCATAGCAAACATTCAAATTGGAAAACTACTCTTTCTACAAGAATTGTAACTCTCTGAGTTTTATTTCCAAATCACTTTGAATTGTCTCCATTGGATATTGTAAGAAAATTATATGGTGAAAAAACTGAAGGTCGTAGAATTTGGACTAATGCTGTTTCACGATTTTTAAACTTCCTTCAATCGTAAACTATCTCAAACACTAATACTCAAAGACATATTCCCTTTTTGTTGTGGCTGTTCATTATGCCTATTCTCTATAAACACATCGTTCACCAATATTTCGTGATGCGAAATATCTCCGCAAGTGATGTGATCCGAAGTAGGAGACCAAAGGAGAATTCGACCTATCGGAAATGTGACAGTGATCTACGCGGGAAACGACACAAGTTTCATGCTGGAATCGAGCCGAGAAGACAAAGGGGTCGAGCCGAATCAAAGGGGCAAGGTTTGGAGGCCAAGGGCACATTCACGGCCGTAAAACTAGTTGTTCATGGCCGTAACAGCCCCTCGGGTCAAAAGAAAGAATTCCAAGATTTTTATACTTACGGTCGTAAGACTATAATTCACGGCCGTAACTCCTTCTCTGGTGGAATTGAAGTAATTCAGCAAAATTGATACTTACGGCCGTGAGAGTTCTTGTTACGGCCGTAACGCATTAACAGAGAGTCACTTACGGGCGTAAGTGACATTTTTACGGCCGTAACATCTAATTTTCCAGATTTCGCGTTTTTTTTAATTTAATTCCGTTTTTATTATTTACTTTTATGTTTTGGACCCAAATTAGCGGCTAACCCTAGTTAGGTCAGTTTTTACATTATATTGCTTTGTTTTTCATTATGGAAAAACAACTTTGATATTATTGAATGAATGTGAGAATTTTCTCTCTCGAAAAGGAGGATTCCTTTTTCTTGTTCTTGAAGAACAATTTCATAGAACTTATCAAATATTTTCTTGAATATTTGTGGCGTTCCAATCAGAAACTTATTAAGGAGTTTGGCATCCCTTGTGGCGTTTCGAAAACCTCGGTTCTTCAATCCGCATCGTCAATTTGTTGCGTCGTGATTGTTGGGTCCAGGTCCTATCGTCAATTTTTATCTTTTTCCAGTATTTTAACTATTGTGTTCTTCTGTTTCTTGGCTGAATCTGGTTCTTTCCTATCTTTGTTCGTTTAATTCAGCGTGTTCGTTGTGACCCCCTCCTGGGATCACATCAGCAAGTGTACGTGTCATGAGAAGAAATAAAGTGGACCTAGGAGTCCGGATTATCGTTCCCACAAGGACTACTATTAAGTACCGAAATATGTTAACTCTTATCCCTATTTGAACGGACGAATATGATTGATTATTTAAACTAAAACTAAATAATTAAACTAAAGAATTAAAATTGAGAATTTGTTTTGTTTTTAAAGATGATTGTAAAGTAGTTGGGAATCCCGCTTTCATCTTACCAATTAAATTAATTCTAATTCTATCTTTTATTTCCTAAATATGTACTCGATTGAATTCACTAATGTATATTGAAATTCCTCTCTCAAGTTTAAATCAATTCTACCTAAAAAAGTCAATCATGTATCTCTAAAAAGGGTCCGAATATTCCTTTTCTAAATACATAACGCACAAGAATTCACACACAACCGCAATAATAACAAAAATATATCTCTAACTCTTGTCCAGTTATTGGATTTTTTACCTCGATCTAAGTTATTAACTCACATCTCGGATTATGGAAATAACTCATTATATTATGAATTGATGATCAAGTAACTCAAGCATTAAAAACAATAATAAATCAACACATGCAACAAAACATTAAAATTGTGGAATTAGGAATTAAAATAATAAAGTTAGGCTACATCTTCCATCCCAACATTGAAATTAGTTACATATCATGAATAAAGAACAGAAACAATAAAAGAAAACGTTCATGGAAAATAACAAAGAAGAATGGAAAGCTTGCACCAAGAATCAATTCTTCATGTGTTCTTCCAATCTCGCCTTTTGCTTTGCTCCAATCTCCCAAGAATTTGACGATAAAAATCCCAAAATTATGATGTTCTTAGGTGTGGAAAAGGTATGACTTACATGCCAAGAGGCTGTATTTATAGTTGAATAAGAGACCTAATCGAAAAAGGAAAGCAAATTGCCAAACGGCACAGCGTTTAGTATTTCGACCATATCTTTCTATTCCCTTATCTGATTGAGGTGATTCAAAGTGAGTTAGAAAGATAACTTGAAGGGCTAAAATTATACCATAAATAGGATTTCCCAATACAAACGTTTACTTCCCCAAAATTAGGTCTCAAAGTCCGACAATAATTCTATCCAGAATCTTGTGCGATTGGAATTAATTTTATGATAATATTCTTATCATATTCCATTCCTTCTTGACTTCTACTTGCATCCAATTGACTCCTAAAAATCCTCAAAGTATCTTCTTGTGATCCAAATCAATCATTGGATATTTGCAAGTCGGTCCCTCGAGTTTAATTTGCTCTACAGTCCTTCAACTTTCAATTGCAACAATATAGCCCCATACTTTCAAATCTTCTTTATTTGCTCATTTCAATTCTCAACTCCTTTACTTGGGTTCTCCAACTCTTAATTTTTTCATTTTAGCACCTTGCATGATTCCCGGTTGATGTCATAAACTCCTCAATTGCTCAATTAAGCTCCAATTAGCATCTAATTGTGCATTTTCCCATCAATTGCTTTATTCTTCATCTTTTGGGATATTTTCTGAAAAGTAAACAAATAGACACCAATTAAATAGTGAATATTCTAAAACAACAACAATATATTCTAATTTTGACATACAAATAAGTGTATAAAATACACTTATTAAATACCCTCAGACTAGAATTATTGTTCGTCCTTGAACAATGTAAAACTAAACTAATGAATCTAAATAGCAAAGTAGCAAATATTTTTTTTGTCTTGTCAATATATTTACCATATGCCTCAATAATCCAAATCAACTCGTACTTCAACAAGAGTTATGAACAACAAAGTAAAATAATTTCTAGTTATCTCATGTTTGATTTTTAAGTGTGTATGTGTAGATAGCCATAGTCAAACTTCTACTCATGTGAAGGATATATTTAAAACTGTGTAGCTTGTTATGCACTATCAAGCTCGAATCTCATGTGGTCACCCTAATGAATCTAATGATTTTCTCTACATCTCTCATGGATGATCACGACTTACTACTTTTCTCTCACATTCCTGGTTTATCTAGTGGTTTCTAAATATATTATTTGCTTTTTCCACACAAGATAGTCAGAATTAGCAACATGCATGCACAACAAGTCAAAAGTAAGCAATCCCCAACTCTACACCCTTCATCTCTACCATTATAGCCAACAAAGCTTATGCCAAATAAATTTTTTTTATGGACGACTTTTTTTGTTCTTTTTCTTTCATGGCCCTTGTCTTTTACCATTTTTGTACAATACTTTTCTTATTTGCTTTCTATGTGACCCCTATAGCGAGCTTTAGGTCGGTGGCTTCAAAGCCAGACGATTTTAGGGCACCAGGTTTGAAAGACCCCTCAGACTTAATTGCTCGAGCCATACAGTCGACATTGAATAGTTAAAGATATTTGATTGTCTTATGTGTAAATCCACTCTCCGTACTTGCTTTTTAATTGACCCCTATAGCGAGCTTTAGGTCGGTGACTCCCAAGTCAGAAGACTTTAGGGTACCAGCACTACAACAAAGTTAGCCTTTTACGGGTCACGCCGTAAAATTTTACGACGTGCATCAATGCATGCCGTAAACTTACGGCGTGCATAACTGTGCACCGTGATATGAATTCACGGCGTTCGGTGATGCACGCCGTAATTTAGGATTTTATTTTTTTTTAAAAAAAAATCTGTAAATTATAATTCCAAAAAACCTATAATAATAAAACAAATACTCATTAATGCATATATAATCAATAAACGTGATTTCGATAAACAAACAATATCTTAGTAAGATTCAATGTTATATACAAAAATTTTGATCTCACATAACCTACTCAAAAATTAGATAGGAATTAATGTCAAAAGTGTATACTTCAAATGTATCCATATCGAAGCTTCTTCTTTGACCAATAGTGCCATGCCAAAAATAATCAATTTCCTGCACATCACATAAATAATAAATTTATAATTATCGTATCAAAAGTATATCAAAAAGTGAAGCATAACTTTTAGCAATGTTTTATAAACAAATAAATAAGGGCTAAGGATACTAATTGGAACAAAGAAAAATAGAAAGAAATAAAATAATACATAGAAACAAGCAGATAGAAATGCCAATACCCTACCCATGAGGTATCTCCCAAGTATTCATGCCACGTGACGAGAATGAGGTAATGTGATCTTTGTAATCAATACCACCAACACCAATTATATCACTTTGAGGTATTTTGTTTCCTCACATATTCAGGTATTTTGAGGCTTGTTGAATCATATTCTTTGTCTCTGCCCAATCCCAAAATCAGTTTGGAAATCCGAACTTCTATTTTAATTGTTGCTTATGTAACTTCTATTATATATTTTAATAGTTAAACAGAGAATAGAAAATGTTCACTCAATTGACCAAGAGAAGTCCCTCAGATCCTTGAGGAGACATTTAACTAAGTGTGTCCCAATTGAGGTATAAAGGGATCTAAATCCAACAAATACCCCTATTACAAGAGCCAAAATTTATTAGATGTTTGAGACTTCCAGAAATACATAGTCTTTGACAGTAAGATGCAACGGAGTTGGCTGCAGACAAGGAATGGCAGTAAAATAATTTCAGTCTTGAAAATGTGTTTCAGATGGACTAAAGCAACTGTAGGTGGTAACAAAATGAAATTAAATTTACACATCACCACGAGTTTGCTTCTATCTATTCCAAAATGTCTATTGAGATTTACTAATAGTTATTAACTTATCAAATAAATAAGAAAATGAAGTATTGGAAAAGTCATCCAAATTCGTATGGTTCTTGCATAAAGCAGTAAGTGTTGTCGCTAGTAATTTTCTAAAGTTCTGGAGGGAAGACTTATCCAAGAGTCTAGCTTGTAAAGCCCTCTGCATTTCAACTAACCTGTAAATATTGTCCTAGCGTCAAAATGTCAACATCTATGGCCCTTAAATCAGCCATGGCTTGCTTCAGCTCATCATCAGTTTCACCTAGTCCCAACATAATAAAAGATTTTGTTACCATCCCTTGCTTACTGAGCTTTGCATGTTTCAGAATGGATAAACTTTGTTCATACCTATACCATGCAATTAAATAGCTTATCATGGTAGCACTAACAATAATGTGGATGTTTATAACAATGAATTTGAACCCAAGATTTTAACTGAAATGTATTTAGCTTTCAGAATAGAAATTAATATTTTTCTTGATTATAGAATTCTACGCTGAAAGGGAAATGGTAGGTCGGTACTAACAATTTTTAACTGAAGAGACTACTGCATCAATAGTTTTTGAATTACAAAAAGTTCTAAAAAGGGTTCACTTTATCTCAAAGCAGAAAGACCCCAACAAGTTTAGTGTGGATACTTGCAAACCAACTTAGAAACAACTTGATAATCATAAGATTGCGAACCAACACCATTTCCTGCTCCTAGCTCATTTGCCACCCTTACTCTTTACATTAGATAAACTACACAATTTTTCAAAGAGCATGTAACTAGAGACAAAAGCACTAAGTAGACAAAAGCACAAAGTAACTCAACAGGTGGAGGAAATTATCAACTTTGACAAATCCGGTTCATAACACAGAGAAATTGAGTGATTTGAGTGAGAAAGCATACAAATTATGCACATCCCATGTGCAGAGGATTTACATAAAAGATGATGTATCAAGCTACATCAAACCAACAAATGCAGGCATTAGAAGCAGCCAGTTAATATAGGTATTCAGACAGAAATTAAAAAATAAAAATGCAAGAAGTATATTTATCCAGCTGTCAATGTATGAGTGTAGTAGTCTATTAAGGCAAATTTCTGCATTACGGGGAAAATAAACTCCAGAGAGCATTCTTTCCACTTAAAACACCCTCAGTCTTCATGTGACATAATTTCATTAAGTCTAAAATAGGAGAAGGGCATCAAAAGCAGGTTCTTGGGATGGTGAGTGGCTTTCGATGTTTAAAATCTGAGCCAGTTCAGTCAAATAGTAGGTTTCGGTGAACCCGCCTTGAACAAGACCCGTGATAAGTTACTAAACCACCATTAGTTTCATGTAGGGTTTCTTTTAACCAACGTGAGTAGGCCGCCTCTATTCTGACATAGTGTGCTCTCACTTACTCACTATTATAGGACAGTGTTTAACTACAAAATGGCATGCGACATAAGATATGTTCAACTTTATCAAAAAAGATATGAAATGGAAAGTGGCGTTCATAAATTATGAGCTGTGGCAACCCAATTTAAACACATTTGTCAACTTAAACCAAGAAAGTCAAGAGATTGTAACCACACCCTTTTTAGAAAGTAACAGATGCCACTAGAAAAATCATTTCGAAAGAAAGAGATATCCATTAGAGACTCGTGCATACCCCAGGGAAACCAAACTCATAGAGCCCAAAAC
Source organism: Ligustrum vulgare (assembly GCA_963555705.1). Taxonomy (NCBI): domain Eukaryota; kingdom Viridiplantae; phylum Streptophyta; class Magnoliopsida; order Lamiales; family Oleaceae; genus Ligustrum; species Ligustrum vulgare. Next base: position 55,273,988 of record OY743169.1, on the reverse strand, counting down.
CCATAAGAGCAACCAAAGGAACAACTGAAAGTAGACTCAGGTACCTAGATCACATGGGTACATTAAGTTAGTTTTAATGATAGTGGGAACAATCAAAATATATCATACAACAAACATGTTGATTATAAGCAGAACCATGCAAGTTGAAAGTTTATATAATAAGCACTGCAGGACTCAAGTTGCATGTCATCTGAAGAGCAAAAAAGACAATGGGTATAGTATCAAGATCACTAATCGAAATAAGGTCGGGTCACTCCATCGACCAGACATGATTATCGAAATTGTAAGTGCAACAAAAGTATATGACCCTCCAATCACGACAGGTAATCTTGTTCCAAAGAATGACTGCAATAGAGTGTTCAATCCAGCAACGAATAGCAGAGTCTGAATAACTTTAGCTTTTTCCTCCTGGAAACATAGACAAAGGTCAATTAATGAAAACATATAGGAAACAATAATAGAGAGAATATGATGTCATGTAAGCACTGTAATGACTCACATTAGCTACATTTTTTTAAAAATAGAAACACTATTAGTCAATCAATATATAGCCGAGTTTTATGTTTCTCACCAAACTGTATTATGTTCCAAAGTGGTCACTTATGTTTGTCTTTTGTTTTAGTCAGTCAATTAAAATCTATTATTTTATTTAAACAGAATGTCAAATGTGGAAGATAGCAATCCGTTGGGCATCAATAGGTTTTCCACATAGGACATTCCCTTGGAAAAACTAATGGAATTTAACATAGTTAATTCTAAGAATTTTATTAATTACTGAAAAAGCTTAGCTCATTGGCCAAGTATTGAACATTTTTTGCACATCCACCTTTAATGGGAAGCGGTTAAAAATCGAAGTGAAATAAAAATATTAAAAAAAAATAACATTGGGACCACCATCTTCGTCTAGGCTAATCCTCTATAATTATCTTAATTAACATAAATGCTCTCCCATGCTACCAACTCAAAGGTATCAAAAAGCATAGTTTCAACAAGTAGCAGCTAACAATGAGACTGGAAGTTCAATTGTATATTCTCAATGCAAAAGAAACAAAACCTTTTACATGGGCAGGATTGCAGAAAATGACTAAAACCAAAAAGTTAAACTAACATTCATTCGTACTAAAAATAGCTATTTACAAAAGAATTTTGCTTTTCTACTAAGAAAACAATTCAACTTGTAGAAGCCAGAATTTTAGAGGGAGAGAGAGCGAAAGAGAGAATTAGTGGAACAATGATAATGAAGGACATACCTAAGGTTGATGAGTCTGTTGGACCAACTACTTCAATGTCCAATTAGACTGCTTTTCAAAAGCTTAAACATAATATCTTCTAATTCCCTATAGTCCCTTCTAGTTCTTTCCACATTAGATCCCTTAATTGGAGTTGCTTTCCCCTTGTCTCCTGTACAAAGACAATTAATTTTAAGAAGACAGTACATGTTATTTTTCATCGATCAGAAATCACCTTATGAACAATTCACTCAAACTCAATAACAAATAGGTTAGAGAATTTTAAGCTTAGCCAAACATGTTATCTGACATTTGATAAGTAAAAATAGTTAAAATGAGTCAGAACACAGACAATGTATTCAAGTGTAAACAAACATAAAACTACCGATGGGTGAAGAATAGAAAGCAAGAAAGTATGCATTCCCACAATATTACAACTACGTTAGGTTTTCAGAACCATTATAAATGTTGTTTTATGGAAACAGAATTCCATAGGACTAATACAATCAACCAACTAATTTCCAATTCACCATCCACACACAAAACCTACCGCAATGTCACAATAACACCAAAAAAAAAAAAAAAAAAAAAAAAACCACAAAGTACAGCCTCAATTGGTCACAATAAGCTAAAAAAGAGGGTGCCCAATGTGCAGTAGAACACGAAACTAACCTGCAAAGCTGAACAAGCTAAAAAAGGGAGCCAAGCTAGAAGAAGAATCCCGAAATAGAAGCTACCCAGTCGAAGACCCAATACCCAGTTGAAGCCCAGACCGTATTCGAGATGGAATAGATGGGAATGGCAAGAACTAGGCTGGATGTAGATGAGGAGGGCCAGAATAAGCACCTATAGACTGAAATAAAAGCCTTAAAGTGATCCAGCCGAGAGTTGGGTTTGGCTTGAACTTCTTCAAAAACGGTGCTGACTCCCAATCGAGAAGCCCAGGTCCTAAACTTGTAAAATACAACTGAATCTAGATCTAGGAAGGAAGACTCAACATCTAGAACCAAGAAATTGTACAAATTCAGTACCCAGAAGAAGTTGGAATCTCGAAGTGAACAGTAGCTATCGTCTCTAGTTCGCGATTTAGCCTCAAAATGGGTGAAATAAAAGCAATAATTGTTGATTTAAGGTCGATAATATCTATAAATCCAACAACAACCACAAAAATATGAAGATTCAATGCAGTCAAGAAGGAAGAAGAATTTCCTGGCAGTTGGAGAGAAGAAGGACAAAGAAACCGCGCCCTAATGTATGACTTCAACGCGCAAAGAACTTTTAAAAAAAGTAATTATAGTGTTTTAAGGCTAGCAATTTTGCAAGCCATAAATACTGTTAAAATTTTACGGCATGCGTTCACGAATGCCGTTAATGTCTTTGTTACAAGATTTTGCGACGTACAATTATGCACGCTGTGAATGCTAAATTTTCTTATGGCGTGCTTTGTATTTCACGCAGTAAATACCAACTTCTAAGGCGTGCATACATGCACGTCGTGAACACTAAATTTTAATGGCCTTTTTACGGCGTGCATATTGTGCACGCCGTAAAAGCATGTCGTAAAAGGATACTTTTGTTGTAGTGCAGGTTTGAAAGACCCCTCAGACTTAATTACTCGAATCAAAAAGGCTTTTGAAGATTAGAAAAAGACCTTCAGCATTTTTCTGTTTTTATACTGGAAATTGTTTATACCCGTTGACCAAACCTCTTTAACTAAAGTGCAAAGTCAAGAACCACAGACCTCCACCCTATCAATACATACACATTCTAATCATTCCACCCAAAAACTTTCTTTTCAAGCTGTGTTTGGTTCTAATTTAGTGACTGGATGTCTATTGATCTAAGTTTAGGGATTATAAGTCATTCCTAAGTTCAAGTTGCATGCATTTCGCCTCACGTCTCTTAAACAAATCCCTACACGAGTAATAATCCAACAATGACTATGTGTGCAAGAAGATGAAATCTAGTAAGTGATAACTAGTTCATAAAATTATGGTTTTCATGTTGTCCAATATTCAAACCTAAGAACAAATTGATCCAAAATATTTCCTAGGCAATAAACATGTCAACAAAAATTTCAATTTTTTTTATTCCAATAAAATCGAATGAATGCATGGACTGAGTAAATGAATATGGAAGCAATTTTGCATAAATGAGATTTTCCACCCTCAAATTATAAAGAAACATTGTCCTCAATGTTTGTCAAAAAGATTAAAAAATGTAAAACAAGACAAAAGAGAGAGAATGAGAACTTCCCAGGTGCAATGGAGATGTTTTGCAGCTTCAAAGCTTCCATTTGCAATGCGTTTGGATGAATTTGACCCTAGTCTTGCTTTGGAGCTTCAATTTGATTGCACTTTTGATGAATTTAACCCTTTCCTACAAACACCAATAAGAAACAAAGGAAACTAAATACCATACCCCGAAACTAAAGTTAAAGCAATTTCATGAATCTTCAAAAAATGGTCAACCACACATATTCCAGTCCCGACATTGCCTTGAAAAACACAAAATTTTGCGAGCCATCTTTTGATATGTTAAAGTTCACAGCATGGTCTACAACATATTAAAAATTCAAGTCTTTTGGAGTTCAATAGAGTCATGAAAACTTTTGGAGAAATAGGTGATGTGAAGCAGTTTTCAGGTGCAATAGCCTACAGTGACCTTGTAATGGAGCTGCCATGGTGCAATGTTGGTTTTCCTGATTTTTATGCCAAGATGTGAGCTAACTCATGTCATGAAGATAAATTCTCGAAAGAATCGCTCAATTTTGACCAAAAATTTCACTGTAGCATTCCATCAAACACTTAATGTGCATTACAAAATTTAAAGTGTATGCATAAATTTGGAGATATGGATTAACCTAAAATTTTTACCTATTAAAGCACAAACCAAAATCTCCATCAACTAACCTAAGCCCATTCTTCACAACTCAACAATTTGCATTTCATAAATTCAAAGAAAATCTCAAAATCTTGAGTAAACATTGATTTAAGTAAAGAATTACATACATTTAGTTGGATTTGTAGTGATAAAATCATGGTATATGATACAACTAAGTGTTGATGACATGCAAGATTGATAAAATATCAATTTTGGAGGGATTTGGGGGAGAGAAAACGAGTTTGTGAAGTTTAAAAGTGAAAGAATAGAATGAGACATTTAAATTGCCGATTCTGTCTCCAGGATAGCTGCGCGATCGCATGGTAGAAGGACCGGCGATCAAAAAGTGTAAAACTATAGTAAAATTTGATTTTAAAGTAATTCGCGCGATTTCCCGATAGTCCTACTGCGCGATCGTGCAGTAGTTTCAACAGAAGTGAGAATTCTCCTATTTTTGAGTTTCAACCTCATTTTTACCCCCCCTAATCACTTCATGATCTACGTTATGGCTTTCCAAACATAAACTTCATGATCTAAACTAATGTGTCTGTGAGTTGGGATGACAATTAAAACCTAGCCTAGACCAAATATGCAATAAAAAACAAACCTAAAAATGCAAAAATAATGCATCAAGCCTAAGTATCTTAACATGCAAACATGCAAAACACTTAAAACATGTCACCTATCATGCATATATCTAAAAACAAGTACTGAAATAAATACTTAAAGCATAATAAATAAAAGAGCAGAAAGGTTGGGTTGCCTCCTAATAAGCGCTCCGTTTATAGTCTAAAACACGACTTTTTACACTTTTCTTCAAGGAACTCTATATAAGGCTTTTGATGATCTTCTTTGTTTGTGTCGTTTTAACTTGCTCCAATTTGCATTAATGCTCCAAAATTTTACCCTGCCCATGCCGTGTATGTTGACTTCTTCACTCGATTCAAACTTCAATATATATACTTCAATCATCTCTTTAGTGCCAATGATGAAATCAATTTTTCCCCAGTGATTGAAGTTAGAGGATTGCATTGTAAAGTTAGCACTCTTAAGTGTCTCCTTGTTTATTTGCTCTTCTATGATCAACCCTCTTTTTTTTATGGAAGTTTCTTTAAGCTTGATGTTCGGAATCTGAATGGTTGATATTTGGACAAAGATATCTTCATGGCAGCTATTTTCTTCTGGTTGATCTACTCCTTCAAGTTCTTCTTTTTCTTCAGCTGTTTCAACCAATTTGTCTGACTCCTTTGATCTTTTCACCTGAATTTCTGGTAACTGCAATGGTTGACTCTCTAACATGCTTATTGTCAACTGCTCCATCAACTTCTTGATTTCATTAATTTTAGCTCGTTGATTTTGTTCCTGAATTATCAAATCTTGATTGTCAAAATCTTTAGTTTTAGCTTGAACTGCATGTACTCGTGGACACCCCTACTCTACCATATAATAATTGTCACAACAATCAGCTTTTCATATAGCATCCTTAGTTATTAATAAAGTTCAAACTAAAGTAAGAACTAATTGGTATCGATATTAATAAAATACAGTCTTCAACAACGGCGCCAAAAACTTATTCACCAATATTTCACAATGTGAATTATTCTCGCAAGTGTACGAGTCGTGAGAAGTAATAAAGTGGACCTAGTAGTCTGGATTATCATTCCAACAAGGACTGCTATTAAGTACCGAAATATGTTAACTCTTATCCCTATTTGAACGGACGAATATGATTGATTGTTTAAACTAAAACGAAATAATTAAACTAAAGAATTAAAATTGCGAATTTGTTTGTTTTTTTTTTTTTTAAAAGATGATTGTAAAGTAGTTGGGAATCTCAATTTCATCTAGCCAATTAAATTAACTCAAATTTCATGTTTTATTTCCTAAATATGTACTCGGTCGAATATACTAATGTATATTGAAATCCCTCTCTTGAGTTTAAATCAATTCTACCTAAACAATTCAACCATGTATCTCTACAGAGGGTCCGAATATTCCTTATCTAGATGCATAATACACAAGAATTCACACACGACCGCAATAATAAAAAAAATATATTTCTATCTCGTCCAACTCTTAATTTCTTCATTCTGGCACCTTACATGATTTCCAGTTGATGTCATAAACTCCTCAATTGCTCAATTAAGCTCCAATTAGCATCCAATTGTGCATTTTCCCCATCAATTGCTTCATTCTTCATTTTTTGGGATATTTTCAGAAAAGTAAACAAATAGACACCAATTAAATAATAAATATTCTAAAACGAAAAAAATATATTATAATTTTGACATACAAATAAGTGTATAAAATACACTTATCACACATTCTATATATCCTTTAAGAGATCCAAGAAGACATTCAACCCAAGATTCATATCTTTATTTTTGAGACCCTACAACCACATATTAGGAAAACATCAATGTTCATAATCTAAAATACACATTTTCTTAATATATTGAGGAAGAAACTTTCTCAATTGGAAATTTAGAGGCTGCTGAAAATTATATTATCTATAGTGGAGGTAATTGGCATGATCCTGAAGTTTTTACCCACGTTGAATTTCTTTATTATCATATTTGGTATTCCTTACTTGTTATTAGAAGTGTCAATCCGGGTGGTCCGGGCCGGGTCGATCCGTCAACATATGAGCCTGGTAATAGCCTATGTGAAAAATAGCCAGCCTGCTGCGGGTTTATGAGCCGATCCGAGTTGCCCCACAAATTTGAACGACAACCCAAGTTCGTCCGCTAGCCCATACGGGTCCGCCCATGCGGGTTGCGGGTCTTGGGTCGAGGTTCGTTCCGATTTATCCTGTATGAATAAAAATATAATTTTTTTTATATTTATAACATTTTTTTTTTTTTAAATTGTTAAATATGAAATAAACAAAATGATAAATTCATATTTATACAAAGAAATGTTTACATAGAATTCAAATTTATGTCTTATGTTACAAGAATTACTTCTAACTTTGTAAAGTTAAATACAACGTAAACAAATAACAACTAAATGTATTTGTAATTACTACTATCAAAGAACATGACATTTCGTAGCTATTAGTGAGAAAAAATAAAATTTACATTTAGAAGTTGTACTAGAGTTTGTAGAAGAGAGATTTTCATTGTTATCATTTTAATAAAAAAATATATATATTTTTTTTAACTATATCACGGGTCGGCGGGTTAATTGCGGTCCGCGAATGTGTGACCTACGAAACCCGCTGTTCACATCTTCTTAACCCATAAACCACCCACTCGGGTCATGGGTTGGCCCACATTTTAGGGTCAATTTTGGCTGGTTTTCACAGGTCCGGTCGACCCGCTCGTTTTGACACCTCTACTTGTTATTAATTTACAACTGTGATAATTCAACATATGACAAATTGACTTGTTTGATTAATCATCTAGAAACAATTAATAATGTGCTTTTCAATTGTGTTAATTTCATACTAAGGTCGAACTATTTGAGCATTCGAAAACTTGTAGGAACCATTTGCGTAATTTGGCCAAACAATATGATAGTTTTTTTATTATTTACCCTAAAATCAATGTCAAAACATACAAAGATTTTGAACACTATAGTGCTTCTTTACCAGTTTGCACAAGTTCAAGTATCAGATAATATTAATCTATATGTTCAACATGTTTTCTTTCAAGGATGGTGAGTTCTAGCAGCCTAGTCGTGCAAATTGAACAAAAACTAAGTTTTTTTTTATTTATAGTTTGGGCCGTTCACAGTTTATTCTCATGCGTACCAGGAGCTAACATTAATAGTAAATAGTATATAAAAGGAGGGGGACATAAATCTAACCTCCAAGAAAGCAAAGGAAGCAGTAAATGTAGGAGTTCAACTCCCTAACAATAAAAGCAATGAAAAGGACAAATAAAATAAAGCCTAAGCTATAGCCCTCTGTAGCTGGGTAGGCCATATCTGTGGATCTATACAGGCACCCTAAATCTGTGAGGTATATCATGCGGTCCATACTCCAGATAGTGTCTCTGATCCCAACCCTTTGATGCAAGCGCGTCAGCAACCTGATTACCCTCACGGTAGATATGGGAAATAGTATCACTGTCAAACTGAAGGATGTCTCTGATCTGTCTAAGGATGTCCTTAATCCTCCAAGGTCCACCTCCTCGGATGATATAATGGATAGCAACTAAAGAATCAACCTCAACCCAAATAACTGTAATCACCAATCTGAGAAAGAAGAATGCCATCCAGGACAGCCCGTAGCTCAGCGTTAAGAATAAGGTAGTCCCCATAGAATTCAGAAAAAGCCCATATACAGTGCCCGCCATGATCCCTAATAATACCCTCTCCACTAGTTGGACCGTTCTTAGTGTATCCATCAGTATTAAGCTTGAAGGCTCCCACCTAGGGAGTACGCCAAAGTACCAAAATAGGGGGATAGGGTGTAGAGGGAGCAAAACTAATACCAAATAAAGAGGCAATAGCTGTGTCCCTGCGCCAATGCTGTGATCTAAGGAGTCGCCCAATATGTAAGAATGAGAGCATCCGGTATACTATCCAAATAATCCTCCTCGGCTCCATCCGAATGCCCCTGTGCTTTGCATCATTCCTCTCGATCCATAGGAACCAAAATATGAAAAGGGGGATAATGGTGCGAATATGGCCCAGTCGAACATAACGTCCAGAATACCTCCATCGTTGGAACCTCTGCCTGACATCCTCACTCAAAATCATGGGAACCTGGAAAATATTTCCAAAGTGGTTCCAAACCTAATCTAAAATAGTGTTTCCTGTGAAAATATGCGTAATCATCTCAATCTTTGAGCAACACTGACATCTGGATGCTAAGTGGCATCCAATACGCCTCTGAATTACTGTGTCAAAAGGGATGAGCCCCTTCTAAAACCTCCAAGTGAAGAAAGAGACCATGAAAAGTAGGGTAGAACTCTACATTAGACGATAAGAATCCTGGGTCTGATGAGCCGCCGGAACCAAGCTGACTTGGTAGCAAATCTACCATCAGAAGTATCCCTCCAAACAATCCGATCAGGAGTGTCAACACATAACAGAATCACCCCTATTTGTGCAGCTACAATAGGTGGAAGGACCTGAATAAGACGGTCAATATCCCATCCAATGTCATCAAAAAAATCCTACACACTTGCCGATGAGTATTGTCTGTCTGGGAACAAAGCTGCCAAGGTAGTATCACCCATCCAACAATCATGCCAGAAAAATATCTGTCATGCGCCAAGATGCCATGCAATGTGTGACTCAGTAAGTGGTCCAACCCTCTTCAGCCTCTTCCAAGCAGGAGAAGCCAAGTGTGGAATAATAGCAAGTGTAGGATGAGCCCCCATACAATATTTACCCAGCATGAACTGAGTCCAAAAGGATCTCTGCGATCTAAAAAGCTACCATAGCTTCATCGAGAAAGTATCAACCATATCCTATAGGCGTCTGAAGCCAAGACCACCCTCATCAGTAGGAAGGCATAAATCCTTCCATCTCCTCCAATGCAAGCGATGAGCACCCTCCTTGGAATCCCAAAGGAAGCGACCAAAGATTCTCTCTAGCTTCTTCAGTATAGCCTTAGGAGGCTGCAGGATCTGAAGAAGGTGTAGTAGGAGAGAGCTGAGGACTGATCTAAGTAAAGTAATACGTCCGCCTGGGGAAAGTTACCGAGATGCTGAACTAAAAATCCTGCTCCTGATCTTCTGGATGAGCTCATCATAAAGGAACGTCAGCTTGGCCCCCTAGTAAAAGGGACCCCCAGATAAGTGAAAGGCTGCTGCTGATGTCTGAATCCTGTTAAATGCTCAAGCCGTCTGACTTGACTGATGGAGGCCTGTCTAGGAAGAATGAGTCCACTCTTGTCTCTATTCACCATCTGTCCAGAAACCCCCTTATAGTGCTCCAAGCACTCAAGTAATCTCCTAACTGATTGTTTCTGGCCATTGGCGAAAATGATCATGTCATCAGCAAAAGATAAGTGAGAGACTAGAGAATTACCCCCATGTCTAAATTCCATACTAGGATACCTCTCAAACTGCGCTGTGAGTAGACGTGAAAAGTAATCTGCAGCGATGATGAAAAGAGATGGAGATATAGGATCTCCCTGCCTGAGCCCTCGCGAAGAAGGAAAGAAGCCACTTGGGCGCCCATTAAGGAGCACCGAGAACATACACCCAGAAACACATCTCTTGATCCTATCAATCTACAACTGGTCAAAACCAAAGCTCTCTAGCACCGAGTAGAGAAAACCCCAATCCATGGGATCACATGCTTTAGCCATGTCAAGCTTCAGCATAGTATTCCCCCCTCTTACTTTATCATCCAAAGTATAGAGAAGCTCCTGAGTTAACAAAACATTATCTCCAATAAGCCTACCAGGGATAAAGCCACTCTACTGAAGAAAGATAATACGAGGCAGTAACAAGCTGAGTCTGTTGTTCAAAAGCTTAGTGATGAGCTTATTGAACACCATGTACAAGTTGATATGCCTGAAATCAGTCCACTAGTAGGCTCCATCCCTCTTAGGGACCAAAACAATAGAAGTAGCAGCAAAACCCCTAGGCAGAACTGCACCCTCAAAGAAATCCAAAACTGCATTGACAACATCATCCTGAAGAATATCCCAACACTACTGAAAGAACAAGGATGAGAAACCATCTGGACCAGTGACACTGTCAGAATCAATGTTGAAAACCGCCTCCCATATCTCATCAATCGAAGGGGGACAATTTAGTGCCATATTGTCTTCACGCGTCACTAGCCTAGGAATAATATTAGCTTTGATGGGCTCCAAAGGGTATGACTGAAAAGTCAGGAGATCCTGGAAGAAAGCAATAGCTGAAGATTTAATATCTGCAGCAATAGATAGCACATCCCCTGAATTGGTCGTAATAGACCTGATGCGTGATTTGTTTCGTCGTCCCTGAACCATCGCATGAAAGTAGCGAGTGTTATGGTCCCCCTCACCCACCCATCGTGAACCAGCTTTTTTGCTTCCAATAACCCTCCTTAATAGCCAAGGTCCAGTTCAGATCAGCCTGAGCCTGATGTAGGGAGTCACGGTGCTCCGGGGTCCAAGTCATACTCAATCTCCAACTCATCCACCCTACGTTCAGCATCCCTCACCCTTTGAAAAATGTCCCCGAATACATGTCGGTTCCACCAACGTAGACCCTACATTAGCCTGAAGAACTTCTCCCAGAGAGTAGCCATCCCTGTAAGATGTGTAGGGTATGACCATTTCTGAGAGACGAAGGCTGGGAAGTCATGATGCTTGTTCCAAACGTTGAGGAATCGAAAAGGTCTAGGCCCCAAATCATCCTCATAATCCTAGTGAAGTAGAAGAGGTACATGATCAGATGAAGTCTGACTCAAGTGCCTAATGGTGAGCTATCGATAGAAAGCAGCAACTACAGAATTAATCAGGATCCTATCCAATCTCTTCCAAACCCGACCATTGCTCCAAGTGTACTTGCTACCAGTGAACCCCGTGTCCTCCAAACCACAATCATGCATCATGTTAGTGAAAGCTGATGTACCTCTATACCTGGTGTTATGGCTCGTGCGCTTACCATCATGAGTAATAACATTAAAGTCTCCCCCAACTATCCACAGACTATCCACATTAAGGGAGATGTGGTGAAGACCCTCCCACAAGTCCCTCCTACCAGATGCCATGCAAGCAGCATAGGCAGAAGTCAAGAAATAGGCCGTGATAGTATGGGATCCTCAACTCTAATGTGCAGATACTGAGAGTGATCAACCAATGTACTAACAGAAGTCGCAGAATTCTAGAAAGCCCAAATCTTTCCTGATGAATTTTGCGTCCCAGTATCGAAATGAATAAACCCTCTAATGTAATCAAATCTCTCGTGAAGAATGAAGGGCTCCAAGATAAACAAAAAATAAACCTGATGAAGTTGAATCAACCTCTTCAGTCTCCGCGAGTAGCTGTACTAGCTAAACCTCTAACATTCCATATGATGACACTCATCAAGACTGGGAACGAGAGGTATCCAATGACCGACTCCTGTTCATCATTCGAGTAGGTGGAAATATAGTATCAGTGATACGTGGGTTTTTCTTCCGAGTAACCAGAATAAAATTATCATCCTCAGTACGCTGAGCCAAACCAACCAAGTCATCAGTTGAAGATCTCCGAAAAGGACCTTGCTGGTGAACCTCCAACTGGCCAGTGGTCTCAGTGTCAGAATGAATACCAGAATCAGAAGGGATAGAAGCTTCCACATTCTGATGGCAGATGGGAGGAGTATAAGAAGGAACCACTTCTAAGGTAGCAGAGGAATGATCCACACCCTCATCAGATGCCTGCTGCCTCAAAAGAATATCATCAAGCAATGGGTCAGAGAAAGGAGTTGGGAAATACTAAAATTTGGAACAGCCACAAGAGGTGGCGTCATGATGAAAGATCGCTATTACTGTAATGTTTTAACTACTGGCGAAAATGTAGCTGTAGGAAGAAACTACTGAATAACTATCGGGACTGAAAGCTGAGCATTGACTGACTGGGATGAAGCTGTCATTGTGGTAGACTGAATCGCAGAATGCAAAACAACTGATGGACGTGAAGAAGTAGCAGTAATGGCAGAGGCATGAGCGGTGACAAGTGAAGCAGTCACTGCAGGTAAATCGTGCTTAACAGAAGATCTGGAAGAACTGGGACCATGCTATATGCTAGAAACTCTAGGCCTCGACACCCACTACCTGGATGGATCCTCAATCCAAATTCCCTTATCCTTATCCTTCACCTTATCAACAGGCTTCAGAGGAGGGGCAAGAGTAGCAATAACAGGAGCAGGAGGAGCAGAAGAGGAAGATGGAGGTGCATAAATAGCAGTAGACTGAGCATATGTCGAAACAGTCGGCCTACCAATCAAACACTTATCAACAGTATGTCCTAAATGTCTAGAACGACTGCAAAATACCGGGATCTTATCATAGACAACAGGCTTCCAATAACCCGGATATTTCTGACGCTGAATCTAAATGTGGTCAGGTAAAGCAAACGATAAATCAACCTCTATACATACCCTGGCCTCACTAGGCCTCTTCAAATCAGTAGTGGCTTCATCAATGCACAAAGGGGTCCCAATGGCCCTAGCTAAAGCAAACAAGGCAGCCTTTGCACGGAAGTGTATAGGTAAAAGCGGAAAAGAAACCCATACTGGGACTATGGGGCTCTCATGAGCAGGATTAAAACCAGGTGTCCCCTTGATGGCTCGCATAAGGCATCCATCAATATACCTAGAAAGCTTGAGGAAAAGCCGAGCATAATCATCCTTGTGCGACAATTGAATAAGGATATGGTTTGCATCAATAAGACCAATAGTAAAATCACCACAAAACCCAAATTTAAGGAAGCTCTCAAGTACCTTATTGATATGAGCCTTCCTATTCATAAATTTGCCAACAAGTGTGAACTTGTACGGTGTAGCTAAATATTGCTCATCCACATCATAAAAACAGAAGGTTCATTCAAGTGTAATGAGGGGGTTGTAGTAGCGAACATGTAGAGAAATGAATCCGGGGGTGCCTGCGTGACTGATGCAAAGGACTTATTCAGGCTCCTCTCAGTCTGAGTGATAGTAGGTTTTCAAGCCAAGGCAACTGCATAAGATATTTTCCCAGAAACTGTAGCAGATGCCTCACTAGCACGAGGTGGAGCTGTAATACCGGCAGGGCAGCACATTGTGGTGGGGGTTGCCCACGAACATGAGGGTGACGTGCATCCCGAGGTGGAGGAGCCTTAGCCAAGGGAGCATTATTCTTCTCCAAATTATGCAAAGGAGGTGTGTCAAGAGGCTACTAAACCAATAGGAGCAGATTTGGAAATAGTGGTAGAGGCAGGAGCAACTGAAATAGCAGCTTCGTTTTGCGTGCTCAAAGGCACGCATTCCAATGTAGTGGAACCAGGAGGATTCAAAACCAAAGAAGGTGTCCCCAGGGTTGAGTGATGTGCTGGAGCTAGTGGAACTGGTCTCGTGATCAGATTAGCAGCAGAAAGTATAGAAATAGCTGCCTCGATTTGTGTGCTAGATGGCACGCAACCCAATGTAGAACGACCAATAGTATTAGAGGAGGCGGGGACTAAACTTGGGTAATTTGGGTTACCTGAGATCATTGGTGCTGCTGGATGGTCAATATTCTGCTCAGCAAGTTTTCCTCTTGTTAACAATGGTAATGGCCTTAGCCATTACTCTTTTTACAGCATCACCTCCAGAGAAATCACTCCTAGATGAACCCGATAATGAATACACGAAAAATGAAGAACCATTCTCTTCACTTCGTGGGGTTAGCCGTTTTCTTGCTCAAAAATCGCATGTCACGATGACATGCAACAACTATCCTAGAATTTGTCGAATTAAGGGCAATCCTAGGCCAGATTGTTGCAAGAAAAGATGTGTTAATGTAGCTAAAGATAGATTAAATTGTGGAAAATGTGGGAATAAATGCAAATTCTTAGAAATTTGTTGCAAGGGACAGTGTGTCAATCCTTTGTCCGGCAAAAAGCACTATGGAGGTTGCAATAATAGGTGCAAGAAAGGAAATAAATGTGTCTATGGAATGTGTAGTTATGCATAAAGTTTGAGTGATTTGCAATATTCATTACTCGAATATATATAGTTTTAGGAATTTTCTATTAATTTATATATGTAACAAATAATTAAGCCAATCCTTATTGGCAAAAACCTTTGATTATCTATTCTTTGCATCAGGATTTTGTTTTTAATGTATGTTAACAAGTAAGAGGTTGTGTTGTCATGTACTATTGTCAATATCTTAATTTGGAGTCTACCAATTATTTATCAAATTTATTGTTTACAACAAACTCTAGGCCATGAACACGTACATCTACCAAGTACTCATGCATTTTAATCCTTGTTTAGTACCTATTATTCTTATTCCTTATTCAAAATCTCATTTTCAACACATCCTACCAATAATATAATCTACAAATAAATTCAAAAAGATTCCATACTTTTTAATCACGCATTCTCCAATATTGTACTTGTTTTAATGGGTTGAGGGGCTTAATTCGAAGTAAAATCAACTAGTATGATGGAATTTTTCATGGAGTGGAGCTTCGGGAAATTAGTCTCACACAATCTTTTCATTCATAATAAAGAATAACACGTCATACAAAATGGAAACTAAAGAAATCTGTGGCCTTTATATTTTCAACATTCATTGAACTAAAGAAATTTATAATAAAGATTAGAAGGTCAAATGCTAAGTAAACTCCAAATTTAGAGGCTAAACTTAGAAATTGTATTTCAGCTCGTGCCATCACGTCTATTTTCTCCCCAAAATCCTAGCCAAAAACCCAAAGAAACTGTCCTATTAATGTGGTCACCACCTTCACGAAATTCATATATATTGTGCCCACATCAACTATTTTTGTAGCACCTTGTACTTAAAATCTCACTACACAAATTAATGGAGTCCACAGCCATCCTCCAATTGATTCTCACTCTTCTAATTCTAAGCAAATCCCCGTTACTAGTTGATTACTACTCTCCTGATTATTCAAACAAGAAAGTCATGAATGTTATAGACACTTACTGGCGGAGCAAAGCCAATTGGGTGGCCGACCGTCGTGCATTGGTAGATATCGCCGTGGGATTTGGCAAAAATGCTGTCAGGGGGAAGAACGGTGCCACCTACGTGGTAAAGGATCCATCGGACGATCCCGTGAATCCTAAACCGGGCACACTCCGGTACGGAGCAATCCAATCGAAGCCATTATGGATTATCTTTGCAAAAGACAAGGTAATCACTCTTAATAATGAGCTTATGATAAACAGTTTTAAGACCATTGATGGGAGAGGGGTGAAAGTTGAAATTGCTTTTGGACCATGCATTACAATTCAATATGTTAGCCCTGTTATTATACATGGGATTAGGATTCATGACTGTAAACTCCAAATAAAGCCTAGTCTTGTTCGTAACAGCCCGACCCATATTGGCCACGGTAATGGCTTGGATGGCAACGCCATCGATATATTTGGGTCGACTGATATATGGATCGACCACTATTTCCTTTTGTGCTCCACCGACAGCCTAATTGTTGTGATCCATGCTTCAACTGCCATCACCTTATCCAACGACTTCTTTCAACAACATGACAAAGTAAGTACTCAAATTTATTACGAACTCTTAAAAATTGTCTCGGCGACTTTTGGTACATAGTATTGAATGGGACGAGATTATTTTAATAGGTTATGCTATTTGGGCACGACGATGAGAATACAGAGGACAAAGTTATCAAAGTGACAGTTGCATTCAATCATTTCGGACCTGGTTTTGGTTTAGTTCAAAGGATGCCTAGGTAAGTGTCAATATATTTCGAGTTCTATGTACTTTAAGTCTTTAATTAATTAATGTTTTATATACAAAAATGGTTCAAATTTCATTTACATAAAATAATCCTGGGAAGCAGGGTGAGGCTAGGTTACTCTCGTGTGGCCAACAATTGATACGACAAGTGGGAAATGTATGCTGTTGGTGGCAGTGCTAATCCAACCATCTTTAGTGAAGGAAATTACTACATGGCTCCTAAAAGCACTGATGCAAAACAAGTAAGTTCAAAATATAGATTAAAATCAGAGTTTTAAATAAAAGTTGATGAATTGTATAGTTGAAAAGTGGTGAGACCAACAAAATATATGATTCAAATTAATTGTTGACTTTGAACTAGATTAAAATTTTAGATTATATATATAAATATCTATGTTATAAAAAATTCGCTTACGCTTAGGTCGATGGTGTATTGTCGAGCTTTTACGCGCTTAGGCGCTAGGGCCAGACCTATTGTAAGCAGGGCTCCAAGCTAGACTAAAAAAATGTGCTCCTATAGTGAGTCAGTGACCCTTTTTTCATAAATATTAGTTCAAATATAGGGCCGAAAAATCAACAATAGTAATAACTAATCAACAATAACCAAACAAAATAACTACATAAATTGTTGAATAAAAAGGAAGTCAAATAATAAGACTCATCAAGAATAGTCAACTAAAAAATTAATATTCAAATAAAAGAAAAAAAATTGGGCCCCTGAATTTTTGAGCCCTAAGTCCATGCTTGTTGTGCACACCCACGGGTCCAGCCTTGTTAGGCTTGCTTTAACTTGAAGGTGTTTTTTTTTTTTTTTTTTTTTTTTTTTTTTGAAATATTAAACTTGAAGCTTGGTATCGCTATTTCGTCATACTTTACGCTTTTTAAAATATATATATATATATAAAGTTAAATCACTTCTGCCCCCATTAATTGTACTAAAATGGGAGTCTTTGACATTAAACAGATTAAAAGGAGAGGTGAATAATGGGTGGAAGAACTGGAAATGGAAGTCATCCAAGGACAAATTTGTTAATGAAGCTTATTTTATTGAATCAGGATGGGGTACTTATGCACCTGGTTACACCAAGTCCGAGGCATTTCCGGTTGTTGTGGGTCGAAGGTGCTTGCTCTAATGTCCGTTGCAAGGCCTTTGAGATGCAGTACTAAAGAATGTTGATTCATGTAAATATTTCTAATCATCCTGCCCCCTTGCAGAAATTGGGCAAAAGTTAAATTGATTTAGTTTTTCATATTAGCACTAGTTTTAGCACAGTGCTTTAGCTTCTAAATCTGATTATCTAATTGTGTAAATCTCCAACTGCAGATTTGCAAGTTCCAAATAATCAAAAATAAATTTTTGATTTTTGAAAAAAATTAGTATAGTGTATGAAACTACAAGGGTGAAGGGCACAAAACCATTCTTAAAAAGAATGACAATTTAAAACCAAGAAAAAAAGAAAAAGGGAAATTTAATTCGTTGCTTCAGGTCACAATCTGTACACATTTGTGATGTAGAAAAAATGGCTACAAGGATTAAGGAACAATTGAACAAAAAATTGCAAAATCGTAAAATACAAGTTTGACACTCGAGCTCAAATTTGGGTACATAATACATTTTCGAAAAGGAAACGACGAGACGACCAAGTGATTTTAGCTATCCGAGTTCCTTTTGGCCTCTAAATCAGTGTTTTAATTTTTTACTATTATTTCTGTCATTTAATTTATTTTGAATTCTTTCTATTTAATTGATTTAGAATATGTTTTATATTTTCCTAGTTGATTTAGATTACTCCTTCTGTCCCACAAAGATAGACTCACTTCCATTTTCACACAGATTAAGAAAATATAATTAATATATGTTGGAACTATAAATTTTCTTACATTATACCTAATATACCCCTACATTGAATAGTGAGTAGATCATTTTGTTGATAACAATACATATTAAATAGGGATATATTAGAAAATAAAGAGATTAATATACTTTCAATAGGGAAAGCGACCTATAATTTGGAACAAACAAAAAAGTAAAACAAGTCTATCTTTGTGGGACGGAGATAGTATTTTTTTATGTTTTATCGACCCTATGTATAGAGGGTTAAGTCTTTGTTTTTATGATTCATTCAAATAATAAACTTTAAGATTATTTCTCATTCCTCGTGGATTCCAGTTTTATAATTCTTTTAAGATTTTTGCTTGAATTCCTTAATTCCGTTGTGGTAATTTGAAATCCCGTTGAACTCTTGATGAAAAAACGAATCCAATATGCAAGTGAAGGATGGTTGAAAACACACACGCGCGCGCGTGCGCACACACAAATATATGTATGTATATACATGTACATGTTAGATTGTAAATTTATATAGTTCAAGATCAATCATGTTAAATTACCAAGAAATAAGTTACTGAAAAAAAATACTTGGATCCAATGAATCTAATTAAACAGGGGTTTGATCTTCTATAACCAAACTTCTTATTTTATGTTTTATCGACCCTATAAATAAAGGGTTAAGTCTTTGTTTTTATGATTCTTTCAAATAATAAACTTTGAGATTATTCCTCATTCCTGATGGATTCCAGTTTTATATTTTTTTTTAAGGTTTTCAATTGAATTCCTTAATTCTGCTGTGTCAATTTAAAATCCTGTCAAACTTTTGATGAAAAAATGAATCTAGTATGCAAGTGAAGGACATTTGAAAAATAAACATATATAATTAAATGGGGGTTTGATCTTCCATAGCCAAGAAATAAGGTACTGAAAAAATACTTAGATCCATTGAATCTAATTAAATGGGGTTTGATATTCCATAACCAAATTCCTTATCGTTCAATATGTTTTTCTCTCGCGATGGACACAAGAAGGACGCGAACAATGTATAATTTGACTTGGGGACCATAACCACAATTGTTGTCCTTTTATAATAGCTAATTAGGTTTTCATCAAACCTAATTAAACTATTAGATATCCAAGCATTGCAAAGCACATACCAATAGATGATTTTAGGGTCCAAATATTTAAATCACTTAATTGACCCTATTAATTTAAATAGCCAAATATAATTGTAATTAACTATGTAGCCCACATAAAAAATTATTTCCAACAATCTCCCATTGGCTACATGGGTAATATGAAACAATTATACTGTATAACCTTAAGTGTTGACTAAAATGCTATTCTGCCTTGAAACAACCTCTTAGTTACAATTTGTTCCATCCCCGGTGTCAACATGAGATCAAAATAGCTTTTGTCAACATGAGATCAAAACAGCTTTCGTTACACTTATATTGGTAACTAAAACCATCAATGGTCATCGTACAAACAAACTCGTTGGCATAGATCAAATATGGATGTATAACATGGAAATTACATGTAACGTGATCATAAACATGCTTATTTCTAACTAGTCCAACTTTAATCTTTAGTAAGATCATGTTAAATCTTTCCAACCTGATGCTAAACTGCAAACAGAAAGATCAAATTCAGAGATTTGAAAATAAATCATATCCTTAAATTTGTAGAAAATAACGATAGAGTGTCTATCACTAAAAACACCAAACTCTCACTAGAACAACATTACGCCAAACAATACAACACCTATATTAGCAGCATGCTCATGAATCATGTGGATTGTAAATCCTTTGTGAGCAGACATGCGATATGGAGTTCGTGTCCTTCACTTTTTAGGCAACTGAATACTCTAAATTCATTTTTTGACAATAGTGATTGATCTCCAAATGTCCTGATTTCCTTCATGTAAGCATATAATGTTTTGCTCTATGCAAATATTGCATAATCCTTTCGAATGCCTTCAAATGATTCATCCTAGGATTATTTAAATATCTACCCAATACTCTCACTATGACGCTATATCCTGAGCCCTGTTCGGTATTGATAAAAATAAGATTTTTAGTAGATTTTGATCAAAGTTAATGAGATGTGTGGTTGAAAAGTTGTAGGTCCCATAAAAAATGTGGTTAAGATTAAATGTTGACTTTGAATTAGATTAAAAACAAAATCTTTAGTGAAACCAAACGGGGGATGAGTATATATAAGACTTCCTATAGCTAACGCGTAAGAAATCTCATACATATGTTAACATAATAAATTGGTTTATAGACCAGTTTATAAACTATAAAATTTTCCAAACCACTTTTTAACCACACACATTTTATCTCTCCAATTTTTAACCATTAATTTTCACCTCAAAATCATAAATAAACTAGTTTATAAACCAAACAATGTTACCAAACGAAGGCTAATCATTTACCACCTTAAACTCAATCTTAGGGCACCGAATGAGACTAAACTAGTCTCCCTTATCACTGAATGATCTTCTAATCAAGAATCTTTCATAACAAAAATGGTACATTTACTCCCACTAATTTTATGGTACACAATCATCAACTGGATTTATCTCAAATCCAAACAAGGCAATAATTTGATGCAATTTGTGATGCCATTGATGAAGAGATTGCTTGAGACAATAAATGAATTTCTTTAGTTTGTAAACCATTTTCTTTGTATCACCTAACACAAATATTTTTTGGTTGCATCGTTTATATGATTTCATCAACGTCATCATCGAGAAACACAATCTTTAAATCCATCTAGTTGCGAGTGTCATCATTGTCGTGAAAGAGTCTTTCGCTAAAACAAAAGAGAAAGTCTCTTTCTAATCGATGCCCTCCTTGAGTAAAATCCTAACAACAAGATGAGCCTTGCATTTCTCAAATTGCCTTTTGAATCCTTTCTAGACTTAAATATATATTTGTAACAGATGGACTTCGCACCTTTAAGCAATTGGACGAGATCCCAAATGTCATTGTCGTTCATGGATTTCATCTCATCTTTTATGGAATCAGTCCATTTCGAGAATTAGAACTTTGTTTAGCTAAATGAAGTTGATTGATCATCTTCCATATACCTTATGTCAAACTCATTTTTTTGGGGAAAGATGACATAATCATCCGAATCCACAATTCTCCTTTCTCTTTATCTTTCCAATGACATTTTGTTCTTGAGTTTGTTAAGCTTGTTCATCAGAAATTATTCGTTTTAGCAATCCGAATTTGCATATTGAGAAATATCATGAATTGGAGTATGATCATTGTCATTAGCGACAGAAGTAAGAGACACAAATCCCTCTTTAAAGACAATGTCTCTAACCTTATCTTCCCCTCTAAGCTCAATATCCTCAAGGAATTTAGCAAAAGGTCATAATGTTATTTAACGAGTTCATCAGATATGACGGCATTAATCTTCTTGTCAAGTTGATTTTCAACTTCAGCTTTGACAGCCTTAATAAAGTCAATATATTGTTACTTCTCGTGAATCAAATATAGGTAACCAAAGTATGAATAATTGTCTGTGAACATAATAAAATACTATTACCCATTCTAAGAGATCGTAGGGAATGGTTTACAAATATTAGTATGAATTAGTTCTAAGATGCCAGAACTGTCATTGACACCTAATTTTATAATAGTTTTCCGTTTTCCTTAATGCAATTGACACGAACTTAAGACTCTATCAAGTCAATGGATTCAAGAACCCCATCAAGAAAAAACCTATCTCAATTCCCTGTTTAGAGATATGTCCTTAGTATTTGTGCCACGATGCAGCGGAATCCTTATTAGTTAATTTATGTTTTGTACCATGTGGACTGATATGCAAGGTTTCATTATACAAGGCAAGTTTATCCAATAAATAAAGGTTATTATTCAAAGATAAAGGATTGATCTAACAAGATTTGAATTATGAAAATACTAACTTTATTGTTTTCAAATGAACAATAATAACTAAATTTGTTCAATATGAGAAACATAAATCAAATTTCATCTAAAAGATAGTACTTTATAAGTCTCTTCTAAATTCAAATAATGACCAGTCTTTAATAATAACCTAAAATTTCTTATAGCCTCAATTGTAATTGTATTATTGTTGCCCTAATAGATGAATCTTTCAGCATTAATTGAATGTCGACTTTACAAGCATCCCTGCGTAGTCACATTCATGTGAGTGGTAGTACTAGGGTCCACTCATCAAGTGTGTATAGGTACAGAAGTTAAATTAACTTCAAAACAATCCAAAACGAGAAGTAAGCTTTTTCAACATGTCAGTTTCAGGCATTCCTTATTTATTCTCCACGCTTATTGCAAAAGTAACACGTAAATTCCTTATCCTGTTATTTTGCATTTTTGTAACTCATTTTAAATTGACCATACATAAGGAGAAAGCAAAACCAGATCCACGAGCAAGTCCCAATACAGCTCTACCTTTTATGCATTTAATTTGAAAGCGAGACTAGACACTATTCTGAATGGAACATTACATGATCATAAGACTCATGCGATTAGAATTGTCTCATTTCTCCACGTCCCTTTTGGTCTCAATGGAACTTACATCAGTGAGAGCAGGTGGTCGTTCTGCCCGAAGTGCAATTTCAAGGTCCATATAATCGAGAATAATCATAATGTTCTCTTTCAATTTTGAATTTTGTGTCATCACACATGAGAATGGAGTTAGTTGATATATATTGTAGTAATAGAATCATTCACTAAATCGAAATAAGGAAAAATTAAAATAATGGTGGGCTTCGTCACAAGATACTTAGCACAACATTAATATTTAGTCCTTGGACATAAATATAAACTTGTAAGTGGTACTCTCAATGCAGTAAACAAATATTGATAATAAATCTGTCAAACAATAAGCCTTTCTTTGGATCGACTTATTATTCACATGATAAACTTGATAATCATCACATATTTATTACCACACGTATGTTTGCCATTTGGAGAAATAGTAACATTCTTTTAGGCCGATCAATTCGCATAAATAACAAACACACTTATCTTCATATTTCATAATTAAATAAATCTACACAAAAGATGTCACTTTAGTAATGTGTCGTTTCAATCGATTTATTTAAAAATATAAGACAATATTCATGTTTCCAGGATACTCTCACGTAGTAATCAAATATCAATATTCAATCTGTAAAACAATAAGCCTTTCTATGGATCGACTCATTGTCATCATGATTAACCTAATGGTCATTATATATTTATAACCGCATGTGTGTCTATCATTTGGCCAAACAGAGGTTACTTTGGCAACGTGTCATTTCAATCGGTTTATTTAAAAATATAAGAAATTATTCATGTTTCATCTGGCTAGGATACTCTTCACGTAGTAATCAAATATCGATATTCAATATGTCAAACAATAAGCCTTTCTATGGATCACTCATTGTCAACACAATTAACCTAATGATCATTATATTTATAATTGCATGTGTGTCTATCATTTGGTTGAATTGTTCTTCATTTTGATTCCTTTTTGTTTGCATTTTTTTAAATTTCATACTAAAATAATGTATGCAAAAAAAAAAAAAAAAATCTGGAGGGACCTACCCTCTCCAAATTAAGTTTCAGCCCCCCACAATATAAAAAAATATCTTGGATCTGCCCCTACGCATGTACGTTTATTGAGATTTCATAAATAGTATAAAGAAATATAGAAATTGGATCGGAAATTGGAACATTTTCTTTCTACAATATTTCCCCCGCACTATAATGTGATATATGGTGTTTATCATGATTTTGTTTTATACATCATAATCTGTTGAATTAGATGATGGGCATGTGTATGTGAAGTTCGATTTTGGTGTTGGTTTTCATTTTGGACTGGCTGAAAAAAAATTTGTTGAAGGAGGTTTACCTGGCGGTTGCAGTCATTGCCGACAGTAGCCGCAGTGGGTGGAGGCGCTGCAACTAGGTTCAGGGCTGCCTGTCGCGGGTAGCTACGGTGTTGCTGGTCTCCGGCCACGCTTGTGACGGAGACCGACGTCCATGGTGGATACTATGGTGACGGCTAAGTTGCATTCGATTTGCCGAAATTTGAAGTTTTCTGGGACCAAATTTCAATCTTGGAATTTGGGTCCTCAAAAATTTATTAAGAAATGATTTTAAACCTTGAGAATTATGGAATTAATAATCAAGCCCCTAAAGTTATGTATTATTAATGTTTGCCCCTAAATTTTGAAACATTTCTAAATCAGCCCCTAAAGATTTAAAAGTTTTGAAATTGGCATCTAAAGTTTGAAATTATTCAAAATTGACACCTAAAGTTATGAATTCCTCTAAATTGGCCACTAAAGTTTTGCGAACATGGAATTTAGTCTCCAAAATTGAGGATTTCTTCTAAATTTACCACAAAAGTTTTATAAAATTACAATTTAGTCCTCAAAATTAAGATTCACTTCATAGTCCTCTAAAGTCATGGATTAATTAAATTTAATCCCTAAGTTTTAATTTTTTCGATTTGAAGTCCCTACAGTTTTAAAATGTCAAGTTTTAGGTCCTTCAAAGTTTTTAATCCTATTTCTAAGGTCCGTAAAGATTTGAATTATTAATCTTTAGGCCCTTAAAGTTTCAAGAATTAAAATCAGACTCTTAAAGTTTTTTGAAATTAAATATTAGGCCCTTAACGTTCCAGAAATTATGAATCTGGTCATTATAGTTTAGGATCTCGAATCTCCTACTCTAAAAATCTTTCAAATCCATCAATAGTCTTTTATTTCAAGATAAGTTAATTGAATTGACACGTTACGAAAGTAACCCCCATCGTGTAGATTTATCTATTTTGAAATATAAAGATAAGTGTTTGCAATTTATGCGAACAACGATCGGCCCAAAGGAAGGTTGTTGTTTGGCCATATGGAAGACACACATGCGGTAATGAATATATAATGATCGTTGAGTTAATCATGTGAACAATGTGTTGGTCCAAAAAAAGGCTTATTCATCAGGGCATATTCAAGATTTCTTTATGCGGGACTGAAACTTAACTTGGAGGGGTGGCTCCCCCAGGATTTTTTTTTTTTTGTATACATTATTTTAGTATAAAATTCAAAAAACATGCAAACAAAAAGGAATCAAAATGAGGAACAATTCATCCAATATTACGGAAACTAATTAACTTGGTCATGGTACAAGCCTACATCACATAGCATTTGAACCAGAGATAAATAGAGGCTTGCAAAAACAATCATTTTCTAGTCAATAGGCAACATATCTGGGCTTGGATACAACCCAGTCTTGCTAGGCCATAGATCCGCCCTTGTACATGCGGGAGGAAGAAAAGATTTCGTAATAAGCATAATCTGCAGTACTTTTAAATATCGAATTAATTTATTTAATCATAGTATCATACACAACATAAGTATGAAGAATCTAATAATTAAAAATGATTAGAGGCTCTGATATCACTTGTTAGTACGTAAATCTCTATAGTCCAAGATCAATCATGTTCAATTACCAAAACATAAGGTACTAGAAAATATCTGAATCCATTGAATTTGATTAAACGGGGGTTTGATCTTGCACAACCAAGTTCCTTATTGTTCATCTTGTTTTCCTCTCACGAACACAAGAACGATGCAAATTGTATAATTTGACATGGGGGCTATAACAACAATTGTTATCCTTTTATAATAGCTAATTAGATTTTCATAAACCCTAATTAGACAATTGGGCATCTACACTTTGCAAATCTCATTCCAATAGATGTTTCCAGGGCCCAAATATTTAGATAACTTAATTGGCCATATTAATTTAGATAACTCAATATAATTGTAATTAATTATGTAGCTTACATAAGGGATTAATCCCAACAATATATCTCAATGGAAACTCAAAATTAAATGACTTGCTTTAATTTCATAAATCATTATCACCTGCTACTACTCCAGGCCTATTATGCTGAAAATTTTGATCTGGGTCAAAAGAATATACTAAATATATTAATATTGCTATTAAAATATATAATTTACTTAAAATATAACAAATTCATAGAAAAAAGCATGCCTGCACAGTAGGTTGTGACGTTTTCCTTCTTACACAAGCATAAGAAATTCTGGGATTCTGTGATCCACAAACACCACTTGCTTTACATTATCCGTAACTAGATATCTTCCTGAAAGGGTATTGAGTTCGAGTCGTATTTGAGCATATGAGGATGATTCTGTGATAAAGGCTACCGCAACCATCTTTAACGTCAAAAGGTTAGTTTATAGGTCTATCTACGCAAGATGTTGTTCACGATTTTGCTTAAAATTCAGCTAGTTTCAGACATAGAACTATGAGTACGAGAATTAGTAAGAGAGGTGAATTATAGTTAGAGGATAATTCCAGGGATGTTATCAAGATTGATATTATTCAATATTTGTATTTTTTCACCAGGAAATCAATATAGATTGAAGTGAATCGAGTGTTAATTAAAAATAAAGAGGAGAATTATTTGTTGGGTCTACTAATTAATAGGGCCTTATTTTGTTCCAGCCCATTTTAAATAGGAAATGATACTTGGAGGACCAATGTTGTAATTAATTAAAACTTGTCCACTTGACCTAATTAATTAGAAAAGGTAGAGACTTCACTTTCCTGGGCAAAAAAAATTTGACGCAGAGGCTGGGTCTTCTTTTACGCAGACAGAGGCTATTACGCACAGGCTGAGAGGAACTGAAGCTTTCTGACCGTTTCTTTTACAGACATTAATGCCAAAAATCATGGAGTAATAGGTACCATTTATCTTGTTGTATTTGGAGAAGAAAGTGTTGATTATTGTGTATTCTTTTCTTCAATGTTGGGGTTCTCTAAGTTTTATCTTAGAATGATTTAGGTGCTATTTATTCTCCATTATTGTTGTTGTTGGGGTTCCATCTATTGTATTAGATGATGTATATTTTTGGGTGCCAAGATTGATTCTTGAAGGTGTGTATTGGTTACCTCTAAATTTAGGGCAAAAATTTAGGGAAGAAAATATTGTATTCCTATTATTTGGTAATAGTGGAATTGTCGGTTTGCTCCGTCGATTTTCCCTTCTCATTGGAGGGTTTTACGAAGTTAAATAATTATTGATGTTATCGCATTGGTTTTTATAATTTCGATATTCTATTGTTTGTGATTTTGGCTTGGCTTGGATTGAGTTGTTGATTTCCTATTTTAATCACACGGAGTTTGGGGGATATATTTGGCATTGCTACTTGTGTTGGCAATCCCGTTTGTTGTCCAATTTCCCAACAGCGGTATCAGAGCTTGTGTTGGATTGTGTGGATTAAAATGGAGGATCCGGTTGGTTGTGCTATGATTAGACTCACTAATCATAATTGGGTAACTTGAAAGCCTAGGATGGAGGATATCCTTTATTGCAAGAATTTGCATGATCCCGTTGAGGGTGACACAGCTAAACCGAAGGATATGTTAGACAATGATTGGACCAAACAGAATAGAAAGACTATTGGAATTATAAGACAGTAGGTGGATAATAGTGTGTTTCATCATGTGTCACAGGAGACTAATGCCCATAAATTGTGGTCGAAATTGGAGTCTATGTTTGAGAAGAAGACTGCATCTAGGAAGTCTTTTTTGATTAGAGACTTGGTCAATATGAAATACAAAGATGGCATGGGTGTGACAGAGCACTTGAACAATTTCCAGAATATTGTAAATCAGTTGACTACTATGGGTATGAAACTAGAAGATGAATTGCAGACTTTGTTACTTTTGAGTTCTTTGCCAGATAGTTGGGAGACCTTTGTTGTGACTATCAGTAATTCTGCTCCCAATGGTGTTTTGACTATGGAGTCTGTGAAAGACAGTATGCAGAATGAGGAATCAAGAAGAAAGTCCTCAGGTGTACATGCAGGGTCAAAATCATGCACATGCTCTTATTGTAGAGGACAGGGGGAGAAATAGAAATAGATGGCAGAAAGGTCGCAGCAAGTCAAGAGGTCGGTCGACAAAAAGTCAGCTTGCTATCATTTTGGTAATGTGGGCCACATTAAAAGAAATTGTCGGATTTGGTTGAGAGAGCAAAGGGAAGGTAGCAATATGAAGAAGGAAGATGAAAAGAACACCACAGCTATTGTTTCTACCAGTGATGAAGTACTTTCTTGTGTAGATGGTCATTGTCTACACGTGGGTGATCCAAGTATCGAGTGGATTGTTGATAGTGATGCTTCCTACCATGTTTGTTCGAACATGGACTTGTTTGCAAATTACACAGCTGGTGATTTTGGTATTTCAAAGATGGGAAATACTAGCCAATCTAAAATTGTTGGGATCAGTGATATTTACTTGCAAACTGAATGATGTGCGGCATATTACTGATATGCGCCTCAATCTAATTTCAGTTATGGCTCTCGACATACAGGGTTATTATAGCAAATTCGGTGATTTGAATTGGAAATTTTCAAAGGGCACTTTGATTGTTGCCAAAGGAAAAGCTTGTTGCACTCTCTACAAGACTTATGCAAAAGCTTGTAAAACTGAGGTGACTGTAATTGAAGATACTTCTCCTGATTTATGGTACAAGAGGCTTGGTCACATCAGTGAAAAAGGTTTGCAGGTTCTGGCTAAGAAGACATCTATTCCCTTAGCCAAATGTATGTTGCTAAATCAATGTAGTTTATATGGTAAACAGCACAGAGTTTCTTTTAGTGGTTCATTTAAAAGAAAACATGATATTTTGGAACTTGTGCATTCTAATGTGTGTTCTTCTAGTGATGTAGCTTCTTTGGGTGGAAATAAGTATTTCCTCACATTTGTTGATGATGCTTCTAGGAAGCTTTGAGTTTATATGTTGAAATCTAAAGATCATCTATTTAAGAGTTTTCAACAGTTTCATGCCATGGTAGAACGAGAAACAGGGAAGCCCTTGAAATGTCTCAGAACAGATAATGGTGGGGAATGCACTTCACATGAGTTAAGGGATTATTGCTCAAAAATTGGGATTCGACATGAGTTTACAGAAGCAGGTACTCCTCAACATAATGGTGTGGCAGAAAGAATTAACCATTCTTGACAGAGTTAGATGCATGTTGAAGACAGCCAAGCTACCCAAAATGTTTTGACGTGAAGCAATTCAGACTGCTTGCTATTTGATCAATAGATCTCCATCTATTTCTTTGAACTTTGATATTCCAGAAAGAGTTTGGACAGGTAAAGATGTTTCCTACTCTCATCTGAAGGTGTTTGGATGCAAAGCTTTTGTGCACGTGCCAAGGAGCAGAGATCGAAGCTTGATGACAAAGCTACTCCCTGTATATTTCTCAGTTATGGTGATGAACAATTTGGGTAATTTTGGGATCCAGAGAAAAAGAAGATTTTCAGAAGCAGAGATGTGGTCTTTCATGAAGACCAAACCATTGGAGATTTCGATAAATTGGAACAACCTATAGTGACTGCAGTTGTTCCTGATCTCCCATCTACTAGCACTTCAACATCATAACCTATTGTTGAAGAGAATTTAGCTCCTATTGATGAGAATGTTGATGACATTGCTCATGATGATATACTAGCTGATGAGAATGTTAATGAGGGGGAGCAAATACCTGATACAGAAGAAGATTAAGAAGCACATGTCAGAAGGTCTACCAGAGATCACAGGCCATCTACTAGGTATCCTACTTCTGACTATATTTTGCTTACTACTGATGGGGAGCCAGAAGGTTTTTCTGAGGCACAGGCTAACAGAGATAAAGTTCAGTGGATGAAAGCAATGGCAGAAGAGATGAATTCTTTGAGGAAAAATGATACTTATAAATTGGTGAATCTTCCTAAGGGTAGGAAAGCATTGAGAAATAAATGAGTATATAAAATCAAACGGGAAGGCAATGGTGATTTGATGAAGTACAAAGCTCGTTTGGTTGTTAAAGGCTTTGGGCAGAAATATGGTGTTGATTTTGATGAGATTTTCTCTCCTTTTGTGAAAATGACATCCATCAGAGTTGTTTTGGGGTTAGCAGCCAGTCTAGACCTAGAAATGGAGTAACTTGATGTGAAGACTGCCTTCCTACATGGTGACTTGGAGGAAGAGATTTATATGTTTCAACCAAAGGGTTTTGAACAAAAGGGGAAAGAACACCTTGTATGCAAATTGAAGAAAAATTTGTATGGGCTCAAGCAAGCGCCAAGACAGTGGTATAAAAATTTTGATACTTTTATGGTCAGTCAGGAATACACAAGGACGACTGCAGATTCTTGTGTTTATATCAGATCTTTTCCAGGTGACAAATTTATTATTTTACTGCTTTATGTTGATGATATGCTTATAGTTGGCTAGGATGTGGGGTTGATCAAGAAATTAAAAGAAGTCTTACATAAGTCATTTGATATGAAATATTTGGGGTCAACCAAACAGATATTGGGCATGGAGATAATTCGAGACAAAAAATCTAAGAGGCTGTGATTATCACAAGAAAAATATATTGAACAGGTTCTTGAAAGGTTCAGTATAAAAGGAGCTAAACTAGTTAGCTCACCTCTTGGGGGTTATCTGAAACTTACCAAAATATCTTGTCCTTCAAGAGTGAAGAGAAGAAGAAGATGGAAGCAGTACCCTATTCTTCAGCAGTTGGTAGTTTGATGTATGCCATGGTATGTACTCTTCCAGATATTGCACATGCAATTGGCGTGGTAAGCAGATTTCTGTCTAATCCGAGCAAAGATCATTGGGAAGAAGTAAAATGGATTATGCGGTATCTCAGGGGAATTTCTACTTTGTGTTTGAGCTTTGGGGGAGCTCAGCCAGTTTTAACAGTGTATACAGATGCAGATATGACAGGAGATCTTGACAACAGAAAGTCTACATCTGGGTACTTGTTTACTTTTGCAGGGAGAGCTGTTTCTTGGCAGTCAAGATTGCAAAAATGTGTGGCTTTATCTACAACTGAGTCTGAGTATATTGCAGTTACCGAAGTAGGTAAAGAGATGATATAGATGAGTAAATTTCTTGAGGAGCTCAACGTGAAGCAAGGCGAGTACATCATTTATTGTGATAGTCAGAGTGCTCTTGAGCTAAGTAAGAATTCTACTTTTCATCCTCGTACCAAACACATTGATGTGAGGTATCATTGGATCCGTGGAGCGATTGATGAGAAATTAATGCAGTTGGAAAAGATTCACACTGATAAGAATATTGCTGATATGTTGACCAAGGTTGTTACCAAGTAGAAGCTTGAGTTTTGTTTCGAGTAGGCCGAAATGAATTCCAAGTGATTGGAGTCTTTAGGTGTACCTCCTCATGGGCTGGAGGGGGAGATTGTTGGGTCTACTAATTAATAGGACCTTATTTTGTTCCAGCCCATTTTAAATCGGAAATGATACTTGGAGGAACAATGGTGTAATTAATTAAAACTTGTCCACTTGACCTAATTAATTAGAAAAGGTAGAGACTTCACTTTCCTGGGCAAAAAAAATTTGACGCGGAGGCTGGGTCTTCTTTTACGTAGACAGAGGCTATTACGCACAGGCTCAGAGGAAATGAAGCTTTATGACCATTTCTTTTACAGACATGAATGCCAAAAATCATGGAGTAATAGGTACCATTTATCATGTTGTATTTGAAGAAGAAAGTGTTGATTATTGTGTGTTATTTTCTCCGATGTTGGGGTTCTCTAAGTTTTATCTTAGAATGGTTTAGGTGCTATTTATTCTCCATTATTGTTGTTGTTGGGGTTCCATCTATTGTATTAGATGATGTATATTTTTGGGTGTCAAGATTGATTCTTGAAGGTGTGTATTGGTTACCTCTAAATTTAGGGAAGAAAATATTGTATTCCTATTATTTGGTAATAGTGGAATTTTCGGTTTGCCCTGTCGATTTTTCCTTCTCATTGGAGGGTTTTACGACGTTAAATAATTATTGGTATTATCGCATTGGTTTTTATAATTTCGATATTCTATTGTTTGTGGTTTTGACTTGGCTTGGATTGAGTTGTTGATTTCCTATTTTAATCACACGGAGTTTGAGGGAAATATTTGGCATTGCTACTTGTGTTGACAATCCCGTTTGTTGTCCAATTTCCCAACATTATTGTGGAAAGTTCTTTTATAGCTTTTACATTTTCCCCCACAACACAATTATACACTTTATTCTCATTCCATGCATCATTTGGTGGTTGTGGGTACTTTGATTTTAGTTTGGGTTGGGTTGATTTAGGATGTTTTAGTAACTTGATTAGATCATACTCCAATTAAAAAACTATGTGATCCACAAACACCGCTTGTTTTACATTAGTCGTAACTAGATATCTTCTTGAAAGGGTATTGAGTTCGAGTCGTACAGAGTTTGAGCATACGAGGATGTTTCTGTGATAAGGGCTACCGCAGCCATCATTAACGTCGAAAGGGTAGTTTATAGGTCTTTCTCCGGGGACGGTGTGTGGGACCCTCCCCTTTTGTGAGGGGCAAGTTTTTTAGTTACCCTCCCTACCATGGTTAGGGGAATAAATCTCTTAGTGTGGTTTTTGAAGTTTTCATTTATTCAAGTGTTGCCCTTTAATATTGAATGTTAAATCTTTTAGTTCCATCTACGTCCCTCATTAATATTATTTTTTTATTTTATTGATTATAAGTTATATATATATTTTTTGAATTATTAATTTTACTAACATAATAAATTGTATTTATATAATATAAATATAAATGAATAAATATATTGAAATAAAATTGCTCGTGATTAAAATTAAATGCAATAATTTTGATAATTATTATAAATTTAGTGATTTATAAAATTTAAATAGTAATAGAATATGCAATTAAATAATTTTCAAAATAAAAAAATAATTATTAAGAGTTGAAAATAATAAGGAAATATAGAATTTACTGTTCATTTGGTGTAAGATTTGTAATATGTTGGAGATGACTAAATAAGATAATGCGAAAATTACGCCACTTTGATGCAAAATTTACACCAAAATGAAGTTTTTGGTTGCATATGTCCTTAGAAGTTGATAATTACTATTTGGGTGGTGAGAGGTTGGGTGAAATGGGATGGAATGGAATGGGATAGGGTAGGGTAGGGTAGGGGATTGGGTAAGAACGTGGATGGGTTTGGGTGCAAATCTATATTCTATATCTATATATATTACTAAAGTCAACTGAGATTCTGATCAATAAATTTTGACCAGAATCTCAATTGTCAAAGGATCTGAATTTATAATTTTTTTGATTTTTTTTCTAGTTGTCATAATTTTTGGAAGTTATTTACTTAGTGAGTTTTAAAATAAGTGGGTTATCAGTTAAAGATTTGAATTCACGGTTACTCAGAGCACGATAAAAAAATTAATCTTTCTCCTTCTATCATATACACATCCCAAAACTAGATTACAAGGGAGATCACACAAACGAAGTAGAAGCTGCCATAAAAATGGCAGAACAAGAGGGGGGTAAATCCCTTTTCCCCTTCCCCGTTCCAATTTTCACAAACGAAGAAGTAGAGACAGCCATAAAAATGGCAAAACAAGAGGGGGAGAAATCCCTCTTTCCCTTCTCCGAGTTCCCCTTCCCCATTCCAATTTTTTTTGTTTTCATCTATTGCTCGTCTCTCCAATTCTAAGGAAACAGGGTTTCATTTAGGTACTCATTTTCCTTTCAACTCATAATTAATGTTTTAATTTTTAAATTAAATAATTGGACTTGCTAAATCTCAGTGAATATTTGGTGCCATCCACATAGTTTATATGTGATTTTTTCTAGTACCACTCTTTTTCTATAAATCTTTCCCGCAATTTCTTTCAGATAGTAGATAATGGATGTTAGTATAGGATCATCAAGTTACTAGTATTTATTTGTTTATGGTTTCCTATTTTTTGACTTTTTCCAGTCAGAAAATGTATGGATTCGAAGCGCTGACCTTCAACATTCATGGAGTGTTCCTGGAAGTCATAGTCCACGATCACCTATCCTGGCGTCTAACAGCAGCCTATTATAATGTCATTATTTAAAACAGACATAACTGTATTATAGCTCGAAGCGTTTGTTGCTAAAGACTGGAGATGCCTTGGAGAGGCTCGAACGTACCGAGTACACATCATTTTCCCACCTCTTCATTTTCAATACCCAATGGCGTCGTTTCAGGTTCTTCCGATGATCAATCCATCGCAATTAGATGTTGGAAAAGGTATCTCCTCACTCATATGTGAACCTATAATTTATATGTACTCTGACTGTGAGGATCAATTGGAATTTTTATTGTGTTCATAAGTATTGATTTAAGTCTAACTATGAGGATTGGTTTGAATTCTGTTGTTTCTGTGACTTATTAGTTTTTGTGATCCACATTGTTAATTAATTTGCTTTTAATTCTTGTGTCTTCCTGTAGTATTTTCCATTCTTTTGAAATTCGGCCCGGGCATCGACCCGGTAAAGGGAAAGGATCAGTGGGTCGATCCTGTGCATTAAATAAAATTATCAAAAAAATGAAAAATCAGATAATAAGAATTGAGAGCATTTATATTTTTTTAATTTTAGATTTTTTAATATTATATTATTTATTTTCAAGACATAAAATAATTTTTTTATGTAAAAGTAGATTTTTTACATAAAAATTAAACATACAAGAGATATAAAACATCATAGCAATAATATGTTTTAATTTTAGAATTAATAATTCAAAGAAAATATAGATTGACTGTTGTTAATTATATTTATTACTATTATTTATTTCAAAACTTTAAAATTTAAAAATATTTTAACCCATAAAAAAATTGATTCTAAAATTATTATACTAATAATGAAATACAAATAATTGAAGAACTGAATAAATAAAAAGAGAATGAAAAGAAGAAATAATTTTCAAAATGAAGGGGATTATTTAAAAAAAATTATGATATTGGTGTAGTCAACTTTAATTAAGAAATTGTTCAAGAAAACCTTAATTAAAATTAGAAGATGGGAAGCGACGAAGTGTATTCAAAATTTCAAATGGTTCAACTCAATCTACAATTCAATTAAATAATCAATTAAATCAACAGATTGCTATTCAGAAAAAAAAAAAAAAACGAAGAAAAACGAAAGAAAAGAAAAATCAAAAGGCAAGATGAATCCCACATCGGAACTCAACTAGGGAAGGAGAGTGGAATGTGTCTATATAAAGCGGGTGCATGGTTTAGCTTACAATATACTTTTCAAATGCAGTTTGGTTGGCTGTAGGCATCTCTTCGAACTCCGAGTTAATATTTTGAAGAAAAATTTTAAAAAAAAAAATTTAAAACTTCCCGTGAAACTCGGGCGGTACTGGGTTGGCGGGTCATGGCAAAACCGATCGATTTGACCGGGTTTTAAATGGGTTTTTTAAATTTGGGTTTTCAATGTTTTGCCGGGTTTTAAATGGGTTTTTTAAATTTGGGTTTTCAATGTTTTGCAACACGATTTTTTAATTGGGTCGCGGGTTTTCCGATCGATTCGGTTCGAGTTTAACAACATTGGTATTTTCACAACTGCACGATCAACAAGTTGGCATAACATCAATCATAGTCTTTCATTTTCAGAAGTTGTATAGTAAATTTGATTGCAGCGATTTTCTCTTGCGCTTTTGCTCGTAGGAGAAAATTTTTACGCTTTGCCTTGCAAGCGTATGCACAAGGTAGCCCTTACTTGCGGAAATAGGTTGTCAGCTGCATGAACAACATTTATTTTTTTTAATTTTTTTTTCTTGTGTTTTTGTTATATTTATTGCCTATATATTGGGTGTTCAAATTTAGTAGTCCTATTCAAAATAACAACGAGAAAGAAATTGAGGCAGCTTGTTTATCTTTTTGTTAATTTCTTGGTAAGTCTTTCTGCTTAATTTTTTTTTTTCTTTATTTGCAAAGCGAAGTATATATAAAATTCTTAATTGTATTGTGTTATAGATGAGTTTACGTATTTAATTTGTTTAATTTTGTAACATCGTTTTATTATTATTATTATTTTTATTACAGCAAGTTTTGCATGTACCAATATTTAAATTAATATCGTTTTTTTTACAATAGGTTTTGCATGTGACAATATTTAAATTAACATTGTTTTTTTTTTTTTTTTTTTTAGGTTTCGCATGTGCCAATATTTAAATTAAAATCATTTTATTTTATTTTTTATAGTAGGTTTTGCATGTGCCAATATTTAAATTATTTCACAAATTAAATCATCTTTCATACTAGTTTTTAGCAATGGAAGGGGATAACAATGTATTTATTCCACAAGTGAATGTTGGTACGATTTCGCAATTCGGGCAAGAGTTTCAAAAGCTCGATGATGTGTATAATTTTTACAATGAGTATGCAAAATTAGCTGGGTTCAACATACGTATTTGTAGTAGTAGAAAGAATCCACATACAAATGAGCTTGTCTGGAAGTCGTATGCTTGCTTCAAAGAGGGTCAAAAAGATGAAACCTATCAGATGAAACTAAAAAATTTGGCAGCCCGTTTCGGTGAACGGAAGCGTGGGAACTCACATTATGGATTTGGAGCAAAGTTAACAGTTGTAAAGCATCAGACAAATTCTATGTGGGTTGTAAGTCATTTTATCGAGGGTCACAACCACGCACTATCTACACCAAGCAAAATACACCTACTACGCTCACACTGACATGTTTCTGCAACCAAAAAAGCGCTTGCTAAGCAATTTTCACAGGCCAATATTCCTAGATGTCAACAGATCAGACTTATGAAAATAGATGCTGGTGGACCTTCTTCATTAGGCTATGCTGGGCAGGACATCAGGAACCGTAGATGAGATCGGCTACGGGAATATATTGGACGTGATGCAGAAACATTAATTACACATTTCGAGTTAGAAAAAAGGAGTCCTAGCTTCTACTACGTCTATGAGACTGACGAGGATGGTGTGTTTGCTCGTTGTTTCTAGGCAGTTTCAGAGTCCACGAGTTGTTATGTTTACTTCGGAGATGCTGTCGTTTTCGATACAACATATAATACCAACAAGTACTCTATGGTGTTCGCACCATTCGTTGGAGTTAACAACCATTGGCAAACTACTATTTTCGGATGTGGATTATTGAGTGATGAAAAGATTGATTCATTTATTTGGTTGTTTTCGAAGTTCATCGAAGCAATGCCCACCCAACGAGCCCCTGGGGTGATTATTACTGATCAAGAGGCCGCTATTGCTAGAGTGGTTGGCAAGGTATTTCCTAACACAATACATAGGTTTTGTCTGTGGCATATCCTAAACAAATTTCCAGAGAAGATGAGTCCCGTACTATACAAGGAACAATACCGCGGCTTGGTTAATATCATTAAGTAGTCGGAGTCCCCAGAGGAGTTTGAATCTCGTTGGGCTGATGTATTGGAAACTACTGATCTTGGTCAGAACGAGTGGCTCGCCAACATGTATGAAATACGAAGTCGTTGGATACCTGTATACGTGAAGCACATATTCTCTGCCGGGATGTCAAGCAGTCAACGGTCAAAAAGCAACCACACGTTCTTCAAAAGATATGTCAATAAGACAGATAAATTGATGAATTTTATCACACAGTTTGGCACTGCTCTGGCTCACCAATGCCACAATGAATTGGTTGCATGTCACACTGATTTGAACAAGGAGCCACGTAGAACAACAACGTTTTCCATGGAAACTCGAATGACAGGTATTTATACAAAGACAATCTTCCTATTGTTCCAAGAGGAATTAGCTCAAAGTAGCTACTACATTTTCTCAAAGAAATCAGCATACAAAGGTGTTAAAATATATGCTGTAATGCGTTTTGACAATGAAAAAACATATCATCGCCAACGTGAGTTGACCTACTTAGGTGCCATTGACTTCATAGCATGCAGCTGCAGAACATTTGAGTTTGACGGATATCCATGTCGTCACATGTTCGCATTTATGCTCAAGAAAGAAGTGATGTTGTTACCGGATCAATACATTGTAGGTCGATGGACGCAAAATGCAAAAGCAATTCCCGTCTTTGAACCAACGATGGCCTCAACATGTGGTCAATCCTTGATTTCTCAGCATGGGATGCTGGCACATACTACAGCAGAGTTGGTGGAAGAAGGTGCTTTGACTAATGCTCATATGGCGTTATTAATGGATGGATCTCTAAATATGAAAATACAGGTAAAAGCTGTGGATGATAGAGGAGATGTGGGAATGAGTAGGGTTATTAGCAAGAGCAGCGAAGGCACCCAAATCATAGTTGATCCTACTATGATTAGGACAAAAGGGTGCGGGAAGAGATTGAAGTCTTCCAAGGAGATAGCCATGTCCCAGTCGAAAAGAAGTTGTCGTGTATGTGGTCGAAGTGGACATGACAAAAGAACTTGTCCGACATTACAGTCGAAGTTAGTTGACCGATAACTATTATTTTGTATTATTTTCTACTATTCTTGCACTTAAATTGATTTTTTTGTTACCCATGTAGGAGTCAGCTGGTAGATCGACCGTATCATCTACAATATTCTTGGGACGAAACTCAAGAAAATAGGTACACTGGTATTGCTAGCAGTGATTATGGTACATTACATGGGTTTGACGATGATGACGACAATTAAACCACTTATTGTTGTACTTCGACATAGTTTGAATTGTATGTTAAGAAAATTTATCTAATTTACGCAATGTTTATTTCTTTTGTCTTAATGTGTTGTAATGTTATTATAAATATTATTTGAAATTTATGGTGTTATTATTAATATCAAACAAAATTTAATATATGTAAGTATATTAAAAACTGTTAAGGTAAAATAAAAGACAAGAATAACATATTGAAATGCAAAATAAAAAAAAAATACAATACAATACAAAACAAAAATAAAAGAATTTAGAAAAATACAAAAGATAAAAAAAAAAATTTAAATTTTTTTTTTATTAATAATGATATGTTATTAGCCACTGAAAAGTGGTTGACAACATATCCAATTCACAAAAACTTTGCCTTGCATGAATTCACATGCAAGGCAAAGCTAATAAATCTTCTCCTGCGCGTAAGGCACAGGAGAATAACATTGAATTTGATTGGCTCCTTCACATTTACCATCTCCATATGATTTCTGAATATATATCTTTGTTTTTTATACTTTCAACAAGCAATTTAAATTAAGCCAAAATTCCATTGCCCATGATCCGTGTGGATTTGCCGATTTTGTAACCTTAAGTGTAATGAGCTAAAATAGGATACACTCTTTATTTTTTATATATGTAAAACTGGGATTGATTGTCAAGCTAAATGTAGAGTGACATTTTGGGATTGGTTTCAACTCAGCTTGAAGGAAGGTCTCACTTTTTACTTGATCAGGTAGAAAAATAGTTCCTAATTCGTAGACACTTATGCATTCTTAAAGATTTTGATGCTATTATTACGACGAGCTTTCCATCTCAAAAAAATATTAATGTTAATGCTTACGATTTTTAGTTATAAACCTCCATCTTTTTATTTTCTTAGCCAAAAGAAGGGACTGAAATCAATGACATTTTGAATGCTAATTTGGATATCCTACTTTGAACTACAATATGTAACATAGGTTATTCTAGGTGCACTAGGAGTACACAAATCTTTTTCCTATTCCTATAATATTTGTCTCATTAATTTATTGATTCCTTTTGTTCATGAATCTCTTACCTTCTTTTGATTATTGATACTAATTTGTCTTTTAAGGGAATGTGCACATTGACTCTATCTGTATTTGTTCATGCTTTTAAGCTAGCTGAATGTCTAGATTCAGCTTTCCCTAGGGATGTTAAATGGGTCGGTCGGTGTGGTGTGTGATTGGTTCGGCTCATAAGCCGGACCGATGAGCGTTCATGTGGGAAACGAGTCGATCCGGGGCGATTCGTTTCCCACACAGCCGACTCGTGTTCGGATCGTGAGCTCATGAGCCAAACGGGCCAGCTATCCAGCCTTTTTTTATACTTTCTAATACTCAAATAACTTACAATTTTAAAACTTAAATTCTTAAATCCTCCTTTAATTCGGGCTTGGGACCGACTACATTTAATTTCTTGTAGGCGGAGTTAAAATTGTACAAGAGCAAAATGTCACGTGTACATTTTTTTTTATATGAAAGAAAGAATTGAAAATGAAGAAAAAAAAAATGCATATATTACAGAGTAACTATAAGGATAATATTAAATAATTACTTACCAATATGACTGTTCTTTGAATTCCTCAGCCATAATTTCACTTATTCTATCTTGTAATCGTTTCTCCACAAACTACCAATCCTTTAAACACATTAAGATCTCTGGTATGTCTTCTTTAAGCCTTAACCTATATTAAGATAGAACTCTACCACCTGCACTAAAAGCAACATCCGATGCTACAGTTGATACCAGAGGTGCTAGTAGATATCATGTTATCATAGAAACAACTGGGTATTGACGTTCGTTTAGTCTCCACCACTTAAGAATGTCAAGATTATTTCTCTCGTCATCGTCTAATAGGCTAAGAAAATCGTGTGATAAATACCTAATTAACTAGCTTGATATTTCATCTGAACTATTATATGCACTAGAAGAACTAGAACCACTAGGAAATGTACTAGAAGTTCCTTTCATAGTCATAAGGTAGGAAATTAAATCATTGTCTTCATTTTGTATCGCATTAGGAGTGGTAGCTATTCTTCTAACATTTTTACCTAACCTTTTGGCATTGATCTCATACATTTGACGTAAACACTTTTCTAAATCTGAACATGTTATCGGGGGTCCCATAATTAATTCATTTGATATTTCATTTATGGTGTGTTTAGTTCCCTCTAAACTTATTCTAGGGTACATTACCGTTGCTAATGGAAACGAAGTGTGTAAATTTTTCCAATATTTTCTAAACTTTGTCTCCATTGTTACAATGATTTAAGAAAAAATAGGAAATGATTTGTACTTATTAAAATTATTAGGAATGCAATAAAAATGCTTCAACACTAAAGGACTAGTGGGATAATAAACACTGGATAATTCGTTTGCAGCATCGTAAAATGGTTTCAAGAATGTTTTAACTTGAAATACAAGTTCCCAATTGGTAGGTAGCCG
The DNA here is from genome assembly GCA_963555705.1 of Ligustrum vulgare. Lineage (NCBI taxonomy): Eukaryota > Viridiplantae > Streptophyta > Magnoliopsida > Lamiales > Oleaceae > Ligustrum > Ligustrum vulgare. The sequence goes on along the minus strand of OY743169.1, from coordinate 55,232,704 downwards.
ATCAAAATTTGGGCCGTGGAGTGCCAATTGTTGTAATATTCATATATTAAATTCTCATAACCTTGACAATGTGCAATCACTAAATTAGTTGAGTTCCATCTATGATTTGTAGCAAATGACCGTGCATGCTTATCATGTTCTGCATAATCTACATCAAAAGCTTGTTTTCTAGAATGGGCTATCATAATGAAATTGCAAGCATACCTAATTTTTTTTTTCAATTCATCTTCTATAAGCTTAAGGTCATCATGAACTATCAAATTAAAAATATGCACACACAACGAACAGGAAACAAGACTCCATCAAATTCAGGATTCATGTGGTTTGCTAATCTATCTATCACTGTTTTATTCACAGAAGTATTATCCAGTGTCAAACTATGAACTTTACTATCACAATTTAATTCTATAAGAATTGTAAGTAGTACATTGAAATATTTGTTTCATTATGTGGATAATCAATTACTTTAAATGCCATAATTTTTTTGTGCATTATTCAAGTATCATCTATGTAATGACAAGTAACAACTATGTAACCTCTATGATTATTGTAAGTCCATAAGTCCGACGTAAATGATAAGTTACCGTTATATTTATTTAAAGCATTTATAAATTTTTTTCTCTCAAAATATTCAGTAATGCAATCAGCTCGTAAAGTATTTCTATAAACGGGTTTGTACCTGGGTTGGAGATATTTCTGAATGAAAGTCGTGAAATGTGGACTTTCTACAATTGAGAGCAAGAACTTACCACTCAATACAAACACGACCATCATTTCCCAACGCTCTATATTTTGTGAGAAGACCCAATTAGTTAGACTCGATTGACAAAAATGTAGTTGTGATTGGTTTGGTTCAACCGAGCCAGGTTTACGACATTGTTTTAGTGTCTGTTGAGGAGTGTTATGCCACCACCTTTCTTCCAAGAGAACGTCCGCCACAAGTTTTACATTGTGCTTTCTTTACCATTTTTTCATCAACGTCTTTAGCCATTGTTTCGATCAAATCGAAATAATTTCAGCAATCCTCATTTAGCTTCCTTTTCTGATTTCTGTTCTAGTATGCGTCATGCTAGTGGAGCTGGATCCATATGCAACAGCAACATCTTCTTCAACGTCATCCAAATTAATATGAGTAGTAGTATTTTCGACCTCATTTTCCAGATCGACCAAATTATCAGGAATTGGAATATCATAAAGACCATAAAATTTATCAACAAATTGGCTAGAAGCGTGGCCATGAGGTTGTGAGTGTGCCATTAGAAATAATAGAATTGGAAATTTGGAGATGAAAGTGAAATATGAAATTTGAGACAATATTGAATATTATATGAAATATTATAGCACTTGAAGACTGAAGTTGAAGATTGCAATTGAGACTTTAGAGATGAGAGATGAGAATCAAGAGTGTTATAATTTCTTGTAAATAGAATGATACAATTGAGAGAGTAAGTAATTGTTTAAAAATTTGTGTGAAAAATGTAGTATTTATAGAGTAAAATAAATAAATGAAAAAATAATATTAAAACCTCAAACAGTCAGATTAATGATCGTTTAAGGCATATGGCCATTTAACAACGGTTTTATGTCCGTTGTCAAATAGTCCATCACCATAAACTCGGATGGGCCAGCTCGCGAGCCGACCCATCCCGGGTCATGGTAATAGGCTCGTGAGCCTAAAATGGGTCTACTCGCGAGCTACCTCATTTCACGATTTGTTAGACCTGTCCAGAGTCGGTCCACGAACTTTACGAGTCGAACCTGAACTGTCCAACAACCAGATTTTCTATTCGGTCCAAGCCCAAGTCTATTTTTTCATGAGCTGGGCCAATCTTTTAACGAGCTGAATTCACGAACTATTCTGCCTATTTGCCACCCCTAGCTTGCCCTTCAACCACTCCAGCTCAGTGTGCAGCATTTTTCTTTGGGCTATATCTGATAACACTTGGAATAGGAGGGATCAAGCCATGTGTTTAATCTTTTGGGGTTGATTAGTCTGACAACACTGATCCTAAAAAGCGGGTTAAGAAGGGTTCCTTTTTAATTGGTTTTATTTTTCCATAAACATTGGTACTTTGATATCAAGTAATTTAATCGTTTGGATTCAAAATAATGCAGGATGACTATGATCGACCTTTGCAACCGATTTTAATGTTGCTTGAGATGTTATGATGAGAAAAGATGTCATGTGAGAAAAGGGTTTCACTGTGTGAAGGAAGCCTCTACTTGAAGATTATTTAGTTGAAATGACATTTTATTTGATTTGTATTATGTCCTTTAGATGAAATGACACATTGAGTGCTAGAAAGATAAAGGAAATGTAGAACGTGGTGACTAAGAGTTTTGTTTAAGATTGTTGATAATATATTATAGTATATTTAGAACCTAAAAGTAGTTCTACATGCATTAGTAGGTATTTGATCATGTGTAATGTATTTTTATATATAAGATGAGTGCAAAACAGATAAAGTTTGAAGGGAATTACATAAAATAGATTGTGAGCATTTGAGAGACTCACTCTCTTCACATTAGTACCCAATTTTTTTGCCTAAAGTGAAACAAAAGTACCCTTCCCTATCTATAGAGAAACCTAGTAGTCAACACGGCTTGATTTGGAAGGTTTATAACAAGATTTCAAACCAAACCAAACCATTTCATTTTCTAAACCAAACCATTTTTTGCGGTTTGGTGCGGTTTGAAACCACGATTTCCCAATAAATGAATTAGTAGATTCCAAATGAGTTCAAAGAATTATATTCGTCTAAAATTTCGAGTTGAAATTTCATGTTAAAACTAGCTCAATAATGGTCTCCGTGGAAACTGATGTAGCAGACATCCTTTGTAATGCCCCAAATTTCAAGTCTTTTTTTTTCTTTCGAAATTACAGCTCTGATATCACTTATAACGCACTGAATTTTTTAAGATTTTTTCAAAATCACTTCATTTAAAATAAAATTCATTTATCAAAAAGTAACGATATTAATTCTACAACTGAGTTTCAAAATAAATTTTACTTGAACAAATTCCTTTAAAACTAAACGATATGAATTTCTGAAGCAACGGATCTCGACTTTAAAATAATGAGTTCAATAACAGTGTGGTAGTTCAAATACAAAAGTACTTATTGGGTGGTGTGTCCACAACGCACAGGTCGTAACCTAGTGCAGCACTCTTTGTCAAGTCATCTGAAGATCCACGTTAATCCTTTTTACATCAATAACTACCTGAAAAGTCAATATTCGTGGGGTGAGCACACGCGTGCTCAGATGAACATAGTGTAGACACCAAACCAGTAGGTGTCGACACCAAGCTTATTTCCAGAGTTTGAAATCCATTTTTATTGATTTCTTTGATCCAAAATAATTTATTTTCATATAGGACTTTAAGAAAACATGTTTTCCAATGAAAATAATGAATTATAACGAATTGAAACATGATTTTGGCATGAAATCATTACTGAGGATTTTGAAGTTGAAGAACCATTTTGAAAGTGCTTCTTCTCTAGTTTTTCAGTTGTGAGACTCTAATTCAAAAGCTTCTCTATTTATAGGAGTAACTGGTTGCATGGAATTAGAGGAAGATCTTGGCAATAGGAAATTACCACCTTTCTTCACGACTAGGGTTTGGACGACTCTTATCTTCATCAAGCAGGAGGTAGAAGATAATTCTCAAGAAAGTAGGTGCTGTACAATATAGATAGGGTGACTAATGAAGTAAAGGATTCAGCCGTGGTAATTCCTAAGTTGACACCTCATGCTTGGAACTTTAGAAATCCCAGTTTGGAGAGCCATGTTTGACTTAAGATCTGAGGTATCAAACGAAGTCAATTTCCTGGTTTCTTGGACCAATTTCAAAGTTCTCACGGAGTGCTTTCTCGCATATTTTTCGGCATAAGAAATGGATAACCGAGAAGGAATTTAAGACTTGTCGAAGTAGACTACTTAAAACAGTTTTTATTTACAGTTCGATAAAGTACTAACTTTAAAAATTCACCGGGGGCTATCCGTTGTTCGGAATGACAAACCATTTTTATATTTTTGAAGTTCACTCTAAGAACTTGCTCGTACATATATGACATGAAATTAAATAAGGTCAGAAATGCTAGAAAAAGTATCGAGAAAAGTGACACTTAAATACATTTTTAACGTAACTTTTCTTTTTATAAAAAGTCCGCTTTTCTTTCCCTTTTTTTTTTCCATTAAATAAACTCTACAAATACTTTTATTATGTCATAATGGATAATTAAATACGTCAAAATTTTCGGTTCGTTACATCCTTGTTACTCAATTAGTAAATTGTATTGCTTGGTTCATTAGGCTTATTCACAAGTTCAGGATTCACGTCTGATGCCTAATGATTAAACAACCAATTCCACTGGAGCTCCTATACTTGGAATTTTTTTTTAAACTCTGGGAAGGAAACAATGAGGATAAGGACCACATGAAGTAATTGTGTAGTAATGTTTATGGATCTTCAGGGTCTTATAAAGTAGTAACCCAGGTTCCAATAGATTTTTTTTTGTAATAGGTTGAACCATTCACAGTTTATCCTCGTGCGGGCCAGGAGCTAACATTAAAATGAATAATACATGTAAGAAGGGGGCATAGACCCGACGTCCAAGAAAGAGATAGCATAGCACAAGAAAATAACGAATGAAAAGAAATAAATGAGGGAAAACATACCCCGTACATCAAAAGAAAAACAAATAAATTCTAGACTATAATCCTCTAAAGCTGGGAAGTCTATGTCTATCAATCTGCACAAGTGCCTTGATGCCGCATGGTAGATCATGTGGTCCATACTCTTAGTACACTCTATGATCCCATCTCTCAGAAACAAATGAGTCAGCAACCCGATTACCCTTGCGATATATGTGAGAGATAGTGTTCCTGCCCAAATGAAGAATATTTCTAATATGTCTAAGAATCCCTTGAATCAACCCAAGTTCCAATAGATTTAAGGAACTGCATTTTAATTATTACTTGTGCTAGGATTACCAAAGAAATAAGGAGAGATTCATTGGAGAAATAAATCCCACGTTTGCTTTAGAAACTGATTAAGAAACTTCCAATTTCTACCACATTATATATTAATAATAAAAAGGAATTGCATTCAAATGATGTTTGTACAAGGTGCTTAATGTAATCAGATAAAGATAATACAGGGAGAAGAGTCCCTTGAACAATTCATGATGTTGATAAACAAAAAAAAAAAAAAAAAAAGTGTGCTTTTTTTTTTTAGTTGAACGTTTGCCTTTATTTTTTATGTTTAAATTTTTTTAAAAGTTTGGCGGGTTGGCTGTTTGAAACCGCAATTTTAACAATTGAAACCTAAACCAAATCGTTTACAGCGGTTTGGAGTTTTTCCAAACCATATCACATTTAAAATCGAACCAAACTAACCATTTGATGTGGTTTCGTTTGGTTTGGAGGATTGACGGTTTATTTGTTCACCCATAAAGAAACCTATACAACTTAGTGTATTAATTTCTCATATTACCCTCCAATACTTTGCCCAACCAACTATTAACCTAACGACATCTTCACTTGGAATTTTTTGGAATCATAAACATCATTATGTCGGAGGCAAATTGTTAAATGTGATGAAAATTTATGTCCAAAAATCCATGTATCTTTTCATAATATCTTTGATCACTATTTTTATTTTTTCATTTCCGTCATTACTCAGTTGAAGTGTTGAACTATTATGATTTAGATCAAGTATGAAGCTCCATCTTGTGCTGTTGATATGGGTAATGATTATAGTACTCATACCGAAAGTTTAAATGTAAGTTTGCCAATTGATGGTGATGTCATCTATGGTGCTGCACTTGCACACCAGCATTCTGGCAAGATTGGTGCAGCCCTTTGAGGAGAGGTAATTATTTGTGTTTCTTTTTTTTCAATTTTTTTTGAGGTCACACAGTCATTAATCTTCTTTAATCATATGTTAGATTATTTGCTAGGTTTCAAGTCTGACTAATTTAGTGTGTATTTGGTAATGTTTAAAAAGAGTTTTTTTTTTTTTTTTAAAATGAATAGTGATTTTTAGGAGATTAGATGGTTGAGATTTTGTTGATAAAGTCAAATATTGTAAGCTTAATTTTTAATGAATGATTGAAATTGAATACTGTATAAAAAAAATAAAAAATTAAAGTGTTTCAAACAAATGCTTAACTTTATTCAATGGCAATCCTCATAGATTACCCACATAATTGTATGCTTAAAACTTTTGGAATCATTTTGTTGAACACATATGTCAAATGATCGGGTGACCACAAATTTTTACCAAAGCGCTGCTAATGATGAAAGTAAACATACAGTCGATGAAAATGAGAAACACAACAAATGTGACTATTAGTGTTCCATATATAAGGAGGTTTTTCAAAATCACGCTTACTTTTGATAACAAATTATTATTGTTATTATTATTATTATTATTATTATTACTACTCTCTGTTGTTAATTTTTATTTATTTTTTCCTATTGTTCCATGTCAGTATATTATAATTTGTCAATTTAATATATTTGTACATCGCACATGTGTTTGTATAATTATTTTCTTTGAAAAAGTATTAATTTATTAGTTTACCCTTTTCAGTTTTCAAATTGGTCCTTAAACTACCATATCTATATAATCTATTAAAGTAACTGAGTCAACTGAGGTCAACTTAGTAAGTTTCCTGCCAAAACTCGCCTTCTATAAATGTGACGTGTTTTTTATATATATTTTTTTTACCCGAATTTTCAGAATATGTATTAATGTGGTCTTTTTATTGTGTTCACACTATTTCTGTTTCCCGCCCACGATTCACACTGAAAAACATATTATTTTCATTTTTTTCCTGTTTTTCAAAATTTGTTTCATTTTTTTCTTTAATCTCTACACTGTCTTTTTCCAGAAATTACATATCAAAGCTACATTATTAGTACAGATCAAATAAAAATGAGAAACCCTAAATTTTTTTTTCTATGAAATAAGAAAGGGCTACTCTGTTCTTCAATATCTATAGAGTTTTTAGTTGAATGATATAGATTTGGGTATCTGAAAAAAAAAACTATTAGAACAATAATATATTGTAGAAAAAGCTTCAAAAAATGATATTGAAAGCAGTTGTGTTTGGACATCGAAAGTCAGAAATCTGAATCTTTTTTTTTTTATGGATGCGATGCACGGGAACCATGAAGATTTGGAAACGGTTCTGGGACGATTTTTTGATTTCCCGTAATAAGGTTTCCGGATTGAAGACTTTACTCATGGAGGATTTTGTGGAGAGAAATCAAAAGTGTGGGAGGTGGATAATGGAAGTTCAATGGCCAGATTGCTATTCATTTGGAAGCCAGAAAGTTCTAGGATTTTGAAGAGTGTGGGCCGAGTATTGTTGATGGGTTGGGTCACAATAATTTAAAAGGGACGTTTGCAAAAATACCCATATTTTTGTATCATTATTGAAATTTACTTCATTTTTAAAAAAACTGCAAAATACTTCTTTTTTTCTTTTTGGAAAAATACTGTTTTCACAAGTTTCACAGCATGATACTTTACAAGTTTCACAACAGTATACTTAAAGTATCACAATATGACTTCAAATTTTTAGTACCAAAATATGAAACTTTATTAATTTTTTATGATACTTTGAGCGAAATTATAGTATCATAGCTTGAAACTTTACACTTTTAATTATGAAACTTTGTCTCAAACTAGAATCAAACGATTTTCACGCAATATTTTCTTATTTTCAGCCAAGCAGAATCGGAGTAGAAGAGGTGCTACAGCAGTACAACTGCATCTTTCAACATTATTCCCAACAACTGCAAGCAAAAAGAAATCCGTCTGCAACTCCATCTTTATCACCACAATCGGCACGCCTCACTGTGCACCACCACCGACCACTGCCAATAGCTCCAATTGGGGACCCCACATAGCCGAACACTAACACAACCACGCAACAGAAAAAACATCACACTCAACCGTCGCGGTGCTGCAGCGGTGGTGGCTTGGTGGTTGTGCGGTTGTAGGCAATCAGGCGGAATGTAGAGATGTGATATAGTACGCAGCAACGATGGTTGGGTGTAGAAGTAGCAGCAGCAGCAGGCCAGCAGCGATGGTGGCGAGAGAAGGTCAGAAGGAAGAAGATGATCACCGTAGTTTTCAGAAATTTTCTTCGGGGCAGTAAAATTCAGTTTGGTGATATAAAAACGGTACTGTGCGCAATTATCCCAATGTAAAATATGTAAACGGGCCTCTCTATTGCAGTCTACACTGTAGCTTTTTTTGGTTCTTTGATAAAAGTTAGAAACAAAAATTGAATTTTATTTATTTATTTCGTTTGTCATTCTATTTTTCGTTATATTTTATTGTTTTGGGCATAAATGTGGGTAAATTCATAGGGTTATTAGTTGTGTTTATATGACATTATGTCAATTAAATTATCAAATTTTTAATATAGCTTTTTTTTCCGATAATAACAATAAAATATTTTAGTTTTATCGTCTTTTTTTCTTATATTATTTTTTACTAATAAGAACGTGTTTTATGATCTCATATATTTTGTGATGTTTTATGTAATATTTAATCATAGTTTTTTTGTTCATTTGTCAATTAAATTATCAATTTTTTAATATAGCTTCTATTTCAATACTAACAATACAATATATTAGTTTAATAATCTTTTTCTCTTACTATTTCTTTTTACTAATAAGAATGTGTTTTATGATTTAATATATTTTTTTGATATTTTATGTCATTTTTAATCTTTTTTTCCATACCCATTGATAATTGAAGTGGTTCAAAAAATGAATATTTTAAAGTTGTTTTGAGATTACATATTAAACTTATTAAAAATAATGTTTTTTATATAGATGTGTGGATATCCATATTGTTATTTGTTGTGTTCCTTTGATGTTATTCGTGATCTTAATCATTGTTAATAATTGTTAACCACCTCTCAATCTTCTTTATTATCAGTAGTGTTACTATTTTCATAATTTTATTTTGTTGATTAAAAACATGTGCACTGAATTTATCGTATTTTGAATTGTCCATATTTAGAATGCCTTTTTGTGGAGCATATTGTAACTTGGTTGAAATCTTCATTATTTTTATGAATTTTAAACGTATTTTGTGTGTGTGATATTTTTCACGATCAATAAATGATTACGTCATTGGTTTATTTTTAACTTTTATTTTTATTTTTATTTTTATTTTTATTTTTATTTCTATTGTTCTAATGTCCAGAATACGTGGATCTAAATTTATTGGATGATGACAAAGAGTACATTGATGGTATTATTGAGGCAAGTAATTGGGGTCCAGTGCAATCTTTGAGAAATCTCGATGCAACCATATTGATTTCAGATTCCCTGTTTCATCCAAAGTGTGTTTGGATGAAATGTTGGGAGTATACATCAGATGATATATTGTATCAATGCAGATCATCAATAGGAAATCAAGGTAATTTTATGTTTTATAGTTTTTCTGATATATAATGATTTATCTTATATTTTTTACTTCGTCGGCTTTTATTAATTGATTATTTTTTAATAATCATGTATATATTATGATACATTTAAACTAGGTTTGGAGTTGTCTGTTAAACAAACTCAAAATTAATCTTTGTTAGAGATTGAGAATATTTTGCGCAGCAAAGATAAAAGTCTTCGGGATTACCCGTCGATGACATTTTCATCTGTTGTTGATGATTCTTTTTCATGCAAAAGACTTATATGCGATGAAATGGCGTATGATAGAGCGTCTTTGTCAAATGAGCTTAGGAGGTGTGTCGGTCTCTTGACAGATAAACAGAGGAAAATTCTGGCAAGGGTGGTGTATTCTTCCTTTATTGATATAGTGGTACGGGTAAGACTTACGTTCGGAAGACTCTCTCTGCAGCTTTACGGTCGAGAGGAGATATAGTTCGTAATAATGCCTCTAGTGGTATAGCTTCCTTTTTTTACCTTTTGGTTGGACCGCTCATTCAAGATTTGCTATCTCTCTGAGCCCTAATGAAAATTTGACATGCAATATTAAACAAGGAAGCCCACTTGCACAATTGATATTTAGGATGAAGCCTAGCATATGAGATGAAGCACCCACGATGAAAAAATATTGCTTTGAAGCACTTGAAAAGAGTATGAGACATATTAAGTTTCAACAATCCCAATAGCTTAGAAGAACCATTCAGAGGAAAGACTTTTGTTTTTTGTGGAGATTTTCGACAAATTCTTCCGGTTTGTGATGCATCTTACATGCATGGGAGGGCAATATTGGCACCAAGAAATGATGATGATGTTGATGTTGTTAATGAGTACATGGTCTTAATGCTGTTGAGAAATATTGATTATACCCATGGACTGTGCAATGGAACAAGGTTAATAATTTCTAGGCTTGGAAATCATGTTATCGAAGGTCAAATTTTATCCGACTGCAATGCAGGTCATAAGTTCTTCATTCCAAGGATGTTGTTGAGCCCCTCTGATTCTAGGATATGTGTTAGATTTCAAAGGAGACAATTTCCATTGATAGTGTCTTATGCAATGACCATAAATTAAAGTCAGGGACAATCACTTTCCCATGTTGGACTTCTTCTAAAGAGACCGATTTTCACTCATGGACAGTTTTATGTTGCGATTTCTAGGATTACCAGTCATTAGGGATTGAAGATGTTGATTTATGATAAGGAAGCAAAAATAGATTACTAAAGGAATTAAAGTTGCAACTTGATTGTCTGTGAGCACTCCTCAAAAGAAGGTAGAGAAGATGAAAGACCCGATAATACTTTGAACTATAGGCAGGAAGATTAGTATGGTAAAATGTTTACGTATAATCGTATTATTGAAGGTTTGGTCTCTATAGAGGAGATAAAAGACATGTAATATATCTATAAATATATGTATATTTTTTTAGTTAATGTGTGAGTATACACACACACACACACACATATTTATTTATTTTAGTTGTTAAAAGTTAACTATTTGGAAAATATTATATATATAGATATGTGTTTATATAAATTTGAAAAAATTAAGAATTTAGGTTTGCATATATGGTTAGTTTCAATTTTTTAGATTTGTAAATTTGAGGTATGTTATTGTGGTCTTTGGTGCTATTGATGGACTTTGATTATGAATTTTTGTTGTTGAGGAGTTGAGAATAGATTTTGGACTAATTCTGGAGTAGTTGACGATATAGAACTTTGAATTGTGTTGTGTTTGAGTATTGAATATGTCGAGTTTGAATATTTTTGGTTTTATTGTGGCATTTTCATTCCCCCTACTGGTTGGCTATGTCCAATTTATAGGGGGATTCTGTCAAAATATTTTTAGAAATTTTATAAATTAAAAAATAATGTTTAAAGTGATTTCATTTGTTGAATATGTATTTTCATATAGGTCTTTAGAAATGGATCGTAGTTGGATTTATGGAAAATATAATACTCTTGAATATGTGAAGGGGGTTGAAGAGTTTATGAAAAGTGCTGATGAAGAAAAACTAAAGAAATGTGAAGAAATGATTTTGTGCCCTTATTGTGATTGTAAGAATCTGAAAAAGTTTCGTAGGCTTGAGCAAGTGAAGAGCCATTTGATTCGTCGTGGGTTTAAGGAAAGTTATACACGGTGGATATGGTATGGTGAGAGTATGCTTCCTAGGATCGGTGACGGTAAGGGAGATATAGGGGAAAATAATTTGAGCAATAATGATGAGATTAGTGATGAGAATGATGTGGATAATGATCGGATAGACGCAATGATGCGTGATATTCAAGATGATTTCATTGAAAACCCTCATATATTCGATAGCTTGTTCAATAATTCTGAGAAGCCTTTGTTTTTTGGTTGTAAGAAGTTCACAAAATTGTCTGCTATGTTCAAATTGTAATACTTGAAAGCAAATACCAAGTGGTCCGTTGTCCTTCAAGGAAAAAGACATATTGTTGGCATTGGTGATGTGGTGGATGAAGAAGACTATGATCATTTTGACGAAATCCCTCCATTTTTCATTGGTATACAACTGGATGCACTTATTAGGGAAGATAATCTTTAAAAAAAATTACATGCGTTGGGATCATGAAGAATGATTGTGGATTGATAATTGTTTGTGATTACAAATTGTGTAAGATCATTTACATTCTTACTTATAACTTTCTAATATTTTTTAGTAATGTATGAAGATACGTGAATAATCTTGTGAAAGACATGGCCCATTCTTCCAGTTCATCTAACAATTAATGTAGTAGCCAAAGGAAAAAGAAGAAATGACCAACAACTTGCAAGAAGATGAAGAAGAAAGGGGAGGAAGTAAAAGTTATTGAATTTGATAATCGCAATAGGCCGATCGGACCATATAAGACAAACTTCAGGTCTTATATAGGGTCTTTGGTCCGTGTTAATGTGGATATAAATATTAGTGATTGGAATAACATTCCTCAAGGCCTTAAAGACATGATTTGGGAAGATATAAATGTATAATTCATACATAGTAAATTTAATAATTGATAGTCAATTTGAAATGTTTTGATTTTGATTTTTTTTTTCTTTGGTATAGCATTGCATATTATTGTTATCTTTCAGAGAGAGTTCAGCATATCCGACAACGAAAGGAAACACATTATTTTAAAAGTAGCGGGGATGCGATGAAAATATTTCAAGACTAGGTTGGTACATGATTTCATTAACAATCAGCACCCGAAATATGCATAACCTACACAACTATATGATTTCTTGACTGAAGAGCAATGGGAGTTGGTTAAGAAAGAGCATGAGACTGAAGTTTTCAAGGTACACATAATTGTATATGAAGAGTTATGTGATGTGATGCTTTATTTTTTTGAAGGTGTACGTAAATGAAATTTAAGCTATGTGACGTTTTACGTTTTCAAGGAAAAAAAGTAAGAAGTCCAGAGGAAGTCAGTTGCACAACGAGCATCCACATTTTCTAGACTCTGCTGTTATGTCGGGATGAGGCCAAAGTGGCTTGTGTCAGACCCACTTTCTTCTGCCTCTTCGTTTGGGTCAATTAGCTCATCCATGTTAATCGATGATTGAGCTTAGAATGGGTTTGAGCAAGATCCAAAAAGAAAGAAGATGGATCTTATTACATCCCCAACGAGAAGACAAGAGGGGTGTACGAAAAAATTGTAAGTATAGCTTCACAATTTATCATACTTTGAATTAAAGTTCAGTAGAGTATTTATATTTTAGTTTTAATTTTTTTTAAGAACAAATTGAAAAATCTGCGGAAGAAACTCAAGGGACATTTGTCCCAAGTAGACATCATGACGTGTTATCTGAAGCCCTCGGTAAGGATGATCATCTTGGTCGGGTGAGGGGATATGGTGTCTACATCACTATGAGGGATGTTTATGGAAAACTTGATGCGGCTAGTAGACAATCGAGTGGGGTCTTGTTGGTAGATGATATTAAGGAGATGATCATGAAGGAAGTGGAGATTAGTATCACTGAGCGGGTCAGGAAAGAGTAAGCAGCAGAGGTGCAGAGTAAGATCGACAATGTGCAGCAGAAATATGAAGCCATCATTGCCCCCCCGGGGCACAGCCAAGTTGGTAAAGGAAAGTCATTGCTGGGCTTGCAACCTCAACGTGGGGAGTTTGATTCCTGGTAGGAGCAGCTGAGTGATGTAATAACCAATATTGGTTGGAGCAGCTTGGTGATGTAATAACCATGGAGGAAGGCCCCCTTGGGGCCAGGAGTATAAGGGGTGCTCGAACCCTGGTCAACTTGAGCATAACCCGCGATTTACATCTGCCAGTTACTGAGGGGCCGGTGGCTGGTGATAACTCCACATCCCTGACCACCAACTCGCAGCAGTTGTTACTCTGTTGATCCAGATCCATTTGATGGCCTTGAGGTATTTAATTTTAATTATTTAGCTTTTGAATATTATTGATTATATTTCAACTGTAAGGACTAACATTGATTCTCAAATATGTTGAACAATAGAAGCCAGTCCAGTGTCATCTTGCCATAAGGTGTAATGGTGAGATTCAATTGGTGGCTAGAGGAATGGTTTTTCCATCCGGACCAGAGACTATGGTACACCATCAACAACTCTTTACCGATCATGTTAAGGTGTCAGTTGATGATGTTATACAAGGTGCAGAAGTGTCCCTTCTGCCAGTTCCATCTCCATACTACACCATGATGAGGGAAGCTGTTGGAAGCTTCTGTCAATGGCCTAAAGATTTGGTGATTGTAGGAGAGGTAATCAATTATTGCAACGTAAAAGATTTTTTCTATATTAATTACTTTTATTTTTATATTAGAGGTGTTATAATGATAAAAAAAATTAATTACAGGAAGAGTTTCCAAAATTGGATAAAAAATCTGAAAAATGTAAAAAGCCTCAGAGTTTTGATATGTCATCTACACGACGACCCCCACTTGTTGATGATGCTTCTTTACAACATTTGGGTGGTGATTGCAAGTATTTACACTCTCTGGTCCTTACGATGCCTATTGATGTGGACTACATCCAAATTCCTCTAGACGCAACTGTGTTTCATCATACGGACATTGAAAGTATTTAGGTTACGACCGATGACATCACCGACCTGCTTACAATGGGATTGTTGAATATATCTATCCTACAAGTATTCACAATGTAAGATTTCTTAACACAAATTCATAACTTTCATTTAATTTTTCATTTAATTTTTATTCATTGGTGTAATTTTTTTAAGGTACCTCCATGGGTTGTGTGAGGAATTTGGTGTTGAGTCAATCGGATTTATGTGTCCGTCACAGATTGCGTCGATTAGTGTAAGAACAAATTTAGATAGTGTTGTAAGTTACATGGCTGCAACCATGGAGACACTGAGATTGAAGAAATTCATTTTAGCGCTGTACTTTCAGGAGTAAGACCATTATTATTGTTTATTTATTATTATTTTTACTTAATTTAAGCCATTTGATATTTAAACGTATACTTACAAGTTCATAAAATGTAGGAATCATTGGATGTTGCTCGCAATTTGTTGTGAGACTAGTACGGTGTACTTCATAGATTCAACGCAGTCATGTAAACGTGATTTAGAAATCAAGGCATCATTGAATATGTAAGTATTTATTGCATTGTTCATGCTTTTTTGTTTCGTGCACAATGGTTCAGATGTCTATTTTAATGTAATAATAATTGTAGAAAGTTTGATGTGAAATTGCTGTATTTGTGTTGTGATTATTGATAAATGGTGTAGTTATCAATAATAGGATCTTTCTACATGTTGGATAAGTTCAATTTATATAGAAGACTTTGCCAAAATTTTGGTAGGAATATTTTTATTTTTAGAAATGATTGTTATAACTTATTCATATTTATTGGTTCTTTAGGGTCTTTCAAACATTTTGGGCATTAGGAGGCAAGAGGGAAAACATCAATTTAACATGGAAAAAAATTTCGGTATTAACTAAAATTTCCTAACTTACTAAAAATTTGTGAATTAGTTTCCATTCAGTTATATTACTAACTTCAATTTTCATTAATGTCAAAATTTCAGTGTTCTCAGCAAACTGGAGGTTTTGAGTGTGGTCATTATGTTATGAGAAACATGTATGAGATAGTCACAACATACTCTCATCTTACTTCTTTAGATAAGGTATAAGTTATTGAATACGTACTAATAATTGTTTAATTGTGAATTTTAATTAATTTAATTGTGAATTTATATTTTTTTAGGCATTTCAAGAATACTACTCAACGGAGGAAATCAATGAGATTCAGAATCTATGGGCTAAGTACTTCATCAAAGAGGGTATGTGAATTTTGATTTTTTATATTAACATGTACAAATTTTTGTCTAAGTAACATAATATTGTAAATATAAAACTAATTTGAAATTCAATTTATTGATTTATTTTATTTTGTTATGCATTCGTTGATTATATATATGTTGGAGGTGAAATAGATTATAATTATGTCTATGTGAATGTAAATATATAATCTGTGCCAAAAAAAAAAAAGGACTTCAGGTGTCGGTTGTTAACTGACAATCGATGCCTAAAGTATAACAAAAGGCGTCTGTTGTTGCGACGCCTAAAGTTAACTTTAGGCGTCAGCCAACAACTGACGCGTAAAGTCAATACTTTTTGCATCGCCACCATATGCGTCGTCTTTACAACCGACGAGAATGACTCTGTTTGTACTAGTGCAACCACCATTTTTAAGGTCACAATCATCATTTTTCAAGGTCACGAGATTAATGTTAATGTCATAGTAAAAAAAAATTGTAGGTCACATTTTTATTTCAAAGTCATATCCACAACCTCCTCCGACCACCAAAACCATGGCCATCGCCGCTACAGGCACAACCAAAATTTTGTTGGCATTGACTGTAATTTCATTTCAAGGTCATAAGACCATAACAACCACTGTCACCATCTTCTCCCCATCGCGCGACCTACACCTACACCTACACCGCCACCAAAAACCCACACAGCCTCCTACTTCAAATAACAAAAATTTGTTGACACAAACTGTAACTTCAAGAAACAATTCGACAAAGAAACTGAGCCACTACATTGGTTAAAATTAATGGGAGCAGTTCAATCTTCAAAAAGGAAAGTTTATCAATCTTGGGAAACCAAAAATACAAATTCGATTACTCCGTTGTAGCAGTGGCGCTGCAGTGGGGTCGATCGCTGCAACAGCGACACCGTATGCAGTGGAGTCCTCATTGATGCAACAGCAGCATAGCTCATAGTCGGCAAAGGCATCGTGAGCGATGCTTACTGCAATAGCGAAGACTACGCTGTGAGGCACGACGTCGTGTTAACGGTGCTGCTCACATCGATGACTGCGTTATGATACATGACGTAGCTGCAGCAGCCTGCGTTGTCCGGTGGCGTGTAGTGTGGTGGAGTCCGGTGTTGTGTAGTGTGGACGTAGGGGAGGAGGCGTTCCCTGTTTATTTTAGAGAGAGTTGAGCACAGATATTAGGGAAAATATATCTTAGGTTTGAAATGGTGTAGAGTGGTGTGGGTTTGAAATAGGGTCAAATGATTAATTTAATTTTATTATTTAATTATTTCTTAGTAACAATCTGAATTTTGAAGTAATATTGGTTTGATCTCATTTATGAATTTGAATCTTTAATAGTATTTGATGCAAGACATTGTAAAAGATATTATCAAAATTAGGTAATTAGACAATATTAAAGCAATTTCTTCCGATTGACTTCTCCCTTTTCTTTCCACCTCTCCCTTCTTTTGTCTAACATTCTCCCATTTCTCTTCTATTTCCTTCTGTAATTCTTGTTAACGTTCATTGCATTCTACTTCACTCTAGTAAAAAAAAAAATATATATATATAAAAAAAAAATCCATAGCAATTATTATTCGATTTTTTTAAATTCATAGCAATTTGCAGTGTATAATTACCTGGTTTGTTAGGGCTTTGATTGGTTTTGGTTATTTACTGTAGGGAATGAAGGCGACATCATCCTCTTCCAGAGGGTCCGGAAGAAATCAATCAATTTGCAACTTTAAACAAGCAAAAGCAAGAAATTTGACCGCAGAAATTCTGTAGCTACATTTTTTAAGTACAGAACCCAATAAAATCGAGACATATATCCTTCGGAGAAAACATTTACAGAGAAAATATGTAGTAGAAATAGAAGACACAGAATTATTTTCTGAAAATGGAAGTGTGTGAAATGGCCCTTCGTAAGAAGAATCGAGCTAATCCAAGCGTTAAAGACGAGAGTTACGATGCATAAGTTCTTACTATTAGAAATTGGAAGCCAAATCAACATAGCCGTTCATAGTATTGTAATTAATTATATTTTGTAATTAATTATAATTGCAACTTAATTATAATTATACAATTAATTATAATTGAAACTAATGAATTTGTAAAACATGAAAAATTAATTGCTAAAATTAATTGAATTTGTTACAAATCTACACACACACACACACACACACACACACACACACACACACACACACACACACATATATATATATATATAATGACAACTGAGATTCTGGCCAATTAATTTTGACCAGAATCTCAATTATCAAAGAATCTTTATTTATATTTTGATTTTGCATTTTTTTAATAGTTGTCATAATTTTTTGGGAGTTATTTAGTGAGTGGGTTGTAAAATAAAGCAAAAAACTGAGGCAGTTTTTCTTCTTCAAATTCGTAGTGGAGTTGTCTAGGGTCTGTTCGGAAACCCCAATTCTTTCCTCTTTCTTTTTTTTTTTACAAAAGTGATGTATTGAAAATCAAACCACCCACCTCTTTCTACACTCCACTTTAACGCATTTGCAGAAACCATTTTCAACCCCCAGGGCATATTTCTCAGTGGCAAAGGAGAGGGTGGGTAGGGCTCAGCGCGGTGGAGTGCAGGGTTCGAATCCTGAAATACTGAATTTGCGCCATGTCGCAAGCGGGAGTTACTACGGTTAATAGCCAGGCCTATCCATAAGCTCTCCATCCTGGCTACTGAGTGGTACATCATGCTATTAACCTCATCCACAAAAGATTCAGGACAGGATCAGTGGGGGCCCTCAAGGTTGAGGCTCAACCTTTTTTTTTTCTTTCATAAACCATTTTCAACAATTCTGATTAGATGAGCACCATGCTCATGTCTTAATATGAGCGCATTGACGTGGATTGTGAGCCAAGTGAGAGAGAGAAAGTTTCCAAAAATTCAGTCACAACAATTAAAAAAGCAACCAAACCAATTTCTCTCTCATGTTAAGCATTTCTCTCCCTCTCTCTACAGCGCAGAACACAACTCTCTCTAGGGATGTCAACGAGCCGAGCTGAAGATCAAGGCTCGAGCTTGGCTCGAGCTTTTAGGGGTCGAGCTTTTTTTGGCTCGAGCTGAACAAAGCTAAAGCTCGTCCCCAAAAATAAGGCTCGACCCGAGCTTTAGCTCGAACTTTTTCTGAGCCGAGGCAAGCCAAGTCCCGAGCTTTTAATTTTATTTTATTTTTATAGAAAAAATTCATAAATTTTTATTGAAAATGTATATATATAGCAAGTTGAGCCGAGTTCGTGGTCGAAATTCATTGATTAAGCTTCCATCGAGCTTTTTTTAATGGGCTTTTTTTGGCTCGAGACGAGCCGAGCCAAAGCTCGTCTCTTAAAAAAAAGCTCGGCTCGAGCTTTGGGTCGAAATCTCGAGCCGCGAGTCAAGCTTAGCCCGAGCTTTTTCTGAGCCGAGCCAGAGTGGCTCGAGCCGACGAGCCGTTTTACCATCCCTAACTCTCTCTCTCTAAATTTTTTCCAAACCCTCTCTCATGTTAAGCAAGTTTGCATAGTCTCGTCTCAACAAAGCTAAGACCAGACCTGTACTACACACTAGTACAAAATTACCCAAAAAAATAAAAACGACGGTTCTTTAGTAAGAACCGACATCGGGTTTTGGGCCCAATTAAGGGCGTCGGTTCTTACTAAAGAACCGACGCCCTTACTTACGGCGTCGGTTTCTTTTCAGAACCGATGCCTATAATAATATTATAGGCGTCGGTTCTTGCTGAAGAAACCGACACCGTTTATGTAAATGCGGCAGTTCTTTAAAGGAATCGCTGCCTTTAAGTTAACTATTTCAGGTATTTTAGGAAGGCTTTAGCTGTAAACAAGCTATTTCGTCCCCGCACAAGCCCGTTCACCCCTCTCCCCGCCGTCGCCACCACACCATGACAAGCCGTGCAACTCCGACGCCGGCATCACAGCTCTCCTCCGCCGTGTCTCCGCCCGAAACTGTATCCGAGCTCTTTCGTCCCCAAGCCCGTTCACCCCTCTCCCCGTCATCGCCACCATCACCACGACAAGCCGTACAACTCCTGTGTCGGCATCTTCTCTTTCTCTTCCTCCGCACGCGAGCCTCTCTTTTCTCTTCCTCATCGCGAGCCCTTTTCTCTTCTCTCTCTGCCGCGCACCACCCCCACCCCACTCCCCTCTGTTTTCCCTTCGTGTGCCACCCCCGTCCCTCCCCCAGCCGCCACGTTCATCCGTACCCTAGCCGGAACCTCCGCCAGTAGCCACCGTCCCACGCCGCAGGGCCCACCACCAACAAGGTAGTTTTTCATATTTTAAGTTTAAACTAGTTTGTTCATTTTGTTAGTTTATAATTGAATTTATTGTTTATGATTTAATCTGTTTATTGATTTTAATGAACTTATTAGTCTTGTTTGAATTTCGAATTTAGCTTATTGATTTTGAGTTAGTAGATTTATAAATTCAAATTTTAAATTATTGAAGTTTTATTGAAATTGTAGAATGTTAATTTTAATTTAGTAATGATTGTAAGATATTTATAAGTGAATTATTTGAGATGTTTGCACTTGTTGGATGTTTTGGTGAGTTGAGATGATTATGTTGTGATGATTTGGAGATATCAGCGTATATAGTGAATAATTAAAAGGCTAAAAATGTTTGAGATTTTAACATGCTGAGGTTGAATATTTTAGAATGGATGATAATGTTGAAGTTCGAATGGAATTTTGTTTGAGTTTTGAATATGTTGAAGTTAAATATTTTAGTTTTATTGTGGCATTTTGATTTCCCCTACAGGCTGGTTAAGTCCAATTTATAGGGGAAATTCTGTCAAAATTTTCGTAAGATTTTATAAATAAAAATGTATAATAAATTAAGGTAATTTCATTCGTATTAACACATGGTGAATATCTTGATATATGTGTCTTGAATTAGTTATAGATAAGTAATGATTGTGAGATATTTATAATTGAATTATTTGAGAAATCTTGTACTTGTTGGATGTTTTGGTGAGTTGAGATTATTATGTTGTGTTGATTTGGATATATGAGCATATATAGTGAATAATTAAGAGGCTAAAAATCTTCGAGTTTTTAACATGCTGAGGATGAATATTTTAGACTACACGATAACGTTGAAATTCGACTGGAGGACTGTTTGAGTTTTGAATATGTTGAAGTTGAATATTTTAGTTTTATTGTGATTCCCCCTACAGGTTGGTTATGTCCAATTTGTAGGGGAGATTCTGTCAAAATTTTACTAAGATTTTATAAATAAAAATGTAAATAATAAATTAAGGTAATTTCATTCGTATTAACACATGATGAATATCTTGATATATGTGTCTTCAATTAGGTACGGATAAGTAATGATTGGGAGGTATTTATAAGTGAATTATTTGAGATGATTTGTACTTGTTGGATGTTTTGGTGAGTTGAGGTTAGTATGTCGTGCTGATAATTAAGAGGTTAAAAATGTTTGAGTTTTTAACATGCCGATGATGAATATTTTAGATTACATAATGTTGAAGTTCGACCGGAGTTTTGTTTGAGTTTTGAATATGTTGAAGTTAAATATTTTAGTTTTATTGTGGCATTTTGATTCCCCTTACAGGTTGGTTAAGTCCAATTTATAGGGGAGATTCTGTCAAAAATTTTCGTAAGATTTTATAAATAAAAATGAAAATAATGAAAATAATCTTGATATGCATGTTATTAGATATGGATTGGAGTTGGATGTATGAGAGACGTAATACACATGAATATGTGAAAGGAGTTGAAGAGTTTATGAAATGTGCCGAGGAAAACAAAATAAAAGAAGACGAAGAAATATTTTTGTGTCCTTGTTGTGATTGTAAGAATTTGAGAAAGTTCCGTAGCTCTGAACAAGTCAAGAGTCATTTGATCCGTCGTGGGTTCAAGGAAGGTTATGCACGGTGGATATGGCACGGTGAGAGTATACTTCCTAGGACAAGCACTGGTGATGATAAGGGTGATCAAGAGGAGAATAATTTGGACGATGATCAGAATGATGTGGATAATGATCTGATAGATGAAATGATGCGTGACATACAAGAGGATTTCATTGAAAAACCTCATATTTTCAATAGCCTATTTAATGATTCTGAACAGCCTTTATTTTCTGGTTGTAAGAAATTCACAAAATTGTCTGCTGTGTTTAAGTTGTATAACTTGAAAGCGAAGAATAGGTGGAGTGATAGGAGTTTTACGGCTTTATTGGAACTTTTACGAGATATGCTTCCGGAGGATAACGAACTTCCTAGTTCAATTTACGAGACAAAGAAAATGTTGTGCCTGATGGGTATGGAGATCGAGAGGATACATGCATGTCCAAATGATTGTGTATTGTATCGGAATGAGTATAAAGACTTGAACATGTGTCCAAAGTGTGGAGCATCGAGAAATAAGCGAAAGGAATGCAATGTTAATTGGGAGGATAAGAAAGGCTCTCTGGCAAAGGTGTTATGGTACCTACCCATAATACCAAGATTTAAACGTTTATTTGCCAATGCAAAGGATGCAAAGAACATGCGGTGGCATGCCGATGGGAGGAAAGAAGATGGAAAGCTAAGACACCCGGCTAATTCTATCAATGGAGGACCATTAATAGGGTGTTTCCCGAATTTGGTGGAGAAGATAGGAATCTTAGGCTTGGACTATGTACAGATGGGATGAACCCGCACGGTAACATGAGTAGTCGACATAGCACTTGGCCGGTTCTTTTGGTGAATTACAATCTTCCTCCTTAGTTATGTATGAAGCACAAGTATATCATGTTTTCATTGCTCAGGGCCTAAACAACTGGGAAATGACATAAATGTTTACCTAGCGCCACTAATTGAAGATTTAAAACTGTTGTGGAATGAAGGTGTGTTAGCATTTGATGCACATATCCAAATGAATTTCACGTTACGTGCTATGATATTTTGCACCATAAATGGTTTTCCAGCTTATGGCAATTAGTCGGGGTATACTAATAAAGGAGCTAAAGCATGTCCCATTTGTGAAGAAGATACGTTTGAGCTTTGGTTGAAAAACTGTAAGAAAAATGTGTTTATGAGTCATCGTATATTTCTCCCTGCTCACCACCCTTATCGAAAGAAGAAAAATCTCTTCAACGGAAAAGTCGAGACTCGAGTTTCCTGCTTACCATTAACAGGAAATGAGGTTTATGAACGAGTTAAAAATATTGATGTTATGTTTGAGAAACTTTTTAAACCTCCTCAGAAGAGTCTTTGGAAGAAGAGATCCGTATTTTGGGATCTGCCCTACTGGGAACACTTACAGGTAAGGCATTGTCTTGATGTAATGTATGTGGAGAAAAATGTATGTGATAGTGTCATCGGGACATTATTGAACATTCAAGGAAAGACAAAAGATGGTATCAAAGCCAGAAAAGACATGGTAAAAATGGGGATAGGGGATAAGTTAGCACCGCAAGAGTTGGAAAAGCGTACATATTTACCCCCAACTTGTTACACTTTGTCTAGAAAGGAGAAAACAAGTTTTTGTGAGTGCCTAAATTCTGTTAAGGTTCCATTTGGATACTCATCGAACATCAAAAGTCTTGTGTCGATGAAGGATTTGAAATTGGTTGGTATAAAGTCTCATGAATGTCATGTCTTAATGCAACACTTGTTACCTGTTGCAGTTCGTGGCATACTCCCAAAACATGTTAGAAATGTCATTATAAAGCTTTGCTTTTTTTCAATGCAATTTGTAGTAAAGTTGTTGATCCAGATGCGCTGGATGATTAGCAAGCTGATATTGTTATCACTCTATGTCAATTTGAAATGTATTTTCCTCCATCATTTTTTAACATTATGCTGCACTTACTTGTTCACTTGGTGAGAGAAATTAAGATTTTTGGTCCGGTGTTCTTGAGGTATATGTATCCATTTGAGAGATACATGGGTATATTAAAAGGATATGTGAGAAATCGATTTCGACCTGAAGGCAGTATCATTGAAGGTTATGTTGCTGAGGAGGTTATTGATTTTTGTACTGATTACCTAGATGATATTGATGCTATTGGTATTCCTAAATCTCGTCACGAGGGAAGACTGAAAGGTAAAGGTACGATTGGATGCAAAACAATTGTGCCTAGTGTTGAGTTGCGAGACAAAGCACACCTCCTTGTCTTGCAACACCTTACTGAGGTTCATCCATATTTGGACGAGCACATGTCCATTTTAAGGTTGGAGAATCCTTCAAAAGGTGAAAGGTGGGTGACTACTAAACATAATCGCTCATTTGCAAAATGGTTCAAAGATAAAGTGCTGCAAGAATTATCACAAATGTCGAATAACATTTCTGACATTGTAAAGTGGTTAGCGTACAGCCCTGGCATGCTTGTGAGGTCTTATGAAGCATATGACATTAATGGGTATACATTTTATACAAGACGTCAAGATGATAAGAGCACGATGCAAAATAGTGAAGTGACTCAAGTAGCAATGTCAAGAGATTTTTCCGTAATGTCTTATTATGGAGTCATTGAAGATATTAGGGAACTTAATTACAGGGAGTTCAAGTTTCCTCTATTTCGATGTAAATGGGTTGATAATAAACGGGGTGTTCGAGTGGATGAATTAGGCTTCACTTTGGTGGATTTTGGTCGGTTGGGTTATTTTGATGAGCCATTCATACTGACATCACAAGCGAAACAGATATTTTACATTCTTGATCCAGCAAATACTAAGTGGTCAGTTGTCCTTCAAGGCAAAAGACATATTGTTGGCATTGGTAATGTGGTGGATGAAGAAGAGTACGATCATTTTGACGAAACTCCTCCATTTTCTATTGGTATACAACCAGATGCAATTATAAGGGAAGATAATCTTGAAACAAATTACATGCGTGAGGATCATGAAGAAGGATTGTGGATTGACCGTCGTTCGTGAGGCAATATAATTGTGTAAGATCGTTTACTTTCTTACTTAGAAATTTTTAATATTGTTCATATATGCTCTATTCATTGTTACTATTCGCTTACTAATTTGTTTATATATTTTTGTTCTGTTATATATGCAGATAATTGCGTACAGTCCCGTGAAAGTCATGGCTGATTCTTCCAGTTCATCTAATGATCAAAATATCAGTAAAAAAAAAAAAGACTAGAGGACCAACAAGTTGCAAAAACTTGAGGAGGAAGGGGGATGAAGTAAATGTGATTGAATTTGATGATTGGCACGGGCCGATCGGACCCCATAAGAAGAACTTCAATTCTTATATAGGGTCTTTGGTCCTTGTTCATGTAGATATAAATATTAGTGATTGGCATAAAGTCCCTAAAGGCCTTAAAGACATGATTTGGGAATATATAAAGGTATTACATCACTTCATACATAGTAAACTTAATAATTGATTATATATTTTTTTGTTATGGGTATAAATATCGCTTATTATTGTTGTATTTCAGAAGGAGTTCAGCATACCCGACGACGAAAGGAAACGAATTGTTTTAAGAGTTGTTGGGATGCGATGGAAAGATTTCAAGAGTAAGTTGGTGCATAAGTTCATTAAAAATAAGCACCCAAGATACGCATCACCTACTATGCTATATACTTACCTGACCGAAGAGAAATGGGAGCAATTCAAGAAAGAGCGTGAGGCTGAGATTTTCTACGTATATGACATTATAATTCCTAGTCTCCTACGTGATGATTCTTAAAATCTTTTATGATTGAGTTGAAAACTAATGAATGTGATGATTTATTTTTCAAGGAAAAAAGCAAGAAGGCCAGGGAAAGCCAGTCACATAATGAGCATCCACATTTTTTGGGCTCCCCTGGTTATGCCGGGATGAAGCCACAATGGCTTTTATCAGATCCACTACTGTCTTCTGCCTCTTCGTGTGCGTCACTTAGCTCGTCCATGTTAAGTAATGATCGCAACTTAGATTGGATTCGAGCTCGATCAAAGAAGAAAGAAGGCGGATCTTATTACATCCCCAACAAGAAAACGAGGGGGGTATACGGAAAAATTGTAAGTATAGCCTCTCATTTTTTCAAAATATGAATTAAATTACATTTAAGTACTAATATTTAGTTTTTATAATTTTTTTTTTTTTTTTTTGAGAACAGATTGAAAAATCTGAGGAAGCAACTCAAGGGACATTTGTCCCAAGGAGACACCATGACATCTTATCGGAAGCCCTTGGTAAAGAGGATCATCCTGGTCGGGTTAGGGGATATCGTGTCTACGTCACGGTGAGGGATGTATATGGCAGACTTGATGCTGCCAGCAGACGATCGAGAGGGGTTGTGTCGGTAGATGATATTAAGGATATTATAATGAAGGATTTGGAGGTTGGTATCACCGAACGTGTCAGGAAAGAGTATGCAGCAGAGGTACAGAGTAAGATTGACAGTATGCAGCAGAAATACGAAGCTATCCTTCAGCGCATGGGCTTAAATGTTGATGCCGAAGTGGACATAACTCCACAACCCCGACCACCAACTCGCAGTAGTTGCTACTCAGTTAATCCAGATCCATTTGATGGCCTTCAGGTATTTACTCTTGAAATATTATGTTTTTCAATATTATTGATTATATTTCAATTGTAAGGCCTATAACATTGATTTACATTCATGTTGAACAACAGAAGCCTATCCCTTGTCGTCTCGCCATAGGTTGTAATGGTGAGCATCAAATCGTGGCTAGAGGAATGGTTTTTCCATCAGGACCTAAGACTGTTGTGCGCCATCAACAACTCTTGACCGATCATGTTAAAGTGTCGATTGATGATGTTATACAAGGTGCCGAAGCGTCACTTCTTCCAGTACCATCTCCATACTACACCGTGGTGGGGGAAGCTATTGGAAGTTTCTGTCAATGGCCTAAAGATTTGGTGATACTTGGAGAGGTAATAATTTTTATATTTATAAAAAGCTTATTTAGTGTTTTAATTACTTTTAAAATTATATTAGAAATGTTATGATGACCAAAAACCTGTAATTGCAGGAAGAGTTGACAAAACAGTCAAAAAAAGTTGAAAAAAGTAAAAAGTCCTAGAGTTTTGATATGTCATCTAACAGACGACCCCCACTCATTGATGATGCAACGTTACAACGTCTAGGTAATGATTGTAAGATGTTACACTCTCTTGTCCTTACACTTCCCGTTGTTACAGACCACATCCAAATGCCTCTAGACGCGAATGTGTTTTATCACATGGACGGTGAAAGTTTTTATGTTACGATCGAAGACATCACTGACTTGCTCTCAATGAAATGGCTGAATATCTTGCAAGTATTCATAATGTAAGATTCTGAACACACATTTATGTCTTTCATTTAAATTTTCATTTTATTTTTATTCATTGGTTATTATTTTTAGGTTCCTTCATGGGTTGTGTGAGCAAATTGGTGTTCAATCAATTGGATTTATGTGTCCATCACAGATTGCGTTGATCAGAGTTAAAACACATGTAGAAACTGTTGTGAGTTACATGGCTGAAACAATGAATACACTGAGATCCAAGCAATTCATTTTAGCACCGTACTATCAGGAGTAAGACCATTATTATTGATTATGTATTTCTTTAGTTATTTAAAGAATACTTACACGTTCATAATACGTAGGAATAATTGGATGTTGCTTGTGATATGTTGTGAAGCTAATACTGTGTACTTCATAGATTCAGCACAATCATGTAGACGTAACATAGAAATCAAGCCGTCATTGAATATGTAAGTAATTATTGTAGTGTTCAAACTTTTGTGTTTAGTGCATTGTAGATAAGTTGGGTTACTCTCTTGGAATAATCGTAAAGAGTTTGAGGTCAAATTGATGTGTTTGTGTTGTGATTATGATAATTGTTAGGATAATTTTCAATAATATATAGGTATCTATACAGGTCGGTTACGTTCAATTTATAGGGGAGACTCTGGCAAAATTTATGTAAGAACTTTGAGTTTTATTATTATTTTTATAGCTTATTCATATTTATTGAAACTTTAGGGCCTTTCGAGCATTTTGGTCATTACGAGGCAAGAGGGCAACATCCAATGTAAATTGGAAAAAGATCTCGGTATGAAAACTATAATTTTATAAGTTGCTACAAATTCTCAAATTAGTTTAATATATATTCACATTCATTAGATTATTAATAGTAGTTTTATTTTGAAATATTCAAATTTCAGTGTCCTCAGCAACCTGGAGGAGATGAGTGTAGCTATTATGTTATGAGAAACATATTCGAGATAGTCACAGTCCATTTTCAACTTACTTCTCTACACGATGTATATATAAGTTATTGATGATAGTTGTGTAATTATGATTTATGTAATTGTCATAATAAATATTAATTCTTATTAATTATTTTTAGGCATTTCAAGAATTTTATTCAACAGAGGAAATTGACGAGGTTCGGAATTTATGGGCCAAATACTTCGTCGAAGAGTGTATGTAAATTTGGCTCATTTTTTGTTAACATGTACAAATTTTTTAACAATATTGTGAATACAAAATTAATTATTTCAAAATTCTGTTTATTGAGTTATTAAGTTTTGTTTTGCATTCCTCGATTATTTATTTGTTGAAGATAATTAGTTGGTGTATGTGATTGTTATATAGTGTATCTATAATGGAAATATAAATAAACGAATAATTTTTTTTAAAAAAAAATTCTTACTAAAAGGCGTTGGTTGTTGTCGAAAACCGACGCCTTTCGTCATATAAAAGGCGTCGGTTGTTTATCGGTTGTTATAAACAACCGACGCCTTTTATATGACCGTCGGTTGGTTATAACAACCGATGCCTTTTATTGACTAAAGGCGTCGGTTGGTTATAACAACCGACGCCTTTTATTGACTTAAGGCGTCGGTTGTTAATTAACAACCGACGCCTTAAATTAATATAAGGCATCGGTTTACAATCGACGCCTTAAGTATACAGTTTTAGCGTCGCTACTATAGGCGTCTCCTGTACAACCGACGTCTTTTCCACTTTACAACCGACGCCTTTGATTCTTATTGTACTAGTGCACCCTAAAATAGTTGAAGACCTATGGAAGGAGTTGAACCCTTTCCTCTGGATGAGTCAAAATGTTAACCCAAATTCTGAGAAATCGTTGCTTCCAAAATCCATTGGCATGAAAAAAGCTAGAGTTTCACCAGAAGCTTTGAATAAATCACCTTCTGAACCAACCCTTGCCCGACTGTTAAATTTAATTCTATCTGATAGCTGGAGATTAAGTTGATGTTTGATTGTTTTCAAGTTATATTGTAGCATGCTTGGATCAAATGGAGAAGATGTGTTGCTTTTAGAGGAAACTTGAAAAATTATTTATCTGAACATAAGACAACTAGAGATAATAGGTTTTTGATTATGAATACAATATTTTCAATCACATCATCCACTATATTCTTTATACAAACATTTTGGATGCTCTTTTAGTGTTTCCTACTGAACTGGTATTTTATATTCGTGACTTTATATATATATATATATATATATATATATATATATATATATATATATATATATATATATCTTTCTAATAAATTTGGCCGATCCTTCATATGTGATGACATTGGTTTGGGAGTGTGAGGCACAAGCGCACTGCATTATTGAACATCAGTACAGGCATCTTTACCTCTTCACCAATGCTTCTAAGCAAGGGCTGCCTGTTGATCATCATTGTCTCCTATGTAGTTCTGCTGAGTTTTCATACAGTCCTAGGAAGTGAGATAGTCCTACTGAGTGTTCATACAGTCCTAAGAAGTGGGAGTTTAGCATATTTTTGTTGTTATGGGCCGGGAACTGGCTAAATGGTATATGGACAGGACCAAACATATCTTCATCCCAACAAGGAGCTGGGATTATCCATCACAGCCCAGGTTTTAGTACTTCAGTTGGTGGCTTTGGAGGGCTAGGTGGGCAATGTTATGGTAGCGGGCAAGGTTATGGTAGTGGTGATTAAGTGATTGTGGACTATGAAATTTTTATTGTACATTAAAGTCTTATTTTATAAAATGAGCTTTTGGCTATAGATTCATTTAATATTATTTAAAATAGTCATTTAATCAATTTCTTTCTCTGCTTTGCTCTTCAATTATACTAATCCTTATTTAATACTTCCTCCGTCCTAAAAAGATAGTCCGGTATACTATTTTTGTCTGTCCCCAAAAAGATAGTCTTGTTTCCATATTGAGCATGCATTAAATTTTTCATTTCCATATCTACCCTTATTTAATGTATCTTGGTACAATACACATGAATTATTTAACTATTGTATTTTCAATTTTTTTGTTGGAAGCAAAGTGATTCAACTTAAAACAATAAATAAGGGATAAATGGTATAAATGGAAAGCATTGATAAAATTTAATACCCTAACTATATTAACTCTCATTTCTTAATTCGTGTGAAAATAACCGTATAATTATCTTTTTGGGACGGATGTAGTATCAATAAAACTATAATTGTAAATTTAGTGTACTTTGATTACAACAATTCAATTGTTGATGGAATATTATTTGTAACAAAGTATCTCAATAAATATTGTGTATAAAGAGGTTTTTCAAAATTTTTAATAATTGTTATAACATAATGCTTATTATTATTTATATCGGCACCAACTTTTGTTAGTATTTTCTGATTTTTTTTCATTGCTCTGTTTCAGCAAATTATATCTTTGTCAATTTATTATGTCAATGAATCGCACGGATGTGAAACTAGTTGTAATTAATGTTTCAATGAATTTGTAAAACATGACAAATTGATTGTTAAAATTAATTGAATTTGCTAAAAATTGTAATTAATTATAATTGTAACTAAAATAATCTACTTATAACTTCAAAAAAATTCAACTTTTTAAAAACTCATTCTCTAAAAATTTACAGTAACAAACAACATTATTTAAAATAATGGGTCTCAAATGGGGGCTTAAGTATATATTCTTCAAAAAATCACTATTAAAAAACTTATTTTGCATATAAGGAGAACTTAAACAAGGACTAAATATGTTCACAATAGAAAAACGAAATTCATAAAGAGAGAGCACGAATAGGTATTGATCCATTTTTTTGCCAAAATATATTTCCTAAATTGGTAAGTATGATTAATTAACTATATGTTATTCATTTTGGACAAATTTCATATTTAAAATAATCCAGTTGAATGTAAATTTTTAAATAGCCACTTTTTCCAAGTTTCTTTGTCATCCTTCCCCTCTTGAAAATTAATTACAATTTTTTTTAAATTCATAAAAAAAAAAAAAAAAAAACTTTGTCAATATCATATAATAGAAAATGAAAGAGGATGAAATAAGAATGTTCATCGATTTATTTTTATTTTTATTTTTAATAAAATTATGAGCTTATATCACATATACATCTATTGTTTTACGTATTACAAATTTTATTTCAATGTAATTTTATTTTCTCATTTTAAACTTTAAATCAATTTAAATTATAATATTTAAAGAAATTTCCTGAAAGGATAATCATACGCGGTAAAAAATGATTAAGGTGTGTGTAATTTGTACCTTTTGTGATAAATTCTCTTTCTTCGTTTCTTATTTTTAATTAAATATTTATTTCATATGTTAATATATAAATTTGACATATATGGGTAACAAATGATCGTGCATCGCACGGGTGTAGCACTAGAGATAATAAATTTCACTATTTATTGTGTTACTACAATGTTATACCATCCAAGATATCCGAGTAGGTTCCAACCCTTCGCGGCTGACCACAATAGATAATCGGGTTACTACGGCCATGGGTCGATTATTTTTTATTTTTTATTTCCATTAGAGATTAGGAATAATGGCCTTTTTATAGGACCCATTTTACTGACAAGATTCACCTTGATGTTAGCAATTAATGTACAATGGTCAAATAAGATAATTTTTTTGTTGGTACCTTTTACATTTTTCGTCATGTGTGAGTTAGAATTAATTCCCATTTATCTAATTTTATTAATGGGAGAGGAAAAAATATTATTTTGTATGAGATTTTGGGATTTTTTTTTTTATTCTTTTAGTGAGAGTTCTGGTATCAATTTATACGGTTCTTTTAGTTGTTGGAGACTGAGGTGAGTATCCAAATTCTGTACTTGTTCTACTCATTACGTTAATATTAATAATAAAATGTATCATACTGAGTGGTTTAATAAAAAAATTGTTTTTGTTATTCGCAATTTTACAAGGATCATGAGTCATTCCTTAATTCAACCTAATTTTGAGTCTTTGCGTGTCCAACATTCAGTATAAATAGAATTATTTTCGCTTTTCTTTTACTTTTACATGTGATGATTAGAGGGGTTTTGAGAGAAAAAATTATAAGTCTAGTATTTTAATTTTTCTTATTCTCTGAATTGTTCAAATTTTGAGAAACCGACGGGTTTGATAAAGTTTAGGATATTTATCTTACAAAGTTCGAGAGTTTTGTGATAAAAGTTCTATATAAATATGCACATTTTTCTTCTATTGAAAGCTTGGATAGTCCTAAATATTTGTACTCTTATTTTATATTTTTAATTTTCTATTATTTTTCTTTGAACAATAAAAATCGTGTGAACAAATAAAGTATATTTATCTTAATTGTGAACATGTAACAAAAGTTAAATTACGAGTTTATAATCAACGTCATACAAGATAAAATGAAATCTTAACACTGTCAAATAGTTCCTGATTTCCTATTATAAACTGATCAAGATTCTAATATCTCATGATGATTTTGAGTGTAGTAATCAAATCCGGCTTAAATCTTGAAGGACAAAGTTATCGGGTCATATGATCGATAGTTTTTGTCAAACCGGTGGTAGACTATAAATTCAATTTTAGAAAAATTAATTGAACTCCTAAATTATTTAGATGTCTTTTTTTTTTTTTTTTTCCTTTCTTTCTTTAGGATTTTTTTTTATGGTTTATTGATGATAAAAACAATGAACTCTCTCTTTTAATTGTTCGTGTAGAATATAATATATACTTATATTACAAACACTACAACAAAAATAGTCTTTTGCAACACTCAAAAAATGTTGTCAAAATGATTTTGCAACGTTTGGCAAGTGTTGCAAATCGCAGTGTTTCCGTAGAGAAAAAAAAACTTTTTGCAACGTTTTTTGAACGTTGCAATAGACCTTTTGCAACGTTTATTAAGTGTTGCGGTAGACCATTTTGCAACGTTTATTAAGTGTTGCGGTAAACCCTTTTGCAACGTTTTTTAAGTGTTACCGTAGACCCTTTTGCAACGTTTATTAAATGTTGCGGTAGACCCTTTTGCAACCTTTTTTAAGTGTTGCGGTAGACCCTTTTGCAACGTTTATTAAGTGTTGCGGTAGACCCTTTTGCAACGTTTTTTAAATGTTTCCGTAGACCCTTTTGCGACATTTTTTAAGTGTTGCCGTAGACCCTTTTGCGACATTTATTAAGTGTTGTCGTAAACCTTTTTGCAACGTTTTTTAAGTGTTGTCGTAGACCATTTTGCAACGTTTTTAAAGTGTTGCAAAAACTTTTAACCCAACCTTTTGCAACATTTATTGAGTGTTGCCGTAAACCCTTTTGCAACGTTTTTTGAACGTTGCTATATATATATATATATATTCTTTTTAAAAAAATATTATTGAACAAATTATTTATAAAACCCAAATTTTTGTAATTACTTCATTAAAATGGTACTTTAAATAAAAAAACAAAAGTAAATACATTATGAATTTTCAAATTCATACAAAATAAAGTCTTGATAATGTCTAATAAATCCACAATACAGAATAACAAATCCACGAAAGAAAGTGTTGATAATGTTTAACAAATTCGCAGAAGAACATCATCATTTGACAAAAGAAATATTTTATTACGGGAATATCAACTTCATCCCGTAATATAACCGCACCTTTAGATCGCAAAATTCGGTCCATCTTCAAAGTTACACCTATAACAAATTTGAGCAAAGTTATAAGTGAATGTCACGCTTTACTTAATAAATGGTAGAAAAAATAAAAAATAGAGTTAAAAGCAAAATACATTTATATCTTTCAAATGTGATTTTATAGAAATTGATATGACTTGTCCTAAATCAATCTACTAGACTAGAGACGTGAAAGTGCATCGATGACAGATGTCAGCTAGATGCTAGATCTACCACCAAGGAAAATGAGTTTTCACCCAAAGTGTAAAACCTAAACTTAGACGTGTAAACTTCTCTTTCACTCCCTTCTATTGTAAAAAATTCTATAGAAATTTCGACAGAACCTCCCCTATAAATTGGACTTAGTCAATCTGTAAAAAAAATCATAACCAACATAATAATTTAAAAATCAAACCAACGCCTCAAACAACTTCCAACATCAATCCCTAACTCCTCAACATCACAAATTCAACAATAAACTCTATCTAAACTCAAATCAAATTTAAAACTAATTAATAATAGCTAACAAAAATCTTGAATTCAAATTAAGCTTGTTTTCAAATAGACTTATATGAAGTTAGTCATAAATAAGAATTACACAAGATCATTGAATAAATAAACGTTTCTTACCATAAGAAACTCTTCCACTAGCATTTACAGTGCTTTTGCTCAGTTCATGACCACCTGAAACGAGGGGGAGAAAATATGAGTTTTCAATAATCAACTCTATCTATTATAATGTATATGCACAATATATAAGTTACTTCTCAAGACTTCCTTAAGAAATATTTGGCATGTGAGAAACATACATTTATCAAACTAATGTAATACAACTCTTTGGCCAAGCAATGGTACTTCCGTAGGCATCCTTTAGAACTCAAAATTCATCGGTAGGTCTATATAAGGTCAAGTGATCCATATACACTTCCTCAACCCAAACCTTCCAACAATCTCGTCCAAGTGGAATGTGATGCACCTTCACACCTGGGTCTACTGATGCAATCCTCCCTTGAGCTACAACTTCTTCATCTTCAATGTACCAATGCAATAATTGACACCTTGGATTTTCCTTGATTGCGATATCTCTATGGATATCACTTCCTTATTGTGACTACAAATTCACGTTAAAATTAAGATATTTCCATATTAAATAAATAAGATATAATAAAAAAAATTTAAATAAACAATATGTAAAGTTAGATTAAAAAACCTGAGACGTAAAAGCACGTGAACTTCTGTCCTCCACTTTTTTACTATTATTCTATAAAGTGACACAAAAATTACTGGATGTTATTCTGCATATTAAATTACTTGGAAATAGTACTAAAAAAACATGAAATGTTAAAAAATTATAACCTGTTGAGTCAAGTTGACAAACGCTTCAAAATTTTCTTCTAGCACCCTGACTCTTTCCGAATGACTTTGTACTTGACTTTCTAGTTCTTTCACTCTCCCAGTACTATGAATTTTTCCATCAACTCTTGATGGTGCAACTCCAAACTCAAGTCTTCTTACTCTCCCATGACGTTCCAAACCTAAAACTCGAGCAATAGCATCATCGCGGATAGAATCTTCTGCTGGTGTATTGGAAATTGATTGGGCACACTCTTCTATCCTTTCCTACACTTACGAAACTCAAATTATACACTAGTAAACGATATATAAGTCAAATCAGATTATTACAAGACTACAAATACCAAAGTCTCGGCAACTGCTTCATTAATAGGTTTTCCATCCTTTCGAAGATGTGCCTGAGTCCATAATGTAGCTCTTAGGCCTTTTATATTTGGATTTTTTTTCTTCTGCAATGCAAATTCAATAATTACATTTATTGAGATTTTTTCTCTACAATACAAGATAGGTTTGTAATGTACAAATTCATGAGCCATACGAGGATAACCCTTTCGACCCATTGTATGGAGAAGTTTCTGATTAGTTCTCAGCTCACTAAACTTGGAACTTTGTTCCTAATTAAGAACACAAAATAAAATAATTAAAAACTAGCAAATAATCAAATAAAAAGCAAAAGATTCATTTGTAAACATTACTTACCTGAAATTCAGAAGAAAGGGTATCTTCGACAAATTTCTTCCATACTTCTTCAGAGTCGACATTTCTTGGTCTAAGGAGGCCAATAGTACGTGTTCTATTCGCACTTGATGTTACTTGAGCCTTGATTTGTTTTCTCAACCTTGATTTGAACGTCCTCCAATATTTTCCCATGTATTGAAATGTCATTTTCTGATTAAAATCACACAAATTGAATCTTTGCTGCATTTGTTAACAAAGACATTTAAAACTTTTAAAAAAATGGTTTTATTATGAATGAAAAATAGACAACACATAATCTTAAAAGTTATTTCGAAATATACCTGTACAAAATTCATAGTTCATTTTTCTTTTCTTCGTCCACCGAATGCCAACTTTTAATTACAACGGGCACATGTTCTCGTACCATGGCTCCAACAATGCTAGAAAATTTCTCAGAATTAGTACCAACAACTTGTCCGAATTCATTAAAATCAAGATCCATCTTTTTATTATTTCCAAGAACCATTTTAACCTGGGTTGGACCTCTTTTCTTTTTGGGAGCATTTTCAAGTTCCTGTGTTTTATTTTGCTCATCAACAACCGGAGTAGATATTGTATATTTTGCCTCACTAGAAATTCTTAGTCTTTTACTGGCCTTTCGGTATTTGTTCACAATCGCATTACTTCGCCGTTTATAACTCTTGGAAGATTTCCTAGTTGACTTTAATTACAACATAAATACAAAGAAGGTGAAATTAATTATTCTCAAAACTTAAAAAAATACCATATATAGTATATATGAAAATGAAAATTACCTCGACTTTATCCATTGTCTAACATATATGCCCCACAGTCAACTTGTTCGAAAAAATTCCCTACAGACACAGTAAAATCTGTAACATAAAAAGAAATTAAGGTTATAGATCTTAACCAAAGGAAATAATTGTAGGCAAGTAATGTGATAAATTTTGATGTTTAAAAAAACACTTGCTAAGACAAGTGGATTGCACAATAGTACTTTGTTCATTATAAATCAAATATGACGTGTTTAAGAAACTAACCATAAAGGCGATTACCAATCTAATCTATGTATTACATAATATGCCTTCAATATCTATCCTTGAATAATTTTCATCGTCAACATGATTGTCTTCAAGCTGTGATATATCTACTGGAATAGTCGTCTCATAAATAGTATCTTCCTCCATACGTAATGCGTGAAGTTCTCTTGATGGCGCTTGCAAAGCAACATACCAATCAGATGTTTCATTCTCCCTTGAATAAAACACTTGTTTCGGCTAAGATGAAAGGATCATGTTCAAATTGTCTGCGTCCCTCGTTAAGGTTAACCAAAGTGAATCCATCTTCCATTTTTATTCCATTCACGATATTTGCCCAATCACACTTGAATATTGGAACATGAAACATATTGTAATCAAGCACTATAACATCACGCAAAACTCCATAATAACGAACCTTCCCAACTTCATGTCCTTTATCTTTTGCACTAGATCGGGAAATTGTTGTTGCTTCAACTAAAATTCCACTGTTTTGACGAGATTTTTCTGCATCCTTAGTGTGAAATCGAAGACCCTTTATGACAAAACTTGAATATGACGTGGATTGGCATCTAGGACCACGTGCAAGCCATTTCAAAGTATTTGAAACATTATCCATCAACAGCTGATCTTTAATCTGTTATTCTTTTAAACGAATTAGAAATAGAAAGAAAATTAAATAAACATTTATAACTTTGATATGTATTGCAACCTTATCTTTCAACCAGCCAGCAAAAGAATATGTGTTTCTTTTGCAATAAAGTCTCGTTTCTTTCAAGTCGCTTGTCCAAACTCTTGAGCTCATCCATATGCATCCTAATTTAAATACATTAAAAGATAAATATGGTTGAACAACTAAAAATCTACCTAAATAGATATTAAAAATCATACGTTGTGTATGGTTGAATTTCTGTACTATTTAGCAACACATAGCGATGAGCAACTTTCAGCATCTCATCAGGTAGTACAATCGACTTCCCTTTTGAAATTGTACGTCATACCATCAAGAACTCATGATCATATTCTTCATTGCATGCTGGCTTAGAACCTATTTCAGAGGCTCGTGTTATGTATTTACTACAAAACAACGCATTTTCTTCAACAATATATTGTTCAGCTATGCATCCTTCTGGTCGTGCTCAATTCATAACATACCCTTTCAACACTTTCATGTACCTATACGAGTACCAAAGTCTAAAACTTATGAAATGAATTTTATAAAGAATTTAGCTAGTAGAATAACTTAGAAGGAGTATTACCTCTCAAATGGGTACATCCATCGATATTGTACTTGTCCACATATACGAACTTCTCTCCCAATGTGGATTGTCAAATGAACCATTATGTCAAAAAAAGAAGGAGGAAAATGTCTTTCCAACGTGCATAAAATTTCAATAACATCCTCCTCTAATTGTTCGACCTTATTTCTATCTACAACTCCTTTACATATTTCATTAAAAAATGAGCACCATTTAAAAATGGAGTTCCTTGGGCATTTAGGTAGAAGTCCTCTCAATGCAACTGATAATAATTGTTGCATCAGAATGTGACAATCATGAGATTTGAGTCCAACTATCTTACATTCTTCCATTGAAATGCAATTTCCAATATTGGATCCATAACCGTCAGGTAATCTTAAATTAGAAAGCCTTTTGCAAAACATTTGTTTTTCTACTTTTGATAAAATGTGAGGAGCAGCAGGTAGGTAAAACCTATTTCCTCTACTCTCAGGACGCAAAGCATGCCTAATATTCATAGCTTCCAAGTCCTTACGAGAGTTTATACCATCTTTAGATTTTCCTTTCATGTCCAAAAGTGTACTAATGATGCTTTCACAAATATTCTTTTCCACGTGCATCACATCCAAGTTATGGCGTACAAGTAAAGTCTGCAAATTAAACATCAATAATGTCATGATAGACTATACTCAATTACAAGTATCAAGGAAATACTAATAAGAAATATTACAAAAATTACCTTCCAATATGGTAGCTTGAAAAATATTGACTTTTTCTTCCAGGTTACATTAGATTGAGTCATACCCTTCTTCCTCTTTCCCTTGCCACTTTTTCCCCAATTATCAGGAATTTTATCAACTTCAATAGAATCCTCTTCACTAGTTTTTATCTTTGGCCTACGTCCATTTTCAATATGTCCATTAAACCAGCTCTTTTTCATATGAAATGGATGATCTAAGGGGAGAAATCTTCTATGTCCCATGTACGCAAATTTCCTACCATGTGACAACCATAGAGAACATGTTGCTTCTCGACAAATAGGGCATGCAATTTTTCCTTTGACGGGTCATCCAGATATATTTCCAAATGCAGGGAAGTCATGTATTGTCCACATCAAAATAGCTTTTAAGTTGAATGTAGACTTTGCAACTGCATCATACATCTCAACCCCATGACTCCATAACAACATTAAGTCATCAACAAGTGGTGCCAAATAAACATCTATGTCATTACCTGGCTGTTTTGGTCCCGATATGCATAACGAGGGAGGCAAGTTATATATAGTTAAAATTACTGGCCAACAACTGTATTTAGAGCTAAGATATTTGAAAGGATTAAAACCATCAGTAGCAAGACCTAATCTAATATTTCGAGCTTCTGATACAAAATGTGGGAATCTTCTATTTATCAGTTCCCAGCTTAATGAATCAACCGGATGCCTCATTTTACCATCTGAACTTTTATTATTTGAGTGCCATCTAAGTTGTTTTGCCATCTCATGTATTCCAAACATCCTCTTAAGTCTTGGTATTGTAGGAAAATAACGCAAGACTTTTGCTCGAACATTTTTTTGAATTTTCTTTGTTCGTTGGTTAACTTTCCATCTTGAGCAACCACATTTTGGACATAATTCAGCATCCTCAAGCTCATTTCTATATAGACAACAATCATTCAAACAAGGATTTATCTTCTCATAGCCAAGATCAAATACATTGACAAGTTTTTTCATCTCATAAAATGAGTTTGGAATTGTATTATTCTCTGGCAACATTTCCCGAACTAGGTTTATGAGTTCATCAAAACCGATATCCGATAAACCATGTTTAGCTTTATGCCTAAACATGGCAACCGAAGCAGACATTTTCGTGAACTTCGTACAACCAGGATATAAAGGAGTTTCAACATCATGAACTAAATGCTCAATCTCTTGCTCTCTTTCATCAGGAGGATTCTCAATATCTACATCATGTTGTTCATAGAAGTCCTTAAACATCCTACGTGACTCAGGCATTTCTACATCAATTAAATTAGTTTCACTTGATCGTTCTTCGTGAAACACCCAAGTATTGTATGTAGGATCCATACCCATAATAACCAAAAGTTCATAGACTATATCATGATGATGATCCTTTACATTCCTACACTTAACACAAGGGCATACTAGCATTTCTGAATTCTGATTTTTAAGAGCTACTTCAACGAAATTCCGTGCTCCATCTCTATATTGTTCAGAAAATCTACAAGTAAAGTTTTATGATCATTACATATTAAATTATTTTAATGTTGCAACTAGATTCATGATATCTAAGTTCGGATAACCTTGATAATTGTAGCCACTGTTTGTCCATTATAAGGCAAAGATTATATCCAAGACTGAACAATTCTATAGAAATTTTGACAGAACCTCCTCTATAAATTGGACTTAGTCAACCTGTAAAAAACATCATAACCAACATAATAATTTAAAAATCAAACCAACACCTCAAACAACTTCCAACATCAATCCCTAACTCCTCAACATCACAAATTCAACAATAAACCCTAACATAGTTTTTCAAGTCATTTAAATGCATCTAAAATTACAAAAAGAAAAACTAGTAGCAACTCGTTACAAGTACACACTATGAATAGAAAATTCCTAAAATAAAAAAAAACCTCAGTTTAATGAAAAAAAGTGCTATATACATGGAAACAATGTTTCCCCTTTACATGTTAATCCTTGCCCTTATTGATCTTCTAATGTTCAAAAAATCCATGTTAGAAACAAGGCGACACCCAATTTTTAACATGGTGTGGAAAAACTTCAAGTACATTCATCTTCTGGGCTACTATTTAATCTTTCCAGTTATCATTTTATTGCAGTTTGTTCGGATTCATTGTTCTGCACATGCTAATTTATGCTGCAAATATACACTTCTAGAAGCGTTATCGAGTCAACTATACTTTCATATTTGGGTTCAAGGAAGGAACAAAACTTGGCTACAGAGAGGTTCTACTACTCAGTTTTTGTCTAAGTGCACTAGCCATAGCTAGTGTACTTGCAAACCGCTCCAGCCGTTTCTTCCTACTCGTCTCCTTATTTCATTGTTTCTTCGCACCTTTATACAAGGTAAAGAAAATTATCATCTTAGTCATACTAAAAAATGTCCCGGACAGGACTTACACAGTTTATATGCCCCAACTACAAAGAACCTTCTAAATCAGAAAATCAGTCTGACTATAAAAAAACTGAACACAATTTCATTAACAAAGAAAAGGCATACGTCTAATGTTTAAAAATACTAATACATATATTAATGGACGAGAAATAGGGGAACCCGAAAACCCAAACTTGAAAATTACAAATTCCAGTTTAATTAAATAAATAAAAGCCAGTATTTCTAATTCCATATATATTTTTCAACAAATGCACATATTAATAGATGAGAGATATTGAAAACCGAAAAAATACCAAAACTTAAAATTACAAAATCCAGTTTCATTAAACAAAGAAAGCCAATATTCTAATTCTAGATTCAGTTTTCAACAAATGCACATATACATGAAGAATATATTATAGTTGATAGATATAGATATATAGAAGCTAGAAGGAGAAAGACGAGAAATAGGGAAAACAAAAAACCCACCTAGTTTTTCCCCACTAGAAACTTCGATGAACTAGGATTTGAGTTTGAGAGAAAACCCGAAGACGATGATTCCGAGTCGAAGCCTCGTAGTGGTGACCGCAGACAGTGAGATGAAAGTGAAGCCGTGACGGAGGAGATGCAGTCACGGAGGCAGGCGGGCTGTAGGGCGATGAAGAAATTTTAAGTGGATCTGAATTTGGATGGATTCAGGTGTTCAGTTTAGGTTAGGTTTGTGATAGTGTTTTGATTTCAATTTTTTGTAAATTGCAATGTAGTTGAAAATTAAATTTATGAGAAAAAAATAAAACTTCGCCAATAAATCTAATTTTGTAGGTGGAAAATTTGTAGTTTAAGTATAAATATTTTTTGAACCAAATTTTTATCCTTACAAAAGCTTGTGTTGTAGAGAAAAATCGACTTTGCATATAAATTAATTTGTATGCGGAAAATTTGTAGTTTAAATATAAATAAAAAGTAGACTCCGTATACATATTTTTTGAGCCAAAGTCTTACGCCATGAATTTTTTGTTTGAAAAAATTTATAAGTTTGTAAGCAAAAAGTCCTCTGATTTTTAAAATTTCGGAGCTAAATGTTGGCCCTACGAATCCTCGTTTTGTGGAGGAAAGTGAATTCCCCACAAGAAACACTACGACATGACCGAGAAAGTCGATCCCCGCTTTGAAACGGTAAATTTATTTAATGAATTGACAATAAACAAATGAATAAATATTGAAAATATCTAACAAAAAATACTTTTACAAAATATCAAATTTGTAGGGTAAAATTTTGTGGGCGAAATTATATCCCAACAAAAATTATTTTTGTGAGAAAAACTTAATTCCGCCTACAAATCTCATTTAATAGCGGAATTTTGTAGTCTAAGTATACATATTAATAATATTTTCCTACAAATCTTATTTTGTATGCGCATTATTTGTAGGAAAAAGCAAAATTTTCTAATAATACCTGCAAAATCTCATTTTGCGGGGAAAGATAATATTTACATACAAATCTCATTTTTTATGTGCATTATTTGTAGAGAAAGCAAAATTTTCTTGTAGTGTAATTTGTGACATTTGGAACAATCATAAAATTTAGTAATGATTCTAAATGTCACTAAAATTTGGTAACGTTTTTAAAACGTTGCAATAGGCTGTCTATTGCAAGTTTTTAAAAACGTTGCAATAGGCTGCTTATTGCAACGTTTTTAAAACGTTGCCAAAACATAATTTGAGTGTTGCAAAAATTTCAACTTATCGCAACAATTTTTAAATATTGCAAAAAGGGATAAATCTCAAATATTTATATCAAATGTAACATTCACTTACAAAATGTTGCGGTAGACCACTTTTAGCAACATTCAATTAGCAAATGTTGCCATTTAAATGTTGCAAAAGCCCATTTTTGTAGTAGTGAAAAGATCTATATCTATATACTACTATATATAAAGGGAGAATAGTAGATTGGTGTGAATGTAAAGTGGATTAGTCTGAATGCAAAATCTGGATAAATATGAATGCATTTATTGCCACTAATATTATTTTATGATAAATACCAAACAATGATTAATAATTTTTAATTTTAATAATTGTGCAAAGATTATATATGATATAATAATTTATTGATTTTAAATGTTGTTCAATTTGATGAGTTAAGATTAAACACATATTTATAGTTTATTGTGATTTTTGAATGAAAATTGATAAAAAGTTAAATATGTAAGACAAATGTAGAAATTATAATAAATATATTTATATCTTGAACAAGTATCAATATTTGTACTCATAATATTACATCATCATGATGTACAATTAAAAAACTACAGAATTTTTATTTATCATTCAATAAAGTTTTCGATAATTTGGATTATTTATATTGTTTTTAAATTTTAATAATTGTTGTAGTAAAAAATTATTTTGTGTCTTTTATATTTGTGTTAATTATGTATAATCATTAAATTTTATGAATGCTTAACTATATTGCGGATAGCAATTTCAATTCATCGCACTGGTGGAAATCTATCTATACTATATATAAAAGTAGGATAGTTTGGCAAAATTTAATTCTTAAATTCTTTATATTATAGTATTATAGTAAATAATTAATATGATATTATTGTTATTTGTATATTATTATTATTATTATTATTATTATTATTATTATTATTATTATTATTATTATTATTATTGTTATTGTTGTTGTTGTTGTTGAATGAGTTCAATCAATATTTTTAATTATTAGTATTAAAATTATTATTTAATCATTGATTTTTTATTGATTTGTTGTTCTTAGTATTATAATAAATCATATGTGTAGCCATCAATAATTAAATTGTGTCTTAATTATTAATGGTCAAATCATTTATTATCTTTAATATTACATATCATATTTTCTAAAATATATATTATATATTATTATTAAATATTTTAATCAATTAAGCCTCTGTTCAACAACTATATTTTTGTTTCGAGGTAAAATATAAAGTTGAAAAATAGTTTTGAAAAAATATGTAGTTATAAAGTGGATTGAAAAAATGTGCTACTTATAAATAATTTATAAAAAAAGTTATTGAACGAGGGTTAATATTGAAGAGTTAATGCTTTGATTCTTTATGTTTTTAGTTAATAATATTTATAGAATGATTAATATTTTTTTAATCATTCTTAATTTAATAACTTTTAAATATTATAGGGTATAATTTTCGATATAATTTCGTAATCTCCAACTTTACTTGGTAATCGTATCATGATAATCGTGAGATTTTCAAAATTATTATTTTGACTACTTATTTTTCAAATAAAGTTTTATTGGTAAATTCAATTATTTCGACTATTTTTTAAAATTATTGTGCTTGATTTTTT
This sequence comes from Ligustrum vulgare, assembly GCA_963555705.1. Lineage (NCBI taxonomy): Eukaryota > Viridiplantae > Streptophyta > Magnoliopsida > Lamiales > Oleaceae > Ligustrum > Ligustrum vulgare. Next base: position 55,188,266 of record OY743169.1, on the reverse strand, counting down.
GAATGAAAATTAAATAGTACGTTAAATACAAGAGGAAAATGTAGAAGTTATGAGAAATATGCTAATACCTTTCACATACATCAATATTTGTGCACATAATATTACATCAAATGTGATATATCATTAAAAAACTACTCAATTTACATTTTCAATGAAGTTATTAATAATTCATAAAGATTATTGAAATCAATAATAATTTATTGTTTAATTATATAAATTAACTTAAACTTTTCAAAGATTTTTTTAATAATTTAAATTAGTTATATTATTTTTTAAATTCTAATAATTATTGTAATAGAAAATTCTTTTTTATGCATGTATATGTGTTGATTATGTACAAGCACTAAAATTTGACTATAATATGATTAATTATTTGATAAATATTTATTTGGTTAATGAATTCTTGACTATTTAAGTTTTCATTTGGATTATTTTCAAACCATTACTATATTTACCTACGTTTATTAAATTTTTAAATTAAATAGTTAAAGTAATTTTTGTAACAACACTTTTCTAGATGTATATTTTTAAAATTATTCTCCCTTTTATTTTTGTTAAGTAAAAACTAAAATTATTTCAAAACTTGACGTACATTATTTAGAAATGTTTTGAATTGAATAGTGATTGATGTGATTTTATATGGTTGAAATGAAAATATAAAAAAATTGGATTTATGTGTAAAATACTTTAATATTGAAATGTGTGATTAAAATTGAATAATATAATAAAAATATATATTTTTCTTTATAATGAATATCAAACACGGGGCTTATTATATAATTATTAAATCTTTATGTTAACTATATTTAGTTAATAAATGTTTGACTACAATATAACTAACTATTTAGTTAATATTTAGTGGTTCAGTATGAACACAGTGTACTAATACAATGTTGTTAATTATTTGATTAATATTAATTTGGTTAATAAATGTTTGATTACAATATGGTTAACTGTTTAGTTAATTCATGTATTGACTATTTATGTTTACATTTTGATTATATTCGAATCACTACTATAATTACCTAGACTTATTAAATTTTTTATTTTTTAAAAATATTTTTTATTATTTTTTTTTAAAATTATATAGTTAAAGTAATTTTGTAGCAATAATTGAATGTATATTTTTAAAATTATTTTCCTTTTTTGTAAGTAAAAAACAAAAATTATTTTCAAACTTGTTATTTAATGATTAAATCTTTATGTTATTTTAATTTACAACTTTTTCACTTAACTTTTTTTTATTATTTTTTACCATTGTTTGTACTTTGTATCCTTTTGTAATTGGAAATTTTAATTTTGAACGAATTATAAATTCATGTACGACTATTGCATTTATTTATTACATGTTGTTTATACTGTACATTCGACCCCCTACTATATTTTCCTAGGTTTATTGAATTTTTATTTTTATTAATTTCTTATTATTTATTTTTAAATTACATAGTTCATGTAATTTTTGTTGCCAAAGTTTTCTCCTTTTTTGTGAGTACATACAAAAAATATTTTCAAATTTATTATGTAATGATAATACCTTTATATTGTTGCGAAATGTTGATCACTTTGTAGGGCTGTATAATGGTATGAGATTAATTGTTACAAAATTTGGAAATCACGTTATTGAAGCAAAATTTCTCAATAGCAATCTTGCAAGATACAAATTTTTTATTTCGAGGATGCACTGACATAATTTAGGATGTGTTTGATTCATTGTCATTTGCCTAGAAAAATCATGGAAAATGGTTTCCCCCTTTTGTATTTGTTTGGCGTTTGATTGAAAAATTTACCTTGGAAAATATTTTTCAAGGTACAACCAATTAAGCACACTTAACTCACTTACCTTGAAAATATTTTCTCACCTATTTGGTGAGAAAACATTTTCCTCAAGTGGAAAACATATTTTTCGTCACATTTGATTACTATTATCAAGTATAAATGAGTGAAAAGTAAAAAATAATAATAATTTTTTAAATTAAAATAGCTAAATTTTGTTTTATTTGCAATGGAAAATAATATCAATCAAACAACAAATTTAGAAAAATTTCCTACTTTTTCGCCTGACACTTCCAATTGACATTTTTCATGAAAATCAATTCATACAAAATATTTTCTTACCATCCATTTTCAATCGAACACATGCAAGATTGTCTTTCAAGTTCAAGAGGCGACAATTTCAATTGGTAGCTTTGTATGCTATGAATATCAACAAGAGTTCGGGGAAATCACTTTTCAAGGTTGGTCTTTATTTAAAGAAGTCAGTTTTCAGTCATGGACAGTTGTACTTTGCAGTCTCTAGAGTGACGAATCGTAGTGGTTTAAAGATCATCATTTACGACAAAAATGGAAATAGAACAAACTCAACTATGAATGTAGTTTATATAGAAGTTTTTCAAAATTTATATATAGTGGAAACATTACAACTTTATTAATTACAGTATCATTTTATTATTTTTTCATCTATTTCATTATACACATGTTTGACATATAATTAAAAAAATTTAGAAAAATATTAAAGTCGCATCATGATGCCGTGCATCGCAAGGGTGAAACACTAGTTTCTAATAAAGGTGGTAAATTGTCATTTTTAAGCAATGATGATATGCATGTAGTGGTATATTATTGGTGTGTGCTCATTGTAAGGTCCCGATTGAACTTACACTAGTGTTAAATTTCCACATTTTCAAAAACTAGGGTTGAAGAGAAAAAAAGTAAAATGAAAAAAAATTATTTCATCCCATTCAACGTCGATTCAATAGCTTAGTGGTCCTAATATGCTACTAGGACTGATTTAGGGTTCGATTCGATTTACAAGTTTTTCAGTGCGATCGGCCCATTCAAGTTTCGTAATTGGTCCCAAGGGAATGTAGTGCACAAAATTAAGGGGTTTTTTGATTGATACTCATCCTTGAAACCTCTATTTGGTTAAATGTCATGTGCAATTCTAAAACTGTAAAAGTATCATCTTAACATTAAAAAATTGTAAAAATAACATCCAACATTATAGGATTTATTTTCAAAAAAACATTAATTAAAAAAAAGTCAGTTACGTTTTCATGCCACCATTTCCACACATTTCTAATTTCAAAAAAAAAAAAAAAAAAAAAACAAAAAAAGACCAGATTAACTTGGTAATTACGTTGATGGCAACCTTGTATCCTCACTGCTTGCCCATAAGTTAGGGCTGATGTGAATATCTACTATCAATATACAGGTATGATTCTGTAGGATAGAATCAATTTCACTCTTGATGGCTTCTTTCCATAGATGACCATCGGGAGAAGATATAGCTTCTTTATAACTTTGAGGATCATTCTCCATCAAATATGTGAGAAAATCATGGCCAAAAGTCTTAGAAGTTTTGGTCCTTTTACTCTGTCTAAGCTCATCCTCACCTTCTTCAACTGGATCTTTACTGCTGCCAGAAGTAGAAGATTCCAAAATCCGTTTAATAGGAGTTAACTGTTTAGGAGATTTACAAGGAAATATATTCTCAAAAAAATTGTGCATTCCTAGACTCCATGATCGTGTTCCGATCAATATCAGGTACATTCGAATAATGGACAAGAAACCTATATGCACTACTATTTTGTGTATAACCAGTGAACACACAGTCAACTGTCTTAGGTCCAATCTTGACCTTCTTAAGAGGAGGCACTGTGACCTTCGCAAGACACCCTCATATTCCTAAGTATTTATACGAAGGTGTTCGGCCTGTCCAAAGTTCATACGGAGTTTTATACATATTATTTCTTAACACTTTATTCAAAATGTAACTCGCAGAAAGAATAACTTCTCCCCACACGTTCTGTGGTAATCCAGAACTAATCAATATAGTATTCATCATTTCTTTTAAATTCCGATTCTTACGCTCAACGATTTCGTTCTGCTGAGGTGAATAAGGTGCCGTGGTTTGGTGAATTATTCCATGTTTAGCAAAAAATTCACCAAAGGGTGATTCATATTCACCACCACGATCACTTCGCAATACCTTTATTTTCTTACTAAGTTGATTTTCAACTTCATTCTTATAGAGAATGGATTTTTCGATAGCTTCGTCTTTGCTTTTAGGCAAGTACACATAACAATATCTCGTGCTATCGTCGACAGAAGTAATAAAGTACTTATTGCCGCATCTTGTTTGGACAAATTTCAAGTCACACACATCACTGTGGACTAGTCCCAACGGCTCGATACTTCTTTCAATACCATGAAATGAAGACCTTGTAAGCTTTGCCTCAACACAGGTTTCACATTTATGATTCGAATCAATTTGAAACCTAGGCAAGTAGTTTAGTTTGCTTAGTCTACGTATTGCATTGTAGTTTACGTGAACTAACCTACCATGCCACAGATTAGGAGACTTAAGCAAGTAAACAGAAGGAGTTTTCTCATTATTCATAATAGTTGGGGTTACAGCAATTACATTTAATTTAAATTGGCCATTGAAAATTTAAAGTTTTCTAAATTTTATGAACAGACAGTCACAGATAAGTCTGGACAGTAACCAATCAATAATAAATCGTTAAGATATATTTTAGCTCAATACCAGATGAATCTTACTGATGCAGATTCGTCTGGATAGTAAAACGTAAATAGACAGATTAAATTATGCAGAATTGTAAATAGACAAGAACACAATAATTTGAGCTTAAAGTGGAAAAAATCCTAACAGGGAAAACCCATGGCCCTCATCCTACGGACAAAACCCAATCACTATATAAGGAATGAGTTTATACAGATCAATCTAAACTATATGATAAATCTACGCATAAACTTATCAAACATCCAAGAAATAGATCACTCCCTGATCCTTCTATGGCATGTAATATGAGCTGGCGTCCCACCACACTTCAGTAGCTTTCTTTGAATCTGCAACACTTTTTCAGCAACCTCGAACTCCCGTTCGAACACGATCCAAACCTCCCATTTGATCTTCACGCTGAAATCCTTTCCTTCTCTAAGTGATTGTTTTCTCCTCCCGGAGTACCGAAGTCACAACACAATTGGAGCCTTGAATATTAGTGCACCACACGAAAAATAGGCTTCCAGACTACTTCTTGTAGTGAACGTGTATGTTTAAGCACCACACGGATTTTTGGATTTTACACGTCTTAAAGAAAACGTCCCGCTTTCTTCTATTTAAATGCAATTAAGTTACTTGCCCTCCAACTTTCCTTATTGCAAAAGATCTCTATTACCTGCAAAATAAAGCAGAGATGATTAGAGAAAGGTAAGATAATTATTCTTGAATAAATCTTATCATAAATCAGGATATAGATAAATCATGAAGGATCTTACCATAAGTTAATCACTTATCAATCAAGTGATTAACATAAACTTGGACACCAAGAATAGGAACCATATTTTCGGCTAAATCAAGAATCTTTACAATCAAGATTTTCGGCCTTATCAAGAGACAATCTTACCATAGATAAGCTTGACTATGCTCGGCCCTATCAAGATGATGATCTTACCATATGCAAAGATATGTTTAAATATTTTCGGCCATATCAAGAATATCAATAATAAGCTTGAATAGATCATCAAGAAATTTTTCCAAAATCACAAGATATCGAGATAAAGAAAATGAGATCATGATCCTAATCAAATCAATATTTCTTGATCATTATCTTCCAACAATAAAATGATTGACAGGAAAATAGGAGATAATATTTTCTTCAAGAAATATTTGCGTAATTTAATTAAACATAATAAATTACTAAATACACGTATTTAGTAATTAAATTAAGTTTTCTTAAATTACACATTTGTGGAAAAATTGGAGATGTCAACATTATTAAGTTAACAATCTCCCTCTTTGGTTTTCTCTATTTTTTTGAAACTAATCATCTTTTTACAATCACAAGAAATCACTAAGCTCCCCCTATAAACAATCTCCCCCTCAAGTTATGCATAATAATAAACACATCATAATAAACACAATCAACCAATGCATGTAAAGGGTATCATCATATAGGGAGCTTGAAAAAGTACTTCAACGATCAATAAAACCAAAAAGATGATAATTAAACTACTCCCCCCTTTTGGAACAAGGAGGAGAACCCAAAGGTTCTACAAAACCTGCACGAAAGAAAACAAAAACAATTGTTTTAAAGTAAAACACAGGAACATTGTTTCAAAATAATTGAAAATGATCAGATGAAACTGGCAGGGTGTAGATCAGTCTCAGGTCTTCTTTTGCTTCTTAGAAGCAGAGAGATTCTTGGCTGCAACCTTTCTCTTTTCTTTAGCTTCCACAGGAGCCACATCTTTCGAAGACCCTCCAAGCAGCTGATCTAGTGTGTCTTCAAGTTGTTTGACACGCACCCTAAGGTCAGATATGTCAGCCTTCAACCCAACATTCTCGGCTTCTAGCTGGCCAATCCTGACATCCTTACCAGCTGACTCCAGACTTCCAGCAGTCTCGTCCAAAACCTGTTTCCTGTGAGAGGTCTGTACCTCCAGATTTTTTCTGCATCTGGCCTGTTTAGCACTTTGGGAGTGATCACCAGATCATCCTCTAGTGTCTGGACACCTTGATCACTAAGAAACTGTGAAATAATCCAAGGATATACCAGCAAATAAGTATTCCCCTGTCGAGGGCCACTCCCCGAGACCCTACCAACAATTGAGTTCCAGATACGGGCAGCAAGGTCTATGTTTCATTTAGTCCCAAGGAGAAACAAGGTTTTAGCAGAATCTCTCTTAAAACTTGAATCATGGATGAGTTGGTCAAAATTTGCCTTCACAATTTTATGAAGAATTTGGTATTTCTTGGATATCTCTGACCTAGGTAAATGTTTTAACCCTTTTACTGGCCAAGTAACCTTACCCCCTGACAAGTCCATTGCTATTTCATCATTTGTGGCTTCCATAGACTCATCTTCATTAGCCACATCTTCATTCAACCCTAACCACTTTCTAAGTTCCTTTGCAGAAATTTTAATCAATTCCTCTAACAAATAAGGAAGGGTAAACAGGCATTTTTTGGAGTTAAAGTCAATAGGGATATTGGCATAAAATTCTTTTAACCAAGGTCTCATTGATCTCCCTCTTACATTCAGTCAATTTCTTCAACCCAAAATGTGAAACAATATCATCTACCTCAAAATCAACTAATTCTTCTATAACCACCCTAGGTTAATAATGCAGTCGTTTACCCAATATATGCTTTTGGAAATCAGAGTATGCCTCAGATGACCAAAATTAAATGGGGTAAACATACCTCTGTCCGTCTGTAAGGGGGTGCAGACGAATGAAGATACATCAAATTTGGATCTCTTTGGACTCGCAGTTGTGTCTCCCTTTTTCTTCTTCAAACTTACTATGACTTCCACCTTCTTCTTTCCCTTTCTGTTTGGGATCACACCATCTTTCTCAATCTCCTCTTCTGACTGCTCAGATTCGTCTGCACCCCCAGAGCCCTCTGTTTCTTCTGGTTGTGCTTCACCCCAGACTCTTCTGCTTCCTTGCCTTCCTCATATTTTTCATCCTCTCCAGACACTTCCTGCTCTTCTGATTTTTCTTTTTCATTACTAGATTCAGTTTCACCAGATTCATCGCCACCTTCTTCTTCCACAATTTTCGCATCTTTTGCCCGTTTCATAGTTGCAAGTTTTCTTGCACCCTGCAACTCACTTCGAATATCCAAGGGAGTTATATGACTTTTTGTCCAAGATTACCTGATATGGGTGCCAAGTTTATACCCATGGTCTGTGGAATGATCGGCGTGCCCCGGCTCAATTGGTCCATAAGGAGAGCAGGAGTTGGAGTAGTACCGGCGGTAGAGAGCGAGATCGAGGTAGGGCTGGTGCCAGAGGTTGGTACCGGCACAATGACCCCGACGATTGGAGTTCCCATCTCCGATGGGTTTGGTTGAGACAATTCTACATTGCCACCGTCGCCTCTGGTGACTCTCCTCCTTCCGGATTGCTTACTTCTGGCTATACTCAGGATGAGTGTTGGAGTTGTGAGGCAAGAGGAGAAGAAGTTAGGGTTTAGATGAGAGGATTTTGGGGTTTTGGAATTTTGGGATGTGAGGTTTATGAAGAAGTGTGAGGGTCTTTGGGTTTAAGAGAGACTCCAATATAAAAGGAATTAGAGTTCATTATGGTAACTTGAGAGTCCTGATTCATGCCAACTTCTTTCCTTTAAAAAGAATAGATAAATATAGAAATAGAATATGTTAAGAATTAGGAAATAAATAAACTACCAAAATTAGGCCCCACAATCAACTGACTTGTTCTGCAAGATTTGCACATATTAGTCCATGATATACAGCCTTAAAAATTAAAGATTTACTGAATAAAATCTATGATACGTGAACAAGGAAAAGTCTAAGTGCTTCTGGATCCCTGAGACACGTCTGAACACTTGTTGGCATCTGTTAAGTCAGATACATCTAGCAGTATACAATCCACCACGTATATAAATAAGTTGATTAATGTGCATATGTGATTTGACCATCCCTTAGTCATCTACATACTGTCAAAAATCATATGATTGCCCTGACTTATTGATTTGTCATCGTAGTGCACAATAAGACCGATCAAAATCTATTTAAGGTGCATTTTCTCAAACCTGGCTTGCTGGCTTTTTCAATGTTATGGCATTGTCTTTTGGAGGTGGAAACGGCTTCACACAATCCCCAGAAGTTATGTTACAAAATGTTCCCCTTTAGATTAGAAGAAGGGTATGAACTTGGCTTGGATTGGTAGATTCACATAATCCCCAAAAGTTATCTTACTAGATTTTTCCCTTTCTTCTATGATATTTCCATATTTATCTTAAATCATTATATTTTGAAGCTAAAGGGTATGAACTTGGCTTGGATAGGCAGCCTTCTTTTCCACTAGCCCTGCCCTTGAATAATAAGAATATGCGTGCAATGCAATAAACAAGATTCAGATCATAGGTCTACACTTAGAATATGAAATCTCATCCAGTAACAACCATATGACTTAGACAGCAGTGACTTATCCTTTGGATTGTCCAGATTTGAGTGCTAGTTAGATTCATCCGGAGACATGTTGATTGCTATCAGCCACACGTATCTGTCTCGTTATCAGCCACAAGCACTCTGATATATCTACAGGAAAAAGCATGATCTACTTAGTATAAGAATAGGATAAATGCAATAAAAAGAAAAAAATGCATTTTTTTTGAAATATGAATGTTCCGATTCAGGAGGAGATGATACTCCAATTTGTTTCCTAAAGCTTTCAAATTTGACAGTATCTAGGGCCTTAGTAAACAAATCTACAAGCTGTAGATCAGTCTGTATGTGCTCAAGATTGATAATCTTTTGTTCCACCAATTCTCTGATAAAGTGGTGTCTGATGTCAATGTGTTTTATTCTGGAGTACTGGACAGGGTTTTTTGAGATGTTGATAGCACTGGTGTTATCATAGTACATAGTGGCTTGTTCTGTAGAAATCTCATAGTCTTCCAACATTTGTTTTATCCAAAGGAGTTGTGTACAACAACTGCTAGCTGCAATATACTCAGCTTTGGCTGTGGAAAGTGACACTGAATTTTGTTTTCTACTTAGCCACGCCACCAAGTTGTTCCCAATGTAAAAACATCCTCCGGATGTACTCTTTCAATCATCTGCATTCCCAGCTCAGTCTGCATCTAAAAAACCTGCAAGATGGGCAGTGGTATCTCTTGTAAACCAAATTCTGTAACTCAATGTACCCCTTACATATCTGATGATTCTTTTCACAGCGGAAATATGAGACTCCTTAGGTTTGACTTGATATCTTGCACAAACTCCAACACTGAAGGATATATTTGGCCTAATGGAAGTAAGGTATAGAAGACTTCCAATCATGCTTCCGTAGAGAGATGGATCTACATCCTTACCACTGTCATCCTTTGAAAGTTTTAGAGTAGTTGCCATGGGAGTTCTCATCGCCTTTGCATCTTCAAGTTCAAATTTCTTCACCATATTTTTAGCATATTTTGCTTGAGATATGAATATGCCAGATTCATCCTGCTATACCTGGAAACCAAGAAAAAATTATTGACACGAAAATAGGAGATAATATTTTCTTCAAGAAATATTTACGTAATTTAATTAAACATAATATATTACTAAATACACGTATTTAGTAGTTAAATTAAGTTTTCTTAAATTTCATATTTGTGGAAAAATAGGAAATGCCAACATTATTAAGTTAACAGCCATCAGTCAGATAACCTTTCCCAACATAAAATCTTAATTCGGTAATCACCAGCTTGTCCGCCTCAATGACCATGCGGAAACCATTCTTGCTCAGAAGAGACCAAGAAACCAGATTCTTGCAAATCTCTGGCACATACAGCACATTGGTCAGAGTAAGCTCTCTGTCAGAGGTCATCTTCAGGATCACCTTGCCTTTACCAAACACTTCAGATGTTGAGGAGTTTCCCATGAACATCTTTTCACCATTTGTAACTGGTGCAAAAGCAGTAAACATGCTCCTATTGGAGCAGACATGGCAAGTGGCCCAAGTGTCCAGCCACCACTCCTTTTGGTTAGACCCCACCAAGTTAACCTCACTAATCACGCTGTAAGCTTTAGGTCAGACATGTCATCTGAGAGACGATCTCTCTCATTTCCAACCATATTAGCTTGAGGACGCTGCTTGTTATCCCTATGAGGCTGGTGGCAGTCTGCTGATCGGTGCCCAACTTTATCACAATTAAAGCACTTTCCATTGAACTGGAACTTGGCCTTCTTTCTTACCCCACCGGTATGCTTCAACTTAGACCCTTTCATAACCTGCTTTTTATCATTTCGATTCTTGTTACCCTGCTTGGCTTTAAATGATTGACCTTTCTTGGTACCAGAGCTTTGTCCATGCTCTAATACATTAGCCTTCTCAGAGTAAAAATTCTCTGATTTACGTTCATCCAGTTTGTTATCCTCCTCAATCCGCAGCTTGATAATTAAATCTTCGAAAGACATCTCTTTCCTCTTATACTGCAAATAGCTTTTGAAAGCCTTCCACTGAGGAGGTAGCTTGTGAATAGCAGTAGCCACTTGTAGGGATTCTGACATAGTCAAACACTTAGCATGCATTTCCTGCAAAAGTACTTGGTACTCCTGCACTTGGCACACCACTGAACGTCAATCCATCATTTTGAAGTCCATACACCAACTGGCAAAGAATTTCTTAGACCCAGCATCCTCAGTCTTATATTTCTTTTCTAAGGACTCCCAGAGCTGATTTTCAGACTTCTTTACCACATACACGTGATACAGAGAATTCTGTAGACCATCCAGGACATAGTTACTGCACAGAAAATTAGCACTTTTCCATGTATCCCAAGCCGTATGCCTATGTATATCAGTGTCGTTTTCTGCCATGACAGGGGCATCCACGGTAAGGAATCGTGCAAGGCCCAAAGTTTTAAGATAAAAATTCATTTTGTTCTGCATTGTCTTAAAATCAGTCCTTGCAAACTTGTCCGGTCGTATCGCATGATTCACATGAAATGGAGCCGGAAACGAAGGCAAAGATACCTAGGCCGCAACCCTAGGTACTGGAAAAAGTATTGTGCCAAGTTGGATTGCCAAGGCCGCAGCCGTAGGCAAAGTGGAGTTCACTTCAACTTGAGGAATACCGTCACCAATTGTCCCATCAACGGGAAGAATGCCAGTCAAGGTCTCCCCATTGTTAACCATGGTCATTGCAGGATTTGGTACACTGATACCAACAATGTTGCTTCCGTTGTTCACATCGTCATTTCCATGAGACGCCATTTAACCTTACAACCAGCAACAAATAATTTAGAATAATAACAAAGTCGCAAATGTATATAAATTTGAGATCTTTGCTAGGTCTCCAAATATACTAAACTGTAATTTATATGGCGTAAAATATAATAAGCAATTCAGATAAATGAATAGAAAAATATTAACCAATCAAAACTAATTACGAAAAGAAAATTATGCAATCATGAGGCAATTATAAAATAATCATATAATCATTACCAAATGATTTTTAAAACCATGCAAGTTGAGAAAGACATGCAAAACCATCTTTTCCCATGCAAACCACTATCAACTAAAAATCATGCAAGACGGAAATACAATAGATATTTTTTTTTTTTCAACCTTAATGCAATTTTATGTAAATGGTGAACAGAACTGATGACAGAAAATTAACCAAGAACTGATGTAATATGATGTAATAACAGATTTTTAACTAACTGCAATATTATATAGCGTTTAACAGAAACATAAGACAAAAAAAAAAAACATAAAGTGACGAGGAATTTTAAACACGAACTGGGACAAAACTGATGAACAAAATTGATGAACAAAAATTTGATTCTCCAAAACCAGAGTTCGATTTGAGCTTGCAGGGAAAATTTAAAGAATCAAAGAAATATAATCAAACTGAAGGCCCGTGTTTACACGGTTTCCTTAAATCGAATTCTCAGCCTCACCGGGGTGCACGAGGTTTTGATCGGTGTTCGATTCCCAGGATACAATCGATTGTCGATTAGCTTTGCACTACGTTAACCGCCATCAAACTAGCTGTGTTTAACTCTCAAGGAAATTTAACAAATGAAGTAAGGGAGATGAGTGGAATCAACTGGAAATGGAAGAGAGGAAGCTGAATTTGATTTCCAATTTTCTGTTGCCTGTGTTGTTTAGCCGAGAAGGTATACTGCCTTTTATAGGCCATCAGCAATAACTTCCATTTAATCAGAATTTGAGAAACTGATGAAATGGGGGAAAAAAGGATGAAATTGATGGTCTGCATGAAACCGATTTTTAATTCTCTCAATGGATGAATTTTTCATTCACAAACTGTCAAAATTGAAACTGGTGAGCTGAGTTTTAATTTCCAAACTGCTGAAATTTGAAACTGGCCCATTTTTCCAACAAAAAGTCTGCTCGCTGCGGGTTTACTGGACGGTCTGGGTCGGCCCACAAAATTTGAACTACAACTTAGGCTCGCCCGTTGACTCACATGAGTCGAGCCCATGCTGTGGCTGTTCGTTCCGATTTGGCCCGTATGAATAAAAATATAGATTTTTCCGTATTTATAGAAAAAATATTTTTTTGTTAAATTGTTAAATATAAAATGAACAAAATCATAAATTAATATATTTATATAAAGAAATATTTAAATAGAATTCAAATTTATATCTTATGTTACATGAATTACTTCAACTTTACAAAGTTAAACACAATATAAACAAATAACAATTAAATGCATTTCTAATTATCATTATCAAAGAACATTTCGTTTCTCAAACCCAGGGTTCACATCTTCTTAACCCATGAACCGTTCGCTCGGATCACAGGTCGATCCGGACCGATTTTCACGGGTCTAATCGATTCGTCTGTCCGTCTTGATACACTACTAAAAAACAGCGTTTCTCCAATGGATATTTTCCGACGGCAGTCGGCACCGTTGGAAATTTCCGACGGAAACAAAATTCTGTCAAAAATTTCCGATGGAATTACTACTGTAGGAATTTTTTGACAGAAACTAAATTCCCGTCGAAAATGTTCGACTAAAAAATTCTCCCGTCGAAAATTTCCGACTGTAATTTATTTCCCGTCGGAAATTTCCGATGGAAATTTATATTCTGGTCGAAAAATTTAGATGGAAAATAATTTTAAAAAATGAATGGCGTATTTTTACAAATTTAACAAAAAAAAATGATATTACTAACATAAATAACTAATATATATTTATAAAAACAAACTCATTCACAAAAACTCAATTGGTCTAATGGTTGGGTTGCTCCTACACAACCATTTGGCCAAGGGTTCAAGTCAATATCTATACATTTTGAAAAAAAAAAAATTATCGCGCCTTAGTGAGTCGGGTTTGGATGGTGGGTCGAGCCGGGGCGGGACAGGTGGGTTGGGTGGGTACCGCTTAATAATTTTTTTTTTTTTTTTTTTTTTTTTTTGGAAATTTCCGACGGGAATCTATTCCCATTGGAAATTCCGTCAGAAATTTCCGACGGAATTCGTAATTTTTTCGTCGGAAAGTATTACCGACGAGGTTTTCTGCGAAGAATTTTCCGACAGGTAAAGTCCGTGGGAAAAAGACGCTTAATAATTTTTTCTTTTTTTTTTTTGGAAATTTCCGACGGGAATCTATTCCCATTGGAAATTCCGTCAGAAATTTCCAACGGAATTCGTAATTTTTTCGTCGGAAAGTATTACCGACGAGGTTTTCTCCGAAGAATTTTTCGACGGGTAAAGTCCGTTGGAAAAAGACATTTTCGAAAGAAAATTGCCTTTTACCGACGAATATTTTTGTCGAAAAAAGCCTTTTTTTTTTTTTTTTGTAGTGATACCTCCCTATTGGGAGGTGCGGAAATTAAGGTTCTAGAAAGTCAGAGATAATATTAATGGTAGACGAATTTCATATCCCCATTTCAACTATCAAGTCTATCCTCTTGATTTTAATAAAATAAAATTATGTAGTTAGCGAAATTTTAGCTGTCATTGCCAATAAATACTTAAATAGATGTTAGGTGTTGAAAATTGGTTGGTAATGAGCTTGCAGTCCTCACATGGAATGTAGGCTGATGTTGATGCAAATATTGTGATTTTATTTTATACTTCGAAAAAAATGGATGTGAAAATCTAATTTTTAATAATTACTTTGTTTATCAAGTTTTTATTTTTCTAGAACTTTGAATTTTATCTTAGTTTTTGATTAAAAAAAAAAAAAGGAGTAGCTTTAAGCCCAAGCTTGAGTCATTAATCTTCCGAGAATCGAATGTGTAAAATGCAATTATTTTTGAGACTTTGTGGTTAAAAAGGTATAAAGAAGTTTTAAATTTACGTACAAAATTATTTTACTGTGAGAATTGATTAAAAAGAATTTAGAAAAAAAATGACTTTAAAGATTGAGCTAGGTTCAAATTACACAACTTAGGGTTTGACATGACGAATTAATATGGAAATATAATTATCACCTAAATGAGTTGAAATTAGTTTGTTATTATTGTATTAATTAATTAAGCTTATGACTACCTGCAATCTGTTTAAGACTTTCGTGAAAATGATTTATGGATCCTTTTTCCCTATGCATATACTTTATTAGTTTAAGAGGATGGCTACAAGGATTCAATGCGATTGATTATTCAGTATTAAAGGGCTTGAGACTTTAAGAATTCATTCTGAAAATTGCTAACATTATTTGAAAAAGTTTGTTTGTCTCAGTAAAGAGCTATTCATATTTCATAGCTATTATTATCTTTATCTCAATTCAAAATAGGTTACAAAGATGACATATTATTTTAAAATTTACACGTCTCTCTTTAAATTTAATAAAGATTTTATATTTTAAGGCATAATCTATGATTTACATTCTTCACCAATTCAAAGAATAGCGATGGCAGAGACACAAGGTTGGAGTCATTTTTTTTTTTTTTTAAAAGATTTTACATTTGCAGTAAGTTATAATTTGAATCAACAAGTCTTATAATAACGATTGACTTGTTATTGGCCAATGAGATTAGGTGATCTTTTTCTATTTAAATTTTGGAAATTCTTAGATTCCAATTAAGACTGTGATATTGTTATCCAATGTGAAATAGTTAGTTGCATGTTATTTATTTTGGGTTGGAGTAACAAAATTCAAGGGCTCTTCAATATATTATTTATATATGGTCCACTCACAGCTAATACTGCCACATTTTTTCTACGTCGTGGATGTAGGTCTCACGGGTGTTGATTAATGGTCAACGTTATCTCAATCAAATGACCTTTCGTCTTCAATGCGATTTTGTTCTTTGTTTACTTTGATTTGACAATTGTGCCTGTTTGGTTATTTACAAATTTTATTTATAAACGAATACATGTTAGTATTTTATTGGACAGCTTTTTGAAATGTTAATAATTTTGATTGATCAATCCATCATTTTTTTTTTATGAAAAAAAGAACAACGAAATATTAACATGTCATTACGTATAAACAATCTATAAATGATTTATCAAGGAATTTACATTCCTTTCTTTCATATTCTTTTTTTTCCGTTTTTCTTTATCGAGGGTGGTGAGAGTGAAGGAAGCGGATATTAAAATTGAAGGCATGTTTTGGTATCATAATTACTAATTTGTAAGAATTCGTGAGTGTGTCTCAATTGTTATGTTGTTCGTGTGTCCCTATTTCCTGGCTCATGTCCAGGGTTTGAATTTTATTTCCCATTCCCTTCATTCACTCTCCTCTCATATGCTCAACTATGTAATAACAAAAAAAAATTACTAAATTATATAACTAAAAGTTTAATTATTTTTCTTAAGAAACTCTAATTTTTAATTTGATTTCGCCAAAAAGAAAAAAGGAAAAAACCAATTTTATAGCTTTTCTCATGATGGCTCTTGTGTTTACGAAAATTATTTTCTTCCAAAAGGATAATATAATAAAATAAATTAATTCATGTACTACTTTTATGAGCTCAAATATGATATCCCCTAAGTTGTTAATCCAATTAAAATTGTACACATCATAACTTTTTAACGTAATTGTTTGTCAAAGTGGACAGTTAAGGAACATCAGATACTTGGGATGAAACATGAGAAATTAAGGAATGAGAAAATGAAACTGGAGAAATTAAAGAGTAAGAGAAAGTGTGTGAAACAATATGTTTTTTTTTTTTTTTTTTTTTTTTGTAAAATTTGTTTATAAACAATTAGGTGGTAATATTTCATTGAATAATTTTTTGAAAAGTCAACAATTTTGACTATTCAAAATTTTCAACAATTATTTTTCACTTTCAAAAGAAATGGACCTATAGAATATTGTTATGTTTCTGTCTACATAGAAACATTTATAAACGGTTCACAAAACATGGGCTACATAGAAAGTGTCCACACCTATTTCTACTTGGGAAGAAATGATGGTTTTAATGTTTGACATGGGACACACCTAAAGTCTCAACTAGACAAGTTTGGTACTTATCAATTACTGCGGTTTTTTTTTTTTTTTTATTATTTTTTTTAATTTATTCATTTTTGCTTAAAACTTGTCAATTATTGCGGTTGAAAACATAGATTGTAAAACATCGAATATTTTATAAAACTTACGACCTTTTTTTTTTTTTTTTTCCCATCATTTTGTATTATCCAGTCGTGATCTTATGCACATTTATAAAAGAAAAATTGTGTTAGTACTCATCAGAATGCTATAAAACTGTTATGGTTTTCGTTGAGGTCATAAACGTATACTTGATGTACATGGGCTAGCCCCCTCCATCCGCACTTGCGTACAATTTCATTTTGAACAAGCCTATGTTCGATAAAGTGAGGATAAATTTGTTTATAATCGGCACAATTCCCAAACCACTTTTTAACTGCGCATATTTTCTCTTTTCAATTTTTAACCACTCATCTACCTAGAAATCCCAAAAAAAAAAAAAAAAAGATTTATAATCTCCTACGAAGATCCGAACAAAGGCCAAAATGTTCATTTATAGATTTCCAGAGTGACATTAATTTATGTCACTTGCATTATTTGAATTAAGACTAGTTTTTCAAAAGCAACTTGCCCGTTATATGTAGTTTATTATAATAAAAAATTAAAAGGTTGAATGCTTTCTATAATTTTATAGAAAAATTTTAAAATACAAGTCTTATAATTTCCTTAGTTAAGTAAATTCACAAAATGCTAACAACGCAGGCCTTCAAAATCAAATTGATGACTTTCAATAAAGAATGTAAAGCAAAGACAGAAGAAGCAAGAGTGGTAGTACGAATTGAAGAACCATATTCATTGGAATCTCCTATAGTAATGGTAATTCAAATGAAGCCAAATTTAGGGGGTTTTGAAGAGCCAGTAATTGAAAAGAAAATAGTCAGAGAGGCATAATGCAAGACAAAGCACAGCATCTTTTGGCTGAAGTTACGACTTTTAAGACCAAATTATTAAATTAATTATCTATACAAGTAAGTTTGGACGAGGAGCAAGAAAGAGCACTTATATCTTTAAAAGACAAAATTACTGTATTCTGCTTGGAAATTAAATTACAAAGTAATGTAAGCAGAACAGATTACTCAGATGAAAATTCCCCTACAAACTTTAGGGGTAATTCCATGAAGGTCTAAAAGCTGGATGGATTGTCCAAAGGCCACAATTGGGCATAGGAAAACCAATATAGTAATATGCAATCATTAGTTATATTGATATTGTGTTAAGAATTATCGTGATTATAAAGGCTTGTTGTTCAGTACAACAAAGTTAGCCTTTTACGGCGTACAAATTCACACGCCGTAAAACTAAATTTTTACAGTGTTCCCCTGAACTTACGGTGTGCATAACTGTACGCCGTGAAATGTAGTCACAGTGTGCAGCCCCGCACACCGTATATATTTACGACATACAACATTGCACACCGTATATGTTTACGGCGTTCGGGATTGCACGCCGTGATGATATTTCACAGTGTGCGATTCTGCACGCCGTAAATTAGAATTTTATTTTATTTTTTAAAAAAATATGTAAATTATAATTCCAAAAAACAATAATAATAATAATAATAAATACACATTAATGCATATATAATCAATAAACGTGATTTCGATAAACGAACAATATCTTAGTAAGATTCAATACAATATACAAAAATTTTGATTTCACATAACCTACTCAAAAATTTAGATAGGAATTAATGTCAAAAGTGTATGGACAACTACTTCAAAAAAAACTTAAAATATCGTAAAAAAATAAAAGTATCCATATCGAAGCTTCTTCTTTGACCAATAGTGTCATGCCAAAAATAATCAACTTCCTGCACATCACGTAAATAATAATACATTTGTTGTGATTTCAACTAATCCACTTCAATGTACTTAATTGGCTGTGCTATTGTACTTTCTAATGCATCTTCAAGAAGAAAAAGCTCACATGTAGGACGATATAAACTAGCATTATCAATAACTTCAATAACCCAGACTTTCCAACATTCATTACCAAGGGGTACATGATGCACTAAATCATTTTGATTTATTGATGCGATTTCACCTTTTGCAACAACGTCACATATCCCAAACCAAGATAACAATTTGTATTTCTTAGTTTGAAGGCTATCTAAACCATTCAAACTTTTGTCTTTGAGCTAACATTATCGGGCTTGAGGAGAGCAGCAGCTCTTGTTATGCCATATGTCATTCCTAAGTTATTGATTGCTTTAAGAACATTAGATCTATGATCTCGCCAATGCTTTCCAAGTTTTTGCATAATGTACTTTCTATGACAATTATCAACGTCAAGTTGTTGCCCAATCACAATGAAACACAAGAACTTTAAAACTATGATAGTCTAGTAAAATTATGTCTCTTATCACCCCATAATAAGAAAATTTACTAACTACTTGACTTGTATCCTTCACACTAGATCGACAAATAGTTTGTACTTCAATAGAAACACCACTATTTTGTGTACTTCTTCTAACATCGATTGTATGAAATCGATGTCCTTTGACAATATAATCAGAATGTGACATCACATCACATCTAGATCGGCGTGAAAGCCACTTCAATGTACTTGACATGTTACAGCTATCTTGTTTGCCTTTTTCAGCAAACCAAGATGTAAAAGTCTCTATATGTCTCATTTGCAATAAAGTTTCATTCCTGGCAATACGACTATCTGAATTCTTAATCTCCTCCTTATGCATCCTAAATGAAAATAAATGAAGAAAAATAAGATAAGTTTACGGGTAAATATTAATCATTATTAAATAAATTAACTAACTCTATTATGTTATATATGGTTCAACTGCATCACTATTAAACAACACATATCGATGAGCGACCTCAAGCATTTCGTCACTCAAAGTTTTTGACTTTCCTTTCGAAATTGTACGTCTATCAATAATTGTTTCATTCTCGAAATCCTCATTTTGAATATGTCGAACACCAACTTAAGCAGCTTGTTTCATAGAACCACTACAAAAATGCATACATTCATCAGCTAAATAACGCTCTACTATACAACCCTCGGGTCTTGAACGATTTCTAACATATCCCTTAAGTGTCTTCATAAACCTAATTCAAAACATAAGATCTATGATATACATAAACAATTAGGAGAAGAAATGTTGAATAAATACATACAAAAGTGTAAAGTAAGTTACCTCTCAAATGGGTACATCCAACGACACTGTATAGGTCCACCAATACGGACTTCATGCCCAAGGTGGATGATTAAATGAATCATTATGTCAAAAAAAAAAAAGATGGAAAAAAATACCTTTCTAGTATACACAAAGTCACCGCAACATCCTCCTCAAGATTTTCTAATTTATTTTTATCGACAACCCTTTGACATATTTCATTGAAAAATGTACATAGTTGAAAAATCGCATTTCTTGGTCTTGTAGGTAGAAGTCCTCTTAATGCAACTGATAACAACTGTTGTATGAGCACAAGGCAATCATGAGACTTCAAATTTAAAATCTTATTATTTTCTAATGAGATGCACTTTGAAACGTTGGAGCTATAATCATCAAGTAATCTTAAATCAAACAGCCTCTTACAAAATAACTCTTTCTCCTTTTTGGATAGCATCTAAGATGCTGCAGGTAGGTTATATGTATTTCCTTTCAATTCTAGATGAAGATCCTTTCTACTACCCATATTGAGCAAATCCTTACGAGAATTAAGCCCATCTTTTGATTTTCCCATTACAATCAAAATAGTGCCAAGAATGCTCTCGTAAACATTCTTCTCAACGTGCATTAAATCCAAATCATGATGCAAAAATAGTGTCTGTAAAATAATACTATAAAATTAGAAAAACATTAAGAAAAGAGATAGATAATGTAAAATAGCTTGAAATGGCTAACCTCTCAACATGGTAGCTCAAAGAATATTGATTTTTTTTTTCATGGTCAATCAGAATCTGATTTTTTCTTCTTTATTTATTTATTTTTTTTTACCTATTTTCCCCCAATTATTGTCAACATTCTTGATTGTTTGCATCACTTCTTGACCAGTTAAAATTTTAGGACTAGACATATGTTCCTTATTTCCATCAAACCAAGCTTCTTTCGATCGATAAGGATGATTATATGCAAGAAATCTTCTATGACCCGTGTACGCAAACTTTCGACTAAATTTCAACCATTTTGCACACGTGGATAAATCACATACTGGACAAGCTGCTTCACCTTTTGTAGGATATCCTGATAAGTTTCCACAAGCTGGAAAATCATTAATTGTCCACATCAATGCAGCCTTCAAATTGAATTTAGACTTTGTAAATTCATCATATACTTCAACACCAATATTCCACATCACTTTTAAATCTTCAATGAGTGGTTGTAAATACACATCTATATTATTTCCTGGTTGTTTTGGACCTGGGATTAACAAAGTCAATAACAGATTTCCCTTTGACATGCATATCCAAGGAGGGAGATTATATTTAGCTAGTATCACCAGCCAACAACTATACTTAGAACTTAGGTCACCAAATGGATTAAATCCGTCAGATGAAAGACCAAGCCTAAGATTGCATGGTTTTGATGCAAAACAAGGCCGCTTTTGATCAATTCTCTCCTAAGCTAATGAATCAACTGGATGACTCATTTTTCCATACTTACTTTTGTGATTTAAGTGCCATATTAGTTGTTCTGCCTTATCAAGTGACCTAAACATTCTTCTAAATCGTGGTTTAATCGAAAAATATCTCAAAACCTTTGCAGGTATCCCCTTTTTATTTTCTTTGTTCGTTCATTAAATTTCCATCGTGAAGCTGCACATTTTGGACATGTCTCCAAATCCTCTAGATCATTCCTAAACAAACAACAATCGTTAAAAGCATGCATGTATCTTCTCGTACCCAAGATCAAAAGTGTTCAATAACTTTTTCATTGAATTACAAGAATTAGGAAGGCTATTCCCATCTAGTAGAATGTCTCTAATAATATCAAGAAGTTCATTGAAACCGTTGTCAGATATGACATGTGTAGCCTTAAGCTTGTATAAGACAATGATGGCAGATATTCTTGTGTACTTTGTGCAACTAGGGAATAGAGGAATTTAAACGCCCTCATATAAATTTGAAAAGTCCCTCTCTCTATTGTCATTCTCGGGTTCCACAATATTTTCATCCTCAAAAAATCCATCCCTATACATCTTATAAGTCTCTAGTTTTCTCTATCTTGATGAGGCAATGAAGCTGCATTCAATTTTTCCCCAATAAACACACATATAGTATAGGTAGGATCCATCCCATTAATGATCAAATGCCCATACATTGTATCAAAATGTTGGTGGAATAAGTTTTTACAACATTTACAGGGACATAAGACCTTTTCTGGATTTCCCGCATTGGCTTGCACCATATTTGCAAACTTTCTTGCACCATATTGATATGCCTCTGAAACTCTAAAAAAATTACTAAATATAAATCCTCTAAATGCCTTTATGGGATTATTTTAAAATTTTCTAAAACTAAGGAGATAAAATAACTTTGATAGATGAACACAATCTTTATCCATGATAATATACCAACACTATGAAGATATAACATATTATAAATATAATAAAAAGACTAAGAAAAAAAATAATTATAGTTGAATAACAATGAAATCTAGGTTTACAAAGCACATGTAATATGGATTAATCGCTAATCCTGTACTGCCAAAGCAGTATAATAACAAGAGAAAAATTTGAAATCAAGTAAAAGAACTCAAAAATTAGTGGTTCACTGGCAATGCAAGAGCTATGTACACTTGCAGCTGTAGAGTATCACAAAGTTGAAGCAGAAATTGGAACACTAAAAATTGGCTATTGACACTAGTTTATTTATTTATTTTTACCTATTTCAATACTACTATACCATCCAAAGCTTTATACTCCAAGAATGGTAGATCTCATTCCCTTTAGAAATGAGTAATGACCTAGAATTTTGTGAAGTATTTACCTTCTCTTTTTCTCACTTTTTAAAAAATATAACCTAGATTTTAATGAAGGCGACTCATGTCCAGGAGGGATATAAGTTGAAAAGGAGGACGTAGTAACGACAATTGTCCTTTTAAAATGACAAGCAGTACATATTCTTGAAGTTACATGACAGACATCAGTGAATAACATGGACAATTATGTCAAAGTGACAAATAGGGTTCTACTCTCTTGCAAATGCTTATTCATTTGCATGCCATCTTATCAAGAGAAACAACATTAACTTGGACATTTGAAGAAGAAAGTGCTGATGTTAACTTGAATTCATAAATTGCCTTTGCATCTAATCATATGCAATTGTAACCATTCTGTCAATCAACATTTAAACAAAAATACAGAAAAAAGTAATTGGTATTATGTCTACTACTTTAAGTGATAAGTTTCCCCAAATAAATAATATAACACCGTGTTATAGCTTCAAACGGTAGTTTGCTGTCCCCATTTAAAATTAGGAAGACAAAATTTCACCAAATGGTGACAACAATTGAATACCAGACCCTTAAACCAAAATATTCACCAATGGAGAATATAGTTAATGATCATAATTTTTTTTTTTTTTATTTCTTCCGAGGTGCAAATGTCCAAATCAAAGGCAAAGATAAGTGCCATTTCTTCTTCCGTGACCACAATGAGTGTTCTTTCAACAAATAGTAAAGAATTAAGCCCTTTGGTATGGATTCTTTAATAGTTATTTTTCATTTGTGAATGAATGATAACTTTTTTCTATTTTTTCAATTTCATATCCTTTAAAATTATTACTTTTCATAGAAAAATATTCTTAAAAAAAATCAAAGTCTACGCTAGATGGCCTAAAATTCTAAGAATGAAAAGTATTTAACTCTAAAGGATTACTAGACCATAGAACACCATAAATTATTCAAAACTCTGGCCTATACCCCGAAAAAAGAAAAAAAGCCCATTTATAGAATGAAGAAGCCACTGCACAAAAACAAATGGATTGAGAAATTAAAGAATTGAGTACCAATATTCATATAATAAGCCATTACACTTAGAAATAGAATAGGGATTGGGGCAGGGGAAAAAGAAAATACACCGCAAAAATCATGACCAACCTCAACTCCAATAGAAAAATAAAACGGGGCAAGGATAGATTACTCAAATGGGGTGGAACATTATCAAGAAGCAAGAACTAAATTTAAAACTTAATTAGGATGCTTTGTGGATTCCAATTCCTTAGCTCCAACAAAAAATCAATCTGGAAAGAAATTATAGCAACCGATAAGTACCAAATGGGAAATCAATCAGAAGAAACCATGCCCTAATTGGAGAGAAGAAGAAATCGCGCCCTAATTTGAGAAGATGGAAGTGTTGCATTCGGGATGAAAAAAAATTGCAGTCGGAAGAAAGAAGAAGAGAAAAAAACGCACCCTAGTCTAAAAAAGGTGCCCTGTTATTGTGCTCGAAATATTGGACAGGATTCACAGTCTTTCCTTCAGCACGCTGTAACCTGTGAAGAATATAAAAGAACATGATATACGGCATGTAATTAAACACTGTTAATTATACCCTTTCACGGCACGTGAATTTGCATGCCTTAACCTGTGAAGAATTTTTTTTTTTGGTGCATGAGGCGGACGCCTTAAAATCACTTGACTAATGAAATTTGACGACGCGCAAAATATACACGGCGTAAATACTATAATTTTACCGCATGCCTTTAATGCACCCCGTAAACCTCCACCGTAAAAGGCCACTTTTGTTGTAGTGTTTGAGTAATGTTTAACATTTATTTTGCCTTACAAAAATTAGTGTTTTATCCAAAGGCACTTTTTACTTGAAGTAAATACAAAGGAAATACTTTGTTAAGGCAAACAATGGAAAGGAGAAATGTTGAAATACTAAATTCATCAATTGAAATCAAACTGGGAGATATACAAGAAAGGCAAATCATGTCAATCCATAAAGTATAACAAAAGGAAGTACATAGATTCAAAGTAGTTCAAGTTGCTCAAACAAGGAATGAATTGAACTTTTTATTATGTTCCATTCTTGGTAAGATTCAAAGTGCGGAATAAATGCCGGAAAGTTTCGAACCCAGGTCTGTTGCAGATGGAGGAATCTTGACCCGACAATCACGACGTGGAATCGACGATGCTGATTGAAGATCTAAGATTTGCGATACGCCACAAGGACTTGTCCAATTTTCCTTGATAAGTTTCTGGTTTTGAAAGCCACAAAGAATCACTCTTTAATAAGTTCGAAAAAATATAGGAAATCCACCTATAATTTTATTGAAGCATCAATAAACTATTTATCAAAATCAAAGTCTATTTTATAATGAATGGAAATAATATATAAATAATGAAAAATAACCTAACAACTAGCCCTAGTAGCTAATGGGCTCAAAATAGAATTCTAATTAAACTAAAATAGCAAAAAATGAAAAGGAAATAAAATCTCGAAAAATTTGGCCATGCCTTAGTTATAGACGTGAATGGAAATCTTACGACTGTAAATGACCTTCTGTTTAAGAGTTACGGCCGTAACAAGCATTCTTACGGCCGTAAGGAGTGTTTGCTGGATTTCTTCGTTTTTGCTATAAAGGAAGATACGACCGTGGCATTCATGGCTTGCGGGGCTTGCGGCCGTGAATTTGATTATGGCCTTTGAACTTCAACCCTTTGACTTGGTTTGATCCGTTCGTCTTCCCGGCTCGACTTCTCCGTTGAGCTCCTATCCCGGATCACATCCTCCCTCCTCTCTTGACTAGGATTCGACCTCGAATCAATTTCTGACCTGCTCTTCAAACACTTCCTACTCTTAGGGCCTTGATCCAAAACTACTCCACCTGGATCAAATGGAAAATTATTACTTCCATTCCAGATGAATGGCCAATAGTATTTCGTAACTTGGGTAGCATGGATGGATCGATTCATGAGCTTCCTTAGCCATATGTGGTGTGGCTCAAACTCCCAAGCGTAACCAACCTGGAAAAGAGATTTAAATAAAATAGGGTGGGGAACGTTAGTTTCAAATGGTACAATATACGGATTCTTGTACTCACGGCTCATTATCTCCAATTTATTTTCCCCGACTATGAGGCCTTTCACTTCACCTTCCCCATTCTTTTCAACTGTTAGCTCAACCACCTCTTTCTTTTTTCTTCGCATCCAACCACCTCTTCTAAACCCACATTTTTATCAACAATTTTATGCACTACCTGATTACTAACCAAATGTGGATCTTCCATTTTAAAGTTCAAATTTTGAACACCCTCCTCAACTTCCAACTCATGATTCTCATCAACAATATTAGTCTCAATCACTTCAACCTCACTATTATTTTTCTCTGCATGCCCCTTATCAACAATTACATCTTTTTGTTCACCCATCTCTTCACAACCCAATATTTCATCTTCCACCTCAAAATTCGGCGTTTCTTCAACCACTTCTAACTTCAATTATAACTTACCCTCTTCCTCCACATCAACATCCTCAACCTGAGGCTCTACTATAATATATTTTTCACTCTCTTTCAACCATTTAACACAAACTCTCTTTTCTCCTCCTTTTTTTGTAACCTAGCCAACTTTTTCCTTTTTACCTCCCGTTCACACCTCATTCTTTTCTCATAGATTTCTATATGAATCTTCAAAATCTCATTCGGATCAATCTCTGCTCCCCTCTTAACACCAATTTCATCCCTAGATTTATGATGACTTCTATAATGCCATTCATCACTACGATTTGTTTGAGATTGCTCATTTTTCAATTTCGCCTTTTTTCATCTAGTTTATCCAACCTCTTCTCAACATCATTAAAAAATCTCCACAGATGATCTCTATCGTCACCCCTCCTAGATGAAAATTTTTCTTGAAAATTGGACATTTTGAAATGGAATGAAAAGTGGAATGGAATGAAGTATTTCAACACAAGACTCAAGAATGAATTTTGGAATTATTTGTGAATTCTGATTTTTTTCTTTTTTATATATAAATACAGAATTCGATTACGAGTGCAGCGAAACAAACGGAATTGAATTCGGATAAGAATTGAATAAAACAAATACTTTTGAATTTTGTTTAATTTTTATATGGATCAAAAACTGAAAAAAATTTACCTGCACGAAAAACATGAAAACTAGAGAT
This sequence comes from Ligustrum vulgare, assembly GCA_963555705.1. Lineage (NCBI taxonomy): Eukaryota > Viridiplantae > Streptophyta > Magnoliopsida > Lamiales > Oleaceae > Ligustrum > Ligustrum vulgare. Next base: position 55,161,222 of record OY743169.1, on the reverse strand, counting down.
AAGAAAGACTCAACAGACAAAATAAAAAAAAGGATATAGATGATTCTTATGTGGCAGACTCTATGATAAACACATAAAAATCAAACTAGGATAGAAATGAAAACCTGAATTCAAAGTATAGCTCAAATAACAAATGATGAGATTCGAAGCACGGAATAAAAGCCGGAAAGTTCCTAACCCAGGTTTGTTGTGGGTGGAGGAATCTTGACCCGACAATCACAACGCAGAATCGATGATGCCAATTGAAGAACCTAGATTTGCAAAATGCCACAAGGACTTGTCCAATTTTCCTAGATAAGTTTTTGGTTTTGAACGTCACAAATATTCTCGCAAATATTTGATAAGTTCGGAATGAACGCCACAAAGAATCACTCTTTGATAAATTAGAAATATAGGAAATCCACCTATAATTTTATTGAATCATAAATAAATTGTTTATCAAAATTAAAGTCTGTTTTACAATGAATGGAAATAACACATAAATAATAAAAATAACCTAACAACTAGCCCTAGTCCTAGCCTCTAATGGGTTCAAAATAGAATTCTAATTAAACTAAAATAGCAAAAACTGAAAAGGAAATAAAATCTCGAAAAAATTGGCCACGCCTTAGTTACGGCCGTGAATGGAAATCTTACGGTCGTAAATGACCTTCTGTTTAAGAGTTACGATCGTAACAAGCATTCTTACGAGTGTTTGCTGGAATTCTTCGTTTGTGCCCGAGAGGAAGATACGACCATGGCATTCATGGCTTGGGACCGTGAATTTGATTATGGCCTTTGAACTTTGACCCTTTGACTCAGCTTGATCCGTTCGTCTTCCTGGCTCGACTTCTTCGTTGGGCTCCTATCCCGGATCACATTAATTCTTCCTAAATTTCTACTTTAGTTTGTATAATGGTCATTTCTTTGACTGAACCATCTTTCTTCAAATCAGCATATTTAGAGGTAAGCACCTGAACACGTTCCTCCTCATGGGATAAAGCTTCTGCTCGTGCTACTTTTATTGATTCCAAGTGATCGATTTCCTTTTGGATTTCTTTGAGTCGTATGCGGGTATTTTCCAAGGAGGAATATACTCGCATTGCTTCAGTATTTAACCTTTCAATCGTCTTCTTGGCCTCTGAAAATTCAGAGAATAAATTCGCTTTATCTAGAGCATTGCTTGACAATTTTTCTCTTTTTTCACGGAGATGGATTGATTGATCAAGCAATTGTTGTGGCTTACTTTGAATACCCTTCAAGAAAATATGTGCATGTCGAGGCACGGGTGTAGAAGAATTGGCCAGTATCTCTTGAGATTTATCACTCAATTCTTGAAGCCGAGAAAGGTTTCAATTACATTTTCATCCGTAAGATGGGCATATTCCAACACAAGTTCACACCAACCATCAGTTTTTGAAGGCGAAATCACTAGCCTAGGATTCAATACAGAAGGAGAATGATCAATAGAACTATTTATCATGCTTTCCATCAAAGAGAAAATTCAATTGGCAAATTGGAAGATGTTACCCTAATCACCCTACGGCAATGAAAAGTAAATTGTAATTAAATTTATAATTTATTAATGAGAATAATTGCAAAGGGAATATGCTTACAACATTGGAAGAAGAAGATCCACCCTGAGTAGATACCGGATCAACTTGAAGGGGTTCCAAAATAGAGGCTTCCAAATGCACCATGGGAGCAGAATCAATGGGGGCCTTTGTCTGAGCATTGTTTAGAGGTAAAGAGTCTGAAAGAGAACATAGATCAAGATCAGATGGTGAATACGGGTCAAGATTTATTATAGCATGCGTGATTATAAAAGGAATGCTAGAATCAACACTCGGAGGACATCGGGTTCTTCTATAATTGGAAAACTAGGACGAGGGAAAGAATTGTATTCAAAGTAAAGATGATCATAGGGTATTTTAGTAATAGTTGGGCGAATTTGGATAATAGACAGAGTGCTCAAAACTAAAGCCCTTCCCATACCACATCACATATGATTGATATGGATAGCTATACTCTTAATTAATAGCGTTATTCTAACTGCAGCCTTACGTAAAAAATTCTTGTGTAGGGCTTAGTATGTGAATTGAAAAAAATAAAATAATAAACATGGTTGCTCGAGAGTTCACATGTACTTAATTGCTTGAGAGATTTCACATTTCAAATTTTTAGATCTATTTAATATATGTTTGGTTGTTTTGAATGAACTTTTTTCTTGAGAATTACGATATTCTACTTGCAAATTTTATTTATTTATTTTTGTGATTTAATTGCTTTATTTTATTTTTAGAGAAAGACGAATCCTTCATGTAATGGCCAAAATAGAGTGAAGAACAAGATTGCTATGATTGAAAGGTTGTGAATGAATTTTTGATAAATTTGTTACATTTTCCTATTGTTGAAGATGAAAAAGTGCAAATTTCTCTCATTATAATGTAAAATCGACGACGTTTGTTTGAATTGGAAAAATATTCAGTTGATAAATATATTAATCAACCCATTAAAAAAAGGTTGAGCCCCAACCTTGAGGGCGCCCACCGACCCTGCCCTGGGCCTTGGTGAAGGATGTAAATCGCAGGTTATGCCTCTCAGAGTGCAGGGTGAGGGCTTACATTTTAACTTGGAAAGGGCCGGATTCGAACCCTTGACCAAGCGAGATTGGTCTTTAAACCACATTCCCTTTCACCGCTGGGCGATGTACCCTTGGGGCTATTAATCAACCCATTAACTATGACGAATGTTTTATCACATGAGGAAATAAGAATCGTGAATTTTACCCATTGGTTCTCATAAAAATATTTAATTATGGCCCTCATAATAATAAGATAATTTTTCTAGCAAATAATAATCATTTAAAATCATAATATTAAATTTTGCTACATAACATGACTGCCTAATAAAATATGAAAATTGATTTCCCATTCAGTAAATCAATATGCACAGCCAGATAATATAATAAAACTTTATTGAAAATGAGTAGTTCCACCATTTTCCTTATATATATTTATTTTTTATATAAATAGAAACTATGCTTTTTTGAAGGCAAGGAGTTTTTTCGAATCCCCATTAAATAAAACCACGGCATCATAGTTATCCACGGAAGACCCATCACTAGCTGAAATAATAAGATTGTAAGTTGTCCCAAGGAATGCAGCCTTCAAAACATGGTCAAATTTCAAGTTAGTTTTAACCTCTTTATTGTATTCATCTACTGCATACTCCCCCACTTCAATCGCCTTCGAACTTTAGGGTCTAAAGGCTGAAATGCAGCATCGGAATCCTTAGCCTTTCGTCCACCTAGTGCAATTGAGACATCAAAAAGAGTGGACACGACCACCACCAATGTCAAAACCAAGAGTAAAGAACGGAAAGTCATAGCCAGTTTTAGGGTTTTGAAGAATTTAAACAATAGGAATATTGATGTAGGGTTACTTTGGTGGGATGAGACGGATATAAAAACAATTTTTGGTAAACGTTAAATGAGAATATTTAACATTTTTTTTATTTGGTAAGTTGGAGAGAATGTTGGTCAAACATGATTTATTTATTCTACAAATCTGTTGCAAAATTCTTGTAATAATATTTTTAATTAGACAAAATAATCCATGCAAGATCTTTGTAATAAAAGATTAGAAAAAAAATAATCCCTGCGAAATATTTGTAATTGTTATAAACTAGAGAGAAAAGAGAGAAGGATAGAGATACCAATAAACTTTGTGTCTATTATTATGAACCAAAGCCCCCATATATATAGGGGGAATAAGGAATACACAAAGTAATAATACCTAGGGTTACAAAGGTAAGACTGTTATTCAATAATTCAATATAATATTTGTTGACAAATAAAAATGCCCAATTCGAAGTCCCAATATAAGGAACCAAAACATGATAACCCATTACAGATGAAAGGGCGATGTTAAGGGATCTGGGTAATTGGGTGTTCACTAGAATGCTTCAACGATTGGAGGACTGCAAGGGTGATTGGGTGATCCAGTCAAGTAAGTTAAGAGGAACAGTTCTTACAACTCAATTCACAATCTAGTAAGTTATCTGCAAACAGTTTCCACTTTATGAGCGGTTAGAGAAGATCATGGGAAGTTACTTGATACTAAGTAAGTGGATGTCAGTTCTATAAAGAAATGGGCGACGGTTATGCAACATGATGGACAATGGTTATCCCATGCAAGTTTCAAGTTGAGGCGGCAAGTCAGAGTTTCAAATGTTAGAAAGAAGTTGTAATTAGTTTATATTCAATTTGTATATATAGCAAAAAACTTATATGTTTTGGGATCCTATCAATCAACTCTCAAACATAGAACTATGTAATTTTAAATTTCATTTCAATTTCCTTGCAATTTTTGTGTACTTTGCATTCCAGTGTGCTTGTGTCCCTTGGAGATATTTCGCTTCTTGCAAATTGTAAGCTTCATAAATAAAGCACCCCTCATTGGGACTTTGTCTCGAGAGGTTGTTGTTCATTACATAATCTTCTGAACCTGCTTTTAATTGTTAGCGAGACTCGATTTCTGTGCGAAACAATTAGGCACGCCCGGTGGGAAATCTTTGGTATTTGAAGATACAAAAGTGAAGAAATATGCTTCATTAAAAATTCTATTAAGGAGCCAAGAAGACAATGAATAGTCCGGTATGTCATCGAAAGATATGAGGAGCAGCAAAGTACTTCAGGAACAGAGGGAGAAAGTCGAAGCTGTTATGAGCCAATGGAAAAATTAAGTTTACGGACCATGCGTGCACTAATTGGTGAACTTACACAAGATGTGGTTGAACAGGTAAATATGTAAAATGTTCATAACATGGAAAAGCTTACTCAAGATGAAAATATACACTATGACAATGGAAAAATTAAGTCTACGGACCATGCGTGCACTAATTGGTGAACTTACACAAGATGTGGTTGAACAGGTAAATATGCAAAATGTTCATAACATGGAAAAGTTTACTCAAAATGAAAATATACACTATGACAACACGGCCAAACAACTAAGACCTTTAAATGAAAGCATGAATAAGTTAGTGAGCCAAATTTGTCAGCCGACTTTAACACATATAGGAAACTATTTTAAGCCATAACGATTGTTGGACATAATCCCATAGTTCTAAGTCCAAATCAAGTAATAGAACTACCTTTTGGACCATCTACTTCAAACTAGAGGGGTGTTAGAATGGCTAACTTAGGTAATGGTAGTGGAATGTCAAACCTGGCGGGTAGCCCAAATGCAAGAGATAATATCGAGAACAATGAAAAAAATGCTCCGCGTGTCAATGATGGAGGAAACGCTAACGCGAATGGCAACAATGGTTTAAATAATGACACTTTTCCTGCAAACCCAGTGCCAAATGGTAGGCCTCAAGTTATACCACCAGTAAACCAACCCTTAGGTGTCCCATTTGATCCTAATATCCTGTTGAGAAATCAAATCACATGGATAGTACAAGATCAAATGGCTTTTGGGATGTGTCCTTTTATTAGGCCAACTTACACAAAGCCATATCTCGATTGTGTAGATCAAGCATATCTATGGCCTAGAAGGTACAAAGTACAAGAGTTTTCATTGTTCACTGGCCTTGGGGAAGTTTCTACTCTAGAACATATAAGGCGATTCATACTGCAATGTGTTGAAGTAACTAATTATCATAAAATGAGATTGTTCTTTAGTTCGTTAACGGGAATAGCTTTCTCACGGTTCATCAATTTTCCAGCAAATTCTGTCGAAACATGGTAACAAGTAGAATAATTGTTCCATGCTCAGTTTTACGAAACTGAATCTGAGGTTACTTTGGCCGATTTGGCTAATTTACATCAAATACGAACTGAATGGCTAGATGGTTTCTTTCAGAGGTTCAAAATGGCCAGGAGCAAATGTTTGTTACCTTTCCCCGTAAAAGAATTTGTCAAAATCCTGCAAAGTTGCTTGAGTTTTGATTTAAAAAGGAAACTCCGGGACAGGGAGTTCCCCGACCTTTTTCAGTTAAGCGCTAATGTGATTAGATATGAAAGTCTAATAAGAGAAGAAGAACAAATGAAAAATTCTAGCAAACAGACTTATTATAAAGACCCAAATTTTGAAGTTCATGTTGTTGATGACGAATATTATGATCAAACTGAAACATGTTTGGCTGAATTAGTTAAGGGAGATGTATATGCTTGTCCTTTAATGGCCAAATCAGGAATGACAGTCCAAAATGAGCCTATAAAAGATGGAAGCAAAAAGGCTAGGATATGTTCATTTGATGTGACTAAACCTGACTTTATATTTGATAAACTGTATAAGGATAAGTAAATAAAACTAAGCGACAAACGTAAATTTCCAGAACCTGAGCAAATTAAGGGTAAAATATATTTTAAATGGCACAATACATGGTCACATATGACTAATAATTGTTTGTTTTTCTTCACGTATTGCAGGACGCCATTGATTCGGGGCAAATCACTTTTAGAGCAAAAAAAAAAATTGCAGTGGATGAAAACCCTTTCCCACGGCCAATTGGGGTGAATATGGTGACAACTAGTTTCAAAAATAAGTTGTCAAAATTCAAGTTGGTCGTAGATGATGGAGAGGAAGATCCTGAGCCACATCCTAGTGTTTTTGAGCATCTTAAAGGAAAAGGAATTCAGAAGGGATGAAGGAATGTCGTGTACAAGATGTAAGAGAGGAGTATATGAAAATGTGGAAAAACTCGGAATATGGGGATATCACCATCGTCCTAATATTATTCCAAATTTCCAGCCCGATGGAGGATGGAGTATGTCGTTATATGGAAAACCGCCTTTTGAGAGGTGGTTTAGACCAATGCATAATCGTCGAACATTTAGACCACAATCGTGTCAACCAAACGTTTGGCATTTATTCCAATATTGTGCAAGAAGAGTTGTACCCTTTAACAAAATGACTAGGACACAACAAAGGCATTTCAAAAGTAACTATGGACAGATGATGAGACAACAGCAGGAGTCATTATGCCCTGAAAGGCCAAATTTATTCAAAGTGGCTGATAAAAATGTTCTCAAAATGATAAAGAGGCTAGTATGAGTGAATCAATGGAGGAGTTACCAGAAAGTTCTTCTAGAAAATCAAAATTTTGAGCTTGGAAGGAAGGATGAAGATGAAGAAGACCCAGAGTAGTCTATTACTCTTCAGTTTGGTACATTACCTCCGGTTATGGCTAATAATTACTTATTGGCCAATGAATTTAAAACTAAGGAAAATGAGGAGGAAGAATTAGAAGATAATAGAGAGGAAGCACGCATATTAGATTTTGGAGAAGAGCCCAGTCAAACTTCTCAAGAGACGTGTGATGCAGAAGATGATGATATGACCGATGTTGAGGAAGAGATTGACTTGAAAGCAAAAAGAAGAAGAAGCATAGGAGTGTCCTATAATAACTTACTGAAGCAATTGTATCAAGAAGGAGTCGGTGAGGTAGATTTGCGAAATATCTGGGCATTCTTTTGTCTTCTATGTATTATCTGGAACACCCAAAAGAAAGGTGAGAGAACCTCGCTCTGAGAAATATAGGTGACCTCCAAGAATATTACCTCCCCCTATAAGTTGGATAACCGAAGAAAAAACATTAGAAAAAAACAAGAAAGATGTTCAAACTACAGAAACTCAGTGCAAAATATTGCGCTTAAATTTATCACAAGTAGTTGATTCGATAGAAGACGAGTAGGAAGTGGAAATAGATGTAGCTGAGAAGATCATCTTTAAGAGGCCAACTATGAAATTAACCAAACATTTGAGGTCGTTGTATGTGAAGGCCTTAGTCATTGGAGTACTTGTGGAAAAAGTGCTCGTAGATAATGGAGCATCCATAAATACAATTCCTTCCAGGATGATGAGGAAGTTTGCAAAAATAGAGAGCGACATGATCCCAACAGAAGTTATTTTCAAAAGTTTCAATGGAGGAGCAACTTCACCTAAAGTGGTGATGCCACTAGACATAACTGTTGGAACAACTACTAGGATGACAATCTTCTTTGTGATAGACTGTCCTACTTGTTACAATGTACTACTAGAAAGAGATTGGATTCATGAGAGTCGTTGCATACTTTCATCATTCCATCTATGTCTGTCTTTCTGGAATGACAAAGGCGAAGTAGAAGTGGTGTAAGTGGATCATAGACCATTTGTTGCAGAAGCAAACTCAGTGGAGAGATTCATGTATAAGGGGAATTATGGACTTGTTAGGTTAATTCAAGATGTAGAAGAAACTCAGATCATCACACAGGATGAAGAGCCATTTTTAGTAGACACACTTAATGAAATGTTCAATCAAATGAGGCCGAACATAGTGGCCCTTGAAGAGCCAGTAATTGGTAAAAAAGACAATCAAGGAACTCTAATGAGTTATCAGCAACAGAAAAATCTGGCCGAGGTGTAGGCCTTCAAAGCCAAATTGATGGCTTTTAATAAAGAATGTAAAGTAAAGACAAAAGAAGCAAGAGTGGTAGCATGATAAAGAAGCAAGAGTGGTAGCATGAAATGAAGAATCATATTCAGTGGAAGCTCTTATAGAAATGGTTATTCAAATGAAGCCAAATTTACAGGTTTTGAAGAGCCAATAACTAGTAAGAAAATAATTAGAGAGGCATAGTGCAAGACAAAGCACTGCATCTTTTGGCCGAAGTTACGACTTTTAAGACAAAATTGATTAAATTAATGGTCTATACAAGTAAGTTTGGATGAGGAATGAGAAAAGAAAGAGCACTTGCATCTTTAAAAGACAAAATGACTTTATTCGACTTGGAAATTAAATTACAAAGTAATGTCAACCGAATCGACTACTTAGACGAAAATGGCCCTGCAAAATTTGGGGGTAATTCCGTGAAGGTCTGAAAACTGGATAGATTGTATAAAGGCCTCAATTGGGCGTAGGAAAACCAGTAGAGTAATGTGCATTCATTAGTTATATTGATATTGTGTTTAAAAATTATCTTGATTATAAAGGCTTGTTGTTGGCCTTAGGGATGGCAATGGGTCGGGTTAGGGGCGGGTCGGGGTCGCCCCGCCCTGAACCCGAACCCGAAAACTCATAACCCCGCCCGACCCGACCCGACCCGACCCGCGAACAGTCACGGGGTGGGGCGACCTCCCGCCCCGCTAATGACCAGAATTTTTTTTTCTTTCCAAAATTGGTAATGAAATTTTACGTGAAAAAACTTATGCGTCGAACTAGTTAGAGTTTTTAAGTTTGAACTTTAAAGATAATATGTATATATTTGAAGGAAAAAAAAAATCAATAAACAATATAATAGTATAGTGTTTGTATATTCTCATATCCCTAAATTCCACCAAGGTTCAATTCTTCTGGACTTCATTAAATTTACTTTAGTTTCTCATTCCAATATTTAAAAAAAAAAAAAATTACCAGGTTACGGGGCAGGTCGGGGCGGGGTGAGTCCGCCCCGAAACCAGCGGCGGGGCGGAAAACCTGCCAAACCAGCCGACGGGGCGGGTAATTTTCGGGGCTGGTCATTTCAGGTCCTTCAGGTTTTTTTGCCATCCCTAGTTGGCCTGTTGTTAAGCTTTGTGATATAAGATTTTGCTTTGAGTAACATTTAACACTTATTCTGCCTTACAAAAATTAGTGTTTTATCCAAAGGCACTTTTTACTTGAAGTAAATACAAAGGAAACACTTTGTTAAGGAAAAAAATGGAAAGGAGAAATGCTGAAATATGAAATTCATTAATCGAAATCAAACAGGAAGATATACAATAAAGGAAAATCATGGCAGTCCATAAAGTATAACAAAAGGAAGTACATAGATTCAGGTAGTTCAACCTGCTCAAACAAGGGACGAATAGAAATTTTCATTATGTTCCATTCTTCCTGAATTTGTACTTCTTTAGTTTGTATAATGGCCATTTCTTTGCCTGAACCATCTTTCTCCAAATCAGCATACTTAGAGGTAATCACCCTCACACGTTCCTCCTCATGGGATAAAGCTTCTACTCGTGCTACCTTTATTGATTCCAAGTGATCAATCTCCTTTTAGGTTTCTTTGAGTCGTATGCGGGCATTTTCCAAGGAGGAATCTTCTTGCATTGCTTCAGTATTTAACCTTTCCATCGTCTTCTTGGCCTTTGAAAGTTCTGAGATTAAATTTGCTTTATCTAGATCATTGCTTGACAATTTTTCTCTTTGTTCACAGAGATGTATTGATTGATCAAAAAATTCTTTTAGCTTACATTGAATACCCTTCAAAACAACCCTTGCATGTCGAGGCATAGGTGAAGAAGGATTTGCCAATATCTCTTGAGATTACATTTTCATTCGTAAGATGGGCATATTCCAACACAAGTTCACGCCAATCATCAGTATTTGAAGGAGAAATCACTAGCAGAGGATTCAATATAGAAGGAGAATGATCAATAGAACTATTTATCATGCTTTCCATCAAAGAAAACATTTGATTGGAAAATTGGAAGTTGTTACCCGAATCACCCTGCAACAATGAAAAGTAAATTATAAGTAAATTTATACTTATTAATGAGAATAATTAAGGGAATGTGCTTACAACATTGGAAGAAGAAGATCCACGTTGAGTAGACACCGAATCAACTTGAAGGGGTTCCAAAATAGAGGCTTCCAAATGCACCATTGGAATAGAATCAATGGGGCCTTTGTCTGAGCATCGTTTGGAGTTAAAGAGTCTGAAAGAGAACATAGATCAAATCAGATGGTGAATCCGGGTCTAGATTTATTATAGCATGCACAATAATAAAAGGAATTCTAGAATCAACAGTCGGAGGACTATTGGGTTCTTCTATAATTGGAAGACTAGGACGAGGGAAAGAATTGTATTCAAAGTAAGGATGATCATAAGGTATTTTAGTAATAGTGGGGCGAATTTGGCTAATAGACAGAGTTCTCAAAACTAAAGCGCTTCCCATACCACATCACATATGATTGATATGGATAGCTATGCTCTTCATTAATAACATTATTCTAACCGCATCCTCATGTCACAAATTCTTGTGCACGGCTTAGTATGTGAATTGAAAAAAAAAACATGGTTGCTCGAGAGATTTTGCATGTATTTAATTGCTTGAGAAATTTTACATTTCAAATTTTTAGATCTATTTAATATATCTTTGGTTGTTTTAAATGAACTTTTTCTTGAGTAATTACGATGTTTTGCTTGCAAATTTTATTTATTTACTTTTGTGATTTAAATGCTTTATTTTATTTTTAGAGAAATACAAATTCGTCATGTAATGGCCAAAATAGAATAAAAAACAAGATTGCTATGATTGAAAGGTTGTGAATGAATTTTTGATAAATTTGTTTCATTTTCCTAATGTTGAAGATGAAAAAGTGCGAATTTCTTTTATTATAATGTAAAATCGACGGAGTTGGTTTGAATTGGAAAAATCTTCAGTAGATAAATATATTAATCAACCCATTAACTGTGACGAATGTTTGATCACATGAAGAAATAAGAATCGTGAATTTTATCTATTGGTTCTCATAAACATATTTAATTATGTCCCTCATAATAATAAGATAATTTGTCTAGCAAGTAATAATTATTTAAAATCATAATATTAAAATTTGTTTCATAACACGACAGCCTAATAATATATGAAATTTGATTTCTCATTCAGTAAATCAATATGCAAGGCCAGATAACATAATAAAACTTTATTGAAAATGAGTAGTTCCACCATTTTGGTGGGATGGGATGGTTCCTATTTATAACAGATATTAAAACAATTTTTGGTAAACGTTAAATGAGAATAATTAACATTTTTTATTTGGTAAGTTGGGGAGAATGTTGGTGACGAGATCCCGGTCGGGGAATTGACGATGCGGAATCGAGATCCAAGGTTTTCGAAGCACCACAAGGACTTGTCAATTTCCTTGATAAGATTCTAGTTGGAAACGCCACAAATATTCTCGCGAATATTTGATAAGTTCAAGGCCACAAATATTTCACAATATTTGATAAGTTGGATTTGTTCTCGAAGAATACAAAAGGGACTCCTCAACCTTTCAATTGGAGAAAACTCTATCAACTTTATTAATCTCAAAACTCAAACTGTTCTTTTACAATGAATGGAAAGAATATAAATAAGCAAAATAACCTAGCATCTAATTTACTCAAAATAGAATTCTAATTAGACTAAAATTCTAAAATAGGAAAATAACCAAAAACTAAAACTTACCTAATTATTTGTATAGAATGGTTTTTGTAGAAGTCAGACACCAAAACTTACCTAATTATTTAACTCATCAAAACCTCTATTCTAAAAAATATTGTTTAGGTGATCTTAAAATGGCGAAATTCAGCAAAGTTTCAAAAAAATTTCTATTCTGATATCTAGCATTTTCTAGTATCTTTATGGTCAAAGTTGATTCTCAATAAACTTTAGGATATCTAAAAAATTAAAGATTTACTGAATAAAATCTAAGATACGTGAACAAGGAAATGTCTAAGTGCTTCTGGATACCTGAGACACGTCCGAGCACTTGTTGGCATCTGTTAAGTCAGATACATCTGGCAGTATACAATCCACCGCGTACATAAATAAGTTGATTAATGTGCATGTGTGATTTGATCATCCCTTATTCATCCACATACTGTCAAAAATCATATGATTGCCTTGACTTATTGATTTGTCACCGTAGTGCACAATAAGACCGATCAAAATCTATATAAGGTACATTTTCTCAAACCCGGCTTGCTGACTTTTTCAATGTTATAGCATTGTCTTTTGGAGGTGGAAACGACTTCACACAACCAGAAGTTATCTTACAAAATGTTCCCCTTTAGATTAGAAGAAGGGTATGAACTTGACTTGGATTGGTAGATTCACATAATCCCCAGAAGTTATCTTACTATATTTTCCCCTTTCTTCTATGATATTTCCGTATTTACCTTAAATCATTATATTTTGAAGCTAAAGGGTATGAACTTGGCTTGGATAGGCAGTCTTCTTTTCCACTAGCCCTGCCCTTGGATAATAAGAATATGCGTGCAATGCTATAAGCAAGATTCATAACATAGGTCTACACTTAGAATATGAAATCTCATCTAGTAACAACCATATGACTTAGACAACAGTGACTTATCCTTTGGATTGTCCAGATTTGAGTGCTAGTTAGATTCATCCGGAGACATGTTGACTGCTATCAGCCAGACGTATCTGTCTCGTTATCAGCCACAAGCACTCAGATATATCTGCAGGCAAAAGCATGATCTACTTAGTATAAGAATAGGATAAATGCAATAAAAAGAAAAAAAAAATGCATTTTTTTTTTTGAAATATGAATGTTCCTATTCAGGAGGAGATGATACTCCAATTTGTTTCCTAAGACTTTCAAATTTGACAGTATCTAGGGCCTTAGTAAACAAATATGCAAGCTGTAGATCAGTCTGTATGTGCTCAAGATTGATAATCTTTTGTTCCACCAATTCTCTGATAAAGTGGTGTCTGATGTCAATGTGTTTTATTTTGGAGTGCTGGACAGGGTTTTTTGAGATGTTGATAGCACTGGTGTTATCACAGTACGTAGTGACTTGTTCTGTAGAAATCTCATAGTCTTCCAACATTTGTTTTATCCAAAGGAGTTGTGTACAACAACTGCTAGCTGCAATATACTCAGCTTCGGCTGTGGAAAGTGACATTGAATTTTGTTTTCTACTTAGCCATGCCACCAAGTTGTTCCCAATGTAAAAAATCCTCCAGATGTACTCTTTCGATCATCTGCATTCCCAGCCCAGTCTGCATCTGAAAAACCTGCAAGATGGGCAGTGGTATCTCTTGTAAACCAAATTCTGTAACTCAATGTACCGCTTACATATCTGATGATTCTTTTCACAGCGGCAATATGAGACTCCTTAGGTTTGGCTTGATATCTTGGACAAACTCCAACACTGAAGGATATATTTGGCCTACTGGCAGTAAGGTATAGAAGACTTTCAATCATGTTTCTGTAGAGAGATGGATCTACATCCTTGCCACTGTCATCCTTTGAAAGTTTTAGAGTAGTTGTCATGGGAGTTCTCATCGCCTTTGCATCTTCAAGTCCAAATTTATTCACTAGATTTTTAGCATATTTTGCTTGAGATATGAATATGCCAGATTCATCCTGTTGTACCTACAAACCAAGAAAAAATGATTGACACGAAAATAGGAGATAATATTTTCTTCAAGAAATATTTGTGTAATTTAACTAAACATAATATATTACTAAATACACGTATTTAGTAGTTAAATTAAGTTTTCTTAAATTTCATATTTGTGGAAAAATAGGAAATGCCAACATTATTAAGTTAACGGCCATCAGTCAGATAACCTTTCCCAACATAAAATCCTAATTTTGTAATCACCAGCTTGTCCGCCTTAATGACCATGATGAAACCATTCTTGCTCAGAAGAGACCCAGAAACCAGATTCTTGCAAATTTCTGGCACATACAGCACATTGGTCAGAGTAAGCTCTCTGCCAGAGGTCATCTTCAGGATCACCTTGCCTTTACCAAACACTTCAGATGTTGAGGAGTTTCCCATGAACAAATTTTCACCATTTGTAACTGGTGGAAAAGTAGTAAACATGCTCCTATTGGACCAGACATGGAAAGTGGCCCCAGTGTCCATCCACCACTCCTTTGGGTTAGACCCCACCAAGTTAACCTCACTAATCACGCTGTAAGCTTTAGGTCAGACATGTCATCTGAGAGATGATCTCTCTCATTTCCAACCATATTAGCTTGAGGACGCTGCTTGTTATCCTTCTGAGGCTGGCGGCAGTCTGCTGATTGGTGCCAAACTTTATCACAATTAAAGCACTTTTCATTGAACTGGAACTTGGCCTTCTTTCCTACCCAACCGGTATGCTTCAACTGAGACCCTTTCATAACCTGCTTTTTATCATTTCGATTCTCGTTACCCTGCTTAGCTTTAAAGGATTGACCTTTCTTGGTTCCAGAGCTTTGTACGTGCTCTAATACATTAGCCTTCTCAGAGTAAAAATTCTCCGATTTACGTTCATCCAGTTTGTTATCCTCCTCAATCCGCAGCTCGATAATTAAATCTTCGAAAGACATCTCTGTCCTCTTATACTGTAAATAGCTTTTGAAAGCCTTCCACTGAGGAGGTAGCTTATGAATAGCAGTAGCCACTTGTATGGATTATGACATAGTCAAACACTCAGCATGCATTTCCTGCAAAAGTACTTGGTACTGCTGCACTTGGAACACCACTGAACGTGAATCCATCATTTTGAAGTCCATACACCAACTGGCTAAGAGTTTCTTAGACCCAGCATCCTCGGTCTTGTATTTCTTTTCTAAGGACTCCCAGAGCTCATTAGCAGACTTCTTTACGACATACACGTGATACAGAGAATTATATAGGCCATCCAGGACATAGTTGCGGTACAGAAAATTAGCACTTTTTCATGCATCCCAAGTCGCACGCCTATGCATATCAGTGTCGTTTTCTTCCATGAAAGGGGCATCCACGGTAAGGAATCGTGCAAGGCCCAAAGTTGTAAGATAAAAATCATCTTGTTCTACCATGTCTTAAAATCAGTCCTCGCAAACTTGTCCGGTCGTATCGCATGATTCACAAGAAATGGAGCCGGAAACGATAGAAAAGGTACCTAGGCCTGTACAGGCCTAGGTACTGGCAAAAGTATTTTGCCAAGTTGGATTGCCAAGGCCGCATCCGTAGGCAAAGTGGAGTTCACTCCAACTTGAGGAATACCGCCACCAATTGTCCCATCAACGGGAAGAATGCCAGTCAAGGTCTCCCCATTGTTAACCATGGTGATGCAAACCACGTATCAATTGTAGCTATGCAACCCACAAAATATTGAAATCGACTCAAGAACGCCAAAGAACCACGATTTATGGATCCAATTAAAATTAATTGAACCAAGCAACCAATACAATCTGGGATATATTGACCTCTTGATCACAAGCAATAATAATTCTCTCCGAGATATGAACAAACAAGAATAACTCGCAAGTTCGAAATTTATTCAATGAGGAATAAGGTTGTGAAAGCAAAACAGCATCTCAATAATATTATCAAAGTTGTGTTAAAGTCTGTTTTACAATGAATAGAAAAAGCGTATAAATAAGCAAAATAAACCTAGTCTCTAATTAGGCTCAAAATAGAATTCTAATTAAAATAAAATAGTTAAAATAACTAAAACTGGAAAAATGAAAGAAAATCCTAAAATTCTATCCGCTCCATACTTACGGCCATGTGAGATAGGTTACGGCTGTAAGTCTAATTTTCCTGAAAATCTTATTTTCGACACAGAGACAGTTACGGCTATGATGGATGTTGGTTACGGCCGTAACTTTAAGCAGAATATAATTTACGGCCGTGAGGATTTTTTTTACGGCCGTAATGGCCTGATTGCTACATTTTCGTTATTCTTGGTCTCCAACTTGATTTTCATACTTGAGCCCAACATGAAACTTGCCTCTTTAGTCGCCAAGAATGTGTTTTCATCCACTGTTACTTGAAGAATTGTATTCGGGATCTGGATCACATCATTCCCTCCTTCTTCAGGATGATTCGTCCCGAATCATAGCTTGGTTCATGGTGTTTCAGTGCACCGCCTGGATCAAAAGGAGAATTCCTGCTTCCATGCCATGAGTTCAATAAATTATGCTCCTTTGATTGGAAAACATGGACGAGATGGAGCTTGAACTCCCTTTGCCGTACGTAGTGTGGTTGAAGCTTCCAAACATAATTAACCTGTAAAAAAGATTTAAACAAAATGGGGAGGGACATGTTAGCTCGATGAGGTACAAGGTATGGATCCTTGTATTCTCGATAAATCACCATCTCCAATTCCTCTTTAAGAACCAGGAGGCCCTCCTTTTCACCTCGTTCATCCTTTGCATCTTCAACCACCTTTTCAAAAATCTTACTTTCAAATTCAACCACATCTTCTACCTCCAAATTTTTATCACTAATTTCATGCACTCCCTCAACGGTATTCAAATGTGGATATACCAATTCAAAGCTCAAATTTTGAAGTTCTACCCCAACTTCCAATTTTTCCCCATCAAATTTTGGAGTTTGATCACCTAACTCCACCTTTTCATCTCCTACCACAAGATTCGGGGTCTCTTCAACTACTTCTAATTCATGTTTCAAATCTCCCTCCTTCTTCCCAATATTCATATCCTGAGGCTCTTCTTGCAACTTAACTACATTTTTACCCCTCCGTGCAATCATGTCCTCTTCTAGAAGTTTTAATTGATAATTCAATCTGGATAATGGATTAATCGATCTTTTTCCTTCACCTCCTTTTGATCTTCAAGTATTTGCTCTAGTGTTAAACTAGCTAGGGTGATTGATTCTCCATCCTTCACAAATTTGTACATGTTTCTATTCTTATCATAAAATGCTTTCCTCTCATACCTCCATGACCTACCCCACAACATATGACAAGACTCTAGAGGCACCACATAACATAATACTTCATCACTATACCTCCCAATGGTGAAATTCACTAAGACTTGCTTGGTCACTTTGAACTCCCCATACTCGTTCAACCATGTCATCCTACAAGGTCTAGGATGTTGTAGTAAATGCAACCCCAATTTTTCAAACATGTTGATATTAGCCAAATTAGAGATGTACTCCCTACCAATAGCCAAACTACACAGCTTATCCCCCACACGACATCTAGTCATGAAAGTATGATCGAACTCATAATTCATCCCTTTATGTAGTTTTCAAAAATTTGAGAGACTCAAAATAAGAGGGTCCAGATATTGACAAATATCAAGAAGGAATTTAATGTTGACTCGAAAAAGAAAAACAATATCAAGAATTTTAAAGAAATTCAAGAAAGTGGTTCTTGAATTTTGACTAGAAAGGAAAGAATATCAAGAATTTTAATTTGACTTGGAAGGTAAGGATTTATCAAGAATTTAAGGAAATTCAAGAAAATGGTTCTTGAATGGAATTTTTTTTTTTTTTTGAATTTTTGGGTGAATTTTCGGAATAAATAAAATAAATAAATAAAATATATATATATATATATATATAAATCTGAATATTCGACAACGAACACGACAAAACAAACGAAACTTAATTCGGATAAGAATTAAGCAAAAAAAAAAAACACTTTTGAAATTTTTTGGAACGATTTTCTGGATTAAAGACTCAACAAACTCAAGAACAAGAAGAACGCAAAAAACTGAAAAACAAAACACTCAACAAGATATAGATGATTTTTATGGGACTCGATGATAATCATAAAAATCAAATTGGATAGAAAACTCAAAAAAACAAAATAAAGATATAACCTTGATTTTTGGAGCCTAAGCTCTGATACCAAATGAGGCAAACCACGTAGCAATTGTAGCTACGCAACCCACAAAATATTGAAATCGACCCAAGAACGCCAAAGAACCACGATTTATGAATCCAATTAAAATTAATTGAACCAAGCAACCAATACAATCACTGAGATATATTGACCTCTTGATCACAAGCAATAATAATTCTCACCAAGATATGAACAAACAAGAATAACTAACAAGTTTGAAATTTATTCAATGAAGAATAAGGTTGTGAAAGCAAAATAGCCTCTCAATAATAATATCAAAATTGTGTTAAAGTCTGTTTTACAATGAAAAAAAGCGTATAAATAAGCAAAATAAACCTAGCCGCTAATTAGGCTCAAAATAGAATTCTAATTAAAGTAAAATAGTTAAAATAACTAAAACTGGAAAAAAGGAAATAAAATCCTAAAATTCTATCCGCTCCATACTTACGGCCGTGTGAGATAGGTTACGACTGTAAGTCTAATTTTCTTGAAAATCTTATTTTCGACAAAGAGACAGTTACGGCCGTGATGGATGTTGGTTACGGTCGTAACTTTAAGCAAAATATAATTTACGGCCGTGATGATTGTTTTTACGGTCGTAATGGCCTGACTGCAACATTTTCGTTATTCTTGGTCTCCAACTTGATTTTCGTACTTGAGAACAGAACTGATGAGAAAAAATTAACCAAGAATTGATGAAAAGAAAAAAAAAAATTAAACAGAAACGAAAAAAAAACTTGACAGAACCAGTGGGGAAAACTGTCTGAAGATAAAACTGAAAGAAAAAATTATGCAGAACCAATATTTTTTTTTTCAAGATTCAGCCTATCAACCTACTGTTAATATGATGTAATATCAGATTTTTAACTAACTGTAATATTATATAGCGTTTAACAGAAACAGAAGAAAAAAAACATAAAGTGACAAGAGGAATTTTAAACACGAACTGGGACAAAACTGATGAACAAAATTGATGAACAAAAAATTGATTCTCCAAAACCAGAGTTCGATTTGAGCTTGTAGGGAAAATTTAGAGAATAAAAAGAAATATAATCAAACTGAAGGCCCGTATTTATACGGTTTCCTTAAATAGAATTCGCAGTCTCACCGGGGTGCACGAGGTTTTGATTGATGTTCGCTTCCCATCATACAATCGGTTGTCGGTTAGCTTTGAACTCGTTAACCGCCCATCGAACTAGATGTGTTTAACTCTCAAGGAAATTTAACTAATGAAGAAAAGGAGAGGAGTGGAATCAACTGGAAATGAAAGAGAGGAAGCTGAATTTGATTTCCAATTTTCTGTTGCCTGTGTTGTTTAGCCGAGAAGGTATACTGCCTTTTATAGGCCATCATCAATAACTTCCATTTAATCAGAATTTGAGAAATAGATGAAATGGGGAAAAAAAGGATGAAATTGATGGCCTCCATGAAACCGATTTTGAATTCTCTCAGTGGATGAAATTTTCATTCACAAACTGTCAAAATTGAAACTGGTGAGCAGAGTTTTAATTTCCAAACTGCTGAATTTTGAAACTGGCCCATTTTTCCAACAAAAAGTCCGCTCGCTGCGGGTTTACTGGCCGGTCTGGGTCGGCCCACAAAATTTGAACTACAACTTAGGCTCGCCCGTTGACTCACATGAGTCGAGCCCATGTTGTGGCTGTTCGTTCCGATTTGGCCCGTATGAATAAAAATATAGGTTTTTTCGTATTTATAGAAAAAATATTTTTTTGTTAAATAGTTAAATATAAAATGAACAAAATCATAAATTAATATTTATATAAAGAAATATTTAAATAGAATTCAAATTTATATCTTATGTTACATGAATTACTTCAACTTTACAAAGTTAAATACAATATAAACAAATAACAATTAAATGCATTTCTAATTATCATTATCAAAGAAAATTTCGTTTTTGAGACCCGGGGTTCACATCTTCTTAAACCATGAACCGTTCGCTCGAATCATGGGTCGATCCGGACCGATTTTCACGAGTCTAATCTATTCGTCTGTCCGTCTTGATACACTACTAAAAAATAGGGTTTCTCCGACGGATATTTTCCGACAGCAGTCGGGACCTTCGGAAATTTTCGACGGAAACTAAATTCTGTCGGAAATTTCCGACGAAATTACTACTGTAGGAATTTTCTGACGGAAACTAAATTCCCGTCGAAAATTTTCGACTAAAAAATTCTCCCGTCCGAAATTTCCGACGGACGTCTTCCGGTCGAAAATTTCAGACGGAATTTCAATTTCGTTGGAAATTTTCGACGGTAATTTATTTCCCGTCGGAAAAATTATTCCATCTGAAATTTTCGATGGAAATTTATATTCTCGTAGGAAAATTTCGATGGAAAATAATTAAAAAAAATGAATAGCGTATTTTTAGAAATTTAACAAAAAAAAAAAAATCATATTACTAACATAAATAACTAATATATATTTATAAAAACAAACTCATTCAGAAAAACTCAATTGGTCTAATGGTTGGGTCGCTTCTTCACAATCGTTTGGTCAAGGGTTCAAGTCACAAACTATACACTTTGAAAAAAAATAATTTATCTCGCCTTAGTGGGTCTGGTCTGGAGGGTGGGTCGAGGGGTACCCCTTAATAATTTATTATTTTTTTTTTTGGAAATTTCCGACGAAATTCGTAATTTTTCCGTCGGAAAGTTTTACTGACGAGGTTTTCTCCGACGAATTTTCCGACAGGTAAAGTCCGTCGGAAAAAGGCATTTTCGACGAAAAATAACCTTTTATCGACGAATTTTTTCATCGGAAAAAATCTTTTTTTTGTAGTGATACCTCCCTATTGGGAGGTGCGGAAATTAAGGTTCTAGAAAGTCAGATGATATTAATGGTAGACGAATTTCATATCCCCATTTCAACTATCAAGTCTATCCTCTTGATTTTAATAAAATAAAATTATGTAGTTAGCGAAATTTTAGCTGTCATTGCCAATAAATACTTAAATAGATGTTAGGTGTTGAAAATTGGTTGGTAATGAGCTTGCAGTCCTCACATGGAATGTAGGCTGATGTTGATGCAAATATTGTGATTTTATTTTATACTTCGAAAAAAATGTATGTGAAAATCTAATTTTTAGTAATTACTTTGTTTATCAAACGTGATTTTTAAAGTTTTTATTTTTCTAGAACTTTGAATTTTATCTTAGTTTTTGATATAAAAAAAAAAAAGAGTAGCTTTAAGCCCAAGCTTGAGTCATTAATCTTCCGAGAATCGAATGTGTAAAATGCAATTATTTTTTAGACTTTGTGGTTAAAATGATATAAAGAAGTTTTAAATTTACGTACAAAATTATTTTACTATGAGAATTGATTAAAAAGAATTTAGAGAAAAAATGACTTTAAAGATTGAACTAGGTTCAAATTACACAACTTAGGGTTTGACATGACGAATTAATATGGAAATATAATTATCACCTAAATGAGTTGAAATTAGTTTGTTATTATTGTATTAATTAATTAAGCTTATGACTACCTGCAATCTATTTAAGACTTTCGTAAAAATGATTTATGGATCCTTTTTCCCCATGCATATACTTTATTAGTTTAAGAGGATGGCTACAAGGATTGAATGCGATTGATTATTCAGTATTAAAGGGCTTCAGACTTTAAGAATTCATTCTGAAAATTGCTAACATTATTTGAAAAAGTTGGTTTGTCTCAAGTAAAGAGCTATTCATATTTCATAGCTAGTATTATCTTTATCTCAATTCAAAAAAGGTTACCAAGATGACATATTATTTTAAAATTTACACGTCTCTCTTTAAATTTAATAAAGATTTTATATTTTTAAGGCATAATCTATGATTTACATTCTTCACCAATTCAAAGGATAGGGACGGCGGAGACACAAGGTTGGAGTCATTTTTTTTTTTTTTTTTTTTTTTTAAAGATTTTACATTTGCAGTAAGTTATAATTTGAATCAACAAGTCTTATAATAACGATTGACTTGTTATTGGCCAATGAGATTAGGTGATCTTTTTCTATTTAAATTTTGGAAATTCTTAGATTCCAATTAAGACTATGATATTGTTATCCAATGTGAAATAGTTAGTTGCATGTTATTTATTTTGGGTTGGAGTAACAAAATTCAAGGGCTCTTCAATATATTATTTATGATCCACTCACAGCTAATACTGCCACATTTTTTCTACGTCGTGGATGTAGGTCACGCAGGTGTTGATTAATGGTCAACGTTATCTCAATCAAATGACCTTTCATCTTCAATGCGATTTTGTTCTTTGTTTACTTTGATTTGACAATTGTGCCTGTTTGGTTATTTACAAATTTTATTTATAAACGAATACATGTTAGTATTTTATTGGACAACTTTTTGAAATGTTAATAATTTTGATTGATCAATCCATCATTTTTTTTATGAAAAAAAGAACAACGAAATATTAACATGTCATTATGTATAAACAATCTATAAATGATTTATCAAGGAATTTACATTCCTTTCTTTCATATTCTTTTTTTTCCGTTTTTCTTTATCGAGGGTGGTGAGAGTGAAGGAAGCGGAGATTAAAATTGAAGGCATGTTTTGGTATCATAATTACTATTAATTTGTAAGAATTCGTGAGTGTGTCTCAATTGTTATGTTGTTCGTGTGTCCCTATTTCCTGGCTCATGTCCAGGGTTTGAATTTTATTTCCCATTCCCTTCATTCACTCTCCTCTCATATGCTCAACTATGTAATAACAAAAAAAAAAAATAATAATAATTACTAAATTATATAACTAAAAGTTTAATTATTTTTCTTAAGTAACTCTAATTTTTAATTTGATTTCGCCAAAAAGAAAAAAGGAAAAAACCAATTTTATAGCTTTTCTCATTATGGCTCTTGTGTTTACGAAAATTATTTTCTTCCAAAAGGATAATATAATAAAATAAATTAATTCATGTACTACTTTTGTGAGCTCAAATATGATATCCCCTAAGTTGTTAATCCAATTAAAATTGTACACATCATAACTTTTTAATGTAATTGTTTGTCTAAGTGGACAGTTAAGGAACATCAGATACTTGGGATGAAACATGAGAAATTAAGGAATGAGAAAATGAAACTGGAGAAATTAAAGAGTAAGAGAAAGTGTGTGCAACAATATGTTTTTTTTTTTTTTTTTTTGTTTATAAACAATTAGGTGGTAATATTTCATTGAATAATTTTTTTGAAAAGTCAACAATTTTGACTATTCAAAATTTTCAACAATTATTTTTGACTTTCAAAAGAAATGGACCTATAGAATATTGTTATGTTTCTGTCTACATAGAACCATTTATAACGGTTCACAAAACATGGGCTACATAGAAAGTGTCCACCTATTTCTACTTGGGAAGAAATGATGGTTTTAATGTTTGACATGGGACACACCTAAAGTCTCAACTAGACAAGTTTGGTACTTATCAATAATTGCGGTTTTTTTTTTTATTCATTTTTGCTTAAAACTTATCAATTATTGCGGTTGAAAACATAGATTGTAAAACATCGAATATTTTATAAAACTTACGACCTTTTTTTTTTCCCCATCATTTTGTATTATCGAGTCGTGATCTTATGCACATTTATAAAAGAAAAATTGTGTTAGTACACATCAGAATGCTATAAAACTATTATGGTTTTCGTTGAGGTCATAAACGTATATTTGATGTACATGGGCTAGCCCCCTCCATCCGCACTTGCGTACAATTTCATTTTGAACAAGCCTATGTTCGATAAAGTGAGGATAAATTTGTTTATAATCGACACAATTCTCAAACCACTTTTTAACTGCGCATATTTTTTCTCTTCAATTTTTAACCACTCATCTACCTAGAAATCCCAAAAAAAAAAATGATTTATAATCTCCTACGAAGATCCGAACAGAGGCCAAAATGTTCAATATTTATAGATTTCCAGAGTGACATTAATTTATGTCACTTGCATTATTTGAATTAAGACTAGTTTTTCAAAAGCAACTTGCCCGTTATATGTAGATTATTATAATAAAAATTAAAAGGTTGAATGCTTTCTATAATTTTATAGAAAAATTTTAAAATACAAGTCTTATAATTTCCTTAGTTAAGTAAATTCACAAAATGCTAATAACGCAGGCCTTCAAAGCCAAATTGATGGCTTTCAATAAAGAATGTAAAGCAAGACAGAAGAAGCAAGAATGGTAGTACGAAATGAAGAACCATATTCATTGGAAGCTCCTATAGTAATGGTAATTCAAATGAAGCCAAATTTAGGGGGTTTTGAAGAGCTAGTAATTGACAAGAAAATAGTCAGAGAGGCATAATGCAAGACAAAGCAAAACTTCTTTTGGCTGAAGTTACGACTTTTAAGACCAAATTAATTAAATTAATTGTCTATACAAGTAAGTTTGGACGAGGAGCGAGAAAAGAAAGAGCACTTACATCTTTAAAAGACAAAATTACTGTATTCTGCTTGGAAATTAAATTACAAAGTAATGTCAGCAGAACAGATTACTCAGATGAAAATTCCCCTACAAACTTTGGGGGTAATTCCATGAAGGTCTAAAAGCTGGATGGATTGTCCAAAGGCCTCAATTGGGCATAGGAAAACAAATATAGTAATATGCAATCATGAGTTATATTGATATTGTGTTAAGAATTATCGTGATTATAAAGGCTTGTTGTTCAGTACAACAAAGTTAGCCTTTTACGGCGTACAAATTCACACACCGTAAAACTAAATTTTTACGGTGTTCCCGTGAAGTTACGGTGTGCATAACTATACGCCGTGAAATGTAGTCACAGCCCCCGCACACCGTATATATTTACGACATACAACATTGCACGCCGTATATGTTTACGGCGTTCGGGATTGCACGCCGTGATGATATTTCACAGCGTGCGATTTTGCACGCCGTAAATTAGAATTGTATTTTTTTAAAAGAAATCTGTAAATTATAATTCCAAAAAACAATAATAATAAAAAAAATACACATTCATGCATATATAATTAATAAACGTGATTTCGATAAACAAACAATATCTTAGTAAGATTCAATACAATATACAAAAATTTTGATTTCACATAACCTACTCAAAAATTTAGATAGGAATTAATGTTAAAAGTGTATGGACAACTACTTCAAAAAAAACTTAAAATGTCGTAAAAAAATAAAAGTATCCATATCGAAGCTTCTTCTTTGACCAATAGTGTCATGCCAAAAATAATCAACTTCCTGCACATCACGTAAATAATAAATTTATAATTAATAAATTTATAATTATCATATCAAAAGTTTATCAAAAAGTGAAGCATACCTTTGTTGTGATTTCAACTAATCCACTTCAATGTACTTAATTGGCCATGCAATTGTACTTTCTAATGTATTTTAAAGAAGAAAAAGCTCACGTGTAGGACGATATAAACTAGCATTATCAATAACTTCAATAACCCAGACTTTCCAACATTCATTACCAAGGGGTACATGATGCACTAAATCATTTTGATTTGTTGATGCAATTTCACCTTTTGCAACAACGTCACATATCCCAAACCAAGATAACAATTTGCATTTCTTAGTTTGAAGGCTATCTAAACCATTCAAACTTTTGTCTTTGAGCTAACATTATCGAGCTTGAGGAGAGCACCAGCTCTTGTTATGCCATCTGTCATTTCTAAGTTATTGATTGCTTTAAGAACATTAGATCTATGATCTCTCCAATGCTTTCCAAGTTTTTGCATAATGTACTTTCTATGACAATTATCAACGTCAAGTTGTTTCCCAATCACAATGAAACACAGGAACTTTAAAACTATGATAGTCTAGTAAAATTATGTCTCTTATCACCCCCATAATAAGAAATTTTACTAACTACATGACTTGTATCATTCACACTAGATCGACAAATAGTTTGTGCTTCAATAGAAACACCACTATTTTGTGTACTTCTACTAACATCGTTTGTATGAAATCGATGTCCTTTGATAATATAATCAGAATGTGACATCACATCACATCTAGATTGGCGTGAAAGCCAATTCAATGTACTTGACATGTTACAGATGTCTTGTTTGCCTTTTTCAGCAAACCAAGATGTAAAAGTTTCTATATGTCTCATTTGTAATAAAGTTTCATTCCTGACAATACAACTATCTGAATTCTTAATCTCCTCCTTATGCATCCTAAATGAAAATAAATGAAGAAAAATAAGATAAGTTTACGGGTAAATATTAATCATTATTAAATAAATTAACTAACTCTATTATGTTATATATGGTTCAACTGCATCGCTATTAAACAACACATATCGATGAGCGACCTCAAGCATTTCGTCACTCAAAGTTTTTGACTTTCCTTTCGAAATTGTACATCCATCAATAATTTTTTCATTCTCGAAATCCTCATTTCGAATATGTCGAACACCAACTTAAGCAGCTTGTTTCATAGAACCACTACAAAAATGCATACATTCATCAGCTAAATAACGCTCTACTATACAGCCCTCGGGTCTTGAACGATTTCTAACATATCCCTTAAGTGTCTTCATAAACCTAATTCAAAACATAATATGTATGATATACATAAACAATTAGGAGAAGAAATGTTGAATAAATACATACAAAAGTGTAAAGTAAGTTACCTCTCAAATGGGTACTGTAAGGATTTAAGGCTCAGAATCAAACCACAAAGTACAAGAACAATGATTAACCACGAAGAAACAATGAAACTTTATTCAGAAACTGTAAAAATTACAGAAACAAGTAAAAAAACCCAGAAATATACATAAAACTCCCAATAAACAAAGACTCGTACAAAAAACCACAAAGACCAATTAGAGTTGCAGAAAACTCTGCCAAAACTCTTTACAAAACCATATAATGATTATCGCAAATCAGTATAAACTATAATCACGGTCGGCCAGGATTCATCCAACTGATCTAACGGCTTGTATGTGGCGGTGATGATAAATGGATCAAATAACCGGGTTATAGAATTGGGCTCAAGTTGGAAATAGAAATTGGGCTGCCCAGATGACTGATGACTTGGGCTAATACCGGTCCATTTCCTTTAATTTGTTCAATTGCCCAAACAATCTCCACCTCAATTGAACTGGTTTCCATTATCTGTAAAGCATATCAAACAAGTATCAAAGTTCAACCGAATTTAAAAAACTCAATGCATCTTTAAATTTATTAATAGGAATGATCTTTGTTCCTGCATCTGCAGGATTAACCTGTGTTGGTATTTTAACAAGTTTCACAATGCCTTTATCAATAATGTCTCTAATCAAATGGAATTTAACATCAATATGTTTTGACCTATTGTGAAAAACAGGATTTTTACACAGATGTAATGCACTCAGGCTATCAGTACATATTTCAACTTCAGAATCAGTAATGCAACCAATTTCAAATAATAAACCCTTTAACCACAAACATTCCTTAACAGCATCTGTAGAAGCTATATATTCTGCTTCAGTTGATGATAAGGCAACAAGTTTTTGAAGCTGGGATTTCCAGCTAATACAGGAAGAGTTTAAAGTAAAGAAATAAGAGGATGTTGATTTCGTGTTATCAACATTTCCAGCAAAATCTGAATCAACAAAACCTTTAAGTTTAAAATCATTTTTGGTTTTAGAAAACACTAGACTAAGTCTAGCAGAACCTTTCAAATATTTCAAAAGACATTTCATAGCTTCCCAGTGCAATTCACCAGGATTGCTCATAAATCTACTTAAAACACTTACTGCAAATGCTATATCAGGTCTGGTACAGACCATCAAATACATGACAGATCCAACTGCATTAGAATATGTCACATTTTTCGTTCTAAGCAATTCATCATCAGACTTAAGACAATGCTCAACAGACAATTTAAAATGTACAGGAAAAGGTAAAGATACAGATTTTGATTCAGATAAACAAAATCTGTTTAAAACCTTTTCTATGTAATGTTTCTGGTTTAAAAACAATTTCCTAGTTTGTCTATTTCTAAAAATATCCATGCCAAGTATTCTTTTAGCATTTCCTATATCTTTCATTTCAAATTCAGAGTGTATTTTATCTTTAAGTACATTTATGTCATGATATTAGGTCCAGCAATAAGCATGTCATCCACATATAAAAGTAAGTAAATGAAATTAGTTTTACCAAGTTTAAAATAAAAACAGGAATCATATTTACTTTTCTAAAAATTTAGGGTTTGGATATAAGAATCAAATCTCTTATACCACTGCCTAGGGGCTTGTTTTAAGCCATATAAAGATTTTTTCAATAAACAAACTAAATCAGAATTTCTGCCTTTTTCAAAACCTTAAGGTTGATGCATATAAATGGTTTCATCTAAAGAACCATAAAGGAAAGCAGTTTTCACATCCATTTGCTCAAGTTTTAAATCAAATTGTACAACCAAAGCAAATAGAATTCTGATGGAAGTGTATTTAACAACAGGTGAAAATATTTCATTAAAATCAATTCCTTCTTTTTGAGAAAAACCCTTGGCTACAAGTCTAGCCTTGTACCTAGGTTTCATGTCCTTAGATTCACTTTCTTTCAGTTTAAAAATCCACTTACAGTCAATTATCCTTTTATTTACAGGTCTATTGACTAAAATCCAAGTACCATTTTTTAAAAGTGAGTCCATTTCATCTTGCATTGCTGCAAGCCAAAGTTTGGAATCCTTAGAACACACAACTTCTTCAAATGATTGAGGTTCAAGTAAAATAGGATCAGAATATGTAAAAGCAGACACAAAATCAGGATCCTCAAACCTAGGAGGAGGTCTAATCTCTCTTCTAGGTCTATCCCCAGCTAATTGATAATTTTCTAAGTTAGTTTCAACTTCAAGGATATCATCAGGTTGTGGTTCAATGTCTGTAGGTTCATGTTCAGGTTCAGGAATGACATTAGGAGACTGTAGGGGTTGCTCCACCTGAAACGGAGTATTGGGCAGGCCATTTTCATCACCTAAATGGTCTGCACTCAGCTCAGAAGTAATAAAATCTTTTTCTTTAACATGATCAATCAATTTTTCATTTTTGCAAGGAAAATCATTTTCATCGAAGACCACAGACCTACTCAAAATGACCCTGTAACCTCCCTGTTCCCTGACCCATAATCTATAGCCCTTGACTCCTTCTCCATAACCAAGAAAGACACATTTTAAAGACCTGGAGTCAAGTTTAGTTTCAAAATGGTGTGAGTAGGCAGCACATCCAAACACTTTTAATTTTGAAAAGTCAGGAAGATAATTATTCCAGATTTGATCTGGAATCTTAAAATCAATAGCACTACAGGGAGAAATATTTATCAGAAAAGTGGTTGTTTTGACTGCTTCACCCCAAATTTTTTTTGGCAAATTTGAATCAAGAAAAAGACACCTAGTTCTTTCAAGGAGTGTCCTATTCATTCTTTCAGCAACCCCATTTTGCTGTGGACTGTAGGCAATAGTCCTATGCCTAAGAATTCCTAAGGTGCTACAAAAAGAATCAAACTCTTGATTACAAAATTCTAAACCATTATCAGTTCTAATAGTTTTGACTCTTTTTCCTTTCAAATTTTGAACTAAGATAATCCAGTTTTTGAAAATAGACACAGTAGCATCCTTAGTTTTTAACAAATGCACCCAGGTTTTCCTAGAAAAATCATCCATTATAAGAAGAAAATATCTGAAACCTGAAACTGAACCCACAGGAGCAGGACCCCACAAATCAGCATGCACATATTCAAGCACATCAGAAGATTTATGAATACCTTTACCAAATGAACTTCTTTTCTATTTACCTAACACACATTTTTCACAGAAGTCAAGTTTATGCAACACATCATTACCAAATACACCTTTGGTTTCAAGTAACTTAAGTCCTTTTTGACCTATGTGTCCTAATCTTTTATGCCATAACTCAGTTTTATTCAAATCAGACACAGCATTAAAAGACTATCATAAACAGGCAAGGCATTCAACATATAGATCCCATTATTTTTGGGAGTACTCATAATCAAGCATTTATTTTTGAAAATACTCAAAAAACCATTTTGTATTCTAATCTCAAAAGATTCAGAATCTAAAACTCCAAGTGAAATCAAGTTCCTTTTCAAATCAGGAACATATCTGGTTTTATTCAAAGTAAGAGTTTTGTTATTTTCAAGTTGTAACAAAACCTTTTCAATACCTTTTACATCACAAGAAACATTATTTCCAAGTTTCACAGAACCAAAACAATCATTACTGAAATCAACAAACATATCCTTTTTAGGACACATGTGAAAGGTGCAACCAAAATCTAAAATCCATTCATTCTTATTATCTGACTCAGTAGTGACATAAACCACCCCATTATTATTATTATCTTACACTGCAGCCTTAGTTTGATTACTGATTCCCTATTCATTTTTTCTTTTAAAGCAGTATTTAATATGATGTCCAGGTTGGCCACAATAAAAGCAAATTCTAGGTGGTTTATCTATATTAGCAGTACCAGCATTATTATCCTGAGATCTAAAATTGTTCTGGTTTCTGAAATTATTATAATTTTTAGCATTATTATCTTGATTTCTGAAACCAGACTGACTTCTAAAGTTATTGTCTCTAGGCCTATTGAAGTTGCCCTTATTCTGAAAATTTCCCTTTACATGCTTGTTATTCCAATCCCTATTGCTGCTAGAATTATTCCAATTTTTATTGAAATTAGTTCCAACCTTATTCAGCCTAGGAGAGTTCTTCTTCCTAGAGGTACCTACCACATTATAGGCTTTCTTAGGATTATTTTAAATTCTAACTCTTTATTCTTAAGGGATGTGTGAACAATCTCAGTAGTCAACTTCTGCCCCCCATACTCTAAAGCATTCCTCAAATCTTTAAACTTATCCCTCATAACATTCAGGAAACAAAGAACTTTCTGTTCATCAGTAAGTTTTTCATCACAATTTAACAGACTTTGTGTGATCTTTGTAAACCTACTCATGTTCTCTTCTACATCCTTAGATGGATCAAATTTAAAAGAGAAATATTGTTTCCAAAGAAAACACTTATCAGGTAAGGACACAGTATCATAAAGTTCTTCCAACCTATCCCACAATTTCATTGTAGTTTTAGTCTTGCCTACTTGTCTAATGACATTACAGATAAGTGTAAAAATAAAGTGCTCCAAGCAGTTTCATCAATTTCAAGTTGTTTATCCTGAGGGGTATCAAGGGGCCAGGATTTATCAATAGCCTTAGCACATTTCATTTGAAGTAGTAAAACTCGCATTTTTTGGCTCCAGAGGTTGAAATCCCCTTTGCCATTCCATATTTCAACATCTACCTTAACAGTAGCCATTGAAATAATGGCCAAGATTTTGAAAATATTTCAAGTTATGGAGCTTTAATAGTTCAAAGAGCAAGTAATCAGGCAGAAAACAATAATGCAGGTCACAATCACAAAGTAAGACAATGACACAGAGTCAAGAATTTATATTCAAGAAAGTTCACCAATGTTCAGAACACAGTAATTAGTAAACAAAGTAATCAAGGTGATCACAATTCAACAATTTAATTACTCAATCAAAAAAATCACACAGAACAGTATACTGATAAAAGTTGTTCTTCTAGTATATCCCTCAACCTATACTGGATATTCCCACACTCCCTCAGATTCCCGGATTCTCAATGAAATCCTGGACAAAGGTAAGCTAGGGGTCCTAGTTATAGGCTTCAACGGAGAGATTTGGGAGAGAACAGAAAATTTGAAAAAACAAATTTACAGTATAAGATTGCAGTAATTGAATAATATCACCTGATTGCAGATTTTATTTAGCTATAGCAGCTTCCACAAAGAATCAGAATCCAAGAAGTCCAGGGCCACAAAGTACCAATATCAATTATCCACCACGAAGAATTAACCACCAAGAACAATGTAGGATCTATATGCGACCAGAATATTTTATAGAAATATTCTGTGTCTCAAGATCCTCAGAAATATGGACTCAGAAATAAGATCCAGATACACAAAATTTTCAGAAACCCTAATTTAAAAATGGTTTCAAAAGAACAGAATCCACGAAGTTTTAAAAGATTTTATATAAGAATCTTTAAAAGGAAATTTTGATTCTGAAAGATTTTAAACAAAATTTTCAGAAATCAAAAAGTGATATACTGTTAGGGTTTGTAAAATCGACTTAAGAAAATAAAAATTTCTTAAAAGATTTAAACGGTTCAGAAACCCTAAAAACGTTTGAAGAAATAAAATCCGTTTCCAGAAAACCCTAAATTCAAAAATAAAGTTCTGGATCTACCAGATCTGAGTCAAATCCACCAGTTTTTCAAAGAACCCTAAGGCTCTGATACCACTGTAAGGATTTAAGGCTCAGAAACAAACCACAAAGTACAAGAACAATGATTAACCACGAAGAAACAATGAAACTTTATTCAAAAACTGTAAAAATTACAGAAACAAGTAAAAAACCCAGAAATATACATAAAACTTCCAGAAAACAAAGACTCGTACAAAAAACCACAAAGAACAATTAGAGTTGCAGAAACTCTACCAAAACTCTTTACAAAACCATATACTGATTATCACAAATCAGTATCAACTATAATCACAAAGAAACTACAACCAATATCTCAGTATTTCTGGAAGAAATTGAAGAAAAACACTAAGAACATACAGAGGCTATAAAAATCACCTTTTGAGAGAGAGAGTTAGGGTTTGAAAGAGAGAGGAAGTGTCTAGATCTGAAGTGAGGCAATCAGAACGACTCCTTCCTTTTAACACAATTGGACGGCCAGGATTCATCCAATTGATCTAACGGCTTGTATGTGGCGGTGATGATAAATGGATCAAATAACCGGGTTATAGAATTGGGCTCAAGCTGGAAATAGAAATTGGGCTGCCCAGATGACTGATGACTTGGGCTAATACCGCTCCATTTCCTTTAATTTGTTCAATTGCCCAAACAGGTACATCCAACGACACTGTATAGGTCCACCAATACGGACTTCATGCCCAAGGTGGATGTTTAAATGAATCATTATGTCAAAAAAAGATGGGGAAAAATACCTTTCTAGTATACACAAAGTCAACGCAACATCCTCCTCAAGATTTTCTAATTTATTTTTATCAACAACCCTTTGACATATTTCATTGAAAAATGTACATAGTCGAAAAATCGCATTTCTTGGTCTTGTAGGTAGAAGTCCTCTTAATGCAACTGATAACAACTGTTGTATGAGCACATGGCAATCATGAGACTTCAAATTTAAAATCTTATTATTTTCTAATGAGATGCACTTTGAAATGTTGGAGCTATAATCATCAAGTAATCTTAAATCAAACAGCCTCTTACAAAATAACTCTTTCTCCTTTTTGGATAGCATCTAAGATGCTGCAGGTAGGTTATATGTATTTCCTTTCAATTCTGGATGAAGATCCTTTCTAATACCCATATTGAGCAAATCCTTACGAGAATTAAGCGCATCTTTTGATTTTCCCATTACATTCAAAATAGTGCCAAGAATGCTCTCGTAAACATTCTTCTCAACGTGCATTACACCCAAATCATGACGCAAAAATAGTGTCTGTAAAATAATACTATAAAATTAGAAAAACATTAAGAAAAGAGATAGATAATGTAAAATAGCTTGAAATGGCTAACCTCCCAATATGGTAGCTCAAAGAATATTGATTTATTTTTATTTTTTTTGCCATGGTCAATCAGAATCTGATTTTTTTTTCTTATTTTTTTTTTTTTTTACCTATTTTCCCACAATTATTGTCAACATTCTTGATTGTCTGCATCACTTCTTGACCAGTTAATATTTTAGGACTAGACATATGTTCCTTATTTCCATCAAACCAAGCTTCTTTCGATCGATAAGGATGATTATATGCAAGAAATCTTCTATGACCCGTGTACGCAAACTTTCGACTAAATTTCAACCATTTTGCACACTTAGATAAATCACATACTGGACAAGCTGCTTCACCTTTTGTAGGATATCCTGATAAGTTTCCATAAGCCGGAAAATCATTAATTGTCCACATCAATGCAGCCTTCAAATTGAATTTAGACTTTGTAAATCCATCATATACTTCAACACCAATATTCCACATCACTTTTAAGTCTTCAATGAGTGGTTGTAAATACACATCTATATCATTTCCTGGTTCCTTTGGACCTGGGATTAACAAAGTCAATAACAGATTTCCCTTGGACATGCATATCCAAGGAGGGAGATTTTATTTAGCTAGTCTCACCAGCCAACTACTATACTTAGAACTTAGGTCACCAAATGGATTAAATCCGTCAGATGAAAGACCAAGCCTAAGATTGCATGGTTTTGATGCAAAACAAGGCCGCTTTTGATCAATTATCTCCTAAGCTAATGAATCAACTGGATGACGCATTTTTCCATATTTACTTTTGTGATTTAAGTGCCATATTAGTTGTTCTGCCTTATCAAGTGACCTAAACATTCTTCTAAATCGTGGTATAATCGAAAAATATCTCAAAACCTTTGCAGGTATCCCCCTTTTTTTTTCGTTCATTAAATTTCCATCGTGAAGATGCACATTTTGGACATGTCTCCAAATCCTCTAGATCATTCCTAAACAAACAACAATCGTTAAAGCATGCATGTATCTTCTCGTACCC
Source organism: Ligustrum vulgare (assembly GCA_963555705.1). NCBI lineage: Eukaryota > Viridiplantae > Streptophyta > Magnoliopsida > Lamiales > Oleaceae > Ligustrum > Ligustrum vulgare. Next base: position 55,126,276 of record OY743169.1, on the reverse strand, counting down.
AAGATCAAAAGTGTTCAATAACTTTTTCGTTGAATTACAAGAATTAGGAAGGGTGTTCCCATCTAGTAGAATGTATCTAATAATATCAAGAAGTTCATTGAAACCGTTGTCAGATATGCCATGTGTATCCTTAAGCTTGTATAAGACAATGATGGCAGATATCCTTGTGTTCTTTGTGCAACTAGGGAATAGAGGAATTTCAACGCCCTCATATAAATTTGAAAAGTCCCTCTCTCTATTGTCATTCTCGGGTTCCACAATATTTTCATCCTCAAAAAATGCATCCCTATACATCTTATAAGTCTCTAGTTTTCTCTATCTTGATGAGGCAATGAAGCTGCATTCAATTTTTCCCCATGAAACACACATATAGTATAGGTAGGATCCATCCCATTAATGATCAAATGCCCATACATTGTATCAAAATGTTGGTGGAATAAGTTTTTACAACATTTACAGGGACATAAGACCTTTTCTAGATTTCCCGCATTGGCTTGCACCATATTTGCAAACTTTCTTGCACCATATTTATATGCCTCTGAAACTCTAAAAAAAGTACTAAATATAAATCCTCTAAATGCCTTTATAGGCTTATTTTAAAATTTTCTAAAACTAAGAAGATAAAATAACTTTGATAGATGAACACAATCTTTATCTATGATAATATACCAACACTATGAAGATATAACCTATTATAAATATAATAAAAAGACTAAGAAAAAAAATAATTATAGTTGAATAACAATGAAATCTAGGTTTACAAAGCACATGTAATAAATCGCTAATCCTGTACTGCCAAAGCAGTATAATGACAAGAGAAAATTTTGAAATCAAGTAAAAGAACTCAAAAATTAGTGGTTCACTGGCAATGCAAGAGCTATGTACACTTGCAGCTGTAGAGTATCACAAAGTTGAAGCAGAAATTGGAACACTAAAAATTGGCTATTGACACTAGTTTATTTATTTATTTATTTATTTATACCTATTTCTATACTACTATACCATCCAAAGCTTTATACTCCGAGAATGGTAGATCTCATTCCCTTTAGAAATGAGTAATGACCTAGAATTTTGTGAAGTATTTACATCTACCTTCTCCTTTTCTCACTTTTTTAAAAATATAACCCAGATTTTAATGAAGGGGACTCATGTCCAGGAGGGATATAAGTTGAAAAGGAGGACGTAGTAACGACAATTGTCCTTTTAAAATGACAAGTAGTACATATTCTTGAAGTTACATGACAGACATCAGTGAATAACATGGACAATTATGTCAAAGTGACAAATAGGGTTCTACTCTCTTGCAAATGCTTATTCATTTGCATGCCATCTTATCAAGAGAAACAACATTAAGTTGGACATTTGAAGAAGAAAGTGCTGATGTTAACTTGAATTCATAAATTGCCTTTGCATCTAATCATAAGCAATTGTAACCATTCTGTCAATCAACATTTAAACAAAAATACAGAAAAAGTAATTGATATTATGTCTACTACTTTAAGTGATAAGTTTCCCCAAATAAATAATATAACACGTGTTATAGCTTCAAACGGTAGTTTGCTGTCCCCATTTAAAATTAGGAAGACAAAATTTCACCAAATGGTGACAACAATTGAATACCAGACCCTTAAACCAAAATATTCACCAATGGAGAATATAGATAATGATCATAATTTTTTTTTTATTATTTCTTCCGAGGTGCAAATGTCCAAATCAAAGGCAAAGATAAGTGCCATTTCTTCTTCCGTGACCACAATGAGTGTTCTTTCAACAAATAGTAAAGAATTAAGCCCTTTGGTATGGATTCTTTAATAGTTAATTTTCATTTGTGAATGAATGATAACTTTTTTCTATTTTTTCAACTTCACATCCTTTAAAATTATTACTTTTCATAAAAAAAATATTCTTAAAAAAAATCAAAATCTACGCTAGATGGCCTAAAATTCTAAGAATGAAAAGTATTTAACTCTAAAGCATAACTAGACTATAGAACACCATAAATTATTCAAAACTCTGGCCAATACCCAAAAAAAGAAAAAAAGCCCATATATAGAATGAAGAAGCCACTGCACAAAAACAAATGGATTGAGAAATTAAAGAATTGAGTACCAATATTCATATAATAAGCCATTACACTTAGAAATAGAATGGGGATTGGGGCAGGGGAAAAAGAAAATACACCGCAAAAATCATGACCCACCTCAACTCCAATAGAAAAATAAAACGGGGCAAGGATAGATTACTCAAATGGGGTGGAACATTATCAAGAAGCAAGAACTAAATTTAAAACTTAATTAGGATGCTTTGTGGATTCCAATTCCTTTGCTCCAACAAAAAAATCAATCTGGAAAGAAATTATAGCAACCGATAAGTGCCAAATGGGAAATCGATCAGATGAAACCGTGCCCTAATTGGAGAGAAGAAGAAATCGTGCCCTAATTTGAGAAGATGGAAGTGTTGCATTCGGGATGAAAAAAAATTGCAGTCGGAAGAAAAGAAGAAGAGAAAAAAACATGCCCTAGTCTAAAAAAGGTGCCCTGTTATTGTGCTCGAAATATTGGATAGGATTCAGTCTTTCCTTCAACACGCCGTAACCTGTGAAGAATATAAAAGAACATGATATACGGCATGTAATTAAACGCTGTTAATTATTCCCTTTCACGGCACGTGAATTTGCATGCCTTAACCTGTGAAGAAATTTTTTTTTTTTTTTATTTTTTATTTTTTCGGCGTGCATGAGGCGGACGCCTTAAAATCACTTGACTAATGAAATTTGACGACGCGCAAAATATGGATGCCGTAAATACTATAATTTTACCGCATGCCTTTAATGCACCCCGTAAACCTCCACCATAAAAGGCCACTTTTGTTGTAGTGTTTGAGTAATGTTTAACATTTATTCTGCCTTACAAAAATTAGTGTTTTATCCAAAGGAACTTTTTACTTGAAGTAAATACAAAGGAAATACTTTGTTAAGGCAAACAATGGAAAGGAGAAATGTTGAAATACTAAATTCATCAATTGAAATCAAACAGGGAGATATACAAGAAAGGCAAATCATGTCAATCCATAAAGTATAACAAAAGGAAGTACATAGATTCAAAGTAGTTCAAGCTGCTCAAACAAGGAACGAATTGAACTTTTTATTATGTTCCATTCTTGATAAGATTCAAAGTGCGGAATAAACACCAGAAGTTTCGAACCCAGGTCTGTTGCAGATGGAGGAATCTTGACCCGACAATCACGATGTGGAATCGACGATGCTGATTGAAGATCCAAGATTTTCGAAACGCCACAAGGACTTGTCCAATTTTCCTTGATAAGTTTCTGATTTTGAAAGCTACAAAAAATCACTCTTTAATAAGTTCGAAAAAATATAAGAAATCCACCTATAATTTTATTGAAGCATCAATAAACTATTTATCAAAATCAAAGTCTGTTTTATAATGAATGGAAATAATATATAAATAATGAAAAATAACCTAACAACTAGCCCTAACAGCTAATGGGCTCAAAATAGAATTCTAATTAAACTAAAATAGCAAAAAATGAAAAGGAAATAAAATCTCGAAAAATTTGGCCACGCCTTAGTTACAGACGTGAATGGAAATCTTACGACTGTAAATGACCTTCTGTTTAAGAGTTACGGCCGTAACAAGCATTCTTACGGCCGTAAGGACTGTTTGCTGGATTTCTTCATTTTTGCTATAAAGGAAGATACGGCTGTGGCATTCATGGCTTGCGGGGCTTGCGGCCGTGAATTTGATTATGGCCTTTGAACTTTGACCTTTTGACTTGGTTTGATCCGTTCGTCTTCCCGGCTCGACTTCTCCGTTGAGCTCCTATCCCGGATCACACCATCCCTCCTCTCTTGACTAGGATTCGACCTCGAATCAATTTCTGACCTGCTCTTCAAACACTTCCTGCTCTTAGGGCCTTGATCCAAAACTACTCCACCTGGATCGAATGGAAAATTATTGCTTCCATGCCAGATGAATGGCCAATAGTATTTCGTAACTTGGGTAGCATGGATGGATCGACTCATGAGCTTCCTTAGCCATATGTGGTGTGGCTCAAACTCCCAAGCGTAACCAACCTGGAAAAGAGACTTAAATAAAATAGGGTGGGGAATGTTAGTTTCAAATGGTACAATATATGGATTCTTGTACTCACGACTCATTATCTCCAATTCATTTTCCCCGACTATGAGGCCTTTCACTTCACCTTCCCCATTCTTTTCAACTGTTCGCTCAACCACCTATTTCTTTTTTCTTCGCATCCAACCACCTCTTCTAAACCCACATTTTTATCAACAATTTTATGCACTACCTCATTACTACCAGAATGTGGATCTTCCACTTTAAAGTTCAAATTTTGAACACTCACCTCAACTTCCAACTCATGATTCTCATCAACAATATTAGTCTCAATCACTTCAACCTCACTATTATTTTTCTCTGCATGCCCCTTATCAACAATTACATCTTTTTTTTTCACCCATCTCTTCACAACCCAATTTTTCATCTTCCACCTCAAAATTCGGCGTTTCTTCAACCACTTCTAACTTCAATTCTAACTTACCCTCCTCCTCCACATCAACATCCTCAACCTGAGGCTCTACTATAATATATTTTTCACTCTCTTTCAACCATTTAACCACAAACTCTCTTTTCTCCTCCTTCTTTTGTAACCTAGCCAACTTTTTCCTTTCTACCTACCGTTCACACCTGATTCTTTTCTCATAGATTTCTTTCTGAATCTTCAAAATCTCCTTCGGATCAATCTCTGCTCCCCTCTTAACACCAATTTCATCCCTAGATTTATGATGACTTCTATAATGCCTTTCATCACTACGGTTTGTTTGAGATCGCTCATTTTTCAATTTCACCTTTTTTTTCATCTAGTTTATCCAACCTCTTCTCAACATCATTAAAAAATCTCCACAGATGATCTCTATCGTTACCCCTCCTAGATGAAGATTTTTCTTGAAAATTGGACATTTTGAAATGGAATGAAAAGTGGAATGGAATGAAATATTTCAACACAAGACTAAAGAATGAATTTTGGAATTATTTGTGAATTCTGGTTTTTTTTTTCTTTTTTATATATAAATACAGAATTCGATTACGAGTGCAGCAAAACAAACGGAATTGAATTCGGATAAGAATTGAATAAAACAAATACTTTTGAATTTTGTTGAATTTTTATATGGATCAAAAACTGGAAAAAATTTACCTGCACGGAAACTAGAGATAAGAAAGACTCAACAGACAAAATAAAAAAAAGGATATAGATGATTCTTATGTGGCAGACTCTATGATAAACACATAAAAATCAAACTAGGATAGAAATGAAAACCTGAATTCAGAGTCCAGATCAAATAACAAATGATGAGATTCGAAGCACGGAATAAAAGTCGGAAAGTTCCTAACCTAGGTTTGTTGCGGGTGGAGGAATCTTGACCTGACAATCACGACGCAGAATCGATGATGCCGATTGAAGAACCTAGATTTGCAAAACGCCACAAGGACTTGTCCAATTTTCCTAGATAAGTTTTTAGTTCGGAATGAACGCCACAAAGAATCACTCTTTGATAAATTAGAAATATAGGAAAACCACCTATAATTTTATTGAATCCTGAATAAACTGTTTATCAAAATTAAAGTCTGTTTTACAATGAATGGAAATAACACATAAATAATAAAAATAACCTAACAACTAGCCCTAGTCCTAGCCGCTAATGGGCTCAAAATAGAATTCTAATTAAACTAAAATAGCAAAAACTAAAAAGGAAATAAAATCTCGAAAAATCTGGCCGCACCTTAGTTACGGCCGTGAATGGAAATCTTATGGCCGTAAATGACCTTCTGTTTAAGAGTTACGATCGTAACAAGCATTCTTACGAGTGTTTGCTGGAATTCTTCATTTGTGCCCGAGAGGAAGATACGACCATGGCATTCATGGCTTGGGACCGTGAATTTGATTATGGCCTTTGAACTTTGACCCTTTGACTCGGCTTGATCCGTTCGTCTTCCTGGCTCGACTTCTCCGTTGGGCTCCTATCCCGGATCACATTAATTCTTCCTGAATTTTTACTTCTTTAGTTTGTATAATGGTCATTTCTTTGACTGAACCATCTTTCTTCAAATTAGCATATTTAGAGGTAAGCACCTTAACATGTTCCTCCTCATGGGATAAAGCTTCTGCTCGTGCTACCTTTATTGATTCCATTTGATCGATTTCCTTTTGGATTTCTTTGAGTCGTATGCGGGCATTTCCCAAGGAGGAATATACTCTCATTGCTTCAGTATTTAACCTTTCGATAGTCTTCTTGGCCTCTGAAAATCCAGAGATTAAATTCGCTTTATCTAGAGCATTGCTTGACAATTTTCTCTTTTTTCACGGAGATGGATTGATTGATCAAGCAATTGTTGTAGCTTACTTTGAATACCCTTCAAGAAAATATGTGCATGTCGAAGCACGGGTGTAGAAGAATTGGCCGGTATCTCTTGAGATTTATCACTCAATTCTTGAAGCCGAGAAAGGGTCTTACCTGAATTTCAATTACATTTTCATCCGTAAGATGGGCATATTCCAACACAAGTTCACACCAAGCATCAGTATTTGAAGGCGAAATCACTACCTGAGGATTCAATACAGAAGGAGAATGATCAATAGAACTATTTATCATGCTTTCCATCAAAGAGAAAATTCGATTGGAAAATTGGAAGATGTTACCCTAATCACCCTACGGCAATGAAAAGTAAATTGTAATTAAATTTATACTTTATTAATGAGAATAATTGCAAAGGGAATATGCTTACAACATTGGAAGAAGAAGATCCACACTGAGTAGACACCAGATCAACTTGAAAGGCCTCCAAAATAGAGGCTTCCAAATGCACCATTGGAGTAGAATCAATGGGGACCTTTTTCTGAGAATTGTTTAGAGGTAAAGAGTCTGAAAGAACACATAGATCAAGATCACATGGTGAATCCGGGTCAATATTTATTATAGTATGCGTGATTATAAAAGGAATGCTAGAATCAACAGTCGGAGGACATTGGGTTCTTCTATAATTGGAAAACTAGGACGAGGGAAAGAATTGTATTCAAAGTAAAGATGATCATAGGGTATTTTAGTAATAGTTGGGCGAATTTGGCTAATAGACAAAGTGCTCAAAACTAAAGCCCTTCCCATACCACATCACTTATGATTGATATGGATAGCTATACTCTTAATTAATAGCGTTATTCTAATTGCAGCCTTACGTAAAAAATTCTTGTGTAGGGCTTAGTATGTGAATTGAAAAAAAATAAATAAATAAACATGGTTCCTCGAGAGTTCACATGTATTTAATTGCTTGAGAGATTTCACATTTCAAATTTTAAGATCTATTTAATATATGTTTGGTTGTTTTAAATGAACTTTTTTCTTGAGAATTACGATATTCTACTTGCAAATTTTATTTATTTATTTTTGTGATTTAATTGCTTTATTTTATTTTTAGAGAAAGACGAATCCTTCATGTAATGGCAAAAATAGAGTGAAGAACAAGATTGCTATGATTGAAATGTTGTGAATGAATTTTTGATAAATTTGTTACATTTTCCTATTGTTGAAGATGAAAAAGTGCAAATTTCTCTCATTATAATGTAAAATCGACGACGTTTGTTTTCATTGGAAAAATCTTCAGTTGATAAATATATTAATCAACCCATTAAAAAAAGGTTGAGCCTCAACCTTGAGGGCGCCCACCGACCCTGCCCTGGGCCTTGGTGAAGGATGTAAATCGCAGATTATGCCTCTCAGAGTGCAGGGTGAGGGCTTACCTTTTAACTTGGCAAGGGCCGGATTATAACCCTTGACCAAGCGAGATTGGTCTTTAAACCACACTCTCTTTCACCGCTGGGCAATGTACCCTGGCGGCTATTAATCAACCCATTAACTATGACGAATGTTTTATCACATGAGGAAATAAGAATCGTGAATTTTACCCATTGGTTCTCATAAAAAAATTTAATTATGGCCCTCATAATAATAAGATAATTTTTCTAGCAAATAATAATCATTTAAAATCATAATATTAAAATTTGCTACATAACATGACTGCCTATTAAAATATGAAAATTGATTTCCCATTCCGTAAATCAATATGCACAGCCAGATAATATAATAAAACTTTATTGAAAATGAGTAGTTCCACCATTTTCCTTATATATATTTATTTTTTATATAAATAGAAACTATGCTTTTTTGAAGGCAAGGAGTTTTTTTGAATCCCCATTAAATAAAACCACGGCATCATAGTTATCCACGGAAGACCCATCACTAGCTGAAATAATAAGATTGTAAGTTGTCCCAAGGAATGCAGCCTTCAAAACATGGTCAAATTTCAAGTGAGTTTTAACCTCTTTATTGTATTCATCTACTGCATACTCCCCCACTTCAATCGCCTTCGGATCTTTAGGGTCTAAAGGCTGAAATGCAGCATCGGAATCCTTAGCCTTTCGTCCACCTAGTGCAATTGAGACATCAAAAAGAGTGGACACGACCACCACCAATGTCAAAACCAAGAGTAAAGAACGGGAAGTCATAGCCATTTTTAGGGTTTTGAAGAATTTAAACAATAGGAATGTTGATGTAGGGTTACTTTGGTGGGATGAGACGGTTCCTATTTATAGTGGATATAAAAACAATTCTTGGTAAACGTTAAATGAGAACATTTAACATTTTTTTATTTGGTAAGTTGGAGAGAATGTTGGTCAAACATGATTTATTTATTCTACAAATCTGTTGCAAAATTCTTGTAATAATATTTTTAATTAGACAAAATAATCCATGCAAGATCTTTGTAATAAAAGATTAGAAAAAAAATAATCCCTGCGAAATCTTTGTAATTGTTATAAACTAGAGAGAAAAGAGAGAAGGATAGAGATACCAATAAACTTTGTGTCTATTATTAAGAACCAAAGCCCCCATATATATAGGGGGAATAAGGAATATACAAGGTAATAATACATAGGGTTACAAAGGTAAGACTGTTATTCAATAATTCAATATAATATTTGTTGACAAATAAAAATGCCCAATTCGAAGTCCCAATATAAGGACCCAAAACATGATAGCCCATTAAAGATAAAAGGGCGATGTTAAGGGATCTGGGCAATTGGGTGATCACTAGAATGCTTCAACGATTGGAGGACTGCAAGGGTTATTGGGTGATCAAGTCTAGTAAGTTAAGAGGAACAGTTCTTACAACTCAATTCACAATCTAGTAAGTTATCTGCAAATAGTTTCCATGTTATGAGCGGTTAGAGAAGATCATGGGAAGTTACTTGATACTAAGTAAGTGGATGTCAGTTCTATAAAGAAATGGGCGACGGTTATGCAACATAATGGACAATGGTTTTCCCATGGAAGTTTCAAGTTGAGGCGGCAAGTCAGAGTTTCAAATGTTAGAAAGAAGTTGTAATTAGTTTATTTTCAATTTGTATATATAGCAAAAAACTTAGATGTTTTGGGATCCTATTCAAACAGAGAACTATGTAATTTTAAATTTCATTTCAATTTCCTTGCAATTTTTGTGTACTTTGCATTCCAGTGTGCTTGTGTCCCTTGGAGGTATTTCGCTTCTTGCAAATTGTAAGCTTCATAAATAAAGCACCCCTCATTGGGACTTTGTCTTGAGAGGTTGTTGTTCATTACATAATCATCTGAACCTGCTTTTAATTGTTAGCGAGACTCGATTTATGTGCGAAACAATTAGGCACGCCCGGTAGGAAATCTTTGGTATTTGAAGATACAAAAGTGAAGCAATATGCCTCATTAAAAATTCTAATAAGGAGCCAGGAAGACAATGAATAGTCCGGTCTATGATCGAAAGATATGAGGAGCAGCAAAGTACTTCAGGAACAGAGGGAGAAAGTCGAAGCTGTTATGAGCCAATGGAAAAATTAAGTCTACGGACCATGCATGCACTAATTGGTTAACTTACACAAGATGTGGTTGAACAGGTAAAAATGCAAAATGTTCATAACATGAAAAAGTTTACTCAAAATGAAAATATACACTATGACAATGGAAAAATTAAGTCTACGGACCATGCGTGCACTAATTGGTGAACTTACACAAGATGTGGTTGAACAGGTAAATATGCAAAATGTTCATAACATGGGAAAGTTTACTCAAAATGAAAATATACACTATGACAACACGGCCAAACAACTAAGAACTTTAAATGAAAGCATGAATAGGTTAGTGAGCCAAATTTGTTAGTCGACTTTTCCAAATATAGGAAACTATTTTAAGCCATAACGATTGTTGGACATAATCCCATAGCTGTAAGTCCAAATCAAGTAATAGAACTACCTTTTGGACCATCTACTTCAAACTAGAGGGGTGTTAGAATGGCTAACTTAGGTAATGGTAGTGGAATGTCAAACCTGGCGGGTAGCCCAAATGCAAGAGATAATATCGAGAACAATGAAAAAAATGCCCCGCGTGTCAATGATGGAGGAAACACTCACGCTAATGGTAACAATGGTTTAAATAATGACACTTTTCCTGCAACCAGTGCCACATGGTAGGCCTCAAGTTATACCGCCAGTAAACCAACCCTTAGGTGTCCCATATGATACTAATATCCTGTTGAGAAATCAAATCACATGGATAGTACAAGATCAAATGGCTTTTGGGATGTGTCCTTTTATTAGGCCAACTTACATAAAGCCATATCTCGACTGTGTAGATCAAGCATATCTATGGCCTAGAAGGTACAAATTACCAGAGTTTTCATTGTTCACTGGCCTTGGGGAAGTTTCTACTCTAGAACATATAAGGCGATTCATACTGTAATGTGTTGAAGTAACTAATTATCATAAAATGAGATTGTTCTTTAGTTCCTTAACAGGAATAGCTTTCTCATGGTTCATCAATTTTCTAGCAAATTCTGTCGAAACATGGTAACAACTAGAACAATTGTTCCATGCTCAGTTTTACGAAACTGAATCTGAGGTTACTTTGGCCGATTTGGCTAATTTACATCAAATACGAATTGAATGGCTAGATGGTTTCCTTCAGAGTTTCAAAATGGTCAGGAGCAAATGTTTGTTACCTTTGCCCATAAAAGAATTTGTCAAAATCGTGCAAAGTTGCTTGAGTTTTGATTTAAAAAGGAATCTCCGGGATAGGGAATTCCCCGACCTTTTTCAGTTAAGCGCTAATGTGATTAGATATGAAAGTCTAATAAGAGAAGAAGAACAAATGAAAAATTCTAGCAAACAGACTTATTATAAAGACCCAAACTTTGAAGTTCATGTTGTTGATGACGAATATTATGATCAAACTGAAACATGTTTGGCTGAATTAGTTAAGGGAGATGTATATGCTTGTCCTTTAATGGCCAAATCAGGAATGACAGTCCAAAATGAGCCTATAAAAGATGGAAGCAAAAAGGCTAGGATATGTTCATTTGATGTGACTAAAGCTGACTTTATATTTGATAAACTGTATAAGGATAAGCAAATAAAACTAAGCGACAAACGTAAATTTCCAGAACCTGAGCAAATTAGGGGTAAAATATATTTTAAATGGCATAATGCATGGTCACATATGACTAATAATTGTTTGTTTTTCTTCACGTATTGCAGGACGCCATTGAGTCGGGGCAAATCACTTTTAGAGCAAAAAAAAAGATTGCAGTGGATGAAAACCCTTTCCCACGGCCAATTGGGGGTGACAACTAGTTTCAAAAATAAGTTGTCAAAATTCAAGTTGGTCGTAGATGATGGAGAGGAAGATCTTGAGCCACATCCCAGTGTTTTTGAGCATCTTAAAGGAAAAAGAATTCAGAAGGGATGAAGGAATGTCGTGTGCAAGATGTAAGAGAGGAGTTTATGAAAATGTGGAAAAACTCGGAATATGGGGATATCACCATCGTCCTAATATTATTCCAAATTTCCAGCCCGATGGAGGATTGAGTATGTCGTTATATGGAAAATCGCTTTTTGAGAGGTGGTTTAGACCAATGCATAATCTTCAAACGTTTAGACCACAATCGTGTCAACCAAACGTTTGGAATTTATTCCAATATTGTGCAAGAAGGGTTGTACCCTTTAACAAAATGACTAGGACACAACAAAGGCATTTCAAAAGTAACTATGGACGGATGATGAGACAACAGCAGGGGTCATTATGCCCTGAAAGGTCAAATTTATTCAAAGTGGCTAACAAAAATGTTCTCAAAATGATAAAGAGGCTAGTATGAGTGAATCGATGGAGGAGTTACCAGAAAGTTCTTCTAGGAAATCAAAATTTTGAGCTTGGAAGGAAGGATGAAGATGAAGAAGACCCGGAGCAGTCTATTACTCTTCAGTTTGGTACATTACCTCCGATTATGGCTAATAATTACTTATTGGCCAATGAATTTAAAAATAAGGAAAATGAGGAGGAAGAATTAGAAGATAATAGAGAGGAAGCACGCATCTTATATTTTGGAGAAGAGCCCAGTCAAACTTCTCAAGAGACGTGTGATGCAGAAGATGATGATATGACCGATGTTGAGGAAGAGATTGACTTGAAAGCGAAAAGAAGAAGAAGCAGAGGAGTGTCATATAATAACTTACTGAAGCAATTGTATCAAGAAGGAGTCGGTGAGGTAGATTTGTTTGGCGAAATATCTGGGCATTCTTTTGTCTTCTATGTATTATCTGGGACACCCAAAAGAAAGGTGAGAGAACCTCGCTCTGAGAAATATAGGTGACCTCCAAGAATATTACCTCCCCCTACAAGTTGGATAATCGAAGAAAAAACATTAGAAAAAAACAAGAAAGATGTTCAAACTACAGAAACTCAGTGCAAAATATTGCGCTTAAATTTATCACAAGTAGTTGATTCGATAGAAGACAAGTAGGAAGTGGAAATAGATGTAGCTGAGAAGATCATCTTTAAGAGGCCAACTATGAAATTAACCAAACATTTGAGGTCGTTGTATGTGAAGGCCTTAGTCATTGGAGTACTTGTGGAAAAAGTGCTCGTAGATAATAGAGCATCCATAAATACCATTCCTTCCAGGATGATGAGGAAGTTTGCAAAAATAGAGAGCGACATGACCCCAACAGAAGTTATTTTCACAAGTTTCAATGGAGGAGCAACTTCACCTAAAGTGGTGATGCCACTAGACATAACTGTTGGAACAACTACTAGGATGACAATCTTCTTTGTGATAGACGGTCCTACTTGTTACAATGTACTACTAGAAAGAGATTGGATTCACGAGAGTCGTTGCATACCTTCATCGTTCCATCAATGTCTGGCTTTCTGGAATGACAAAGGCGAAGTAGAAGTGGTGTAAGTGGATCATAGACCATTTGTTACAGAAGCAAACTCAGTGGAGAGATTCATGTATAAGGGGAATTATGGACTTGTTAAGGTAATTCAAGATGTAGAAGAAACTCAGATCATCACACAGGATGAAGAGTCATTTTTAGTAGACACACTTAATGAAATGTTCGATCAAATGAGGCCGAATGTAGTGGCCCTTGAAGAGCCAGTAATTGGTAAAAAGACAATCAAGGAACTCTAATGAGTTATCAGCAACAGACTAATCTGGCCGAGGTGCAGGCCTTCAAAGCCAAATTGATGGCTTTTAATAAAGAATGTAAAGTAAAGACAAAAGAAGCAAGAGTGGTAGCATGAAATGAAGAATCATATTCAGTGGAAGCTCTTATAGAAATGGTTATTCAAATGAAGCCAAATTTAGAGGTTTTGAAGAGCCAATAACTGGTAAGAAAATAACTAGAGAGGCATAGTGCAAGACAAAGCACTGCATCTTTTGGCCGAAGTTACGAATTTTAAGACAAAATTGATTAAATTAATGGTCTATACAAGTAAGTTTGGATGAGGAATGAGAAAAGAAAGAGCACTTGCATCTTTAAAAGACAAAATGACTTTATTCGACTTGGAAATTAAATTACAAAGTAATGTCAACCGAATCGACTACTTAGACGAAAATGGCCCTGCAAACTTTGGGGGTAATTCTGTGAAGGTCTGAAAACTGGATAGATTGTATAAAGGCCTCAATTGGGCATAGGAAAACCAATAGAGTAATGTGCATTCATTAGTTATATTGATATTGTGTGTAAAAATTATCTTGATTATAAAGGCTTGTTGTTGGCCTTAGGATGGCAATGGGTCGGGTTAGGGGCGGGTCGGGGTCGCCCCGCCCCGAAATCGAACCCGAAAACTCATAACCCCGCACCAAACCGACCCGACCCGACCCGACCCGCGAACAGTCACGAGGCGGGTCGGGGCAGGTCTTGGGGCGGGGCGACCTCCAGCTCCGCTAATGACCCGAATTTTTTTTTCTTTCCAAAATTGGTAATGAAATTTTACGTGAAAAAACTTATGCGTCGAACTAGTTACATTTTTTAAGTTTGAACTTTAAAGATAATATGTATATATTTGAAGGAAAAAAAATCAATAAACAATATAATAGTATAGTGTTTGTATATTCTCATATCCCTAAATTCCACCAAGGTTCAATTCTTCTGGACTTCATTAAATTTATTTTAGTTTCTCATTCCAATATTTTTTTAAAAAAAAATTACCAGGTTACGGGGCGAGTCTGCCCCAAAACCAGCCGCAGGACGAAAAACCCGCCCCGCGGACCCGACGGGGCGGGTCATTTCGGGTCCTCCGAGTTTCGAGTCCTTCAGGTTTTTTTGCCATCCCTAGTTGGCCTGCTGTTAAGATTTGTGATATAAGATTTTGCTTTGAGTGACGTTTAACACTTATTCTGCCTTACAAAAATTAGTGTTTTATCCAAAGGCACTTTTTACTTGAAGTAAATACAAAGGAAACACTTTGTTAAGGCAAAAAATGGAAAGGAGAAATGCTGAAATATGAAATTCATTAATCAAAATCAAATAGGAAGATATACAATAAAGGAAAATCATGGCAATCCATAAAGTATAACAAAAGGAAGTACATAGATTCAGGTAGTTCAACCTGCTCAAACAAGGGACGAATTGAAATTTTCATTATGTTCCATTCTTCCTGAATTTGTACTTCTTTAGTTTGTATAATGGCCATTTCTTTGCCTGAACCATCTTTCTCCAAATTAGCATACTTAGAGGTAAGCACTTTGACACGTTCCTCCTCATGGGATAAAGCTTCTACTCGTGCTACCTTTATTGATTCCAAGTGATCGATCTCCTTTTAGGTTTCTTTGAGTCATATGCGGGCATTTTCCAAGGAGGAATCTTCTTCCATTCCTTCAGTATTTAACCTTTCTATCGTCTTCTTGGCCTTTGAAAGTTCTGAGATTAAATTTGCTTTATCTAGATCATTGCTTGACAAATTTTCTCTTTGTTCACAGAGATGCATTGATTTATCAAAAAATTCTTTTAGCTTACATTGAATACCTTTCAAGACAATCCTTGCATGTCGAGGCATAGGTGAAGAAGGATTTGCCAATATCTCTTATGATTTATCACTCAATTCTTGAAGCCGAGAAAGCGTCTTACCAGATGCAATTTCAATTACATTTTCATTCGTAAGATGGGCATATTCCAACACAAGTTCACGCCAATCATCAGTATTTGAAGGAGAAATCACTAGCAGAGGATTCAATATAGAAGGAGAATGATCAATAGAACTATTTATCATGCTTTCCATCAAAGAAAACATTTGATTGGAAAATTGGAAGTTGTTACCCGAATCACCCTGCAGCAATGAAAAGTAAATTATAAGTAAATTTATACTTATTAATGAGAATAATTAAGGGAATGTGCTTACAACATTGGAAGAAGAAGATCCACGGAATGTGCTTATTAATGAGAATAATTAAGGGAATGTGCTTATTAATGAGAATAATTAAGGGAATGTGCTTAGTATGTGAATTGACAAATAAAAAAAAAACATTGTTGCTCGAGAGATTTTGCATGTATTTAATTGCTTGAGAAATTTTACATTTCAAATTTTTTAATATATGTTTGGTTGTTTTAAATGAACTTTTTCTTGAATAATTACGATGTTCTGCTTGCAAATTTTATTTATTTACTTTTGTGATTTAAATGCTTTATTTTATTTTTAGAGAAATACAAATTCGTCATGTAATGGCCAAAATAGAATAAAAAATAAGATTGCTATGATTGAAAGGTTGTGAATGAATTTTTGATAAATTTGTTTCATTTCCCTAATGTTGAAGATGAAAAAGTGCAAATTTCTTTTATTATAATGTAAAATTGACGGAGTTTGTTTGAGTTGGAAAAATCTTCAGTAGATAAATATATTAATCAACCCATTAACTATGACGAATGTTTGATCACATGAAGAAATAAGAATCGTGAATTTTACCGATTGGTTCTCATAAACATATTTAATTATGGCCCTCATAATAATAAGATAATTTGTCTAGCAAATAATAATCATTTAAAATCATAATATTAAAATTTGTTTCATAACACGACAACCTAATAACATATGAAATTTGATTTCTCATTCAGTAAATCAATATGCAAGGCCAGATAACATAATAAAACTTTATTGAAAATGAGTAGTTCCACCATTTTGGTGGGATGGGATGGTTCCTATTTATAACAGATATTAAAACAATTTTTGGTAAACGTTAAATGAGAATAATTAACATTTTTTATTTGGTAAGTTGGGGAGAATGTTGGTGACGAGATCCCGGTCGAGGAATCTCGTCGAACAACGCGGAATAACGAAATTAAAACCTAGGAAAGATCTAGATCAGACTTAAACACGAAATTAAAATACTGGAAAGATAAAATTGACGATAGGACCTTGACCCAAGATTCACGACGCAAGAAATTGACGATGCGGAATCGAGATCCAAGGTTTTCGAAGCACCACAAAGACTTGTCAATTTCCTTGATAAGATTCTAATTGGAAACGCCACAAATATTCTCGCGAATATTTGATAAGTTCAACGCCACAAATATTTCACAATATTTGATAAGTTGGATTTGTTCTCGAAGAACACAAAAGGGACTCCTCAACCTTTCAATTGGAGAAAACTGTCTCAACTTTATTAATCTCAAAACTCAAACTGTTCTTTTACAATGAATGGAAAGAATATAAATAAGCAAAATAACCTAGCATCTAATTTACTCAAAATAGAATTCTAATTAGACTAAAATTCTAAAATAGGAAAATAACCAAAAACTAAAAAGGAAATAAAATAATTGAAAATTCGGAAAATCTGGCGCAGCTTGTTTACGGCCGTGACGAAACCTCTTACGGCCGTAAAGGCCTTTCTGATTAAAATTGTGATATTAGTTACGGCCGTGACACATTGTTTACGGCCGTGAAATTCCTCCGGTTTGAATGTTACGACCGTAACTTCCAAGCTTACGGCCGTAAGCGTCATTCTGCAGAAATTCTTCCTTTTTCTTTGACAATTGATTACGGCCGTGATAACATGATTTACGGCCGTGAATAAATAGGTTACGGCCGTGAAGGTCATCCATTACGGCCGTAATGGATTTTCTGCCCCAAAAACTTTGCTTACTCGATTCGGCTCGATCCGTCCCTCTTCTCGGCTCGTCCCCAACATGGAACTTGCTCCGTTTTGCACGTAGATCACTTTCATATTGTTGATGGCTCGACTTCGCCCTTCGATGCCTGGTCCGGATCACATCATACTCCCTCTCTTGAAAAGGATTCGACCTCGAATCCAATTTTGGTCGGCTTTTCAAATTTCTCCTGCTTTCCTGGGCTCGATGATCATTTTTAAGCTTCATGCAATCCTTTAGACTCTTGGGCTGTTTATTTTGGCCAATGAATTTCTTTCCCGCTTTACGTTCATGGCTTGATTTATGTCCCTGCAAAACAGATTTAATAGAACTGGGGAGGGATGCGTTAGCAAATGCAAATAAACTCATTTTTGTGGTGGACTCTCTTTTCTTATTCCTTTCACTCTCAAGCTCACCTTTTTCTGAGGTCGTGGCCTCAACTTTCTTGTTTTCAATTTTCACACCCTCTCCTTTTTCTGAGGTCATGGCCTCAACGCTCTTATTTCTCCCCTCAAACTCGCTCTTTATTTTCAATTGGTCCTCTCGGACTTCTTTTGGTGATAGCGGAGCAAGAATGATCTTTTTTCCACCCTTGACGAAAGAATATCGACGTCGTGCACTACCCTCCTATCATGTTGCCAGGGTCTTCCCAACAAAATATGGCCAACATGCATAGGTACCACGTCACAAACCACCTCATCCTTATAACCCCCGATGGCGAAATTGACCCTAGCCTGCTTATTTACCTTAATTTCCCCCGACTCAGTCAGCCATTGCAATTTATAAGGGTTCGGATGTTTTATCCAACTCAAACACAATTTCTCAACCAACATTTTACTAACCACATTAGTACAACTTCCCCCCTCAATCACCATACCACAAACCTTTTTGCCCACCAAGCACCTAGTATGAAAAAGATTATCTCTTTGCTCACCAATTTCATCCACCCTGACCCTAGCACTAAGGACACGCCGATTAACAAGTGAATCTTTAACAGCATAGGTCAGTCCTTCCTCATCACTAATACTACTAGCCCCAACATCTACTAACTTAGGCATTCCCTTAAATTCGTCCTCGGAACTAATTTCACCATTATCACATAAGATCATTAGCTTCCTATTTGGACACTGGGATGCTATATGACCCATACCCAAGCACTTAAAACACTTAATATTTCTATCCCGAGAAGTTTGAGAATCAGAAATATTTTTACCTTTCGTTGTAGGCTCCTCCTTCCCTTTCGGGTTATGTTCAACGTTGGACTCCTGCTTAGGTTGTGATGTAGGATAAGATGGTGAGTGTCTTGCTGCCCCCTTTCACCTTAGCTGTCTTTCCACCTTCATGGCCATATGCACCATATCCTCTAGTTCCACATAATGTTGCAGCTCAATGACATTGGCAATGTCTCTATTTAGCCCACTCAGAAACCTAGCCATCGTAGCTTCCCGGTCCTCCACCACGTTAGCCCGAATCATCGCCACCTCCATATCCTTATGATAATCTTCTACACTCCTCGATCCCTGAGTCATACCCTGCAACCTCTGATAAATATCCCTATAATAATGAGTCGGCACAAACCGCTTCCTCATTATGGTTTTCAATTCACCCCAAGTCTCCACCGGATCCTCAAGGTTCCTCCTCCTACCCGTAACTAGTTGATCCCACCAAATATTTGCATAGTCGGTGAGTTCAATCACGGCTAATTTCACCTTCTTCTTTTCCGAATAATTATTACAATCAAAAAGCCGTTCAACATTTGTCTCCCAATCCAAGTACGCCTCCGGATCACTCCTACCCTGGAACGATGGTAATTTAACTTTAATTTTTCCAAGGTCGTCATCAACAACATCTCTACCCCCACGATGCCTCCTAGCATCACGACGCTCCCTATCATGCCTCCGCTCATACCTATCTCCTCTATCCCCCCTTCGCATACTACCTAAAGATATACGGCCACTTTCACTGCCCATGTCTTCATTATCCACACCAACCTCACGTCTATTACCTCTCCTAACCCGAGAACCATCATGAGATTGATCACGAGGTCTTTGTTCACGTTCTGCACCTCGATTCTCCATCTGTACCATAAATCTCTCAAATTGTGCCCTCATTGCTGCAATATCACCATTACCCCGTTCATCCTTTCTATTCTCATCCCTGGGCTGTTTCCTGTCTCCAACAGAAGATGAAGATGTGGAAGCCTCTCTATCAGACATTTTTTTGACACGAACAAGGAAATTCGAAATATTTGGGAAATATTTGGAATTTCCGGAAATTTTTTTTTTTTATAATCTGCCAGAAAATTTGCCTACGAGTATGGCAGAAAAAACGGAACTGAATTTAGACGAAAAACGAAGAAGAAAAACACTTTTGAATTTCTGGGACTGACTCTTATGGATCAAACTGAAAAAAATTATGACTGACACGAAGAACGCGAAGAACACAAAAAAAAATCAAGAAAATCAAGAAACGCAAGAATCTGAAATAGATCCAAGCTCTGATACCAGATGACGAGATCCCGGTCGGGGAATCTCGTCGAACAACGCAGAATAACGAAATTAAAACCTAGGAAAGATCTAGATCAGATTTAAACACGAAATTAAAATACTGGAAAGATAAAATTGACGATAGGACCTTGACCCAAGATTCACGATGCAAGAAATTGACGATGCGGAATCGAGATCCAAGGTTTTCGAAGCACCACAAGGACTTGTCAATTTCCTTGATAAGATTCTAATTGGAAACGCAACAAATATTCTCGCGAATATTTGATAAGTTCAACGCCACAAATATTTCCAATATTTGATAAGTTGGATTTGTTCTCGAAGAACACAAAAGGGACTCCTCAACCTTTCAATTGGAGAAAACTGTCTCAACTTTATTAATCTCAAAACTCAAAATGTTCTTTTACAATGAATGGAAAGAATATAAATAAACAAAATAACCTAGCATCTAATTTACTCAAAATAGAATTCTAATTAGACTAAAATTTTAAAATAGGAAAATAACCAAAAACTAAAAAGGAAATAAAATAATTGAAAATTCCGGAAAATCTGGCGCAGCTTGTTTACGGCCGTGACGAAACCTCTTACGGCCGTAAAGGTCTTTCTGATTAAAATTGTTATATTAGTTACGGTCGTGACACATTGTTTACGGTCGTGAAATTCCTCCGGTTTGAATGTTACGGCCGTAACTTCCAAGCTTACGGCCGTAAGCGTCATTCTGCAGAAATTCTTCCTTTTTCTTTGACAATTGATTACGGCCGTGATAACATGATTTACGGCCGTGAATAAATAGGTTACGGCCGTGAAGGTCATCCATTACGGCCGTAATGGATTTTCTGCCCCAAAAACTTTGCTTACTCGATTCGGCTCGATCCGTCCCTCTTCTCGGCTCGTCCCCAACATGGAACTTGCTTCGTTTTGTACGTAGATCACTTTCATATTGTTGATGGCTCGACTTCGCCCTTCGATGCCTGGTCCGGATCACATCAGTTGGTCAAACATGATTTATTTATTTTACAAATCTGTTGCAAAATTCTTGTAATAATATTTTTGTGTTGCATTATAAAGAAATATTAAGTGATTTGTTCTACATATTGAAACTTGGTTGTTCATCTTGTCAGTCAAAATAGGTTCGTACGTTGATCATTTTTGTTTCTCTTTGAGTCTGATAATCGTTCTACACTCGGCCTTTTTATTTATGGTTTTAATTTCTTTATACTCTGTTGTTCTATGTAGCTCCGAAGAATAAAGAATAATAGAGTAAGCAGCGGGCATGTCAAAAAATTTTGAGGCTATTGTCAACAAAATGAAAATGTAAACTTTGCATGACTATTTTCTATTTTTACCATTAGAATATGTAGTTTCCTCTTGATAATTTATTTGTATAGAATGGTTTTTGTAGAAGTCAGACACCAAAACTTACCTAATTATTTAACTCATCAAAACCTCTATTCTAAAAAATATTGTTTAGGTGATCTTAAAATGGTGAAATTCAGCAAAGTTTCAAAAAAATTTCTATTTTGATATCTAGCATTTTCTAGTATCTTTATGGTCAAAGTTGATTCTCAATAAACTTGAGGATATCTAAAAAGGATAAAAGATAACTATATGGACGGATGATGAGACAAGAGCAGGGGTCATTATGCCCTGAAAGGCCAAATTTATTAAAAGTGGCTAACAAAAATGTTCTCGAAATGATAAAGAGGCTAGTATGAGTGAATCGATGGAGGAGTTACCAGAAAGTTCTTATGGGGTGAAAATTTAAAATTGTCTAAATTTGTTGTTAAACAAACTGATTGTCACAGATTTATCTGGATAGTTGAGTATTAGCAGAACACGTGAAGTTTTGTTTATCACAGATCTAGATGAATCCTATTATTCCAGATTCGTCTGGATTATAGAACGTGAAAAGTCTAAATAAATGATGCAGAATTGTAAATAGACAAGAACACACTATTTGAACTTAACGTGGGAAAAATCCTAACGTGGAAAACCCACGTGCCCGCACCCTGCGGAAAAAAATCAATCACTAATAAGAAAAAAGATTACACACTTCAATCCAAGCTACAGGATAAATTTACGCATAAACTTATCAAACACCTATGAATTAAATTACTCTCTGATTCTTCTATGACGTGTAATATGAACTGGCGTCCCACCACTATTCAGTAGCTTCCTTTGACACTGCAACAATCTTCAGCAAATTCGAAGTCCCGTTCGATCTGGATCCAAACCTCTCGT
Organism: Ligustrum vulgare; assembly: GCA_963555705.1. Taxonomy (NCBI): domain Eukaryota; kingdom Viridiplantae; phylum Streptophyta; class Magnoliopsida; order Lamiales; family Oleaceae; genus Ligustrum; species Ligustrum vulgare. The sequence continues at coordinate 55,103,990 of OY743169.1, read as the reverse complement.
TTGATCTTCTGGCTGAAAGTCTTTTCTTCTTATAGTGATTGAAAAACTCCTCCAGGAGATCCACAATTTGTAGTTTACTGATCAATTTTTGGCATGAATGAATAAGCTCTATATCTCTATAATATTCACATCAAGAAGTCACACAGTGAAGAAGCTGATTATACTTTCTGTACCACACGATTTTTTCGGCTTCAATGACTAAAGGAAGAACACGTCCCTGTCTTCCTGTATATAGGCACAACTGAATTGATTGTCCATCAAGAATCCTAGCTGTGTATAATATCTATTACCTGCAATAAATCAAAGATTATTAAAAGTTTAATATAAATAAGGTAATAAATCAAAGATAATAATGAATTAACAGAATCTTACCATAAGTGAATCACTTACCAACTAAGCGATATACACAAACTTGGACACCAAGAAATAAGCCATAATTTTCGGCCAATAGCAAGGCTAAAATATTATCACAATACTTGCCAAGAATAATAAGTGCAAACGTTATCTCCAAATATTAAATCATTATCACAAACATATAGGAGATATAATTTTAGGCCAAATAAAACATTATCACAATTCTTGATCCTTATCATAAAAGATAAGTGATACAATTTATCTCTAAACATTATCAATTATAGGAGATAATTATTTCAAGAAATTTGGAAGATAAATATAACCATAAATCCAAGAAATTATCATGTAATTTAATTAAATTTAATAAATTACTAACTAAATACACGTATTTAGTAATTAAGTTAAATTCACTTAAATTACGAACATTTAGAAAAATAGAAAATGCCAACTTAAATAAGTTAACAATCTCCCCCTTTGGTTTTTTCTATTTTTCCAAAACATAATCATCTTTTCACAAGCATAGATAGAATTAACATGCAACCATAAAGCTCCCCTATCAAAATTCTCCCCCTCAAGTTATACATCACAATAAGCTTACATTAATCAATTCATGCATGTAAAGAGAGCAGAATAATAAGCACATAAAGGAACATTCAAATAAACCAAAAGTTACTTCATCAATCAATTAATTCGGAAAAGATGAGAAAAAATACTACTCCCCCTTTTTGGAAGAAATAGGATAAGCCTTCCATGTCTTATAACCTGCCAATACAAGCACAAGTAGACAAAAATTAGGCACAAATTGGTTACAGACCATATATACTGGAAATAAAAGTAGAGTTTCTGCTTGTCCTCAAGCTTTTCGATAGTGGTTTTAAGTTCTAAAACTTCTGCTCTAAAAGAAATCACTTCTTCTTCCAGCTGTCCAATTCTGCCATCATTTCTAGACATATCTTGCTGGCCAGATCCATCTAGATCCTCCTGCTTATTTGTTTCCAGATTTACCTTCTTCCACATCTTTATCATTTTTTGGCATCTCGCCCTTTGTTTCAGTCTGTTTGCCCAAAATTTCTCCTTGTGGCTTGGTGGTAGAGCCGCCTTAGCTTGATTTGGCTATAGGCAGAGTTGGAATTTGAACTCGTTCTGGCATGAGTATGAATGGCCAGTGTGGAGGCGGTGAAGCAAATTTGAGGAGAGATTTTTGAGAAATTTGAGTACAAATTGAATTCAAGAGATTTTATTTTAATTGCATTACTTGTAGAAAAAGATATATCTTGAGAATCCTAGTTCCAAAATTGGGCCCACAATTAACTGACTCATTCTGCAAGATTCGCGCACATTAGCCCCACAATATACTGCCTTAAATAAAGATTTTCAAAAAAATATCAAAAATTCGTGAATGAAAAATCTAGATGCATCTGGGTACCTGAGACACGTCTGAGCACTATTGGCATCTGTTGAGGTACATACATCTGGCGGTGTACAGTCCACCATGTACATGGTTAAGTTGATTAAAGTGCGTCTGTGATCCGAGCAATCTTTAGTCATCCACATACTTTCAAACACCATATGATTGCTCTGACTTATTGATTTGTCACCATAGTACACAATCAAACCAATCAACATCTATATAAAGTGCATTTTCTCAAATCCGACTTGCCGGTTTTTTCAATATTGTGGCAATGTCTTTTGGAGGTGGAAATAGCTTCACACAATCTCCATAAGTTATCTTGCTAGATTTTTCCCTTTATATTAGAAATAGGATATAAACTTAGCTTGAATTGGTAGATTCACACAATCCCTAGAAGTTATCTTACTAGATTTTCCCCTTTTTTCTTTTGATATTTCTAGCTTTTTCTCATATTCTTTTTATTTTTGAAACCAAAGGGTATGAACTTGACTTGGATAGACAGCCTTCTTTTCCACTGGCCCTACCCTTGGACACTAAGAAAATGCGTGCAATGCTAAAAACAAGATTCAGATCATATTTCTACACACAGAATATAAAACCTCAATCAGTAATCAACCAGACAGTTCTGACAGTAGTGACATATTCCTTGAATTTCCTAGATTTGGGTGCTAGTTAGATTCACCTGGAGATATGTTAACTGACATCAGCCACAAGTATCTGTCTCGTTATCAACCTCAAGCACTCAGATATATCTGCAAATAAAAACATGATCTACACTTAGTATAAGAATATGATAAATCAACCTAAATGCATGCAATAAAAAATGCAATTTTTTTAATATGCATGTTCCTATTCTGGAGGAGGTGAAAAACTCCAATTTATTTCCTAAGGTTTTCAAATTTGACAGTATCGAGGGCCTTAGTGATCAAATCTACAAGCTATAAATAAGTCTGTATGTGCTCCTGATTGATAATCGTTTGTTCCATCAATTCTCTGATGAAGTGGTGTCTGATATCAATGTGCTTTGTTCTAGAGTGCTGGACAGGGTTTTTAGAGATGTCGACGGGATGGCACTGGTGTTAACACAATACATAGTGGATTGTTCTGTAGAGATCTCATAATCTTTCAACATTTGTTTCATCTAAAGAAGTTGTGTACAGCAACCCGGTGGCAATATACTCCTTTTCAGCGGTGGAGAGGGATACTGAGTTTTGCTTCCTGCTTAGCCACGCCACCAGGTTGTTACCAATGTAAAAACAACCTCCAAATGTACTCTTCCGATCATTAGTATCCCCGACCCAATCTACGTCTGAATATCCTGCAAGATGAGCATTGGTATCTCTTGTAAGCCAAATTCCATAACTTAATATACCACTTACGTATCTGATGATTCTTTTCATAGCAGCAACATGAGACTCTTTAGGTTTAGCCTGATATCTTGCACACAATCCAACATTGAAGGATATGTCTGGCCTACTAGTAGTCAGATCCAAAAGACTTCCAATCATGCTTCTGTAGAGAGATGGATCCACGTCCTTGCCAGAGTCATTCTTTGAAAGTTTCAGTGTACTTATCATGGGAGTTCTCATAGCCTTTGCATCTTCAAGCCCAAACTTCTTCACCAGATTTTTAGCATACTTTACTTGAGATATGAATATTCCAGATTCATCCTGATGTACCTTCTGAACTCTGGTAGATGGTCTTTTCAACACTTCTGATTCTTCAGCATCAGGTGTATCTGGGTAGTCAGTTGCCTCTAGAAAGGCAGATGTATCTGGATAGCCAGATGCATCCTTATCACATTCTTCAGTGTTATTTTTACTTTCTACTTGGTGTAGTTTTTCTACTGATTTTCCAGTTTCAGCTTGCTGTTTTGGTTGAATCTCTAAGTCATCAGCCTCTACTTCCTGTTTGTCAACCTTTTCATTACTCAATTTCTGAAAAAGATTAGCAAAATTGTCAAATGCATCAGATTTATCATGAATAAACATAACCCTGGTATATCTAGAGAAATCTTCACCACATACGTAGATGTATCTCTTACCACCAATACTTTCCTTTTGAATAGAACCTATCAGATCCATGTGAGTAAGTTTAAGTATACGAGAGGTGTTGTGAGATGTACCTTGCCTGTGTTGACGTTTGATTTGCTTACCCTTTTGAAAATCAGTACAGATTCCACCTGGAATGTTCTTGATATTGGGTAGGCCTCTCATGACTTGTAGTTTAGCCATCTTTATGGGATCATGGTAGTTTAGATGTCTTAACCGATTGGGACATAATTCCTCAATTTTGACCCTTACAGAATTGCAAGTTATGTGACTTTCAAGTGTATAGCATTTATCATTTGATCTAATTCCCTTAAACAGAACATTTTCCAATGGATTTAAGTTCCTGTCACAACTTAATACCTTACAATAATCCTTAGAAAATTGGACAAGCAGGTTATCATCACATAATTGACCTACACTAATCAGATTAGCCTTAAGCCCAACAACATACAATACATTGGTTAATGTAGGCAATCCTTTAATTTATTGATACCCGATCCATCAATCTTACATTTTTGTCCATCGCCAAAAGTAACAACACATATTTCACCTTTTCAAATTGTGACAACAGAGAAAGATCACCTGTCATGTGCCTAGAAAATTCACTATCAAAATATTAGGTGTTAGGAATCAAGGCACTGAATGATAATTGAACTACATAAACATTAGTTCTAATTATCTTTTCTTGCCTAGTTACAAGTCTTCTTTTGTTTGAGTTGATTAATTTCAAGTACTCAAAGCACCTAAATACATCATGATCAGGTTTGGCACAAAAATTACAGAATACATGGAAGACAGATGTATCTTGCCGATTCTGATGGGATTGAAATTTTATGTCGGTCTGACGGACAGATTCATCTTGCTTGTACAGATTCGATTGAAACTTTCTACCTGTATGATTCTGATGGGATTGAAATTTTATGCCAATCTGACGGACAGATTCATCTTGCTTGTACAGATTCGGTTGAAACTTTCTACCTGTATGGGTCCTGGATGGATGTGAGTGATGAGTTCCAGCAGCTTTGAATTGATGATGGTAGGAAGTAGATGCATCTGAGGAGATTCTGTTTTGCTCCTTCTTGGTCTCCCATGGTTCAGAATTTCATCGAGCTGAATAGATCTGAGTACCAGTTTCATGATCATGTCTTGTGCTTTAGAAAGTTCAACACTCAACCTACTTACCTCATCATTTTCGGCATCTGGGAATACATATACATCTGGATTACTTTCCCGGTTGTGTTCATCCATAGCTTGCAACAGTTGTATCCTCTTTTCTGCCTTTTTAAGTTCCTTCTTAAAATTTTTAGCGTATAATCCATATTCATCTGAGCCAGTACCTACATAAGATGAATTTATAGATTTAGCACCAGATAAATGTAAAGCAGTAAAGGTAATTACCTGTTTTTCATAATTGCTTTTATCTGAATGCGATTCAGATTCATCTGTGTCTCCATCACTCTATGTATCATTCATGGATTTCCTTCCTTTGGTTTTATTTTGAGTGTTGGGACATTCTGTTGTGATGTGTCCATATCCTTCACATTTTGTGCACTGAATACGATTCTCAGGCTTCACTTGAAATGAATTAGCAATTTTCCTGGGATGGAAATTGTTTTTCCTCCTTTGTTTTTTGTTCTGACCTTGAAAGTTTGCAGATCTTTCTTTCTGTTTACCTCTGAGAAACTTCTTAAATTGTCTGGTGAGAAGAGCAAAGTTTTCATCCTCATCCGTCTCTCCAAATTTGTCTAGCTCTTCGTTGCTTGCTTTGAACGCAATCCCTGGTTTCTTATCTTTCTTCGGGTCAGATTTAACTCATAGGTCATTATTGAGCCTACAAGTTCCTCAACTCACATGGTTGAAAGATCCTTACTTTCTTCTATAGCAATGACCTTTGCATGAAATCTGCTTGGTAAAGATCTGAGAAAATTTTGTACAATTTGCTCATTGGAGTATGTTTTCCCAATGGCTTGGACTGAGTTTGTGAGATCACTCAATCTGGTGTAGAAACTTTTGAAGTCTTCTCGCTCATCCATATATAGTTGTTCAAACTCAAGAGTGATCATTTGTAGCTTGGAGGTTTGACAGTGTTAGTTCCTTCATTTGCTACCCTCAAAGAATCCCATGCTTCCTTGGAAGTTCTTAAGGAAGAAATCGGCCTGAATTTACCTGGATCAACCAAAGAAACAATAGCGTTAAGTGCATTTGAATTCCAATTTGCATTAGCTAATTCACCACCAGTATAAGAACTTCTAGATATAGCTGTGACAACACCTCTAATAGTGACAGTGGGTGCTATGTAATCATCAAGGACAGATGTCCAACAACGTTCATCAATAGACTGAATAAAAATTTTCATACTAATTTTCCAATATGCATAATTAATACTAGTCAACAAAGGTGGCATAAGAGATGCAGAATTTTTCATTTTAGACAACTGGATCTCACTTTCTAGAAGTGAACCCGCTCTAATACCAATTTAAAATTTAAAGTTGTCTAAATTTGTTGTTAAATGAACTGACTGTCATATATTTATTTAAACAGTTGAGTATTAACAGAACACGTGAAGTTTTGTTTAGCACATATCCAGATGAATCCTGTTATTTAAGATTCGTCTAAATTATAGAACGTGAATAGTCTAAATAAATGATGCAAAATTGTAAAGGGACAATAATACAATATTTGAGCTTAACGTGGAAAAAATTCTAATAGGGAAAACCCACATGCCCACACCCTGTGGACAAAAATTAATCACTAATAAGAAAAGATATTAAACAACTCAATCCAAGCTAAATGATAAATTTACACATAAACTTATCAAACATCCATAAATTAAATCACTCCCTGATTCTTCTATGGCATGTAATATGAGTTGGCATCCCACTACTCTTCAATAGCTTCCTTTGACACTGCAACAATCTTCAGCAAATTCGAGTTTTCGTTCGATCTCAATCCAAACCTCCCGTTTGATCTTCTGCTAAAAATCTTTTCTTCTTGTAGTGATTGAAAAACAATTCTCAGATAACCACAATTTGTAGTTTACTGATCGATTTTTGGCATGAATCAATAAGTTCTCTCTCTATATATATACACATATATTTTTTGATGAAAATACCATCAGTTATATTTTATAATTCATATTTATCATTTATAATTAATATTATTTTTTATTATTCCGTGTTATTAGTAACTAACTAACTAACTAACTAACTCCTAAAAGCCTCTTAAATGGAGAAACGTTTTTGTCTAAAAAAACCCTAAATTATATTATATAAATCACAACTTATCCTTTATAATTATTAGTTTATTATGACTTGATATTAATAACAATTGCACCATTTTTCTTAGAAATTCCACTATAATTAAAGAATCTCCTATGGATATGATAAGCCCTAACTTTGAATACATTTTCTATTGATTTCTTCCCCTCTCTCTGTCTCCCAGCTCTTTTTGAATGGTTCTCTCTCCTCTCCATACCTCTCTACTTTCCTAAATATTATAACGAAAAAATTCTTTATTTTATGTTGTAAATGATGATATTTGGACTCTTGCATCAACGTTGATATTAGTCATGTTTGGTAGAGATTAAAATCAGATTTTTAGGAGGTTTTGATACAAGTTGATAGAATATATGGTTGAAAAGTTGTGGGCTTATTAAATGTGTTATTAAAATTAATTGTTGACTTTGACTTGATCCGTTTAGAATTTGATTTATAATGTGTATTATTTGGGTTTTCTAAGTAAGATGTATGGTTAAAAATTGGAGAGAGAAAATGTGTGTGGTTAAAAGTAGTATGTAAAATTGTGCTCATTATAATTTGTATTATAAATGGTAGCGGGACAAACCCTTAGATTTTAATCAAATTTTTAGAGTTACCAAATAGGGGCTTAGTAATCTTTTTTTTTTGTTGTTCTAAGTGAAGTATATATTTTTCTTGAATTCTTTGTTGGGTTTTGAATTACAAGTGGAACATATTGATACAAGATGGTATAGAAAAACAATTTTTTCAGCATGAACTTCAATGTGTTTTCGGGTTGATACATTTTTTTTTTTTGGGGGGGGGTTTCTATTTTTTCTTTCATTGGAAGTTATTCTTGGTCCTGCTGTCTATCTTTTCTGTTCACTTTTTATAGTTATTATCTCATTGAAAGTCCTAAATTGAGAGAGTACGTCTAGGATCTCCAGCTCAAAAAGATAATGTGATGAAATTGTATTGTTTAGTGAATTGAAAGTTTTTGATCGATTGTATGAATCATAGTGGATTTGTACGTACACACACACACACACACAAACCGTATTTGTATACATATTTATTATTGGAATCCAAGTACAATCAAATTTGAATGTCAACAATTTGCACTGGTTAGAAAAAGATTAAGTACAAGAAAATAAATAGCAAGGTTAGCAATATAAGTATGGAATTTGTTTGGACTTATATCGAATCTCTTGCTTTCCAGTTCTCATTTTATGTGCTGAAGGTCATGTATCCATTTATGATTTTCTTATTTTGGTAATCTAAATTTTTATGCTGCGGATTGGTGCATTGGACTTCTCATTCAGAATTATTTGGTAAACTTACACTAGCAAAAAAAAGCTTCATTGTCCATATGTCGCTAAATTTGTTACTCTTAACGGAATCAGCTGAGAACTCAGAATTTTTCAATTTGAAATTGATGGCCCAAGCCCACGGTATGGATGTTAAACATTCTCTAATTTCTTACTTTCATTTATTGAAATATTTAATTGATCGATCATAAATAACGAATAATTCTTACATGTGTAAACTTTATATGTTTAGTTGTTTGATGTTAGGAGATGCATATCCTAGCTAACAAAGCTAGAAATCGACTTATCTTCAATAAGATTCTTTCCGCTCTTTTCCCCCCTAAAATCAAACAGAAAAATTACCAAGATGATGAAAACGAATACTATGTTGCTTCCTTCTTTAGTGAAGTTTCAATACATCTTCTTGATCTCCTAGTGCTATTAGGTATTTTAGTTTTTTCTGTGTAGAATATGATCTGCGTATCAACTAAAAGAGATTGTGAGTCCTAAAGAAAAGCTAACAAAAATTGATGGCAGTAAAGGTTATTCTTTGGCTCTTCGAGGTCTCCAAGCATTCGACATAGATAAAGAAGTGCAAATCTCAGTCTTATTCAGTTATTATGTTAATTCTTAGCCACCCCACACATTTCTTCCAATAATTCATGTTTAGAAATAGCTATATATATTATCCTTTTCATTATTGCTTCAAAGACTTTTTCCCATGTCCAAACAGTTGTGTCAGACATAGAATTAGGTGGGATCGGTAAGGGAAACCTACAGTCGATTCCTTTTGAATCAATTCAAAAACAACAGTATTTTTACTATTGCAGTAATAAAAACTGTTTTCAAAATTACTTTTCAAAAAACAAGATTTTTCAAAATAATTTTTGGGATTACTGTTTCACGGAGAAATTCCTCTATAAATTTGAGAGATTTCGAGTGACTGAAAGGCCACCCCAAAAGAGTGTTCAAACAAAAGGTATCAAGATTGATTGGTACAACAAAGTTCTTGAAGACATGGCTTCCTCCATGGCCACTTCCTCAAAAAACAAGAATAAGGGCAAGAAAGTTGCTCTTACTCCTCTTCCTTCAATCGAAGACTTTGTTCAAACTTCCAGCAGAAGTGCTTCTGCTTCAAACATTCCTCAAATTTCCACTTCAAACAACTTTTCTATTCTTGGCAAAATTCCTCAAACCCCAGAAAAGCCAAGACCTTCAAACTACAAAAAGGCCGTTCTTACTGGTTCAGGAAAACTTCCTGAAATCAATAAAAGCCCTTTTCAATATACCATCAAAAATCCTTTTCTTTCTGTTCTCACATTGGAACTTTCTTGGATTGAAAAATATTCTGATTACAATGATTGTTTATCAAATATTTTTCCTTCAGGTTTCCATTTCATGCCAACATCAATTCAAAAGAACCGTGAGTTTTATGAAAAGATCCTCCTCAAAACAGGATCAGCCATTATTACTCATACTCAAAATAAAGAAAATCCTCAAAATATTGATTTTTCAAAATGTTCAATTGTCAAGGTTTTGTCATATGATGACTGGGGACAGCAACCTTGGATTGAGAAAAAGATGAACCTTGCAAAAGGCGAAACTTTCTCTTCAAAATTCAATTACTTGGATTATCAAGATGCCTGGTTTAATGCCTTCTTGTTTAGACCAGTGAATCATTCTTGGTTCATCCTTTTTCATCAAAATTGCCAAAATAATTTTCCCCAATGGTTTCAAAATTGGTTTAATTATTTTGGACTTGAAGAAAGTATTCTACCCAGTCTCTCTCTTCAAGGATTCAAACATTTCAAAAATGAGGCTAAAGATTTGCTTAAGCCTCAGGAGAATCTTCTCCTTCAATTTTCCTTCAATTTCAAAGTCTCATGGATTCTTTGTTGGGACTTTTTTCTTCTTCAAAATACTGATTCTTTCAGTCCTCAAAGGATTGTTAGGAGATTCAAAATAAAATGGTGGGCAAAATTTCATGAAACAAATTGTTGTCCCAAGGCAGTTCAATCATGGATTAATCAAAAATCAAATGAAGGACTTCCATCAAAAAAGCTTCAAGATAAACATGCTGATTTTCTTGCCGAAAAGGGTAGATTATTAGCACTTCTTGTAAAATGCACCAGCCCTGAAGAAATGTCAATTTTAGCAGAGAAAATTGCTGCTCTTGCTGAAAATGCTTCTTCAGTTCAAGATTCCTCAGAAACCAGTTCAGAGGCGGATTTCAACGTCGAAGACAGTTTCTATCAAAATGAAGATGATTTTCTCGCAAATGACTACGATGAAAATCTTTCAAATACTCAAACTACCAAATGACTACATGGACGCAGTTTCCTTGATGACCTCAGAGAATATCGCGTTCAAAAATCAAAAGAATTTTCACTCAAAATAATCAAAGTTAAAAATCAATGTCCACTTTATCCAGAGAATCATTTCTTTTCATAAAAGGACAAATGAGATTTTTGCTTTTTCAAACTTTCGGTGGAGTTGGTGGAGTGGTTGGCTAGCTTTTGGAAAAGCTACAGACAAGTCACTGTTCAATCAACGACTTTCAATCTTCAATCACTGTTCAAGATTCCTACTTTTTGGAAAGTAGTCGACAGAGCACTGTTCAATCACTGTTCAATCAAGACTTTTCCAGCTGTAGTTCAATTATTCAATATTCTGATGTACCTTTTTCATTTTTAGTTTTCTATAAATGTAAGGGTTCATTTCAATTGTTAGGCAGAGTTAATTGGGAGAGTTAGAGTTACTTCAAGAGTGTTTGCTACTCTGAGAGTTAATTAGCTTCTTCAATTAATTTCTCAATTTCAAAATATCATTGTAACGTTCATCGTTATAATTTCAATATAAATTTCAATATTTCAAATTGTTGTTCAAGTATTTGATTGTTTCATTACAGTTGAATCTTTTTTCTGCATTTTGATTATTGTTTCTTCAAAATATTCCGCACTATCCTTGTTCTATCTAACCTGGGTTCTATTTGGTATCAGAGCCATTTAGGTTCAAGTTATCCTTGGAGAGTGTTGTTATCTGTTCTGAGTTTGTTTTACAGGTTAAGTTCTGTAAGTGGATGGTTCGAAACCTCGGAGGCAGGGCAGAAGAGTGTAAGACCCGGGTAAGACCACGTGGAGGGAGTAGGTAAAAGTCCGACCTTTAACTTAGCCTCGTTTCTCAAACAATTTGCAGGTAGTAATACCTTTCAAGCTTACCTTGTTCCGACAATGACTTCTTTTTCCAGTTGGTTCAAAGGATCTGGTAGTTCTAGAAATAGAGCTAATAATTTGTCAAACAATTTTCAAAATACTGAAGAATCACTTCAAAATGATTCTGAAACTTTTCAAAATACAAATGAACTTCAAATTTATCAAATTGAACAATTATTGCATAATTGGACAATTCCTAAGGTAGACAAAGGATCTATCTATGAAATTGGTCGATTTGATTTTTCTCAAAATTACATCATCAAAACACATGAACAAACCATGCATGTTTTGGGTCAAAATACTGAGCTTGCTCTTCTTTCAAAAAACTCCATACAAGAACATCGTAAGAAATTTCAATTCTTACATATTGGTCTTGTTCAAATTGCCCTCAAGCCCTTGTTCAGACTTGGACTTGACATTCCTGTCTTGGTTACTCTTCGTGATCAAAGACATTCAAACTTCGAGCATTCGCTCTTGACAGTTCTAGAATCAAATCTAGAATCTGGTCCAATCTTTTCAAACTGCTATCCAAACTTCACAGTCAGTCTTTTTGACAAACATATCTTAAAGACTCTCAAACTTCATGTTCAAACTAAGAATCTTAGTTTGGATGAATCAAATTCATTCGCTGTAATATACAGAGTATATTACAAACTCTTGGGTACGAATCTCAACATTCGTGCTCTTCGTTCATCTCCAAGAAACGAATCGCTTCTTATGGAGGTGAATGATCTTCATACTAACACCATGATTCCTAAGAGAATTCCATGGAATCTTCAAACTAGGAGCATAGAATGGGATATTCTAAGAGCCTCCAAACCGGAGCCTCCTCCTTCATCTGATACTCCTAATCAGATTCTTTCATTTCCTGATGGAAGTGTTAGGATGATCTTTGGAGAATCATCAAACAATTCTTTAAACATTTCAAGATCTAGTTCATCTAAATCTTTTCAAAATTTTCAAAATTCAAATGTTTTTCCTTCAAGATTCTCAACTTCATCCAGCAGACTCAAAGATGTCAACTTTGAATCTGTTATTCCAAAACCTCAATATTCTGAATCTGAACAAGATTCACCTACTGCATCTGACATGCAGCCTCCGTCTGAAGACATTCCTCTTCTGAGAAAGAAACATCACAGAAGAAGTTTATCTTCTCAACTCAACGTCATTTCTTCTAGCATTGATAGAAGATCTGAATTCAAAAAAGATCAGTCTCCTAAGGTCAAAAACCTAAGGAAACTTTTTCGTCAAACTTTTTCAAAAGAAGAAATTGAATCTTACTGGGATGAGTACTTCGCTCAACCAGAAGATATTTCATTTTTCAAATGGATTAATTTCAAAGTTTTTGGTAAGCAAAAGAAGCCTTCAAAATCTTCTTCCAAACCCAAATCCTCTTCGAAACCCAAATCCATTCAAGCTTCATCTTCAAAAGAAAAAACTTGGAAAACTTCTTCCAATCAAACTTTCAAATCGGAATATCCTCCTCTTGAAGAGATCGTTATTCCTCATGGGAATGCAGAAGTTACTGCGTCTCCTTTCAAACAAATTCCTGAAGACAGAACTGATAATGCAGCAGCCAAAACTGTTGATGTCAGAAATCTTCAAATTCAGAACAATTACACAAATATTGTTCTTCAAACTATCGGTAATCAGTTAACCAGAATTGAAGCCAATTCTGAAACTGAAGCCAAATTCAAAATTCCCTCTAATGCTTTTTCTTCCATTAGAGATTCTCCTTCTTCATCTTCCTCGAGTAATCAAAGGTTGCTTTTCAAACCAACCAATCTTACTCCTGATCTTGGTAAGAAATCTTTAGACACTGATTCTGCAGTGATTAAAGAGCTTGCCTCTCAATTTTCAAAAATGTCCGCATCTTCAAAAAATATCAACACAATTGACATTTCAGATGTCGAAAACCAATTTGTTGAAGAAGCACCGCTTCAAGTAAACAGATTGAAATTTCAATCTTCAAAACTTCCAACATTCTATTCTCGTCCTACTCAACCAGATTTACTTTTAGAAGAATCATCTTTTAGAATGAAAGTCACTGAGACATACTCAGGCGACGAAATCGTTGAATGGAATATTGATGGAATGACGGAATTCCAGATTATTCAAACTATCAATAAAATGTATGTTTGCTTCAATGCTTACAGATGTCAAAAGATTGATGAAGTGAATGCTTGTAATAATCTTATTATTGGCTTCACTGGACAATTAAAGGGATGGTGGTCTAACTACCTTAACGATGCAAGTCGTTTAGAGGTTATTAATGCCACAAAAACCGAAAATGATCAGATTGTTTCTGATACATTGACGACCCTTGTTTTTGCCATTATCAAACATTTTATTGGATCCCCTGAATTCCTCCAGGATAGATCGTCAGAAATTCTGATGAATTTGTCTTGTCCAAAATTGCACGACTTCAGATGGTATAAGGATATCTTCCTTACCAGAGTCATGCTTCGCGACGACTGCAATCAAGAGTTCTGGAAAGAAAGATTTCTATCTGGACTTCCTAAACTTTTTGCAGAGAAAGTTCGCAATTCAATCAAACTTCAATTTAACAATTCAATTCCTTTTGGTGACTTAACTTATGGCGAACTTGTTAGTTACGTCAATAAGGAAGGGTTATCCCTCTGTAATGATATCAAACTCAAAGCCAAACTCAAATCTGAAAGTTTTGGGTCTAAGCATGAGTTGGGTTCATTCTGTGAACAATATGGTTTTGAAAAAATTCTTCCTCCCTCTTCAAAAAACAAGAAGAAGTTTCCTTCATTTCTAAGGAAACGAAATTTTCAAAATTCCAAAAGATTTTCTTCAAAATCTCATCCTCAATTTCAAAAATCTTTTCAAAAGAATTCTTTTCAAAAATTTCAATCAAAACCAAAACATTTTCAAAAAACTGGTGATTCAGCCAAGGTCACTTGTTTCAAGTGTCATCAAACTGGTCATTATTCAAACGAATGTCCCATGAAGAACAAAATTAATAATCTTCAAATTTCTGAAGATATTAAGATTGATCTTCTCAATCTTCTTCATTCATCATCCGATGATGATTCTGAATTAGAGAAAATTTATCAGCATCAAGAAGATTCTGATAATGAATCTAATTCTTCCTCCTCTTCTCATCCTTGCGAAGGTAAAGGTATTTGTGGTTGCAGAACCATTAATGTCCTTACAAAAGAAGAAGAACTTATTCAAGAAATAATTGAGCAGATTGACAATCCTCAATTAAAGAAGAAGTTCTCTTCGCTCCTTCCTTCTTCTTCAAAAACCCATGAATCGTTTAGTATGAAAGAAATACTAAAAAGATTTAATCAAGAATCTACTTCTAAATCTTCATCATCTGATTTGAGATCAGAAGTGAGGGAAATGAAGTCTCAAATTTCCTTTTTGGAACGTCAGGTTAAAGATATTAAACTTGATGTTACCATTATCAAAAATTCCTCTTCAAATATTCAAAATCAAAATGATTCTGATTCTTCTTCTTCTTCCTCAGAAGAATCCTCAGATTCTCGTATTAATGATTTTAGTCCTCTTCAAACTGATGAAGAACGGATTAATGTTATTAATCGAATTCAATTTCAAAAATGGTACTGTCAAATGACAATCGTTGTTGACAAGTCTTTTCAAATTACCACTAGAGTATTAATTGATTCTGGAGCAGATCAAAACTGCATCAGAGAAGGATTAATACCTACAAAATACTTTGAGAAAACTACTGAGCGTCTTTACGGTGCTAGTGGTAAAAAACTCTACATTCAATATAAGCTTTCAAAAGCTCATGTTTGCAATTCAAACATTTGTTTCAAAAATATTTTCTACTTGGTGAAAGATTTGGATCAAGAAGTCATTCTTGGTACTCCTTTCATTATTCAAATTTACCCTTTTCAAGCTAACGAAAATGGTCTTCAAACCAATATTTTCGGTCAAAATTTGTTTTTCAAATTTACCAATCCTCCATCTTTCAAGGACATTAATGCTCTCAAGCAGGCGTCAATTTCTCAAATCATCAACAACATCAATTTCAAAAAACAACACATTTCTTTTCTCAAAGAAGAAATCAAATTTCAGCGGATCTCTGATCAGCTTCAAAATTCAGCTAATAAAGAAAGAATTTCTTTATTCCTCAAAAAATTCGAAACAGAAGTATGTTCTACTATTCCTAATGCTTTTTGGAATAGAAAGAAACATATTGTTTCTCTTCCATATTCAGTTGATTTTCATGAATCAGCTATTCCAACAAAATCTCGTCCTATTCAAATGAACAAAGAACTCCTTGAGTTTTGTACTAAGGAAATCAAGGACCTACTTGCAAAAGGACTTATTCGTCCTAGTAAGTCTCCTTGGAGTTGTTCTGCGTTCTATGTTCTCAATCAAGCTGAAATTGAGAGGGGTGCGCCCAGACTTGTAATCAATTACAAGCCTCTTAATACTGCCTTGCAATGGATAAGATATCCAATGCCTCAAAAGAAAGATCTTCTCAATCGTCTTCAAAAAGCAGTTATTTTTTCAAAATTTGATATGAAGTCAGGATTTTGGCAGATTCAAATTAAAGAAGAAGATCGCTACAAAACTGCATTCAATGTTCCATTTGGACAATACGAATGGAATGTTATGCCATTTGGACTTAAAAATGCTCCTTCTGAATTTCAAAAAATTATGAATGACATTTTTAATCCTTTTCAAAATTTTCTCATTGTTTACATTGATGATGTTCTACTCTATTCTGAAAGTTTAGAACAACATTTCAAACATCTGCATACTTTTTTCAATATTGTCAAAATTAATGGTTTAGCAGTTTCTGCAAAGAAAATTGTTTTATGTCAAGAGAATATTCGTTTTCTTGGACATACAATTTTTCAAGGAACTATTACACCAATTCAAAGAAGTTTGGATTTTACTGATAAATTTCCAGATCAAATCCTTGATAAAACTTCTCTTCAAAGATTTCTTGGGTGCGTGAATTACGTCTCTGATTTTGTCAAAGATATCAGGATTCTTTGTTCCCCACTCTTCAAAAGACTTCAAAATAATCCAAAACCATGGGGCCCTGAGTGTACCTTAGCCATTCAAAAGGTCAAAAGTGCCATTAAGAGTATCCCATGCCTTTCAATTATTGATCCTTGTGCCAATCTTATTGTTGAGACTGATGCGTCAGACTTAGGGTATGGTGGAGTCCTCAAACAGATTCCAAAAGGGTCAAATCAAGAACAGCTGGTCAGATACTATTCTGGTGTTTGGACTGGTCCTCAAAATAACTTTTCAACTATCAAAAAGGAAGTCCTTTCTATTGTCCTTTGTGTTTCCAAATTTCAAGATGATTTAATCAATAAATCTTTTGTTTTGAAAACTGATTGCAAGGCATCTAAAGAAGTTTTGCAAAAGGACGTCAAAAATCTTGTTTCAAAACATATCTTTGCAAGATGGCAAGCCATTTTGTCATGTTTTGATTTCAAAATTCAATATATTCAAGGAAAGGATAACATTCTTGCAGATTTCCTCACAAGAGAATTCCTCACACAAAAGAGAGAAAAGGTGAGTCCAAATCAAAAGAGTGATCAAACAAAAGAATACTAATTTTCATTAGTATGTCTTCTTCAAGAAACTTCAAGAAATTCAAACATTCTGCCCCTTCGGCAGTTCAAAATTCTTTTTCTCTTTCTCTTTCAAATCAATTTTCATGTTTGAAAGATTTTCCTCAAGATTCAGTTTTGGAGATCCCAAAATCTTCAAAATTCAAAAAATCTTCTCAAAATTCTTCTTATTGTCTCTCAAAAGTCAATAATGAAGCAATTCTCTTTTCTCAAGAATCTTCCTCAAACTACAATTGTAATACTTGCCATGTATTACACCGTCTCTTCACTTTGCAATCTTTCATCATGCTTTTGGTGAATTTGCAAATGAATTTTAATGTTTTCAAAATTTGGTACTACTGTGCCTCAGAAGTCAGTAGCTATTCCAGTTCAAACGGTAACTGGTAAAGAATTCTCAAATCCGTTGATGGCTATGAACTTGCCAAAAGTTCAGATGAAGAGTCTCTCTTCTTTCAAAAAATTACTTTTTTAAAAGATTTTTCTTTTCAAAATGAATTTTTCAAACTTTCGGTGGAGTTGGTGGAGTGGTTGGCTAGCTTTTGGAAAAGCTGCAGACAAGTCACTGTTCAATCAACGACTTTCAAAATTCAATCACTGTTCAAGATTCCTACTTTTTGGAAAGTAGTCGACAGAGCACTGTTCAATCACTGTTCAATCAAGACTTTTCCAGCTGTAGTTCAATTATTCAATATTCTTATGTAACTTTTTCATTTTTAGTCTTCTATAAATGTAAGAGTTCATTTCAATTGTTAGGCAGAGTTAATTGGGAGAGTTAGAGTTACTTCAAGAGTGTTTGCTACTCTGAGAGTTAATTAGCTTCTTCAATTAATTTCTCAATTTCAAAATATCATTGTAACGTTCATCGTTATAATTTCAATATAAATTTCAATATTTCAAATTGTTGTTCAAGTATTTGATTGTTTCATTACAGTTGAATCTTTTTTCTGCATTTTGATTATTGTTTCTTCAAAATATTCCGCACTATCCTTGTTCTATCTAACCTGGGTTCTATTTGGTGAGTGTTGTTATCTGTTCTGAGTTTGTTTTACAGGTTAAGTTCTGTAAGTGGATGGTTCGAAACCTCGGAGGCAGGGCAGAAGAGTGTAAGACCCGGGTAAGACCACGTGGAGGGAGTAGGTAAAAGTCCGACATTTAACTTAGCCTCGTTTCTCAAACAATTTGCAGGTAGTAATACCTTTCAAGCTTACCTTGTTCCGACAATGACTTCTTTTTCCAGTTGGTTCAAAGGATCTGGTAGTTCTAGAAATAGAGCTAATAATTTGTCAAACAATTTTCAAAATACTGAAGAATCACTTCAAAATGATTCTGAAACTTTTCAAAATACAAATGAACTTCAAATTTATCAAATTGAACAATTATTGCATAATTGGACAATTCCTAAGGTAGACAAAGGATCTATCTATGAAATTGGTCGATTTGATTTTTCTCAAAATTACATCATCAAAACACATGAACAAACCATGCATGTTTTGGGTCAAAATACTGAGCTTGCTCTTCTTTCAAAAAACTCCATACAAGAACATCGTAAGAAATTTCAATTCTTACATATTGGTCTTGTTCAAATTGCCCTCAAGCCCTTGTTCAGACTTGGACTTGACATTCCTGTCTTGGTTACTCTTCGTGATCAAAGACATTCAAACTTCGAGCATTCGCTCTTGACAGTTCTAGAATCAAATCTAGAATCTGGTCCAATCTTTTCAAACTGCTATCCAAACTTCACAGTCAGTCTTTTTGACAAACATATCTTAAAGACTCTCAAACTTCATGTTCAAACTAAGAATCTTAGTTTGGATGAATCAAATTCATTCGCTGTAATATACAGAGTATATTACAAACTCTTGGGTACGAATCTCAACATTCGTGCTCTTCGTTCGTCTCCAAGAAACGAATCGCTTCTTATGGAGGTGAATGATCTTCATACTAACACCATGATTCCTAAGAGAATTCCATGGAATCTTCAAACTAGGAGCATAGAATGGGATATTCTAAGAGCCTCCAAACCGGAGCCTCCTCCTTCATCTGATACTCCTAATCAGATTCTTTCATTTCCTGATGGAAGTGTTAGGATGATCTTTGGAGAATCATCAAACAATTCTTCAAACATTTCAAGATCTAGTTCATCTAAATCTTTTCAAAATTTTCAAAATTCAAATGTTTTTCCTTCAAGATTCTCAACTTCATCCAGCAGACTCAAAGATGTCAACTTTGAATCTGTTATTCCAAAACCTCAATATTCTGAATCTGAACAAGATTCACCTACTGCATCTGACATGCAGCCTCCGTCTGAAGACATTCCTCTTCTGAGAAAGAAACATCACAGAAGAAGTTTATCTTCTCAACTCAACGTCATTTCTTCTAGCATTGATAGAAGATCTGAATTCAAAAAAGATCAGTCTCCTAAGGTCAAAAACCTAAGGAAACTTTTTCGTCAAACTTTTTCAAAAGAAGAAATTGAATCTTACTGGGATGAGTACTTCGCTCAACCAGAAGATATTTCATTTTTCAAATGGATTAATTTCAAAGTTTTTGGTAAGCAAAAGAAGCCTTTAAAATCTTCTTCCAAACCCAAATCCTCTTCGAAACCCAAATCCATTCAAGCTTCATCTTCAAAAGAAAAAACTTGGAAAACTTCTTCCAATCAAACTTTCAAATCGGAATATCCTCCTCTTGAAGAGATCGTTATTCCTCATGGGAATGCAGAAGTTACTGCGTCTCCTTTCAAACAAATTCCTGAAGACAGAACTGATAATGCAGCAGCCAAAACTGTTGATGTCAGAAATCTTCAAATTCAGAACAATTACACAAATATTGTTCTTCAAACTATCGGTAATCAGTTAACCAGAATTGAAGCCAATTCTGAAACTGAAGCCAAATTCAAAATTCCCTCTAATGCTTTTTCTTCCATTAGAGATTCTCCTTCTTCATCTTCCTCGAGTAATCAAAGGTTGCTTTTCAAACCAACCAATCTTACTCCTGATCTTGGTAAGAAATCTTTAGACACTGATTCTGCAGTGATTAAAGAGCTTGCCTCTCAATTTTCAAAAATGTCCGCATCTTCAAAAAATATCAACACAATTGACATTTCAGATGTCGAAAACCAATTTGTTGAAGAAGCACCGCTTCAAGTAAACAGATTGAAATTTCAATCTTCAAAACTTCCAACATTCTATTCTCGTCCTACTCAACCAGATTTACTTTTAGAAGAATCATCTTTTAGAAGGAAAGTCACTGAGACATACTCAGGCGACGAAATCGTTGAATGGAATATTGATGGAATGACGGAATTCCAGATTATTCAAACTATCAATAAAATGTATGTTTGCTTCAATGCTTACAGATGTCAAAAGATTGATGAAGTGAATGCTTGTAATAATCTTATTATTGGCTTCACTGGACAATTAAAGGGATGGTGGTCTAACTACCTTAACGATGCAAGTCGTTTAGAGGTTATTAATGCCACAAAAACCGAAAATGATCAGATTGTTTCTGATACATTGACGACCCTTGTTTTTGCCATTATCAAAAATTTTATTGGATCCCCTGAATTCCTCCAGGATAGATCGTCAGAAATTCTGATGAATTTGTCTTGTCCAAAATTGCACGACTTCAGATGGTATAAGGATATCTTCCTTACCAGAGTCATGCTTCGCGACGACTGCAATCAAGAGTTCTGGAAAGAAAGATTTCTATCTGGACTTCCTAAACTTTTTGCAGAGAAAGTTCGCAATTCAATCAAACTTCAATTTAACAATTCAATTCCTTTTGGTGACTTAACTTATGGCGAACTTGTTAGTTACGTCAATAAGGAAGGGTTATCCCTCTGTAATGATATCAAACTCAAAGCCAAACTCAAATCTGAAAGTTTTGGGTCTAAGCATGAGTTGGGTATATGGTTTTGAAAAAATTCTTCCTCCCTCTTCAAAAAACAAGAAGAAGTTTCCTTCATTTCTAAGGAAACGAAATTTTCAAAATTCCAAAAGATTTTCTTCAAAATCTCATCCTCAATTTCAAAAATCTTTTCAAAAGAATTCTTTTCAAAAATTTCAATCAAAACCAAAACATTTTCAAAAAACTGGTGATTCAGCCAAGGTCACTTGTTTCAAGTGTCATCAAACTGGTCATTATTCAAACGAATGTCCCATGAAGAACAAAATTAATAATCTTCAAATTTCTGAAGATATTAAGATTGATCTTCTCAATCTTCTTCATTCATCATCAGATGATGATTTTGAATTAGAGAAAATTTATCAGCATCAAGAAGATTCTGATAATGAATCTAATTCTTCCTCCTCTTCTCATCCTTGCGAAGGTAAAGGTATTTGTGGTTGCAGAACCATTAATGTCCTTACAAAAGAAGAAGAACTTATTCAAGAAATAATTGAGCAGATTGACAATCCTCAATTAAAGAAGAAGTTCTCTTCGCTCCTTCCTTCTTCTTCAAAAACCCATGAATCGTTTAGTATGAAAGAAATACTAAAAAGATTTAATCAAGAATCTACTTCTAAATCTTCATCATCTGATTTGAGATCAGAAGTGAGGGAAATGAAGTCTCAAATTTCCTTTTTGGAACGTCAGGTTAAAGAAATTAAACTTGATGTTACCATTATCAAAAATTCCTCTTCAAATATTCAAAATCAAAATGATTCTGATTCTTCTTCTTCTTCTTCAGAAGAATCCTCTGATTCTCGTATTAATGATTTTAGTCCTCTTCAAACTGATGAAGAACGGATTAATGTTATTAATCGAATTCAATTTCAAAAATGGTACTGTCAAATGACAATTGTCATTGACGAGTCTTTTCATATTACCACTAGAGTATTAATTGATTCTGGAGCAGATCAAAACTGCATCAGAGAAGGATTAATACCTTCAAAATACTTTGAGCAAACTACCGAACGTCTCTACGGAGCAGGAGGCAAAAAGCTCAAGATTCAAAATAAACTTTCAAAAGCTCATGTTTTCAAATCAAACATTTGTTTCAAAAATGAGTTTCTTTTGGTGAAAGATTTGGATCAAGAAGCAATTCTTGGAATCCCTTTCATCGTTCAAATTACCCCTTTTCAAGCTAACGAAAATGGTCTTCAGACCAATGTTTTCGGTCAAAATTTGATTTTCAAATTCATACATCATACATCTCCAGCAGATGTTCATGATTTCAAAAGAACATCGATTTCTCAAATTAAGAATATTAATTTCAGAAATTTCAAAAAGAAAGAATCTTCAATTTTCAAGAAAGACAAATTGACAGATCACTTTCCTCAAAATTTCCTTGGATTCATTAGTAAAGAATCATTCTTTATTAATTCCTTTTCAAAAGACAATCACGAGTGTCTCCCACTCATCAAAATAAACCAAAATTGTCAAAAGTCGTGGGTCCCAGAAAACACCTTTGTCACCTTTGTCAAAAGTGTCATTATTGGTATCCTTTTCATTATTGCTTCAAAGACTTTTTCCCATGTCCAAACAGTTGTGTCAGACATAGGATTAGGTGGGATCGGTAAGGGAAACCTACAGTCGATTCCTTTTGAATCAATTCAAAAACAACAGTATTTTTACTATTGCAGTAATAAAAACTGTTTTCAAAATTACTTTTCAAAAAACAAGATTTTTCAAAATAATTTTTGGGATTACTGTTTCACGGAGAAATTCCTCTATAAATTTGAGAGATTTCGAGTGACTGAAAGGCCACCCCAAAAGAGTGTTCAAACAAAAGGTATCAAGATTGATTGGTACAACAAAGTTCTTGAAGACATGGCTTCCTCAAGAAACTTCAAGAATTGCAAACATCCTGCCCCTTCGGCAGTTCAAAATTCCTTTTCTCTTTCTCTTTCAAATCAATTTTCATGTTTGGAAGATTTTCCTCAAGATTCAGTTTTGAAGATCCCAAAATCTTCAAAATTCAAAAAATCTTCTCAAAATTCTTCTTATTGTCTCTCAAAAGTCAATAATGAAGCAATTCTCTTTTCTCAAGAATCTTCTTCAAATTTCAATTGTAATACTTGCCATGTATTACACCGTCTCTTCACCTTTCAATATCAAGCTGCAAGATGGTATGAAAACTGTATCATTTCTCAAAGATACTGGGGTTCTCCATTTTGTAGAATCAATATTTGGCAAAAATACTTTGAAACTGTTAATGATTTCAACGAAAATATTAACAGGTTCGTTCTTCACTTTGCAATCTTTCATCATGCTTTTGGTGAATTTGCAAATGAATTTTAATGTTTTCAAAATTTGGTACTACTGTGCCTCAGAAGTCAGTAGCTATTCCAGTTCAAACGGTAACTGGTAAAGAATTCTCAAATCCGTTGATGGCTATGGACTTGCCAAAAGTTCAAATGAAGAGTCTCTCTTCTTTCAAAATGATTTTTTCAAAATACTGATTCTTTCAGTCCTCAAAGGATTGTTAAGAGATTCAAAATAAAATGGTGGGCAAAATTTCATGAAACAAATTGTTGTCCCAAGGCAGTTCAATCATGGATTAATCAAAAATCAAATGAAGGACTTCCATCAAAAAGCTTCAAGATAAACATGCTGATTTTCTTGCCGAAAAGGGTAGATTATTAGCACTGCTTGCAAAATGCAACAGCCCTGAAGAAATGTCAATTTTAGCAGAGAAAATTGCTGCTGAAAATACTTCTTCAGTTCAAGATTCCTCAGAAACCAGTTCAGAGGCGGATTTCAACGTCGAAGACAGTTTCTATCAAAATGAAGATGATTTTCTCGCAAATGACTACGATGAAAATCTTTCAAATATTCAAACTACCAAATGACTACATGGACGCAGTTTTCTTGATGACCTCAGAGAATATCGCGTTCAAAAATCAAAAGAATTTTCACTCAAAATAATCAAAGTTAAAAATCAAAGTCCACTTTATCCAGAGAATCATTTCTTTTCATAAAAGGACAAATGAGATTTTTGCTTTTTCAAACTTTCGGTGGAGTTGGTGGAGTGGTTGGCTAGCTTTTGGAAAAGCTACAGACAAGTCACTGTTCAATCAACGACTTTCAATCTTCAATCACTATTCAAGATTCCTACTTTTTGGAAAGTAGTCGACAGAGCACTGTTCAATCACTGTTCAATCAAGACTTTTCCAGCTGTAGTTCAATTATTCAATATTCTGATGTACCTTTTTCATTTTTAGTTTTCTATAAATGTAAGGGTTCATTTCAATTGTTAGGCAGAGTTAATTGGGAGAGTTAGAGTTACTTCAAGAGTGTTTGCTACTCTGAGAGTTAATTAGCTTCTTCAATTAATTTCTCAATTTCAAAATATCATTGTAACGTTCATCGTTATAATTTCAATATAAATTTCAATATTTCAAATTGTTGTTCAAGTATTTGATTGTTTCATTACAGTTGAATCTTTTTTCTGCATTTTGATTATTGTTTCTTCAAAATATTCCGCACTATCCTTGTTCTATCTAACCTGGGTTCAGCATTCGCTCTTGACAGTTCTAGAATCAAATCTAGAATCTGGTCCAATCTTTTCAAACTGCTATCCAAACTTCACAGTCAGTCTTTTTGACAAACATATCTTAAAGACTCTCAAACTTCATGTTCAAACTAAGAATCTTAGTTTGGATGAATCAAATTCATTCGCTGTAATATACAGAGTATATTACAAACTCTTGGGTACGAATCTCAACATTCGTGCTC
This sequence comes from Ligustrum vulgare, assembly GCA_963555705.1. Lineage (NCBI taxonomy): Eukaryota > Viridiplantae > Streptophyta > Magnoliopsida > Lamiales > Oleaceae > Ligustrum > Ligustrum vulgare. The sequence continues at coordinate 55,079,139 of OY743169.1, read as the reverse complement.
TTCGTTCGTCTCCAAGAAACGAATCGCTTCTTATGGAGGTGAATGATCTTCATACTAACACCATGATTTTGCATATTGAAATGCATGTGGAAATGATATTTTTGAATTGGATAACTATTTTGTCATGAATTTCTAATTTTCAGAAATTGGGTTGAGTTTTATAATGATACATTTCATTTTTAAATTCTATAATTTTGTATATTTTATTATCTTAATTAATTCTTCACATGGAGTTGACTATATGACTATCATATTTTTGTTTTTCTATTTTTTTTAATTTTTTAATTTTTATTTTTGGGATACTTTATATCTCTAGAGATAGAAATCTGTGGAGAAATTGACGACAAGATTGCTATCAGATATTTTTACTTTATAATATATAAAAGTTGGATAGTTCCTAAAAATAGTTTTCCGTCTATTTTCTATTTTTTATAAATAGTAAGTTGCCATAAAATTAAATAGTGTGCATGCATAATGAGTTCAATTAATACTTTTAGTTATCAGTATTAAAATTATCATTTAATTATTATTGTTTTATTTGTTGTTCTTAATATTATGTGTAACCATCAATTAAAAATTGTGTTTTAATTAATAATGGTCAAATCATTTGTTATCTTTAATATTAAAAATCATATCTTCTGAAATATACGTGGTTGAAAAAATGCACTAGTTATAAATAATTTATAGAAAAAATATTGATTTCCCATTTTACCTTTAAATTGTTATGTTTTTTTTTTTCAATATCATCCTTAATATTTAACTTATTTTCAAGTCGAGATACTTTTGCTAATTAAGAATGTAAAATAAATAATGTCAAAACTCTTTTGGAATAAAATGAATATAAAAGTAAAGATAAACTTTTAGTTATATTCTAATTAAGTGCCTGTTTAGTGTAGATAATTTTTGGAAAATTTTGAATTTTTGGAAGAATGTGCTTTTAAAAAGTGATTGAAAAATTTGGGATCCAATATAAATGTGTCATGAATTTGAGAGGAAAAAAAGGGCGGGAGCAAACAAGCTCTAAGAATACAAAATAAACAATTTTTAAACTCTTTTGGAGCTATAATAATAATAATAGTAATAATTTGTTTAAACTTATATAATATTATTATTTTTTTTAAAATATGCTTCTAATTAATTTGATTTGCATATGCAATTTCATATTTGTTCTACAGTTTATTATAAATAATTTACAAATTAATTTTTGATTTGTCTAATATTTTATGATGCTAAATTACTTTTTGATATATGACACATGATTTTTTTTATTAAACTGATATTTTAAATAATTCTCTAATATATATTTCAAGAAATTCAGAGAAATCTCAATTTAATTTTCAATTTATTAAAAATTGTAGTCAATTTATAATTTTAATTTTGACTTTTTATTTAATAAATATCAATTACATCAATTAGTTTCAGAAACAATTTTAATTATTCAAAAACATTACAATGTCATTCATCATATACATATATAACACGTGCAAAGCACGTGCTTTCCATAAGTATGAAGAAATGTTTGCATTAAAGAATAAATATATATCTATACTATTTCTGAAAGTCCCTTAAAAAGATAAACCTTTTTGGATGATAATACCTTCAACAATAATTTACAATTTCTTATTTGTCATTTCAATTAATTTTATTTTAATTATTATATATTATAATTAATGTAATATTTTCTAATTTAATTTAATGATGATCGTTTTCTCTTCAAATTTCATTGATCTATATTTATCTTTATTATTTTCAAAATAACTTGAATTGAGAAATATTTTGGATCATAATACTCTCGAAAATAATTTATAATTTCTTATTTATCCTTCAATTAGTTTTATTTTAATTATAACATTTTATAATTAAAAATAAATTTCACATTTATTTACGCATGTAATTGTCCTGTTTTATAAAGAAAATGACGTTACTAATAAATATTGACCACCAAATATTTTACTAATATGTAATATAAATGTGATATCATTTTTGTTATTTATTATTAATTTCTTCCAAATATTTTACTAATATGTAATCTTTTTCATTTGTTGTCTTGACGAAAATACTGACTCGATATTAATCTAATAGATAATCAACATGTAAATATGTACTTTTAATTTATACAATTTTTAGAAAAAATATATTAAAAATAGTTGATGTGTATTAATTAGAAGATATTCAATTCAAGATTTTCAAATATATTTCATAATATCATTACAAATTCACGCACTCGCTACTAACTAGTCATCACTATCACTTCACTATTACTTTAAAAGTATGGATAGAGAAGAATCTTTCCCTGGACAAGTTTGCCCTCATACATTTTACTCTAAACCAAGAATACTATTTCTTAATACTATTGCATATATTTATAGGGTGACTATATTGTCACCACGAAAATTATTTTTCACACCACAATTATAATTTCTTTGTTTATTTATTAAAATAGGCACAAATATAATGACATAAATATCCTTTTTGTTTTTGTAATCTAATTTCTTTTATTAATATTAAGTACACTATAATCGCTAATACTAATTATCTTCTCCATCTCACCTCTTTTATTTTTCTGTCTTTACTTTTTCAAAATCATCTTCTTACAAAAACATCTATCAATAAAAATGAACCATATGCAAATTGAAAAAATTAACTGTACTCAATTTTTTCAATAAATTTGGTTTCTCCATGAATCATTTGGCTTCTCCATATTTCAGTTAAATTTTTTATAACTTCATCAAGAAAATAACATTTTACATGTAAAATTCAAAGGAACTATTTCTCTTTCCTACAAGAATTTCAATCATAAAAAAAATGTCGATATGATATTGGTGAAGGAAGTTTATACTAATTCCTAATTTAATCACTAAAAAAGTAAATGAAAATTTCTCCAACAAAATCTTTTTTCTGATAAACCAACAAAATCTTTTCTAATTATAAAAAAATCTCTATACCCGATTATTCACTTAAAATAAATGATTTTTTTAATATAATGAAAAATAGATGAATAATTTCAGCTATCTCAAGTCTTATTGTAGATCGAATTTGTGAAATAATTATGGTGGACTTATTATTTTTTAATTGGGATAGTTTATTAAGAAAGTCAATGTGGATAGAAAATGATAATCAGTAAAGAGTAGTGGAATTGTTAGGGAGCAAATGAGTTGCACAAAGCTGATTTATGAAATGCATTATCAAATGATAATGGATGAAGAAAGAATTGGCAATGAGGGATGTGAAATAAAAATGGTAATATATAACAAGAAAGGTATATGTTGTGTAATTTATTTTTTTCTTTTTTTATTACAATTGAATTAGGTCGTATTTGTAAATTACTTGTGGTGTATTTATCAAAATGTATTTTATTTGTGATGTTATTATAATTTGGTGTAACATATAAAAATCGTTGTGGCAATATATTTACTCATATTTATATCATCATATCATATCATCAAGAAACAAAAGGTCACTCCCGGCTCCCACGATCTCTCCCCATTTAAAAACCCATCGAGAACCCCAAGAGCCAAGTAAAAGTAATCAAAGGAAAAACCTCATTTGGGCAGTAATCCAAATGGAATTAATCCTCATCACAGCTCTGTATGTACTTTTTCATTCTTTCTCTTTTTTAAAACCTATCATTTTTTTATCTTTGTTCCACCCTGATTTCGTCTGTTCACAGTGGAATAAATTGGAGTTGGAGCAACCTGAACACCCTTTCTATGGCTTAGGTTAACATGTGCTACTCATCAACCAATTTAAGAGAAAATTTCTCCACAAATGTCGTGGTGTACAAATTTATAATGGAGGTAGGGTCCATAGTTAGTTGCGGAGATGTGCATATTTATCGAGAGATTTACATTGGCAAAGGATTGTAGTCGGAGGCGACAGTGAGGAGTCCCGATCGATGGCCTCGCACAATCGCCTCTAGGTACCCTCTGTGTATGATGAATGTTAGTGCTTCGAATTCGTGCATATTTTTACAGATTTGAAGCAAATTGTATAATTTGAGAAAAATCTGGCCATTGGAAGTGAATTCGGGCAAGTATCTGAGTTGAAAAGCAATGTTTGTGTGTTTTATGTAAATATACTCTAATTTTTTCTAGAGAAATTGGATGTTTTGTATTGAATTTTAGAATGTATTTTTCTTTTTTCCTTTATTTGTGTAGGGTTATTCTGGTGCACTGGAATTATTTTTTTTATTGAATCACATGCACAGTGTGTTGAACTTATCTTTCAGTTGAATGAAATGAATGGGAAGATGATTGGAAGAAAACCTCTATAATTGGTATGTGGTGTAATTTCCTCAACTTAATATTGATCCAGCTCCAACCCATGTCATATTAATTGGATCACGCATTAATTGAAAATTGGCGGACTTTGATGCAATTTCAATTAAGTTAATTGAGAATAGATTGTTATTTGCTAGGTGTTGAAAAACAGACAGAAGTTGAGGAAGTGGAACGCACAGTGGGCTGGGAGAAAGAAAATGTCAGTGGTTTTTCTTCTTCATTTCGGCTATAAACCTGTTATTATGATATATCTTTCAAAAATCGGTTGGAAGGCAATGACACAATGTTAGTGTGTTTTTCTCTTCAGAAAGGAGACATTTCATGATTCGGTTGTGCTACAAATACCGCGAGAGGGTGCGTACCGCTTACCACACCCTCACCACATTAATGAAAAAGTTATTTAGTGTGTGTTTGATTTTGATTAAAATGAGTTTTTTTGAAATGAATAGTGATTTTTAGGAGAAATGATGGTTGAGATTTGGTTGAAAAGTAAAAAATTGTGGGCTTGACTTTTGATGGATGGTTGAGATTGAATACTGTAGAAAAATGAGTTTTTTTTAATGAAAACCAAACGGAGGCTTATTATTATTATTATTATTATTATTATTATTATTGGCTTTATAATTGAATAAAAATAAATTTTTGGAGAAGTAGAGTGAATTATCTGTATGTAGACTTTTTTGTAGCATGTTTTAGCTCGTGTTCTTTAATTGCCTTAAAATAGAGTATAAATTTAATATTCATATCATGTATTGTTTACGTGAGACATGCAATGCACGTACTTACTACTAGTATTGATAAAAGAGCACAAAATATGAGGACAAAAGTGACAATAAAAAATTGAATTACACTATTTGTACACGTGAATACTTACACAATGTGAGGGGTACGTAATGGAGTATGTAAGTCAACATGTACATGTAGCATTCTCTAAAAAATTTCCCCTTGATCTACACTTTTTATATTGTTGACGTTGATATTGATTCAACCTACAAAACTTTAATCTGATTGAAATTGTTTCTCCACTCAACAAAATTAGGCAAAAAGTTGCGGTTATGTTTTCTCAACCAACCTTTGATTGAACCACGTTTTCATTTAACCTTTTCTTGAATATGAATAAATGTACTTTTTACCTTATTTTTTTTCCTTTCTTTTTTTTCTTCTTCCCTAAGCTGGCTCATTTTTCTTGAACAAAAAGTTAAAAGAAGGGCAATGTACTTATTCAAAAACGAAACGCAGTGACTACGAAATGATTACATTACAATATTAGAGCACGTTTGATAATGTAAGTTTTTTTTTTTTTTTTTTTTTTTTTTTTTATGGATTAATGGTTTTAAAAAGTTTGAAAAATCAAAAATTATGTGTTTGACTAAAAATTGATGGTTAGGATTAAGTTTGAAAAATTGAGCTAAAAATATTTTCGTTATCAAACGAGTTTTTAGTGAAGAAAATAAATTTCTGTGGATAACTGAATATGATTTGGTGGGCAAAGTTGTAGTCTAAGCTCCCATCCCATGGCTCTCTAATACTACAATTTCACACTTGAAAATATATTGGCCATCAAATCCGTTTACTTTCTCTTCTTTCTCACGTGGAAAGTGCCGCATCGCACGGGGCAGCTGGATTCGTATACCTACTACCCTTCTCTTTTTCTTCATTATGATTATGAACCAGTCAAATTCAGTCCTTATAAATCCCAAAATATATATATATAAATAAATAAAATAAAAAAATTTAAGAGTTATATTAATTAATTAAAATTTAATTTTTAATGACCAAACATATATCTAGTTTTTATATTCAATCACATAACTATACTTTAACTTTTATTCAATTAGATAATTACAATTTAATTTAATTTCCAATTGAAAATTCTAATTACGTTTGGTCCACTTTTATAAATAGTTCATAGAAATTCAAATCTCCCTTTTATTAAAATGTTTTGAGGAATCCCTAGGTTATATCAATTAATTCACTTCACATTTTTGTTTATTTATAATATAAATTATTGTCCAATTTCATCACTTCAATTGACGAAAATCGATAATATAGCAATCAATAAAATGAAGCCACCATTTATTTGAATAAAATTGTACTTATTTCGTGTTAGCAACTAACAATTATGTATGATAATCATTCTTTAATGATTGCCACGTCATCGATTATTGCTTGTAGAATTGGACCAAGTTATCTTACTTAAAATGACATTAAAGTGTAATTACCAAATTGAATTCAAATTAAAATGTGGTTACCATATTGTAATTTTTACTAAATTTTGATCATCCAATAGAACAAAAGTTTGAGCCCCAATTTTTTAAAATCAAAATTTTAAAATACTCAATCTCAACTATCAGCTTTTAGTCAAGCCTACAATATTTAATTTTTCAAATAATTTTAAGTCACACATTCTTAAAAAAAACTACAAAAACTTAATAAAAATTGGGGGCCAATCGTGAGCTAGTTATAGTTACCTCGAATGAAATTTATCTAATTTTAAAAGTAATTGATATATAGAGCCTGTTTGGTAAGGTGAAAAATTTTGATTTTGTAAATTTTTTGATTTTTTAATGGATGTGTGGTTTAAAAAAATTTGAAAAGTAAAAAATGGTGAGCTTGACTAAGAATGGATTGTTGAGAAAAAATTGAGGTAAATTTTTTACCATTACTAAATTGGCTCATATTCGTTAAATTTCAATTTCAACTATATATTTTCTCAATAAAATAAATTTGTACATGGGTACATAACTTTTTACACTATCTTATTTTCATAAATATAAAAATTGTCCATTTTTTTTTTTTTTTTTACATTGTTTTTAATTACTGTGAGTGGTACGTGGGTCCCGAAGAAACCTGGTAACAACACTGACGCACCGTCTCAAGTTAACTTTATCAAATCCTCCTTGGCCTTCTCACTGCACACACGCCCGCACACCTGCCCGTACCAAATCGTCAAATTTTTGGTGTATGCGAAAGTTTTTCTCTGTCTCTCTCTTCCTCCAGCACTTTTATATACACTTGCTCATTGCAATTGTAGAAGGCTTCTCAAACTCTTTGACTTTACCTTACGTTCTCTTCATTTTCTCGATAAACAATAAATCATTTTCATTTCCTCCATTTTAAGCTCTATTTGATTGAGTTCTACATAATTTATGGAAGAGGGATGGTGTCTTACCCTAGAAAAATCTGATCCTGTTAGGGTATTCACGAGCAAGCCAGATTTCGGATTTAATTTGAGCCCAAGGTTAAATGTTAAAGAGGGTATCCGTACTATGTTTCCGGTGAATCTGAATGGCAGAGAAGAATCATCTCCGGCTGATGAGAAACGGGTGGTTTTAGGAGAAGTAGACTTCTTTTCCGATAAGAATAGACCCATCAAGGATATGGCTATCAAAAAGGAAGATTCACACACTACAAGTGAACCTGATGTTAACGTAAGTAATATTGGTTTATCATATAGGATTTCTGGCCATGCAGTTTAGATTATTAATTGTTTATTTACTTTATGTGTATAGACTGGTTTGCAACTTGTTACTGCTAACACTGGAAATGATCCATCAATGGTGGACGATGTGGTTTCATCTGAGGTTGAAGATAAGCGATCAAAAAATGAGGTAGTAATTAAGGATATCTCAATCATTACAGACGCTCAGTGTTGTTGAATTTCTAATCAGATCGTTATCCTTTTTCCTGGATTATTATTATAGCGAGCACAGTTAACATTTGAGCTCGAAAGAATGAATGCTGAAAATCAAAGGCTAAGAGGGATGCTAAGTCAGGTTAGCAGCAATTACAGTGCGTTGCAGATGCATCTCGTGGCACTAATGCAGCAGAAGCAAAATTCAACTGCCAGCACACAAGAACGTGAGGTAATATTATTTACATCAATTATATATTGAATTCAATCTGTAATTTTATTTTTTCCGATTTTTCTGTGATGATTATTTAGTAATATTTGCACATCGGGTTCAGATTCTAGACAGAAAATCTCAAGAGAAGAAACAAGAAAATGAAGGAGCAAGACAATTGCTGGACTTAGGCCCTGCCAGGGAAATTGATGAACATTCTAATACTTCATCAGAAGAAAGAACACTCTCTGGATCATCTCACAAGAAGACTGGCCGTGCTGATAGCCCAGAATCAGACAGTTTCGGGGGTCCTAACAAGATTCCAAAGCTGAATCCCTCAAAGCCGGTCGATCAATTCACTGAGTCTACCATGAAGAAAGCTCGTGTTTCCGTTCGAGTCCGATCAGAAGCTCCGATGGTAATTATTATGAGTTTTAATATTGAAATTCATTTTGAATTTGGATATCCAAGATCTAACCCTAATTAAATCTGATGAATTGCAGATTTCTGACGGATGCCAATGGAGAAAATATGGCCAAAAGATGGCAAAAGGAAACCCATGTCCACGAGCTTATTACCGTTGCACCATGGCAGCCGGTTGTCCAGTGCGCAAACAAGTATATTTTATCTTCTCGACATATAAACTTCTGAATACACTTTTAATTTTAGCTTTTTATTTAGCTAATTTTGTGATATGGTTAATCACAGGTTCAAAGGTGTGCCGAGGACCGATCGATCTTGACCACAACCTACGAAGGAACCCATAATCATCCACTCCCCCCGGCCGCCATGGCCATGGCCTCAACCACCTCGGCCGCGGCCAGTATGCTTCTTTCAGGATCCATGCCAAGTAGTGCAGATGGTTTGATAAATCCCAATTTTCTTGCAAGAACCATTCTTCCTTATTCATCAAACATGGCAACAATTTCTGCCTCGGCTCCTTTTCCTACGGTCACTTTAGACCTAACTCATAGTCCAAATCCATTACAACTCCAAAGATTAACCAATACTCAATTCCAAGTCCCGTTGCCAGTCCCTCCTCAAGACTTTGTTTCAGTTCCAACCCAACAATTGCCTCAGGTTTTGGTGCAACCCATGGTTAACCTGCAGTCCAAAATTTCAGGGATAACAAGTTCTCAGAATATTGAACAAATTCCGCAACCGCAGAACCACCAGTCCTTCGCTGACGCTCTAAGCGCTGCCACCGCAGCAATCACGGCTGATCCCAATTTCACTGCTGCCCTTGCCGCGGCAATCACCTCCATCATAGGTGGCTCACGTCCAGACACTAGCTAGTGGTGGTAACACTGCAATAACTATACAAACGTAAATACAAGCACTAGCAACAATGTCCAGTAGTTTCCTGGGGAATTAATCCGAGAGTTACGGTTAATTTGTCTGTTGCCATTTTTTTATAATTATGTCAAATTAACTTTTCTTTAAGTTTAATCATTCATTGCGTTTCTTAATCTTTGAGGTGAATATACATGTTTATAAATTTTGTTTTATGAATTACACGGAAAGGAAAGGGTTGGAAATTGTAACACGCGATATGTTTAACCGTGATTAAAGGTGATCTTTACCTCAGTTTGAAAAAAGTCATTTTGAGCATGGATAAACATCTATATCAGGATAAATTTCTAGGGTTTATTTTCAGTGTCAACTTCAACTTTCAAATAATTGGAAAATAACAAAATGGAGGCAGGCAATTTGGAGAGTTGTAGAAAGGTATCTGAAAGGTATATACTGCAATACGAAAAGTCAATAACTTCGGCCATTAATGTTTGAGACGTAAAATTGGACGCGACTATATGTAGGAGACTTCAAGGCAATTTCCTTAGAATCTGTAATACCAGATCACGACAATCAAAGTCTTGTTGACGCCTTTATGAAGTTCTGTTTTGAAAATAAATATAAAAAATTAAAAAAAAAAAAAAAATCATTTCCAATATTTGATGGAGATTAAAACCATTTTTTTAGTAGATTTTAATAAAAAATGATTAGATTTTTTGTTTAAAATGTATGAATCTCAAAAAATATTTGATTGAGATTAACTGTTGACATTGACTTAAACATATAGTTTAATGTTCTTGATAACTAAGGATTGGATAGGATGAGCCAGTTCAAAGAATTAGCCCTTGTTTGATATAGATTAAAATCGAAATTTTAGTAAATTTTGATAAAAGTTGATGAAATGTGTGCTTGAAAAATTGTGAGCCTCATAAAATATATAGTTAAAAATTAATCATTTATGAATGGATGAATGCTTACCAATTGAGTATCACATAGAAGTGAATAAAACTCTCCCTAAAAAATGTACTTGCAAAGAGAGGAAGCCCAATGTTTGTGCTTATAAAACGACAAAATAGATGTTTCCTGAGTAACATGAAAGTCGATAAAAGTTAACAAATGGAAATAAAGACTAGCAATTTTGTATGTTACACTCTATTCAGCGGCCACATTTTTTTTAGGTAAAATGTATGGTTGAAAACTGGAGAGAGAAAATATGTGTGGTTAGAAAGTGGTTTGAAAAATTGTGTAAAAAAAAAATTAATATTGGTTTATAATCTTGTTTTTCTATACTGTTACCGAACGCTCCCTTAGTTGGATTAGTAGTAAGAGCATCTATAATGCTACAATTTTCAAAATATTAAATAAATTTTGTTATATGATAGTAAATGCACGGAATTTCTTTTCATATAGGATGAACGTTAAATTAAATGAAAAAAAAAAAACAAAATGACAGAAGTCATCTTCAATTAGAGATGTCATCTAGTCGAACCGAGTCGAGCTATGAATCGAAGTTCAAGACTTGAGCTTTTAGGGGGGAGAGCTTTTTTTTGGCTCGAGTTGGGCCGAGCCAAAGCTCGGCCCCCCAAAAATGAGACTTGACTCAAGCTTTCACGAGCTGAGTTGGCCCGAGTCTCAAGCTATTAAATTTTGTTTTTTTTCTTTATAACAAAGTTCGTAAATTTGTTCTTGAAAATATATATACGACGAGCTGAGTCGAGCCCACATCAAGGCTCGAGCTTTTTGGGCGAGCTTTTTTTTGGCTCAAGCCAAGCTAAGTCAAGCCAAAGCCCGTCCCTAAAAAAAAAAAAAAAAAAAAACTCAAGTTGAACTTTGGCTTGAATTTCCTAGCCGCAAACCGAGTTAGGCCCGAAGTTTTTCCGAGCCTTGCGTCTTGAATGACGAGTCATTTTGACATCCCTATCTTCAATGCATTATTTATAAATCTCATAATCTTGCTCATTTGGTATATCTTTTATTCAAATAAAATAATAAACTAAAAAATAGCATTTATTTAATCAACAAAATTCAAAATTGTCGTGTCAACATGTTAAACACTCTTTCAAGTATTAGAAAGTGGACTTGAAACTTTATTCATTTATTGTTTTAATGTCAGTATGATAGACTCCAAAATTTAATGGATTGAAAATAAGACAAGTTTATAAATTTGTAATATCTCATTAGACAATTTTTTAGATAGTCAACAATTTTGACTAATCAAAGGATGGTCACTATTTTTTAACTTTCAAAATTAATGGACGGGGAAAACGTTGTAAACAATATTTATAAATAACCTTCAATAAACTTTTTGCCAAATACATTATAGCTTAACCTCTGTTTGGTAAAAAAAAATATTTATAAACAAAGAATGTGATATTTTTGAGATAAAATATGTTATTGAAAAATGGTTTGTAAAAATATGTGATTAATAAGTGATTGAGAAAAATTGGTGTTTATAAACATTTTACCAAACACTCAGTTAACATCCTACAAAAAGAAGCATAATCAATTAAGCCTTTGTTTGGCTAAGTCATTTAAATTGATTATCAACCAATTTATAATCTGCATAATTTCTTAAATCATTTTTTAACTACACATTTTATCTAAAAAATACAAATAAACTGTTGACACATGAAAATACCCAATTTAAAAGCTCAACTTGAAGGTCCAAAACATAAGAGTCCATTACAAATGACACGACAGCGTAGAGGAGTCTGGACAATTAGGCGATTACAAGAACATCTTAGCGATTGAGCAATCAAGTAGTTAGGAGTGAAGGAATGGTTCTTACAACTCATCCAACAATCCATATGGTTATCTATAAATGGTTTCCGCATCATGAGCAGTTGAAGAGATCATGGGAAGTTGCTTGATTTAAAAGAGTAGATATCAGTTACACAGGGAAGTGGATGATGATTATGCAACATGGTAGACGATTACTATATACAAGTTACAAAGAGAAGGCGGCAAGTTAAAGATTCAAATAGTAGTAGGTAGTTTGTTTCAATATATGTGTATATAGTAGAAGTTTAAAATGACCAACAAATCAAAATTCTCAAAACAGAGATGTAATCTTTTATCTTAAATCTTAGAACTTATCCTAGTTTAAATTGTGTGATTGCACCCCCTTGGAGGCGTATTGTGTAATCAAGCTTTTCGTAGTGAAAGCATCCCTTTTTGGTTTCAAGAGGTTTGTCTCTTACAATTTTGTCTGATCCCTTTTAATTGTTAGCTCGAGCGAAATCACACCCGTGCGAAACATAAACCAATTTATAATCTATTCCTGTCGGAGCCTACTTATTTAGCTTATCAAACAATACTTCTACATCTAGGCATCCATCTAGATATTGTCTATTTTATGTAGCTGGTAAACTTGATGAAGTCTTTGTCAGCTTTCATTGGAGATATTTATTTAAAAACCGTCTATTTTCTCTTATTTGACAAAAGGATCATGCTGTTCGTACAGATAGTTGTACAGATAGGTGTACAGATAGCCTAATAAAGCCAAAATGGTAAATATTTTTTGACAATTTTATCCTTTTATCAAGTTTTATAGGATTAGTCCCTCTATTTTTGACTAATTTCATGTTGTAGTTCTTTGCTTTATATTCTGTAGCCTATTTTTTAATAGATCTATTTTTTCTTGAATTTCTATAATATTCTCTCGATTTATTTTATCATTTTAAATAAGATAAATTATTTCATTCATTCTTACTTGAATAATTTCAATCTCTCTTTTAATAGTTAATCCTGGCATCTATTTTTATTATTATTTTGAATTGTTTTGTATAAATCCATTTTTCGATCTACAATATCAAAATAGTCTATCATAAGCTGATCATAATTTTCTAAGAGTATGTAATATTCTTTAGATGATTCATCTATATTTCTTAAGTGAGATACAATTCTATCCATTTTTCCTAATATTTTTTCTAAAAGTTTGTTTAATCCTTTAATATTATATTCTGACATTTTGTTGAATAAAACTGTTCAGTTTGATTTTATAAAGTTTCAAGTAATTTTTCAAATTCAATTAATGTCTGAGAATTGATAATGTCAATATCAGTTATAATATTTATACTTCGTTCAAGTGGTATGTTATACTTTGACGTATTATATTTTTTTCCTTTTTTCTAATTTATCTATTATGTTTTGAATATCTTGTATAACTATAGATCTTATAGTTCCTATAGCAAAGTTTTCCATCAAATTATTTTTAAAACTTTTAAGTATTTCCTGTGATGCATAAAGTTGTTCTTGATATCCTACTTTATTGATTTCATTTTTATTTTCAACTTTATATGTTCCTCTTTTAGATCTGGGTTTTTTCATAATATAAGTCTTTTTATTTATTCATGATATCAATTTTTTTCAAAAATTGGTAAAGAATGATTCATCTCTTCCATCACTATCATAATGTATTACTGGATCATAATCATTGTCACTGCTAATACATATTCTAAATACAATTCATCATTTATTTCAGTATCATAACTATCAAGCCTAAAGTAAATGATTGATTTTGTAATTTCTATTCCAAATAATTCTTTAAATTTAGGATAAACAGAACATGGCATATAAACATGGTATAACTTTTTTATTTCATTGTTAGGTCTAGTAAATTGTTTATGCATGAACAAAGGTTTGATTATGTTATGATATTCATATTTGTATGGACTGTTTTGATAATTAAATTTAATAACAGATATATTAAGAATACTAACCTCTTTTTCGTTTCTTTGTACCTTTGTATCTTCCTTCTTTTTGTTAGTGACCTTCAGGCTTGCAGGTTTCTACTATCACACCCTTCAACGGCCTCTTGCCTTCACGGGTAACTAGCCTTTCCTGACTCCATGCCTTCACTGTATAACAACTTAATGGAAAATATTTCTGGACAAAGTGTAGGGAGTTTTCTTAATAATATATCTTCTTCTAGGAAATAGGATTCAGAAGAAAGAAATTTAGAAACTCATAATTTTTTATGAAACGTTTGAAATTTTATTGATATCAAAAGTTTTGTACACAGATTGGTATGAGAATTTTTAAAGACAGAGAATTGGCTCACAGACTGAGTGCTCTATCAACTAACTCATTTCCACTCTGCCTTCTCCTAGCCTTAAAGCCTCTATTTATAATATTTATATGAGACTCAATTATTTTCTTCTTACATCATTGCATACGTTACATAAATAATTGAAAACTTTATATCACATTACAAAGGACACATGTCCCTCTATCCTATCTACTTTTTTTAAAAGCGATCATATGGTGTTATCTTGGCTTGTTATAAAAAGTAGATTTCATTATATCTTCATTGTCAGCATCCTCTTTGTTGATTCTAGTTGTCCATCATCTTTTTTTGTTGGCATGTGGGGCAATTCCTAGCTATACACGCTTCTTGTAAAGTCAAAAAGCTTCCATGGATTTGATGAATATCAAATTTGTTGATGTAATCCTTCAGAGTGGTTGATTTTTCATATCCTCCATTTGTAACAAGGGTCCATCCTTCGTATTGACATATGCATTTGAATTTTTTATCATACAAATTTTTGGCAATATTGTAAAGAACCTTAATTCCCAAAATCTTTGGGATCTAAACCAGGATCTGGTAATGTTTGGTACTGGTCTGGTATTTTTTCCAACTTCAATCTGAAAATTTCTTGCAACATATCCGATTGTAATAATGTGTTCAGCAGGATAATACATCATTTCATCAATTTCAGAGCTGATTGAGTAAAATTTTAAATAAATAGGTTTTCCTTGAGCAAATTTTGATATTTCACCTTTTAATAGATTGTCAAATTTATCAATTTCCTTAAATGTTTGCCTGGGTAAATAAGATCCAAAAATCCATAATCAGCTGCCATCTTTGTCATAACTGGATCTCCTCTGTGGGTAACAATTAATCGTGGGTAAACATGATCTCCTAAAGAAATATAATAACAATCACTTTCTTGGAGTTCATAAATGATTCTGGCCGTTTGCTTGTATTCTTCTTCTCTTGGTAAAAAAGGAGAGTCGTCTTCCTCTTCAGCACGGATTTTTATAATTCTTGTATGTTCATCTTTAGTATTGATTGTCAATTTTCTTGGACTGGGTTCATTTATAGTAACCTTCTTTGGACTTTCATCTATTTTGATCAATGGTCCACCACTGCTTCCATATGATGTACCTGGTTGTATTGTACCTGTTTGTATTGTTGGTAAAACCTGTTTGGTAAATAACGATTCAAACTGAGATTCAATCTCAATTATATTGTCTCTCAATTCTTTGGTATAATTGTAATGAAAAGTTGAGATTTCCATTAGTTGTTTAAAACTTTCTTGGAGAGTTTCTCCATGTTGTTTGATTCCTATATTTATATCTTCAGCTTCTTCATATAAGAATTTGATTCGCTCCTTGGCGTCTATCATGGATTTCTTGATATTATCCATCTGTAAATTCAATATTCCTGTTTAAAAAATCTGCAAGATAGTTATTAATACCCTTAATATGAATTATATCAAAATTGTAAAATGTCAAATAAGCTTGCCATCTGTGTAATCTCCTATATTGAGGTTCTGGTGGCAATTTATTTTTGATTAATCCTGCAACTTGAGAGTTATCATTTTCAACAATGAATTTTTTAGATAATAAGAATAATGAAAACTTTTTTATTCCTCTGATAATCGCTAGTAATTTTTTTTCATGAGTGGTATAATTTATTTCTGTTTGGTTGAATGTTCCACTAGAATATCTGCAAATTTCATTTAAATCTATTTTTAATATTGTTGCCCAATATTTATCTGAGACATCAATATTTACAATCATATTATCTTTTTAATCTGGTAATCTTAGTTTTGGTAAATTTTTGCATTCTTCTTTAAGTGATTTAAAAATTTCTGTATGTTCATCACTCCATCCTTTAGTATTTATTTTTCTGAGTAAAATTTGAATTTTATGTCTCTTTTTTGAAAGATTTTCAATAAATCCTTCTGCATAATTTAGACATCCCAAAAATTTTTGTATTTGTTCTTTTGATTCTAACTTAGCTGGAAAGTTCATTATCTTTTTAGATATGTGAATTTGTAATTTTATTCCTTTTTTATCTATTGATAATTCAAGAAAATCAATTTCTTATTTTTCTATTATAGCTTTGTTTTTTGAAAGAACTATTCCTTTCCTTTTTGCATTCATTTATAAATTTTATTAAATGATTTATGTGTTCTTTTTTGTTATTAGAACATATTAATATATCATCTATATAAATAATTAAAAATTCATTAAATTTTCTAAATATATTATCCATTTTTCTTTGGTATATTTGTGGTGGATTTTTCAATCCAAAATGCATAACCATCAATTCGTACTTACCTTGAGGTGTACTGAATGCTGTATATTGTATGCTATCTTCTTCCATCTTGACTTGGTAAAATCCTGATTTGCAATCAAATTTGGAGTAATATTGTTTTCCTTTTACAATGTTTATTAGTACTTCTTTATTTGGTAAAAAATATCCATCAAATTTGGTATATTTATTTAATTATTTATAATTTATTACCATTCTTGCTTTTCCTCTAACCTGTTCAGAATGTTTCATAACCATAAAGACTGGACTGTTATGAGGTTCATTACTAGGTCTGATTAATTTTTGATCAAGTAATTCTTTAATTTGGGTTTTGAATTCTTGTGTATCTGGTAAAGTATACATCATAGGTCTAACTCTTATGATAACATTTTCTGTTAATTCTATTTTGGTTTTAGGATGATATGGCTTCCAAAATATTAATGGGTTTTCTCCATAAATTTTTTCTAATTGTTCAATGATTCTCTCCATACTAATTTTTATTTCCGTTTTTAAAACCTTTTTTATATATAATTCTGCTATTTTTTATTTTGTTTTGTATGATTGGTGTTTTTTCCCATTTATCACCACGTTGGGCTGACTGAACTCTGTAAGGTCTAAATTCTCTTGGTATTTTTAATAAATGTGCACAAGATGTTTGTAACATTATCATATAATTATTTTGTTTATAATATTGAAATTGTTGTATAAAGTCATTTCCTAGTAATATATCACATTCTAGGTTATTATAATTTTATACTTTATTTATTATGACTTGTTTGCTTCCAGGTATTATATCAGTTTTTTCAGCACTCTTTATTATTTGAGTAGTTTATCCTGTTATTCCAGTTATTTTTTATTTATTTGTATTATTCCATGATTTTATTAAAAAACTTTTAAATATTGATTTATCACTTCCTGTATCAATTAATGCACAAGTTGTTGTATTTGTTTCAACAATAGTAATTTGTATGTAAACAGTTAATGAAAAACTTATTTGATTATTCATCCCATTTTTTACATAGTATTATTTTTCCATCTTGAGTTATATACAATCCTTCTCTTTTTATACTATAATCTTCTAATCCATTTAGGAAACTCATTCCTAATAATATATGAGGTCTTATATCCATATTATTATCTATATAACATGGTACTAAAAGGCTAATTCCTCCCATTTTCATTAATACTTTAACTTCAAATTCACTAGTATGTTCTTGTCCATCAAATTAATGTATCTATATGGTTTGGTTTTATGGGCTATTAACTCTTTATTTTTATTTGCAGTTATGTGACATTCACTAACTCCTGTATCTATTAATATGTTTGGTCCTTTTATATTTTCTTTTCTATTAAAATATTCTCCTTCTATTTTCATATTTCCAGCATTTCTATGAAGTTTTATTTCTTTTGTATTACTAGTTTCTCCTAAATATTTCTTATTAGGTAGACTAAGACTCCGTTATCTTCTAATTATTCTTTCATTTTCAAATGTTATTTTATCAGGATAATCTTCTTCTATTAATTCTATAATTTCAGGTTTGTTTTTTGTTATATTAAGTTCATAGTTTTCTGGCATTAAAATTATTTGTTTTTCTGGTTTTATAATTTTACTAAAATCTTTACATTCTTTATGAACTTCTATAAATGATTTTTTAAAATAAATGTTTCCATAGTTTGAATTAGTAAATGTATATAAGGCTCTATATTCAATAGTCATGATTTTATCTCCTGGTTCCATTATATCATTTCTATGTAATTTGAAATGTAATCATAAAACTTCATTAAAGTTTTTATCCGTTAATGATACACAGTATTTTGGATAGCATGTAAATATTAATTTTTTATATGCGAGATTTCCTTCTACCATTCCTAAATGACTATCTTTTAAATTTAGTATTCTTCCATCATGTAAACTTACTGTTAGTGGTGAATCTATCCCTTCTCTAAATAGAGATTTGAACATTATTTGTATTCCTGCCAAATAAGCATATTGAATCTTTTCACTATGTTTTTTATTAATTTTTGTTAATAATTTCATGACTGTGTTTTTTGTTAATAGATTAAATTTATGTGTTTCATGGGTTGTTCTAATATCTATTGCTTTTCTATTTTATGCTATTCATTTATTGCTATTCTTTCTCTTCTCCATATTCTATCAAAAATTTCTCATTTGCCAATCTTTAAATCTAATGATAACTTTTGTATTTTCTTATACTTATTGTTATCAAATGTTATTTTTAATTTATAACCTTCTATTCCTTCATATTCTTGTTTATTAATATTATTATCTTCTACTTCTTTTATCTCTTTATTTTGATTCTGATCCATTACTTTCTGAATCTGTTTCACTTATATAAACTTCTTAATCGTAATATTCATCAATATCAGATATTTCACTTAGTTCATTTTCTATTTCTAAGTAATCTTTTTGTAATATTCTAACATTTTTCTTGGTACAATCTGGGCTTATATGTCCTATTTTTCCTCAATTCCAACATGTGCATTTACTTTTATCTGTTTTATATGGTTTATTTCTCTGTTTTTGATTTGAACTATATTTTCTTTTATAATATCTTCTTTTAGGTTTTATATATTTTTTCTTAAAATTTTTAAATTTTTTAAACTTCCTATTTTTAAATTTTTTCTGTCATTATGCACCAGTACAGAAATAGGAATTCGCGTCGGTTGTAAAACGGAATACGCGTCGGTTGTAGCGGCGACGCATATGACACAGACGCGTAAAGTCTCGACTTTAGGCGTCGGTTGTAAACCGACACGCAAAGTCAGCTTTGGGCGTCGGTTTTAGTTTAAAACCGACGCCTAAAGTCAAATAAATAAATAAATAAATAAATAAATCCACTTTGGGCGTCAGTTTCTGGTTAAAACCGATGCCCAAAGTCGGTTTTGGGCGTCGGTTTTATTTTTTGAACCGACGCCTAAAACAGCTTTAGGCGTCGGTTTTATCTTTAGAACCGACGTCTAAACTTTTTTTTTTTGAATATATATTACATGACCTGGACGTGGCCTACAGTGACCCAGGCCACTGCACGTCGTAGCCTGCAGTGACCTGGACGTAGCCTGCAATGACCCAGGCCACTGCACGTCGTGGCCTGCAGTGACCTGGACGTAGCCTGCAATGACCCAGGCCACTGCATGTCGTGACCTGCAGTGGCCTGCAATGACTCAGGCCACTGCACGTCGTGGCCTGCAATCACCTGGACGTGACTTGCAATGACCCAGACCACTGCAAGTCGTGACCTGCAGTGACCAGGACGTGGTCTGCGATAACCTAAACATGCGCATCACCAAATAAATATATATAATCGATATATACGTAATAAAATTAAATTAACAACAATTATACTTACAAATTGTTAATTTATGATACAAATTAAATATATATGTAAGTGCAAGTTTTGATTACGCTTCGATTTACACAAACCTATGAACAAGTTATCTAATACATGAGGTTTTTCAATGTATTCCCCTTGTATATCACGCATCATATCGTCTATCATATCATTCTCGTCATTTTCCAAATCATTCTCACAAATATTGCTTGAATTATTCTCTTGCTGATCACCAACATCGTCACCAGTGCTCGTCCTGGAAAGCATACTCTCACCATGCCATATCCATCGTGTATAACATTCTTTAAACCCACGACGAATCAAATGACTCTTCACTTGATCAAAACTACGAAACTTTCTCAAATTCTTACAATCGTAACAAGGACACAAAATCATTGTTTCACCTTTCTTTCTCTTGTTTTCATCCGCACATTTCATAAACTCTTCAACACCTTTTACATATTCATGTCTATTACGTCTGCCATACATCCAGCCCCGATCCATATCAATGACCTATATGTGAAGATATAATTAAAATTTTTTATTAGTTTTGAGTAAATATTTATTTAGTATGGTCAATTCTGTAATAGTGAAAATCACTTTAAACTATAATTCTCATTTTTTATTTACAAAATTTTACAAAACTTTTGACACAACCTCACCTAAAAATTGGACTTAACCAACCTATAGGAATAATCAACATATCACAATAAACCAAAATGTTCATCCTCGACATATTCAAAAATCTAATACATACATCATCAACTACTCCAAGTTTAATTCGAAATCCATTCTCAATTCCTAAAAAGTGAAGCTAAGATTTCATGACTTAATATCTCATAATTTCAACTCCAATAATTAAAATATTAAAATTTATCTATCTACTAACTTAAAATCAACAATATAAATTTAACACCCAAATTTATATATATTAAAATTTAATTAACACATTTATACATATTAACATGTAATTATCATATTTATATAATAACAAATATATATATAGATATAGATATATATATATACATACACAGAGGCTAATTATATACATATCTATATATATATATATATATATATATATATATATATAGACACACATATATATATACATACACAAAGGCTAATTATATATATACATATCTATATAGATTATATATATATATATATATATATATATATATATATACACACACACACACATACACACACAAATATATACACAGTCATATATACACACACACACACAAATATATATATATATATATATATATATATATATATATACACGCAGACACATATATATACACATAAATATATATACAAAAATACATATACATACTTATAAACAAAAATGAGAATCGGGTCTTACAATATAGGTGGAGGCGGCGGCGGTAGAAGTATACCGGGCGGTGGAGGCGGCGGTAGAAGAGTGAGGGCGGTGGAGGCGGCGACGTTCACAAGAGAGGGAGAGGCGTGAGAGTAGAGAGAAATTGTGAGAGAGAGAGGCGTGAGTGTATAGAGAGAAAGAAGTGTACTGATCAAAGAGAGAAAGAGGCGCGAGAGTTATGAAAATACCGGGAAATTATTTATGAGATTGCGCGTCGGTTTTTCCGAAAAAACCGACGCAAGAACGCCGGTTTATCGCGTCGGTTCAAGGTGAACCGACGCGCAAAGGCGGCCGGTCCGACTTTGCGCGTCGGTTCTCCATGAACCGACGCAAGAAACTCCGGTTTCTCGCGTCGGTTCATGGAGAACCGATGCGTAAAGTCGGACCGGCCGGCTTTGCGCGTCGGTTCACCTGAAACCGACGCGAGAAACTGGCGTTTCTTGCGTCGGTTTTTCCAAAAACTGACGCGCAAAGTCGGCGGTCCGACTTTGCGCGTCGGTTTAAATTAGAAACCGACGCCTTTTCCTAAATTTTAATTACGAAAATGCCACCGTCCTATTTTATGCGTCATTTTTTTGAAAAACCGACGTCTGTTCCTCATTTTTTTTATGCCTTTTTGTACTAGTGATGGCATCCCCATTGTGTAGATTTTTACATATCTTCACAGCATATTTCCTGATTTTTTCAATAATTGTCTTTGTTGACATATATATGCTAATCTTTCAAATAAGTATTTTATTCTTGATCCTAATGTCCTTGGTATTCCATCATTATCTCTGTAATATTTTGCAAATTCTATTTTAAAATATATTTTCCATGTGCCTGGTAATTTATTATAGTACATGTCTTGGTACACTTCCTGATTTTCATTACTGTAGAATTGGGTATAGTAGTATTTTTTAAATTCAAAAGTGTATTATTTGATTTTGCACATATCACAAATTGTTAGGTTTATTAGTTTGATTCTTGCATCATCTTTTTCTCTTATTGATTCTCTTTCAACATTATTTATCCAATTTTCTCCTAGGAATTCATCTCCTATATATCCTACTAGTCTTTCTGTGCCTTCTTTATCTGATTTTATTATTTCAGTTTGAACATTTCTTCTTATTAATGCTTTAGTATCATTATTAATTCCTTCCCACCAGTTATAAACATCTCATTCAAAAAATGCAACTCGGTAGTCTATTCTTCTTTCAGTACTTTCCCATGTATCATCTTTGTTATATAAAAAGAATAATATCATTGATTCTGCCCAAGCTAATAAGGCTTTCTTAATATCTATCTTAAAATCTAAATCTAATTTTGTTCCTCTATGATTTATGGGTTTATTATAATCATCATTTGGTATAAATCTATCACTCTATCTATTTCCTTTTGGTGTTTGTCTTTGTTTTATTCTATCATAATATTACTTTTGTGGTTTACTATATAAAGGTGCATAACTTTTGTGGTAATTCTTGTTTAGCTCCAGAAGTTCCTATTGGGGCTGGATTTGGTGCTCCTCCAGTATTCATTAAAATTTGGTATTCGTTTAAATTATCTATATTTAATTGGTCAAAATTTTCTATTAGTAAATCTATCTCTTCATTCATCTTTCTTTTGATCTTGTTCTTCTTTAGTGTTTTTATCTATCTTTAATTTTTCTATGGTTTTTTCTATTGATTTTTGTAATTCCATTTCTTCTTCTAATATTTTTGGTAATATGTTTTTTCTGAATTCATAATCCATGATTCCTGTTTCTATTACAATTCTTTCTTGTTCGATATGTTTCTATCCTATCCTATCCTTACCATTTCTTTTTCTATAAGTTTTTTTATCTTTTTTCTTATCTTTGCTTTTATTATTTTCTTTTAATTATCTGATTTCAAGTTTTAATATATTTATATCATTTCTTGCTTATGTTAGTTCATTTTTAACTTCTTTAATATCACTGATTAATGATTTTATTAATGTTTTTAAGTCTTCAAAATATCCAGTTATATCCATGTTAAATTCTTCCTTTAATGTTTTCTATTTCAAGTATGAGTTCTGATTGGTATTTATCATTTTTACATGTTGTTATCATATATTCGCAAAATTTTCTATTTGATTCTAACATTTCCTTTCGTCTTTGAATTCTCCAATATTTTCTTAGTATATTTTGATTTTTGGTTTTATCATATAATTATGAATAAATTTTTTCTTTGTTATTTAGAATTTCTTGTATTTTAGGTATTTGTTTTAGTATTGTATTAAAGTATTCCCTTTTCTTTTCTATAGATTTTAATCTTAGGTTTTCTTCTCTTTTTATTTTTCTTTCTTCATTAATCATTTCATATAAGTTTATTCTTTGGTTACATATTATGTCTAATTTTTTATTTTTTTTTATATCTAAATATTTTTCTAATATAGGGTCTGCTCTATGAAAATTCATATATCCAATTTATTTCTTCTTTATATAATTCTTCTGCTATGTTATAATTTAGTAAATCTAATATTTCTTGTATTATATATTCTTCTTTTATAATATCGAAATTTATTAGATCATATATTTGCATTCTTATGTTTTAGTCTAAATCTTTTAAAACTCTTAAGATTTCTATTTTATAATTAAGGGGTAATATTATTCTTATTATAAATTCTGGTATATGTATTATATATTTGTTTTCATTTTTTGTCATATAATATTTGTCCCTAAGATCTATTATATGACTCTGATACCATTTAATTTGAGGGGTGCTACGAACAAAAATCAAATATCGTTATTAAAATATAAATATTTTATTTAAAGGATAATTTGGTAAAAAAATTTCATCTGTATGCTAATCTATAGAATTCTTCTGTACAAGAAGCTTTTCCCTTTACAAAAAATCAACTAATCCACGGTTGCATTGGGGAAGCTTTTAACCAAATCAATTATTGACAAAACAATTCTAACAGATATCAATTATATTGTATGTAGTAGTACTAGATACAGCATATTCATTTAGGCTCAAGTGTTTAATCTATGAGTTTGTTTGAAGTGAAAAATTATTTTTGAGAATGTGCAAGTACACCTCATATTTATTTATTTATTTATTAAACGTACGCTTCATAATATTATCGATTGAAAATCAACCTTTCATTTTCATAATTAACACTTCATGAAATAGAACTTAGTGAGAAAATATACCTTGAATCTCAATAGAAGAATATCTTCCAACAGCAATGATAAAAGTGGTCTCTAAAAGTTCAAATGTCGTTGTTATTTTATATTGAGATGACAAAGTCATCTCTATTTGTCGTCGTTTTAGACCCGTAACTTATGCCAATTAGAGACTACAATAGTCATCTCTATTGTGAGGGAGTCTACAGTGATGACAGACGTCTCTAAAAGAATGGTAGCAAAAGATTTAGAGACTATTCTACTTTGTCGTCTCTAATTGTGAAAACATTTAAATAATTCTTTTTTTTTATTTTGACCTGATTCAATCCTCTTTCAACCCGACCCAAATTTCGATCCAAATCGCTAACATGAGAATTTTCTTTAATTCATATGATAATTGTGCATGGCTTGAAGTCGAACTGGGGACCTAAGTGTTATATGGTTATGTCTCATCCACTGAGGTAATTGAATTCTTGTGTCAAATTTTGTTTTAAATAATATATATTCGTTAACGTAACGAATATTTATTCTATGAAATTATATCTTAACAATATTTTAATTTGAACTGATTTAAAAATTAAAATAGAAAAGAAAAATTACATTTAAATATATTTTGTAATAAGTAAAAAAAAAAAAGATATATCTGTGATATATGCTCAAGATTTTATTAAAAGGAAAAGGAAAAGAAAATTAGATTGATGAACGTTCTTATTTCATCCTCCTTCATTTTCTTTTTTGGAAAGTGCTCTCCCTTTATGTATTGCATTTTTCTCTTGTGAGCATACTTGGTCCTTATTTGAGCCCTCATTATTTCTAATTATGTATTTTGTAATAGTAAAATTTGGTACAATGAGCTGTTAAAAAGTACGATTTTTTTTTAATTCATATGTAGAATATTTTATTAATAGAATGTTAGTTGAAAATGAGTTTTAAAAGAATGAGTATTAGAATAAAGTGTACCTAATGGGGGAATTTTTTTTTACTAAGTTGCTACAATTGTAAGAGTCAGGAAGTTAAATAACTTACTACTTAAAAAAATAATTCAATGACCTTTCAATTTTAATGATTATTGATGTAATTAATCTTTTCAAAATATAATTTCTAAATTATCACAAATAATTTATCGCTATTCGAATAGTATTATTAGAATTGGTACTAACGATCTCATTACAATATTTGATATTAAAATTTATTAAACAAATATTTCATTTCATATTTACTTTAACATTACAAATACATTTAACTTTATATACTAAGAAATCATCCATGATATCAATTCATAAAAGCGGTGCGGTTGTTTAACCCACAAGACATAATACTTTATCACTTACCCCATATGAAATTGATTTTTCAAGAATCAATTTTTCTGAACATTCATTCACAATCACACATTCTTTAAAAAAAAATTTTTTTTAAATTTCTCACGCTAATTTTTAACTATACATTCTAAAAAAATCACTTTTTCACAAAAACAATTCTAAAAAAATCAAAGTCAAATAGTCAAAATAATAATTTGAAAATCTCGCATTTATCATGATATGACAACTGAGTAAAGTGGGAGATCACGAAATTATACTGAAAATCTTATACCCTATAATCTTTAAAAATTTATTAAAATTAAGAATGATTAAAAAATATTAATCATTCTATTGATATTATTAATTAAAAAGAAATAAAGTATTAATTATTCAACATTAGTCTTCATTCAATAAATTTTTCTATAAATTATTTATAAGTAGAGCAATGCATTTTTTCAACCACATATTATACTTAAGAAAATATATTTTTTAATATTAAAGATAACAAATGATTTTGACCATTAATAATTAAAATACAAATTTTATATTGATGGCTACACAGAATTTATAATATTAGGAATAGCAAATAAATAAAAATAAAAATAATTAAATGATAATTTTAATATTGACAACTAAAATATAAATTGAACTCGTTCAGTATTAGCGTTAATAATAAAATTAAAAATTGATTAAAAAAATATCAACCATTAATATTTTTTTTAGAAAGTGCCTTACATTTATATATAATATGATTCTATAAATGTAAACTAGTGAATTATCTCATGTGATGCACGAAAAGAAACGTATGGATAAATATAATCCTATGCGAAATTAAATGAATCCTTAAACAAAATAAATAATATTCACAAATAAGAGATAAACTCATCATTTATTACTTTCATGTGTAAATATCGTCCTTTTAGGAAGAAGTTTTACATGCTAGAATGATTGTCCCTGATTCTTATTGATGGTCATGACATAGGACACAATCAGTGAAAATTGTCTTTTTTGTAATCTAATAGGTATCCTTGAATTTGAAGGGCTCAACTAGGGATAAACGTGGTCTGATTTGGGCGATTTTTGACATATTTTCAAACCAAACCATTTTTAAAGGTTTGTCATTTTTCAAAACCAAACCAAATCAAATCATTTTTTGCAGTTTGGTTCGATTTTAATCTAAGGTTTACCTATCGACATAATATAATATATTTTAGATGTTAAATTAATTCGTATTTTTTAATAAATAAAGCTAAATTAGAAGTTAGTATAAGCTAAAATATGTTAAAATTCTTTGATTCTTTACCTCATTACCCTTGCACTAGATTGATAATAAAAATATAATGATGAGTGAATAACTTCACTGAAATGTGTGAGTATGATTTTCAGACTGTCAATTATCTATATGTACTACAAATCGTTGGAAGATTTGATAGCTCTAGTTAAGGATTTGAGTTCCTCTTCATTTTCAATATTTCATTGTAATTACGATTTATTGTTGCATTATCTTGTTCAGTTTTCTTGCTTAGTACAATTTTTTTACCTTCAGTGCATGCATGGAACTGTAAGGTAAGAAACTTTTATACTTTTTTTTCTGGGATCATTATAGTGCAATGAAAACGAGAAAAGATATACATGAGATTTTTATTTTCATAATTAAATTTGACTTTTTTTAGCGGGAAAACTGTAAATTCATATTAATTTTTAATTAAAATCAGTTTGGTTCAATTTTTTGCGATTTTTGAAAATCAAAACCTACAACAAACCATTTGGAAATGGTTTTGTTTGGTTTGAGAGAAAAAAAACCACGGGTTCATGCGGTCTCAAACCAACAGTTTCAAACCAATGAGTTAGGTTCGGTTTGCGGTTTCGCAATTTTTTTGTGCAGTCCTAGGCTCAACGACATCCTTGAAATAAAGAACTTGTGTCCTGTATTACTACCAGATAGAATTTGACCTTCTAGAATATGATCGTCAAGTTTTGTAACTCTTATCAACTCTCTCTCCAACCAAAAATTCGCCTTACAAAATGAACACTAAAATGTAGGATATCCAATATCCATATACTCTAAACATTCAAACAATATATGAAAAAGTTAATAATAGAGACAATGCATATAAAAGATAAGATTAATTATTTTGACCATTGACAATGAAAAACAACACGTATAATAATAATAATAATAATAATAATAATAATAATAATAATAATAATAATAATAATAATAATAATAATAATAATAATAAATTGCGAGGTTGACAAGATGCATCAAACTTATGATAAAACCAAAAAAATTATCGTTCTTATATCATAAAAAATAAAAAACAACTTCTCGATAAAAGCCAATTTTAAAAAATAATAATTTTAGTTTCTTCTTTTTGTTATTTTTTATACATTGTGATATATATTTTCATCCAATATATATACTGACACGTGAATAATACGTTTTTCCCTCAATCAACAACCGAAACCATTAACATATCTATCCAACCCAAAACTATTCTAAATAGCCCAACATTAGTTAACACATTTGCAACCCTAATAGAGAAATCTAGAACCTAATATAAATAGACGATTAATGACTCCACATATTCCAGTGTATCGCTATTGTGATTAGGAAGAAATATGTGTTTTCTCAGAAAATCTCTTAACAATTTTCTTGTATTATCAAACTGTGTCAATTGAAAACCTCATGTGTTTTTAATAATCTCATATCGTGTTCTCCTATAAGATTTACCACCATACCAAAAATTTCCGTTAATAAATGTGGTTAAACACAAAAATTGCAAGAAATCTTTGTAAATCGAAGATGCTTCGATGAACTCCTACTCATATCCAACCTGGAAAAGATAAGATCTAGTAGATCCATTCTTAGTCCTAAATAATTTTGTATTTAATATCGTTTTCGAAGCTCTCTCTCCAATATTATTTTTTTAATATTTTTTTCTGTTTTGTCAAAAATCCAGATCTATGCTCAACGACTCAAAATATGACAAATCTTGAAAAAGAAGAGCAGTGTCAGTCCTTTTTACTTTTTCAAAAAATAATTTACGATTTTTTATTTTCAATTGGTCTGTAATATTAATAAGTTTTACCACCGCAACAGAAATTTTGAATCATAAAATGTAATAAATAGAAGGTAGAAGTGGAGGGTCATGTTAAATAGTACACATTTTTTTGCAAAGAAATAAAAGAGGTTGTACATCGGGAAACAGGAAAAAAATAGGATATAGAAAACAAAAATAAATAAACAGATTTTGAAAAACGGCTAGCAAAAAAAAAAAAAAAATGAAACAAATTCTGGAAAAACGAATAAAAAGGAAAATAATTGGCTTTTCAGTGTGATTAGGGGGGCGGGAAATAGAAGCAATGTAAACACAATAAATATTGAAGACCACATGGGCACAGATTCTGAAAAAAATCGGGTTAAAAAAAAAAATCCCCACAAAGGCCCATATGTAAAAGTTGTATATTGGCGAAAACTTACGAAGTTGACCGCAGTTGACTCAACTACTTTAATATATTATATAGATAATCAAACAGATCAACAAAAAAAATGGAGAAATTGAAAAATATACTATTATAAATTACTTTAAAAAATAAGAGCGAAATAAAAATTAAAAAGAGACGACTTTTTTTCTCTATTTGTCAGACTTCAGACCAATAGAGATGACATATGTCTATTGGTTAGATTAATAGAGACAACATTTCTTGTCGTCTCTATTGATAGGACCAATCACTACAAGAAAAGGGTCTTTTCCAACATCCAAACGACAACATTCGTCAATTGCATGTTGCTAAAAGAGGTCTATCGCAACATTCGGTGATTGCGTGTTTCCAATGGTTCATTTATTTGATATTTAGCAACATTCAGTAAGTGAATGTTGCTAATGCTAGCCTTTTCCGTTAAAAAGATTGGACTTTTGCAACGTTCTTTGAGCGTTACAAAAAGATTTCTCTTTTGCAGCATTCGTTGCGGGTTGCAAAGGGTACCCTTTCACAACGTTTGTTGCGCGTTCCAAAAGGGTACCCTTTTGCAACGTGCAATGCAAATGTTTCCAAAGGGTACCCTTTTCCCAATGTTCGTTGTGCGTTGCGAAAGGGTACCATTTTGCAATGCTCAAGGAATGTTACCAAAGGGCTTATTTGGGCATATTACCTAAAATTTTAGGACTAAATTGCAAATTACCAAAATAAAGTACAAACCTAGATTCTCAAACCAAACTGACTCTCTCTTCCTCTCCCCCATGCCTCTCTCGCCATTCCCCTTTCCTCCCCGCCGTCGCTTGCGACAATCTGTGCCACTACCGTTAATCCTCAACCACACCGTCTTAGCACTCAACGCCTGGCTCAGTTTTGCATATAGGAGTGCCCGGTTCAACTCAGCTTTAGTTCGAGTGTCCGACAGTCCGTGTTCCAAAAATTGTCAGCCGCAAAGCATAATGAGTGTTATCAAAAGTATTAACCGCAACACGCAATGAATGTTGTTAAAAGTATCAACATGCTGCCAAAGTATTAATCGCGACACGCAAAGAACGCTGCTAAAGGTCTACTGCAACATGTATGGAATGTTGTCAAAAGGATCAACAGTAACGCACAATGAACGTTGCCAAAGGTCTACCGCAACGCACAATTCATCTTTTGCAACATGTAATGAACATTGCCGTATCTTTTCCCTCTACGGCAATACCGAAATTTACAACATGGACACGAACGCTGCAAAAGGGCTTTTGCAACATTTTCGCATGTTGCCATTTACTATTTTTGTTGTAGTGAATAGAGACGACGTTTTGTGTCGTCTCTAATGTTCGTCATTTTTCGCTCTCTTTTCTTGTAGTGTCTATTGTAAATGAATTGCGTGTTTCAAATTTTCAACATGAACAACTTAAATAAATAATTTCTTTTGATGAACTTTTGAAATGTTTTTGATCTGTCCCTGGTAGAAAGAGTGCATATTTGAAAAATAAGTTATGTCACGCAACAAAAGAATTCTAATTGTAAACTTTACTCATGAATATATTACCGTGATACTTATATTTTTAACATCATTCCATTTTTATGCAAAATGTCTTGTTTTTATGATAAATACTTTTATCAAAAATAGCGTACTCAAAATGCAAAATATATGAAGTATTTGAAGGATGAAGTTAAAAAATAGGGTTTGGTGTATGAACATATAAAGGGTTGATGGATCATCAATTATTCAATGCAGTGTTAGTTGTTTAAGAGTTGTTTCATTGATAGACCGAAATACGTTATTGACTTTCTGCGAAAAAATTTATTTCAAAAGAAGAAAATGAAACATGCGACTTTGTTCGATCGCATCGTACCCTTAACCTACGTCGTACAATTTTGTCCACTGTTCAAACTTTTTCTTTATTCTTTAATGTAATCATTACAATTTATAAACAATACAAGTTTTCAAACCTTTTTTTAATCACACTTTCTCTTTGTTTTTTAATCACACATTTTACCTTAAAATATAAATAAATTAACTTATAATTGTTACAGTATTACAAAACATAGCTATATCCTACGGTTGTATTCTACTTGTTATTTATTTGAAAATACTAAAATCAATTAGGAGCCTGATATTGAGTATTTTCGAGCTCAGCCACTCTGCATAATCGAAAATAAATGTATGAAATGGTAACTGTAACACCTCCAATTGCTCAATAAGAATTTATGAGCTAAACTACTCGTTGTTTACTTCTAATTAATTTTGAAAAGAGACCTCGAGTAAGGAAGGCATTTTGAACACTGTTGAGACAAATTCTTATCCTTTCAGAATTAGTGATCTAAAGCAAATATTGTCCACACTACCATAATATACATGTAGGAAGAGTGATTAAAGTCGTAAAACGTATATTTATAAAGAAAGTTATATACTCTTTATAATATATAAAGGTTGGGTAGTTTATGAAAATAATTTCTTTCTCATTTTCCGTTTTTATAAATAGTAAGTTCCCATAAAATTAAATAGTGTGAATGCAAAGTGGATTAGTGTGAATGAAAAATGGATGTATGTCAAATGTGAATGCAAAATTCGGTTGATATTTTCTAATCAATTTTAATTTTATTATTAATACTAATACTGAATGAGTTCAATTAATAGTTCTAGTTATCAATATTAAAATTATGATTTAATTATTATTATTTTTATTTCTTTATTGTTCTTAATATTATAAATTTTATTGTAGCCATCATATAAAAATTGTGTTTTGATTATTAATGATCAAATCATTTGTTATATTTAATATTAAAAATCATATTTTCTGAAATCACATCAAAAATTAAATGTAAAAGTCTTATTTTGTACATTTTAATTTTTTCACGTGTCACACTATTTTAAAATTGTTTTATTTATGTAATGATATTTATAATTTCTTAACTAAGTTTAATTTGGTCATAAATAATTAATTTCAATTCAAATTGACGCCCATATTCTCATTTTGTTCATTTACTAATTTATTTACTCATTTTGTTTATTTATTTATTTAATTAGTTTTATTTATTTATTTATTCATTTTGTTCATATGTTTAATTAATACTATAGGTTTAAATAATAAAATATGTAAAATAAATATTACTGACTTTAACAATTAGTTTAAATAATTTTTATCAAAATAAAAATAAATGTATGTTAGTAAACTCATAATATTCCAAAATAGAGTGTGGTTAAATACATTTATTTAAAACGTATAAAAATAGTTTTTTCCCTAACAAAACACTTTGACTGCTCGGTGAAAAATAAAAAGTCATGTTGTATTGAAAATTATTGAATAAGTTTTGAATATTTGGATAGTTCGTATCTCTAATTTTTTAATTTTTTGAAAATCTGTCATTGTGGTGGTTTCACATTGTAGACCGGTTTATACGGAAATTAACTATTTGGTTTTGATATTTTTCTTTTCTTTTTCGTTTTAATAAAATTCTGAGCGTATATCACAGATATATCTAATTTTTTTATTTATTACAAATTCTATTTAAATGTAATTTTTCTTTTCCATTTTAAGTTAAATCAATTCAAATTACAATATTTAAAGAAATTCCTAGAACGATAAACATACGATCCGTAAGAAAAATAAATAAATAAATAAAGATATGTGTAATGTACATTTTTTGTAATTAATTATCTTCATTCGTTTCCTATTCTTAATTAAATATTAATTTCATATGTTAACATATAAATTTAATATATATGAGTAATAAATGATCGTGCATCGTACGAATATAACACTAGTTTAATTATTATAATAGAGATAATTGGATATTGATTAAAATCAATTTTGTATTTTTTCCCAATATTCTAAGGCTGTGTTTGATAGACATTTATTTGCCTTGGAAATTGGAAAATATTTTCGTTTTCTACCTTTTGGTGTGTTTGATTGCATTTTTTTTTTTTTTTTTTTTGCCATGTAAAACATTTTCTATGGACCCATGTAAAACATGGATTTTCCATGCAAACCTCGAAAATATTTTCCCAACTATTATGTGGTAAAATGTTTTCCACCTTACATGGAAAACACTTTTCGCCTCGTTTGATCCTAGTTCTTGTTGTTAATGATGTAATTAATATAAAATAATTGAGTTAAATTAACTAACATAAATAACTAAAATATATTTATGAAAACAAATTCATTCACAAAAATTCAATTATCCCAATGATTGGATTGCTTCCTCCTTACCCTTTAGTTAAGGGTTTGAATCCCCCCCAACTCCGAAATTTGTAAAAATACAATTGAAGTCCAAGATGGACTTCCAGAGCGTGTGACTATATTGCGACCACAAAAAATATTTTCTACACCACAATTTTAAACAAAAAATCAATTTATAAAATAGACATATATAAAATTACATAAATGACCTTCTATTTTTCCTCCTAATTTTATGTACACCACAACTACTACTCTCCGTCTCTGAAGTCTTCATCTAATTCCTAATCACTACATCTTTCCTTTAATCAATATAAGCTCAAACACAATAATTCAAATCCAACCACTAGCCTCCTCTGAGAATTCAATTTAGCCGAATGGTTAATGGGAATACTAAATAGCAACGGTAGAGAATTCAAACCCAAGCTAAAATCACTTCTATGGTAATTGAATTCTTACCAGCAATGTAATCAATTTCTCTACCCACTAATTGCAATTCAGTGGTAGAGAATTCAATCCAAACCGCTTGTATTTATTCCGCTGTATTTGAATTGGGGATACTGAAGAAGGATAGTGGAATTTCTAGAGAAATTTTAACAATATTTGAAGGAATTGTTGAACAAGACGAATACGTGAGCATAAAGAAACTCATTTGCTATTGACTGTGTTTTTGACTCAAGATCACTCAATAGAATATAACATTTTAGGGAAAAATAATAGAATAACCAAAAAATAAATTTTTACTGAAGTTATCAAAAGGGATTCCATTTCTATATTAAAACACGTGCCAGTTATGAAAATTAATTTTGTTGATATACTCGTTCTCGAACAATTTAGATATCTAATATCAGTAAAAAAAATTCCCGTGTGTCGACTGCTTGAAATTACACCTATTTTGTCTGTCTATTTCTTTCAATAATATGATAATTTAGGGTTCAAGTCTCACAGAAATTGAGAATTTCCGTCAAGTATAGTTATTAAAAATCCGTGAAGAACACGAGTTTCTTGACGACATTTAGTCTCAATCGCAACTTTTTGAGTCTCATAGCCATCTGCTCCCTCTTTGCAGTGTGGGTAATGGTGTCCACTGCCTTCAGGCTCTCCACCTTGATGCCATCAATCCAATGAGGGAGAAGGGGAATTTGGGTTGTGGTGTACACACACACACACACAGACACCATGTATATATATATATATATATATATAAAAGGGTACATTCGTATATGTATGTATATGTAATGTCGTGTATGTGTAAAAATTATATTTTATTAGTGGTAGTAATATAATGTGGTGTATTGAGTATAATTTGTGGTGGTAATATATTTACCCTTCCAGAGTGGGTAAGTCGGGCAGGTGGGTAGGGTCGGGGCTTACAAAAATATTTTTTTTTAATTTTTTGGAAGTTTCCGACGGCATATACGTAGCCGTCGGAAATTTCCGACGAAAATAATTTTCCCGTCGGAAAAGTGTTACCAACGCGTGCTTCTTCGACGGATTTCCGACGGGTTGAAGTCCATCGAAAAAAGTCATTTCCGATGAAAATTGCCCTTTTACTGACGGATTTTTTCGTCGAAAAAAGTCAGTTTTTTTACTGAACAAAACTTGAAAAATTTCCCATTTTTCTACATAGAAAATTAATAAACTCACTTTCAATTGATATTTTCATGAAAATAAGAAAATAATTTCCAAAAAATTCAATTCCTGAAAATTATTTTATTTCCACCAATTTTCAGTATTTTCAATCAAACACCACATAAGAATACCAAGAAAATAAGGATTGTGCCCTTCCAATAGGGACTCAAAATATCAATTAATTGGGGCCCCTATTGTGGAAAATTTCCATTGATTAATTGTCTCGATACTATTGAAGTAATAGAGATTATCTAATCAATATTATAATTCTTCATTGTAAGGGGATTTGTTTTGATTTTTGATAGTTCTTTATTACCACTATTGCAATTTGCAACTCGTACCGCATGAAATTCTGGAAAATGCTAAATGATGTTCGCATGATTGGAGCTTTTGTGCTTATTCCCAATGGAAAAATAATAATAATAATAAAAATCGGTAAAGGAAATATAAAAAAGTGAATACCAAATCTGCTTTAGAAAAATGGAGGTGGTAAAAGTGGAACATATAGGATTTTTTTTATTTTTTATTTTTTTAAGCTCAATTTACTTAAATACAGAAAAATAATTAATATATAATTGAATTTCAGTTACTCTTGAAAAATTTTTTTTTCCCCACGATGAAAAGGTAGAATACGTGCTTCGATAAGATCATCTACAAAACAATTCATTGTCTGTATTGAGACAAAAATGACATGCATGGTGCTATGAGTCTCAATTTCTGACCATCATTGGTGTCACAGTACTTTCTCTACCTATCGACTTTAGCCGGAAGGGTTGCACGCTAGTTAAAGAAAAGTCATTGATGTGATAAATTGTAAATATACGATGTCGCACTCAATTAATAAAGTGGACTTTTTGAGTTCGAATTATCATTTCCATACTCAACAATTATAATTAAGTATCGAAATTGTGTTAGTTCTTGCTTTATCTGAACACTCAAATTGTAATGATATACCTAAACTAGAATATCCTAATTAATAAGCAAAAGAAAATGTTACAAATTTGAATTTTCTAAATTGATGTTTAAAAGTGTTCGGACATCCGATTTCACATTAGTTAATACTTTTAATTCTAATATTCAAGTTTTATTCCTATTAATGTGTTCGATCTAATTCACTAATGTATATTGAAATTCTTCTCTCTTGAGTTTAAATCAATTATATCTAACTAAGTCAACCATATATCTCTATAGAGGGTTCGAATTATTCTTTAGCTAAACGCATAAAATCTCCTAAGAATTCACAATTGATCGCATGCAACCACAAATTCATATCTCTATCATTTTGTTGAATTTGCTGAATTTGCTACCTTGGTCTAGTCTATTAACTTACCGCTCGGATTATGAAAATAAACGACAAAAACTATGAATTATTGATATAATAATTCAAGCATTAAACACAATAAATAAATCAACACATTCAACATATATGCAAAACTTGAATTATAGAATTAAAAAATGTAAAACTAAGCTACATCATTTGTGCCAACTAAAATGTTAGTTATTCATCAATAAAGAAATAAAAGCGCAGAAATAAGAATTACTATGCATGCAAAGTTTATCAAATTAACAAAAGAAAGGAAGTCTTGCATCAAAAATTGGCTCCACGTTGATAATCTTCAATTCCCCCATTTTTGCCTTGATTTTCGTCTCCAAGAATTATATGATAGAACAATGAATTAAGATGTTTAGAGGTTGTGCAAATGTTTTAATTATTTTTTGCCCTTTAAGTTATATATACACTAGTAGAAAAACGCGAAAAAAAGGGTTTAGGCGTCGGTTCATGAGGTTCATCATGAACCGACGCCTGAACCGGACGTTTACGCGTTGGTTCTTGGTGAACTGACGCGTAAAGTCGAACCGTTCGAATTTACGCGTCAATTTACGCGTAAACCGACGCGTAAGGTTTACGCGTCGGTTCACCAAGAACCGACGCGTAAACGTCCGATTCAGGTGTCGGTTCTTCATGAACCGACGCCTGAACCGGGTTTAGGCGTCGGTTCTCGACGAATCGACGCCTAAACCCTTTAATATACACTTCAAAAATTAGCGCGATTTCAGAATAGACCGCGCATATCTCTCTCTCACTCTCTCTCAACACTTCAACATCGCGAAGCCATCACCACCGTGCCTCCACCAACACCACGACGCCACCAACACCGCGACGCCACCACGAACCCGCCTCCATCTCGTAAGAACTTTACTCTTATATGTGTGTGTGCGTGTATATATATATGTGTGTGTGTGTGTGTGCGCGCGTGTATGTATATATATATGTGTGTGTGTGTGTGCGTGTATGTATATATATAAGTATATCTATATGTGTTTGTGTGTATATATATGTGTGTATATGTGCATATATATGTATATATCAGTATGTGTATATATATGTATATATGTGTGTGTTTATATATATATATATATATATATATATATATATATATATATATATATATATATATAAATGTGAATTATTATATATATATGTATATGTATATTTGTATGTATATAAATGTGAATTATTATATATATGTGTATATATATATATATATTTATATATATATATATATATATATATATATATATATATATATATGTTATAATTTTGGTATTGCAAATAGTTAATTGATATAATTTGAATTATTGGGATTATATTGAAATTATGCATGGAATGTTAGGTTATGAAATCATACTTTGAGCATTTTTGGAATTAAGAATTGATTTTGGATTAATTTTGGAGTGGTTGATGATGTTGAAGTTTGATTTATTGTGTTTGAGTAGTGAATATGTGGAGGTTGAACATTTTTGTTGTATTGTGGCATTTTGATTCCTCCTACAGGTTGGGTAAGTCCAACTTATAGGGGAGACTCTGCCGAAATTACTGTGGGATTTTACAAATAAAAAATGAAGATAATAGTAATTATAGGTGATTTTCACTATCATAGAATTAACCATACTAAATAAATAACTAAACAAATATACTAGTAAAATTATGAAGTATTCAACGTAATAAATTATCGTATGCATGTGATTTCAATTATTAATATATAGTTGGTTCAAGTATATAACTATCATTACAAATATTCACTCAAAAGTAATATTTTTTTAATTATATCTTCGCATATAGGTTATTAGATATGGATCGAGATTTGATGTACGGAAGGCGTAATACACATGAATATGTGAAAGGAGTTGAAGAGTTTATGAAATGTGCGGACGAACACATGAGAGAGAAAGGTGAAGCAATGATTTTGTGTCCTTGTTGTGATTGTAAGAATCTGAGAAAGTTTCGTAGTTTTGAGCAAGTAAAGAATCATTTGATTCGTCGTGGGTTTAAAGAAGGTTATAAACGATGGATATGGCATGGTGAGAGTATGCTTCCTAGGACATGCACTAGTGACGATGAAGGTGGATTGCAGGAGAATAATTTAGGCAATATTGATGAGAATGATGTGGAAAATGACAATAATGATATGATAGACGAAATGATGTGTGATATACAAGGGGAATTCATTGAAAAACCTCATGTGTTCGATAGCTTGTTCAATGATTCTGAGAAGACTTTGTTTCCTGGATGTAGAAAATTCACAAAATTGTCTGCTGTGTTGAAATTGTATAACTTGAAAGCAAATAGTAGGTGGAGTGATAAGAGTTTCACGGCATTACTGGAACTCTTACGAGAGATGCTTTCGGAGGATAACGAGCTTCCTAGTTCAATTTACGAAGCAAAGAAATTGTTGTGTCCAATGGGAATGGAGATCGAGAGGATACATGCATGTCCAAATGATTGTATACTGTATCGAAATGACTTGCATCTGTGTCCAAAGTGTAGGTCATCACGGTATAAGCGAATGAACATGAATGCTAATTCTGAGGATAAGAAAAGCCCTCCGGCAAAGGTGTTGTGGTACCTACCCGTAGTACCAAGACTTAAACGTTTGTTTGCCAATGCAAAGGATGCGAAGAACATGCGGTGGCATGCTGATGGGAGGAAACAAGATGGAAAACTAAGACACGTGGCCGATTCTCCTCAATGGAGGAACATTAATAGGTTGTTTCCTAATTTTGGGGGTGAAGATAGGAATCTTAGGCTTGGACTATGTACAGATGGAATGAACCCGCACGGTAACATGAGTAGTCGACATAGCACTTGGCCGGTTCTTCTAACGATTTACAATCTTCCTCCTTGATTATGTATGAAGCGCAAGTCTATCATGTTGTCTTTGTTAATATCAGGGCCTAGACAACCGGGGAATGACATAGATGTTTATCTTGCCCCACTAATTGAAGATTTAAGACTGATGTGGGATTAAGGTGTATCGGTGTTTGATGCACATAGCCAGATGAATTTCACCTTACGTGCTATGATATTTTGCACCGTAAATGATTTTCCCGCATATGGTAACTTGTCAGGTTATACGAACAAAGGACCTAAAGCATGTCCCATTTGTGAAGAAGACACGATTGATCTTTGGTTGAAAAACTGTAAGAAAAATATCTTTATGAGTCATAGAAGATTTCTCCCCGCTGATCACCCTTATCGAAAGAAGAAGAAGGCATTCAATGGAAAAATTGAGGGTCGAGCAGCTCGCTTGCCGTTAACAGGAGGTGAGGTATATGAACGAGTTAAAAATATTGATGTTTTGTTTGGAAAACCTTTTAACCCTCCTCAAAAGAGTCTTTGGAAGAAGAGGTCCATATTCTGGGATCTACCTTATTGGCAACATTTATCAGTAAGACATTGTCTTGATGTAATGCACGTGGAGAAAAATGTTTGTGATAGCATCATTGGGACATTGTTGAACGTTCAAGGGAAGACGAAAGACGGTATCAAAGTCAGGAAGGACATGGTAGAAATGGGGATACGGGATCAATTAGCACCGCAAGAGTCGGAAAAACGTACTTATTTACCTCCAGCTTGCTATACTTTGTCCAGAAAAGAGAAAACATGTTTTTGTGAGTGTCTGCATGCTATTAAGGTTCCATCTGGATACTCATCAAACATCAAAAGTATTGTGTCGATGAAGGACTTGAAATTGGTTGGTATGAAGTCTCATGATTGTCATGTGTTAATGCAACACTTGTTACCAGTTGCAATTCAAGGCATACTTCCAAAACATGTCAGACAAGTCATAATAAAACTTTGTTTTTTCTTCAATGCAATTTGCAGTAAAGTTGTTGACCCAGAGGCGTTGGATGATTTGCAGGCCGATATTGTTATCACTCTATGTCAATTTGAAATGTATTTCCCGCCATCATTTTTTGATGTTATGGTGCACTTACTTGTTCACTTGGTAAGAGAAATTAAGATATGTGGTCCGGTGTTCTTGCGGTATATGTATCCATTTGAGAGACCCATGGGTATTTTGAAAGGATATGTCAGAAATCGATTTCGACCCGAAGGCAGTATCATTGAAGGTTATGCCGCTGAGGAGGCTATTGAATTTTGTACTGACTACCTTGATGACGTTGAGACTATTAGTGTTCCTAAATCTCGTCACGAGGGAAGACTCGAAGGTAAAGGGACGATTGGATGCAAATCAATTGTCCCTAGTTTTGAATTGCGAGATAAAGCACACCTCCTAGTATTACAACACCTTTCTCAAGTTCATCCGTATTTGGACGAGCACATGTCCATCCTAAGGCAGCAGAATCCTTCTAAAGGTGAAAGGTGGGTAACTAATCAACACAATCGTTTATTTGCAAAATGGTTCAAAGATAGAGTCATGAAAGAGTTGTCACAAACGTCGAATACCATTGTTGAAACGGTAAAGTGGTTAGCGTATGGTCCTAGCACGATTGTGAGATCTTATGAAGCATATGACATTAATGGGTATACGTTTTACACTAAACGTCAAGATGATAAGAGTGCGGTGCAAAACAGTGGAGTGACACAAGTAGCACTATCAAGAAATTTTTCAAGTGCTAAAGATACAATGCCAATAGATGCCTCGAAGTCCTATTATGGTGTTATTGAAGAAATTTGGGAACTTGATTACAGGGAGTTCAAGTTTCCTCTCTTCTAATGTAAATGGGTTGATAATCGACGGGGTGTTCGGGTGGATAAATTAGGTTTCACTTTGGTGGATTTTGGACGGTTGGGTTATCTTGACGAGCCATTCATACTTGCATCACAAGCGAAACAGGTATTTTATGTTCTTGATCCTACCGACACTAAGTGGTCAGTGGTCCTTCAAGGCAAGAGATGCATTGTTGGCATTGGTGATGTAGTAGATGAAGAAGATTATGATCACTTTGATGAAACTCCTCCATTTTCTATTGGTATACAAGGGAGTGCAACTTTAGAGGAAGATAACATTGAATCCACTTACATGCGTTGGGATCATGAAGAAGGATTATGGATTGACCGTCGTTCGTGATTATTCATTGTGTGAGTTCATTTATACATTCTCGCATGCATATAACTCTCTTTTGTTATTTATATATGATCTATATGTTGTTCATATTAATTGTGTGAGTTCATTTACATATTCTTGCATATAACTTTCTTGTGTTTTTTATATATGCTCTATACGTTGTTAATATTCATTTATTTATATGTGCAGGTACGTAGACAATTTTCCCAATATAATGGCCGAGTCTTCACATTCTTCAGATGATCATAGTACTGCCCAAAAAAAAGGACAAGAGGATCAACTATGTGCAAAAACATGAAGAAAGCGGGCCAACAAGTGAATATTATTGAGTTCGATGACAAACATAGGCCGATCGGACCAGGCACGAAGAACTTCAAACATTTTGTCGGATCTTTAGCCCGCATTCATGTTGACATAAACATCAGTGATTGGCACAAAGTCAATCAAGGCCTTAAGGACATGATGTGGGAAGAGATAAAGGTACTATCACTTGCTACATGGTAAATAATTGAAAAGTGAATGTAATTTCTTTATAACACCACATGTTATCATTGTCTTTCAGAGGGAATTCAACATTCTCGATGACCGTCCAAAAAATAGTGTTATGCGGGTTGTGGGGATGAGATGGAAAGATTTCAAGACAAGGCTGGTTCATAATTTTATTACACATGACCACCCAAAATATACATCTCCTACGCAGCTTTATGATTTCTTGACCGAAAAGCAATGGGAGTTGTTTAAAAAATAACGACAGACGGAAACATTTAAGGTATATTTAAATGTACGCATGTGTCTTGTTGAGTGAAAACTAAAAACCTGTGATTTATTTCAGGAGAAAAGTAAGAAGGCGAGGGATAGTCAAATGCGGAACGAGCATCCTCATTATTTGGGGCTCAGCCGGATATGCGGGGATGAAGCCACATTGGCTAGTAAGTGACCCGCTATCTTCTAGCTCTTCATGTGACATGATTAGCTCCTCAATTGTAAGCGAGGATCGCAGCCTAGATTGGGTTCGAAGAAGAAAGAAGATGGAACGTATTACATCCCCAACGAGAAAACGAGGGGGGTGTTTGATAAAATTGTAAGTATATCTTATCGATTTCTCATATATTCAATTGAAACTTACTTCAATTCTTATATTCAGTTTTCATTTTTTTTAACAGGTAGAAAAAGCTGAGCAAGCCACGCAGGGGACATTTGTGTCGAGTAGACAACATGATATTCTGAGTGAAGCCCTTGGTAAAGAGGATCACTCTGGTAGGGTGAGGGGATATGGCGTGTATGTCACCACGCGGGATGTTTACGGCCGGCCCGATGATTACCTTAGACGATCGTGTGGGGGTCGTTTCAGTAGACGACATTAAAGATATCATCAGGAAGGAGATGGAGGATAGCATCACAGAGCGGGTCAGGCATCAAACCATGTCGGAGATGCAAAGTAAATTTGACAGTATGCAGAGCGCGTACCATAGTATGCAAAGTAAATATAATGCCATCCTCCAGCGCTTGGGCCTCAATGTTGATGCCGAGGTGGAGGTAACTGCACAGCCCCGACCACCAACTCGAAGTAGTTGCCACTCTGTGAATCCAGACCCATTTGATGGTCTTCAGGTACTTACCCATAAAGTATTTAGTTTTTTTAGTATTGCTTTTTTTTTTTTTAAATGGAAAGGCCTGACATATATGTTGAAAAATAGAAGCCGATTCCCTGTCGTCTCGCCATATTTGTTGATGGTGACAAGCAAATAGTGGCCAGCGGGATGGTTTATCCGTCCGGACCCGAGACTGTGGTGCATCATCAACCACTCTAGCTTGATCATCTGAAGGTGTCCGTTGACCATGTTATAGATGGTGCAGAAGCGTTCTTTCTTCCAGCGCCATCTCAGCACCACACCACGGTGGGGGAAGCTATTGGAAGTTTTTTCCAATGGCCTAAGGAGTTGGTGATTTTTGGAGAGGTAATAAAATCGAGTTATATAAAAGTTTATGTCAATATTAATTTCTTTTAAATTTGTATCAGACGTGTTATAATGACAAAAAATGTCTTATTGCAGGAAGAGGCCCCAAAAAAGATCGTAAAAAAATCTAATAAAGGGAAAAGGCCTCAGAGTTTTGAATTGTCATCTACCCGAGACCTCCGATAGTCGATGATGAGACTTTACTACGTCTGGGTGATAAATGCAAAATGTTAAACACCCTGGTCCTTCAATTGCCTGTTGGTGATGACTTCTATCAGGTGCCCGTAGATGCCTCCGTCTTCAATTGTACGTTCGAGGATGGTATTTTTGTGACAGTCGCAGACATTACCGATCTGCTTAAAATGCAATGGTTGGATACATCTATCCTACAAATATTTGCATTGTAAGACTTCTGATCACAAATTACAACTTCAATTTAAATCATTGTTCGATCTCTATTTATTTGTGTCTTTATTATTAGGTACCTTCATGAGTTATGTCAGGATTACGGTATTGATTCAATTGAATTCATGTCTCCGTCACACATTGCGTCGGTGTCGGTAAGAACAAATGCCAATGGTGTTGTAAATTATATGGACGAGACCATGAGGGCAATGCAAACAAAAAAAATTCATTCTAGCACCGTATTTTCAGGAGTCTTACCATTCTCTCTTGTTAACAGTTAATTATTGTGGAGTTGTGGTGCAATTGATTGTGGAGTTGTGGTTTCACTTTGATGAATATATATTGTGATTGTTGAGAAGTTGTGATAGATTCAATAGCAACGCGTCTATTTACAGGTTGGATGAGTTCAATTTATAGGGGGGACTCTGCCAAAATTTTTATAGAAATCTTAGTTTTTGTATTTATTTATTTTGTAACTGGTTCGAATAATTTAATTCAATTTTAGGGCTTTCAAACTATATTGGACACAATGAGGCAT
Organism: Ligustrum vulgare; assembly: GCA_963555705.1. Classification (NCBI taxonomy): domain Eukaryota; kingdom Viridiplantae; phylum Streptophyta; class Magnoliopsida; order Lamiales; family Oleaceae; genus Ligustrum; species Ligustrum vulgare. The sequence goes on along the minus strand of OY743169.1, from coordinate 55,034,676 downwards.
TAGGACAAGAGCCAATACAACGTGGCTAAAAATAAAGGTATGAAAACACATATTTAAAATATATTACAAATCTTTGAATTATTTTCATATTCTATTTAGTGTGATTATTAATGTTAGTTTTCAATGTGAAAATTTCAGTGTCCTCAACAGCCCGGAGGTTCTGAGTGTGGCTACTACGTCATGAAAAATATGTATGAGATAGTCACTGAACACTTTCAGCGTCCGTCGTTGGAAAATGTATAAGTTATTGAACATGATAATTTTTAATTATGCCTTCATATTTTATTACAAAATAACTGATAATTCATTTTGATTATTTGTAGGCATTTAAAGAGTATTACTCAACGGAAGAAATTGCTGAAATTCAAAACTTATGGGCTAAATACTTCATCGATAGGTGTGTGTAAATCGACGTGTATTCAAACTTCTGTTTACTCAATTACATGTGACATTAACAAACTTGTAAATATAATTATTTCTCATTTATTTAACATTATTTTAATTATGTCGATTATATACATATTTGGTGATGTGCATGTGGAAAATGTTCAGTCCACGTTTAGGTGATTGTAGGTCATGACCTGCAGTGATCTGGATCATTGCAGGTGACGTCCAGGTCATTGCAGGTGACATCTAGGTCATTGCAGGCCATGACCTGCAGTGGCCTGGGTGATTGCAGGTCATGACCTGCAGTGGCCTGGGTCATTGCAGGTGACGTCCAGGCCAATGCAGGCCATGACCTGCAGTGGCCTGGGTCATTGCAGGCGACGTCCAGGTCATTGCATGTCATGTCTAGGTCATTGTATTTTACTCTATAGGCAAATGGATTTCGTGCAAAAAAAAAAAAAAAAAAAAAAAAAAAAAAAATTGAAAACGCGTCGGTTTTAAGTTACAACCGACGCCTAAATTTTTTTTTTTTTTTCAACTTTACGCGTCGGTTTATAAACAACCAACGCGTAACGATAGCCTTTACGCGTCGTTTTACAACCGACGAGTAAAGTCTTCACTTTACGCGTCTGCTTCATACGCGTCGCCTCAAAAACCGACGCCTATTCTCTTAAATAACCGATACGAAAGACTGTTTCTGTATTAATGATATATATATGTTTTAGGAAAACCTAGCTGATCAATGAGTAAAAATTGTTGAAAATTGAGCAAAAAGTCCAACACGTGACCTAGCCGAAAGCCTGTGCGGGCTTGCAGGCAAAATTCGTGAGGGCTTACAGGCATAATAATTTGGTCTTAGACACTGTGCGGGCTTGCAGTACAAACTCGTGCGAACGCACAGTTATAACTTCTAGCGCAATTTTCAACTTTAAATATGTTTAAGTAGGTCCCCAATCTGTAACACTCAAAGTCCATCCATTTCCAATTAGAGCATTTTGGTCTCCATACTTTAGAATCTTCATATTAGCTCGTGATAAGTGTATTTTATACACTTATTTATATGTCCAATTTAGGATAATATGTTGTCATTTTAAAATGAAAGCTATTGATTTGTTTGTATTTGTTTATATTTTAGAAATAATCTCAAAATCACATGAATGAAGCAATGAATGGAAAAGAAGAGATTTTGGATGAGTTTTGGAGTTAAATTGGACACATTGAAGAAGTGAATGGAGCCAATTGAGGAAAGCAAGGAAGAAAAGAGAAGAAATCAAAAGTATAGGGGCCAAAATGTCACAATTGGAAGTTGGAAAACTTGGAAGCAAATAAAGAATGAGGACCAACTTAAACAAGAATCAAAGTTGAAAACACGTTGAACAAGTTTCTACTGCGCGGCAACGAGCCCCAAAGCCACACGGTCGTGCGACAATCCTGAAATTAACAAAACTTGATTTAGATTAACTACGCGGCCATTAGGGTTTTGTCTGCGCTGCCGCGCCTCTTTCCGTCCCAGGCCCATGCGGAGATTTTCTCATTGTTTTGGCCTAGGTCTCTTCTCCATCTATATATACAACCTAGGAGGTACGAATTCAGAACTTTTGTACAGCCTACCAACTACACAATTCATTGTTCTATCATTCAATCCTTGGAGACAAAGGCGGGGAAATTGACAATTATCAACGTGGAGTGATTTCTTGGTGCAAAACTTCATTTCTTTTGTTAATTTGATAAAATTTATATGCGTAGTTCTTTATATTATTGCATATTTACTTCTTTATTGATGAATTGTTAATTTGAAATTTGGGATATTCGATGTAACTAGTTTTACGCTTTTAATTCTATAAATCTAGTTTTGTACTTTTGATTGCATGTGTTGATTTTATTTTGTATTTAATGCATGAGTTAACTCGCGACTAATTCATGATTCAATTGGTGATTTCATAATCTGAGAGGTGAGCTAACACTTGATCTAGGAATAAAATCAGATAATTGGACGAATGATAAAGATATACGTTTGTTATTATTGAGATCGGTACATGAATTTTTGTGCTTCATGCACTTAGTCATTACGACTTGCTGTTCGTTGACATGGTCAACTAACTAGGTAGAGTTGATTTAAACCCGATAGGGAAATTTTATGTGCATAAGTGAATTCGATCGAGCATTATGTATAATAGGAAGAAAACTAGACAAATGGAATTAAGAGTATTGACTATGTAAAATCGGATGTCCCAACACTTATAAATGTCAATTTAGAATATTATTTAAATGTCTTTTCTTTTGTGTTGCTTTTTTTAATTTAGTTCTATTCAAAAATTCCAAATTCTACTGTTCAAATAAGGTGAGAACTAACACAATTTCGGTACTTAATTACAATCTCCGTGAGACGATAACACAAATTCTGAGCATGTTGAGAAATTTATTTAACTTTTTATCCTCCTTATTCTTCTACAATCTCTGTGGGAATGGGACTTGTGGATCTTATTTAACCATTTATCCTTCTTTTTCAGATGAACTCTCAGGCATTTCCACTTGCTTCTTACCACTCTCATCCCGAACCTCGGCTTGTCTTTTCACTTGAACCTCAGGTATTTGAAGACTACTTCAAGTAGTAAGCTCATTTACTTCTACCTTCTCAATGTAATGTTGAGCCCTTTGAGGGTAGGGAAGTGGAGGTACATAGATCCTGTCACAAGGAACAAAACTGACCCTTCTAGGCTCATAGTCATTTCCTTTTTCCACAACTCCAATAGCCATTACCTGCTCCCTTGGGTTAGTCTCTGTGTTACCAGGTAGTTTCCCAGGGGCTCTGGTTGTCAGGACTTGGGCGATCGTCCCCACTTGACTCTCCAAATTCTTTATTGAAACTTGATGACTTTGTAAGACCATCTCAGTTTTCTTCATGAAGTAATCTGTTTTTGAACTGATCTGCCTTACCCATGATTTGTTCTATTTTATCCATGAATTTCAAAACTCTCTCTGTTTGTACTTTTGGTTGAAGAAATCTTAGTCAACAAGTATAAACCAACACTAGCATAAAAATAGAAAAATGTTGAAGGTCTTATTCTACTCTTCAAATACCTTTTTGACTTAAGCAAGTAGCTTTAAGGGTCTATCTAAGCCTGTACCCTAAACTCAAAATTTTGTATAAGATAAAAAAGCATACTTTAATTACTCAAACCCACAAATTGTATAATTTAAACAATAGTCAAAGCATAAAATCCAAATCCTAAAGCTTATCACAATTTCCAACACAAAACATCTATCCTCGATACATAACTGAGAATAAATTACATGAAATATGAAAACAAATAACCCTGTTCATCTCCTTGTTCTTGATTCTTCAATATTCTCTTTGACCTCGGTGGATCCCTCTTTGATTGACCAGCAAACTTCCATGAAATCACAATTGAGAATAATAATGGGGACCCCTAATTCGTGCATAACAATTGGTATTTATAGGTTTAGGTAAAAAATGGAGAATAAACCACGAAATTCCTCGCCTATTATGCCTAGGTCTATTCTCCATCTATATGACCTAGGAGGCATGAATTCAGAACCTTTACACAGCCTACCAACTACAAAATTTATTGTTCTATCATTCAATCCTTGGAGGCAAAGATCAAGACAATGCGGTGAATTGACTATTATCAACGAGGAACGATTTCTTGGTGCAAGACTTCCTTTGTTTTGTTAATTTGATAAACTCTACATGTGTAGTTCTTTATATTGCATCGTATCTACTTCTTTATTGATGAATTGTTAATTTCAAATTTGGGATATTCGATGTAACTAGTTTTACGATTTTAATTCTATAAATCTAGTTTTGTGCTTTTGATTGCATGTGTTCATTTTATTTTGTAATTAATACATGAGTTAACTCATGACTAATTCATAATTTAATAGGCATTTTCATAATCCGAGAGGTGAGCTAACACTTAGATCTAGGAATAAAATCCGGTAATTGGACGAACGATAGAAATATACGTTTGTTATTATTGCGATCAATACATGAATTTCTTTTTTTTATACACTTAATCATTATGACCTACTGTTCGTTAACAAGGTCGATTAACTAGGTATAGTTGATTTAAACCCGAGAGGAAAATTTCATGTGTATAAGTGAATTTGATCGAGCACTATAATAGGAAGAAAACTAGACAATTAGAATTAAGAGTATTGACTATGTGAAATCAGATGTCCCAACACTTATAAATGTCAATTTAGAATATTATTTAAATGTCTTTTCTTTTGTGTTGCTTTTTTGAATTTAGTTCTATTAAAAAATTTCAAATTCTACCATTCAAATAAGGTGAGAACTAACACAATTTCGGTACTTAATTACAATCTCTGTGAGACGATAACTCAGACTCAAGAATTTCACTTTATTACTTGGATGTGACATCGTACACTTGCGGTCTAGCACACATCAAATTTTTGGCGCCGTTGCCGGGGATTGTTAACTAATATCGAGACCAATTAGTTCTTATTTTAGTTTGAATTTTTAATTGTTTTTATTTATCTTTATTTATTTTGTTTTTAGTTTTTAGTTTTGATTTTAAGGACTTTGAAAACCTGTGAATTATCTCTTTTTCATTGATTTAATAGACTTGCAAACAGTGGAGGCAACACATCAAGATGGAAACAAACAATCATCAGTGGGAGTCTGATCAAACAACACTTGGGATTGATTGGATCACAACAAAAATTGCAAGAAAGGAAGCAAATCTTGCATTGACTGAAAGATTTTACAGTCGGGATAAACAACCAGTACAGGCAGTTCAGGCTGAATTAAAAATTTTGAAAAGAAAGATATGATACTACAGGCAGTGCTAAATCAACAAGTTGAATTTAATGAAATAAAGATGTTAATGAGGCAAGTAACAACTAGCAGATCAGAGAGATGACCAGTGCAGATGATAGAAATTCAGGTGACTAGATCAGATGATTTAGAAAATATGGTTGAAACATTTGAAGGAGAAGAAGAGAATCTAATGTAGTGGATCAACCCGGAAGAAATTGTATGACATGTAGAGACCATTGCTCCATTGCCAAAAATTCAAGTTCTGGACATCGAGCTTGAGGAAATTTAAACTAAAAATGAAGACGAAGTGGGGAGAGGAGTTGATCACAGAAGAGCAAATAAACAAGGATGAACTTAAAAGTGCCAATCCTATCTTGCAACCCTCTAACTTCATAATTGATATTTTCATTGGCACCAACGAGGTAATTGAAGTGTATATATTGAAGTTTGAATCGAGTGGAGATATTAACATATATGACATGGGCAAGGTAAAATTTTGGTGCGTAATTGCACATTGGAGCAAATTCGACCATCACAAACAAGGACGGTCATCAAAAGCCTTATTTAAAGTCCCTTGAAAAATCAGGTAAAAAGTCGAGTTTTAGACTATAAACGAAGTGCCGTTGGGAGGCAACCTAATTTTCCATCCTTTTATTTATTTTGCTTTGATTATTGCTTTATGAGTAACTTTAGGATTTATTTGCATGTTTAGTTTATTATTTGCATGTTTGAGTTATCATTTTGACATGATACTAGTTGCACCTCATTTGGTAGTTGATAATTGCTTCATCAATGATAGAGTTTGAGTATCATGATCACTATTGAAATCTAGCCTAATGCATGGAAGCAAAGTTGGTGCATTTGGTGGTTCATTAGCATCCATGTAGGTGGCAACGTAATATGTATATTTAAAACTGATAAAACCAACCATATAGGTGGTACCATAATATAATTTAAAACTAGTAGAACCAACCTTATAGGTAGTGTCAACATAATGAAGTAATTACATTTCATAAGTGAGCAAGTCAATCTCCAAATTCAGTCATGGTATTCATAATAATCCAGTCCGTTACGATAATGAGTCATATTTAGTCAATAACTCAATACATCATGACATGGTAATAATTATATTACTTGTACCTTATGTTATTGATCACATAGTGGTGTTAAATGATTGAGAATATATATTTTGTTAGCACTTATCATCAGATCAACAATCATGATTGATCAAATACGTTAAATTATAATTAGTATATTTTAACGTATTATTGATAATGCTCCGCAAGTGCACGGGTTGCGCAAGTAATAAAGTGGACGTAAGTCCAAGTATCAATCCCACAGAGATATTTTTAAATCGTAGTTTTAGATTACTACCTTAACCGGAACAAGAAAAGCTTAGGATTTGGAAATTTTGAATTTGAAAAACAAATTAAAAATTAAACTAAAGAAAATAAGAAAATTTGATTTGTTAAAACGATAAGATGAATATGTTAGAATTATGAATCCACATTAAACATATCAACCATGTATTTGACTTAAACATTTAATAATAAGGTATGAGTATTGAAAATCCCTGTTCCTATATTTATTTATGTCCCCTTTCGAGCGATGCATAAACACCTTTTTCCTACAAGAGACGAGCCTATATTTCTATGACCAATCCAAACATGTAGAAAATCATTAAGGAATTATGAACACTTTTTAGGATAACACGAAGCATAGGGGTATATTTATATCCCATATCGGACTTCGTGGCAATTAATCAAGGTCTAATAAATTCCTACTCTTTCGAACATAGAAATCTATCACAAACATCAATAATTATGCGTCCACAATCATAGATGATAATAACAACATAATTAATTGCTCAATCTCATAAATTGCATAATATAAATATAAAGTAAAAACATGGAATCAATAGATTAATGTTTCATCACAATTCTAACAATGAAAGCCTAGCCTAAATACATGATCGAAAATAAATCACAAGAAGTATGAAAAGATGTCACCCTATTCATCTCCTTGATCCTTGTTCTTCAATCTTGAATTTGGCCTCCTATGGATCCCCTCGCAATTCGACAGTGTTTTGGCATGAAATATCACAGTTGGGAACCCATAATTTCGTGTCCCAAGCCATGTATTTATAGATGTTCATGAGAATTAGGTTACTTGGGGAGAAAGAATGCTGAGTTTCACGTCCAAATTAAATTCCAAAAGAGTTTCAACCGAACAAGGAAAGTTACCTTCGCGGAAGATTTTTTTGTCACTGCACAGTGTTTAGTATTTTGATCATATCTTTCTATTTCCTTATCTGATTTAGATGATTCAAAATCCGTTAGAAATATAACGTAAAGGGATACAATTCTTCATGAAATAGGATTTTCCCAATTCGAACGTTTACTGCCCCGAAATTAGGTTTCAAAGTATGACTAAAAATCTGCCCGAAAATCTTGTGTGATTGGAATGAATTTATGGTAATATTCTTATCATATTTCATTCCCTTTTGACTTTTAATTGCATCCAAATGACTCCTAGCATTCTTCAAGTATTGTATCATGGTCCGAATCAATCATTGAGTATTTTCAATTTGGCCCCTCTTCATTTGATTTGTATACTTTAGTCCTCGAACTCCTAATTTCTTCCAATTTGGTTCTTTCTTTGACTTTTCTTCCAATTGACCCTTTTGATTTACTTCATCAACTCTTGTTTTTCACACTTTAGCTCTTTTATCATCCAAATGACTTGTTTTTGCTTCATTTCCTTTGTTTTCTCGACTTTGTATTATTTCTGAAATACAAACAATATTAACTAAATAAATAGCAAATATTCTTAAACAAACAAATAAAATCCTACTTTTAGAATAGAAATAAGTGTATAAAATACACTTATCAACACCCCCAAACTAGAACTATTGTTCGTCCTCGAACAAAATAAAACTAAACTATAAATGTAAAAAGGCAAATTAAATAAAAACTATATTTTTGCTTTTGTCAACTTATTTACCATGCGCTTCAACAATCCAAATTGACGATTCACTTTAGAAAAAAAAATGTGAACAACATAATATATTTTCATTCATCCGATGCTCAACTTCATTGTGTGTGTGTGAATTGCCAAAATCAACTGCAAATTTATGCAAAAATAAACTTGACAATGTGTGACTTTTTATGCAAGAGTAAGCCCAAATCCCATGTGGTCAACAATGATTTTCTTTTGATTTTCCTTACCCTCGCATGGATGATCACAACCTTACTGCTTTTCTCTCATATCCCGAGGTCTTCCCTAATGATGTGGTTTCTAAACATGTATACATTGCATTTTTCCCCACAAGGTAGTTAGGAGTAGACAAGTATGCACGACAGACCAAGAATAATTAACAAAGTGTTAGGAATTTCAATCAACAAAGCTTATACCATTTTATTCCTTTTTTTTTTTCATATGGACGACTTTTTATTTTAATGTCCTTGTCTTTTACCATCTTTGTACAATACTTTTCATACTTGCTTTCTATATGACCCATGTAGCGAGCTTTAGTTCGGCAGCTCCCAACTCAGTTGAGCTTAGGGTACCAGGTTCAAAGAACCCCTCAGACTTAATTACCCGAGTCATAAAGGCTTAAATAGAAAAGTTAAAGATGTTTTAACGTCTTATGTGTAAGTCCACTCTCCGTACTTGCTTTCTAGTTGACCCCTGTAGCGAGCTTTAGGTTGGCAGCTCCCAACTCAGTTGAGTTTAGGATACCAGATTCAGAGAATCCCTCAGACTTACTTGCTCGAGTCAAAAAGACATTCGAAGAGTAGAATAAGACCTTCAGCATTTTTCTGTTTTTATGCTGGTTATTATGGTTTATACCCGTTGATCGAAATCCCTTACACTAAAGATGTACAATTAAAAACTCCAAGTCTTAAATCCATCAATGCATACTCATACTAACCTTCCCACCCCCCAAACTGCTTCTTGAGCAGTTTGGTTCTACATTTCAGGTCGAGATCTAATTACTTAAGGTTTAGGATATTTCAATCAATTCTATGTTCAAAGTGCACAAGTTTACCCCACAAGTATCAAGCATCTCCCTACACAAGTTTTTATTTGAAATGGCTATGTGCTCAAGTTTGATTAAAGTCTCACATGGATGAATGTTAAGAAAAATTTAGTTCGCATGTTGCCCAATTTTCTAACTAAAGTACAAAAGTCAATTCATATCATATCATAAGCAATAAATAAATCAAACAAATTTTTCAAAATTTTCACTTTTTATGATTTTTTTCAATTTTTCAAATTTTTAAGAATTTTCTACCCAAAATCGAATAATGTGTAGATGAAAGCACATGAATGAGATTCCCACCCCCAAACTAGAATCATACACTGCCCTCAATGTATTCAAAACACATAAAGAAAATAAACACAGAAATAACAAAGAGAGTTAATGTACTTCCCGGGTTTGGAGAGTTGGTGTTCCCATTTTTGAAGCTTTGACTTCAATGTTTTGTTGGATGAAATGATCCCTTACTTCCTTTTCCATGTTTGGCGTGAATTGCTCCATGATGATATGTTCCTTGCAAATAAACATTAATGGTCATTAGAAGTATAATCATCACATAGGAACTAAAGAAAATCAACACAACACACCCAAACTAGGACTTAGAAAAAAAATTGAAATTTTTGAAAAGTGGTCGACCACTGATTTTCAACCCTTGACATCGCCTCGAAAAAGTGAAAATTTCCCGAGACATGTCCTGAGCATATGAAAGTATATAATTGGGTCTACAACATATCAAAAATTCAGCAAGTTTGACTTTCATTTGGGTCATGAAAAGATGTGACAAAGTAGGTGCAGTGAAGCTGAAATTGGTGCAGTGGTGCTGTGATGCCTTGCAATGAAGTGCTTTGTAGTGCAAAAATGTTCATGTTGAGTTCTATACCTTAAATCTGTGTAAACAATGAATGGATGATGTACAAATGATGTTTAACATGTAGTGAAGGTGATCATCCAAAAAGATTTGTCAAAACTCAACAAAAACCTCATTGAAACATTTAATCAAACACCTTGCATGCATATTAAGAAATCAAGAAATTCATAAAATTGGAGATTTGAATTAAGCCAAAATTTTTCACCTAATAAACACAATTCAATACTCCAAGTTCTAGCCTAAACCCATCACCATCAATTCACAATATTCAATTTTCACAAAGAATTTGAAGAACACAAAAATTATGCATAATCTTGGAAATTGATGAAAACTTCTTACCTTTGGATGATTTTGATGTAATGCAAGGTACGATTTTGAGTTATAATGATGTGCAAACTTAGGGGAACAATTGAGGATTCAATGTTGGACGATTTGAGGGGGGGGGGGGAGGGGGAACGGGTTTGAAGTGGTTAAAATGAAAGGTTTGGCAATATATATCAAACTGCCAGTTCTGTCCAATTTATAACCGTGCGACCGCACGATGTTAAAGGCAGTGACTTGAAATTTTTCAAAATTTGAGTTTTGAACCCCGTTTTCGACCCCTGAATCCTTTCAAATGCATGCAACCAACTTCTAAATAATATGTTCATGTCCTAAGCTAGGTGATCAAGTGGAAGATTGTGATAAAAGCTACAAAACAAATAGAAAACAAATAAATCCTAAAGATGCTAAAACATGCAAGAATAGGTGCAATGAAGTTTTCAATGCCACTAACATGTCAAAATATGAATTCTAAGCATGCAAGTGATCCTAAAATGCAGTGTATAGCATCAAAACAATAATAAAGAAAATAGATAAAACAAATAAAGAAAAAGGGTTTGAGAAGTTGGGTTGCCTCCCAACAAGCACTTCATTTAAAGTCTAGAGCTAGACTTTTTGACAAACTTTCTCAAGGTGGCATGAAACATGATGTTGAGGCCCTATCATTTGTCTTGACCCCATACTCAACTTGTTCCCAAAGATGAAGATGTTGTGCCACTTCAATTTTTGAACAGTTTTCAAGTAGTGGATTTTGATTCACTAGTTGAACCATGTCAAATGTTACTTTCTCCTCCTCTACTCGAAGCATGACCTCCCCCTTTTCCACATCAACCAAGGCTCTAGCAGTAGCCAGAAAGGGTCGACCTAAAATGAGTGGAACCTTACTATCTTCCTCCATATCTAGAATCACGAAGTCAGCAGGGAATATGAATTTTTCCACTTTAACCAGCACATCCTCAATGACTCCGTATGGGTATCAAATGGAACGATCAACTAACTGCAACATGATTGGGCTTGGCTTTGGGTCCCCTAATCCTAGCTTCATATAGACTGAAAGAGGCATCAGATTTATGTTTGCACCAAGGTCACATAAAACTTTGTTAAATTTTAAGTCATCAATGATGCAAGGAATTGAAAAACTTCCTGGATCTCTCAGCTTGGGTGGCAGCTTTTGTTGCAAAATGGCGCTGCACTCTTCATTCAGTGACACCTCTTCAAGTTCCTCAAGTTTTCTCTTACTTGACATCATTTTTTTCAGGAACTTGGTATAGCTGGGGATTTGGGTAATGGCTTCTAGGAAAGGAATGTTAATGTGCAGCTTTCTGAGCATGTTGAGAAATTTATTGAACTGCTGATCCTCCTTAGGCTTTTGTAATCTTTTCGGGAATGGAATAGGGGACTCATGAGGTTTAATTGTCAATTTTACCTCATTCTCCTCTTTCTTCTCAGCAGATTGTTTTTCAGGTGCGTCAACATGTTTTCCCTTTTCTTCATCTGGCTTTTGCACATGAATTTCAGGAAATCTCACCCCGCTGCATGTGGTAATTGCATTTACTCTTTGTTTCTCTTTCCAACCTTTCAGTCTTTGGGGAAACGGAATGGGAGGTTCATAAACTCTGTCACATGGAGCAAAAGTGATCCTTCCTGGCACAAAATCTACCTCTCTTTCAACAGTTTTTATTGCCATCACTTGCTCCCTAGGATTAACCTCAGTGTTACCAGGCAGTGTACCTGGGGCTCTGTTTGCTAAAGCCTGAGCTATCTGACCAACTTGGGTTTCCAAATCTTTGATTGAAGCTTGATGATTTCGCAGTGTAGTTTCAGTCATCCTCATGAACTGATCAGTTTTTGTCATGGACTGATCAGTTTTAGCCATAAATTGATTGGTCTGGCTCATGTACTGGTCAGTCTTCTCCATCAATTTCACAATCATCTCTTCAAGTTGAGGTTTCTTCTCCACTACCTGCTGTGGAGGGGCTTGCTGGCCTGTTCCATTTTGATTATCCCTCCATCAAAAGTTAGGGTGATTTCGCCAGCCATGATTATAAGTGTTGGAGTAAGGATTATTTTGGCAATGTCCCCCTTGTATAAAGCTTACCTGCTCAGCTTGAGCTGCCAAAATTGGACAATCCGAGGTATTGTGATTGGCTCCACATTCCTCGCATCCAGTTACTACACTTTTCACTGAATGGTTGGTTTGTATGAAATTCATCAAAGAGTCTATTTTAGCAGACAATGCCGAAACATCATCCATTGCATAAACTCCTGTTGGTTTCTTTTGAATGGTCCTCTTAGACGCCCACATTGCGTTGGTATTGGCTATTCTTTCAAACAGTTCAAGTGCTCCATCCAGAGTTTGGGTAGTTATTGATCCATTTGATGACGAATCAACAAGACTCTTGTATTGAGGGAGCAATCCAATGTAAAATTATCTTACCTGCTCATTTTTAGGTAATCCATGTTGAGGGCACTTCCTAAGCATGCTTTTAAACCTATTCCATGCTTCATCAAATGACTCAGACTCTTGTTGTTGAAAAATTGTTATTCATGTCTGAGTTTAGCAACTTTGGCTGGGGGCATGAATTTTGTGCAAAATTTTTGGGCCAAGTCATTCCAAGTTGTTATACTTGCAGGAGGACGAGAATCTAACCAATCTACTGCCCTATCTCGTAAGGTGTATGGAAACAACCTAAGTCTTATGGTGTCATCTGACACACCCTGATATTTAAAATGTTCACACGTGTCTAAAAATTTAGACACATGTGCATGTGGATTTTCATCGGGTTTGCCATAGAATTGATGTCCATTTTGAAACATATTTATCACATTGGTCTTTAATTGGAAGTTTGCAAGACCAAAAGGTGGATAAACTATGCTTGATTGGTTTTGGACAATTTGTGGGGTCATGAAATCTCCTACAAGTCTATTCCCCTCATCTTCTAGCTCAACTCCAAGTAAAGCCATATTGTTTGCCATTTGAATTTTTTTTTTTTTTCTGTTTATCTAGTTCCCTAAGTTCTCTTAATCTATGGTGTAAAGTACGTTCTATTTTCGGGTCAACTTCGAAAAGATTCCCTTTTTTCGAACGTAACATACACAACTAAAAGAAAAACAACAAAACTAGTAACTAAACTAAAATTAGAATTTAAAGTCCTAAAATAAAATAAAAACAAGAACAAAAAATAAACAAGAATAAAATAAAAATAAAGCGGTAAAAAAAAGTCCGAATTAGTGAAAGTAATCTAAGAATAAATTTAAAGAACAATCCCCGGAAACGGCGCCAAAAACTTGATAACGCTCCGCAAGTGCACGGGTTGCGCAAGTAATAAAGTGGACGTAAGTCCAAGTATCGATCCCACAGAGATTGTTTCAAATCGTATTTTTAGATTGTTGACATATGGTTAACTTAACCTTATTGTTTTGATCATAACAAACAAGAATATATTGTGTTATTAACTAGTGTGCTTCAAGTGTTTCATGTAATGATAAATATTCAAAGCACTCTATGTTCAAATCGTCTCTCAAAGATATAAATCAAAACTATGTGATCAAGCACATGAGACGCAAAGAAGATCATGAAAGAATTGAAGACATTCAAAAGATCAAAATTAAAGTTGAAAAGCATGACATGAAGATCAAGAACTCAAGCATACAAGATTAAAGTTCAAGAATTGATTTAACCTATGTAAAGGTATAACACTCTCAATCTTTAGCGATGACAATCAACGAGCTCGAAAATGATTTTTATGCATCAAGAAACTTACTTGAAAATTCATCACTTGCATAAAAATGATTTTTCAAAACATAACATGAAATAGTTTTTGGAAAAATAAAATTTTTAATATAAAGATAAAAATTCAAATTTTTCCATTTTCGGTCGACCGGAATTTACATGATCGACCGAAATATCTGGTCAACCGAAAGTATAACGGCTCAAATGTATAACGGCTAGTTTTTGAGCTTTCGGTCGACCGAAAGTATAGAATCGGTCGACCGAAACTTGCTGCAGATCAAATTTCTTGATCTATAAATAGCCATCTCATTTACATTCATTTTCAACAATATATAGAAAAGATTTTATACAAACTTTCTTGTGAAAATTCATTGTTCTTACTTGGTTTATATTCATCTATTTTTTATTATAAAACTTTGATTGATCTAAACTTTGTTTTATCAAATTCATCAAAGTTTTTGGAAGAAAGTTTTGTGAAGATTCTTGGTTTTATATTGTTTAAACTTCTTCAACATCTTCACACTATATTGGAATTGAAGTGTAAGTCTCTCTTTGTTCTAAACTTGTTTTAATCTTTTAAAAGAGAAAAATTTCAATTAAGGAACTTTGATTATTTGTGCTACATTTTTCATTATCATTTGATTCATCAAAGTTCCATTGCCTAAACACTTTGAGCTTAACTCATTGTTAATTATTCAAGTGTGGCATCTCTTGGTACTTAATTTGATTCAATATTTTAACAAGAGATTATTTGAAAAACTTTGTTTGATTGCATTGAACTTTTCATTATCATTTGCATCAAAGTTTTTCTCTAACACTCGAGCTTAATTCATTGCTATCTATTGAAGTGTTAGCCTAACTTTCTCGATACTTAATTTGAGTATATCATTTGTCAAGGGAGTTATTTCAATTGTAAATTCAATTCATTATATCTTGTGGTTTCGAGAGCCTTGTGAAAACTCGATTGTTGGTTTCGAGAGCCTTGTGAAAACTCGATTGTAAAGGATAGGTGCTCCTTGTTGTAAAGTCACCTAAGGATTCGATACTCCTTGTTGTAAGTTATCAATATAGTGGATTTGGCCTTGCTCGTGACGGAGAGCTCGGTAACGGGGGACGTAGATCACGTTGGTTGATTGAACCTCCATAAATCGCGTTTGCATTCTCTTATCCCTTTTACTTACTTACATTGCACTTACTCTATTCTATCAATTTATATTGTGCAACACTATATCTAAGTGCTATACTTGCTTTATCAATTAAGTTTACACATATATAGCACACTACATTGATAGTTTAGTTACTTGTAACACTAAGTGCTCATACTTGTACCCATTGGTTTTTAAGTTTGAGATTATTTATCGAAAAAGTTTTATAAACCAATTCACCCCCTCTTGGTTAGTTTACTCTTGGGCTAACATAGATTACTACCTTAACCGGAACAAGAAAAGCTTAGGATTTGAAAATTTTGAATTTGAAAAACAAATTAAAAATTAAACTAAAGAAAATAAGAAAATTTGATTTGTTAAAACGATGAGATGAATATGTTAAAATTATGAATCCACATTAAACATATAAACCATGTATTTGACTTAAACATTTAATAATAAGGTATGAGTATTGAAAATCCGTGTTCCTATATTTATTTATGTCCCCTTTCGAGCGATGCATAAACACCTTTTTCCTACAAGAGACGAGCCTATATTTCTATGACCAATCCAAACATGTAGAAAAGCATTAACGAATTATGAACACTTTTTAGGATAACACGAAGCATAGGGGTATATTTATATCCCATATCGGACTACGTGGCAATTAATCAAGGTCTAATAAATTCCTACTCTTTCGAACATAGAAATCTATCACAAACATCAATAATTATGCGTCCACAATCATAGATGATAATAACAACATAATTAATTGCATCAATCTCATAAATTACATAATATAAATATAAAGTAAAAACATGGAATCAATAAATTAATGTTTCATCACAATTCTAACAATGAAAACCTAGCCTAAATACATGATCGAAAATAAATCACAAGAAGTATGAAAAGATGTCACCCTATTCATCTCCTTTCGAGCATATATTTATTGAAAATCCGTGTTCCTATATTTATTTATGTCCCCTTTCGAGTGATGCATAAACACATTTTCCTACAAGAGACGAGCCTATATTTCTATGACCAATCCAAACATCTAGAAAAGCATTAACGAATTATGAACACTTTTTAGGATAACACGGAGCATAGGGGTATATTTATATCCCATATCGGACTTCGTGGCAATTAATCAAGGTCTAATAAATTCCTACTCTTTCGAACATAGAAATCTATCACAAACATCAATAATTATGCGTCCACAATCATAGATGATAATAACAACATAATTAATTGCATCAATCTCATAAATTGCATAATATAAATATAAAGTAAAAACATGGAATCAATAGATTAATGTTTCATCACAATTCTAACAATGAAAACCTAGCTTAAATACATGATCGAAAATAAATCACAAGAAGTATGAAAAGATGTCACCCTATTCATCTCCTTTATCCTTATTCTTCAATCTTGAATTTGGCCTCCTATGGATCCCCTCGCAATTCGACAGTGTTTTGGCATGAAATATCACAGTTGGGAACCCATAATTTCGTGTCCCAAGCCATGTATTTATAGATTTTCATTAGAATTAGGTTACTTGGTTTCCAAATTAAATTCCAAAAGAGTTTCAACCGAACAAGGAAAGTTACCTTCGCGGAAGATTTTTTTGTCACTGCACAGTGTTTAGTATTTTGATCATATCTTTCTATTCCCTTATCTGATTTAGATGATTCAAAATCCGTTAGAAAGATAACGTAAAGGGATACAATTCTTCATGAAATAGGATTTTCCCAATTCAAACGTGTACCGCCCCTAAATTAGGTTTCAAAGTATGACTAAAAATCTGCCCGAAAATCTTGTGTGATTGGAATGAATTTATGGTAATATTCTTATCATATTTCATTCCATTTTGACTTTTAATTGCATCCAATTGACTCCTATCATTCTTCAAGTATTGTATCATGGTCCGGATCAATCATTGAGTATTTGCAATTTGGCCCCTCTTCATTTGATTTGTATACTTTAGTTCTTGAACTCCTAATTTCTTTCAATTTGGTTCTTTCTTTGACTTTTCTTCCAATTGACCCTTTTGATTTACTTCATCAACTCTTGTTTTTCACACTTTAGCTCTTTTATCATCCAAATGACTTGTTTTTGCTTCATTTCCTTTGTTTTCTCGACTTTGGATTATTTCTGAAATACAAACAATATTAACTAAATAAATAGCAAATATTCTTAAACAAACAAATAAAATCCTACTTTTAGAATAGAAATAAGTGTATAAAATACACTTATCAATTATCAAGGGTAAAATCGTCCATATTTTAATAAATTGATCATATGAATAAATTAAAATCGTCAATAGGTTTCAAATTTAATTTAGAACAAACTTACTTTTGGTTCGAAGCTCAAAATCCCATCGTAATTGCTCCAAAAATAATATTTAAGAAACCACCACGTTCAACCACCAAAAATGTCCAAAACTGTATCAAACAGAAAAATAAGATCATAGAAAAATCCAAAATGTCGAGACAAACAAACTACCTTTTGACACCGTCCCCGGAAACATCCTCACGCGCCATAACGTGAGTTGTCAACGTCAGCGCGTGGTACTCACGCGCCGCTGCTCTGGTGACTCTACCTTCTACACGCGCCATTGCCTGAGAAGCGTCTCGTCCTCGTGGTTCTAGATCTGGCCTCCGATTGTTGATTGGATGTATGGTTTAGCGTAGATCTATGTTGAGAGTTTCGGATTGTACAATTTCTTCAATTTTTCTTATTGTACAACATCAAAACCATATTTCTTTCCTCTCATGGAACTTTTTGGACCATACAGCAATGTAAGTTTTTCATCTTTCTTGAAGTTTTCAGATCTACAATAAATGGGTTATTTTTCTAAAGCCAAAAGCGTTTGATTTGGGAAAGGAAAACGTTGATTAATAATAATCAGGTTTCTGATACATGAGTTCATCATTTAAAAGCAACTGTGGAGCATACTCCCGTCGTATTACTCAATGGACTAGAGACTCGTGATGATAACGTGTTGTAAAATTATCAAAATAAAAGAACAAGAGAATATAAAGAGAATGAGGGAATTCTCATTGTAGGTGTATTTAGAATGAATCAATAGGCCCCTATTTATAGGGGTGATCAATAGCATAATCGTATTAACATAAAGTTTACAAGGGTATAATGGTAATTGACCACACACACACACACACACACACACACACACACACACACACATATATATAACACTCCCCCTTGAATGAAGAAAACCCAGTGGGATAAAATTTGAGTGAAGAAAAAAGAGTACAGCTGCTCCCCTTGATGTTGGCAATCGTGAATCATTGAGTTTAATGTTCCAAATTATATCAAATGATAAGTAGAACGAATCATGTATTGAAGCTTGAAGTTCTGAAGTACTACCTTGTTAAAACCTTGTAAGTAAAACTCAATGGGATAAAATTTGAACTAAGGAAAAAGAGTACAACTGCTAACTCGTTAAAACCTTGCCAGGAAAACCTAATAGGACAAAACCCGGACAAAGGAGAAAGAGTACAGCATGACTCTCCCCCTGAAGTGTGCAATCGAGTGTTCATGAACTTTTTGAACATTGATATCATCTTTCATCCGAAATATGTATATATAAAAATTTCCTTCACAAGATGTCTATGATTTTCTTCATTTGTTGATATCATTTCAGTATAAAACATGTTGTTGAATTATAGATCATAAATAGCATTGATAATGTCTCAAAAACCTTGCTAGGAAAACCCTACGGGACAAAACCTTAGCGAAGGAAAAAATAGTACATTATTCTCATTAATACGCCCCATAACTGCCGTCTTATTGAAAACCTTGCTAGGAAAACCGTGTGGGACAAAACCTCAGTTAAGGGAAAAGGGGTGCAGCGTGTATTTATTCCCTTCATGAAATGTCACAAGTATATTTATGCAATCTCGAATCTTTTCATCAGACATATCATTTATGATGAGCTTTATATAAAATGTTCATAGCTCATTTATGATGTCATAACATGCTATATCAAGCAGTGTTTCCTTAATTGATCAATTGCATTTTTGAAATTCAAAATTGGTTAACTTCTAGTGAGTAACCATATCTAGAATTCACTTCTGGTGATTAAATAAATATTATTCATTTCCAAATTCACTTCTGGTGAATAATTAAATTCATTTTGAATTCACTTTTTGGTAAATAATTAAATATTCATTTTCGAATTCGCTTCTGGTGAATTTTTTGAATTCACTTCTGGTGAATAATCAATTTCTCAGATGTTAAATATAATTTATAAATATGGTACATTCTAATTTCAATTTCAACATATTATATCATGGGGTCATTTGCATCATTCTATAGTGATACTATTCTGGGTATATTGAAACTTTCAGTGATTATACATGTACGTTCTTACATCTTATAAATCACAATATGCATAAGTATAATCAATCATTGAAATAGATATCAATTTCGACATATAATCTATAATCATTTTACTTGAAATCTCAACGTACCCGATCAACTAGTACATCAAGGAATACTCCCAAAGTACCGAAATGAGAATCATACATTTTGGTCTCACTCATTAGTATATCAAAGATCTCAAGCTAGTGTTTTAGATTATAGTTTCATTCACCATATATTATGTCAGTTCTTTGAAAAAAAAATTGTGTACAACGAGTCGTCTTTTACGACTATGTAATATTTTTCATTTACACAAATAACTATTGGCTTTATACATTTAAGTGTTTGGACTTCAGGTCCTATAACAATAATCCCTACTTTGGGATTTTTACATTTGGCCAAAATTTTATGAATTTCATCAACCTCATTTTCACAAGAGAGTTGTGTTATGTATGTAGTCAACTTATTTCTTGATTCCTTTACACAATATAGATATAATATATACCCATCATGTGTATTTAGCCTTAAGGGACCATCTCAATTATTCGAGAGATATCTGTTTTTGGAATCAATTGCATTACGCTTCAGGCGTGCTCATGCTTCATGCGTGTCATAAATTATCAATCATTTAATCTCCCCTAATGCTGAGAGATCTTGTATTATATCGGCTAAAAATGCCACAACACATGTCATTCATAATTAGGGATATAATCTCAATCATATATCTAAGTGCATTTTGGTGGAGTATATACATATCGTACTTCTTAGAAATCATAAAGCTTCTTAAGCTAATCCTTGTTTCATCATATTGACATATATAAAATATTGTTATATGATAAACAATTATTAAACAAGTTATTCTTATAGCAAATAATTTGAATCTTTTAATTGGCATTAACTAACCGTTCATTATAGAACTTTTGGTTCAATACGCTTTTATTTCACTTCTATGTATGAACATTTAAGTTCAATACAATATCAATGAAATTTTGGTTCAATACAATATATATTTTACTTATGAAATTTTGGTTCGATACTATATACATATTTCACTTTTACATATGAACTTCTGGTTCAATACAATATTTATTTGTTGGAATTTATAAATCAATATAACTTGATTTATTATATCTAAAAAGGTGATTAGAGCGAAATCTCAAGAAATTGATCCTTTTTCCCATCTTTGAATACAAATTTTTCCCCTTTTCTTGGTGGAATCAATGATATGCGGAGCCACCGCTTTTTTACGCGTTAAATAATGCATTTAAATAGATCATTTGGGTAAAAGATTAGATCTATCAAAATGGATGTTATATTATCAAATATTCTCAAATAATATTCTAATCTTCCAATAAATATTTTGAAAAAAACTTATCGAGTTCGACTTGAAAGATTGAGACTGCTAATGGATCAAGGTATCCTAGAAGATGTTCATCGGTTGATCGAAGTAAAAGTTCGATTAGCTGTGAATTACCAGATTCATTTTCTAAGTATATGCCTGACTTAGGTAAGAGTACTTTTGCAAAGAAAGGAAGAACAAAAATATTAAAAGGTTGTTACAAATGTGCTCGATGGACATGTGATACCCGATGTAAATCAATAGAATGTTCATCCAGAAATCGAGATGATAAAATAGATTTCATTAAGGGTGGACTGAGTCAGGATTCTTTGGATGATATTCGACTGACTCTTAAGACGCACTCTTGTGGGTATGTGCAGCGTGAGCTACTATCTTTATGAGCTCAATTCAACGATGATAATGATCATTATAGTCTCAAGAATACAATAACAAAAGATCCTATTTGCCAGTGTGTAACAAATATGGATGTTTCGATTATTCAACATTGATACAAGGTAAATCAGTATGGTGTATATATGTATACATATATATATTTTAACAAAGTATTTTGTATTTTATATTTTCATTTTTTCGCATATTAACATACTGTCATTGAGAGACCACCCAAAGAGTGTCCATTATAGAGTATTAATTATGCTGTCAGAGATATAATCAAAAGTAGTGTCATTTAGTCAAAAGTAAATAGCAACTTTTTCAAAAGGCAAGCAGTAAAATAGTGTAAATTTTCGGTTTTAAAAAGCCAAGTATTTTCACAGTTTCATGCATCCAAAACTAACATTTTCTCTTAAGTTTTCCTTCCTTATACTCAAAAGATGGAAGGATCAAAATTCTGACAAATCAAAACTATCTGTATATTTTTTGGATCAAAAAATAGGGAATGTCTATGAATATTTGGAAGCATCAGTGCTTCTAGGGAAGAAGTTAGGAGAGAGAGGTATCAGTCTAGTGTATGGAGGGGGTAGCAGTAGATTGATAGGATTGCGTTTTTCAATATGCTCAAACAGAGAAAGCGAGAGTGATAGGTGTTATACTTGTTCCTTTAGCTGATATCGCAGGCAAAACACGAGGGCATGAAGTACTAACATTATCTATCTATGAACGCATAACTTGCATGTTTTATGGTTCTGATGCCTTCATTTCCATGCCTGGAGGTTTTGGTACTTTAAAGAAAATATTTAATATTACCTCATGGGCTCAACTAGGTCTCCATAACCTGTTGGGCTTTTAAATGTTAATAATTTCTTTGATAATTTACCAACATTTCTTGATTATGTTTTGGAACAGGGATTCATCTCTTCGTTTTCTAAGAAGATCCTTATTTATACTCCCACTATCGATGAACTGCTGGAAAAGTTACAATCATATATTCCAATACAAGATCTAGCAGGAGTTAAGATATATTGGTCGCAAGGAAGGGGCATCAAGCGAAAATGGAGTCCCGTTAATGTAAATCTAACCTTTTGTGAACCTCTAAAATATTGGGGGTGGTAGAGTACGGAGTATTCTTACTCTTGCGACACACCTCTAATATTGAGGATTTTATAAATATTTAAACTTAATCTTGTGAACCTCACAAAGATTAGGGGTGGTAGAGTATGGAGCATGCTTACTCTTGAGACATACCTTTACTTTTGAGGATTATAAATATTTCCCCCTTTTGTGTTTTGCATCTATCCCCTTTCTCGATATTTTTCAATATGATTCTTTTGTACTTCTTCAGGAGCAATAATAATATCATTTCTGCATGTTTAGATGATGATCTTTACTTCTTCGGGAAAAAATATGTACTTCTTCTGGAGTACATAAGTGCTTGTGCAAGAATTTTTCGAGATATTTATCAAATCTATTTATTTGAATCATATACTATTTATATCATAATACTGATGCGATTATTTTCACATTAACCATGTCTTTGCTATCATGTGATATTATCTTATCATACATGACCATTTTTTTGTTGGATAATTCATTTTCATCTGTCCTTTCGATACAAATATTGGTAGCTTTTAGCACCGTTTGATAAAATATTTTCATCAAAATCTAACAATCTTTTGGTAATGGTGACTTCTAGTACCACTGTTATCTAACTTTAGGTAATGGTAACTTCTAGTACCATTTGTTGAAATATCAAATAACAAAAATTTATCAAATTTATATGAGCAAAATTATTTAAAACTAGTAGAATCATCCATATAGGTTGCAATGTAATATGTATATTTAAAACTAATAAAACCAACCCTATAGTTGGTAACGTAATATAATTTAAAACTAGTAGAACCAACCTTATAGGTGGTGTCAACATAATAAAGTAATTACCTTTCATAAGTGAGCAAGTCATATCTCCAAATCCAGTCAAGGTATTCATAATAATCTAGTTCATTACGATAATGAGTCATATTTAGTCATTAACTTAATACATCATGACATGGTAACAATTGCATTACTTGTACTTTATCTTATTGATCACATAGTAGTGTTAAATGATTGAGAATATATATTCTGTAAGCACTTATTATCAGATCAATAATCATGATTGATAAAATACGTTAAATTAGGATTAATATACTTTAACGTATTGTCAAGGGCAAAATCATCCATATTTTAATATTTGATCATATGAATAAATCGAAATCGTCAATAGTTTTGAAATTTAATTTAGAAAAAACTTACTTTTGGTCCGAATCTCAAAATCCAATCGAAAGTGCTCCAAAAATAGTTTTAAAGAAACCACCACGTTCGACCACCGAAAAATGTCCAAAACTGCATCAAACAGAAAAATAAGACCTTAGAAAAATCCAAAATGTCGAGGTGAACAAACTACCTTTTGACACCATCGCCGGAAACATCCTCACGCGTCGTCATGTGTGTTGTCAACGTCGCGCGCCGGTGACTCTGTCGTCTACACGCGCCAGTGCTGGAGAAGCATCTCAGATTGTATGGTTTGCTGTAGATCTACGTTGAAAGTTTCAGATTGTACAATTTCTCCAATTTTTCTTATTGCACAATATCGAGATCATGTTTCTTTCCTCTTATGGAACTTTATGGATCATACAGTGGTGTAAAGTTTCCATCTTTCTTGAAGTTTTCAGATCTACAATACATGTGTTATTTTCTAAAGCCAAAAGCATTTGATTTGGGAAAGGAAAATGTTGATTAATGATAATCAAGTTTTTTATACAGGAGTTCATCATTTAGATGCAACTGTAGAGTATACTCCTATCGTATTACTCAATGAACTAGAGACTCGTGCTGATAATGTGTTGTAAAACTATCAAAATAGAAGAACAAGAGAATATAGAGAGAATGAGGGAATTCTCATTGTAGGTGTATTTAGAATGAATCAATAGGCTCCTATTTATATGGGTGATCAATGGCAAAATCGTAATAACATAAAGTTTACAAGAGTATAATGATAATAATTGATCGTTCACATATATTTATATTACTTATAAATTTTTTTAATTTTTTAACAATGTTAACTTTTAAGATGGAGTTCCCGGACTCAATATGCATTGAGAAAAATGGTTGGAAAAATGAGAATAAAAGTTTTTTTCAGCTTCAAAATTTTTAATTATATGATATTCCTTTTTTATTTTGATTTATTGTTAATATATTCAAAATCCAGTAGTCAAAACTTATTATATAAATTATTTATATTTGTTTTAAAAGAAACAAAAGCTGAGGGCCATATCCAATAAAAAACATATGTAAAAGGGCATTGTCACTGAATGTATTATTATTATTATTATTATTATTATTATTATTATTATTATTATTATTATTATTATTATTATTATTATTATTATTTTATTTTATTGGGATGTATTAAATAGAGATATTGCGATAAAATTTAAGGTGGACTTTTGTAACATAGTCCAAAGTTGACTATACATCAAATTGGTCCATTTTTTTTTTATCCAAAAAGCGTAATTGGAAAAGTTGGAATTTCAATTTTGATTCAACGTGTAATTTGGTACAGGTAGTTGGGAATATAAAATATTTTCAATTCTCTAACGAGGATCTACTTTGTGATTAGATAAAAATCGTGATGAAGAACATTACCTCTTGATGTTTTTGCAGACTACTTTGAGAATATTGATTTTATCTCCAATTTACTTGCACATCATAGTTGTTCAATTGTCCAACTTCCAAAGGTGATCAATACGAGAGAACAAGAATGAGAAACTAGAGTTTCTCTTTTTTTGTGCTAGCAAAAGAATAATGAATTAAGGTTAACGTTTCCAAACCCGAATTGTTCATTAATATAAGTCAAAATTGGCTTAGCCCATAACTTAAATATCAACCTGGTCCATGTGGTTTAATTAATCTAATTAATTAAACATGGACATTAGTTAATTAATTAAATTAATTAACTCGAGCCTATTATTAAACAATATAATTAATTAATTTTACAAATTTCGAACACTTGTTAATTAATTAATTTCAATCACATTCTTCTAGTTCTCCCTTTGTGTGTGACCCTTTAGGTTTCCAACCACGATATCGAACTACGTGAATTATCATTTTGATCTAATCAAAATAAGATTAATTAAAAATCTCTTTTAAATTAATCATTAATTCTCCTAGATTAATTAATTCACATTAGTTGTCCTAGATTGACATCTCGCAATGTGTCGGCAATACATGTGATGGAAAATGTCACGTGGTGTGACAAAACCAAACTAGTTCGTTTATCATGAAACTTTAATCCCTTCGTCAATATGATGCGATAAATTACGGGATATGGAAATGTGTCAATCTCGTTTATTGATCATATCTTTTATTTCGCTCTTAAGTTAATAAACGTCGAAACTATTTTCGACTTTATTAATTCACCTTGGCCAAGGATTTCGATATCGACTTAGCCAAATAAAACGCAGATCATAATCTCTTACTATCTAAGAGTGACGAATCTATATTGATCATTTACAACTTTCATGTGATACTTGACATACCCGAACGACATCGTATTAGCTACTTCTTTTAGAGCAACATCCAACATTACCAAAGTATGATTGCCCTCATATAAGGTACTATGATGAACTCAAGTCAAAGGATCAATTCCACTAACGAACGTTAGAGATTAATCACTGACACTCAGATAGTTATCCATGTGGAATCTCCATTGCGGGTCTCCTATGTTTTGTTCTCTTAACAAAACATCCACGTGTTCATTTAGATGTCTCTACATCTTAACTTGTGAAATCAGCTACTCACTTCCAAATTGGGCGTTGATACACGTACGTGTTGGTCTATCCGTAATAAACATATCCATATCTCGATACTACTTTACTACCAAGGATATTTAAGATTCAATTATAACTTATATCTCACAATCACAACCCCTTGTGATTAACAAGTTATCAAGATTTGAATTTACGGACTCTATTGATTTAATTTGCAAGAATAATAATAATAATACTATAAATCAATTAAATAACATATCTGCCATATATTAAACACATCAAATATATTAGTAAGTGTTTGATCAAACGATTGGACCTAAGGCATAACACTTACACAAGTAACGTTCAATGTTTAAAAGAATAATAAAAATAAAAATAAAAATAATATAATAATAAGATATATAACGGAATATTTGACATGTATTTTTTGGTAGGATTGACACTAGCAAGAGCTCAAAGACTATACGTGAACTAGGATAAAATTCTCGAACCGTGAGAATAATTGAGGTTATAATTGGTTTAATTTCTTAAATCACTTTTTGATTAAACATATTTTCTCTCTCTAATTTTTAACCTCACATTCATCTTGAGATCCGCAAAAAACTAATTATAATCACCTCTATCTTATTGGAGTAGAGTGTGAAATATAAGCCACTGTTCGGCAACTATCTTAATCTTAATATATATAATAACAAAATAGCCGCTACATAAATCCGCACATAGTTTCCCACCAATTTTACTTGTCATTCTAGGAAACTTTGTGATTTTATTAATTATTTTAATTTTAATAACTAAATTATGAAAGTTCATTTAATGCAAAATTAATTATAGGTGAATGATTTATTGATTTGTAAAAAATAAAACATCTATAAAAAGGTCAAATGGAATATTATTTTTATTCTTTTGATAATTATTGTAATATTTTGAAGTAAAAAAATATGTAATATAGGTGTCAAATTCAAGATCTTAATGAAGATGTTTAATACAATTTGGCATAAATGATTAATTTCAAATGTTTTTTCATATCAAATTAAAAAAATTAATAGATATCCGATCTTTCTAAGTAAATTCAATTAAATTATTTTAATTTTTACAACTTTAGGTTTCGATAAACACTTCGGTAAATTTGAAATTAATTTTATAAATTTACTCATTTTTTTCATATATCTATTTTTATTAATTTTATAAATAAATTTAAAATAACAACAATTTGTAAAATATCAGACTTTAACAATTAATTCATTGGATTTTATAGAAAATAAAAATATAAGGTTTTAGTTTAGCAAACTTATTCTATTTAAAAATAAAACATGGTCAATACATTTATTTAACATGCACAAAATATATATATATATATATTTTCATGACCATTTTTAATACTTGGTGAAAAATAAAATGTCATGTTGCATTGGAACTATGGAATATGAGTATGTTTGATAGAGATTATAGAAATAGTTTTAAACGTGTGATTGAAAGTGAAAGAAGTAGTATAAAAAATAAAATAATTGTCAAATCAATCAATTGAGTGGTTGAAAATTAAAGTTGAAAATTGATTTTTTTTTTAAAAAAAAAAATATGTGGTTAAAAAGTAGTATGTGCAATTGTGAAAAATTAGTTTTTAAATAATATGTGATTGTGAATGAACATTAAAAAAAATTATTTTTAAATAATCAATTATATATGAATAAATAAACTAAGAAAACTAGAGAATGAACAATTAACTGTTAAAAAATGCAAGTCATAACTTTATTTTTTAGTATTTTGATTGTATATTGAATACACAATTTATGCATTAAAGTAAGAAATCTTATATGGAAAAATGAAATTACAAATTATTCACAATTTGTGTACGCGAGTTATTTTTTTATTTTATTTTATTTTTTCCATTGTGTTATTTTTGTCGAACTTTATATTTTTACAACTTATTTAATAAATAATTTTCAATTATATATTTCGTGCATCGCATGGGTGCGATTACTAGTTATAAATAAATCTTAATCTTAATATATATAATAACAACATAGCCATCACATAAATCCGTACATAGTTTCGTGCCAATTTTACTTGCCATTCTAGGAAACTTTGTTATTTTATTAATTATTTTAATTTTAATAACTAAATTATGAAAGTTCAATTAATGCAAAATTAATTATAGGTGATATGTAATAAATGATTTATTGATTTGTAAAAAATAAAACATCTATAAAAAGGTCAAATGCTATATTATTTTTATTCTTTTGATAATTATTGAAATATTTTGAAGTAAAAAAATATACAACATAGGTGTCAAATTCAAGATCTTAATGAAGATGCTTAATACAATTTGACATAAATGATTAATTTCAAATGTTTTTTTCTTATCAAATTAAAAGAAATAATAGATATCCGATCTTTCTAAGTAAATTCAATGAAATCATTTTAATTTCTACAACTTTAGGTTTCGATAAACACTTCGATAATTTTGAAATTAATTTTATAAATTTACTCATTTTTTTCATTTATCTATTTTTTTAATTTTATAAATAAATTTAAAATAACAACAATTTGTAAAATATATACTACAGACTTTAACAATTAATTCATTGAATTTTATAGAAAATAAAAATATAAGGTTTTAGCAAACTTATTATATTTAAAAATAAAACATGGTCGATACATTTATTTAACATGCACAAAAAATAGTTTATTTTTTTTTATTTTTTTGTGTAACATGACCTTTTTTAATACTTGGTGAAAAATAAAATGTCACATTGCATTGAAACTACGGAATATGAGTATGTTTGATAGAGATTATAGAAATAGTTTTAAATGTGTGATTGAAAGTGAAAGAAAGTAGTATAAAAAATAAAATAATTGTCAAATCAATCAATTGAGTGGTTGAAAATTAAAGTTGAAATTTTTTTTTTTTTTTTTTTTTTAAATATGTGGTTAAAAAGTAGTATGTGCAATTGTGAAAAATTAGTTTTTAAATAATATGTGATTGTGAATGAACATTAAAAAAATTATTTTTAAATAATATGTGATTGTATATTGAATACCCAATTTATGCATTAAAGTAAGAAATCTAATATGGAAAAATGAAATTACAAAGTATTCACAATTTGTGTACGCGAGTTATTTTTTATTTTGTTTTATTTTTTTCATTGTGTTATCTTTGTCGAGCTTTGTATTTTTACAACTTATTTAATAAATAATTTTCAAATATATATTTCATGCATCGCATGGGTGCGATTACTAGTTATAAATAGTAATGATTAGTGTTGTTGAGATCAAGCTAAAAAAGGAGTACAGTGATCCACCAGCGAAGATCCAATAGAGGCCCAATGGATATTGGCTCATGGCTAAAGCTTAAGATGTCTTCTTGGGTCAATTGCCGAGGTGGTACAGTACGTGAACTTCTTTAGCTGAACTGGTTTATGACTAGCCGAGATGTTTTATGTTTAGACGGAAGACCTCCTTAATAACAGCTCGGATGAGTGATGGGACAATGGATGGAGTCAGAAATGTGACGGCGCCTTTATCAAAAGTGAGGCGTCCATCCCCTACCAAACTTAGCAATGTTTACTGTAAAAAAGTAAAATTCGCTTCTCCAAAAACTAGGGTAAATACACGTGTAAAGTTCGCCACGTGTCTCGGTCCAAAACAACAAATTCCTCTATAAATAAAGCTCTCATCCCGCTTTGTAAGGGGTTAGTAATCTGATACTCTGAACTAAATATTTTATTCTCACTCCATTTTCTCTCTTTTACACACTTATATTTCTCGCACTCAATTTATATTCGCTTGAAATGAGCACTGACTTTGGCATCAGAGTGCAAACGGGAGCCACCTCGACCCCCTTTGCAAACTGATTGTTTGTCACAGTGCGCAGGAGGTCCACGTGTTCAAGAGGGAGGAGTTCAGACGTGTTGGTCCAAGGTCCAGCCGGGTTTTGTGATCAACATTTTGGCACCGTCTGTGGGAAACCATACTGCTAACCACGAAAACGCATGATGAAAAACCACACATAGAAAGGAAGTTTTGAAAAAGGACAAGTAACATCTTGTAAAAGAGCGAAGAACTGCAAGGACTTTGAAATATAAGTTTATTAACCTTGAAAAAGGCGTGAAACTTTGAAACATAACTTTATTAACCTTGAAAAATACGTGAAACTTCGAAATATAAGTTTATTAACCTTGAAAAAGGCGTGAAACTTTGAAACATAAGTTTATTAACCTTGAAAAAGGCGTGAAACTTTGAAACATAAGTTTATTAACCTTGAAAAAGACGTGAAACTTTGAAACATAAGTGTAACAACCCTTGAAAAGGATTAGGACTTTTAGATAAAAGTTCACCCATCTTTGAAAGAAAAGATAAAACCAAGGAATTGTTCTGAACATGAATGAAAGTAGCGATAATATTAACCATCGTAGGAGTAGAGACGGCCAACACAGCGAGGAAGAGGCTCCTCAGAGGCCTCATAAGAACGCAAACGAGGGAATGACCCAACATAACCCTCCGCACCGACACCGAAATCGTCGCATCCTGCGAGACATGACTCGCATGGCAGCACAAATGCTAGAAGTGCAGAAACAGCAGATCGAACAAACTGCTGCGATGAATGCCTACATGGCTCGAGGGTATGCTGTAAACGAGCCCATGATGACCCCGCAATACGCGCATCCACATGACTCACCATCTGATGCAGCTACTACCTCCTATTATTATCAAGATCCGCAGGCATTCGCCGAGGTAGAATCTGCTCCTTTCAACGAAGAGGACACGATGCATGAAGAACTAAGAGCACAAGATCAACCCCTATTAGCCGTAGGGAGGCTTCGCCTTCGAAGTCTGGTAGCGTTTTTAGCCGAATATGGGGATTATTCCGGGGCAGACGAGGGGGTCGAACTGACCAAAGTCAACACCATGCAGCTTAGCCTAGAAATAGGCGGGAGCGACGCGCTGAAGAAGCCCTGTCGTGGAGCCAAATGCATGGAGACCGGCATAACACAGGGGCAGAAATATTAGCCCCCACACATGAGCTTAGGAATAGGCAGGAAAGGAGAGCAGAAGCAGCTGGGACGAAATCTCATAATGATCTTCCGACCTTCGAAAGGCCAAACTACGGGCGAGTTTTGCCACCACAAAGACAAGAGTACGCTCCACTGCCCTACGACCAACACCATGACCCGATATATTCCGGTCATGACGAGAACAGTGAAATACTGTCATACGAGCTAGATGACGAAGAGGAAATAACCCTCTTCACGGAGGGCATCCGTAGGTGCCCAGTGCCTCATGAATTTGAAATGCCAGAAATAGCAAAGTATTATGGCCAAGGTGACCCTGACGATCACCTGTTAAACTACCGCGCTAGCATGAAAATAGCCGGAGCCACTCCGACACTGAAATGCAAGGCCTTTGCTTTAACCCTTGAGGGAAGTAAAATACGATGGTACAAAAAACTCCCTCCTGATAGCATCCACAGTTGGAGAGATTTGAAGGCAGTATTCAAAAATGGCTTTGTTACCTCCAGGCTTGGCCAGCTCCCACTCTAACGCCTTTAGGACTTAAGGCAAGGAAGGGAGGAATCTCTGAAACGTTACCTCGTCCGGTTCACTGAAGAGATGCACATTTGTGAGAACATCACGAAGGCGAAGATGTTTTCCGCGTTAAAAGGGGGGCTAGACATGACGAGCATGTTTTGGAGGGATGTCCGAAGCAGAAATCCGAGGGATTACAATGCCCTAGTAGATCTGATGAAGGAAGAAATCGTCTTAGAAGAAATGGCTAGGGCCAGAGACAATCATCCTCAAGGGAGATACAATCTTGGGTATCCTAATGGAACGATCCTCAGGAAAGGAGGTAATAAGGATAGGTTCGGCAGTAACCGAAGTGGAGCACCACGTCCATTTCCAGGAACCGGGTCCAGCTATGTAGCAAAGATCACGGAAGCTATCCCTAACTTGCACACCAACGCTCCCTCTCAGAATCCCCCCATGGCTCAAGGAAGAATGGAAAGTAGCTGAAGTGGAAAACAACCCATGATTGGGGCTTACTGCGCCTACCACAGGTATTATGGCCACGCAACGGAAGATTGTAGGGAAATCCACATGTTAGCGGACCAAAGGGCACACGGAAGAAGGGGAAGTGATTTCTCTCCTGACAAGGGGAAAACACAAAAACCAGGTAGTAAAAAGTTCAACCGAGCTGACAGGTGAGCTCCATGGAAGAACCCAACTAAAGAAAGGATTGACAGTCAACAAAGAGACAAGAGCAAGGGTCAGGATGACTCCTCGGCACATGCTAAAGATATGAGAGAACCACCTATGCCTGCAAATGATCCGTCGATTCGTGAAATCGACACAATATTGAGAGGCCCCCATCCAGGTGGACGCACAAATAACTCCCATAAGAGATATATCAGAGAGGCCAAGCAGCCCGCCAACGTGAATTATCACATCCATTCACATCCTATTGGGATGCCTCGGACAGAATCTATCACCTTCACCCAAGACGACGCTATGGGGGTACACTTTCTACATAATGATGCATTGGTTATCAGGGTAGTGGTGGCTCGGAATGAGTTGTCACGAATGATGGTGGATGATGGTGCCTAGGTAAACGTAATTTACAGAGTAACTTTTGATAAGATGGGGATTAGCACCCCACTCATTCCAGTTCTAGATCCAATATATGGATTCACATGGGAAAGCATAACTCCCAGAAGATTCATAACCCTTATGATTGAGGTAGGGCAAGCACCAACTTTATCAAGAATCCCCATGGAATTCTTGGTTGTAAACAAGATCTCCTCTTATCATGGCTCGATTGGAAGGCCAAGTTTCATCGACTTGGGGCTGCAACCCATACGAAATATATTTGCATGAAATTTCCCGCGGAGTACGGTGTTGCAACTATTAGGGGGAGCCAAACTGAATCGCGGGCCTGTTACACAAATCCTATCCGAAAATTTCAAGACCGGAGCTTGAACATGATTAGCGATGTTGCAATAGCTGAGGCTGCTCCGGACCCTGAAAGACTGGGTGGAGGGCCCTCAGAAAATGAGGATGTTACAATGACCCAATCAAGGAATTGCAGATTGGATTAGATTCGCCTGTTAAATACAAATATCAACTGAAAAGCTTCTTACTTGAGAACCTCGATGTATTCGAATGGAAACATGATGACATGGTTGGAATTGATCCTAAAGTGGCCTATCACAGACTCCGGCTCGATCCCAAAAGTCCTGGGCACATGCAAAAGAGATGACTGATGAGTTCTGATAAATACGAGGCCTTGAAAAAAGAGGTAACGAAGCTATTGAAAAATGGTTTTATCAGAGAATCTCGGTATCTGAAGTGGGTATTAAACCCTGTTTTGGTACCAAAATAGAATGGGAAACTGAGAGTATGTATTAATTTTTCGAATTTAAATCAGGCATGCCCCAAAGACAGTTTTCTACTACCTCGGATTGATCAGTTAGTTGACTCCACAGCGGGACATGAGATAATAAGCTTTATGGATGCATACTCCGGATACAATCAAATCCTCATGCACGAATCGGATGAAGAGCACACCTTGTTTATTACGGATAGGGGACTCTATTGTTACAAAGCTATGCCATTTGGCCTAAAGAATGCTGGAGCCACCTATCAAAGTTTGGTAAATCGTATGCTTTCAGAACAATTGGGAAACACCATGGAAGTATATGTTGATGACATGTTGGTCAAAAGTATGGTTGCCACAGAGCATATCCGCCATTTGTCAGAGGTCTTTGATGTTTTGAGGAAATATCGAATGAAGCTCAACCCAGGGAAATGCGATTTTGGAGTAGCATCGGAAAAATTTCTGGGATTCATGGTAAACAAAAGAAGGACTGAAGCCAATCCCGATAAAATCAAAGCTTTGATGAACATGTGATCTCCTCGGAGCCCAAAAGAAGTGCAAAGCTTGACGGGAAGGATTGCAGCTTTAAATTGGTTCGTTTCTAAGTCTACTGACAAATGCTTGCCATTTTTTAAGATCTTGAAGGGAGGGAAACAATACCAGTGGACTCCAGAATGTGAGCAAGCTTTTGCCGACCTAAAAGCATTCTTGGGGCAGACCCCATTGTTATCAAAACCAAGAGTTGGTGAACTATTTTATCTATATTTAGCCGTATCGAAAGAGACTGTTAGCTCAGTGCTGATCAGAGAGGACGATGAGAATCAATTCCCAGTGTATTATGTAAGCAAAGTCATGCTGGATGCAGAAACACGTTACCCAGATATGGAGAAACTTGCTCTCTCGTTGATCACAGCAGCTCGCAAACTCCGCCCTTACTTTCAATCGCACTCCGTACATGTTCTCACCAACTTTCCCATGAGGCAAGTGTTACAGAAACCAGATGTATCTGGGAGGTTAATGAAGTGGGCAATAGAAATCAGCCAGTACGACCTGCATTATGAACCTCGGACTGCTATAAAGGGTCAAGCATTGGCAGATTTCATAGTTGAGTTCACCCATCTGCCAGAAGTGGAGATGATTGATAACGCGGAGGATAGCCATGAGTGGAAGTTGTTCGTTGACGGGTCCTCGACTGATGGAAGATCCGGGGCAGGCATACTACTAATGAGTCTAGAAGGGTACAAACTACACAGTACCATCCGTTTTGGCTTTAAAGCCTCAAACAACGTTGCAGAATACGAGACACTCTTAGCTGGGCTAAGACTTGTGAAAGCTTTAAAGATTAGGTCCGTGGTGGCAAATAGTGACTCACAGCTTGTCGTAAGCCAGTTTAATGGACAATTCGCTGCTAAAGAACCAACTATGGTTGCTTACTTGAAAAAAGTTAAAGATTTGGCCGTGAACATTGGAAAAATGGAGTTACAGCATATTCCCAGAAATGAGAATTCTAATGCAGATGCTTTATCCAAACTAGCAAGCAGTAATGATTCCGAGCTCCACAATCTGATTCCAGTTGAGCATTTGATGACCTCTTCTATTGAGGGATGAATGGAGATTTTGGCAATAGAAAAAGAAGGATCCTAGATGAGTCCCATACGAGCATACTTGAAGCATCAGACAGTACCAGACGAGCCGAAAGCAGCTCGAAAATTGTAAAGATATGCCACAAATTTCGTACTCTTGGATGATCTACTTTATAAACGAAGTTACTCCTCTCCTTTACTGAGATGTGTTGGGCTAGAGGAAGGACGGTATGTAATAGAAGAAATCCATGAGGGCATATGCGGTAACCACGTCGAAGCGTTATCGCTGGCTCGGAAAGCCCTTAAACAGGGATATTTTTGGCCGACTATGGGAAAGGATTCCCATGACTTCGTCCGTAAGTGCGAAAAATGTCAAAGGCATGCAACCATACCACATCAGCCGCATCATAAGTTGACTGTGGTAACTAGCCCTTGGCCTTTTTCTAAGTGGGGAGTTGATATTATTTGCCCTATGCCTAGGGGTGCTGATAACAATTGCTTTGCAATAGTGGCAATTGACTACTTCACCAAGTGGGTCGAGGCGGAACCCCTGATGAGGATTACCGAGGCCAACACCACCAAGTTCATCTAGAAGAATGTTATATGCAGATTCGGAATACCGCACTCGTTGGTTAGTGATAATGCAAAACAGTTCAAAAACAGAAGCATAGATGAATTGTGCGACGATTTGGGAATTAAGAAATTATTTTCGTCTCCGCATCATCCATAAGCTAATGGGTAGCTTGAAACTGTGAATAAGACCATAAAAAACACCCTAAAGAGGAAGCTGGAATCCAAAAAAGGCGCATGGGTAGATGAACTCCCACAAGTATTATGGGCACTTCGAACCACCTCGTACACTGCCACTGGTGAAATGCCTTTCTCCTTAGCGTATGGATCCGAGGCGGTATGCCCAGTTGAAATTGGGGTGCCTTCTCTTTGTCAAATCCATTTTGACGAGGTGGGAAACGAAGAAGCACAGAGGGCTAGCTTGGATTTCCTCCTGGAAAAACGGAGTGATTCTCATATAGTAATGACAAAGTACCATGAAAAAATAGCCCGCTACTACAACAAAAGGGTAAAGGGTCGGCACTTTAACATTGGGGATTTAGTCCTCAAAAAGGTTCTTCCCTCTACTCAAGAACCAAGAGTAGGGACTTTAGGTCCTAACTGGGAAGGCCCTTACAGAGTCGCCTCCGAGGTGGTACCCGGCACGTACATCATCGAAGACCTATCTGGGGTACCTTTGTGTAATCCTTAGAACACAGATCACCATCGTCGCTACTTTCAATAAAATCAAATTCCTCTTCGGTGGTCACAACGTCTCCATATAATTTAATGAAAATCTTAAGTGAGTTACGTTAAGGATCGCACCAAGTGCTATCAGTAAGCATACCGGATAGTAAAAATGCCTACATTATTTTGTTTATAGGACAATACATCTCCACTATGCTTGAACTTTGTTAAAACAAGGGACTCTTATAAAGTCTGCACTGCGATCACTGCTTGTGAGTTGAACGTATTAACACCGTCAATAGGAGTTCATCCAAACTAATAAATGCAGGTGTTACGGAGTATAAATAAAAAATGTTCAAATGTTTTTCAAAATCAGATCTAACCAGCAAGCATGAATGCCTTAAGCTACTTCGATCTTAGGGACTATTCACATATCTTCATACAATGCGTTTGTGTTTGGAAACGTTTACCTATCTTCATACAATGCGTTTAGGGGGCGTTTGTGTTTGGAAGAATCCACACTTAAACAAATAATGTTATACAAATCAAAACATTGAGCTAAACTAAATCACTACGTTTATAAATCAAAGTATTTACAATTCGAAATGTCATTACATTTACAATTTAAAGCGTCATTGCACTTACATTTTGAAAAAATTCGAACAATATACAACATGCAAAATGACCAAAGCAAATAAAAAAGAGGATCATTGGGGAGGAACATCTTCTGAAGAGCTCCTGCCAGGTACATTCAAAGGATCTGTGGGATCATCAAGGGAATCGCCCTTATCTGCATCTTGAGGTTCGGGCTACAGGGCTTCGATGGAGGATAGGTCCAGAGTTGGGAAAGCTTCCTTCACGTCCCCCAAAGCCATCCTGGCCCCTATATTCCAAAAGACCCTCTGCATGGCCTCATACTCTGGTGTCTCTTCAAAAATGTCTTAAAAATTCTGGATCGCCTCAGACACCTTGGCGCTCAGAGCTTTCTCCACTCGTGTCATAACGGTTTGCTCCAGAACCTCTGTGATCCTAGATTGCATATACCGTTCCAGAGAGGTAAAGTCCTCCTCCGCCTTTCTCCTAGCTTCCACCTCTCTCCCCAATTTCTCAGTGGCTGCTGCCACCTCAGCCTCTAGCTTAGCTTTGGCCGCTGTCAGGGCCTCAGAAGTTATGGACTGAGCCCGGTTGGAGTTGTCCAATTTCTTACAGAGGGACGCTACATCTGCCTCGGAAGCATGAAGATCGTGCTTTAACTTTTCATTATCTTCTTGAAGACGTTTGGATGTCACCCTATCTCTGAGGCAGCCCTCTGTCCAGAATTGCTCAGTGACCAAGGCAACCCTGGTAGGAGGAGAACTGGGGGAGTCAAACAAGGAAGGACTGAAAGTAACATCCCTAGAGAAAACACTGGCTTTAATCTGTTGGAGCTCTTCTGCTCTCGCAGGTGTCACTTCGTAAGCCAAGTCTGGGATAGATACAAAAGGCTCATCCTCCAAGTCTTGAGTCTCTGGGGGGGAGTTACGGAGGTGGTTTCCTTGCCCCTTCTGAGCCTCTTCAAAGGTGCGGGCTCCTCCTCAGATACGTGCTCAGAGATATCCTCGGATAAGGGAGATGGCACATAAACATTCTTAGACTTCCTCTCCCTCTTGGAGCCCCCCCTATCTGACCTTTTTCCCTTCCCCGTTACAGTAAAATTCTTAGGTTCAGCCCCTTTTTCCAAGCTAGGCTGTTGGGGACCCACCGACAGTAGACTGGGTAGTGGCAGTAATGCAGGAAGAAGACCCTCAAGTTGGGCAGTGGACGCCTCGGATGCCTCCTTTGCCATCCCTACTTGCAAATTAGCAAGTACTGCTTTCTACCTCCTTTCAATTTCGCTGTCGTGGCGAATGGCAAGATGGATCTTTTTGGCCATAAGACCTTTCAAGGAAATCTTCGGAAAGTCCTTGGAACCCAGCAAGAAAAGAAGGAGAATGAGGCTATAAACGGACGAGGCATAAGATATGAAGGCAGTAAGGAAACAAACTTACTCATAGCTCGCATAAGGCCGTGCTTAACAAAGAGTTTATTTTGTTGAATGATCCTCTGAAAAGTGCCCTTGTAGGCAAACAAGCACCTCACTGCCGCTAAGTCCGCATCGAAGAGGAGGCAAGCAAAAGTGTCCCCTGCCATAAACCAATAACGTATAAAAAACAAGTAAAGAAAGATGAACAAAAAATAAAAAGTGGATGACGTACGACACGTAAGGACGCAAAAGTGAATACAAGACTCACTAGGTAGGGAAAGAGTTCGAGGAACGGTGATTTCCAGACTAGGGTCCACAGGTGAGCTCTGCCACTTCCCTGCAACCCAAAACCATTGGTTCCTCAAGTTCTTTATCAAAGTGGGATGACCAGCAATAATAGAAGGATATGAGCCTCTTGGAGACAAGTAGTACCAGTCCTTGACATCCGACCTCACATCCTTCTCCCTTCTAACGAATTTCTTCAAGGTATATAAGGTGTGGATGATGTGCAGAGAGATGGGGTAGTCAGGATTGACCTCCTGCCACACCAACCAAGTACCGACCGCCTGCGTCCAGAAATTTGGGGCCAACTGGTAGGGGCATAAGTTGTAACTCCTAAGTAGAGCCCTGAAAAAGGAGTACATGGGCAGCCTCATCCCGCAGGATAGAGTATCATAACATACGACCACCTGACTTAGGGAAGGGCTACAGGGTCGACAAAAAGGTGTAGGGTGCACCAATCAAACCCCTTCTGGCATCCTGAATTTCGCTGAAGCTCCAGCCAAATCAACCACCCGAATTTCCGTGGCAATCTCGCTTCTTTCCCAAGACTCTGGATTTGGATCAGGGTCTACATGATACCCTGACATTTTATTTACCAGGTCTACCTAACCTTCAACCTGGGCTATTTCCTCCTCAGAAAGCCCCAGCTCTTCCTTATGTGCCCTAAATGGGGCCCTAATAATTAATCCAAGGTCTTGGTGACCGGAAGAAGAGCCTACTGCCTCTCCTCTTTCCAAATCCCTGTCCCGCTTGCTTCGAAGCTCCCGCAAAGAAGCCTCCTCCTCGGATGATAGATGAGCCATGTAGTTATGGTTCTTTTCTTCTTCGCTATCAGAATCACCCAAATAAATTATACCACTGCGTTTCTTATTCCTCCTCTTAATCTGCTCCATAAAGAAGCGGGAGCTAAAGACCGACAAAGACAATGGGCAGAAACCTCTGACAGGAATCGTCATTGTCAATAGTTCCTGTGAACCCGCTCCCCTAACTCTTTCCATTTATTCTTAAAAATGGGCCAGACTCACCAAAAGGAAAACAAAATGAAAACAAAATTTTCAAACCAACACTCGAAGATTAGAAATAAAAAAAAGAGGTTTTCTTTGCACTCACAAAGGAAAAGAAATTTACCTTAAAAAACGGACGATCAAGATTGTATACTCGGAGTGAAGAACGCGCCAATGAAGAGTGTAGAACGATATTGATGAGTTGCTATGTAAAAAAAACCCTTGAAGAGATACTGAAAGATTTGCAATAATGGAAGAGACATTGCAACTTCTTACGGAGACGTTACTGCAAAAATTCTAAGAATACGGTAAAGGAGAAACAATAAGAAGAAGAAGGTTTTATAGGGGACTCAATAAACCAAAACCCTTGGTCTTTGAGACGCATAATTAACACGGGTAACCAATGTCTCTTGGAGGATAGATTAATCAAAGAGCCAATTGTCAAAAGAAGGGAGAAAACCTTTCAGTTACCATAATGGGTGCCACGCGCGGAGAGATGTCACCTCTCATTCCTTTCCTGCTTCTTGGGAACCGATATTAGTAGCCTCCCTTTATATTAAATGCGCCGCCTAAGAGACATGCTAGTATAATTCCAACTTTCACCTGAGAAGTAAAACGGGAATAGAAGGTCGGCCATACTTTGAGTCCGAGCTCCCCCTAAGGAATGTCATTACGAGCCTTAAGCTTGTAGCGTCATATGATAATTCCCAGCTGATAGATGGGGTAATAACTATAAAATATATTGGATGTAACAGGTAATGAAGTTCGAGCAAGACCGCAATCCCATAGCAGCATAATTACAGAACGCTATCAGAACAAAGTTAGTGCTTCGAACATATAACAAATCCTATCGGCCCATGAATGACCACATCGGATTTGAGGGACTAGTGTTGAGACCAAGCCCAAAAAGGAGTACAGTGATCCGCCAGCGAAGGTCCAATAGAGGCCCAATAGACCTTGGCCCATGGCTAAAGCTTAAGATGTCTTCTAGGGTCAATTGCCGAGGTGGTACAGCACGTGAACTTCTTTATCCGAACTGGTTTATGACTAGCCGAGGTGTTTTAGGTTTAGATGGAGGACCTCCTTAATAGCAGCTCAGATCAGTGATGAGACAATGGATGGAGTCAGAGATGTGATGCCGCCTTTATCAAAAAGTGACAGGCGCCCATCCTCTACCAAACGTAGCAATGATTACTGTCAAAAAGTAAGATCCACTTCTCCAAAAGCTAGAGTAAATACACGTGTAAAGTCTGCCATGTGTCGCGATCCAAAACAACAAATTCCTCTATAAATAGAGCACTCCTCCCGCTTTGTAAGAGGTTAG
The DNA here is from genome assembly GCA_963555705.1 of Ligustrum vulgare. Lineage (NCBI taxonomy): Eukaryota > Viridiplantae > Streptophyta > Magnoliopsida > Lamiales > Oleaceae > Ligustrum > Ligustrum vulgare. Next base: position 54,993,648 of record OY743169.1, on the reverse strand, counting down.
TAATCTGATACTCTAAACTAAATATTTTATTCTCACTCCATTTTCTCTCTTTTACACACTTATATTTTCCGCACTCAATTTATATTCGCTTAAAATGAGCACTGACTTTGGCATCGGAGTGCAAACGGGAGTCACCTCGGCCCCCTTTGCAAACTGATTGTTTGTCACAGTGCGCAGGAGGTCCACGTATTCAAGACGGAGGAGCTGAGACGTGTTGATCCAAGGTCCAGCCGGATTTTGTGGTCAACAAGTGTTATTTGTGTTTTCGAGATAGAATTTATGATTAAAATTGGAGAGAAAAAATTTGTGTGATTAAAAAAGTAATTTGAAATCCGTGCCGATTATAACACATGTTACCCGAACACATTGTAAATCATAGTATTCTTAATTGTGAAGTAATGACTGATGTTGAAGAGCACATTTTTACCTGGCTTAGAGGTTATACCTGGAGCTATTCCCATTATTTGCAGGAACTGGATTTAATCAGGAGCTAGAGATTGTGCATCGAGATGAAGGTATGAGTGGAAGATTCTCATATATATATATAAACATTTTTACCTTGCTTAGACGTTATACCTGGAGCTATTCCCATTATTTGCAGGCACTGGATTAAATCAGGAGCTAGAGATTGTGCCACGAGATGAAGGTATGAGTGGAAGATTCTCATATATATATATATAGCTACATCAATTTTAGGGCACGCTAGTTTTTATCTGAGCTACCAAGGATCCTTGGTTATGGGTCGAAGACTGAGTTTGGGCATGACCAATTTTGATAATTTAATTTGTATTTTTAGGTTCTGTTGATCCTGACATGAATATATTAGTTTGTTAAAGGAAAAAATAAAAATAAAAATAAAAAATAAAATAAAAAAATTGAAGTATTTAACTAATATCTTCTCTGCAAAAATTCTGAGAGTAGATTAGCGTCATCGGTTTAATTTAAAAATGTGTTAAAACTCATTTTTATAACAAAAAAATAAAATAAAAACATGGATGTTCTTCTTCTTCTTCCCAGAGACGTCACACCAACTCTTCACTGCCACCACCAGACCACCGCCACTACCACACCGAAGCACCACTACAGCACCACCTTCATCAACCACCACTGTAGTACGGCCTCATTGAAATATGTTTTCGAAAACAAAAAAATTGAAATACCCATAAATACAATACAATTTAAAAAATCAATACTCAAGACGACAATTCAGTCGAGGAGAAAATTAGTACTCCTTGTCAGCAGCTCAACGCAGTTCTCTGAATACATTTATGGTTATCGGTATAAACACTGCATTTATGGTTCAATGATGCACAAAAGAAAATTATTACGAACACGTCTACACCGTCGTCGAGAAGCCTCTACTCTGGGCACAATTTGCTGCCGTGTTGGAGATTTTACACGACCTGATTGGATTGGTCAGATCTCCGGTCAGTGCTACACTAGCCCAAATTAGCTCCATATTGTACGTAGCCTAGGGGATTCTGTGGAGTTTCGTGTAATACAAACTCATTTCTCGTGAGTTCACTGGTGATTAGCTGGTCAATTACTGAAATGTTCGATATTCATTTTTCGGTTTGAAGGAAGCTTTTGGTTCTCCTCCATCCGGGTTACTTTGGATGAGGAGTTCACTTATGCAAAAAAGAAGAATTATCGAATTTCCGTTGATCACTAGTGGGAACATAAATACTGAGCACTTGAATTCATCTTCATCCACAGTTGCCAAGTTTCCGAATACTCTATTCGATTACCCACAAAACCTTGTCCAAAACAGCAACTTTCAGCAATCCCGCTCACTCTCCAAAGTGGAGGAAATGATCAGATCAGATCTTAACTGAACTTCTAAGGACGTTTCATGCTTTTGATTTTGCAAAGCTAGGATCTGGAAAGGGGCTTAAGTTTGAAGATTTGGACATCAATGAGAAGGAAATGGAGATGCAACGTATCTTGCTATTTTCTCTTCTAGGTAATGATGGTGGTGACTGTGGGCTATATCTGAAAATATAGTGAATATCGTATGAAAAATGTTTGATTTTACGTCGGAGATAAAATATCATAAAAATTTGTAAAGTATCAAGTTGTAATACTAGAAAATTTGAAAAATATCATAAGTATCATATTGTGATACTAAAAAAATTTGAAAAAGTGTCATAAGTATCATATTGTGATACTATCATAAGTATCACATTGTTGGGATACTAAAAAAATTGAAAAGTACAATAAGTATCATATTGTAATACTAACATAATCATAAGTATCATAATGTGATACTAACATATTTGAAAAATATCATAAGTATTTTTCAGTTTTTTAGATTTTATTATAAGTAATTTTTAAATTTTCAAAAATTTAAGTAAATTTCAGTTTAATCCCTAAAATTAGGGTATTTACATGAACACCCCTTTTAAAAATAGTACAATATTTATATTAGTATTTAAGTAAATTTCAGTTTGATCCTTAAAATTATGGTATTTACATGAACACCACTTTAAAAATTGTATAATCTTTATATTAATACTATTTTTATGGATTTACGATGTAAGGTTTCAAAAATTTTCATGGATTTTGTGCCCAAGTAACAAGGGTTTCTTAGAGGGGAAATTAGGCCCATTTCCCAAAACAAAAGAATATTAGACGGGAAAATTACTTCAAATCGGGGGATAATTATCATAAATAAGGTAATTAGTGGATCACTAATGCAATGCATGAATTTGACGATTTCTAATGTAATTAATAATTAATTAATTATTTACCTGAACCGAGGAATAATATTTGTCATATTTATATATATACACTAAGTTCAGTAATGAAATTGTCAATAATAAACATGTTTTATGCATACAAATTTTCCAATCTTTATTGTGTAACTTTATTGAGAGTCTAAACTGTAAAGGAAGAACTTTTATGCGTATTTATTCATTTTATACGGCAAGGGACGCCATGTTTCAGCTAAGAAGATTGTTCTGAATATACTCATGCACGCTATTTTTGAAATCCTTTGTCTTGAATTTTGATTTTTTAATGCTTTTCAATAGGTGGTTTTGCCTTCAAATAGTTGAAGGAAAAAACAATATGTAGTGAATTTGGTTCCTAATACGTTTATTTTTTGGTAATTATTCTTGCAAAATGTAGTGATATTAACCCTACACAATTCTCACCATCAATTAATAGAAAATGTAGCAATTTAAAGTATATATACGAAATTAAGTCCATAAGAAAGATGATATGAAATTTGCACCTGAACAGTTCATAGATGTTTTGGGGTAATTTCTTTTTAATTTATGTTGCTTTCCACAGTTGTTGATGATACTCAATATCTGATTTACGTACATCTATGAATTGTTCACAGTGTTCTTCCATTTGCTTTAGAATTTTCGCATGATTCATACATCAACAGAAGTTCTCAAAAAATGTGCAAAATTGAAGCCAGCACATTATTTAAAAACTAAAAGCAATAAAAATGTTTGAAATAAATAAAAAAAATTGAAATATTACCTAAATTTATTTTAGAACAAAATAAAAAAAACACAGAAAAAATGGAGAGAATTTGTAGATAATTTCTAGAAAATGAAAAATCTAAAAATAAGGGTGGATTTTACCTGAATATTTTTTCACAAATCTCACACGATCAAGGTTTGTGGTGTCAACCTCGATCAATATTTTCAATTAATAAAATAATCTCCAAGTTAATCACATTTTTGAATAATATGCCAAAAGATTGTATCTTGTACTAGACCTATATATATATATATATATATATATATATATATATATATATATATATATATATATATATATATATATTTTAAAGCTAAAAATCTTGAATTAAAAGTAGAAGGATTTCTTCTCTTCCCTTGTTTTTCTAAATATTCACAATCTTCTCTCTCGTAGTCACTCAACTGGCATCAACTGATCCATACGTCCATTGTCCATGTGCATTATGTACATAACTTTATTGCTTCCCAACTATGATGTAGCTTATGTTGTTTGAAAAGGACAAATGTGTGGCAGCCACACATTTGCAACATAAGATGCCCGTTGTCCAGCAACATAAAAGTTCTACATTATTTACTTGCACCCACTTGACATTCAAGTATCTTAATGGTAAAAGAAGCCATCATGGTCCTAATTTTGTTGAAACTCCTTTTCATAATGCAAAAAGTTTATCCTAGATTTAGTTGGAGAATGACACAATTTGTGACAATAAATCATCATCATCATCATCATCTGGTTCATCATCATCATACACATTCACATTAAACAAGCGCTCTTTAGACACTCCACTTTTCTTCACTTCAGAATGTTGCTTTATCTCTTAATAATTTTTTCTAAATTGTCATTTCTTATGGTAGTAATTAGATTCCATGTCTCTCTTAGAATGAGATTGAGAATGATCATCCTTTTAATTATAATTTCTTTACTTTGATCCACTCCTACCATTCTTCATCTCATCTCTCGGGATCATGGTAACAAATATTTTATACGAATTAGGCAATTATGATAACAAAATCATCATCTTATTAGGCTGATCTCTAATATTGCTAGCATCATCCATCCTCAATTCATATAATTTCATTTTTAGAAACATATTTGTTAATTATAGACTTTGACAAAAATATCTTCTTCTTCTTTTTTTTTTTTTAAATAGCTCTTCGAAAGAAATTTCTCTTTGAAAACATTATAATTTTCTTGGAGAAAGAGCCAATTTGATAATACTAACTGTTATTGCTTTCATATCATCCCACTCTATATCTTTTGTTGGAAAGAATTTTCAAATTGAATCCAAATAAACATGAAGTACGTTTTGGGAAGAATCACAAGAATAAAGAAGGGAAAAATATTTTTTCTGCTTGTCAGTCACCTATTACAATTCTAGGCGGCTGTCCAGTATGGACGTTTTCCCCACTGCCTTTGTAAAAGCTAACTAGGCTTTTTCCCCACTGTTTTTGTGACTCTTTGGAAGAGTTGTATCCAATTCGATAAATAGAATTGGATTAATCTTGTATTGAACACATATATTCATTGATTTCTCTCCTTATTTGATACTTTCAATTCATACATTTGTTGCATCCAAAGTTTGTTCTTTGTATTCTTTTAGTACAGAATAAGAATGAAAAGTGTCTTGTGTTTGATATACTCAAGTTCTTGTGTGTTGATTTTTTGTTGAAAAGTGGATATGCACCAATAAAAAAATTTGATTCCATTATATCTTAGAGGCTTATTTGGTTTTCATTGTGCCCTATTTGGCGTGACAAATAAATTCTTAAGGAAATCATAAGTTATGTGCCTTGGAATCTATATTATTTCTGTAAATTCTAGCCATTACAAACAAAAACACACCATGAAAATTTTCTTCAAGAATCTTAAGACTTTATTTCAAGCAAGTTGTGATGGCTCCTCTGATATTTCTTTTCAGGAGTTTCCCATGGACTTTGTGAAGTTAGAATGGTTTGAAGGATTTAATTTTTGACGTTGTCATATCAAACTACATTTTTCCTTACCATGCCCAATGTGGTCTATGTTTTCACTATTCCGAGACCGGAGGAAACCAAGAAAGTAGCATTGACAAACAACAAGGTCAAGGAAGAGATGGGATCAATATGATTAGATTCTGAAATGCCATGTTTGATGCTTTCTTCGGCCAATACCATGGGAAATGGACCGCAAAAGAAAATTGTTTGATGTGCTGAAAACAAAATACATGTCTAAATATGCGTAAGAAATTTCTTGATGACTACAAGAAAAATCTTATGCATAGGAAAGAGACCTGTCCCTTGAAGACTTTTGCTGACATCTTTGAATAGAAGAAGAACTCAAATTGAATAATACTGATTATCAATATGGCCACTCATCTAAAGTTCACGTGATGGAGAAGGGGAAAGTCACTTTTCAAAATCAAACAAGAAGAGGAAACAAAACTTCAAAGAAAAAGACTCCAAGAAGAAAAAATGTACCTGCTATCATCATGGAAAGTCAGGAAATTTCAAACGTGATTTTTTTGACTTAAAGAAACAAAAGAAAGAGGGAAACTCTAATTTTATGGCAATGATCAGTGGCACATTTGTGGTGGAGGATGATAGCGATCGAGTACTGTATAGATTCTGGTGCAACAAAGCATGTTTGAAAGAATAAAGACTCAGTCACTACTTATGGGCCGATTAATAATGACAAAGTTTTCTACATTGGTAACTCTTCTACTGCAACCATTTACGATAAAGGAAATGTTAAATTGGAGTTTACATCTGAAAAATCCTAACTATCAATGATGCATGTCATGTACCAGACGTTAGGAAGAATTTGGTTTCAAGGAGACTTCTTAAAAAGTTTGGTTATAGGATAGTGTTTGAGTCCAACAAGTTTGTATTTTCCAAAGAAGTTTCGTTCGTAGGAAAATGATTCTTGTGTGAGTTTATGTTTAAGTTGAACCTTATTAATAAAAGCACAAGTTATGTTTACATTGTTGACTCCTGTTCTTTATGGTATTTTAGATTAGGACATGTAAATATTCAAAGATAACATGATAAGACTGTACTTAAATTAATTTCTAATTATAAACATGATGTGAATGAAAAAATATATGCTCAAATAAAATTACTAAAACTCATTTTCCTACAATTTTTTAAAAAAATATACTTTATTGCCCTATTTTTACTTTTTAATTATTTTTCATTTTTCATTTTTTAAATAGGGAATAAACAAAAAAAAAAAAAAAATTCACAATTACCCGCCCTTAACCCGCCCCGTGGACCTAATTGTTCAGGACGGGTTGCCTCTAATGGGACTGGGTCCCTACAAAATCGTCGGCTTTTTTTTTTTTTTTTGGCCATCCTTTAAATTAAGGATGAGATCTTAGATAAATTTATAAAATGAAGCAGAAAATATATGCATTGTCAAGACAAAATAATTAAGTAGTGATGGATGAGGTAAATATCATTTTCATAAATTTTGTGAAAACTTAGGAATCAATCATGAAACTTCTATTGCCTATACTTTTCAACAAAATAGTGGAAGCAGAAACAAATAATAAGACCTTAACATAAATGGTTAATGCTATGCTATGCAATTATGAATTAAGTAAATGTTATTGGGGAGAAGCATTTTTAACTTCTTGTCGTATACTTAATAGGGTACCAAGTAAAGGTAATAACATAATTCCTTATGAACTATGGAAGAAAAGGAAATCCAATATATCATATTTGTGAGTATGGGGTTATAGAGCTATAGTTAGAGTACCGAAACCTAAAATTAAAAAGTTAGGAGAAAAAAGAATAGAATGTATATTCCCAGGGTATGCAGAACATAGCAAATTTATAGCTTTCTTATGATTGAACATAATAATCCCATTGAAGTAAATACTGCTATAAAATCCCAAAATGCAATATTTTATGGGAATATATAATTCTAAGATACTTAAGTTAACTAGTGATTCACCTCAGTCTAATGAAATAGAACCAAGTGAATTAGGTGTTAACAAAAGGAAAATTTTGGATGACTCTACGAAATTAAGGAAAGGTAAACGAGCTAGAAAAGAGAAAACCTTTGGACCTGATTTCATTATGAATCTAGTAGAAGATACTTGGGACTTACACATAAAACAATTGCAATTTTGTAGTCCACTGAGTCAGATCCTCTCACATATGAGGATGCTATGTAATCTAATGATTAAACCTTTTAAGAAGAAACAATATTAGATTATGAAATGACATCTATTATGAGCAATAGAACTTGGAACTTGGTAGATCTTCCACCTAGCTCTAGACCTATTGGTTGTAAATGAATTTTTAAAAAGAAGATGAGAGTAGATAGAACCATAGATAAATTCAAAGCAAGGTTAGTAGAAAAAGGTTTTATCCAAAACGAAGGACTTGATTATTTTGATAATTATGCTCGGTTGCAAGGAAGGCTACTATAAGAAAATTGATTGCTTTGACATCTATACACGAACTCGAAATCAGTCAAATGAATGTTAAAATAGTTTTACAAAATGGAGAGTTGGGCAAAGAAATATATATGGAGCATCTGGAAGGGTTTACATCAACGGGCCAAGAATGAAATGTGTGTACACTAATTAAGTCATTGTATGGACTTAGATTTAGAATCCATGAATCAGAAAATGTATATATAGTAAATTTGATGGACATAAATGTGTCATCATTTGTCTATATGTGAATGATATGTTAATTTTCGGAACTGACTTGGAAGTTATAAAAAAACTAAGTCAATGTTATCATCCAACTTTGATATGGAAGATACGAGACTTGCACATGTGATTTTGAGAATTAAAATCATTAGGAAGAATACCAGGATCATATTACATCAAAAAGGTATTGAAAAAGTTTGATTACTTTGATTACAATTTAATATCTACCCCCATTTGATCCAAATTTTAGAATACATTCTAACACAGGTAAAGTAGTATCTCAATTAGAGTACGCAATGGTTATTGGATATCTTATGTAAGCAATAATAACTACAAGATCGAACATTACATTCGCTATTGGAAATATGAGGTATCCAAGTAATCTAAGTCAATTACATTCACAAGCTAGTCTATAGTATTCAAAAAAATCTAAAAGGAATGATAGGTTATGGGATTCATTACTTTAATTATCATACGGTCTTAGAAGGATTCTCAAATGTTAGTTGGATCACCAATCGAGAATATCATTCTTCTTTTTGCAGATGAATTGTCTCACTTGGTGGATGTGCCATATCTATCTATTATATAAAAGTAGTAGAGTCCCGCACATTTTTCCCGCCCCCATTTCCCGCCCAGTAAAATGATCTCGGTAAAAGGAAGCTAAAATCTACACCCACCCAGTACATAGTTCCCGCCCCAGCAGTAAGAATTCAAAAATTCTTCTCGATGAACCCGCCAATACCATCCAAAATTAATTGTCCATTGCAGATTGCATTAAATGTCAGTCAGAGGCATTAAATGAAAGCTTCAAGCTTTATTAAAAATCAAAGATTAAAAAGAAAGGGAAACTAAATACAAATAATCAATATTAGCTGCCAAAATACTGAAACCAGCTAGCTTTACTCAATTTATTTTAAAAAAATGGATCGGCTCTTGCTGGCGTAGGTTCTTCTGTAGACTGGATTTTCAGGCCATTTTGTGAACTCAAGGTTGTTCCGTTTTCATTCTCTATTTTGTTTCTGCTTTCTTCATTCCGATGCATAAGTGGGATCATAAATCTGATCAGTTCATAAATCCATGTTTGATTTCTTGAATTTTAGTTTTTTCTAGGATGATCATTGTGATTAGAATGAAGTCAAAAACTTTCTGTTTTAGTTGATGCAGATGTTAATCAGCAAGAATCATCCTTCACATCCATTGGGTATATGACATGATTTTTGCAGGGTGCCATTTCTAGGACGTCGACGATATCTTTTTTCCAAGAAATGGAGATCAGAGCCAAAGCACCAAGAAAAATTATACTCACAGGTGAACATGCAGTTTTTTTGGGAATTGAAGATTTCATTTTGAATTTGGGTTTTGTGGATTTTGTTTAAAGGCTTCGGGCAAAAAATCTTGAAATTTGAATTTAAAATTTTTGTCAATTTTCTTGAGCATTTATGGAGATTGAATGTGGGTTTAAGAGTCAACTTTTGGCAATGTCCATATCTGAATCAAAAGTGAGGGCTTAAGAAATAATTTGAGTTTATTTGTTTATTTTGATTGAAGTTCTCTCTTTTTTTTTTTTTTAATTCATGATAGTCTTGGTTTTGATATTTAGGCAATGGTGGGGGCAGAAAAGTGGTATTATGGAAGATGAAGAAATGACTGCAATTTCTTACAGAAGAGTTAAAATGTGTGATCTGTTCTTCGTTGTGAATGTATGTCTTTTTTTCTTTTAATGTCAATTTATGTTGAGTTTCAATGTTTGATTTGGTTAATTATTTATATAATTGAGAGAATTTTGTTAAATTATAAATTGTAATGATGACAGAAAAATAGAGTTGCCGAATGCTTATAATTTGAGTTTATTTTACTTTTTTTGACTTTTTTAACGTAAAATGTGTGCTTAAATTTGAGAGAAAAAATGTAAATGGTTAAATATAATGTTTTAAGAATGAAATTTATGAATATCAATATTATATTTCATACAATAATAATGTTCAAAATTATATGTTAAGATATATATATTCAAAATAAATAAATAAATTATTCTTAACATATAATTTAGAAAATAAATATATATATAATAAAAAAGAAATAAGTTAATTTAGAATTTATATAATAATATAATATAATTATATCAATATTTTTTTCCTATTTTGATTAGTGTTTTTTTTTTTTTTTTTTAAGTTTCAAGTTCAATAACATTTTGTAATAAAATGTTATTTGTCTATATTTTTTATTTGATATATGATTGTATAATAAACATATCTTCATAAATTTATCGAAATCATTTTTATTGATAGAAATTCCGTGCATCACACGGGGGGAAAATCTAGTTAAGAGGTTAAAAAAAACATGTATAGTTGATTCCACCCTGATCTCAAAACTTATAGTACTTGCTTTGTTTAATAAATAAGCAGAACGCCTAAGGACTTTATTATTAGAAATTCCGCCTAAACCAATGTCATTGTTTCTATCCATTGTGATAGTGAGGCAAATTTGTCTAGAGCGCAAGTCTAGATGCATTGGATTGAGGCTTAGTATGGTAAGACAATTAATTTTAGATGGTATCATTATTGTGTCTAGAGGTGTCAAAATGGACGGGTCGATCGGACCAATGAAAATCGACCTGGATCGACCCAAAACCACGTGCTAACCCGTAACCCAAGCGGGCGGTTCAAGTGTCAAGAAGGTGTGAACCGTAGGCTTCGCAGGTCACACCTTCACGGGCCGCGATTAACTTGATGGTCCGTGAAATAATAAAAAAAAAAATTAGAAAAACAAATAAATTATAGTTAAGTAGATGTCAACCTTGTTGGGATGTATTTAAATTATAAGCCTCTATTTGGTAACAATTAAAATCTAGATTTTGATCTAACTCAAAGTCGAAAATTAATTACAACCACATATTTCATGAGACCCACAACTTTTCAATCACAATCTCACTTTTATCAAAATCTACTAAAAATCTTATTTTAATCTCCACCAATTGAGGGCTAAATTATAGTAAAGTAAATGTATACCTAGTTGGAATGTACTTAAACTATAAATATTTTAATCTCCACCAAATGAGGGTTAAATTATAGTAAACTAAATGTCAACCTAGTTGCAATGTACTTAAACTATAAATATTTGAAAGTAGTAATTAGAAATGCAATATAGTTGATATTTGTTTATATTGCATTTAACTTTGTAAAGTTATAAGTAATTCATGTGACATAAAATATAAATTTTAATTCTATATAAAATTTTCTTTTTATAAATATGAATTTATCATTTTGTTCACTTCGTAAATTTAACAAAAAAAAAATTACTATAAATATGAAGAATTCTATGTTTTTATTCATACGTGCCAAACCAGAACGAATCGCGACCCCCATGGGCTCAAACTGGATGGACTAGTGAGTAAGTCTGGGTTTTAGATCAAATTTTTTGGGCTGACCTGGACCGACCCGTAAACAGCAACGGGCGGGCTTTTTCCCACACGGGTCGTTACCGAACTCATGTGTTGGCTGACCGAACCGGACCGGACCACTCAGATTGACACGTCTAATTGTTTCTTATGTAAAGTAAAGTCAAAACTTGGCGAATTCTTTGATGAAAGGTCTTGTAAGGAATTTAATTTATAAAACGTCAAAGAGAATGAGATTATGGCCAATTCATAGTCATCAATGACGAAAAATTCAACCTAACACTTGGAAATTAAGATCTTAGGTTCAATGAGTAAAATATATCTTACGAGTGATTGCAAACATTTAACTTAATCCTAAGGTTCAATGAGTAAAATACATCTTATGAGTGATTGCAAACATTTAACTTAATCCCAAGGTAGAAATACTTTGTAAATGTATGAGAAACAAAAGGATGAGCTGATTTACTCTTAGTAGGCTTATGTAGATGTCTATAAAATGATTTAGATACTTTGACATTTTTTAATAAGCCTACCTATATGAATATTAGGTATGTTACCTTCTCTAAAATAGTTTGACCAACTACTGAAGATATTCATGAAATAAAAATCAATATATAGGACATATGGCACATTCATTTGATAGTGGCTATGAACACAATAAAGACATTCTAACTTATGCATGACGTGTTTTCGATTAATCACATAGGGTCACTGGTTCAAAACATGTCTACAATTCCAACTTTATTTACATTCGAAATATTTTTAGTACATAGAAGTTCAAATTCAAAAGAAACTTTCATTTATGCATAAAGTTTGGCTAGCTTACACGAGGATTTTTTTTCAAAATTTCGTTCATTTTTAAAATCATGGAGGATCGTTGGAAATAATTTTCAAATTAAATTCAAATGAACATGAAATACATGTTTGGAATAAATCCACGAATAAAAAAGAAAGGAATTTTTTTTTGTACTAGACACCACACAGTACATATTTTTGCCACTGCCTATGTAAAGGCCAGTCGGGCTACCACACCTAGTACAAAAATTTTTGATCATTGGAAACTTCTTCTCGTACCTTTTCATGATTCAGTTCGACTTTGAACTTACTTTTTTTCCTAAACATGTGTGTGACTCTTGGAAAGATGTATATCTAATTCAGTAAATAGAATAGAATTTTTGTTGGATTAAATACATGAATTCATTGATTTTTTCCTCCTTTCTCTCATACTAAGATATTTTAAATTCATACCTTTGCTCTTTGTATTCTTTTACTGCAAAATAAGAATCTAAAGTCTCTTATGTTTGATATACTCAAATTCTTGTGTTCGATTTGTTGTCAAAAATGTATATTCATCAACAAACAATTTTGATTATATTGTATCTTGGATGTTTATTTGATTTTTCCGTGTAACAATTTGGTGGGATAAATAAATTCTTAAGGAAGGTGTGATTTACGTGTGCTGGAATCTATATTTTTACTAGAAAGTTTAGCCACTACAACACACTACAAAAATTTTCATTAACATCTTTCATCCCTTCCAACATTTTTCCTTCAACGCTTTGTAAAGTCCTTGTTGTACGAAAATATCTTGCAAAAGTACTATGCCAAATATTGAAAATATTTTTTAGTCAAATCATTCAACCTCACACATTAGATTTATTATATCTTCAAAGTAATCATAGAGTTTAAACTAAAAGCTCTGATATCATTTGTTAATGAAAAATTCCACCAAGCACTAGCAAATGTAGTGGAAACCAAAAGATCTAAAATGAGAAAAAAAAAAACATACGAACTAAAAGTGATTAGACAAATGTGATAACTATTAGAGAAAAAGGATATTAACTATGAAAATCTTAAACTACGATATTGTCATAACACCCTTAACTTCCTACACAAAACAAAAAATAAAAAAACTCAACGTGCACGATAAAAATTCTACAAGAATCAAGGGTCATAGGAGTGACATTTGTCATCCTTATAAATATAAATGTCATCTTAAAGAAATGATAAAGTCGTCCCTAACATGTCGATCCTATAAACTTGTTGCTCTTGACCTATAGGAGTGAGATGAATAGATATAGTGATGATAATGTCATCTCTATTGCACTGTTTTCATTTTTTTTATTGCTAAGAGACGACATTGTTGTCCCAATAAGTTGCCGCTATAACTACATGAACTATAACACCAAAAAATGTCACCCCTATAGACATGTTTATTTTTAAAAAATTTATCTATATAGAAGATATTTGTCACCCTACAGGTGAGAAAAAGATACCAGTTTTTCATCATGATCTCTCTCTAAAAGTCTGTGATCTACAACAATGTCGTTTCTAAATCAAAAGTGATAAACTGTCGCCCCTATAGAATCCGACTCTATAGTGTCAACCTCTAAATGGGTGACATTTTTGTTATCCCTAAAAACTGCTCCTTTAGTTCCCAATATTGGGAAATAAAACGAAATGTCTAATCACAAAAACTAATTTCTTGTGATTTGAATTATCGCACCATAGGAATTCACTTGTTTTATGTATTTGACTAGATCAAATAACTTTTCATAGATAATAGTAAATAGAATATTACCTTTATAGTGTGCTTTTTAATTATCTCATTAATTCCTTACTTGATTCCACCAAAGTTTCATTCCCTCAAACTTTCACTGCTGTTCTCCAATAGCAGCTATACAGGTATGTACTCACCTCTCTCTAAATCTAGAATACACTAGGGTAAGGGTTTTAATGTAAAGAGAAAACATACACTACACGCTTTAGTGTGTGTCTCGAATACGAGTGTCTTAGGGTTAGAAAAATAGTCTTAGGAGACTATTTATAACCCATTTACATTTCAAAAACCTACCAACCATAGTACCATAACCGACGCCCATTTCTGCACAGTCCAATATAGGTTATAAGCATGTATATGTCTACTATTGTGATGCAATGAAGTGAACTTGTTCAGAAAAGTCCCGCAAACATGTGAGATCATTGACAAGTAATAATTTGATGAGTTTAGAGTTATTATTTCCATGAAGAATACATTCTAGTCTTAATTATCAATTTGTTGTTAATTCAATTAAGTGAAACAATTAAAGGGATTTGTTTGATCTATTCTAAATTTTACAATAATTAAAACATTGAAAATAATTATGAATGGAGGACATGTATTGGAATCTGAATCCACTTATTATCATTTATCACAATTCAACAATTTGTAGTTTAATTATTTCATACATAAATAACTTGAAAATCGAAAATTCTCACGCAATTAATTTTCTTTTCCAATAAAAATTAAATCTATTATAAATATGACCCGATCTATTCCTAGTCCTAATACAAACATTTAGCACGCATTAAATCACACAATTATCCATTAGATTATACATGTCATACTGTTGTTTATAACATCTACTGTTCAAGTGTTAATCATGCAATGTTATAACCTATTGTGACTTTTTCAAGACTAAAATAAGCAACAATATATCTAATTGGTAGTCAATCAATCAAATAATAACAATTAACCATGCAAGATTAATTAAGAAAACACAAGAAATCCCTAAACTACTAGTTCTTAAATCGAAATAAATAAATAAATAACAAATATCATCTTCATCCAATACAAAAAAGAAATTAGCCTAACATGTTTCTAATCAAAACACACATAAATCTATGAAAAACATCACCCGAATATTGGACCAATGTAAGGAATGTAGAAATTGCAATTCTTCTTCTTGATTCTTCAATCCGGAATGCTGAATCATCTATTGATGTGTATGTCCTCAGAATCCTTGTGCTAACCTCTCTTTCTGCCTCCTTTTTTATAGTAGATGAGTAAAAATTTGAGAGAGATCGTATGAGATTTGTGCCGCTTGTATTTGTACTTAGGGTAAAATTTATGTCAAAGTATACCGGGTTTACACAAAGCTAAGAACAATTGAAAGAAATTGTGGAGCCAGATTTTTACCAAGCGATTTCAAAGTTTGAGTACTGTTGCGGTAAGAGCACACTGCGTGATCGCTTGCTCGTAGCTTTGGCCTTCAATTTTCTTGATATGCAAGTTGGTCCTAGTTTAATTGCATCTTCAATCCTCATTCTTTCTAGGTTCTTCATTTCAGTCCTCACAATTTTACTTTTATTTCAATTAGCCCCTTTTATATTTTCATCTTAATTCCTTCAACTTTCAAAAATTTCCTCTTTCTTGTCCTTTTTTGTTTGGTTTCAATCTCTTTTCTCCGTTTAGCCTCCAAATACATTCAAAATTGAATTTTTCCTAAAAAAATGAAATCAACATATAATTTAGCAATATCACTTCCTAAAACACTTACAATTGTCTAAATTTAAGATCTAGATAAGTATGAAAATATGCTTATCGAATCCTCCAAACTTAAACTCTTGTTCGTTCTCAAATAAGATATAGCAATACAATCAAGCTATGTTAAATAACCTACCATAATTGCTTCAGGGTTTAAAACTGTAGTAATACCTGAACAATCTACAAACAATGTTATATAAATCTTAACTCAATTCATGCTCGAAGTGTGTGTGCGCGCACAGGCACTTAGTTAACACAATCCCTTTAATGCATCTATCACACTATTTTCATGCAATATCTCTCTCCATTAAGTCTTTAGAAGACCCCTGCAATGAGCTTTAGGTCTGTAACTCTCAAGTCAGATGATTTAGGGTATCATGTATATAAATATCCCTATGAGCTTAATGACTTGAGTCAACTAGACTCCGAAGAAAGGTGTCATATGTATGGAATATTATATATTTTTTTCATAATAAATATAAATAAATTACCTCTCTCTTAAGCTTTCTAACCCAGTTAACGAGCTTTAAGCCAGTGGCTCCCAAGTTAGACAGTCATAGGACACCATGTATAAAAATACCCTTACAAGCTTACTAACCTGAGTAAAAAAGACTACAAAGAGAGGTAAAAAAAAAAAAAAAAGCATGTTCTTACTTATGCAATAATTTAGAAAGTGGATTGGACTACTATCATTTGGTCATTACATAGTTTCCACTTGTCAATCAAGATTCACTCCATACATAATTTTAGTATACATGGAATCAACACATCCACAAATAATCACTTACACAGTTTCTACTCCTCAAAATCATCTAATTAATAGGTCAAGTGATTGAGTAGTGTTTTATTTGAGTACGCATTCTTAGTTCCATACTAACAACCTATTTTTAATTCACATGCCACCTATATGCGCGATAATCAAGTTGACCATGTGCTCAATAAATATCTAGAATTAATCAAATTAATACAAGTATAACATCCTTGTTCGCAGTTCATGAATAACGCAGTTTCAAATAAATAACTTCATGAGCCGACAAGGCTATTTAACTTGACATATTTTTTTCTCGATGCATGTTGAATAAAAATTAAAAAATGGACTACCCATCCCCAAACTTAAAATAAACACTGTCCTCAATGTGTCAAATAAAGCATATAAAAAGTATGACTAGGGGAAGGAAATGAACTAAAGACTCCATTGATCAGTCTAAATGTGATGGAGGTGAATACAAGCATTCCTAAAGTTCCTTGAACTTTGTTACTGAGTAAGTCCTGTCATGACATAAATGAATTTCAAGCATTAGGCATGTATCAAATGAAAATGAAAATGAAAAAAATAAATTAAAACACAAAACTAATGCATATAAAGCTGAGCAAATAAATGAGAATAAAATTTGGTCACCTCCCAATAAGCACTTGTTTATAGTCATTAGTTTGACTTTGATGTTTTGGCTATTCTTCATTTGGATTCTCAAGTGATAGGATTGTATTCTCGTTGGAGTAATCATCATCAAATAAACTATCAACCTATGACAAATGATCGTAAACCTTCACAAGTGATCTTGAGAAACCACTTCCATTATGCCGTAAGGATGTACAACTATAACTGTTTATGGACCCAACCATCTTTATCTTAACTTTCATGGAAAGAACTTGAGGTGAGAATTGAACATCAGAACTTGTTAACCAACCACAATAACTTTTTCTTTGATTTTCCCATAATGCCACTTCTCATTATTTTCCTTAAATAACTTGGCATTCTCATATGCCCCCAATCTAAATTTGAAGAGTTCATTTAGTTGAAGGACTCTCTTCTTTCCAGTTGACTTCATATCAAAATTCAGTAAATGTGTTGCCCAATATGCTTTACGCTCAAGCTCTAATGGCAAGTGGCATGCTTTTCCAAATACGAATCGATAGGGAGACATCCCATTTGGTGTCTTGAAGGTTTTGTAATACGCCAATAATGCATTATCTAACTTCTTTGACTAATCAGTGCATGATGTGTTAACTGTTTCTTCAAGAATATTTTTAAGCTTGTTATTTGAAATTTCAACCTGCCCACTCTTTTGAGGATGATAAAGTGTTGCAACTTGATGTTTGACCCCATATCTAACCAACAATGCTGAGAATTGATGGTTGCAAAAGTTTTTCCCACCACCAGTAATAATATTTTGTGGTGTGCCATACCTTGAGAATATATTCTTTTTAATGAACAGTGTCACAGCTCTTCCATCATTTGTTGGCATACTATAACCTCAACCTATTTAGATACATAATCCACAGCCACTAAGATATACCACTGACCATAAGAAGATAAGAATGGTTCCATGAAGTCAGTGCTCCAAAAATCAAATAATTCCACTTCTAAATTATTGCTTAAAGGCGTCTCGTTCTTCCATGAGATATTCCTTTACCTTTGGCACTTATCAAACTTCTTCACTAAAATGTAAGCACCCCTAAAAAATGTTGGCCAATAATAACTTGATTGTAGGACTTTAGTTGTTGTTTTCATAACAATGAAGTGACCACCGTATAGAGCTGAGTGACAGTGCTCTAGAAGACTTTCATGCTCTTCTTTTGGTATAAAACAGCGAATGATTTGATCCCTGTATATAGAGGAAGGGATCATCCCAGAAGTAATGCTTGAGATCGCTAGAAAACTTCTTCTTCTGTTGACTCGAATACTCTAGAGGAATCACTAAACTGACCATATAATTTACATGATTAGCATACCATGGTCCTGTCTCGATTTTCAAAAGTATCTCATCTGGAAATGTCTCATTAGCTTCATGTATATGATCTTCTTTTTGTTGGTTCATGTGAGATAAATGGTCTGCTATCAAGTCTTCACAATGCTTTTTATCCCTGATTTCGAAATTAAATTCATGTAGTAGAAGTATCCATCTGATAAGTCTTGGCTTTGCATCTTTCTTTTTGAACAAGTACTTCAGTGCAGAGTAGTCTGAATATACTATCACTTTTGATCCAATCAAATAATATCTGAAATTTTCAAAAGGCAAAACTACTACGAAAAGCTCTTTTTCTGTAGTGACATAATTTAACTAGGCTTCAATCAGAACCTTGCTAGCATTGTGAATCACATCTACGATTTTGTTCTGCGATGTCCCAAAACTACTCCAATTGCTTAGTCACTAGCAATACACATTAATTCAAATGGATAATCCTAATCAGGTGTAGCCAATACTGGAGCTCAGATCAATTTTTCTTTTAGAGTGTTAAATGCAATCAAACACTCCTCGAAGAAGTTAAAATAGATGTCCTTTTCTAATAGTGTACAGAGATGTTTGGTGATTTTTGAGAAGTCCTTAATGAAACGCCAATAGAAACTAGCGTGTCCCAAAAAGCTTCTGATCCTCTTTATTGTAGCAGGTGGAGATAGCTTCTCTATCACTTGTACTTTGACTTTATCCACCTCAATGGCCCTAGCTGAAATTAACTGTCCAAAACAATCCATTCTTTAATCATGAAGCAACACTTCTCCTAATTGAGCACTAGGTTGGTCTTTTCACACTTCTGCTCCCTTTATTAAGAAAAAAAGGGTCTTGTCATTCTCTAGTTGGAAATTTCTATTTCTACTAGCATTTCTCATCAATAAATACAGGAAAAAAAGATCATATTGAAAACAACACTAATTTTAAGTGACTTAAGCATTCATTGAATGATGCCCAAATATCGAGAAATCATCTATGAATACCTCAATGATTTTTCCCACAAGTTAGAGAAGATGGACATCATACACACCTGAAAAGTAGCAAGAGCATTTTATAACCCAAAAGGCGTTCGTCTATATGCAAAAGTTCCATAAGGACAAATGAAAGCAGTTTTCTCCTTATCTTTTGGTGCTATAGGAATCTAATTATATTCCGAATACTCATCCTGAAAATAGTAATGCAAAAGTCCACGGAGGCTAGCCAACATTTGATCAATGAAAGGAAGGGGAAAATGATCATTCCCAGTGGCATTATTGAGTTTGTGATGATTAATGCAAACTCATCAACCTGTGACTATGCGTGTTGGTGAGCTCGTTATTTTCATTTGGAACCACTGTAATTCCTTCTTTTTTGGGGACCTACATGCAAAGGGTTTACCCAATGGCTATCTGATATAGGATAGATCATCCCTAAACCTAATAACTTCAGCACTTCTACTTTCACAACCTCTTGCTTATTTAAATTTAATCTGCATTGACGTTCTATCGATGGCTTAAAATCTTCCTCCATTAAAATCTTGGGCATGAAAAATGAAGGGCTAATCCCTTTTATGTTAGAGATGGTCAATCCAATTACTAGTTTTTGATCCATAAGAACTCTAAGCAATTGATCTTCTTAATCCTTGGATATAGAGTTAGATATAATAAATGGAAGTGCGTTCTTCTCTCCTAGGTAAGCAGAAGTTGTTTTAACTCAAGTGTTGGAGCCTTTTGAACGGACGGTAGAGATTTCTTAGAACCTTCACTGAGCTCCAACATAGGTTGTTTTATGCATGGAGGATTTGCTTCCAAATCTCGAATACATTTTTCTACTTTTCTAGATTGACATTAGCATCCTCAAGAGTACATCAAACACACCTGAAGTGGGTCTTGATGTGGTCAAGCTTGAAACTCTTTGTCACTACTCTCTCTACTTCATCAATCTTAAAGCGTGATTCTACTTTATAACCAAATTGGAGTGCACTAAGACGTTGATTTTTAATTCTTTGCCATTCATTCTGAAAATCAATTTTCCTTTCTACACATAAATCAATGTTCTTCCTGTGGCCAAAAATGGGCATCACAAAATGAGAGGACGTCACCAAATCTGCTCGAAACATAAATTTTTCCACCTTCACCAGAATATCTTCAATTTTCCTCAGGCGTTTGATTTACATGTCTGCTAGCTGTAAGGTGATAGTAGTGGCTTTTCCTTTCCCCAAACCTGTCTTCTTGAGGAGGGACAATTGCATTAAATTAATGCTTGCACACAAATCACATAATGCATCATCTATAAACTTATTACCAATATTGCAAGGGATAGCGAAACGCAAGATCTTTCGATTTTGGTGGTAACTTGTGTAAAAGTCAAGCACTTTCGTCCTTAGTCAACCTCACAAATTTTTTATCATTCAACTTTCTCTTTTTTGACGGTATTTTTTTCATAAAAATAGCATAGCTGGGCATGTGGGCTAAAGCATATGTGAATGGTATGTTGATGTGCAATTTCTTGAAAACCTCTAAAAATATCGCAAACTATTTATCAAGCTTCTTCTTCTTCTTTTCTGCATCCTTTATGGGAAAGGAACAAGGGGATACATAAGCCTTGACATGAACATTTGCTTTAACTTTTGGGATTCCTAAAGCTTCTTCCCAATTCTCTTTCGTTGAGTCATCAGTCCACTTATTCCTTTCTCATGATAGGCACCTTCTCTGCAGCAATAACTAGTCTTTTAATTGTTATTTCAGGTAATTGAATACCACTTCTGGTAGTAATGGTCTGCACTTGTTCCTTAGGATTTTTCTCTATTTTGCTTGGTAAGGTTCTTTAGGTTTTGCTTGTTAATGCAATAGCCATTTGTCCCATCTAGGTTTCCAATTTTTTTATAAATGTTTGTTGGTTCTGAAAGCTAGCTTCGATTTTAGCAATGTGTTGTGCTAACATATCTTCCAACGATGGCCTCATTTGTTATTGTTGTTGTGGTTGTTGATGTTGATGTTGAAAACCTAATAGTTTAGCTTGAAAGTTTCCTTCCTGGCCCTGCCCTAGATTGTTGGTTCAAGAGAAATTTTGATGATTTCTCCACATTAGACTATTAGGTATTGGAATAAGGATTATTTTGATACTTCTGAAAATTATGTGAGTAGCTGGCCTCCTCAAGTTGCATTCCATGTGTTCAGGCAAAAGGACAGCTAGTTGTAACATAATTTGCCCCAAGTCCTTTGCAAGTTGGAGTTAGTTGTTGTGTCATGTGTATAGCCCAGTTAAGTTGTCTATCTTTTTGGATAGAACTTCCATTTGGGCTACCAATTGTGTAGCTGCATCGAACTTTGAACACCCTCTACATTTCTTGGGATTCCCATTTTAGTCGGACAGATCACCTGATTTCTGTAATTCTCTCATATAGCTTATGTGCTCGGTCAATTTGTAAGTTCATCACTGATCCGCTTGTAGAAGCTTCAACATATTGCGGTATTCAAGATGTAATCCTGAATAAAAAATGTAAACTTGAGCATTTTTGGGAATGTCCAGATTTGGACATTTTCGAAAATATTCCTTAAATCTTGCCCATGCTTCAAGGTAACTCTCAAGATTCTCTCGTCAAGATTCCCATTAAGGAATGTCGTCTTAACACCCATTTGCCACATCTCATAATCAAAATGAGCTGCAATGGATTAGAGGATTCGAATAGACTTAAACATGGACACATGTGAGATGTTTTCTTCATAGTCAATACCTTTAGTTGGGTGAAACCCATTTACACCCTGTGGGGTTTAAACATATTAGGTACATCTACAAGATCTCAAACTGAGTTAGTGTACATGAATTTAATTTATGAGTCCATGAAGTTCTCCAATGGTCAGCATCTACATCTCTCACAACTTCTTTATACAAGGTAAGATTCTTCTCTTGTTCAATGGAGACTGCCTCAAAAGACTCTTCATGTAGAAAGTATCTGAATGATGCTCTAATGACTCTCTCACTACATCTCGGCTGAGGTGGCTCCTGGTTTATTGTAATTTGTAATTGTTCTATCACTGTCCCTCTGGTATCAAGTCCCTTGTTCCCAACTTCAATACTAGGTGGTGATGGAATGGGGACTTTGTCCTCCTCCAAGTTACGTGCCACTGAGCTAGTAGGCATGGTAGGTGTAATCTCCATCTGTCTCCTACTGCATTTAACTATCGTAATTGGTTGAAACATGAATTAATCTTGAGCAGCTTCCATGTAGATTTTCGGAGTTGATGAACTGGTAACATTTCTCTTCATCTCCTCTAAAAGAACCTTACTATTAGATTCATGTTCTTTTATGTACTTGTCCTCTAAGAAAGTAGCATTTGTACTTGCAAAAAATTTCTTATCTATACGAAATTAGCTTTTGTCCATGGGTTACAGATTAAGCGTTTAAGTTGTTAAATTTAAAAAAGATTCAATTTGTAATTCGATCTAAAATTAATACTCACAAACAATAAATAAATAAGGACGATTTATTTTGATAAGATCATTTTGATTTTACTAAAGTCGATCATTGACTTCGGTAATAAGATTGAGAGTAAATAAAGGTGTCAAGACGGACGGGCCGACCAGACCCGTGAAATAAACCTGGATCAAACCGAGACCTCATGCCGACCCGCGGGCAATTCACGGGTCAAGAAGTTATGAACCGCGGGTTTCGTGGGTCAAACCTTCGCGGGCCACGGTTAACCCGCTGGCCGGTGAAGCAAAAAATAATAATAATAATAATTATTATTATTTTTATTAAATATGGTAACATTGAGAATCTTCATTCTTCTACAAATTCTAATACAACTTTTAAAGCAAATCTTATTTTTCTCCTCCATAATAGCTAAGAAGCGTAATGTTCTTTGATAATAGTAATTAAAAATAAATTTTGTAAATGTTATTTGTTTATGTTTTATTTAAATTTAAAAAACTAAGAATTAATTTATGTAACATAAAATATAAATTTAAACTCTATGTAAATATTTTATAGTATAAATATGAATTTATAATTTTAATCATTTTGTATTTAGAAATTCGGCAAAAAAATTATTATAAATATGAAAAAATCTATGTTTTTATTCATATGGGCCAAATTAGAACGAATCGCGACCCAAATGGGCCAGCGGGCGGGTCTAGGTTGTAGTTCGAAATTTGTGGACTGACCCAAAATCGGCCCTAAATCTGTAGCGGGCGGGAGCGGCCCATTACCGGGATTTTATGTTGGCGGGCCGACCCGGCCCGGACCATCCAGATTAACACCTCTAAGAGTAAATTTGGAACATTCAATTAAGATCTTAATCCTGAACTGATAATGAACTTCAATTACTAGCTTAAAATTCTTTGAGGTATCAATGAGTGAGATCAAATTGCTTATCAATATCTCAGCATTTCTAAATTGAAGTGAACTAACGAGAAGCATATATTCGTAATATTGAATTCGTCACCTTTAAGGCATATCATGATCTCACTTTCTTCTACTAGATCGCTAAATCTGAGCTCAGTAATTCGATAATGATTGTTGAATTTAATAATGTGATGTGATCACATCAAACTGTGAAATAGAAAATGAGAGTTGAGTATTTGTGAATGTTCAAAAACGGGTTTTTTGTCATTTTACCTTACTTTGAATATTAGAATTGATCAATGGAGGTAACATGTAAAAGCGATAAGTCAGATGATATAATCATTGATAATTGTTTCTAAAATTTCTATTAAGTTAAGAGTGCAGTCGATCTTATTCTTGTAATGGAATAGAACGTGATTAATAAATTATTTTGGTTAATCAAGATTTGAATAGGTCATAATTAATTTATTGAAACTTAATTTAATTGGGTGTGGTATGGTTCCCTCAGTGGATTAGCTATTGGGCTAATTAGGCCCATTAACACCTTAAATTAGTTTTATTTTTGAAATCATATAAACTATTTTTTAAAATCAGATATATACGTTTGTCTCCCCTCCTTGCATCAATATCCCCATACAGTGATGAATATCCATATTCTTGGAAATTTCTATTATATAATTCGAGGCTATTTTCTTGATATGCATGGTCAATATCCCCATACTGTGATGAAACATTCACATTCACATTCTTGGAATCTTCTAATACAAAATTCATAGGTTTGGCGACAAGGGCTGTAGATCCAAGCACTCTGATGTAGCAATAAAAGGAGGTTTGTGATGGTTTGTATGTGTAGGCGGTGGTTTAGGTTTGGCTGTGCAGTCGGATCGTGATGAAAGAATTTAGATCGATGGTGATGGTGATGGTGTTGGTTTTAGGTGGTGATAGTGACCAGAGGTGGTGATGGTAATTACTTACAATTTATTTTCGACGGTGATCCAATAATGACGATTGTGGCGGTGGCTAATTACAAATTAGGTGGTGGTGGCGGCAATTAATTACAATTATAAATAAAATTACAAATTGAAATAAAGTTACAATTGTATTTACGACGGTGGTCCGATGATTGCGGTTGTGGCGGTGGCTGATTACAAATTACACTAATGTAATTAATTACGAATTACACTAATTCTTTAATAATTCATAAGTTACAATTGTCATTAATTACAAAACTGAAATAAGTTACAACTGTATTTTCGAGGGATGTTGTGGCGGTGACTGATTACAAATTAGGTGGTGATCGGTGGTGCTGGTGCTGGTGGGATGGTGGTGATATTAATTAATTGCAATTGTAGTTAAATTTACAAATTTAACTAATTACAAATTGAAATAAAGTTACAATTGTAATTAATTACAGAACCTAATTCTGATTAAAAAAATCCCTGATTTTGAAAATTATTTTGATACCTGTGTAATTAGTTACAAAATGCCTGATTACAAAAAATTTCAAGCCTAAATATGTGTAATTGTGTACACAACCCATAGCTATTATAGAGCTATACAGGACCTGTTTTGAGCTATACAGAAATGAGTCTGAGTTATGGTAATAGGGTTGGAAAGGTTTTGGAGTGAAAGTTAGTGATGGAAACGGGGTGGATTCAGGTTGGGTCCCCCCAACCCGTGCCCTGCCCCCACAAATTTTTTTAAATCCTAAACCCACAGCGCGACCTGTGAATTTTAGGTCGGGAGCAGATCAGCTCTGCAACCCCATATAAATTTTTTTTTCGCCTTTTTTCTATTTTTTATTTAATATATTGTTTTAATTAATATATATGAGGGGGTTAGGGGCGGCCCGCTCAGGTCCCTAAAACTAGGCCCGAACTCGCCCCGCCGATTTGCGGGGTGGATTTTTTTTTTTTGCACCATTAAGGGTGGGTGCCCGTCAGGTTCAAGGTGGGTAGGGTATTTTTGTCATCTCTAGTGAAAGTGAGTTATAAATAGTCACACAAGAATACTTTTATATCCTTGGTATGCATAGTGGCGGAACACATGCTAAAGTATGAAGTGTTTATTTTCTACTAGCAAAGAAAATCCTATTATTAATCCTAGTGTAACATAGATCTAAGGAAGTGGCCACACACGGGCATAGCTTCTGTAGAAGAACACCAAGGAAAGTTTAAGAGTTTGAAGCTTTGGTGGAATTGAGAACGTAGTTGATAGTTTACTTTAATTCCCAAAGTATCAAAATATTGATTAGTAATTTAGTCTTACCCATTGATACTACAAAGAATTTCAAACTAGTAATCGAAATCTATTACCCGATCAGAACTAAGGTCTCATGTACGATAGTCAATTAAAATTAAACTTGAATGGTCAATATCACAAATTAATTTCACGATTCGTCCAACATATTCGTGCTCTCAATTTTATTGCCAAAGTCAAAGATAGACTTTAACGAATCGAGACGATCAAAATAAATTGTCCATATTTATTTATTTACTAATCGTAAACAATAATTTTATTTTGAATTACAAATCGAATCATTTTGTATTTAACAACTTAAACACCCATTTTATAATATCAAATCAACATTGTAGGATGGAGCGTCTACATCTAGACGCTCCGTGAGACATGCTGACTCAACAACTTTTATTTTTTAATTATTTAATTATTTTAAATAAGGACATTGATCAATCAGGTTTTATGACACAAGTTATTTCTATTTGAACTCTCTATAGAGTAAGAAATCCTGCAAATAAGGCTTAATCTTTGCATAGTAATTAATTTTAAATTTAAATAAAAATGCCACATAATCAATATTATTTAAATGTAGAAGAAACAATTGGAGAGTAATTTTTTTTTTACTTTTTCGTCTATTTATCCACACTCTCTAGAAGTCTGTCTATTTTATTATCATGTCAACCACAATTCACAGAGTGCATTGAAGATGCTTTTATCAATGTGTATTGTTTATTTATGCACAATTTTACAATCAAGTAAGCTAATTGCGAAAGCAATCCTCATGTTAATTGTGTCAAAATCATTTTCACAAGGTAAAAATAATTCTTTCCTTTTTAATAACGAATCTTTCTTTTTATCATTTTCCTATTCAAGTATGCTATGCTAAATATAGGAGAAAAAGACTATTAACTAAGAATATCTTAAACTACAATATTTCCCACTCTTAACTTCCTACACAAAATAAATATATAAATAAAATCAACGTACACCATAAACAATTCTATGAGAATCGGGGGTTACAGGAGCAACATTTATCATCCTTATAAATAGAAATGTTGACCCAGCATATCGTCTCTATTGACTTTTAGCTCTTGACCTATAGGGGTGACATGAATAGATATAGCGACGACAATGTCACCTCTGTTGCACAAATTTTCTTAAATTATTATTACTATAGTGACGAAATTGTTGTCGCAATAGGTTGTCGCTATAATTACATGAACTATAACAACGAACAACGTCGGTCCTATAGACATGTTTATTTTTTATAAAATTATCTATATCGAAGATATTTGTCGCCCCTATAGGTTTGAAGAAAAGCCAATTTCGCGCGTCGCGAATTCCTTCTAAAAGTTTATGATCTACAACAAGTTAACAATGACATTTCTAAATCAGAAGCGACGGAATGTCACCCCGATAGAAATCATCTCTATAGAGTCAACCGCTACAAGGGTGACATTTTTTTCGTTCATAAAAGTCATTCATATAATTTCCAATTCTTGTAGTACAAACCCAAATTATTTTACTAATTTTCCTTCATTTTCACTTTCCCCGCGTTTTTAAATATTGACAAAATTTTCTCCCCTGGTCCCTCTCTTGGAAGCCGATTTTGTACGTCTATTATCAATGTGTATTGTTTATTTATGCACAATTTTACAATCAAATAACATAATTGCAATAGTAATCCTTATGATAATTGTGTTAGAAACTTAGAAATCATTTTCTCGAGGCAAAAATAATTCTTTCAAGAAAAAAGAGTTGAACGCCAACTTTAAATGTCTCCACTGCCCCTGCTTTGAGGATTAGTGACAGATATAAATCCCAAATTACGCATCAAACTGGCAAGGGTCTGTGTAGTACCCAATAGATTGACAAAGTATATACCAAATTCGATCATGTGAGGATTTAAAATCGCGACCTTTGCGATATCAGTGTTTGTGAATCCTGTTAGAAAATTTATCACAGATAATTATTTATCTATGATCCAAAATAAATCATCATGCTGAATTATCAAGAATTAAATAACTGAAGCGGAAGCGTACCTTAATCAAACATGATTCACGATGAACGATTCGGTTGGTTGGATCTTCCAAATCAATACGTAGTCCTAATTTTCTTTCTGATGATGGGATGTCAGACAGAATGAACAGTACGTAGGATTCAGGGACCATAACCGACTTTATATACTGAACTACCAATTAACCTAATCCGGCCCATCATGAATTAGGTAATGGCCTGATATCTACACATAAAAGCACATACCTTTAATTAGATGCATTAAAGCCCGATATATATAAAATCCTTATTAGATCTGATAAGTGTTATATTAACGTTTATTTTATACACTTATATCCTTGAATATGCCATAATGTGATTCTATCTAAGTATTATTAATGCATTTTATGTTTTATATTGTATAGGATCACAAAGGAAGAGAAAAGAAGGAAAAAGGACCAAA
Organism: Ligustrum vulgare; assembly: GCA_963555705.1. Taxonomy (NCBI): domain Eukaryota; kingdom Viridiplantae; phylum Streptophyta; class Magnoliopsida; order Lamiales; family Oleaceae; genus Ligustrum; species Ligustrum vulgare. The sequence goes on along the minus strand of OY743169.1, from coordinate 54,965,054 downwards.
ATGCGATCAAAATGAAGTTTGGGGACTTAGGTGCAAATATATTTACGGCAGCAAGAAAAGGTGTTACGGCCGTAAGAAAATAAGGTTACGGCCGTGAAAGTGTCGTGAAGCAAGTTGAAAATAAGCAGAAACCACTTTACGGCCGTAAAGGAAAAGTTACGGCCGTAAATCAAAATGTTACGGCCGTAACTCCAATTTAAGGAAATATGCAGAAACTCAATTACGGCCGTAATAGGAATGTTACAGCCGTAAATCATCAAGTCAAAAATTTCCTTATTTCAATTCTTTCCATAATTTTGGATTTCTTGCTCCCAAAGTTAGGGCACGAAATTGAGGCTATAAAAAGGGAGTTTCATGACAAGAAAAATGGACTTTTATTATTGTGAAAGAGGCTAGACATTGAGGAAAATTGAGAGAAAAATATAGAGCATTCGTTGAAAATTCTCAAGCGCAAGAACACAACAACAATGGAATTCATGAAGCAATTTGAAGAATCTACCACAACCATACTAGGCTAAATTCCATATCTTGTTCAAAGGGGAAGTTGTGTCAATTTAATTATGTTATTTTCTTTTCCTACAAATTAGTAGCGTGAATTTATTCTTTTATTTCAATTGTTGGATTATTATATTTTGAATGTTCAATTGAGTTTATTTGATTAATAGTTTAATTTGGCCAATTGGATTATTGATCTTTGGATTCATGAATATGCTATGTTTAGATTCTTGATCCGTAATTGTCATTGAATCTTTACTTTAGTAGCAAATAAATCTCGTGCAGGTTTAATAATAATTCGACTTGGATTGTTTAATTCGAGCTTGTGTAATTAACGATCCAATTCAATCTATTCTTCTAAATTTTCATACTAGTCGTGCATTAAATCCTAAGAGCTTGTTTAGGACTGTCCATGGCTAGAATTGGTTCAAAGAGTTTATTTTGAATCAATACACATAAGGAAGAATTTAGATAATCAGAGCTTGTTGATTATTTATGATTGATAATTGAATTAGGAATAGAAACACGTTACAAGGAAAAGTATAACATTAATTGAGGGCACAACCGAACCCGAGAACAAGATTTTTTCTCATATTATTTCTCTAGTCATATTTAATTGTTTATTTTTATGCATATTTTTTATTCAATCAATTTCAAATAACAAACCCCCCATGCCATTCTAATTGATCGAACAACTAAAATTAGTTTCCGTTCCTCGTGGGATCGACCCTTACTCTCACTACTACATTATTAATTAATATTTAGCGAGTAAGGAATTATTTATTATTTTGGTGCATTGCGACACGCATCAAATTTTTGGCGCCGTTGCCGTGGAACGGTCAACCAATTTAGTTGTTTAATCAATTAGAATTTTTTTTTTCTGCATTTATTTATTTTATTTTCTATTTTATTTATATAATTTTTCAAAAAAAAAAAAAATTCATTTAATAATTATTTGTGCTTCTTTGCTTATATGCTTAAAACTCGGTCAACTAATTGTGAAATTTTTTATCTTAACCCAGAAATTGAGAGGACTTTTCGACAGCAAAGGAGAGCAGCACAACAAACAATGGCAGCTAACAACAACAATTTGACTCTTAAACAGCTAGCCACTCCGGATGTCGTTCAACAACCATTGTGCGTCACATTTCCGGCGGTGGAGGAAGGACGAACCTTTGAGCTAAAATCCGGGTTGATCCACCTTCTACCTACTTTTCGGGGACATGCCGGTGAAGATCCATATAGACATCTCAAGGAGTTCCACGTGGTATGTGATAGCATGAGACCCACGGGTATTACCGAGGAGCAAATCAAGATGAGGGCTTTCCCATTCTCATTGAAGGATGCCGCTACAGACTGGTTGTACTGTCTACCATCTGGATCAGTCACCACATGGAATGATATGAAGAGGCTGTTTCTAGAGAAGTACTTCCCTGCATCTAGGGCTGGGACAATCCGGAAGGAGATTTGCGGGGTTCGCCAAAGCAATGGCGAGACATTATATGAGTACTGGGAGCGTTTCAAGAAACTCATTTCGAGCTGCCCCCACCATCAGATCAGTGAGCAACTCCTGGTGCAGTATTTCTACGAAGGTCTAGCGCCAATGGACAGAAACATGATAGATTCCGCAAGTGGAGGAGCACTGATGGACAAGACGCCGGAACAAACGCGGGCTTTAATCTCTAATATGGCAGAAAATACTCAGCAATTCAATTCAACCCGAGATTCCCAAGTCCGCCGAGTGAACGAGGTAAGTAGTTCCAATATCGAAGGTCAATTATATGAACTAACCAATCTTGTTAAGCAGCTTGCTGTAGGGAACTTGAATCAGGTCAAAGCATGCGGAATCTGTTCAAACTTTGGACATCCAACGGATACATGTCCGGTGTTGCAAGAGGAGAATGGTGAACAGGTAAAGGCTGCAGAAGGGTTTCCATTTCAAAAACAGCAATACAACCCGTACTCCAATACCTATAACCCTGGTTGGAGGGATCACCCCAATCTAAGCTATAGGAATAACAAGCCCCCGGGTTTCCCCTCCAACAAATCTCAAGGGCATTTCCAACAACAAGGAAATTTCCATTCACAGGGACAGTACCAACAAAGGCCCCAGGACTCAGGTATCTCTCTAGAAGATATGGTTAAAACTTTGGCTTCTAACACAATTCAATTTCAACAGGACACCAAATCCAGTATTCAGAATTTGGAGAATCAGATGAGCCAAATGGCTATTGCCATCAACAGACTTGAGGCACAATCCGGAAGGAAGCTATCATCTCAACCCGAGGTGAACCCCAAAAACGTGAGTGCCATAACCCTAAGGAATGGAAAAGAGGTTGAAGGTCCAAGCAAACAAATCTTCGCGAATAAAGGGAACGAAGAGAAAGAAGTTGAAAAGGGGGATGCCACTTCACAAATCCCGCAGGTAAAATCCAGCTCTAATTCAATTGCTAAATCGACTCCACCTCCTTTTCCTAGCAAGTTGGCAAAAGCAAACAAGGAGGGCAAGGAAAAGGATATACTGGATATGTTCAGGAAAGTGGAAATCAACATTCCACTATTAGATGCCATCAAACAAGTTCCCCGATATGCAAAGTTTTTGAAGGATCTGTACACTAATAAGAGAAAGCTGAATGGAAATGAGATGGTAAGAATGGGTGAATTCGTGTCTGCACTTTTTCAAAGAAAATTGCCCCCAAAGTGCAAGGATCCAGGTATGTTTACCATACCCTGTCAAATAGGTAACACTAGGATAGATCGTGCATTGATAGATCTAGGAGCATCTATAAATGTAATGCCTAGATCTACGTACACTTCATTGAAACTTGCTAAAATGACTGACACTAGTGTTATCATTCAACTAGCCGACCGTTCCAATGCATATCCAGATGGGGTAGTTGAGGATGTTTTAGTACAAGTAGGGGGTTTAGTGTTTCCAGCAGATTTTTACGTGTTAGACATGAATGATGATCACTCTCCAAACCCCACTCCTATTTTGTTAGGCAGACCATTCCTAAAAACATCGAAAACTAAGATAGATGTTAGTGATGGTATACTTACCATGGAGTTTGATAATGAAATTGTTGAGTTCAATATTTATGACTCCATGAAACACATTATTGATGCTAACAAAGTTCATTCTACTGTTGTGAGTTATTCTCCATTTCAGGAAACTGTTGCTGAGCTTAATGATTGTCCAAAGCCATCACAATCAGGTGAAAACTTTTGTACCACCCTACCAGTAGCTGATGAGAGGTTTCCCCCTATTTTGCAGGCCCTAATGAAAAATATGAAAAGAAGTTGAGCTTTGGAAATCCACCTAATCCCGGTTGAAAAAGGACTCGGTCGAGCCAACGACTGTAAACAAAGGCGCTGCTCGGGAGGCAACCCGAGGAGGGAGTTTCTTTATCCCCTCAACCCTTTATTTTCGTATTTTCATTTTTGGTTTATTTCATTTAGTCATTTCATTCTCATATTTATTAAAAAAAATATATATATATACAAAAATTTTCAGAGGCAGTCTTACGGCCGTAAGACATAAATTTACGGCCGTAATGCACTGTTTAATTATTTGTTCAGAAACCACCTTACGGCCATATATAACTTCCTTACGGCCGTAATTATTATTATTTTTTTTCCTATTTTTTTTTTTCAGAAGGCAGATTACGGCCGTAATACGCTTCTTTACGGCCGTAAATCTAGAAATTTCAAAAAAAAAAAAGCTTCACTCGCTTACCCCTGCAGCTACCCCTTTTGAACTGCAGATGCTGGAATTAATGCGAGCCTTCCAAACTCAGCTGAATGCCATTCAAGAAGATCAGCAACTTATGCTAGAAGAGCAGAGAGCCCTTCGGGAGGAGATTCGACAGTTGCAGAGACCCCGTGCCGATCAACCACCACATTAGACCGAGGGAGTTTCCTTTCTTTTTCCCTTTTATTGTTTTGCTTTACAATGAGGACATTGTTTTGTCTAAGTGTGGGGGGGAATTGATTGCGAGCTTAATGTCTTTATCTTCTTTCTGTAGTCGAAACATTAAATTCATGTTGAGTTAGTACCCATTTTAATCTTGTTATCTACTTTTGCCACCTATCTATGCTACTTAGGTCCTAAACCATACTTTGATAGGAAGCAACCCCACTTTTGGTTAATTTTTTTGAAAAATATCATTGCATAATTGGATATAAATTGAGCACATAGAGATCATCTCGTCCAAAACTTCACAAATAGGTTGAAAATGAAAAGTAAAATATTCAAATGTCTACAACCTAGTCGACCTAACCCAAAATAGACAGATTATTCCTACATATATAACCGTGAACGTCCCGATTGTTATACTTTTGTGAGTAGTCATGGTTTGAATACTTTTAACCGTTATCCTCGACCAATGGACTTAGATTTGGAATGAAGATCAAGCAATGACCTATAACTCATAATTGGATGGGAAAAACACATGAAAATCATAATTTGTGAGCTTTTGAGCCTAAGAGCTGTTTTTAATACTTATGAGCTCGTAATTCTTTGATGTGTGTCCTGCATGGTTGGGTTATGCTTGGATGTGCTTTCTTGTGCATACCGTTGTAGCTTCTTGATTCAAGTGCAAATTATAGCAAAGGCAATAGGTTAAACCAAATTTGGCTTGCTAAAAGAGCCTACCTTGCTACATGGACCATTAGAAGCCCGTTTGAGCCTTAGCCTTTCTTTGAAATTTTATGCCATGCTACAAGCCATGAATACCCTTTCTTTCGCATTATCTCTGTTTTGAACCTATAAGAGAAGGGATTCGCAAGCTTTTGTTGATTGAGGATTGTGCTATGGTCTAAGTCTAAGAAGTTGAAATGGTTATCTTGTATTGGGCGATGGTTGTGTAATGGACTAAATTCACGGGATTATAATTCTATCTTGTGCCAATTGGTGACTGCGAAATGATTAGAAAAAAAAGGGCAATGAAAAGGAAGTTAGTCACGAAAATTAGTAGTTGAGGATGTCAAACACTCAACTTGTGAAAGAAAAAAAAAAGAGAAAAGAAAGGAAAAGAAAAGATTCAAGTGTGAACAAAGTTGGGTAGCGGGAAACAATAAAGATCATATTAAGGGGTGAAGGAAGTAATGTCATTATGAATTGACTTAGTTTGCGAAATTCCTTCTCGACTCAGCCTAAATATATCCTTTTATCATACCTGACCCGAAGCCCCGTTACAACCAAATAAAGACCTTCGCTTTGCACCTGTGTTATTGTTGGCTCCGGTTATGACAGTTAGGCAATCTGTGGTACTGACTTATCCATGCAGAGAGATGAGCGAAAAATTCAAACCCTTATACACTTTGTGCGAAGAGGGAAATATCTTGTGAGGGTGTTAAAATCCATTACATATACTTATGAGTGGTTTGAATTGCTTGGTCTAGGGTTGGTGGTATGAATGTGGTCGGGGGTACTGTGTTGACTGAATTCACATCATGAATAACTCGGTTTACGCAAATGAATTCCTCTAAAATTGGGCGAAACTATTTTTCTTGTAGCCACTCAATAATGGTTGGGAGGTGAGTGAACACGAGAGGTGAAAGGAAATAAACCATAACGAGCCATGATTGGGTTGGGAAATAAAGGGCGTTGCATCTCTAGCACACACTAACACAATCCGATCATGCAATGGAACATTCTTGTTAAAGAAAAGTGGGTTGCAACCTCAAGTCTCTAAATTGTAATCTATTGTTTGAATCCTATTCTTTTCTTTGCAAATCTTTGTTCGAGGACGAACAATGGTTCAAGTGTGGGGGGATTTGATAAGTGTTATATTAACGTTTATTTTATACACTTATATCCTTGAATATGCCATAATGTGATTCTATCTAAGTATTATTAATGCATTTTATGTTTTATATTGTATAGGATCACAAAGGAAGAGAAAAGAAGGAAAAAGGACCAAAATGCGATCAAAATGAAGTTTGGGGACTTAGGTGCAAATATATTTACGGCCGTAAGAAAATAAGGTTACGGCCGTGAAAGTGTCGTGAAGCAAGTTGAAAATAAGCAGAAACCACTTTACGGCCGTAAAGGAAAAGTTACGGCCGTAAATCAAAATGTTACGGCCGTAACTCCAGTTTAAGGAAATATGCAGAAACTCAATTACGGCCGTAATAGGAATGTTACGGCCGTAAATCTTCAAGTCAAAAATTTCCTTATTTCAATTCTTTCCATAATTTTGGATTTCTTGCTCCCAAAGTTAGGGCACGAAATTGAGGCTATAAAAAGGGAGTTTCATGACAAGAAAAATGGACTTTTATTATTGTGAAAGAGGCTAGACATTGAGGAAAATTGAGAGAAAAATATAGAGCATTCGTTGGAAATTCTCAAGCGCAAGAACACAACAACAATGGAATTCATGAAGCAATTTGAAGAATTTACCACAACCATGCTAGGCTAAATTCCATATCTTGTTCAAAGGGGAAGTTGTGTCAATTTAATTATGTTATTTTCTTTTCCTACAAATTAGTAGTGTGAATTTATTCCTTTATTTCAATTGTTGGATTATTATATTTTGAATGTTCAATTGAGTTTATTTGATTAATAGTTTAATTTGGCCAATTGGATTATTGATCTTTGGATTCATGAATATGCTATGTTTAGATTCTTGATCCGTAATTGTCATTGAATCTTTACTTTAGTAGCAAATAAATCTCGTGCAGGTTTAGTAATAATTCGACTTGGATTGTTTAATTCGAGCTTGTGTAATTAACGATCCAATTCAATCTATTCTTCTAAATTTTCATACTAGTCGTGCATTAAATCCTAAGAGCTTGTTTAGGACTGTCCATGGCTAGAATTGGTTCAAAGAGTTTATTTTGAATCAATACACATAAGGAAGAATTTAGATAATCAGAGCTTGTTGATTATTTATGATTGATAATTGAATTAGGAATAGAAACACGTTACAAGGAAAAGTATAACATTAATTAAGGGCACAACCGAACCCGAGAACAAGGTTTCTTCTCATATTATTTCTCTAGTCATATTTAATTGTTTATTTTTATGCATATTTTTTATTCAATCAATTTCAAATAACAAACCCCCCATGCCATTCTAATTGATCGAACAACTAAAATTAGTTTCCGTTCCTCGTGGGATCGACCCTTACTCTCACTACTACATTATTAATTAATATTTAGCGAGTAAGGAATTATTTATTATTTTGGTGCATTGCGACACGCATCAAAATCACTTTAAATGGGCTTAACCAAAATTGATAGCCTTTTATTCAATACACAATAATTCACATATAAGCACACACGATTGATTAAAATCCTTACAATCTCCCACTTGGGCTATATGTGTAACCTTACAATTGTGTATCAATCATAAGCTTATAAGTAATCAGAATTTTGCTATCATTACTGAATGCATCCCCAAACAATCCGGTCCATCAATTATATCAACATAGGATCAAAGCGGCTTTCGCTACATTAATCGTAACTAAACCTATCAATGGTCACGTATATCGACATAACTGAATGACATGGATCAAGTATGGATGTGTAGCATGGAAATTCCATGTAATGTGATCTTCAACATGCCTATTTCCAACTGGTCCGATTTAAGTGAGATCGTCCTTAAACAAGTTCAGAAATAATAAACCTTAAACCTTACAGCTGTAAATAACTTTAACTTTAAACTGTATCCAAAAGGACAATAAATGTGTCTAATGCACCCAAAATACAAACTCCCACTGAAACCGAATATCCTTAAGAAATACAACACCCATATGAGTAATGTACTCATGAAAGACCTTGGGTTGTAATACTTTAGTAAGCGGATCCGCAATTATGAAGTTTGTCATAATGTGCTCTTATTGATACGTGTCCACTTTGAACTGTATCCTTCACAACCAGGAACTTATGTTAATGTATTTTGACTTAGTTGAGCTCCTGTTGTTACTAGAATATAAATCTGCTGAGTTATTGTCACAATATAACTTTAGTGGTCTTTCTATACCGTACAGAATACGCAGCCCAGTGACAAAATTTCCCAGCTATATTCCATAATTAGATGCCCCCAAAATTGCTACAACTGTACTGCCAAGTGAAAGAAGCTAAAGTGTCTCTTAAGCACTCCATCCGGAAATAGCTCCTCCAACCAGCAGATAAATGTAGCCTTATGTGGATCTTTTACTTTCTTGGCATCTAGTAAAAATCGGAATCATAATACCATATGATCTCCAACTGATCTGATTTTCTGTATGTGAGCATGTAATCTTTTGTTCTCTTTAAATACCTTATAACCCATGTTTGACTGCTTTCCAAATGATCCATCCCAGGGTTACTTAAATATCTCCTTAGTATCCCAATAACGTATGCAATATCCGAACGCATACAAATTTGAATATATATCAGATTCCCTATAGCTTAACTATATGGGAGCCTCTGCATTTCTTTAACTTCAAGATAACTTTTTGGGCATTAGTTGAGACTGAATTGTCTCCCTTAGCGATAGGGGTTTCCCCTGATTTACTGTCTTGCATGCCAAACCTCTTAAGTATTTTATCGATATAGCCATTTTGTGACAATCCAAGAATACCCCGAGAAAAATCCTGGTATATCTGAATTCCTAATACAAAAGAGACGTCACCAAGATTTTTAATCTCAAAATTCCTTGACAAAAATCTCATAATTTTATGTGACATGCCTATATCATTAGTGGCAAGCAATATGTTATCAACATACAAAATCAGGAAAATACACTTACTCCCACTGAACTTGTAATACATACAATCATCAACAACATTAATCTCAAAACCAAATGAGATAATTGTTTGATGAAATTTGTATTACCCTTAACGGGAAGCTGGTTTGAGTACATAAATGGATTTCTTTAATTTGCAAACCATTTTCTTTGGGTCTACTGACACAAAGTTTACTGATTGCACCACATAGATCTTCCCATCAATGTCACCATTGAGAAACGCCACCTTAGTATCCATTTGATGTAACTCGAGGTCAAAATGTGCAACAACCTAACTTTCCTGAAAGAGTCTTTCGTAGAAACCAAAGAGAAAGTATCTTTGAAGTCAATGCCATCATTCTGTGTAAAGCCCTTAGATACAAGACGAACTTTATATCTTTCCACATTACCTTTCGAATCCCTCTTGGTTTAAAAATCCATTTAAGAACAATGGACTTCGCACCTTCTGGTAATGGGACAAGATCCCAACTTTATTGTCTTGCATATGCTTATAATCCTTATTTATGGCATCAATCCACTTCTGAGAGTTAGAACCCTGCATGGCCGGATGGAAATTGATTGTACCATCTTCCACCATTCTATTATTTCCTTATGTTCTTGGAAAAATACTATTTAAATTATCTGGAATAGCATTTTTTCCATTTCTCTCGTGGATCTCCTTAATGGCTTTAGTTATTGAGGTTGTTGAGTTTGTACTTCTGAAATTTACCTTATTTTGGATGGGAGGTTCTTCAATATTGTCGAATTGAGGTTCCGGATATGCTTGTTGATCAATGACATCCATAGAAATTTGCACCTTCCTCAACTTCTTCCTTAAAGACAATATCTCTAACCTTATTTCTCCCCCCAAACTCAACTTCCTCAAAAATGTTGCAGTTCCCGTTTCAAAAATTGTCTTAAGTGTGGGATTATAAAATTAATAGCCCCTTAACAACTTTATTTTCTTTATTTGTTTTTTTTCCCTTATCTTTAGAGGTGTTTGCCAAGTAAAAAACTTTCAGTTCTGTCCTGCTTCAACTTTTCTTCCTCTTGCACACAAAATAGAATGAGTTCATTTAGAGTTCATTTCTCCCTTTGATAGTTACAACTGACCTTAAATTGACTGAATTGTGCAAGAAGCTTGCACACTATGAAATGAGCTCATTGAGAGTTCATTTCTACTTTGACAGTTATAACTAACCTTAAATTAACTATATTGCGCAGGAAGCGATATCAATACCAAATGTACGAGCAAGTCATTAGACGAGTCGAGTTTTAGTTCCTTAAGTTTTGAAGCAGTGTGAGACATCTACACGATGTACTCCCTTATTTTTCCATTGCCTTTATACTTTATTGAAATCAAGCTTTGCATAAGCGTGCTTGTTTCAGCCTTATCGTTTTTCACAAAACATTTCTTAATTTCGGCAAGGAATTCATTGGCATCATTTACCTCCTTAGATACTATGCCACTAAAGGCTTCCAGAATGCCGCACTTAATGATCGTGAGACTCACGTAATTTAAGCAATCCCACTTCTCAAAGTTCCTCACTTGATTAGATGAACTTTCATCCGTAAGAGGAGCAGGTTGCTCAATCCTTAGTACACGGTCTAGATCGATGCAGCCAACGAAAAGTTAACGTTCTTGTTTTGATCCTTGAAGTTTATTCCATAAATACAGGGATTAAATTTGAGCTTGTAGATATACTACTAGCAGAATTTGAAACTGATAGAGAACACTTAAACAAAATAGCTCACATAAGTACCTTATTATGCAAATCATATTTTCAAACAATGGTAGGGCCCATCAAAAGATACCTAGCACAACATCAATATTTAGTCTTTGGACAGAAATATTGACTTGTAAGTGGTACTCTTGGTGTAGTAATCAAACACTGACAGTAAGACATGTCAACCAACAAACCTTTCTTTGGACCGATTTATTGATCACACGTAAAACCAAATAACCGTCACATATTTATCACCACAAGTTCATGTGAAATTTGGGCCAAATATTGACCTTCCTTTGGGCCGATCAATATCCGCATGAAATAACACACAAACACCTAATTTTCCCTTAGTGTAGTGATCAAACACTGTCAATAAGACATGTTAACCAATAAACCTTTCTTTGGACCGATTTATTGGTCACACGTTAAACCAAATAATTGTCACGTGTTTATCACAACAGGTGCATGTAAAATTCGAGCCAAATATTGACCTTCCTTTGGGCCGATCAATATCCGCAATGAATAACACACACAAATACCTTCTAATATTCAAAGTTAATTAATATCCAATAGAGAGGTTGCTTTGGCAACATGTTGCTTCAACTAACTTACTTTCGAATATTATATCTCTCAAAAGATTCCGATGTACCAAGATTTGAAACTGAAATCCATTCATTTGCATCTATATTTGACTTTAGGATTTGAATTATAGAATTCAAAACTTTAGAATAAAGCAATCCTTAAGTTGCGAGAGTCTAATTGCAATATTCTTAAACTTTTGGTGGCCAATTGTTAAAAAATTTAAGTTTGAAGGACTTAAATTACAATTTTCCCAAAACTTTATAGGCCAATTTAGAGAAATTCCAAACTTTAGGTCCCAATTTGAAAGAAAAACAAACTTTAGAGGACCAAAATAGGAAATTTTCAATCTTTAAAGGTTGATTTTGAAAATTTTCAAACTTTAGGAGCCAATTTAGCAAATTCCCAAACTTTAGGGACTTAATTTTAAAAAAATTCAAACTTTAAGGACCAATTTTGAAAATTTCCAAACTTTAGTGACTGAATTAGAAAATTTTCAAACTTTAGAGGACAAAATTAGAGAATTTCAGAACTTTAGGTGCTTTATTAGAAATTTTTCAAACCTTAGGGGACTGAAAATGAAAATTTTCAAACTTTAAGGGACCAAATTAGAGAATTTTCAAACTTTAGGGACCAGTTTTGAAAATTCTTCAAACATTAGGGGCTGGATTATACAATTTAGAACTTTAAAAAAGCCCAACTTAAATAATTTTATAAATTTGGGGCTGATTTCATAAAATTCATAACTTTAAGGGTCCTGACTTAACTAAATTATAACTTTAGGGGCTCAATTTATAAATTTCAGAACTTTAAGGGCCAACTTAAATAATTTCATAACTTAATGGGCTGATTTTTGTAAATTCGAAATCTAAAGGGCCAACTTAAGAGATTTTGTAACTTTAGGGATGAAGCTTTATTTCAAAACAAACAGGGAGGACTGAAGGTGCAATTAACCGAAATATGGAAAATTGCACAAGAAATCCCTGAAGAATTCTAATTTCCAGCACAAGTCCTTCACCCAAAAACTGATTCGCAACAGCTAGGGTTGAAAACCCTAGCTCGCGCCGCCTCCAAAACCGGCAGAAGCGGAGCCCACTACCAAGGAGGTTTCACCCTGCTGTAACGCCTTCTCCGGTGCTTCTCTCCTGCAGCTATGTCGCGCCCAGCAACTATCGGCGCTGCCCCTCTGCGCGTACATGGTGAAGTAGCGCTTGCGCGGCGCTACTCTCCTGTGACGCCGCACGCAGTTCAAACCCCGCCGCTGTGTGACTCTTAATCTCCAACCCAATCGATCTCAAAACCGTTCAAAATCCAACTCCAACAGATTTCAAAACACCATATTCAACAGCAAAATCCATACCCAAATCCAAAAAACATCCATATTTCAACACACAGTAGCGATCGATTTCAGAATCATGTTTGAAAAATCAATTTACAGATCTTAATCCCAAATTCGAATTTCTGAATCTTAATCACACCATAAGCAGATTCTTAATTTCAACAACCAAACTCAGATTCAATTTTAAAACCAAACTTACGCATATATCCAAATCGTGGCAGGAAGCATCGTTATATATATATAATATATACACAACTTCTTAATCGGCAGTAAACATGCAATATACACGCAGGCATGGTGATTCTTTCAATTTTGCTGTATATGTATATATCTCAATTAAGGTGAAAAGTGAAAACAGAACCTTATTTCTTACGCACATAAATTTGATTTTACATATATGCGTTCAAAATTGATCTGATAATTCAACATGATGTTGGCTCTGATACCACTTGTTAGAAAATTTATCACAGATAATTATTTATCTATGATCCAAAATAAATCATCATGCTGAATTATCAAGAATTAAATAACTGAAGCGGAAGCGTACCTTAATCAAACATGATTCATGATGAACGATTCGGTTGGTTGGATCTTCCAAATCAATACGTAGTCCTAATTTTCTCTCTGATGATGGGATGTCAGACAGAATGAACAGTACGTAGGATTTAGGGACCATAACCGACTTTATATACTGAATTGTCAATTAACCTAATCCGGCCCATCATGAATTAGGTAATGGTCTGGTATCTACACATAAAATCTCATACCTTTAATTAGATGCATTAAAGCCCGATATATATAAAATCCTTATTAGATCACTTTAAATGGGCTTAACCAAAATTGATAGCTTTTTATTCAATACACAATAATTCACATATAAGCTCACACGATTGATTAAAATCCTTACAATATTATTACCTCTAGTTGCAAAGGAGTAACGAATCTTTGTTTCATTTTCCTAGCTATGATTATTTACAACATGGTCCCTAAACTGTGTAACAATATTTATTTGAGTTAGTCCCTATAGAATTCTGCCAAATTAATTCCTTCACAGATCATGCCTAGCTTTTATAATGCGATGAGGCTGAGCAGTTCAACCGGATACCTAACAATTGACCCGCTTACTAATGAAATGATTACCTCATGAAAACTGGATAAGCCACCACATTAACGCATTAGCTACCATTATAGTAACATCACAAGAAAAGTCTCCAATCTTTATCCGTATTTCCATGCTGCCTTTATCCATTTATCCATTTGCTTTTTTTTTTTCTAACTTTATTATGCTTCTTTTCTTTCTTTCTCTCTCCTTCCACGCATTCATGCACACTGGAATGCAAATGACATAATAAAATAAGATACATTATACACACTAGAGTTTTGTATACCGATAATAAGGGCAGTTTGACACGATTTTTGTTTTAACTTTTACTTTCCGTCGGGGTCGGGGAGTTCTCAAAAAAACTACTGAAACTTTTGTTTGGAAACTAATTTTTAAAAGGACATTGTAATCCAAAACTACATTGGATCAATTTTCTCTACAAGCTTTTTTAAATGGTAGAAGCACTTTAAAAAAAAAAAAATTGTCAAACGAGTGAAAAAACAATTTTTGAATCGAAAAAAAAAAAAGAAAAACTTTTGAGTTCTCAAAAGACATCCCAAACTGACAAAAAATCATTTTCTATAACTATGTTCTATTCAGTATACTCCTCTATACGATCAAATACAAGAATATTTGTTCAAAATCATATTAGACCATGTTATTTTTTACATATCTCTCATTAGCTCATTCTATTGAGCCATCGATCGGAGAATTTAAATAAATTGACTAGATAAGCTAAAACAATCCATCTCGTCATTATACATAAATCTTGTTATTGTTTATGACCATTTTGTCTTATTCCTACAAATCTCTTTCCTCACATTCATTCATTGTTTAATTACTTTTATAAAATTATATATTTTGTTGTATCGCATCTATCCATGCTTTTAAACCTAACAGGATGACTAAAAAACCACAATAAGTAAATCGTTCATAAACGATTGTTTATAAACATTGTTTATAAATAGCGATATTCAACATTTCACTGTCCATTTTTTTTTTTTCAAAAAGTCAAAAATGGTATAAAAAATGGTACAGAGGCTTAGGTGGCGTTCTGTTTGTATTTTATTTTGTATTTTCATTTTCGAAAATGTTTTGTGTTTCCTGTTTTCATTTTTGTTTTCAAATTTGCTGAAAACGCGTTTGGTTTGTCATTTCTGAAAACTGTTTTTGAAAATGAAAAGCTGGAAAACACGTTCTGTTTGAAATTTTGCAGAATACTACTTAAATTATTTTTAATTAATTTGCTTGCAGAATACTACTAATTCAAACTCAAATTTCCTTTCACAATACACTGAAAGCATGGTTACATGCAACACACTAATGTGAGCATTAAGAGTCTATGTTAACACAGTTTGGTCAGGTTCGAGATTTGAAAAAGCTCTACTTCTATTAAAATTCAAAAAATGCAAGTTCTTTCAAAACCTCCAGAATCAATTTATCAGTGCATTTTTTGAAATATAATAACAAGAATTCTCACTTAATTTTTTTTTTTTTTGTAATATTGATATTGAATTCAATAAAACTTTTGAATTCAATAAAACTTTATTTAAACTTAGTTCCAAGTTAGGAAAATTTTCAAAAAAAAAAAAAAAAAAAATTATTTAGGCTTAGTTCCAAGTTAGGATAATTCTAAAAAAAGTAATAAAAAAGAAAAAAAAAAACTTTATATTAAGCTTAGTTCTAAGTTAAGATAATTCTTAAAAAAAAAAAAAAAAAATCCCAAAACGCGTTTTCCGCGTTTTGAACATTTTTTGTCGAAATACACACAAAACGCCCAAAAAGAGGTTTTGGGCGTTTTGCGTTTTGTGTACAACTTTTTTTTTCTTTCCAAAATGCGTTTTCAAAAATGGTAAAGAGAACGCATTTTTAGCGTTTTCGAAAATAAAAAGAGAAAACGACCTCAAAACAGTAAAGGGAACAGGGGCTTAGTTTTGCTTCGGCTCTTCGAGTGTCGTAGGATCAAAGTTTACATTTTTGACATTATCACGGGACTAAAATAAATCACTTGGTGAAAAAGTAAAAATCAATCTTTACAATAATAATAATAATAATAATAATAATAATAATAATAATAATATAGCCGTCACATAAACCCCCACACAGTTTTCAACCTATTTTTACCTGTCATTTTAGAAAATTTAGTAATTTTATCAACTTATTTTAATAATTTAGCCACCGTTCGATAAAAATGGTTTTCTTTTTTTATTTTTTATTTTTTTATAATCACTACAATTTTCAGTACCACTTTGTAACCACACATCTTTTCTCTCTCCAATTTTTAACCATATATCTACCGCGAATTTCGCGAAAAAAAAACCTAAAAACTGATATTAATCTGATCCGAACAGATGCTTAATTAAGAGACATCAATTAATACAAAATCAATTTATGTGACATGTCATTTGTGAAAAAAGAAAACATCTATAAAAAATCAAATTGTAAAATAGTTTTATTCTTTTGATAATTATATTGTATTATTTTGAAGTCAGAAAATATGCAATATGAGTTCCAAATTCAAGATCTCAATGAAAAGTTTAATACAAACTAACAAATTAGAGCAAATTTGAAGCATATCATTCGTAAAATCGTCTCAAATAGTAAAGGTAAAACTTTTACTTTTACTTTTATTTTTTACCTTTTTTTGAGTATCCAATATTTTAAATTTATTTCATTTAAGTCCTAAAATGATATCTATATTCTTATTTAAATTCAATTTAACCTAAATGATTAATTTCGAATCTTTTTGTTGTCAAATTGAAAGAAATAATATATATCCGATCTTTCTAAATAAATCTTTATCATCATCATACTATATATAAAAGAAAAGCACTTCCCAAAAAGAATTCTTGCTCATTTTTCTGCCCATTTTCCGTTTATATAAATAGTAAGTTTCAAGAAGTGAATGCAAAGTGGATTAGTGTGAATAAAAAATGGATGTATAGCAAATGTGAAAACACACACACACACACACACAGAGATACATATATTAGTGTCACACTGTGGTATGAATGTTTTTACTATAAATATCATTTCAAAATAGAAATTTTTTTTTTTACCAATTTTAACTACATATTATTATTATTTTAGTATTTTAATAAAATTGCGGACTAATGAATTGCTTTACTATTTTTGCAAGGAAACAATCATGAATTAAATGTTTTAGCGTGCATGTGTACTACAAACATATCAACTCGATTTTGGTTTTAACGTTCACGAAATAAAATTTTCTTTTTGAAAATTTTTTGAATTACAAAATTAGGCTCATACAATACATGTGGAGACTTAACATACATATTCTCCTTAAGACTGACGCTTTTCCTTTTATATATTGTTCTTCATCGTTTTCATCGCAAAAAGAGATGTAAAATATATATTTTTGGTATATTTTGAATTTTTAAACATTAATTATTAAATTAAAGTGTTACATGAATTTGTTTTTATTTCTTCATATTGACAATTTCTTTATTCATATTATTACGTTGTTATTTTAATTTTAATATTTGAATAAAAATTGATGATCGCTCAATTGTTTAATAGATTTTATATAAGCTATTTGTTAAAATTTGTAAATTAATAAAAATAATGTCAAAATAATGAATAAATTGATCGAAGTATGAAGTTGTAAAAATTAACACAACTTAATTGAATTTACTTCAAAAATTCATATGTTTATTATTTTTATTAAAAAAAAAAAACTCAAACTGAGATTAATCATCTATGACTAAATTCAATTTAGTTAACAAAACTTAAATGATATAATTTATAGTTAATGGGATGTTGAAGAAGAATATGTATATAAAAAAAACTTTTACTTTTGATCTTTGAGATAATTTTATAGACAATATGTTTACTATTTACTCTCACATGTTAGCTTGAATTAAACTTCTCATTGAGATTTTCGATTTGACATCTATATTATATATTTTTTTTAATAATGCAATAATTATCAAAAACATAATAATTATTGTAAAAATTAGTTTATACATTAAAAAAATAATATATTGATGCCATTATTAGTATAGCACGGATGCCAATACTAATGTCATTATGGCACATGTACCATAATATTTGCGAAAATATTTAATATAATATTTTATTTGCCAAAAATTCCAAATTTAGAAAATTATTTTGCCAGGAAATTTTTTACTGATTTTGGTGACGGCTATTCTATTTTAATATATAAATAATTGTTGATATTTTTTTAATCAATTTTAATTTTATTACTAACACTAAATTAGTATTAAATTATCACTTAATTATTATTATTTTTATTTATTTTTTGTTCTAAATATTATAAATTCTATGTGTAGTCATTAATATAAAAATTATGTTTTAATTATTAATGGTCAAATCATTTCTTATCTTTAATATTAAAAATCATATTTTCTGAAATATATATATAGTTGAAAAAATGCGATGCTTATAAATAATTTATAGAAAAAGTTAATGAACGAATACGAATATTGAATAATTAATACTTTAATTTCTTTTTTTAATCATTCTTAGTTTTAATAAATTTTTAAAGATTACAGGGTATAAGATTTTCAGTATATTTTCGTGATCTCCAACTTTACTTGATTGTCGTATCATGATAATTGCGATATTTCAAAATTATTATTTTGACTAATTTTAGTAAATAAAGTTTTATTGGTTAAATTCAAATATTTTGTATACTTATTTTCTAATTATTGTGATTTATGTTTTTGAATTAAATTGAAAAGTATGTTAAATCTGATAGTCAAATGTAGAAGTTAAGAGAAATATATTAATACATTTCACACGCATCAATATTTGTACACATAATATTACATCAAACATGATATATACCATTAAAAAAAATGATAAATTTGCATTTTTAATGAAGTTAAAGATAATTCATAAAAATTATTGAAATCAATAGTCATTTATTTAAATATATAAATTCACGTTTATTATTCAAAGAAGTTTTTTAATAATTTGAATTAATTATGTTATTTTTTAAATTCAAATAATTATTGTAATAGAAAATTATTATTTTTTATATTTATACATATGTTGATTATGTATAAGTATTAGAATTTTACGAATACTTATTGAAATCAATATTGTGGATAACAACTTTCGTGCATCGCATGGGTGAAATATTAACTATATATAAAGGGAGAATACTTCCCAAAAATAAATCTTTGAATATTTTGATAGTTCATATCTATATTTTTTAAATTTTTTAAAATTCTATCATTGATGGTGGTTTCACGTTGTAAACTGATTTATATGAAATTTAACTATTTGATTTTGATTTTTTTAGAATTGTTTTGTTTTTGTGAAAAAATGATTTTTTAGAATGTATAGTTAAAAGTAGTATGAAAAATTGTAAAAAAAATAATTTTTTAAAGAATGTATGATTAGGAATGAATGTTCAGAAAAATTGATTACTGAAAAATCAATTACATATGAGTAAGTGAAAAAGTATTATGTTTTGTGGATTAAACAACCGAGCCACTTTTATAAATAAAAATGTATAGACGATTTCTTAGCATATAAAGTTAAATGTATTTGCGATATACATTTCTTAAAATTGAATTAAAACTAACATTTCATTTTGCTTAATTTGCTACATTCATTTAAATATATGATCACATGTATTTAATTTGTAATGTTAAAGTAAATATGAAAAGAAGTATTTGTTCAATATATTTAAATATCAAATATTATAAAAAGATAGTTAGTACCAATTCTAAACTAACATTCTATTAATTATAAAATAATCTACATATAAATTAAAAAAAAAAAATCATTCTTTTTAAAAGTTCATTATACCAAAATTTACTTTTACGAGCTACATTATTTGAAATAGTGAGTCTCAAATGGTGTTTAAATATATATTCTCCACAAAATCATTTTTATAAAACTTATTTTTTAGATAATGAGGACCCAAATAAGGACTAAATATGCTCATAAGATAAAAACGTAATATATATAAAGGGAGAATACTTCTCAAAAACAGGTATTTGCCCATTTTCATGTCTAAAACACATTTCCTAAAATGATATTTAGTAGTATTAGTTCACTATTTATCATTTATTTTGGACAAAATTCAGATTTAAAACAGTCCAATTGAATGCAGATTTTTAAACAGTTGAATTTTTCAAGTCCCGAAATTTCTTGCTCCGTCCTCCCTTTTTTTATTTTTATTTTCTTGAGAATTGTCCTAACTAGAAAATCCAAACCTATAATAAAATTTTATTGATATACAAAATCAATTATAAGAGGGGGACATCAACCTTATATGTCCATCTTCCCCTCTTGAAAATCAATTACAATTTTTTTAAATTCGTAAAAATAAAAAAATAAAAACATTGTTAATATCACATAAATATTTTTATTTAAAAAATATATAATGAAATTAGATAAAATAAAAACGTTCATCAATATATTTTTCTTTTTCTTTTCATTTTCGTTTTAGTAAAATTCTAAGCGTATATCACAGATATATCTTTTTTTTTACTTATTACAAATTTTATTTAAATGTATTTTTTCTTTTCCGTTTTAAGTTTTAAATCAATTCAAATTAAAATATTTAAAGAAGTTCCTGAAACGATAAACATACAAAACGTAAAATTAAAAAAATTAAAAAATAATTTTTAATTAAATATTCATTTCATATGTTAACATATAAATTCAACTAGTATCACACCCGTGCGTTGCACGAAAAAATAATATGAAATGATTTTACTGTAAATATTATTACAAAATAGGAAAAAAAAAATGAACACGTAATTTGCTTTGATTAATGATACAAACTGTCAACGGATATTCAAAATAGAAATAAATTACAATTCTCATCAATTTTAGAAAACATCTTTAAATAATATATTATTTGTACAGTTTGTAGTTGCTCACACCCTATGATACACTAAAGTTGCTATAGAGAAAAAATATTTAAACAATTGCTCAAATTTAAATTAAATAATGCAATTTTTCAAATATATGTTGTATAGAATAAATAAAGAATTTAGTCCAAATATTTTTAACTCACGTGAATAGAAATAATAACCCTCAAAATATTATAATTTACATAAAATAAAGTAATTGTAACAAATTAAAAAATATTGACGATGTATGAAAGTGAAAATCAACCTTAAGATTTGTTGTGCACGAACGTGGAATTCAGCTCAAGAGATCTTTCTTATGATTAATAATTTTTAATTTTTAAATGCGATGTATTTAATTGAACATAATTAAATGTATGTTTAATTATAGGTTAATAAAAATTATTAATGAAAATATAAATAAAATATATATAGTGAGTCTTTTGTCTATATATGTTAATAAAATTAATAAATAAAGTTTTACAATTTTTTACGGCATATAATTATTTTTTTAATATTTTAATAAAATTGTAAATCGTTGAATTGTTTTATCATCTTTACGGGAAAACATGCCATGAATTAAGGATTTTAGAGATTGTAAAGTGAATATATCAACTCTATTTCTGTAATTAACGTTCAATAAATTTGAAAAAAAAAATCTGAACTACAAAATCAGACTCATACAATACATGTGCAAAACTCAACTTACATATTCTTCTTAAGATCAATGTTTTTCTTTTCATATATTGTTCTTCATCATATTCTTCCCAAAAAAAAAAAAGGTGGAAGATAGACTTTTTTGGTATAATTTGATTTTTTAACTATTTATTATTAATTTTAAGTGTTTTTCTAAAAAATAATCATTAATGTTAATAAATATTGTTACATTAATTGATTTTTCTTTCTTCATACTGACAATTTCTTTATTCATATTGTTACATTACTATTTTAATCAAAATTATTAATCGATCAATTGTTTAATAAAAAGTATATGAACTAATTGTTAAAATATGTAATATATTTTTACATATTTTAGTTATTTAAATTTGTAATGAAAAATAGAAAAATGAACAGAATCAGTAAATGAATAAAAATAATGTAAAAGTGATGAAGGAATTGAAGAAATCTTAAATTAGTAAAATTAACCCAACTTAATTTGATTTGCCTTAAAAATTCATATAGTTATTATTTATTTTAATTTGATGAGAAAAAATCAGAACATAATTAATCATCAATGACTAAAATTAATTTAGTTAACTAATTATAGATAATAAGCTTGAATGATATAATTTAAAATGAATTAGATATTGGAAAAATATAAAATATAAAATAAAATTTTATCTTTAATTTTTTATATGAATTGATGGGCAATATATATACAATTGACTGTTCCTTATTAGCTTGTATTAAACTTCTCACTGTGATCTTTAATTTAAAACTCAAATTACATATTTTTCGATTTCAAAATAATAAAATAATTATTAAAAGAATAGTAATGAAATAGGAAAAATAACATTTTGATGTTTTTAATAGCCTAGCAAGGATGCCAATGCAATTAATAACACGTTTAAAATAATAATTCCTAAAATATTTAATATAATATTTTTTAGTAAAAATCTTCCATATTTAGAAAGGTTCTATGGCGGGAAATTATGTGTGTATTTTGCTGACGGCTATTCTACTTTTATATATATAAAAATATAAAAATAATAATATATAATATATATTAAGATTAAGTTGTATGTGAGTAACAAATAATCGTATATCGCACAAGTGTAACATTAATAATAATATATAAAAGTTGGGCACTTCCTAAAAACAATTCTTGGTCATTTTCTCGCCCCTTTTTTTATTTTTATAAATAGTAAGTTCTCATAAAATTAAACATCTTTATTATCTATAAGTGTATTAATGTAAATGCAAAATGGGTGTATTTCAAATGTAAATAAAACTCTGGATAAATGTGAACGCATTTATTATTATTATTATTATTATTATTATTATTATTATTATTATTATTATTAGTAGTAGTAGTTAATAATAAAATTAAAATTGATTAAAATTAAAATTAAAATTAAAATTGATTAATATATATATATATATATATATATATATAGAGAGAGAGAGAGAGAGAGAGAGAGAGAGAGAGAGAGAGAGAGAGAGAGAGAGAGAGATTGTTATTTTTTAAATCAATTTTAATTTTATTATTAACTAGGGATGGTAATGGGACAGGGAATCCCCGAAACCGACAGGAACCTGCCCCAAATGGGCGGGGAATCCCCGATAATGACGAGGATGGGGGCGGGGACAGGGATGAAAAAGTATACCCGATCGGGGATGAGGATTGCTATACACGATTAATAAGTTCAATTAAAAAAAAAATTAAACAAATTAAAAGTGTCATGAACCACCCAATGCCCAAATGAATAAGGGATAATTGCACTAAATACTACATTTTTGGAGCTAATTGCACAAATAACTATTTCAAAATAAATACTGAAAAAATACGCTCTTCTTCCACCGCAGTCCCGCACCACCGCTTCTTCCCCTCCTTCCCGCTCAGCACGATAGCACCCGCACCACTATAATCAACAGCATCAACCACCACCACCGTCTTCATCATCATTGGAAACAGCCAGAGAACATAACGTCGCCACTATTGCAGTCTTATTTAAGGTGAAACACATGGTTGATTGTGTTGTGTGTGCGATGGTTGTGCGGTGGTGGTGCTGGTGATTTGAAGGTGGTGCAGTGGACGTTTGACACTGTTGCTGGTGTGCGATGGTGGTGCAACCAAGCAGATCGGAAGTCAACTGTTGTGTTGTGTGTGCGGTGGTGGTATGGAAGCGGCATGGTGGTGATGATGGAAGCGAGCATGGTGGTCCGATGATGATGGAAGAGACCCAATGTTTGTATGGAAGTATCATAACTATTTTGTAAAAGTATCAAAGTGTGATACCAAGATTTTGCCTTAAGTATCATAAAAAAATTGAAGAAGTTTCAGAATATGATGCTAAAAATTTCAAAGTATCATGTTGTGATACTTCGAAAGTATCATAAAATACATTTAAAGTATCACAATATGATACTGGTAAGAAAACAATATTTTTCCCAAAAAAAAAAAAATTTTGAAGTATTTTTCAACAACTTTTTAAAATGAAGTTTCAATTATGATACAAAAAGTAGGGTATTTGTACAAATGCCCCAATAAATAATATCAAAACGAAGCCCTACATTTCAACTCTATACTACTCTTCATCTCTCACTCTCACAAGTTTCATCTCATTCTTTCCAAACATACTTCTTAGCATAATTAAACGTGTACTACTCTATAAAAGTTATTATGAGTTTTTTAATTAAAGTTAATAATTCTTTAGCGCTATTAAATGAGAATTTTGTAAAATATTCATATTTTAAGAAAATAATTTGTATAACTAAGATATTAGATAACCATTATAAAAAAAACATTAATTGATAATAATAATAATAATAATAATAATAATAATAATAATAATAATAATAATAATAATAATAATAATAATAATAATAATAATAATAAACGGGGACGTAAACGGGGATTATGAGCGTTCCCAACCCGCCCATCCTCGCCCCAACCCCATTTAGACGGGACGGGACGGGACGGGGATGGAGATAGTAAATCTCCGATGGGATGGGGACGGGGATTGGCATCCCCGCCCCATTGTCATTCCTATGTTTCCTTATATTATTTGTACAAAATTACTTTAGAACTTAAAAAAATAAAAATTAATAACAAATGAGAATGTAAACGGGGATTTACACATCCCCAACCTGCGCTGTCCCCCGCCCCGACCCTCCCCACCACTACCCCATCCTCAATTAAATGGGGACGGGATGAGGATGGTAAATCTTTAAGGGGGTGGGGAAGGGAAAATGCATCCCTGCCCCATACTCGCCCTATTGTCATTCCTATTATTAACACTAATACTGAATGAGTTCAATTAATATTTTTAGTTATCAGTGTTAAAATTATCATTTAATTATTATTTTTTATTTACTTGTTATTTTTAATATTATAAATTCTATGTGTAGTCATCAATATAAAAATTGTGCTTTAATTATTAATTATCAAATCATTCGTTATCTTTAATATTAAAAATCATATTTTCTAAAATATATGTAATTGGAAAAATGAGCTACTTATAAATAATTTATATAAAAGTTATTGAACGAAGATTAATATTGAATAATTAATGCTTTGATTTCTTTTTAGTTATTTCTTTTTAGTTAATAATATCAATAGAATGATTAATATTTTTTAATCATTCTTAATTTTAATAATTTTTTAAAGGTTATAGGGTTTAAGATTTTCGGTATAATATCTTAATCTCCAACTTTACTCAGTTATCGTATCATAATAATTGAGAGATTTTCAAATTATTATTTTGTCTACTTATTTTGGTAAATAAAGTTTTATTGGTTAAATTCAAATATTTTGTTTACTTATTTTCTAATTATTGTGATTGATATTTTTGAATGAAATTGAATAGTATATTAAATATAAGAGTCAAATTTTAAGTTATGAGAAATATATTAATACATTTCATACGCATCAATATTTGTACACATAATATTACATCAAACATGATATACCATTAAAAAAACTACTAAATTTGCATTTTTAATGAAGTAAATAATAGTTCATAAAAATTATTGAAATCAATAATCATTTATTATTTAAATATATAAATTGACGTTTATTATTCAAAGAAATTTTTAATAATTTGAATTAGTTATGTTATTTTTTAAATTCTAATAATTATTGTAATAGAAAATTATTTTTTATACATTTATACATATGTTGATTATGTATAAGCATTAAAATTTTACGAATACTTATTGAAATCGATATTGTAGATTACAACTTTCGTGCATCACACGGGTGAAATACTAACTATATATAAAGAGAGATTATTTCCAAGAAACATGTTTTTGAACTTTTCCCGCCTAAACCATCTTTCCTAAAATGGAAGTATTTCAATGAACCATAATACTTTTGATAATTGTGCTATTATTTTGAAATAAAAATATGCATTGTAGGTATCAAATCGAAGATTTCAACGAGAACTTTAATAAGAACTCACGAGTGAGAGTCAACTATAAACATATCTTCCCTAAAATCACATCAAAGATTAAATGTAAAAGTGTTATTTTGTACATTTTATTTTTTCTACATGTCACACTATTTCAAAATTATTTTATTTAAGTAATGATATTTATAATTTTTAACTAAATTTAATTTGTCATAAATAATTAATTTCAATTCAAATTGACACCCATATTACTCATTTTGTTCATTTATTTAGTCATTTTGTTTATTATTTATTTAATTAGTTTTATTTATTTATTCATTTATTTTGTTCATTATTTATGTTTAATACTATAGATCTAACTATTTGATTTTGATTTTTTGAGAATTGTTTTTGTGAAAAAGTGATTTTTTTAGAATTATAGTTAAAAAGTAGTATGAAAAATTGTAAAAAATAATTTTTTTAAAGAATGTGTGATTGAGAATGAATGTTCAGAAAAATTGATTCTTGAAAAATAAATTTCATTTGGTGTAAGTGATAAAGTATTATGTCATCTTGTGGGTTAAACAAGTGCGTTTTTATGAATCAAGATGCATAAATGATTTCTTAGTATATAAAGTTAAATGTATTTGCGATATACATTTGTTAAAACTTAAGTAAAATTAACATTTCATATTGCAAAATTTGCTACATTCATTTAAATATATGACCACATGTATTTAATTTGTAATGTTAAAGTAAATATGAAATGAAATATTTGTTTAATATATTTCAATATCAAATATTGTAATAAGATAGTTAGTATCAATTCTAATAGTACTATTCGGATAGTGATAAATTATTTGTAATAATCTAGAAATTATATTTTGAAAAGATTAATTACGTCAATAATAATTAAAATTGAATAGTTATGCAAATGAGTTATACTAATGCAAATGGTCATTGAAGTATTTTTTTTTTAAGTAGTAAATTATTTAAGTTCCTAATTATTACAATGGGGGGGGGGGGATAAATAAATAATATAAAATTGGTCCCCTATTAGGTCCACTTTATTCAAACCCTCTTTTTTTTTTAAAATTCATTTTCAACTAACATTCTATTAATAAAATAATCTTCATATAAATTAAAAAAATAAATTCATATTTTTTAACAGCTTATATTGTACAAAATTTACTGTTAAGAACTACGTTATTTTAAATAATGAGTCTCAAACAGGTGCTTAAGTATACATTCTCCACAAAATCATTATTATAAAACCCATTTTGTAGATAATGAGGACTCAAACAAGGACTAAATATGCTCATAAGGGATAAATAAATAATATAAAATTGGTCCCCTATTAGGTCCACTTTATTCAAACCCTATTTTTTTTAAAATTCATTTTCAACTAACATTCTATTAATAAAATAATCTTCATATAAATTAAAAAAATAAATTCATATTTTTTAACAGCTTATATTGTAGAAAATTTACTGTTACGAACTACGTTATTTTAAATAATGAGTCTCAAACAGGTGCTTAAGTATACATTCTCCAGTAAATCATTATTATAAAACCCATTTTGTAGATAATGAGGACTCAAACAAGGACTAAATATGCTCATAAGGGAGAAACGCAATATATAAAGGCAGAGCACTTCCAAAAAACGGGTATTGGCCAATTTTCATGCCTAAAACACATTTCCTAAATTGGTAATTAGTAGTATTAATTCACTATTTATTATTCATTTTAGACAAAATTTAGATTTAAAATAATTCAATTGAATGCATATTTTTAAATAACTGCATTTTTCAGGTTCCAAAATTTCTTGGTCGTTTTCCCTTCTTGAAAATCAATTACAATTTTTTTTAAGTTCGTAAAAATAAAAAAAAAATAAAAACTTTTATCAATATCACATAAATTTTTTTATTTAAAAATAGAAAATGAAATAAGATGAAATAAGAACGTTCATCAATCTATTTTTCTCTTTTCCTTTTCGTTCTAATAAAATTTTGAGCATATATCACAGATATATCTATTTTTTTTATTTATTAAAAATTCTATTTAAATGTAATTTTTATTTTCCATTTTAAGTTTTAAATCAACTCAAATTACAATATTTAAAAAAATTTCTGGAACGATAAACATACGAACCGTAAAAAAAAAAATTTAAAAATTAAGGTATGTGTAATGTTCCCTTTTTGTAATTAATTGTCTTCCTTCATTTCTCATTTTTAATTAAATATTTGTTTCATATGTTAACATATAAATTCAATATATGTGAGTGACAAATGATCATACATCGCATGAGTGTAACACTAGTTGAATTAAATTCTTTTAATCTCTACAATTTTAAGTTTCGATAAACTCATTTGTCATTTTGAGATTAATTTGATTAATTTACTCATTTTTTTGATTTATCTATTTTTTAGTTTTGTAAATTTAAAATAACTTCAATTTGTAAAATATATATCACATACTTTAATAATTAGTTCATTAAATTTTATTAAAAATAAAATATAATGCATTAGCAAATTAATTCGATTTAAAAAAATAAAGTGTGGTCAACACATTTATTTAGTGGTTGTTTGCTCCTGGGGTAAAATGACAAATATTGTGAAATTTTTTATCAAGATAGACCCCACTTTAATATAATATTTGTTGTGTCAGATAATTGAAGACAATTTTAAAGGTCAATTATATTGCCATTATATTTTTGTTTTTCAAACCACGTTATAAATACACCACATTTACAACACATTTTTCATAATTACACGACTATTAATTTACATAAAATAAAAAATTCACTATACAACATTCATCGTCCTCCCCACCTGTTCCCCAACATCTATGAACGAAGAAGTAACCTTTCTTGTAAATAAGATCAAAGAGTCATTTTTATCTCTGTTGCCCGTAGACTTGAGCAGAAAGTTTATTTTGCTCAGAGAAAAAAAAAAAAAAAAAAAAAACCTTAAATTCTATTGTTTTATTGTGTAAAAAAATGAATAAATTTCTGGATGAACTGGTTCAAGTACACTGGGTGAAAGTGAAGCCTGGAAGTAAAGAAAACTTTCTTGATATTTTAGTAAATATATACACAGATAATATTGCAAGAGTATCCATTGACATAGATGTTATCAAGAAATTTCTAATTAGATCTCCGTCAAGTCCCAATTCTTATGAGACGGTGAGAAGGCATCTGCCGGAGGCGTCTATGAGAATGAGTTCACCCGTGTCGACACAAGCATTGAGGTCGTAGAAGTTGACTCGAAATATGAGTTCACCTTTACAGTCGTAAACAGTGTAGCCATCACCGACAATGAAAAGAGTGGTCTTTGAAGCAGTGAGATGGGTTTCCTCCTTGTTTACGAACCGTTCTTTCACAATTACTCCACTCTTTATCTAAAAACCATACCCAAATATTGAGTTAAATTGTCATCTTCAGTCATCAAACTGATAAACTAAACAAGAATATATCATAAATAGAGTAAAATGAATACAAGTCTTCTCATCCACAAGCTGCATTTATTTATCTGTTGATGTTAAGCTTGTTTACTAATTTATACATGAGAATGGAAATCTAAGAGATCTTTTAACATTAAAGTCGAATTCATTTGAAAAGAAAGAGGAAAATTGTGTAAATCGACTGAAATAAATATAATAATAACAAAAAAGACGACAAATGCTATATAACATACCTTTTTTCGACCAATTTCTTTTACCACTTCAGTACCCAGCTTTCACAGAAGATCAACACCTGAATCTGTCAAAAAAAAGAGGAAAAAAAAACATTAACACGTGCATAGGCTGGGACGAATTCACATCACAAACCAAAAAAAACCTCCCAAAATCGCGATTTACTCCAAGAACATATAAGAAATCATTCGAAATGATTTTGGAACTCACAAAAAAAACATATCTAACAGCTAGAAATTATAACCCCAAAACGACAATATATTTCGAGGGTCTACAGGAAATCAGAGCCCAAACGATTTGCTGGGAAAATTTGGACGAAATTGGGAAAGACGAAACATGGTCGCACAAATTTCGAACCTTATTGACGATCTATTCAGCAAAATAACTGTGTCCTATTTCTTGAAATGGTGTGGATGATAAAAAATTAATGTGAAGTTGGGATTGGGATGGGTTTCACCGTTTTGGGTTAGGGTTTATTTGAAACAAAAAAAAAAAAGAAGCAAAAATATAATAAAATGTGAGATGAGATGTATTTTTAGAGGCATTTTAGGAGGCGATTTTAAAAAAAAAAAAAAAAACTTTTTTTTTCTCAAAATAAAATGAAAAATTCGTGTTTTTAGAGGTCTTTTCTTCTGTCCCTAATTACAAGAATTGACACGTTGAAATTTTTTGAAAAGTATTAGGGACATTTTTATCCGTCATAATTAATGTTAATAGAGGAAAAATATATTTTCGCCCTTAATTAATTCTTAGTAGGGGCATATAACTTATTTTGCCCCTAACATAGTGTCCATAATACTCTCAAATTTAGCCTCTGTTTGGCCCCCATTTTTTACAAATCAAATTTATTCAACACTCAATCTCAACCATCCATTTTAGTCAAGCCCACCATTTTTGACTTTTCAAACAATTTTTAACCCTACATTCTTCAAAAAATACTATTCAAAACCAATTTTTTACCTAAAAAATGGGGGCCAAACAAGGGCAGTAGTACTCATTATAAACTTGATTGAAATAAATATTTGACTTTAACTGAAATTATAACAATTCAAAAGATGTTAACCCCTATTTGGCATCGATTGAAATTAAGATTTTAATTTTAGTCTAACCACACATTTAATATGACCACAATTTTTCAATAACACAATTCATCAATATTTATAAAAATTTATTAAAAATTCGATTTTAAATCCCCGCCAAGCAATTGCTAAGAATAATACAATAGTGGCCTTTATAAACATCTATATTTTCTCTTGAGTGTGTAACTCTGAGAGATAATGGGTTCCAACTTCCAAGCTCAAAAGGTCATTTCAAACCGAACTTCCTGATGTACGCACTCTATTTCAGGATCACTATATAACTTCTGCAAACACTGGCTTGTCTCTATGCAATTACAATCCCACTTATAATCAAACCAGAAAGATATACATATAAATATATAAGTAGAGTATTATATTCGATGAAGGATCAAGAGCTGTCTAAATCGTCGATTGAGATTGTTATTGACTCTTCAAGTAATCCACAACAAGGAAATGGTGATATTTCCAAGAAATCACCACCATCCATTATAACCAGACTGCATGCAGGCTATTTCAGAATAAGTCTGTCTTTTGGGGGTCAAGTCTTGCTATGGAAAATCCTAAGTGAACGTGTATACGAAACACAAGCTATTCATGTCATTTTACATATTAATACCTTCCCTTCAATGGTTTTTACTCTACTTTGGTGGATTGCTCTGTGCATTCTCATTCTTCTCTCTGTTCTCTACATTCTGAGATGCATTTTCTATTTCAATCTTGTGAAAGCAGAGTTCTTGCACCATGTTGGCGTCAACTATCTTTTCACTCCATGGATTTCATGGCTTATTTTGTTCCAAACAGTGCCATTTGTGACTGCAAATGCCGTTTCCTATCATATTCTGTGGTGGGTTTTTGTTGTTCCTGTACTGATACTCGATCTTAAGATTTATGGGCAGTGGTTTACCACAGAAAAACGGTTTCTGTCCATGGTGGCAAATCCTACAAGCCAGATATCAGTTATAGGGAATTTGGTGGGCGCTTGGACTGCAGCAAGAATGGGATGGAAAGAGAGTGCTGTGTGCATATTTACACTGGGTTTGTCTCACTATTTGGTGGTGTTCGTCACGCTTTATCAGCAATTATCAGGTGCTAATCGTTTTCCGGCAATGCTACGTCCGGTCTTCTTCTTGTTTGTTGCTGCACCAAGCGTCGGTAGCTTGGCTTGGAGCTCCATTTCCGGCAGTTTTGACGTGTCATGCAAAATGCTGTTTTTTCTCTCACTATTCCTTTTCTCATCGTTGGTAAGTTAATTAAGCATCCGTTTGACAAATTAAAATATATATATATATATATATAAACAACACAATTTTCCAAATGATTTTTTAACCATACATATTTCCTCTCTCAATTTTTCAACCACACACATCTTACCTTGAAAGGGGAAAAAATATAATTTTAAATACAAAACTTATAACAAACAGAGTATAAGACTTGTCTGGTTTGCCGAACTTTTAAAAAGTCAATAGCCTGTTTGTTTGCTCCAATACGAAAATTTTCAATTTTTCATCAAATTCAATTTTAACCACACATTTTAATGAGAACTACAACTTTTCACATTTTTCAATCACATTTTCACAAAATCTCAATTAAAAAAAAAAAAAAAACTACATACACCAAATAGGCACTAAATGATATTTTTCTTAAGATACTTTATCTGGTTAAAAAAGCTCTTAGACGAAATTGATCAAAAATAACTTTCTTTAGCTCTTCTATAACCGAACGAGTCTTAGCCCCTATATATTTGGTATTGATAAAAACTAGACTTTTAGTAGATATTGATAAAAGTTAATAATATGTGTGGTTAAAAAGTTGTGAGTCTCACAAAAAGTGTGATTCAGATTAAATATTGACTTTGAATTTGATTAAAATCTAAACTTTTAGTATTACCAAATAGGGCCTAATTTATTTCAAGATGATCATAGTTTGCTCAATGCGAAAAACTTGAAATAATGCACGCGTGTCACAATGTTATCATTTTACACATCACTGTAACTCCTAAATCAACACATAAAAGGTTGCCACCTCATTTTTGTCAACATCTTTGTCAAGGTTCTAGTACAAGTAGACGAAAATTAGAAATGCAACATGACATGACAAATGCAAACACTATAGTCTCTATAAGTGGGATATGTCATTTAATTAATCCTTGTATCTTTTCTCCTAATCAGATATGTCGGCCTTCAATTTTCAAGAAATCAATGAAGAGATTCAATATAGCATGGTGGGCATACTCATTTCCCTTGACATTCCTCGCACTTGCCTCAGCAGAATATGCACAACAGGTTAAAGGTGTTGTAGCTCCTGCACTAATGCTCATCATTTCAGCCTTCTCAGTTTTGGTTTTCCTTGGAATTTTGGTCATTACTGCCGTCAACACCGATAAGCTTTTGCACGAAAGTGATCCTTGTCTAGGTTTTACGGACATTAAATCCTAGAGCGAGTCCTGGATTTGAGAAATATAACAGAATGTGTACTATTTCACTCTGCTATCGTATCTTATATATAACAAAGTTAAGATGAGTAACATAATGTGTATGTATATCGCTAAAATCTTGCATATACAGGCCAAGCAGATGTATTAAGAAGATGAGGGAAACTACTTTTTGACACGACCCATTCCGAATCACCCTAATGGATTCGAAACATGGTATGCGCCGATTATGGATATCAGCTAGACGTTTGATCCACCACCAAGACTAAATGCTATCTACTATTAATTATGTGCTAAATAATGAAAAAAACATTTTATGTTAAAATAATGTGGGCCCCAACTGATATGAAATGCTTAGTTTAAATGAAATAATAATCATGACATGTCATACTGGTGTGACTCTTAAATCAACAGGCTCTTCAGGCTTCCAAAACTCAACTGTTATCGGTTAAGAAAAATGGTGGAAAAATAATGAGTTGATAGCTCAGTGAGTGAAGAATTTCAAAAATAATCATACTTTCTCATTCATACATTTTTTATCGAAAATAAAGTTTTCATCACTTGACAATTCACATAATAACATCATATCTTCTCACATCACATCATCAATAGTTTACTGTCAGCATAGTCTGTAATCTCTAAGTATGGTCATACCCTAACAAATCTCACGAAAATGTACCCACTGAATATAATCTGTAATCTGGTCTGCCTCACAGGCTGTTCTCAAATACATCCGATAATCAATTCTAGAACACGGTTAAGACTCCTCAGTGAACTATATCATATACGGGCAAAGACCCCTCAATGTAGTATAGAACACGGTCAAAGCCCTCAATGAACTAGAAGAAGTATATAATCACGAGTACTTTTTGGTGGATTTCAATATCACATATATGTCTCACATTTCTTTCAACATATAATCATTATAAAATCTTTATAATTCTACAAATCTCATATTCTCATAATATTTCACAATAATCACGTAATTGGACAAATAAATCACATAATCACGTTTAACGTAATTATATAAGCAATTATCAATATTTGAAAATAATTAAGTTTTTCCACTCACCGAGTTCTCGACAATGAAATAGCTAAGTCAATATGCATTTCCAATCTCGGAGTCACCTCCTTAACTCATCATCCCAAGTTTGGAATTTCATATTTGTAAGAGATCATAATTACTCACAAAGGTGCTTCAAACAATACTCCTATAATTTGGAATAAAAATTAATTAATAATAACTTGATATGTAGCCTATGTTTGGCAAATAAAAAAAATAAAAAATAATAAAAAAATATATATATATATATATGTTTTTAAACAACACAATTTTCAAAAATATTTTTTAAACACATATATTTTTTCTCTCCATTTTTCAACCACACATCTTATCTAGAAAATATAAAAAAATATGATTTTAAACACCAAAATTTTAACAAACAGAATAAACTTTCCAACTTCTTATCCCAATTAAAATCACTAACAACATTTAAATCCTTTACAAGAGTTCTTTCAACATCAAATCCCTAATAAATAACATTTAATCTAATTTTCGTACTAAAATTTCCAAGAAAACCCAAGGTTGACAAAAACAGCACCATATTTTCAAAATTTTGAAACTGGCACTAATTCCTGTATATAGAATGTATCCAAACTATTGATAGA
The DNA here is from genome assembly GCA_963555705.1 of Ligustrum vulgare. Taxonomy (NCBI): domain Eukaryota; kingdom Viridiplantae; phylum Streptophyta; class Magnoliopsida; order Lamiales; family Oleaceae; genus Ligustrum; species Ligustrum vulgare. The sequence continues at coordinate 54,930,323 of OY743169.1, read as the reverse complement.
AATAGCACTTTCTGGTAACAGTTTCAGAAATGACACCTGTGTATGAATTTGGTCGAAACTGGGTGAAAAATCAAGGAAAAATAAGCAAAATAATACTCAAATCCTTATCCAACTCTAATAAACCACAATCATATGTTTGATATCATACAAGCACAAGAAAATTTAAAGAATAAATTTCTAGTTTACAAACCCAATTCTAAATTTTCTCTTTATTCAACATCAATCTTCCAATAAAGATTCTTTGTCATAATCTTTTTTAATACCACAAAAACATAACAACATCATCTAATTTTTTGCTCAACTACGAAATAAACCATTTCTACTTAAACCCTAGAAATTAATTCAACATCTTATTCTTACATCTAATTAAATTAAAAGAGAATTAATAAATCAAGCTTGAGAAAAGAAAATCGGCACCTTCCTTTTCTTTCTTTCCTTTTTCTTTCTTTTTCTTCCTTTTTCTGGTCTCATTCTCTGCATCTTTGTTCCCAGCCTTTTAGTTTGTGTTTTTTCCAAAATAAAAATAAAAATGAGATATACATCATTTATGTTTTAAAACTACCAAAACTATACTAGAGAGAATAGGGAGAAGGAGAGAATAGAGAGAATTCCATTCCAAGAGGTGTCTTCATTTAATGAAATAAGGCTCCTATTTATAGGAGTTATCAATGGCACAATCGTAATATTGTAAAGTTTACAGGGATATAATGGTAATTGGTCATTCATACCTAATTTACCTACTTTATATTATATTTTATAAAAACCCCATTGAATGACCTATTATGCAATTGTCTGCCTTGTTAAAACCTTGCTAAGAAAACTCAGTGGGATAAAATTTGAGCGAAGAAAAAAGAGTACAACTGCTTCCCCTGATGTTGGCCATCGTGAATAATTGAGTCTAATGTTCGAAATGACATCAAATGATAAGTAGAACAAATCATACACTGAATCTTGAAGTTCCGAAGTGTTGCCTCGTTAAACCCTTGTCAGTAAAATCTAGAAGAATAAAAGCTGAACGAAGGAAAAAGAGTACAGTCGCTGCCTCGTTAAACCTTGTCTAGAAAACCTAGTAGGACAAAATCTGGACGAAGGAAAAAGATTACAACATGATTCTCCCCTTGAAGTGTGCAATCGAGTATTCATAAACTTCTTGAATATTGATATTATCATTCGTCTAGATATAAAAACCTCTTTGTGTGTAGCCGATATCATAACATTCTTTATAATATGTCTATGATTTTCTTCATTTGTTGATATCATTCCAGCATAATTTAAAGAGAGAGTTTGTTGTTGAATTATAGCTCGTAGATAGTTGTAATAATGTCTCAAAGACTTTGTTAGGAAAATCCTGCGGGACAAAACCTTATCGAAAGGGAAAAAGAGTACATTATTCTCATTGATACGCCATAATTGCTGCCTCATTAAAAACCTTACTAGGAAAACCCTATGGGACAAAACCTCAACTAAGGGAAAAATAGTGCAGCGTATTTTTGTTCTTTTCATAGGAATATTACAAATATATTGATGCAATCTCAAGTCCTTTCCTCAAATATTTCATTTATGATGAACTTTGTATAAATAGTTTATAACTCATTTATGATGTACTGAACATGCTATATCAAGCAATGTTTCGCTAGTTGACTGATTGCATTTTTCAAATCTAGAATTGATTCACTTCTGGTAAAACTATCAAAATCTAGAATTCACTTCTGGTGAATAATTAAATATTCATTTTCGAATTCACTTCTAGTGAATAATTAAATATTCATTTTCGGTGGATAATTAAATATAAATTTGCATATTGAAAATCAATTGCATGTCCAAATATTCAAATATAATACATAATAATAGTACACTCCAATTTCAATTTCAACATATTATATTATGGGGTCATGTATCATTCTTCATGTGATTTCATTCTATATACAAGAATCACATTTCATTCTATTGTAATAATACTCTGGGCATAATGAATCTTTCAATGATTATACATGTATGTTCTTGTATCTTCTAAACTGCAATTTCTAATTTGCAGAAATATAATCAATCATTGAAATAGATATTAATTTTGACATATAATCTATAATCATTTCGCTTGAAATCCCAACATACCACGATCAACTGGTACATCAAAGAATACGCCCAAAATACTGAGATGAGAATCACACATTTTGATCTCACTCATTAGTTTATCAAAGAGCTCAAACTAGTGACTTAGATTATAGTCTCATCCACCATATGTCATGATAATTCTTTGAAAAAATTCGCGCCCAACTAGTTGTCTTTTTACGACTATGTAATATTTTTCATTTGTACAAATAACTACTGATTTTACACATTTAAGTATTTGGACTTCAGGTCCTATAACAATAATCTCTACATTGGAATTTTATATTTGGCCAAAGTATTATAATATCATCAACCTTATTTTCATAAGAGAGTTGTGTATGTATGTATTCGACTTAGTTCTCGATTCTATTATATCTCAATATAAACATAACATAACATAGAGAGATCTCTTTATATTTTCTATCATCAGCTACCTATATCTCCTTTCATTTAATTATGTCTCTTTTGTTGACCTATGGTCAATTTGACCTTATTGTTTTGATCATAACAAACAAGAATTTATTGTGTTACTAACAAGTGTGCTTCAAGTGTTTCATGTAATGATAAATATTCAAAGCACTCTATATTCAAATCGTCTCTCAAAGATATAAATCAAAATTATGTGATCGAGCACATGAGACGCAAAGAAGATCATGAAAGAATTGAAGATATTCAAAGATCAAAATTGAGGTTGAGAAGCATGACATGAAGATCAAGAATTCAAGCATACAACATTAGAGTTGATTTAACATATGTAAAGGTATAACACTCTCAATCTTTAGCGATAAAATTCAAAGAGCTCGAAAATGATTTTTATGCATCAAGAAACTTACTTGAAAATTCATCACTTGCATAAAATATTTTCATCTAAGTCAAGATTGTCTTTCAAAGGTTATTTGATCTTAAATCATGATTATACTATGTTAAACCACTTTGAAAAACAAGTTAGAAACCTAAAAATCGAAAATTTTCATATTTTTCAAAAGTCAACCAAAAGTCAACGGTCAACAGTTGACTTTCGGTCGACCGAAAGTTTGGTCAACCGAAAGTTTCGGTCGACCGAAAGTTGGTCAACCGAAAATTCAACGGTTGAATTTATAACGGCTATATGGAAGATTCGGTCGACCGAAACTTCAAATTGGTCAACCGAAAGTTGCTGAATTTGAATATTTTGATCTATAAATAGCCATCTCATTCACATTCAATAACAACAACTTAGATAAGATTTTATACAAACTTTCTTGTGAAAATTCATTGTTCTTACTTAGTTTTTATTCATCTTTTATTTTCATAAAACTTTGATTGATCTAAACTTTGTTTTATCAAATTCATCAAAGTTTTTGGAAGAAAGTTTTGTGAAGATTCTTGGTTTTACATTGTTTGAATTTCTTCAAACACTATATTGGAATTGAAGTGTAAGTCTCTCTTTGTTCTAAACTTGTTTTAATCTTTTAAAAAGAGAGAAATTTCAATTAAGGAACTTTGATTATTTGTGCTACATTTTTCATCATCATTTGATTCATCAAAGTTCCATTGCCTAAACACTTTGAGCTTAACTTATTGTTAATTATTCAAGTGTGGCATCTCTTGGTACTTAATTCGATTCAATATTTTTAACAAGAGATTATTTGAAAAACTTTGTTTGATTGCATCAACTTTTCATTATCATTTGCATCAAAGTTTTTCTCTAACACTCGAGCTTAATTCATTGCTATCTATTGAAGTGTTAGCCTAACTCTCTTGGTACTTAATTTGAGTATATCATTTGTCAAGAGAGTTATTTCAATTGTAAACTCAATTCATTATATCTTGTGGTTTCGAGAGCCTTGTGAAAACTCGATTGTTGGTTTTCGAGAGCCTTGTCAAAACTCGATTGTTGGTTTTCGAGAGCCTTATCAAAACTCGATTGTTGGTTTCGAGAGCCGTGTGAAAACTCGATTGTAAAAGGATAGGCGCTCCTTGTTGTAAGTCGCCTAAGGATTTGGTACTCCTTGTTGTAAGTTACCAAAATAGTGGATTTGGCCTTGCTCGTGACGGAGAGCTCGGTAACGGGGGACGTAGATCACGTTGGTTGATTGAACCTCCATAAATCGCGTTTGCACTCTCTCATCCCTTTTATTTACTTACATCGCACTTACTCTATTCTATCAATTTATATCGTGCAACGCTTTATCTTAGTGCTATACTTGCCTTATCAATTAAGTTTACACATATATAGCACACTACATTGATAATTTAGTTACTTGTAACACTAAGTGCTAATACTTGTACCTATTGGTTTTAAGTTTGAGATTATTTATCGAAAAAGTTTTATAAACCAATTCACCCCCCTCTTGGTTAGTTTACTCTTGGGCTAACAATTGGTATCAGAGCTTAGGTGCTCATTTTTAAAAGATTTTACAATCTTGAGTAAATGACTAACCATAATCTTGAGGGGCATTCTACAAATCGTCCTCCTTTCTTTAATGGTACAAATTATAATTATTGGAAAACTAGAATGATGATTTTTATTCAATCCATTGATTATAACATTTGGGATGTCATTGAATCCGGTCCTCATGTGCTTACTATGGTCATTAAGGTTGATGGAAAACCGGATCAAACTATTTTAAAACCTAGAGAGGAATATGATGAAAATGATAGGAGGAAATTGACTTTAAATGCTAGGGCCAAAAATATACTCTATTGTGCTTTGGATATTAATGAATTTAATCGTATTAGCACATGTGATTCCGCACACGATATTAGGCATGCTTTAGAAGTCACACACATGGGCACAAATAAGGTTAAAGAAACAAAGACAAATCTTTTATTTAAAGATTTTGAAAATTTCTTTATGAAGCAAAATGAGCCCATTACTTGCATGATTACTCGTTTTACTGATATTGTAAATGGTCTTAAAGGCTTTGATCATAAATTTACTAACGGTGAACTTGTGAGTAAAATTCTTAGGTCTCTCTCCCAAGAATGGAATCCATTAAGGATGTTGATCGAAAACACGATAGACGTCAACACACATCCATTGGAGGAGCTTTATGGAACATTGATGACTTATGAGCTCAACAATGCCGAAACAAAGGAGAGGACAAGAAAAGGAAAAGAAGAGGTCAAGCGCGAAATTGCTCTTAAATCATCACATGGTCACAAAAGTACCAAGTGCCGAAGCAAGAAAAGATTCTTCAAAAAGAAAGCTCTACAAGCCACTTGGGATGAAAGTGATGATGAGCAAGATGAAGATGATAGTCAAGATGAAATGGCCAACATGTGCTTCATGACTATTGAGGATGAGGTAAATTTATTTGATACATCTTGGACTTTAAATTATCAATGATTTAAATTTCTATGAATCAACATTTTTTATTAAAGCATCTTGCTCTTCATAAAAATTTCTTACATTCAAAATATATTGAGTATGAATATGAAACATGGTGCTAATATGTGGTTTATGCATAATTGTATGTTACATGTTTTAACCGAAATCAAATAAAAATTTAAATTTTTGTAGATTTCGGTCGACCGAAAGATTTTTCGGACGATCGAAAGTGTACTTTCGGTCGAACAAGCGTTCAACCGAAAGAGTTTCGGTCGACCAACTGTACGACCAAAACCAGACTTTCGGTCGACCATTAGTCAACCGAAAGTGTCTGCAGCTACCTGTTTTTCACTCCTGCAGAGTTTCGGTCGACCAATATATTTTCGGTCGACCGAAAGTAGCTGAAATTGGGAATTTCTTTTTATTTTCAATATTTTCATACACAATCCCTAAATGACTTGAAATCATCTTCTTCTCTTCATAAAACTCTTTTAATACATTTCTTTGATCACTTATTTTTTGGCTTTGAGAGTGATATGATTGTTGACCAAAATTGTTTTGATATGTCGACAAAATGCATTACCCTTTAACTCATTTCATGATAAAAATTACTTCATAGTCAAACATAGATATTATTATTTCTCATGAAAGAGTACACACTAGAGTCACACTTGAAAGGAAATACATGGAACACGCAAATGCTAAAGAGAGAAACATGGAAAGTCCTCAAAATGAGAGATGTGTTTCCGGAGTAGCCGTATCCTACCACCTCTGATCTTTTGAGGAAACAAAGACAAACCTTCAAAGAGGTGTGTTTCGAGAGTAAAAATACTCCGTAATCTACCACATTTGAAGTACACACACAAGATTTAAACATTAAGGTAATCCTAGGAAATTAGAGGGGTGTCTCAAGAGTGAGTATACTCCGTACTCTACCCCCACCTATTTTAGGATTCACAAAGTCAAATTTACATTAACCGGACTCCACTTTCGCTTGACTCCCCTTCCTTGCGACCAATCTACCTTTAAACCTGCTGGATCTTGTATTGGGATATATGACTGCAGCTTATCCAGTAGTTCATCAATAGTAGGAGCAGAAATAAGGATCCTTCGGGAAAATGGAGAGATGGATCCATCGAAGAAATGGTTAACATTTAATAGCCCAATAGGCTTAGTATGGAGATCTAGTTGAGCCCAGGAGGTAATATTAAAGATTTCTTCTAAGGTGCCAAAACCTCCGGGCAGGGCTATAAATGCATCAGATCCATATAACATACAAGTTATGCGTTCGTGGATAGATAAGGTTTGTACTTCATGACCTCGTGTTTTGCCTGCTATATCTGCTAAAGGGACAGGAATAACTCCAATCACCCTTACTTTCTCTGTAAGAGCAGATTGGGAAACACAGCCCATCAGACCACTGCTACCTCCTCCATACACAAGATTGATACCTTTCTCCCCCAGTTTCTTTCCAAGGTCTACTGCTGTCTCAAGATACCCAAAACCTTTCCCCACATGTGATCCACAAAATACACATACAGTTTTGATCTGTCTAAGTTTTGATCCCTCCATTTTTGAAAGAAAAGAAAGGAAACTTACGAGAAGTTGTGATTTTGGGATGCATGAACTATGAAAACCTCTGGCTATTTAAAAACCGAAAAACCACACTATTTACGATCGTCTTTGAAAAAGGAAAGATTTACTTTTGTCAAAATCAACCTTCTTTTGAATATTTTTATCGTATCGAGGTGTCACCTTTCGGCGATTTATTTTTTTTAAACCGTTCTCAAAACTCGTGAAAGGAAAAAGTATCAAAAGAAATACCTTATATCAAATGCTGAGTTGCCAAAACAGACTGGCAAACCGGATCTTTTGCGATTGTATTCTTGAGACTATATCGTTTTTTATCCTCGTTAAATTGAGCATATAAGGAAAGAAGTTCCCGTTGCACATATCCACTTGGGTGCGTCTCAAGAGTCAATCTAATATCATCCAAACACTCCCTACTCAGTCCACCCTTTATGAAATCAATTTTATCATCTCGATTGTTAGATGAATATCCGACTGTTTTGCAACGAGTATCACAATTCCAACGAGCACATTTGTAGCAACCATTCAGCCTTTTTGCTCTTCGCTTCTTTGCAAAAGTGCTTTTACCCAAACCAGGCAGATGTTTAGGAAATGACAATGGTAATTCACCAGTTAATCGGACTTTTGCTTCTATTAACCAGCGCACGTCTTCTGGAAAGCCTTGAGCCATTAGCAACCTCAATCTTTCGAGCCTCATTCGATAAATTTTTCTCAGATCATTCATTGGAAGATTGGAATAATACTTGCGAATGCTTAAAAGGATGTTATCCATTTTTTGATGGATTTAACCTCTTCCCAACCGATCTATTTAAAGATGTAAAAGATCTGAGTAGTTCTTCATGATATTGATTCCTGCAAGATAATATGAAATAGAATAATGAAAAGAGGGAACAAGATTTCATGCGCTGTAACTTTACTGTTAAAGGAAGATTTGATTTGCGATATCGAATATTTTTCTTGGATTTTGTACTGATATTTTTCAGTATAATAATATTCAAGGTATAAAGAAACTGGGTAGATCCACATGCTGTTGAGTCCAGCGAGAAAGCAAGGGATAGAAAAATTGAAAAGAGGGAACCGGATTTAAATGCGCTGTAACTTTCACTATTAAAGAAAGATTTGATTTGAGATATGAGATTATACTGGAATACGTGAAACTGAATTTTGTGATATTTGGTAATTTTTCATGCTACGAATGCTTTACTAAGGGGGAATATGATTACACTCAAGATATTATACTTATGCCCCATTATTATGCTTATCACACCTATGCTCATGTATAAGGGATAGATGCCACCTTTTTGCTTATGCCAAAAGGGGGAAAATATGGTGATGATTTGATTTAGCTTGAATTTGGATAATCTATATGCATGAAAATGATTAAATTATATGCTAGATTATGCATCATTGGTTTGTATAAGATAGGGGGAATATACGCTAAAATTGAACTTATCAATTATTCTTATTTCCCTATGCTCTTCAATTGCTTATATTATCATTACAAATCATCTTGTTTGTCATAATCAAAAAGGGGGAAATTGTTGACCTATGGTCAATTTGACCTTATTGTTTTGATCATAACAAACAAGAATTTATTGTGTTACTAACAAGTGTGCTTCAAGTGTTTCATGTAATGATAAATATTCAAAGCACTCTATATTCAAATCGTCTCTCAAAGATATAAATCAAAATTATGTGATCGAGCACATGAGACGCAAAGAAGATCATGAAAGAATTGAAGATATTCAAAGATCAAAATTGAGGTTGAGAAGCATGACATGAAGATCAAGAATTCAAGCATACAAGATTAGAGTTGATTTAACATATGTAAAGGTATAACACTCTCAATCTTTAGCGATAAAATTCAAAGAGCTCGAAAATGATTTTTATGCATCAAGAAACTTACTTGAAAATTCATCACTTGCATAAAATATTTTCATCTAAGTCAAGATTGTCTTTCAAAGGTTATTTGATCTTAAATCATGATTATACTATGTTAAACCACTTTGAAAAACAAGTTAGAAACCTAAAAATCGAAAATTTTCATATTTTTCAAAAGTCAACCAAAAGTCAACGGTCAACAGTTGACTTTCGGTCGACCGAAAGTTTGGTCAACCGAAAGTTTCGGTCGACCGAAAGTTGGTCAACCGAAAATTCAACGGTTGAATTTATAACGGCTATATGGAAGATTCGGTCGACCGAAACTTCAAATTGGTACTTAATTTGAGTATATCATTTGTCAAGAGAGTTATTTCAATTGTAAACTCAATTCATTATATCTTGTGGTTTCGAGAGCCTTGTGAAAACTCGATTGTTGGTTTTCGAGAGCCTTGTCAAAACTCGATTGTTGGTTTTCGAGAGCCTTATCAAAACTCGATTGTTGGTTTCGAGAGCCGTGTGAAAACTCGATTGTAAAAGGATAGGCGCTCCTTGTTGTAAGTCGACTAAGGATTTGGTACTCCTTGTTGTAAGTTACCAAAATAGTGGATTTGGCCTTGCTCGTGACGGAGAGCTCGGTAACGGGGGACGTAGATCACGTTGGTTGATTGAACCTCCATAAATCGCGTTTGCACTCTCTCATCCCTTTTATTTACTTACATCGCACTTACTCTATTCTATCAATTTATATCGTGCAACGCTTTATCTTAGTGCTATACTTGCCTTATCAATTAAGTTTACACATATATAGCACACTACATTGATAATTTAGTTACTTGTAACACTAAGTGCTAATACTTGTACCTATTGGTTTTAAGTTTGAGATTATTTATCGAAAAAGTTTTATAAACCAATTCACCCCCCTCTTGGTTAGTTTACTCTTGGGCTAACATCTTTTGCTCACAATGAGTATTTAGCCACAAAGGGATTAACTCAACTATTTAAGAGATATTTATATTTGGAATTGATTGTCATTATACTTCTGTAATTATACCTACGCTTCAAGCATGTTATTGTCTAATTTCTCCAAAATATTTGAAAATCTTGTATTATATCAATCGGCTAAAAATACCGTAACACATGTCATTCATAATTAGAGATATAATCACAATCATATATCTAAGTGCATTTTAGTGGAGTGTATATATATATATATACATCGCACTTCTTAGAAATCATAAAGCTTCACAAGCTAATCTATATTTTATTGTATTGACATGTTTGTAGAATATTTCTGCATGAGAAATATTTGTATTCAAATTGTTCTCATAGAAAATAACTTGAGGCTTTTAATTTGCTAAACCATTAGCAATGCAATGTTCTATTATCTCAAATAATTCATAAAATCATTAATGATTTTGAGATATATTCATGCTAGTATTCATCACTTTGCTCGTAATATCTTTACTTGACTAAATAATCAGTAATTCATTTTCTTAGTGAGATAATCAATTAGATTTTGAGATCAAACAGCAATGATAACTTGTTAACTTGAACAATCTTCTGGTTCTTCAATGAATATCATTTTGCATTCTCAATAAATCTCATTATTGAATTTGGATGATCCAACCAATCATCCTAAATTATAGAACTTCTGGTTCAGTAAGATATTTATTTCACTTGTACATATGTATGAACTTATGGTTCAATATAGTATTCATTTCACCTGTATGTATTTCTGTATAGTAAAAATCAGTGTACCTTGATTTCTTTTATTATACAAAAATAAAAATCAGGAACAATATCCAAGAAAATATTTCTACTCCCTAAATCTTTCATTTTCTTTTTATCATATCGAAAAAGGTAATGATGCATTATCTCCTTATTTCCATATTTTAAATATTTTATTCCATTATTTCTTGGTGGAATAAATGTCACGCAGATCTACCGTTCTTTACGCATTAAATAATGCATTTAAATAGACCATTTGGGAAGAAGATTAGATCCATAAAAAATGGTTGCCATATTATCAAATATTCGTAAATATTATTCTAATCTTCCTGTAAATATTTTGGAAAAGATTTACCAAGTCCGACTTGAAAGATTGAGGTTACTAATGGTGAGGTATCCCAGAAGATGTTCATTGGTTGATTGAAGCAAAAGTTCGATTAGCTAGCGAATTACCAGAATCGTTTTCTAAACACATACCTGGTTTAGGTAAAAGTACTTTTGCAAAGAAGTGAAAAGCAAGAAGATTAAAATGTTGCTACAAATGTGCTCGATGGACATGTTATACTCGTTGTAAATCAGTTGGATATATATCCAGAAATCGAGATGATAAAATAGATTTCATTAAGGGTGGACTGAGTAAGGAGTCTTTAGATGATATCCGATTGACTCTTGAGACACACCCTTGTGGGTATGTACAGCGTGAGCTACTACCTTTATGGGCTCAATTCAACGATGAGAAAGATCATTATATTCTCAAGAGTATAACATCAAAAGATCTTGTTTGCCAGTTTGTAACAAATATGGATGTTTTGACTATTCAACATTGATGCAAGGTAAATCACTATATTGAGTGTATATATTTGCACACATATTTATAAAGTATTTTCATGTTTCCTTTCTCGAGTATTGATAAACTGTGATTGAAAAATCACCGAAAGGTGAGATATATTTATGGAGTATTGATAGGATTTCAGAATAAGATAATCAAAAGCAGTGTGATTTAGTCAAAAAGTAAATTTTCACTTTTTCAAAACACGAGCAGTAAGTAGTGAAGTTTTTCGGGTTTAAAGAGCAAATTATTTTCACAGTTTCATGCATCCCAAAATAATATTTTCCCGTAAGTTTTCCTTCCTTATTCTCTGAAAAGATGGAAGGACCAAAATTTCGACAGATCAAACTATCTGTGTATTTTTTGGATCAAAAGTAGGGAAATGTTTTGGATATCTAAAAGCAGCAGTGCATCTAAGAAAGAAGTTGGGAGAGACAGAGGTATCAATCTAGTGTATGGAGGAGGTAGTAGTGGATTGATGGGTTGTGTTTCTCAATATGCTCAAACAGAACGAACAAAAGTGATAGGCGTCATACCTATTCATTTGGCAGATAACGTGGGCAAAACACGAGGGCATGAAGTACAGACATTATCTATCTATGAACGCATAACTTGCATGTTATATGGTTTTGATGCTTTCATAGCCTTGCCAGGAGGTTTTGGCACTTTAGAAGAAATCTTTAATATTACCTCATGGGCTCAGTTGGATCTCCATACTAAGCCTATTGGGCTTTTAAATGTTAACAATTTTTTTGATGGTTTGTTAAAATTTCTTGATTATGTCGTGGAACAATGATTCATCTCTCCATTTTCTAAGAGGATCCTTTTTTTGCTCCTACTATTGAGGAATTTCTGGACAAGTTACAATCATATATACCAATACAAGATCTAGTAAGAGTTAAGAAAGATTGGTTGTAGGGAAGGGGAATCAAGCGAAAATGGAGTTCGGTTAATGGAAACTTAACCTTTTGAACCTCAGAATAGATTGGGGTTGGTAGAGTATCGAGTATTCTTACTCTTTGAAACACATCTCCACTTTTTGATGATTTTATAAATGTTTCTCACTTTTGTTTTTGTGTGTTTTACATGTATCCCCTTTCTTGACATGTTTCAATATGACTCTTTTGTGCTTCTTTAAGAGCAATAATAATATCCCTTCAGTATGTTTAGATGATGGATTTTACTTTTTCTGGAGTAAATATGTACTTCTGGAGTACATAAGTACTTGTGCAAAAACGTTTCCAGTTATTTATCAAATCTATTTATTTTAATCATCTAATATTCATCTCATAATACTGATGAGATTATTTTCACATTAGCCACATCCGTGCTATCATCAGATATTATCTTATCATCATACATCAATATTTTTCTTATTAGATAATTAATTTTCATCTGTCTTTTCAATACAGATAATGGTAACTTCTGGTATCGTTTGATAAAATATTTTCATCAACATCCACCAACTTTTTGGTTATGATAACTTCTAGTATCATTTGATAAAATATTATCTAACTTTAGTAGTGGTAACTTCCGGTACCATTCAATGAAATATCAAATAACAATAATATCATATATATGTTAACAATAATAAACTGGGGTTATACCATAACATATATATATATATATATATATATATATATATATATATATATATATATATATATATGTTGACAACAACCTCTAATATGTTAAAATTAACCAACAAATGAGTTGTTTTGGAATAATATATAAAATATGAATATATGTAAAGTATTCCATATATTTAATCGATAGACCAATCATATAGGTGGTGTCAATATAATGAAATAATTACCTTTCATAAGTAAGAGAGTCATATCTCCAAATTCAGTCAAGGTATTGGTTCATGAAAATCCAGTCAAGGTATAATCCAGTCCATAACAGTCCAATATATCATGGTATGGAATAATTATATTACTAGTACCTTGTTTAAACCTTTTAATTGATCACATATTAAATATTTTATTAATACTAATCACATGATCAATATGCATGACTAAACTAGTTAAAACATGCTAATAATTTTACCAGCTTTAACCTATTAAGTTAGTGGACAACACCTTTTTTCAATTTCAATTGCTTTCTAAAGTGTTTTTCCACCAAGTCAGTGCATGATACCACCACCATAAAAAATTAATGAATGGAAAATCAAGAAAGGCATTGGAAAATCTTGGAGTTTCAATGACCCTAAATTGCAGAGGAAGAAAAGGGTGGCTAGTTACAAAGTCTACTCCAATGAAGGAAAAATCAAAGGGACTTTCAAGAAGAGTTGTAGGTGGCCTAGTTATAAGTACACCCAAGTGGTCTATGGATGATGAAAAGTCGTAGGCAGATTCAACATTTTCAGATCTACGAGATAGAAGTTGTTTTCTAACGCAAAAAAAACTAGATTTGGACAAGGAAATGTTGATTAATAATAATTAGATTTCTGAAACAGAGGTTCATCATTTAGATGCAACTGTAGAGCATACTCCTGTCATATTACTCAATTGGTTAAAGTCTCTTGCTGATAACATGTTGTAAAATGACCAAAACTATATTAGAGAGAATAGAGAGATGTAGAGAATAAAGAGAATTCCATTCCAAGAGCTTTCTTCATTTAATGAAATAAGATTCATATTTATAGGAGTGATCAATGGCACAATCGTAATATTGTAAACTTTAAAGGGGTATAATGGTAATTGGTCATTCATACCTAATTTATATTATATTTTATTAAAATTTACATTATTACTTAATGGATAAGTGAAGTGAAGTGAAATTACAATTCAATCCCCCAAGTTTCCATATAACATAAGACTAGGTCCTCAACTTCCATAATTGGAAAATTAAATCCCCAATTTTCTATTTTCTATCATCGTAACCCTCAAGCTTATTTGACTAAAATTCAAGTCCCAATAAAATCACTTATTCCACTTAAGTCTTTATTTGACTTTGACTAAATGATTTCTTGATGTTTGACTAATGTTAAAATGGGATGTCACACTTTTAAACCCAAAGACCTTCGAAATTAGGGTAACACATTTCCAAGAAGAAATTTTCATTGTGGAATTATTACCATGGGGTATAGAGCAAAAATAGCCCTTGTTTGATTTCTTTTTAAATATTCTCTTTTTTCTAAGGTACTCAATCTCAATCATTCATTAAAAGTTAAGTCAACAATATTTGATTTTTCAACCAAATTTCAACCATCCATTCTCCTAAAAATCATTGTTCATTTAATTAAAAGAAATATCTTTTTAAACAAAACCAAACACACACTTAAAAGCAAAAGTCAACAACAGAATAAGAAAGTTTGGAAATGTTACATATTGGGAAGTACATCTAATGAACATAAAAGACTTCGCCCTTGTTTGATTCTCATTAAATTTTGAAAAAAAAATTGAAAAAAGTTGAATTTTTTGGAAAATGTAGGGTGCAGATTGAGTTGAAAAGTTAAAAATTGTAATTCAAAAGTAAGATGTGTAGTGAAGATTGAGTACTTTAAAAAAATAAGATGGAAAAAATGCGAACCAAACAGGAGCTTCATGTTATCTACTAAAAAAAGATAATACAGCTTGGTATTATATCATTTATGGGAAGTACTATTGCTTTCCCACTTGTATAAAATAGCTTAACATGAAATATTAAGACTTACAATACATTTAAGCTCTTCGATCAGGATAAACTAGATTTTACTTTTCCAAATATATTTTGCACACGTACATAGATTCTGTATATAACATGTGCTAGAATTAAGGGATCAATGTTGATAAATATGGTTAATTAGGAATTTCCCTGTATTATTATAGCGTAATTATTCATTCCCGGTAAATGTGATGAGATGAATCAAATCTATTAGTTCAAGTTTTTGTACTTGTTATTGAATTGAGTTGCGTGGATTTGCAAACGCATAAAAGACCACAAAAAGACTTTTCTTCCTTCGGATTGAGCTGACATCCATTACGGTCATAATTCAATTAAAAGATTCTCTGTTCCAAAATCGTACGTTAGTATGAAAGGATTCTTGAACAAGCATAGATTGGTCAAGAAATCCTTAACTAAGACGTCTACAAGATGTTCGATTTTTCCATAGAAATATATTCATTCAATAAGAGCTCCAGAAGATGTTGATCATAAATGAGAAAAATGGATTGATCGATAAAGATCTCTTGTTCTTATTATTGGATCTTCATATGTTTGGTAAAGAAAATAATCTTCTCCTTTGAAAATAATTAAAAATGGAAAGTTCTCCACAATAGATATTAAAGTTTTGTCATGTGTTCACAATTGTTGTTTCGATTCATATCATTTCACTACGAAAGTTAACTAGATTTCATGATCCTTATCTAGTGTGTGTACTGATCCAATTCATGCATGATCCTCGTAAACTGCACTTGGATATCGATATTGAGATATTTCAAGTCTACTTCGGTAAAGGGCTACTTTTAACTGAGCATAATCACTTGAAGGTGGAAGGTTACACTGATGTTGATTGATTAGGTCAGTTAATAACATAAGATATACTTCAAGATATATCACTTTTGCAAGGGGGGAATTATGACTTGGAGAAGTAATAAGCAACATATAGTAGCAAGGTCTAGTGCAAAAGAGACATGATTGTTAGAGGGGTTTATTCAATGTAGATTTTGAAAGACTTTTAAAGATTTTAAAGGATTTGAAAAGTTTGAATGTATTCAATTTAGACTTTAAAGCGTCTATAAAAATCTCGAGGTATTTAACATAAATTTTAATGAACTTTCTAAAAGTTCATAAAAGTCTTGGTTCATTATATAAAGAGTAAAGACTTCTAAAAGTCTTGTATTATTCAAAATGTCAATGATTTTAAAGAATTTTGCGAAATTAGGGACGTCAATGAGCAGAAGATCAAGGCTCAAGCTCGGCTTGAGCTTTTAGGGGTCGAGCTTTTTTTGGCCGAGCCAAGCTGACTCGAGCTTTAAGCTCGAGCTTTTCTGAGCCAAGTCTAGCCAAGTCTTGAGCTTTGAATTTTTTTTTTTATTTTTATAACAAAAATCCATAATTTTTTTATTGAAAATGTATATATATATATATATATATATATATATATATATATATATATATATATATATATATATATATAGCAAGTTGAGTCGAGCTCATGATCGAAATTCATGGCTCAAACTCCCATCAAGCTTTTTGAGCGGGCTTTTTTTTGGCTCGAGCCGAGCCAAAGCCCGTCTCTCAAAAAAAAGCTCGGCTCGAAATCTCGAGCCACGAGCCGAGCTAAGCCTAAACTTTTTTCGAGCCGAGCCCGAGCGGCTCGAGCCAACGAGCCGTTTTTCCATCCCTATGCGAAATCTCCTATGTACTAATATCTAAACATAAAGTACAACCACAAAATCTCTTAATTTGTCTTTTACTAACCTCCAAGATTTTGAAAGACTTTAATAATAATAATAATAATAATAATAATAATAATAATAATAATTCTTTTAAATTGTAATTTGGTTTGTTCGATATTTTTCTTCATTCTTTCATACTATTTTTAGAAACCTTAATTTGACATATGACTAAGCAAATCATTATTTTTCAATCTCTTCAACTTGCTACTTTTTCTTCTTAATATTCTTTGTTTCACTCTCTTCATTTTCATTGTTTTCTTCAATTTTTCTATGAAAATAGATCCAACTAAAATTTTATAGAAAAAATAATTAAATTGCATCAAAACAAATAATAATTAAGCAAAGCGATTCTAGAATTTTCTCCTGAAAGAATATGTATATTTAAAAAATTTAATTAAAAGTTCATCAAAAATCTATAAAAGTTTGTTTATTCAAAAGATTTAATTAGAAATTCAAATTAAATACATAATCCTTAATGTAAGAAATACGATTATGAACATAACACAATTTTTTTTAAGTCGATATCGAACATGATTTTATTTTCCCTTTTTTATCATTAATCTTTCTATGTACCAAAACTATTTATCTCTCAAGCCGCATTTTTTTTATTCAATTGACATATAATTATTATTGAAAATTAATATTCTAGCCATAGGAAAATAATATATCAATATTCAAGTTTTTCAATTGAAAAAATAAGAGCCAGTGAAAATTCTTGAAAGTCTTTTTAAAAGTCTACAAAAGTCTTTGAAAGTTTATGAAAGTCACTTGTATAAAAATTTGCAAAAGTCTTTGAAAATCTATACAAATCTATAAAAGTTAATAAAATCAAATGAAATCCATTAGATAAAACCCTTTATGAAAATCTTTAAATGTCTTTCAAAATCTACATTGAATAAACCCCGAGTGTGCGAGTTACCATAATAGAGAAATTTGATAAGGGATCAGGATGTTGACAATAGAGATGCAATGAAATTGTTCTACGATAACAATCAAATTCTGTCATCAACTAATATTTTGATGGATTTTAAAATTCTTTCTAAATTCAAGTGTTAATTGAGATTTTAATGAATTGAAATGAAATATTAAGACAGTGATGTACTATCGTATGTTTGAAAATAATTTTCCTCGTGTATGTTTGAAAATAATTTTCCTCTTGCTAAAAAGAAAAAAAAAACACACACACTTAAATTTTAATAAAACCCTTTAAAATATATGTATCCTCAATAACTAATGGATTTACAAAGATTTCATAAATAGAAATCCATCAAAATCTTAGTTAAGGACACCCTTCCAAGATTGCTCACAATCACGTTCAACACGATCAAGCAAAACACATAGAAGTTGATAGACACTTCATTATGAAAAAACATGAAGCTATGATCATTATATTTCCTTTTGTGAAGTCAGAAGATCAACTAGCCGATGTACTTATCAAAATCATAGTCCTGCAAAACTTTTGATGATTCATTAGTCAAGTTAGGCATGTGTCATATCCATGTTCCAACTATTAGCAGCAACAAATCTAGACATTCAGCATCAGTGGAGAAAATAAGGGGAGTGTTAAGAAAATAAATCAAGTGATAATCATGGATAACTTGCATTATGGAGAATTGCACAAAAAATATATCACGGAGAAAATCAAGAGAATAAATCAAGGAATAATCATGGATATGATGTGTTTTATTTTAGGGATTGTTATTCATTTTTACATATTTAGTTTATTGAATTGTACTATATATTGATAATTTCTCAGTGAATAAAACTACAATTTCCATTTCTATCATCTCTATAATTTCTTCTTGGTATTAGAGCAGGTTGATAATTTCTTCTTCATGCTCGTCCATCAAATTTCTTTCACTTGTCATCAATTTGTCCTTTCGAAAAACTATAAATTTCATTAGCTGCATTCTTAGTAACGTTAGCTCTTAGTTGGTGTTGCAAATTCATTGTCAAGACAAAATCTCTCATCATGGTCAACAAAGCTTCTATATGAATCATCATGATTTCACTTTCCTACACATAACAATTTGATTCTCACTCCTTTCAAATTATCTTCCACCATATATGATGTAGACCACAGTCTAAATAAACACACAATAGATAAACGCAGATTGCAATTTGAGCAAAAACAAGTCTTTATTCGAAATAACCAAAAAAAAGCCCTACATCTAAATGCAAAGGACTTAAATATGAAGCCCTACTGGACCCTAAGCCCTTATATTATTGGGCCAACTAGAAATAATAACTCAAAGTTCAAAAATAAATAACGAAAACATAAAAATGGTAGTTTTAACACAGTAAACGTTCTCAAATGGCCAAATTCCACTATTAGTCACGAAAAATCCGTGATTCACATCCGGATCATCGAGACTTTTCCGAAAAGTGGTCATAACAGAAATTCTGACGTCGTATGCGAAAGATATGACTATTTGGAGTTGACACCTCCCACGAATAACATTTTCTGCTCCCAATGGTCCAAGAATGATGTTGCCGTGCCCTGTATCATATTTTCCTGATCTCCATCAATATATATCATACCAGATCCATACAATACAAATCAATATCCTACCTGAACCAAATTCAAACAACACCGCAACAACAAAAATTCATATAAAAAATCAACGTATGAATCCATTGCCTATCAAAAGTCCGAATCATCTCGAAACACTCTCCGAACAAACTCTCAAAGACAAAACCCATGCGATATAGATACACAAGATTCGCCAAAAAAAAAAAAAAAAAAAATTCATACCAGCACAAGATGTGACATATGTTTACAAGGATGAAGATTTAAAAAAAATGGTGATTATTTTTTTCACAAAATTAGTATTTAAAACAACTTTCATTTCTTTTGCAATAAACTTTGCTTCCAACCCGGCAAAGTTTGAGGGAGGGTATTAGCAGAAAGAAATCTGAAAATTCATAATTTGTGGAGAAAATTAGAAGTGGACGTTTGTTGGTTCAGTTTGGTTAGTGAAGGAATCGAAACTCTCGGTTCGGTTTTGGTTTGGTTCCTTTAATAACAAGAACCGAAAATCTTCGATTTTGGTTCGGTTATCGGTTATTTTTCGGTTCTTGTTCCTTTCTTATTTAAAAAATTAAAATTGATGTAAACATGAAAAATATCTAATTATTTTGCAAAAACGAAAGCTATAGAGCATCCAAAACATATCAATAAGACTTATTAAACTCAAGCTCCAAATTGAAGGAAAATAAACAATCAAATAATCATGGAACAAAATTTAAATCGAAATATATTTTCAAAATACATCAATAAAGCTTTTCAAACATCAAATTTCACAAGTTCTTTACGTTACCAACTCCTTCTACAAGAAAAAATTAAGTGTGAATGGTAGTAAACGTTGTCTAAAGTATTAGTGAAATGAAATGTTAAGATACATACCATTCGTTTGTGTTCAGTTATTTTTAGGTTCTTTGTTCTGTTCTTTTTGTTAAAAAATTCAACAATTATCATGTAAAGCAATACATAAAGTGTTATAGGGGCTTAATTTAAATTAAGAATGTTCGGTTCTCGGTTCAGTTTTCGATTTTCAAATTGAAACCAATTGATTTTTTGGTTCTCCATTTTTAGATTTCGGTTCGGTTTTGGTTCTCATTTTTTCCTAAAGAACCGACTGGTTTCGATTTTTTCGGTTCGATTTCGATTCGGTTCTCTCAGTTCGGATTTTTTTGTCCACCCCTAGAGAAAATAAAGAAGGGGAGTGTTAAGAAAATAAATTGATCATGGATAACTTGCATTATTAAGATTTACACAAAAAATATATGATGAAAGAAATCAAGGAATCATTGAGACAAATTGAGCAAGATGATTGATGATTACGATGATTTGCTTAATTTTAGGAATTGTTATTCATTTTTACATATTAGTTTATTACGTTATACTATATATTGATGATTTCTCAATGAATAAAACTACAACTCCTATTTCTATCGTCTCTAGAATTTCTTCTCCAACTTGAGAAAATAGTGCTATAATTAAAAGATTCTACATACTAAATACCCGAAAATTGTAGTTTGATTCCGTTCGGTTCTAAAGAGAATTGGAACAGAAAAAAAACGAAATGAAACGAACCAGACCATGTCCAGGCCTACTAAAATTGGTTTTTATTGCCTTTTGTTAGTTTCTCTAGAGTTTTTGTACTTTCCTTATTTTTCTTGAACGAAATATGTCCCTTTGTTTCAGTACCTTACTATATTTATCAGTGTTTAGAAAATCGAAAACTGGTTCGAATTTGACAAGGGAACGTGTCAAGGATCAAAATGTCCTACATGGTTAAACTGATTTCAATTAAAACACAAAAAGTTATTTCAAAAATCACAAAAAATTCTAAAAACAAGTTATTTTACAAATAGAATAATATTTACTCATTTAGAAAATAAAAGTATACACAAAAGTAGCTTAAAACAACATAGACAAACAAAAAAAAAAGAAGTGAAAATCGAGTTTTCAAAACAGGCCGGTTCCTGATTTTCCCGGTTCAACCGGTTTTTCAACCGGCCAATTTTTTATCGAACAGTTTTCAAGGCGAACCGAACCGATTTTCCGTCCGAATTGACCAGTCCGATCAGATTTTCTAAACATTGATATTTATAGGCTAAGAGGAAATAATTATGCGTAACAATTTGCAACTAATGAGATAAATATAATAATGAATAATTATCAAGTGGATGTACATTTTTTGTTCGTTGCTAGACACTACTAGTTGGTTCGTTGCTGTTACTAACCGCAATCTCATGTACAACCAAGGTTCATATTAAAAATGTGTTTTTGTTCTTTCTGTTAGCCTAGGAAAATGTGTAACAGTTTATGTGAGTGTAATTTTGTTCACCCCCCTCATTGGGGGATGAACATAACCCCCTTAGTAAAAGACAAAAGAAAAGTAAATGGAGGGACCCACATTGTTCAAAATACTCTCAACAACCATTTCTCATTTTTTTTTTGTTAAATTTTACGATGGTTTTGTTGAACGCCAACTTTTTTTCCTTCCTTTTTGGCAGTTTTAATTTTTTTTTTTTAATTATCGGCTAAGTATATTAGTTGGAACAAAACACAAAATTTAATTTACACAGTTTTTCATACCACTTTTTAATCACAAACATTTTTTCTTCTCCAATTTTTAATTCACATCTTTAACTAGGAAAACAAAAATAAATCAACAAAATAATTCAAATTCTCTTGGCCTCTATGCCGAACAGAATTGTCCAAAATTAATTTAATTCTTTATATATCAAGTAAATTGGTCTCAATATAAAATAACTTAAATAATTATATTGTAAAAAAAATCTTCTATTAACTGGCTATGAAAATGATTCTAAGCCCTTGTTTGATTCTGATTTAAATCTTATTTTATCTCAAATCAAAGTTAATAATTAATTTTAATCACACATTTTATGGGATACAATGCTTTATAGAATGTCAGTAATTTCATGTTATTGACGTTGACATCTCATACAAAAAATTTGGCTGTTGGACAGTTCGGGTTCGGCTCGGAAGCTCGTGGGCTGGCTTGTGAAAGCCCAACAAGCCGCGAAATGGCTCATGTGCAACTCGTAAATTTTTGATCGTTTTCATGCATTTTTATTTTTATTTTTTTAATTTTTGATGTTTATAAATTGTTATGAATGGGTTAAAAAATTTATAAACAACAAAAAACACATAACAATATTATGTTATTATTATAGGTTTTAAGTTTTAAATTTTTAATCGAGTTCGAACTTACGAGAATGTTATAATATTACAAGAATGTCATTTTAAGCATAAATTGAAAGTTACAAATGTCACATAATATAATAATATATCTCAATGTCCAATTCAATTTTCTATTTTAACTCTTTTAACTTTTAAGTCCTTCAAATATAAAATTTTAAAAAATAAAAAAATAGACGTCACTGGCTTGGGTTGGCTCATGAGCCAACAGGCTCACGAGCCGGACTTGAACGTCTCATGTGGGGAACGGGCTGACTTGGCTCAGCTGGTTTCCCACATGGATTTCTTAGGTTCGACTTGTGGGCCGGATCAAACTCAAGGTAAATAGGCCGAGTCGGCCCGTTTGACATAAACAAAAGAATTGATGTTCTCTGTGTCCAAAAATTTAAAAATTGTATTATCTTTACATGTCTACACTATATCCGCAAAAAATGTAAGGGGTTTTTAATTTAATAGGTTTGGCAATCAATAACTTTAGTAATATAGACTCATTTATTGAAAAGTCAAAATTACCCTTAATGAATAAATTGCAAGGTATATGCTTTTTTTTATTCTGGTTGATTTAACTCAGGACTAATTATTTGGACTTTTCTTAATTCTTTCAATTGTTCTAAATACTCTTTATATTTTGATAATTTTTCAAAGGCTTTGGGATGTTCTTGTTTGGTTATATATCCTAATACTATTCCTTCCGAAACTTTTTCTTCTATATCCTTATGTTCGAGTGATATATTATAAACTATATTTATATTTTTGGCAGTTTCAACAGAGTTGAATATTATATTATTTATGCAAGCATAATCAATATCTTTATATATTTCTTTTAATTTGAACTGGGCAACAGAATATACGCCTTGATATTTTTCAGAAATAGTAATAAAAAACGAAATATCTTTATCATCCAAATACAATTTATCACAAACACTAGAAGTGGATGTTTCTGAAGTATTCATAAATTCAAATGATCAGGTTGATTAGGATTATGTCTAACTATTCTATTTTCTTGATCTAAGGTTCGTAAATCTAAACCTGGGAATCTAATTTCAGTATTTTCTTGTAACCAAATTAGATGTTGTTGTTATTCATATTGATGATATCTGATGGTATTTAATATTTATTTCCCACTTTTCTTGATTATTTTCTTATTTTAATTCTTTGAGAAGTTTTTTTATTTCTCTGGATCTTAAATCAAAAGTATTATCTTTAACTATTCTAAGTCTCTCAATATCTTCTCTATCACCATTGTTCATAATTAAAAATAACAAGCATGTACAAGCATATGATTAAAAGCATGTAATCAAAGTATGTAAATGGCAGTAAGTAAGCTTACAGTAATCAAATAGAAATAAGAAGGTTTTCCCTCCAGTGTTGTCCTATAGCTGCCTTGCATGTGCTCAATCAATCCTTTGAATCAAATGAATATTAGATGTTTTTTAATAAATTGGGTCCACAACTTCTTCCGCAAAAAGTTTTTCAATCAAGGTTGCACTTCTCACTCTAGAGAACTAGCCGTGTTTCAACAGACGCTATCTCACAGTATTCAGTCTCTGTTTTCACCCCTATCTATACTCCTTTCAGGAAGACTTTACTTAGAACTTTTCCAAAACTACATGTTTTTAAAAACAAGTTTAAAAACTGAAACAAATCTCAAATATTATCCCAAAATGGCACAACACTTCAAAAGGCTGACTGGATTTCTGCTGAGCAACCAATTCTTCAAAAAAGAAAACTCATTTTGGAAAATATCAATACTGCTGGGGGTCATGAGAAACTTAACGAAAACCTTTTTTAAGAAAGTTTTGATAAAAACTCAAACATCATTTTCATTCATAGATTGACATTGTACATACTGTAAACTATATACAGACACCTTTGGTACTCACCTTATGAAGTTTAGAACTCAATAAGTGATTACCTTATCACAAGCTTTGATATCTTCAGACTTTCTACCAATATTTTTCTTGAATACAAGTTGTGTAAACAAGTTTTGAATAAAAGAGTACAAGTGCTTGACTCAGATATTTCGGGATGCCTCTTCACTGAATCTCTTCCCCCTTTTATAGAGGCCCTGGATCATTTTCCTACTCTACTTTTTGGTGACCAGAAAGGACTCTTATCTCTTCTGCAATAAATTTCTTGTTGAGTAGTCATCAACCACTTTTTTCGGTGCATTTATCTTTCTTCCTAGCTGGCTTCAATAATTCTTGACAACTTATCTTTCGGATTGTGACAAAACACCACAGCTTTTCTTTAATAAAGAGACTTTATTAAAGTAGTGAGTGAATGGTCTTTGTCATGGCAGTTACTTCTTGTTGTTTAGTGACCACAATTTTTCTTTAATAAATGACTTTATTAAAATAGTAATAAAGGGTCACTATTTGACAGCATTATTTTTCTTTCCTTGAGTCAAAGTACTCTACTGGGAATTCTGTACTATCGAGTGATGCATGGCTCATCTATATATATATATATATATATATATATATATATATATATAAACAAAGTCTTTACCAAAAATAAACACACACACACACTTTCCCGCCAAAATGAACTTACTAAATTTGGAAAGATTTTGTAAAAAACACAAGAATTAAAAAATAAATAAAAAATGATTATATTTTAGAAAGTGTAATGATTGCAAATAGAATTACACTTTTGAGAACTACATATATTTTTTCAAAAAAAAAAAAAAAAAAAAAAAAAAAAAAAAAAAAAATTCTTTTTGAGCACTTTTAAATTATATAAAAAATAATGGTAGTTAAAATTTTTTGTTTAAAAACAAAGAATGTGATGTTTTCAATGTAAAAATTAGTAATTGAAAAGTGGAGAGAAAAAATATGTGTAATTATAAAGTAGTTTAAAAGAGTGTTATTTACACATATATAAAAACAAAGTCTTTACCAAAAATAAACAGACACACACTTTCTCACCAAAATGAACTTACTAAATTTGGAAAGATTTTGTAAAAAACACAAGAATTAAAAAATAAATAAATAATGATTGCATTTTAGAAAGTGTAATAATTGCAAATTGAATTACACGTTTGAGCACTACATGTATTTTTTCAAAAAAAAAAAAAAAAAAAAAGTTTTGAGCACTTTTAAATTATATAAAAAAATAATGGTAGTTAAATTTTTTTTGTTTAAAAACAAAGAATGTGATGTTTTCAATGTAAAAATTAGTAATTGAAAAGTAGAGAGAAAAAAGTATGTGTAATTAAAAAGTAGTTTAAAAGCGTGTTGTTTAAAAATATTTTGTCAAATAAAGATGCTTCGTTCCAATTCCAAAAAAGGACAATTTAATATTTTTTTTTTTAACAAATTTGTTTTTACTTAATAGGATGATTGATTTTAATATAACTATTAATCTTATTGTGTATCATAACTTCTTCTTTTTTTGTGTGAAAAATGTGAAAAAAATTACATATAAAGCATTCATAAGTCTAATTTAAAAAAAAAAAAATAATTCTCTATTGTTATAAAAAAATATTCAAGATTCGTAAATTCGAAATTATGTTAAATTAATTAAAAAAAATATTCAAAAATATTCTGCTTAATCATAGTGTAACTAATTTGGTAAAGTAACATTAAATTATTTATAAAGATATAAAATTATATCATAAAATGTGTTGAAAAATATTTAAATAACCCGAAAATGATATTGTTTAAAGAACGAAATATGTTTTAGTTTAAAGAACTTAAGAACATTCCTTATATTTTTTTTTATAAGTTTTCCAATTAGATTATATAAAAAAATAAATTAAATGACTAATCCAAAAACTTTCTCTCAAATCGAATAATTTAATATTTGATTGAATATAATTTTTCTTCATATGTAATGACAATTGACATGAGTTAGAAGTAATCAATCTCGCATGTTGGAATGTATTTGAAAAATTCTATTGGTAATTATCAGTATTAAAATTATCTTTAAGCATGTGTTCGATAAACTTGCAAAAATGGTTTATAAACAATTTTATAAATCACACAATTTCTCAAACCACTTTTTTAATCATACATATTATTGTATTATTTTGAAGTCGAAAAATATTTAATATAGGCGTCAAATCGAAGATCTCAACAAGAAGTTTAATACAATACAACAAGTGAGAGCAAACTATAAAAAAAATGTCCGTAAAATCATCCAAATAACTTCTTATTTTTTTATTAGTTTTGTAAATGTTGCATTTCCTATTTTGATTACTCTTTTTTTTTTTTTTAAATTTTGAACTTGATAATATTTTGTATTAAAATATTATTGTACTATATTTTTATTTGACATGATTGTATAATTAATATATATATATATATATATATATATATATATATATTTTCATAAATTTTGATTAAAATCACTATCATTACTATATTCCCGTGCATCGCACGGGTGAAAATACTAGTATCTTCAACAAGACAGTGTTCACACCTATGCTCTGGATGGTCCAACATTATTTTGCATAGCTCTTTGCGCATAGTTTCACTTCCACTTACTTCATTGATAATAATTTTCTTGAGTATGTGGTCCAATTCACAAATATCTACTTCCATAGATGGAAATCTTGCATTGGAGTAGATTATATGATTATCTGAAAGATATAACCAAATTTTTTCTTTTTCAAAAATAACTTGACTTAAATTATCAAATATTTCTTTATATCCTTTAGCTCTTCTGTAAGAAATCATGTTAATAATATCTTCATATCCATTCTTAACAACTTTTTGGCTAGTTGGTAAGAAGTGTTGGTTTGTGATCCCTATCTTGATACAATGAAATGATATGATCATTGTTCCTTCATATTTATCCCATTCCATTGTGGCTGAAAAGAATCAGATATATATGTTCGTACTTTTGATAACTTCAGTAAATCTTCGGACTGCCTTTTTAACATCTATGGGAAGTTGTAAAATTTCCCTTAGATCTTTGCTTGGATATATGCAAAGTATATTCCCTAGTTTAAAGCAATTTTGAACCGAATTAGCTAGCGCTCCTAGATAGAAATTTATCTTGTTGTGTTTTCCATAGTGTAGGGTCTTCTTCCATTTCCCTACTTCGAGATACCAATCTGACAGTATATTGAAAATAACAATAAAGAAGAGAACTTCTTCATAGTTGTCTTTGTTTGGTAATTTTTGGTCATGGCAAATTTTTACCACATCTTTTGGATTTATTTGCTCAATACGGGTTTTAGAATCAATTTCATTCCTCTATGAAGAGGTTTCCATAACCTTCTTGATATCTTGATTATCCTTCTTGAATGAAGGCTTTGTACCCATTTCC
Organism: Ligustrum vulgare; assembly: GCA_963555705.1. Taxonomy (NCBI): domain Eukaryota; kingdom Viridiplantae; phylum Streptophyta; class Magnoliopsida; order Lamiales; family Oleaceae; genus Ligustrum; species Ligustrum vulgare. The sequence continues at coordinate 54,902,481 of OY743169.1, read as the reverse complement.
ATATTTTCAATACAAACATTAGGATTAATTTTTCCCTATAAAGGGGTTCCTAATATTATCTTGTCTTTCCCTTTATCCTCGGGATGAGCGCTAGTATTCACAAGACCCGATGAAGGATTACTAGACTTTGTACAAGTATTTTCTGCAGAAGGGGCTATCTTGGTACTGCCTAGAAGGCTTTCTTGTATATTTTGAATTTGCATCTCCAAACAAGAGACTTTAAGTTCAAGTATCTGGACTTTTGTCTTTAATTTCTTCAGCTCCATCTCTGCTAAGATAATCAGGAAGAAAATTAGACTGTCCTTTAATATATTCAATATCAAACTTGAAATATGAAAACCATATCTGGATTCTGATAATGTATCTATTGGCAATAGATGGATCGACATTATTTTTTAAAAATGCTTTAACTTGTTTATTATCAGTTCTAATCAAGAACTTTTTTAGTAGCAAGTAATCTTCATATTTTTTTACTCCTTACTTCACAGTAATGAGTTCTTTTCTATTTGTTTCATATCTCGTTTCAACTTTTTTAAATGTTCCTGATGTATATCCTGCAAGTATTTCAAGACAAAAACAATTCTTTTCACATTTATATTCTTTATGATTCTTTTTTACCTTAAGCACTGCACCCCAGTAGTTATCCGAAAGTCAGTTTTAAGGATAAAGAAATCTTCTTCCTGTGGAATAATAAGTTTTGGTAGATTTTTTAATTCATCTTTTACCTTTCTGATATTTTTACGATCTTGTTCACCCCAAGACCACATTACATTTTTCCTTAATTTTGGAAGAAATTAATTTTTTAACTTGGCACAATTTTCAATAAATCCTTCAGCATAATTTAATATATCGAGGAAACTTTGTAAATGTTTTTTATTTGATTTCTTTAGGAAAATCTTGAAGTTTTTCACCAATATGAGATTGCAGTTGCAATTCTCCTTCTTTTATAAATAATCCAAGAAATTCTATATCTGTTTTTACTATCTCGGCTTTCTTTTGAGAAAAGTAATATCCTGTTTTTTCATGATATAACAAAACTTTTCAAGATGTTCAATATGTTCGTTCATATCTTTTGAATGAATAAGTAAATCATCTATCTAGACAATACAAAAATGAGTAATAGGTTTTATTACCTCATCCATTCTTCTTTGGAATATTTGTGGTGCATTTTTCAATCCAAATGGCATTACATTCCATTCAAATTGGCCTAAAGGATTAAGAGTGCTAAATGCAGTTAAAGATTTTCTATATTCTATTAGCATAATTTACTAAAATCCTGATTTACAATCGAACTTTGACAATATCTTCTTGTTTTGTACTTGTTTAATATGAATGTCCTTATTTGGCAAGTAATATCCATCAAATTTTGCAACTTCGTTCAGCCTTTTATAGTTAATCACCATTCTGGCTTTTCCTCTTTTTATTTCTCTATGTTTCCTAACCATAAATGCTTGACTACTATGTGGACTTTTACTAGGCCTAATTAGTTTGGCTTCTAGTAATTCTTTTATTTTGATTTTAAATTTCTCTTGGTCTTCAACACTATATTTCATCGGTTTAACTCTTACTACAGTATCTGGTTTTATAAGCTCTATCTTGGCTTTAACCTTATCTGTATCCCATTTTTCTAATGGATTTTCAGAATAAGTTTTAGAAATTTCTTTTCTAAGTTTTTATAACTTATCTTCTATTGTCATTTTTAGCACATTAATTGGTTTTAATTTTTCTGTACTCCAACATCCACCACGCTGAGTTGAGGAGCTCTAATGATTAATTTCTTTGTAAGCTATGCTTACTGCTCTTATAATTTTAGGTGTAGTTATTTTGTGTGCACAAGGTGTTGTGAACATATATTCATCAATAAATTAAGTAAAAGGTGCATATTTTAATAGGAAATTTTGTCCTAATAAAATATCACATCCAATTGTAGTTGAGACACACACACACACACACACACACACACACACACAGAGAGAGATATATATATATATATATATATATATATATATATATATATATATATATATATATATATATTATCAACAAATACTTCTCTAAGAGTTATTAGAAAAGATATTTGTGTAGCATATTTGCTATATATTATCTTGTTTCCTCTTGCTGTTGTAGCAGTTATAACTTTCTTTGAGTCATATTTCCAATATTCAGATGGTAATACATTTGGTAAACAAAGGCTTATAATACTTCATGTATCTAAAAAAGCATGAAATTTTATTTTACAATAATTTTTTTTATATTGAGTATAACTTCAATATATGGACTCATGGGATTGGTATTTATTATCCTTTCCATGACAACTATGATCTCATATTTTCAGCCATCCTTGGTATAATAACTGGATTTCCTTCAAGTATTATTTTTATATATCCCTGACATATCTTATAAGGGCTTACCTTTCCAAGAAAGCACATTTCTAGTAATATAGGTGTTTGGCTAAGTCCATAATTATCATCCTTATATAAGATTATTTCTGTTTTATGTTCACCTTAATTCTCTCCTATAATTATAAGAGGGAAACTCAGATATCTTTTTATTTCAAGGTTATGTCCTAAGTAATCTTTAAAGACATATTTTTGTGGTAACTCATAATTTTGTAGGTGGCTAACAAATTTAGCATCTACATGGTTTTTATCTGCTCCTGTATCTATAAGGACAAGAAGATCATTCTTGATCCTTGTTGGTTGATATATCTAGTCCTGATATAATATTCTGAGCTTGCTGGTTCATCAATACTTTGATTTTTAAGTCATTCTATATTAACATTTCCTCTAGGTGGGAATCTTGCAATAATATTTTCTCCTTATAGCCTCTGATGAGTACCTGAGTGACCATACGAGTAAGGACCCGTTGCATGTACCAGTGGGGCCAATAACGAGGCTGAGGGCTAAGAAGATCAAGCAAGCAATGCAGGGATTTATGCAAGCTTGGGTGGATGAATATTCGAATGCATGGTCAAAGACTCCATTTTCAATGCATGATAATATGGGAGGTGCGCCAAAAGCATTGCAAGGCATTTGGGTCAAAGAACAAGGAGAAAACAAGTCAGAGGGTCTTTTACGGCCGTAAGGTTCGGAGTTACGGCCGTAACTTTGCTATCGCACGGCCGTAACAATCAATTCACGGCCGTAAAAGAGTTATGCGGGTTTTTATTCAGAAGCTGACTTACGGCCGTAAGCACCAATGTCACGGCCGTAAGTGATGAAAACAGTTTTAGACCCGAGGGTCAATTACGGCCGTAAACCCATATGTTACGGCCGTAAAAATGCGCCGCATATTAATTTAGGTATTTTGCGGCTAGGTTATTTTTGGACGCATTTTTGGACTATATTACCTTTTCTTGGTCATTGTAAACGATACAACTTTTATGATTAATGAGATTGCTTGAATTAGGTGAGTTTATCCCTGTTCTTCTTTGTTCTTGATTGAACCCCTTGAACTTATCAAAGGATTTGACAACCTTTGTGGCGTTCACCCCTTTATGGTTCTTCATTCCGCATCTTAACGGGTCTTGGATTTGATACATCCTTGGTTCTTGAGTCGTGAGTGTCGGGTCATATTGTTATCGTCAATTAATCTGGATTTGGAACTTTCCAAGTGTTAATTCAATTTCCGCGAGATCCCGTGATTCCCCAACAAGAATCACATCATTTGGTATCAGAGCTTGGCTCTAAATCCAGGTTTTGATATAATTCTTGTTTTGTTTCAATTTTTTTCTTTCTTTCTTCATTAGATTTCATTGTTCTTGAGCCATCGTTGAATCAATAGTAGATTCTTGGGTTTCTTGAAATTCTTCATTATTTCAAGATTGGTCTAGTTTAAATTTTTGTCATTATTGATTGTTTTTGATTAGCAAAAAAAAAAAAAAAAAAAAGGTACGAAATTCAAAAAAAAAAAAAAAAAAAAAAAAAAAGGGTATTATTATTGAAGAGCAAGATCAAGAACATCATTCCATAGTCAAGAAGACCTTTCTTGATACCTTTTAATTTTCCCACATTCATAGTAGTTTCGTCATCCATCACTACCTGCAAATTCGTTCATTCCGTTACATCAGTTTCTTGAGTCCAATATTCCATCAAATCTTCTTTTCATCTGTTGTGTCTTGCACCTTGGGTTAATTCCACAAGGACCAAGTCCGTGACTAGTTTGGTGGGTTCGTTGAGAGCTTGAGGAAAGGGATAGAGAGGAAAAAGGCAGAGTTGTGAGATCAATAGAGGGAAAAAGCCGAATAGAGTGTTACACGAGTGCTAAACACGTGAGGATATATTTTCTTGAAAATTATTTATATTTTTTTTCTTTTCTTTTGATCACTAACCATGTCACAGAAAGACGCATCATCAACAGGGGAGGATAACCAACAGTTCCACTTTCTTGCAATGTTGGACAAACGATTCGAGAAGTTGGATGCGAGGTTGGGGGCAATTAAAAACTCTGTGGACACGAATAGCGCGGATATTGCCCAACTACATAGAGAGCAGCCGCGCACGGCTCCTAATATCCGGAGGCCGCAAAGGTATGACCGTAATCCTAGAAATAGAGATTGGGATGATGATGATGTTGAGATAGGTGATAGTGTTGATGATGATAGTGGAAATGTGTCAGTGGCTAGTTTGGGTAGGAGAAGAGGCCGAGGTGGTCGGCGTGGAAGGGGCAATAGGCGTGAATATAGGGATGATGATGGGATGGATAGAAGCCTGGGAAACATTAAAATGTCTATGCCAGCTTTCCAGGGCAAAAGTGATCCGGAGGTGTACCTTGAGTGGGAGAAGAAGGTCGAACTAATTTTTGAGTGCCATAACTACTCGGAGGAAAAGAAGGTGAAGTTAGCCGTTATAGAGTTCGCAGATTATGCACTTGTGTGGTGGGATCAATTAGTGACTAGTAGGAGGAGGAACCGTGAGCGACCTGTTGAGGCCTGGAACGAGTTGAAGGGTTTGATGAGAAAAAGGTTCGTGCCCAACCATTACTATAGGGACTTGTACCAGAAACTCCAAACTTTGTCTCGGGGTTCGAAGAGTGTAGAGGAATACCATAAAGAGATGGAGATTGCTATGATCCGAGCGAATATTGAGGAGGATCCGGAGGCCACAATGGCCAGGTTTTTGAGTGGTTTGAACAGGGACATTGCAAATGTAATAGAACTGCAACATTATGTTGAATTGGAGGAGATGTTGCACATGGCGATGAAGGTGGAGAGGCAGCTGAAGAGGAAAGGAACAGCGAAGTACTCGTCGGGTTCCACTCCTTGGAAACCTACGTGGAGTGGAAATAACAAAAATGAAGGAGCTGCTCAAAAGGGGAAGCCAGAACCACCAAAGGCTCGAGAGGAGTCTACCAATAAAGGTAACCCCGCTTCTAACTTTCCACCTCCTAGGAGTAGGGACATCAAGTGTTTTAGGTGTATGGGGATCGAACACATTGCATCACAATGCCCGAACAAGAAAATAATGCTTGTGCGAAATGGGGTGGTGGTGTCGGAGGATGAGGTTGAGGATGATGATGAGTTTAGGGGTATGCCTGCCTTAGAAGAAGCTAGTGATTGTGATGATGGAGATTATGCGGTAGCTCAATCCCTTATTACTAGGCATGCCCTTAGTACCCAAATTAAGGTGGAGGAATCGGGTGAGCAAAGGGAAAACATATTCCATACTAGATGCTTTGTTAATAATAAAGTATGTAGTTTGATCATTGATGGGGGGAGTTGTACCAACGTGGTTAGTACCACTCTTGTTGAGAAATTGTGTTTACCTATTATCAAACACCCTAGACCTTATAAATTACAGTGGCTGAATGAGTCCGGTGAGATAAAAGTAAACAAGCAGGTGTTAATCAACCTATCTATCGGGAAATACGAGGATGAGTTAATTTGTGATGTGGTTCCAATGCATGCTGGACACATCCTGTTGGGTCGGCCATGGCAATATGACAGGAGGGTGGTACATGACGGGTACAAAAATAGATACAGTTTTACGAAGGATGGGAAAAGCATTCGACTTATGCCATTAACTCCACAGCAAGTTTATGAGGATCAGCTGAAACTAAAAAGTGAGGAAGAGAGGATAAAGAGAGTTGGGACCCCGATCCCAGAAAAAGGAGAGCTGAGTGTTCAAAAGAGGGTTGGGACCACGATTCCAGAAAAAGGAGAGCTGAGAGAAAAGCAGAGAGTTGAGGGTTCCACCTCAGAAAAAGGAGAGCGAGTGACGAGTGCCAGAAAAGAAAGAGGAGAGAAAACCAAAGTGAGCTTCCTAGCCAAAAAGAGTGATATCAAAAGAGCTGCCCTTGACCACCAACCAGTGGTCTTACTAATGTACAAGGACTCCTTCCTTGCACTCGGTGACACTAACTCTTCCCTCCCCCATTTAGCTGTTTCTCTTTTACAGGAATTTGAAGATGTATTCCCGGAAGACATACCCAGTGGGCTACCGCCCATTCGGGGCATCGAGCACCAGATTGATTTTGCACCGGGAGCTGTCATTCCAAATAGGCCTGCATATAGAAGCAATCCGGAGGAAACAAAGGAGCTTCAGCGGCAAGTTGACGAGTTGTTGAGCAAGGGCTACGTTCGAGAAAGCATGAGCCCATGTGCGGTGCCGGTCTTATTGGTGCCCAAGAAGGATGGAACCTGGAGGATGTGCGTGGATTGCAGGGCCATTAACAATATCACGGTAAAGTATCGCCATCCTATACCTAGGTTAGATGACATGCTTGATGAATTGTATGGTTCATGCGTCTTTAGTAAAATTGACCTTAAAAGTGGATATCACCAAATACGCATGAAAGAGGGGGACGAATGGAAAACTGCATTCAAGACCAAATATGGGCTTTATGAATGGTTAGTTATGCCGTTTGGTCTCACCAATGCACCTAGTACATTCATGAGGTTGATGAACCATGTTTTACGAGCTTTCATTGGTAAGTTTGTGGTCGTGTATTTTGATGACATTTTAATTTATAGTAAGAATGTAGAAGAGCATGTTAGGCATTTGAGGTTTGTACTTGAGGTTTTACGCACTGAAAATTTGTATGCTAACTTTAAAAAGTGTACGTTTTGCATCGATAAGGTCATATTCCTTGGTTATGTTGTTGGTAAGGATGGTATTGCGGTTGATGAGGAGAAAATCCGAGCTATTAGGGAATGGCCAACACCAAAGAGTGTAACTGAGGTACGGAGTTTTCATGGGTTAGCAAGTTTTTATAGGAGGTTTGTGAAAGATTTCAGTACAATCGCCACACCAATCACTGAGGTAATTAAAAAGAGTGTGGGTTTCCGTTGGGGGGAGGAACAGGAAAATGCCTTTGCGTTGCTTAAAGATGCCTTATGTTCTGCACCAGTTTTAGCATTACCTAATTTTAACCAAACCTTCGAGATTGAATGTGATGCATCAGGAATAGGGATTGGAGCTGTTCTTATGCAGGAAAAGAGGCCGATAGCTTATTTCAGTGAAAAGCTGAGCGGGGCAGCGTTGAACTATCCAACGTATGATAAGGAGCTTTATGCTCTTGTCAGGGCATTGGAGACTTGGCAGCATTACCTCTGGCCAAAAGAATTTGTCATCCACACGGATCACGAGTCATTAAAGCACCTCAAAGGGCAAGGTAAGTTGAACAAAAGACATGCCCGATGGATGGAGTTTGTGGAGACTTTTCCTTATGTCATTCAATACAAACACGGTAAGGGAAATATAGTTGCAGATGCGTTGTCAAGACGGTATGTGCTCCTTAATTCATTGAATGCTAAATTATTGGGATTTGAATATGTTCGAGATTTGTATGCGAACGATCATGATTTTTCCTCTATTTATGTCTCTTGCGAAAAGGGAGCATTTGATAGATTTTATAGGCATGATGGTTATTTGTTTAAGGAAAATAAATTGTGTGTGCCTAACTGTTCTATGTGTGAGTTGTTAGTACGTGAAGCTCACGGGGGTGGTTTGATGGGTCACTTTGGTGTTTTAAAAACATTGGAAACGTTGAAGGAACATTTTTATTGGCCTAGGATGAAACGGGATGTTCACCAAATTTGTAATAAATGCATAACTTGTAAACAGGCCAAGTCTAAGGTATTACCACATGGCTTGTACACTCCTCTACCTGTTCCTAGTGAGCCTTGGGTAGATATATCCATGGATTTTGTTTTAGGCTTGCCTAGGACGAAGAAGGGTCGGGATTCCATTTTTGTGGTGGTGGACAGGTTTAGTAAAATGGCACACTTCATCCCTTGCCATAAAACTGATGACGCCGTGAACATAGCAGACTTATTCTTTAGGGATGTTTTCAGGCTACATGGGGTGCCTAGGAGTATAGTGTCTGACAGAGATGTCAAATTCCTTAGTTACTTCTGGAAGGTTCTGTGGGGGAAAATGGGTACTAAACTATTGTTTTCCACTACATGCCACCCTCAGACGGATGGTCAGACAGAAGTTGTCAATATGACGTTAACACAACTCTTGCGTGTTGTCATAAATAAAAATTTGAAGAGTTGGGAGGAATGTTTACCTTTTGTGGAATTTGCATATAACAGGGCTGTACATTCTACTACTACTTACTCTCCTTTTGAAATTGTGTATGGCTTCAATCCACTAACCCCTTTGGACCTAATTCCTTTGCCTGTAGATGACAGGAACAGTTTAGATGGCAAGAAGAAAGCTGAGCTTGTGAAGTCACTCCATGAAAAGGTTAAGCTACAAATAGAAAGGAGGAATGAGCACTATGCGTCTCATGCGAATAAGGGTAGGAAGCAGGTGGTTTTTGAACCAGGCGATTGGGTGTGGGTTCACATGCGAAAGGAACGATTTCCAGCACAACGGAAGTCTAAGCTACAGCCTAGAGGAGATGGGCCGTTTCAAGTCATTGAGAGAATCAATGACAATGCTTATAAGTTGGATCTCCCAGGTGAGTTTAATATATCTGCTACTTTTAACGTTGCTGATCTCTCCCTTGTTTGATGCAGGTGATGATTCGAGGACGAATCCTTTTCAACAGGGAGGGAATGATGAGTACCTGAGTGACCATACGAGTAAGGACCCGTTGCATGTACCAGTGGGGCCAATAACGAGGCTGAGGGCTAAGAAGATCAAGCAAGCAATGCAGGGATTTATGCAAGCTTGGGTGGATGAATATTCGAATGCATGGTCAAAGACTCCATTTTCAATGCATGATAATATGGGAGGTGCGCCAAAAGCATTGCAAGGCATTTGGGTCAAAGAACAAGGAGAAAACAAGTCAGAGGGTCTTTTACGGCCGTAAGGTTCGGAGTTACGGCCATAACTTTGCTATCGCACGGCCGTAACAATCAATTCACGGCCGTAAAAGAGTTATGCGGGTTTTTATTCAGAAGCTGACTTACGGCCGTAAGCACCAATGTCACGGCCGTAAGTGATGAAAACAGTTTTAGACCCGAGGGTCAATTACGACCGTAAACCCATATGTTACGGCCGTAAAAATGCGCCGCATATTAATTTAGGTATTTTGCGGCTAGGTTATTTTTGGACGCATTTTTGGACTATATTACCTTTTCTTGGTCATTGTAAACGATACAACTTTTATGATTAATGAGATTGCTTGAATTAGGTGAGTTTATCCCTGTTCTTCTTTGTTCTTGATTGAACCCCTTGAACTTATCAAAAGATTTGACAACCTTTGTGGCGTTCACCCCTTTATGGTTCTTCATTCCGCATCTTAACGGGTCTTGGATTTGATACATCCTTGGTTCTTGAGTCGTGAGTGTCGGGTCATATTGTTATCGTCAATTAATCTGGATTTGGAACTTTCCAAGTGTTAATTCAATTTCCGCGAGATCCCGTGATTCCCCAACAAGAATCACATCAGCCTCACACTACCTTGTCTTATTATTCTTCCTTTAGAATTAATTTCTTTAGCTTGTTTGTGAAAATCAAGCGTTATTTGTTCTGGTATTGTAACTTCATGTTCCTTATATTTTCTAGGTGGAATATACTGTGTCATTTATCAAAATATTTGTGTATTATTATGTTATATATTATTTTCCTTAAATTGCTATGATGACTAGTACTAAAAGCAAATATTGATTTTATGTTTATACTAATAGCCTTACTTTTATGTAACATTTTTAAGGTTCCAATTCTATAATAGAGATTGAAACTTTGATCTATATTTTCATCTGTTATTGAGATTACATAATTTGGTTTTACCGTAAATATTATCTTTTGATAAACTAGAATTCCTACAACAGTTCCTAATAGAGCATCTATAGGATCTTGTAGAATTCTGTTATCCATGCAATAAATCTCAATAGGTATATTCATACATTCTCTAAAGAATCCTTTAATCATAACTTGGATTCCTCCAATTTCAATACATTTTAACTTCTTCGTAATATTTTCTGGGATATTGGATAATTTTTGTTTTACCCATTCTTTAGTAATTATTGGGATTCTGATTTTTCTCACTACATCTTCTATGTTAGTTGGGATTTCTTTATAATTCATACTTACAATTGTTTTGTTCATCCTAGGGAGTATTCCTAAGAATCCTTGATGAAATACATCTTTTTCTTGTAAGTCTAAGATTCTTTTAGTTATCTCCTTATATATTTTTGCTATCAAATGTAATTTCTTGACAAATTCCTTCTACTGGGTCTTCTACTTCCTCAGTTGTTCCAATATCTGATCCTTGTACTTCTTGAATTTCATTCATATATATATTTTCTTCAGATTCTTCATCTGATGATGATGTTTTCAACTCATAAATACTACTACATTCACTGTCTAAATCTTCAAAATACTCAATTGGTTCTATATCACTATCATTTATAAATTCTTCATAAACTTTGAGAGTTTTTATATCCTGTTTATCTTTTCTCTTAGGACATTGGGGGACTATGTGCCCTTCTTCATTACAAATGAAGAATCTACATTTTTTGATATATTTCTTTTTGGGCTTTTCAAACCAATTTCTTTTCTTGAAATATTTTTTATATGGCTTGAAGTTTCTTTTCTTAAACTTTTTTATGTTTTTGAATCTTCTTTTATGTTTTTTATATGGCTTATATTTCTTCTTATGACATCCAAATTGTTTTGTTTGACCTATATCTTTGTAACAACATAATTATGTCTTCCTTATCTTATATGCTTTTTTATTTTCTAGTGCTTCTCTGCACCAAGTACTTATTATTCTTTTTGTAAATTTAATTCTACTTCCAAGACTATCTATATATATTTCTTCTTCATCTTCTTCAGGTAATATTTTATTATATTATTTTAATAACTTAGTTCCTCATGGGAATGGTAATTTTGTGAAGTAAGATTTTAAGATTGGCTTATTATCTGTATAATCTCATTGGCTGATTGTATAGTATAATTCTTGAAATTACATGTATATCTTTCTAATTTGCACATATCTCATATTCTTAAATTTTTCATTGCAATCATTCCTTCATTATATTCATCTTGTTTTCTAGCTTCTTCATCAATTGTGTATCTATCTCCTAAAAATTATGTTCTGATGGCTCTTTCCAACCTATTTAATATATCCCTTATAGTTTGATCATTTAAATTATTTCTATTATCTAATGCATCAGTTGTATTTTCTCCATATTTTATTCTTCTTTTTGTAGTTACAGGTAGTTTTCTCCACCATTCTGATACTATATCTCTAAATGTATGTTATATAAATCCAAAGGCTGTATATGTGTCTCATTTATTAAATTGTATTGCTAAATCAGTACTTTTTATCCATGTTTCAATGGCTTTGTTTGTATCTACACAGTCTAAATCTAACCATATTCATGTTGTGCGGATTAGTTCATTATATGATTTTATTGGATTAATTTCTTTTATGAATTGTTTTCTAATATTTCCACTATATATATTCTGAGTTTTCCTATATCTTTGGAATCATTCTCTTCTAGGTATGTAAGTTCCATATAGATTACTTGTATCTTCATCACTACTAAATTTTTCTTTTACGTTACTTGTAGACGGGTTTGTATTCATTTTAGTATTTTCTACTCGTTTTGCTAATTCTTCTAATTGATTTTTATATTCATCATATTCTTCTCCTATAGATTCTAAGAATTTTCTTTCTAATTCTTCTACATCTGTTATCATAAATTGTTTTATTTCAGATGTTTTTTCCTTTCCTTTATTTTTATTTTTAATTTTTCTTCTGTAATCTTGAGGGGGATTAATTATGATTTTATCTTTTCCTTTTAGATATTTATCTAATATAGCATTTCCTATTTGTAAATTATATTCTAAATTTTTCAATTTCTTATTCATTTCTTCAAATCCTTCGTTCAAATTATTTTTTGGTAAATAAGGATAACTTGGTTTTTTATATTTTTCTACATTTTTTAGAAATTCTTCAATTAAATTTTCTTCTTCTGATAAATTCATTATGATTTTTTGGTTCGTAACAGGGCTCTGATACCAATTTCACTAGGGTGCGCAGAACACACTCTATTTTCTTAGGGAATAATATGCGGAATTATAGTCGTCTTATGATTCTTGTCAAAAATATTTCTTCTTGTCTTATTTTGTTTATTTCTATTAATCTCAAATATTCAATATATTGTTTAACCAATCATTAAAGTTCTTCGTATAATTCTATAACTCTGATATTTAATTCTCCTTCAATGCTAACTAATTCTGTATATTTTCTATATAAACTCCTAATTAAATCTTTCATTTTTTCCTCAAGTATGTAGGGTTCATAAACAAGCATAAATTTAATTAGGTAAAAAATAATTTTATTATTTTGTTTCCAAAAATTATTTTGGTACTAAATTGAAGTTGTTTTATAGTTAGATGGATTTGTTAGAAAATGTGGGTATTTGGGGAAGTTTGAATTGTCAAATGCTATTTATCAAATATTTTAGTTTCCAAGTCTATTTCTCAAACTATTTATGTTGATAGAACTATTTATGGGTATTCCACAAAATGTAATAATAATCGGCCAATAGCAGACAAGCTCATCATCTTCAAAAAAGCTTGCTTGCAAACTCCTCAATCTCCTCCTCTCCTTTGTCGGAAGAAGAGGCTGCGAGATCTCTAAGTTGCGATAGGCTCCTCCCCAACTGCAATGCCACCTTCATCTCAAACACTTCTCCGTTTTCTCTTCTCTCTAAGCCCTTGTTTGAGCCCCATTATTTCTCATTATTTTTACAAATTTTTTCTATAGTAATTAATCTCAATCATCTAAAAAAGTCAAGCACACACATTTTTACTTTTCAAACCACTTTTTAACCATTAGATTTTCAAAAATTAAATTATAAATTGAAATAATGGAGCTCAAACAAGGGCTAAATCTTTTTCAATCAAGTTTGATTCCATCGACTCTTCCATCAGCTTGAAGAATCCGGCATTGCTTCGGTACATCTCGAACACCATTCCCACTTGCCCGCCGTGCTCGAATGTGTTTACTACACTCGCCAATGCACCTGCTACAACTCCGAGCACCATTGCCCAAGAGCCATGATCAGGACACCCTACAAAGGCAGAACCAAGTGCTGCTAATCCTGTTAGCACAGGACCACTAATGGCTAGAAATTTGTTCTGTTTCAAGGCATTTCCTCCCAACCTTAGATAGTCTGCTTTGTCTTTATTTCTTACAACACCAATTATTTCTCTCATTTCCTCCTCCAACTTACCATTCCAGCTCGCTTCGAGCCCTTTCGCCTGTCTCCGGCACTGCTCCGGCCACCACACTGCAGGCTCTACATTAGCCGGGAATTTTTTCAGCATTGTGCCGAGAAGAGGAAGGGGGTAGGCCTTGTCAAGAGCCAAAACTTTTTCCATCATTTCCTTAACGTCACTGGTCGTAGGATTACCTATTGCTATAATTGTTTGAATCTGATTATGAAGCTGCTTGAACAACCTTGCTGAATTTCTTTGTTCCTCAGCAAGCTGAGATGGCTGAATTTTATTCATTATCGACAGCATCCCAGTTGCTGAAAGATACATGACCGTGGACGAAAGCTTTAATGCCGCCACTGGAGCACCACCAGCGATCGCACTGGTGGCGGCAATTCCGGTCATAGTCGAGGCCGCAAGAGTGAGTGCATTGATGGACGTCAAAAGAAGGCTGTTCCAGTTGCTTCTTTGCTCTCCAATATTCCTGTGCATCTCCACCCTATCTGCAACAGCCTCAAGGATTGCGTATAGTTTTGCCATTACCAATTGATCAGGAGCACAAGAGGCTTGTGCTTAGGGCCCAAAAAATTCTTATGCTTGCTTAGGGTCCAAAAATTTTATGGGGGATTTTTTTTTTTTTTTTTGCAGCACATTCTTGTTTTTAGCATTCAAGTACATTTTTACCCTCATTTTGTTTATCTTTTGAATGTTACTTAAATGTTTTGTTGAGCAGTTGAAAGCCATTTTTGAAGGAGTGATCCGTTATGTTTATTGCTTTACTACAGTTTGGTTCCATTATTCTCATTTACTATGATATTAAAATATTTGTTATATTATTCTCGGAATGTGATTTTATATGATCAATATGTGGTTACATGACTAGTTATTTGATTGAAATGTTAATCTAAATTTTCTAAATCGCAATTTTTTGCATGTCCCTGTGTAGATAAGTCAATTGGTTTGCAGCCAATGACATCTTAATTAGTTATTTTGTTTGGTTATTATTAATTAGTTAGTATTGTTGTTGATTTTTCGACCCTATATTTAAATTAATATTTTTTTAAAAATTGTCATTATAGGGGTCCTTTTTTGGAGTTTAGCTTGGGGCCCTGCATGGCACAGGTCCGGCCCTGGATCAGGACCATTACTATTATTTCTTCTAAACGTGTTAACGTTGATAGGGCTGAGTTTTTTGTCAGTGCAATTGTGTGACTGCAGTTCCTCTACAATTCCCTTTGTTTTTAGCTCCTGAAGAGAAATATTTGTCATTCTCCTCGGAACATTTAAGGTTGCCCGAATAATTCCTCCTCTGCGATCCCATGAAGAAGAAGAAGAACTTGATGAACACAAGATGCCTGAATTCTGAAGAGCGGCCATTTTCTTCTTCTTTTAACTTTTCTAGATGAGCTTTGATATGTGGGTATATAATATGTTAATTCTATTCTTTGAATTTTGCTGTGAGATGTTTTTTGATGAAGAATTGAGTAGGAATAGGATAGGAATGAAGTGATTACATATTTATAGCAATGGGTGGGTAATGGCTGACTTGAAATCATAGACTGAAAATAAAATACTTTTCAGCATTTGAATTGGTTTCATCAATTTTTTCAGTCTCGCACTCTTAATTTTGGTGCTAGAATTTGACTTCAAGTTTCAACACAGGCTCAAAATTTTGAAATAGCCAAAGGGCAAATAAGTAAATTAGACATTGCCCACTGCCAATCCCAATTTCAAGGATCATGCTATTGGTACATATAGTTGTACAAATAATCTAATAAGACCAAAATTGTAAATAGTTTTTAATAATTTTATCCTTTTATCAAGTTTTATGAGATTAATCCTTCTATTTTTGGTTAATTTCATATTGTAATTCTTTGTTTTATATTTTGTAACCTGTTTTTTAATAGATAGATCTATTTTTTCTTGAATTTCCATAATATTATTGATGTAAACCACGTAGCAATTGTAGCTACGCAACCCACAAGTTATTGGAATCGACTCAAGAACGCCAAAGAATCAGGATTTAGAGATTGATTCAAATTAATTGAACCAAGCAACCAACACAATCAATTGATATGTTGACCTCTTGATCACAATGAAAATAAATCTCACCCAAGATTTGAACAAACAAGAATTAAACTCGCAAGTTCGAATTTTATTCAATGAAGAATAAGGATTGTGAAAGCAATTTGCCTCTCAATATTAATATCAAAGTTATGTATTGAATAATGAAATTACATCCCTATAAATAGAGTCAAAAACTAGGTTAAAGAGTTCTAATTAAACAAGGAAACAACTACCTAAAAATAAGGAAATAAAAAATCCTAAAATTCACGCGTATTCGATTTTACGGCCGTGACTAATTTTCTTATGGCCGTGACAATATGACTTACGGCCGTAAGTCATAAAACGTCCAAATTCCAATTTTAAGCAGAAACTCCATTACGGCCGTGATACTCAACATTTACGGCCGTGATTGCTTATGTCTCGCAAAATCAATTTTCAGCAGAAAGTTGGTTACGGGCGTGAGGAAATATATGTTACGGCCGTAACATTGAAAATTCACATTTTTCCTCGACGGCTTGAATGATGTTGATCCACTCGTCGTTTTGACTCGGCCCCAACATGGAACTTGCTTCTTTTGATGACACGAACATTGTTTTGGCCATTGTTTCTTGAACTAGCTTGTCCATTGCTTCCTTGGCCCTCTTTTTCTGCAATCGAGTCATCGGCCCTCCTCTGACCTTCAACGGATCTTTGTGCGGGCTTGTATCCGTGGTCTGGATCACATCATCCCCTCCCTCTTCGAAAGGATTCGACCTCGAATCTGTACATGCATCAAACGGAGATAGATCAGAAACATTAAATGAAGCCGAAACATTATACTCACCAGGAAGGTCTAATTTATAGGCATTGTTGTTGATCCTTTCAATCACTTGGAATGGACCATCCCCTCGCGGTTGTAACTTTGACTTGCGCTGTTCTGGAAACCGCTCCTTTCTCAAATGTACCCAAACCCAATCACCAGGTTCAAAAATGATGCCCTTTCTTCCTTTGTTAGCCTGCGAAGCATAATGTTCATTTTTCTTTTCAATCGCCAACCTCACCTTGTCGTGGAGTGCTTTAACCATCTCAGCCTTTTTCTTGCCATCTAAACTACTACGTTCATTCACAGATAAAGGAATTAAATCCAATGGTGTTAGCGGATTAAAACCATAAACAATTTCAAATGGTGAACAAGAAGTAGTAGAATGTATAGCTCTATTATATGCAAACTCGATAAATGGTAAACACTCTTCCCAATTTTTCAAATTTTTATTGATTATGGTGCGCAATAATTGAATCATTGTCCTATTTACTACTTCAGTCTGTCCATCGGTCTGTGGGTGACAAGTTGTAGAAAAAGTAGTTTTGTTCCTAATTTGTTCCACAAGACTCTCCAAAAATGACTAAGGAATTTAACATCCCTATCCGAGACTATACTTTTAGGCACTCCATGTAAGCGTACGACTTCCCTAAAGAAAATTTCAGCAATGTTTGTAGCATCGTCAGTTTTGTGGCATGGTATGAAATGTGCCATTTTACTAAAGCGATCTACTACCACAAAAATCGAATCTCGTCCCCTCTTCGTCCTAGGTAATCCCAAAACAAAATCCATAGAGATATCGACCCAAGGTTCACTAGGGACGGGTAAAGGCATATATAATCCATGTGATTTAATCCTAGATTTAGCCTTTTTACAAGCAATGCATCGATTACAAACACGAACCACATCAATCTTCATCTTAGGCCAATAGAAATTTTCGTTTAGGATTTCGATAGTCTTTTTAACCCCAAAATGACCCATTAAACCTCCACTATGGGCCTCTCTCACAAGTTCATTGAACACCTAGGGACACACAATTTGTTTTCTCGAAATAGATAATCATCATGTTTAAAGAACCTATCCACAGCCCCTTTACCACATGATTCATAAATATTAGAAAAATCCAGGTCATTAGCATACATGTCCTTAATGTATTCAAATCCAAGCAATTTAGAATTTAAAGAATTTAAAGAACATACCTTCGAGACAATGCATCTGCCACCACATTTTCCTTACCTTGTTTGTATCGGATGACATAGGGAGATGTTTCGATGAATTCTACCCACCTTGCATGTCTCTTACTCAGCTTAGCTTAACTCCTCAAATGCTTCAAGGATTCATGATCAGTGTGTATCACGAACTCCCGTGGCCACAAGTAATGTTGCCATGTCTCCAAAGCGCGCACAAGTGAGTATAACTCCTTGTCATATGTAGGGTAATTAAGTGCAGCCCCTTTTAGTTTTTCACTAAAATAGGCGATTGGTCTTTGATCCTGCATTAAAATAGCTCCAATGCCTAGCCCTGAGGCATCACATTCAATCTCAAAAGCTTTGTCAAAGTTAGGAAGTGATAAAACCGGTGCTTCGCACAACATATTTTTAATAGTTTCAAATGCATGCTCCTGTTCTACCCCCAGTTAAAACCTACACTTTTTTTGACAATTTCTGTGAGTGGTGCGGAAATCATGCTAAAATTGTTAACAAAGCGCCTATAAAAACTAGCCAAGCCATGAAAACTCCTAACCTCAGTTATGTTTTTAGGTGTTGGCCATTCTTTAATAGCTTTGACTTTTTCTTCATCTACTTCTATTCCTTTAGCACTAACCACATAACCAAGAAACACAACTTTTTCCATGCAAAAATCACACTTTTTAAATTTAGCAAAAAGTTGCTCTTGTCTTAAAACCACAAGCACACACCTAACATGTTCCACATGCTCATTCAAAGTTTTACTATATATCAAGATATCGTCGAAGTAAACTACAACGAATTTACCTATAAATGCACGTAAAACATGATTCATTAAACGCATAAATGTGCTAGGTGCATTAGTAAGTCCAAAAGGCATTACTAACCATTCATACAGACCATACTTAGTTTTAAAAGCAGTTTTCCACTCATCTCCTTCTTTCATTCGAATTTGATGATAACCACTCTTAAGGTCAATTTTACTAAATATGCTAGAGCCATGCAATTCAACCAACATATCATCTAACCTAGGAATAGGATGACGATACTTTACCGTTATATTGTTGATGACCCTACAATCGACACACATTCTCCAAGTCCCGTCCTTTTTGGGCACAAGTAACACGGGGACGGCACATGGACTCATACTTTCCCTTATATACCCTTTGCTCATCAAGTCCTCCACTTGCCTTTGGAGCTCCTTCGTCTCCTCGGGGTTACTTCGATAAGCGGGGCGGTTCGGAATGACTGCTCCAGGTACAAAATCAATTTGATGTTCAATACCTCGAATGGGTGGTAACCCACTAGGTATGTCATCGGGAAATATATCGTCAAATTCCTGCAATAAAGAAATAGCCAAACTAGGGAGGGATTTGTTAGTTTCATCAAAGGCAAGGAATGAATTATTGTACAATAAAAGGACCATTTGTCGTTTTTCCATAAATGCTTTCTTGACTTCACTTCTTTTTGCGTAGAAACTCATTTTTCTTTCTTTTCTGGCACTCTTCGCTCCCTCTCCTTTTTCTGAGGTATGTACCCCAATACTCATTTTTTCTCTCGCCTCTCCTTTTTCTGGAGTCGTGGCTCCAACTCTCTTTTCCTCTCCTTTTTCTGAGGTCGTGGCCTCAACTCTCTTTCTCTCATTTTCCTTTACTCTTTTTTCTTCATCATTTTTCAGTTTTATTTGATCTTCATACACTTGTGACGGTGTCAATGGTGCAAGTGTAATGGTTTTTCCCCCTTTGGTAAAGCTATACCTATTTTTATACCCATCATGCGTTACCTTCCTATCATATTGCCAAGGCCTTCCCAACAAAATGTGCCCGGCATGCATAGGTACCACATCGCACATAACTTCATCCACATAGCTACCAATAGAAAAATTCACCAACACCCTCCTATTCACCTTAATTTCTCCACTATCATTTAACCATTGAAGCCTATAAGGTTTAGGATGTTTTAACAAAGGTAATCATAATTTTTCAACAAGTATAGTACTAGCGACGTTAGTGCAACTACCACCATCAATAATCATACTACATACCTTGTTATTAATGCGACATCGTGTATGGAATATGTTCTCCCGTTGCTGTTCCAAATCATCCGTGTTGATTTGGGCACTAAGAGCTCGCCTTGCCACTAATAATTCGCCATGCTCCCCGGACAACACATCCTCATCATCACATACTTCCTCCAACGCCGGCATATCGCTATAATCCTCTTCCTCACTATCACTCTCCATGGCTCCATCCTTCCTCACAAGTATCACTCGCCTATTAGGACATTGAGATGCCACATGTCCTCTCCCTAAGCATTTGAAGCATTGAATGTCTCTACTCCTAGATGGTTGAGGTTCCCCTTTAGGTACGAATTTACTAGCTTGTTCCTCCTTCCCTTTTGGTGCCTCAAACTTCCCTTTTGGTGCTTCAAACTTTCCTTTAGAAACAGTCCCATCTCCTTTACTATCCCACTTCGGCTTCCACGAAGAATTAGAGCCAGATTGATACCTTGCTGTTCCCTTTTTCTTTATTTGCTTCTTCACCTTTATAGCCATGTGCAACATATCTTCCATCTCCAAATAATGTTGCAATTCAACCACATTAGCTATATCCCTATTCAACCCATTCAAAAACCGAGCCATCGTAGCCTCCCTATCCTCTTCTACATTGGCTCTAATCATCAACATCTCCATCTCCTTATGATAATCCTCCACACTCTTTGATCCTTGGTAGAGACTTTGTAATTTTTGATGCAGCTCCCGATGGTAATGACTAGGAACGAACATCTTTCTCATGATAGCTTTTAACTCATCCCAAGTACTAACGGACCTCTCACGATTCCTCCTCCTAGAAGTCACCAATTGATCCCACCAAGTAATAGCGTAATCGGAGAATTCAAGTACAGCTACCTTAACCTTTTTCTCTTCCGAATAAGTGTAGCAATTGAAAATTAATTCCATCTTCTTTTCCCATTCTAGGTATGCTTCCGGATCACTCCTTCCCTTGAATGACGGAATTGTCATTTTGATGTTGCTCATACTACCATCCATCCTATCGACACCAAGATCTCTATCCCTTCTTCCATGCCTAACTACTCTATCCAAAATTGCTCTATCGTCAAGATCACTACCTTCTTCATTCTCATCGATCCCCTCTATTCTACGACCTTGCCCACCTTGCCTACGGGCATTAGGCACTTCCCGAGGTTGCTCAAGCCTTTCTAACCTACCTAACACATCCCCAAACAACCGCTCAAACCGTTGTACCATCTCTTCCGTCATGTTGGTGATAAGTGCTTTACTAGCACTTTATTTCTTTACTTGTTGCCTCGAATTACTGTTAGTTTGATCCTAATTAAGTATTGCTTAATGCATTTTATGTTTTATATTGTGTAGGATCGCAAATGACAAGAAAAGAAGGAAAAAGGACCAAAAAGCACGTAAAAAGGAAGTTCAAGGACTTGGCATGTAAATAAGTTACGGCCGCAACATGAAAGTCACGGCCGTAAGCAGTTGATTGAACAAAAATACGAAAATCTGCAGAAACCAAGTTACGGCCGTATTGGAAATTTCTCACGGCCGTAACAAGGATGTCACGGCCGTATTGAATGCAAAGTCACGGCTGTAACTTAAGCCCGAAAAAAAAAGGAAATTTTTTCCTTTTTCAACTTAAACTCTATCTTTGGTATTTCTTTTTGGCTAAGCTAGGGCACGAATTTGGGCTCTATAAAAGGAGCAATTCAGTACCAAAGAGCCAGAAGAGAATTATTTTTGAGAGCCACTAATATCAAAGTTTGAAGAGAAGAAATCCTAGGCAAAATCAAGGTGAATCAAGACAATATTTTTGGGGAGTTCTTCATGGCAATGCGTGGCTAATCTTCTCAACCTAGTTCAAGGGGGAAGTTGTGTTCATATTATTTTATTATTCATTCCTCAAACTCGTAACGTAGTTCTTGTTTTTATGTTTTATTTATTGGATTTCTTATGAACATTAATTTCGTCAAGACAATATATTAATTGATTAAGGCCTTGTCTTTTAATTATTGTGTTGATGTTTTCTAATTTGGGTAATTGGATTCGTATTTGTCTTGTTATCCAAATCATAGTAGCAATTGGTAATTTTATATTTCCATATGAAAATCCAATCTAGATTAATCAATTCGAGCATATGTAATTGATAATTTAGTTCACCTAATTCTTCTTGTTTTCACATAGTTAATGAATTAAATCTAGGGAGCTTATTCTAGGTTGTTCATTCACTCTAAATTAATTGGAGAACTAATTCTAATTGATTATTATTAAGGAAGAATTGGATTAATTAGAGCTTTTTGATTATTCCGGGTGATAAATAAAACAAAGGAAATAGTACATGCGTTGCTTGGGGAATGACAATATTATGATAGGGCACAACCGAACCTGAGAACTAGGATTCTTTATTATTTGATTTTTATTCCAGCTATTTTACATCGTTATTTGATTATTTAGATTAATTGAAAATTTCAACTCAAAACCCCCCTTATAATTCTAATTGACATGGCATTAAATTAGTTCCCGTTCCTCGTGGGATCGACCTTGCTTCCGCTATCACATTTAAATTTGAGTTTTGGCAAGTAAGGAAATTTAATTAATTCTTGGTGCATCGCGACACGCATCAAGTTTTTGGCGCCGTTGCCGGGGAACGGTTAACCAATTTTCTGTTTAATCAATTAGAATTTTATTTTCTGCATTTTTATTTATTTATTTATTTTTATTTTCGGTTTAATTAAAAAAAAAAAATTGAAATTCCGAAAATTTTATTTATTTATTTATATGCATAAAACTCGATCCACTAATCCTGAATATTTTTTATTTTTGAAATCGAGCGAACTTTTCGACAGCGAAGAAGGGAAGCACTAGAACAAATGGCAGCTCATAACCTCAACAACAGGACACTTAAACAATTGGCCACTCCAGATGTCGCTCAACAGCCACTCTGTATCACTTTTCCGACAGTGGAGGAGGGAAAAACTTTTGAACTCAAATCTGGACTCATTCACTTATTGCCAACTTTTCGAGGACATGCTGGTGAAGACCCTTACAGGCATCTCAAGGAATTCCACGTGGTTTGTGACAGTATGAAACCCACTGGTATTACCGAGGAACAAATTAAAATGAGGGCCTTTCCATTCTCGTTAAAGGATGCCGCTACTGATTGGCTATACTGTTTACCATCCGGATCAGTCACCACCTGGAATGACATGAAGAGGCTATTTTTGGAAAAATATTTTCCTGCATCTCGGGCTGGAACAATCCGGAAGGAAATTTGCGGGGTTCGTCAAAACAATGGTGAATCGCTGTATGAATATTGGGAGCGCTTCAAGAAGCTCATCTCGAGCTGCCCCCATCATCAAATCAGCGAACAACTACTGGTGCAATATTTCTACGAAGGACTGCTTCCAATGGACAGAAGTATGATAGATGCCGCAAGTGGAGGTGCCTTAATGGACAAAACACCGGAACAGGCTCGGGCTTTGATTTCCAACATGGCTGAAAACACTCAGCAATTTAACCCAACCCGAGACATGCAAGTTCGCCGCGTGAACGAGGTAAGTAGTTCCAATATAGAAAGTCAACTGTTTGAACTAACAAATCTCGTTAAACAACTTGCTGTAGGAAGTGCACAAGAAGTCAAGGCATGCGGGATATGTGCGAACTTCGGACATCAAACTGATGCTTGCCCGGTATTGCAAGAGGAGAATGGCGAACAGGTAAAGGCTGTAGAAGGGTTTCCATTTCAAAAACAGCAATACAACCCGTACTCCAATACCTACAATCCTGGCTGGAGGGACCACCCGAACTTGAGCTATGGGAATAACAAACCTCCAGGTTTCATCTCCAACAAGCCTCAAGGGAATTTTCAACAACAAGGAAATTTCCATCCACATGGACAATATCAGCAAAAACTACAATCATCAGGTATGTCTCTCGAAGAAATGATGAAAACTTTGGCCACTAACACTCTACAATTTCAACAGGATGCCAAATCCAGCATTCAAAACCTGGAAAATCAAATGAGTCAAATGGCCACAGCTATCAACAGACTGGAAGCACAAACAGGAGGAAAATTGCCATCTCAACCCGAGGTGAATCCGAAGAATGTAAGTGCAATTACTCTTCGAAGTGGAAAAGAAATTGAGGCGCCACAATCAAAGCCAAACGCGAGTGAAGAGGAGGAGGTTGAAGAAAAAGAAGTCGAAAAGAAAAACAGCATTCCACAAAACTCTCAGGTAAAAACCGAACCTATTGTGAATGCGAAACTAACTCCACCGCCTTTTCCGAGCAGGTTAGCGAAGGCGACTAAGGAAAGCAAGGAGAAGGAAATTCTAGAAATGTTCAGGAAAGTGGAAATCAACATTCCACTGTTGGATGCAATCAAGCAAGTGCCCCGATACGCGAAGTTCTTAAAGGAGCTGTGCACCAACAAACGGAAGTTGATGGGAAATGAAATGGTAAGAATGGGGGAAAATGTGTCAGCACTCTTCCAAAGGAAACTGCCCCCAAAATGCAAGGATCCAGGTATGTTCACTATACCATGCCAAATAGGTAACACTAAGCTGGATCGTGCATTAATAGATTTGGGTGCATCTATAAATGTAATGCCTAGGTCTACATACAATGCATTAAAACTTGCTAATATGATTGAAACTAATGTTATAATTCAACTAGCCGATCGTTCTAATGCTTATCCTGACGGGGTAGTTGAAGACATTCTAGTGCAAGTAGGCGGGTTAGTATTTCCTGCAGATTTTTATGTTTTGGACATGAATGATGACCACTCCCCCAACTCCACTCCTATTTTGTTAGGGAGACCATTCCTAAAGACATCTAAGACTAAGATAGATGTTAGTAGTGGCACACTTTCCATGGAATTTGATAATGAAATTGTTCAATTCAATATTTATGATTCCGTGAAGAATTTTGGTGATGATCCTGTTTATTCTGTTAATGTTAATGACTCTTTAGTACAGGAAGTTCTCGATATTGGTGGAAAGGACTGTCCAAAGTCTCCGAAATCAGGTAAAATCTCATCCATCTCATTACCAATTTCTGATGAAAAATCTCTACCCCCTATTTTGCAGATCTTAATGAAGAGCATGAAGAAAAAATTGAGTTTTGGGAATCCACCTAATCCCGGTTGAAGGAGGAAACAACAAGTCGAGCCAACGACAGTAAACAAAGGCGCTGCTCGGGAGGCAACCCGAGAGGGGAGTTTCTTTATCTCCTCAACTTTTTATTTTCGTATTTTACTTTTTGGTTAATTTTAGTTTATTTAGTCATTTCATTTGAAAAATAAAAAATAAAAAATAAAAAAAAATTCAGTAGCCTTGTTACGGCCGTAAGTTAACATTTTTACGGCCGTAACTCAATTCCAGTTTTTATACAGAGGCCTTATTACGGCCGTAATTACATTTTTACGGCCGTAATTGTTTCTTGGCAATTTTTTTCAGACTGTGACTTACGGCCGTAAGTCATACCTTCACGGCCGTAAGTCTACCCTTTTTCAAAATTTTAAAACGGTCCCCTCGCGCATAACTTCCCTTTTATTATTTAGCTTTATTTTTCAATGAGGACATTGTTTTGTTTAAGTGTGGGGGGGAATTGAATTGATTGTAAGCTTAATGTCTTTATCTACTTTCTGTAGTCAAAACGTTAAAATTCAGTTTGAGTCAGCATCCATTTTAATCTCTGATAGGAAGCGACCCCACTTTTGGTTCATTTTTTTTGAAATATAATTGCATAATTAGACATGAATTGAGCACGTAGAGATGAATTTTCCAATACTTTCCGAATAGGTTTGAAAATGGGGACAAAATGCCATATCTCTGCAACCTAGTAGATTCAAACCCAAATTTGATTGACTAATAATTACCCCGATTAAAGAGATTCACCCCTTTCGCCACTAGATTTTTTGCATTTTTCAATTCGACCCTAAGACCGAGCAATGACCAAAACTCATAATTGGATGGGAGACACACATATGAACCATAATTTGTGAGCTTTTGAGCCTATGAGCTACTTTTACTCTTATTATAAAGCTCTTATTTTTTTAATGTGTGTCCTGCATGGTTGATTTGTTCTTAGATGTGCTTTTGTGTACATGCCGTAGTAGCTTCTTGGCTCGAGTGCAAAATATAGTAAAGGCAATAGGATGAACCAAATTTGGCCTTCTAAATAAGCCTACCATTGTACATTTACCAATAGAAGACCCTTTGAGCCTTAGCCTTTCTTTGAAATATTAATACCACACTACAAGCCACGGACACCCATTCTTTCATGTTATCCTTTTTCTTGAACCTATAGAGAACGGATTCACAAGCTTGTGTTGGTTGAGAAGTTTGAGGTGGATTAAGTTTCAAAGTGGAAATTCGATCTTGTGTCATTGGGGATTGTGGGGGTGATTTGACCAAAAGAGAAAAATTGCAGTATATGTTTGAAAAAAAAAAAAAAGAGAGAAGTTCAGGCCAGTTCTCAAATTACAAGGTCATGAACATTTGCTAGTATTGAAAATAAACACTCAAGCTGCACAAATAGAAGTCTAGTGTTAAATCAGTTGGATAGCAGGAAGATTATTTTCATGTTGAAGAAGAAAGAAGGAATGTTATAATTGAACCGATTCGGCTTGTGAAACTCCTTCTCGATTCAGCCTAAATGTTTCCCTTTTATCCCACCTGACCCGAAGCCCCGCTACAACCCAACAAAGACCTTTGCTTTGCACTTGTGTTATTGTTGGCTCCGGTTTTGACATTTGAGCAATCTGTGGTAACAAGTTTTTCATGCAGTGAGTTGAGCGTAAAATTTTCACCTTTATATACACTTTGTGCGAAGAGAGATATCCGGTGAGAGTGTTGGCTCCCATTACATGTACTTATGAGTGGTTTGAATTGCTTGGTCTATATTTTGTGCCCTTTTGATCTGAAACTGTGTATTGACTAAATTTTTACCATGAGATAAACCGCACTAATCTGTTGGCATTTACTTGAATTAGTCAAAACTTACATTTTTATGGGGAATTGATAAATTCAGAGAGAACTCACGAGAGGTGAAAGGATATAATCCACATTGGGGTATAAATTTTCATTTTTGTTAGGAGAATATTGGGTGATGCATCTCTTACACACACTAACACACTCCGATTATGCAATTTGATTTTCGTGCTAAAAAGAAGTGGGTTGTGACCTTGACTTTCCAGATTTAAAAGTCTAACATGTTCATTCGAGTCGTGCTTTAGTTCTTTTCTATCATTATTCGAGGACGAACAATGGTTCAAGTGTGGGGGGATTTGATAAGTGCTTTACTAGCACTTTATTTCTTTACTTGTTGCCTCGAATTACTGTTAGTTTGATCCTAATTAAGTATTGCTTAATGCATTTTATGTTTTATATTGTGTAGGATCGCAAATGACAAGAAAAGAAGGAAAAAGGACCAAAAAGCACGTAAAAAGGAAGTTCAAGGACTTGGCATGTAAATAAGTTACGGCCGCAACATGAAAGTCACGGCCGTAAGCAGTTGATTGAACAAAAATACGAAAATCTGCAGAAACCAAGTTACGGCCGTATTGGAAATTCCTCACGGCCGTAACAAGGATGTCACGGCCGTAACTTAAGCCCGAAAAAAAAAAAAGGAAATTGTTTCCTTTTTCAACTTAAACTCTATCTTTGGTATTTCTTTTTGGCTAAGCTAGGGCACGGATTTGGGCTCTATAAAAGGAGCAATTCAGTACCAAAGAGCCAGAAGAGAATTATTTTTGAGAGCTACCAATATCAAAGTTTGAAGAGAAGAAATCCTAGGCAAAATCAAGGTGAATCAAGACAATATTTTTGGGGAGTTCTTCATGGCAATGCGTGGCTAATCTTCTCAACCTAGTTCAAGGGGGAAGTTGTGTTCATATTATTTTATTATTCATTCCTCAAACTCGTAACGTAGTTCTTGTTTTTATGTTTTATTTATTGGATTTCTCATGAACATTAATTTCGTCAAGACAATATATTAATTGATTAAGGCCTTGTCTTTTAATTATTGTGTTGATGTTTGCTAATTTGGGTAATTGGATTCGTATTTGTCTTGTTATCCAAATCATAGTAGCAATTGGTAATTTTATATTTCCATATGAAAATCCAATCTAGATTAATCAATTCGAGCATATGTAATTGATAATTTAGTTCACCTAATTCTTCTTGTTTTCACATAGTTAATGAATTAAATCTAGGGAGCTTATTCTAGGTTGTTCATTCACTCTAAATTAATTGGAGAACTAATTCTAATTGATTATTATTAAGGAAGAATTGGATTAATTAGAGCTTTTTGATTATTCCGGGTGATAAATAAAACAAAGGAAATAGTACATGCGTTGCTTGGGGAATGACAATATTATGATAGGGCACAACCGAACCTGAGAACTAGGATTCTTTATTATTTGATTTTTATTCCAGCTATTTTACATCGTTATTTGATTATTTAGATTAATTGAAAATTTCAACTCAAAACCCCCCTTATAATTCTAATTGACATGGCATTAAATTAGTTCCCGTTCCTCGTGGGATCGACCCTTGCTTCCGCTATCACATTTAAATTTGAGTTTTGGCAAGTAAGGAAATTTAATTAATTCTTGGTGCATCGCGACACGCACCAGTTGGCTCGATCGTTGTTTTTTGTAGTAGAAGATTGTTCATACATCCTAAAACTAAATATTATATGCCTCACATGTATTTCGCTCGTGTATCACTCAAGTTTGGCTTTTACCCTCTATTGATCTCACCTCTCTGCCTTTTTCCACTCAATGGCTTTCACCCCAATTGCTTCAAGGAACGAATCCAAACTCAAACAAGTTTAATCCGATTGATTCAAATCGAATATGAGTGAATAGTAATGAATTGTTGGAAAACTCAAAGAAGACCTTTAGAGAATTGAATTTGACTCTATATAGAACTTGACACTTTTTATGGAAACTAGGATTTAGTCAAGAATATATTTCTTGAAATCAAATAACAGCTATTTTTTTTTTTTCAGATTTCTCGAAAATTAAACTACGAGAAAGACGAAACAAACGAAATTTAATTTGGGTAACAAACGAAGGAAATAACGACTATTGAATTTTTTTGTGACACTTTTTGGATTAAAGACTCAAGAACTGGAAGAACACGAAGAACAAGATTAAAGAACGACTCAAGAAAACAAAAGATATAACCTTAATTTTTGGAGCCTAAGCTATGATACCAGATGATGCAAACCACGTAGAAATTGTAGCTACGCAACCCACAAGTTATTGGAATCGACCCAAGAACGCCAAAGAATCACGATTTAGAGATTGATTCAAATTAATTGAACCAAGCAACCAACACAATCAATTGATATGTTGACCTCTTGATCACAATGAAAATAAATCTCACCCAAGATTTGAACAAACAAGAATTAAACTCGCAAGTTCGAATTTTATTCAATGAAGAATAAGGATTGTGAAAGCAATTTGCCTCTCAATATTAATATCAAAGTTGTGTATTGAATAATGAAATTACATCCCTATAAATAGGGTCAAAAACTAGGTTAAAGAGTTCTAATTAAACAAGGAAACAACTACCTAAAAATAAGGAAATAAAAAACCCTAAAATTCACGCGTATTCGATTTTACGGCCGTGACTAATTTTCTTACGGCCGTAACCTTGCTTCTGATTCACTCTTACGGCCGTGACAATATGACTTACGGCCGTAAGTCCAAAAACGTCCAAATTCCTATTTTAAGCAGAAACTCCATTACGGCCGTGATACTCAACCTTTACGGCCGTGATTGCTTATGTCTCGCAAAATCAATTTTCAGCAGAAAGTTGGTTACGGACGTGAGGAAATATATGTTACGGCCGTAACATTGAAAATTCACATTTTTCTTCGACGGCTTGAATGATGTTGATCCACTCGTCGTTTTGACTCGGCCCCAACATGGAACTTGCTTCTTTTGATGACACGAACATTGTTTTGGCCATTGTTTCTTGAACTAGCTTGTCTATTGCTTCCTTGGCCCTCTTTGTCTGCAATCGAGTCATCAGCCCTCCTCTGACCTTCAACGGATCTTTGTGCGGGCTTGTATCCGTGGTCTGGATCACATCAATTATTTTATCATTTTTAATAAGATAAATTATTTCATCCATTCTTATTTCAATAATTTCAATTTCTCTTTTAATAGTTAATTCAGGCATCTATCCTTGTTATTATTCTGAATTGTTTTGTATAAATCCATTTTTCGGTAAGTTGATCATAATTTTCTAAGAGTATGTAATATTCTTCAGATGATTAATCTATATTCCTTAAGTGAGATACAATTCTATCCATTTTCCATAATACTTTTCCTAAAAGTTTGTTTAATCCTTTAATAGTATATTCTGGCATTTTGTTGAATAAAACTATCCAATTTGGTTTTATAAAGTTTCAAGTAACTTTTCAAATTCAATTAATGTCTGAGAATTGATAATATCAATATCAGTCATGATCTCTATACTTGGTTCAAGTGGTATGTTATACTTTGAATTATTATATTTTTTCCTTTTTTCTAATTTATCAATTATGTTTTGAATATCTTGTACAACTATAGATCTTATAGTTCCTATAGCAAAGTTTTCCATCATATTATTTTTAAAACTTTTAAGTATTTCTTGTGATGCATAAAGTTGTTCTCGATATCCTACTTTATTAATTTAATTTTTATATCCAACTTTATATGTTCCTCTTTTAGATTTGGATTTTTTCATAATATAATCTCTTTTATTCATGATATCATTTTTTTTCAAAAATTGGTAAAGAATGATTCATCTCTTCCATCACTATCATAATCTATTACTGGATCATAATCATTGTCACTGCTAAATACATATTCTAAATACAATTCATTATTTATTTCAGTATTATCACTATCAAGCCAAAAATAAATGATTGACTTAGTAATTTCTATTCCAAATAATTCTTTAAAGTTAGGATAAACAACTAATAAACATGGCATATAAATATGGTATAACTTTTTTATTTCATTGTTAGGTTTAGTAAATTGTTTATGCATGAACAAAGGTTTGATTATGCTATGATATTCATCTTTGTATGGATTGTTTTGATAATTAAATTTAATAATCATATGTTCTCCCATGATAATTTTCTTTAAAAAATTCTTCTACCGCATAATTCCATAAGACAGATATATTAAGAATACTAACCTCTTTTTCGTTTCTTTGTACCTTTGTATCTTCCTTCTTTTGTTAGCGACCTTCAGGCTTGCAGGTTTCTGCTATCACGCCCTCAACGGCCTCTTGCCTTCACGGGTAACTAGTCATTCCTGACTCCATACCGTCACTGTATAACAACTTAATGGAAAATATTTCTGGACAAAGTGTAGGGAGTTTTCTTAATAACATATCTTCTTCTAGGAAATAGGATTCAGAAGACAGAAATTTAGAAACTCATAATTTTTTATGAAACGTTTAAAACTTTATTGATATGAGAAATTTGGTGCATAGATTGGTATAAGAATTTTAAAGACAGAGAATTTGTTTGGTTTTCTCACAGACTGTCAACTTAACTCTCTCCCTCCTTTCCTAACCCTTATGCCTCTATTTATAATACTTACATGAGGCTCAATTATTTACTTCTTACATCATTGCATACGTTTCATAAATAATTGAAAACTTTATATCACATTACAAAGGACACATGTCCCTCTATCCTATCTACTTTTCTAAAGCGATCACATGGTGTTGTCTTGGCTTGTTGTCAAAAGTAGATTGCATTTTATCTTCATTGTTAGCATCCTCTTTGTTGATTCCAGCTATCCATCATCTTTTTTGGCATGTAGGGCAATTCCTAGCTATACAAGCTTCTTGTAGGGTAAAAAAGCTTCCTTGGATTTGATGAATATCAAATTTGTTGATGTAATCCTTCAGAATGATTGATTTTTTATGTCCTCCATTTGTAACAAGGGTCCATCCTTCGTATTGGCATATGCATTTGAATTTTTTTTCTTACAAATTTTTGGCAATATTGTAAAGAAACTTAATTCCCAAAATTCTTCGGGATTTAAACCATGATCTGGTAATATTTGGTACTGGTCTAGTATTTTTTCCAACTTCAATCTGAAAATTTCTTACAACATATCCGATTGTAATAATGTGTTCAATAGGATAATACATCCTTCCATCAATTTCAGGGCTGATTGAGTAAAATTTTAAGTAAATAGATTTTCCTTGAGCAAGTTTTGATATTTCACCTTTTAATAAATTGTCAAATTTGTCAATTTCTTTTAAATCTTTGCCTGGGTAAATAAGATTCAAAAATTCATAATCAGTTGCCATCTTTGTCATAACTGGATCTCCACATTGGGTAACAATTAATCATGGGTAAACGTGATCTCCGGAAGAAATGTAGTAACAATCACTTTCCTGGAGTTCATAAATGATTCTAGCAGTTTGTTTATATTCGTCTTCTCTTGGTAAAAAAGGAGAGTCATCTTCCTCGTCGGCACGGATTTTTATAACTCTTGTATGTTCATCTTTGGTATTGATCGTCAATTTCCTTGGACTGAGTTCATTTATAGTAACCTTCTTTGGACTTTCATCTCTTTTGATCAATGGTCCACCACTGCTTCCATATGATATACCTGGTTGTATTGTACCTGTTTGTATTGTTGGTAAAACCTGTTTTGTATTTAACGATTCAAACTGAGATTTAATCTCAATTATATTGTCGCTCAATTCTTTGGTATAATTGTAATAAAAAGTTGAGATTTCCATCAGTTGCTTAAAACTCTGTTGGAGAGTTTCTCCAAGTTGTTCGATTCCATTCTTTATATCTTCAGCTTCTTCATATAAGAATTTGATTCGCTCCTTGGCGTCTATCAGGGACCTTTTGATATTATCCATCTGCAAATTCAATATTCCTGCTTAAAAAATCTGCAAGATAGTTATTAATACCCTTAATATGAATTATGTCAAAGTTGTAAAATGCCTACTAAGCTTTCCATATGTGCAATCTTCTATATTGAGGTTCTGGTGGCAATTTATTTTTGATTAATACTGCAACTTGAGAATTATCAGTTTCAACAATGAGTTTTTTAGATAATAAGATTAATGAAAACTTTTTTATTCCTCTGTAATTGCTAATAATTCTTTTTCATGAGTGGTATAATTTATTTCTGCTTGGTTAAATGTTCCACTGGAATATCTGCAAATTTCATTTAAATCTGTTTTTAATATTGCTGCCCAATATTTATCTGAGGCATCAGTATTTACAATCATATTATCTTTTTCATCTGGTAACCTTAGTTTTGGTAAATTTTTGCATTCTTCTTTAAGTGATTTAACAATTTCTGTTTGTTCATCACTCTATCCTTTAGTATTTATTTTTCTGAGTAAAATTTGGATTTTATGTCTCTTTTTGAAAGATTTTCAATAAAACCTTCTGCATAATTTAGGCATCCTAAAATTTTTTGTATTTGTTCTTTTGATTCTAATTTATCTGGAAATTTTATTATCTTTTTAGATATGTGAGTTTGTAGTTTTATTCCTTTTTTATCTATTGATAATCCAAGAAATTCAATTTCTAGTTTTTCTATTATATATTTATTTTTTGAAAGAACAATTCATTCCCTTTTACATTCATTTATAAATTTTATTAAATGATTTCTATGATCATTTTTATCATTAGAACATATTAATATATCATCAATATAAACAATTATAAATTCATTAAATTTTCTAAATATGTTATCCATTTTTCTTTGGTATATTTGTGGTGCATTTTTCAATCCAAAAGGCATAACCATACATTCGTACTTACCTTAAGGTGTACTGAATGCTGTATATTGTATGCTATCTTCTTCCATCTTGACTTGGTAAAATCCTGATTTGCAATCAAAATTGGAATAATACTGTTTTCCTTTTGTAAGGCTTATTAGTACTTCTTTGTTTCGTAAAAAGTATCCATCAAATTTGGTATATTTATTTAATTCTTTATAATTTATTACCATTCTCACTTTTCCTCTAACCTCTTCATAATGTTTCGTAACCATAAATGCTGGACTACTATGGGATCCATTACTATGTCTGATAAGTTTTTGATCAAGTAATTCTTTAATTTGGGTCTTGAATTCCTGTGTATCTGATATAGTATACATCATTGGTCTGACTCTTATGATAACATTTTCCGTTAATTCTATTTTAGCTCTAGGGTGATATGGCTTCCAAAATGATAATGGATTTTCTCCATAAATCTTTTTTTAATTGTTCAATGATTCTTTCCATACTAATTTCTGTTTCTATTTTTAAAACCTTTATGTATAGAATTCTATTATTTTTCATTTTATTTTGTATGATTGGTGTTTTTTCTCATTTATCACCACGTTGGGCTGGCTGAACTCTGTAAGGTCTAAATTCTCTCGGTATTTTTAACAAATGTGCACTAGGTGTTTGTAACATTATCATATAATTGTTTTGTTTATAATATTGAAATTGTTGTATAAAGTCATTTCCTCATTTCCTAATAATATATCACATTCTAGGTTATTATAATTATAAACTTTATTTATTACGATTTGTTTACTTCCAAGTATTATATCGATTTTATCAGCACTCTTTATTATTTGAGTAGTTTCTCCTGTGATTCCAGTTATTTTTATTTTATTTGTATCATTCCATGATTTTATTAGGAAACTCTTGAATATTGATATATGACTTCCCGTATCAATTAATGCACAAGTTGTTATATTTGTTTCAAAAATAGTAATTTGTATATATATAGCTAATGGAAAGCTTATCTGATTATTCATCCCATTTTTTGCATAGTATTATTTTTTCATCTTGAGTTATATATAATCCTTCTCTTTTTATACTATAATCATCCAATCCATTTAGGAAACTCATTCCTAATAATATATGAGGTCTTATATCCATACTGTTATCTATATAACATGGTACTAAAAGGTTGATTCCTCCAATTTTTATTAGTATTTTAACTTCAAATTCACTAGTATGTTCTTGTCCGTCAAAATTAATGTATCTATATGGTTCGATTTTATGGGCTATTAATCCTTTATTTTTATTCGCAGCTATGTGACACTCACTAGCTCATGTATCTATTAATATATTTGGTCCTTTTATATTTTCTTTTCCATTAAAATATTCTCCCTCTATTTTCATGTTTCTAGTATTTCTATGAAGTTTTATTTCTTTTGTATTACTAGTTCCTTCTAAATGTCTCCTATTAGGTAGACTAAGGCTTCGTGATCTTCTGATTAATCTTTCATTTTCAAATATTATTTTATTATCAGGATAATATTCTTCTATTAATTCTATAATTTCAGGCTTGTTCCTGGTTATATTAAGTTCATAGTTTTCTGGCATTAGAGTTATTTGTTTTTCTGGTTTTATGATTTTACTAAAATCCTTACATTCTTTATAGACTTCTATAAATGGTTTTTTAGAATAAAAGTTTCCATAATTTGAATTTATAAATGTATATAAGGCTCAATATTCAATAGTCATGATTTTATTTCCTGGTTCCATTATATCATTTCTATGTAATTTAAAATGTAATCTCAAAACTTTATTAAAGTTTTTATCTGTTAATGATACACAATATTTTGAATAGCATGTAAATATTAATTTTTTATATGTGAGATTTCCTTCTACCATTCCTAAATGACTATCTTTTAAATTTAGTATTCTTCTATCACGTAAACTTACTGTTAATAGTGAATATATCCCTTCTCTAAATACAGATTTGAACATTATTTGTATTCCTACCAAATAAGCATATTGAATATTTTCACTATAATTTTTATTAATTTTGGTTAATGATTTAGTGATTGTGTTTTTTGTTAATAGATTAAATTTATGTGTTCCTTGGGTTGTTCTAACATCTATTGCTTTTTTTTTTATTTTATGGTATTCATTTATTGCTATTTTTTCTCTTCTCCATATCCTATCAAAAATTTCCCATCTGCCAATTTTTAAATCTAATGATAATTTTTGTATTTTCTTATACTTATTGTTGTCAAATGTTATTTTTAATCTATAACCTTCTATTCCTTCATATTCTTGTTTATCGATATTATTATCTTCTATTTCTTTTATTTCTCTATTCTGATTCTGATCCATTACTTTCTGAATCTGTTTCGCTTATATAAACTTCTTGGTTATAATATTCATCAATATCAGATATTTCACCTAGATCATTTTCTATTTCTAAGTAATCTTTTTGTAATATTCTAACATTTTTCTTGGTACAATCTGGACTTATATGTCCTATTTCTCCACAATTCCAACATTTGTATTTACTTTTATCTGTTTTATATGGCTTATTTTTCTATCTTTGATTTGAATTATATTTTCTTTTATAATACCTTCTATTAGGTTTTATATATTTTTTCTTAAAATTTTTAAATTGTTTGAACTTCTTATTTTTAAACTTTCTTTTAATATTTTTTCTTTTAGTATGACATCTTCATTGTGTAGGTTTTTCCATATCCTCACAACATATCCTGATTAATTTTCCTGATTTTTTTCAATAATTGTCTTTGTTGACATGTATATGCTAATCTTTCAAATACGAATTTTATTCTTGATCCTAATATTCTTGGTATTCCAATATTATCTCTGTAATATTTTTCAAATTCTTTCTTAAAATATACTTTCCATGTGCCTGGTAATTTATTATAGTACATATTTTGGTATACTTCCTGATTTTCATTACTGTAAAATTGGGTGTAGTAGTATTTTTTAAATTCATAAGTGTATTATTTGATTTTGCACATATCACAAATTGTTAGGTTTATTAATTTGACTCTGGCATCATCTTTTTCTCTTATTGATTCTCTTTCAACATTATTTATCCAATTTTCTCCTAGGAATTCATCTCTTATATATCCTACTAATCTTTCTATGTCTTCTTTATCTGATTTTATTATTTCAGTTTGAACATTTCTTCTTATTAATGCTTTAGTATCTTTATTAATTCCTTCCCACCAATTATAAACATCTCCTTCAAAAGATGCAACTAGGTAGTCTATTCTTCTTTCAATACTTTCCCATGTATCATCTTTATTATATAAAAAGAATAATATCATTGATTCTGCCCAAGATAATAAGGCTTTCTTAATATCTATCTTACAATCCAAATCTAATTTTGTTCCTCCATGGTTTATGGGTTTATTATAATCGTCATTTGGTATAAATCTATCACTATATCTATTTCCTTTTGGTGGTTGTTTTTCATTAATCCTATCATAATATTGTTTTTGTGGTTTACTATATAAAGGTGTATAACTTTCATCTGGATTTGATAATTCTGGTTTAGCTCCAGAAGTTCCTATTGGGGCCGGATTTGGTGCTCCTCATTTAAATCATTTATATTTAATTGGTCAAAATGTTCTATTAGTAAATCTATCTCTTCATTCATCTTTCTTTTGATCTTGCTTTTCTTCAGTGTCTTTAACTATTTTTAATTTTCCTATGGTTTTTTCTATAGATTTTTGTAATTCCATTTCTTCTTCTAATATTTTTGGTAATATGTTTTTTCTGAATTCATAATCCATACTTTCTGTTTCCATCACCATTTTTTCTTGTTCAATATGTTTCTTTCCTATTCTCACAATTTCTTTTTCTATAAGCTTTTTGTCTATTTTCCTATCTTTACTTTTGTTATTTTCTTTTAGTTCTCTGATTTCAAGTTTTAATATATTTATATCAGTTCTTGCTTCTATTAGTTCATTTTCAACTTCTTTAATATCACTGATTAATGATTTTATTAATGTTTTTAAGTCTTCAAAATGTCCAGTTATATCCATATTAAAATTTTCCTTTAATACTTTCTATTTCAAGTATGAGTTCTGATTGGTATTTATCATCTTTGCATCTTGTTATAATGTATTCACAAAATCTTCTATCTGATTCTAACATTTCTTTTCGTCTTTGAATTCTCCAATATTTTCTTAGTGTATTTTGATTTTTGGTTTTATCATATAATTCTGAATAAATTTTTTCTTTGTTATTTAGAATTTCTTGTATCTTAGGTAATTGTTTTAATATTGTATTAAAGTATTCTCTTTTCTTTTCTATAGATTTTAATCTCAGGATTTCTTCTCTTTTTATTTTTCTTTCTTCATTAATCATTTCATATAAGTTTCTTCTTTGATTATATATATATTAAGTCTAATTTTTCATTTACTTCTATATCTAGATATTTTTCTAATATGGAATCTGCTCTATGATAATCCATATATCCAA
Source organism: Ligustrum vulgare (assembly GCA_963555705.1). Classification (NCBI taxonomy): domain Eukaryota; kingdom Viridiplantae; phylum Streptophyta; class Magnoliopsida; order Lamiales; family Oleaceae; genus Ligustrum; species Ligustrum vulgare. The sequence continues at coordinate 54,864,514 of OY743169.1, read as the reverse complement.
TTTATTTCATCTTCATATAATTCTTCTGCTATATTATAATCTAGTGAATCTAATATTTCTCCTATTATAAATTCTTCTTTTATGATATCGAAATTTATTAGATCATATATTTGCAATCTTATGTTTTCGTCTAAATCTTTTAAAGTTATTAAGATTTCTATTTTATAATTAGGGGGTAATATCAGTATTCTTGTAATTATAAATTCTGGTGTATGTTTTATATATTTATTTTTATTTTTTGTCATGTAATATTTGTCCTTAAGATCTGCCATATGACTCTGATACCAATTGAGTTGGGGTGCTACTACAAGCGAACAAAAATCAAATATTAATTTCTTTAAACTTTAGGGGTTATATATAAAATGATGTTTAAAGGGGTAATTTGGTAAAAAAAAATTCATCTGTATGATAATCTGTAGGATTCTTTTGTACAAGAAGCTATCTCTCAATTTTAATTATATTGACGTAACACTTTTTTATAACTACACCATAGTTAAATTGCAAGAAAGATATTCAATATTTATTTACTTTTGCTTTTATGTCCTCAAATTTTTTAATCGCTTTATTATTCATAACATTCAATTAATTAAGATATTTTACTTTTAATCACCATTTCTATTCAAATATTCTACTAATTTGTATTGAAAAGATGTGTAAACATATTGTTTAACTTTTGTATTAGCTATTTATTTTGATTATTTAAAAATATGAGAGATAAATGAGTATTTTTCGTCCTCGTAATAAATATTTTGAACGAAAATTGTCTCTAAATACAGGAAGTGAAAATTAATAAAATGTTAATGACGTGATCCAGACCACGAATACAAGCCCGCGCAAAGATCCGTTGATAATCAAAGGAGGATCGATGACTCGATTACAAACTAGGAAGGCCAACGAAGCATTGGACAAGCTAGTCCAAGAAACAATGGCCAAAACAATGTTCGTGTCATCAAAAGAAGCAAGTTCCATGTTGGGACCGAGCCAAAACGACGAGTGGATCGACCTCATTCAAGCAGTCGAATGAAATTGTGAAGTTTCAGGTTTATGGCCGTAACCTATATTTATTACGGCCGTAATGAGTCCACTGCTGAAAACTAAAATTTCGAAAGTTGGACTTACGGCCGTAACTCATATGTGTCACGGCCGTATTGCAGCTTCGGGTTGAAAACAAGATTTTCAGAAAATATGACTTACGACCATAAATTAAGTCTCACAACCGTAACTGTTAAATAGAAACCTTCTTACGGCCGTAAAGAATAAGGTCACGGCCGTAACCGCTAATACGCGTAATTTAAATATTTTTATTTCTTTCCATATTTTTAGCAATTTCATTCCTTGTTTAATTAGGGCTCTTAAAATAGACTTTGACCCTATTTATAGGGATGTAATTTTCATTATTAGGAAGACAATTATTGATATTACTATGAGGCAAATTGCTTTCAACTTCGTTCTTCATTGAACACAATTCAAACTTGCGAGTTATTCTTGTTTTTTCAAATCTCGGTGAGAATTAATAATGCTTGTGATCAAGAGGTCAATATATCTCTGTGATTGTATTGGTTGCTTGGTTCAATTAATTTTAATTGGATCCATAAATCGTGGTTTCTTGGCGTTCTTGGGTCGATTCAATATTTTGTGGGTTGCGTAGCTACAATTGCTACGTGGTTTACATCATTTGGTATCAGAGCTTAGGCTCCAAAAATCAAGGTTATATATTTATTTTGTTTCTTGAGTTTTCTTGATTTTAGTTCTTCATGTTCTTCAAGTTATTGAGTATTTAATCCAAAACGTGTCACAAAAAAATTTAAAAGTCGTTATTTCCTTCATTTGGTATTCAAATAAAATTTTGTTTATTTCCTTATTCTCGTAGTTGAATTTTCGAGAATATAAAAAAAAAAAAAAAAACGAAAATTTCAACAGCGAAGAAGAAAATTGTTATTTGATTTCGAGAATTACCTTCGTGAATCAATCTTAGTTTTCATAAAAGTGTCAAGTCCTTTATAGAGTCAGATTCCATTCTCTCAAGGTCTTCTTCGAGTTTTCCAACAAGTTCATAAATTCTCACTCATACTCGAATTGAATCATTCGGGCTTAAAACTTGTTTGAGGTCGGATTTGTTCTTTGAAGCAATTGGGGTGAAAGCCATTGAGTGGAAAAAGGCAGAGAGGTGAGATCAATAGAGGGTAAAAGCCAAAAATTGAGTGATACACGAGCGAAATACACGTGATGCATATATTACTTAGTTTAGGATGTCGGAAAATTCTACTACAGCAAAGAACGGCGATCAAGTCAACATGGTGGAAGAGTTCTCACAACGTTTTGAGAAAATGCTTGGGGATATGTCGGGAAGGATTGAAAGGTTAGAGCGGCCTAGGGAAGCGCCCAATGTGCGTCCAACTTGAATTTGACTTTCAAGTTTCAACACACGAAACACTCAAAATTTTGAAATGGCCTAAGGGGCAAATAAGTAAATTAGACATTGCCCGCTGCCAATCTCAATTATGTAAATATATTAACACCACATTTTTTGTTAACCACATCATATTCTAATTTTAATGAAGATCCCTAAATTTTCCTTACTCTTACATTTACTCTGCCAAGTTTTTTTTATAGTTTTTTTATTATCAACTCTTTATTAATTTTCACATCTTGTCTTTAAAGACGATTTTCATTCAAAATATTTGTTAAGATGGAGAAAAATTATTTATCTCTCATACTTTTAAATAATCAAAATAAATAATTAATAAAAAAATTTTAAAAAATATTTGCACATCTTTTCAATGCAAATTAGAAGAATATTTGAATAGAAATCATGATTAGAAACAAAATATGTTAATTAATTAAATGTTATGAATAATAATGCGATGAAACAAATTGAGGACATAAGAGCAAAAATAAACAAATATTGAAGATATTCCTTGCAATTAAATTGTGGTGTAGATATAAAAAAATATGGTGTTAATATAATTACCCATCTCAGTTTTAATTATATTCACGTAACACTTTTTTATAACTACACCACAGTGAAATTGCAAGAACGATATTCAATATTTGTTTTCTTTTACTTTTATGTCCTCAACTTTTTTAATCGCTCTTTATTCATAACATTCAATTAATTGACATATTTTACTCTTAATCACGATTTTTATTCAAATATTCTACTAATTTTCTTTGAAAAGATGTGCAAATATACTGTTTAACTTTTGTATTAGTTATTTATTTTGATTATTTAAAAGTATGAAAGATAAATAAGTATTTTTCGCCCTCGTAACAAATACTTTGAACGATAATCGTCTCTAATTACAAGAAGTGAAAATTAGTAAAGAGTTGATTATAAAAAAATTATGAAATAAAAAATCTTGACAAGATAAATGTAAAAATAAGAAGAAATTAGGAATTTTTATTGTAATTAGAATGTGGTGAGGTTAAAGCCTTAAACTATTCAATAATGCTACTCAAACAACTACAAGTGAACAAACCGGTGAACAACTTCCTACAAACTTACGAAAGTGCCCCCCACTTACACCAAATATACCCAAAATACCAAACTTACTGAAAACCTTATTCTCGCAACCCTCCAAACCAATTCCCCATACTCTGTGCTGCGAGAAATCTGAGGGAACCTATTTCGCCCTCTTCAGTCGTGCTTCATCCACAGCGCCGGAACCTATTTCGCCATCTTCATTCGAGCTTCATCCATAGCGCCATCTCAGGACGACAGTACTTCGTAGAGGCAAAAAGCCATTGTCATCTATCTCACGAAAACCCAAACCATTTTGGAAGGTAAATCTGAATTTTTTTTTTTTTTTTGAAATCGTTTATTCCTAAATTCAAATATAGGGTTTGATTTCTTGCAAAATATTTCGAGGTGTTGAGTAATTGCACATTGTCATGGGTACTTCATTCCTAAACCGTAATATAGGGTTTGATTTCTTGCAAAATGTTTCCAAATGTTGAGTAATTGCACGTTATCGTGGGTTCTGCCACTTCCTTATCTAGTGTTTCGATTTACTAATTTTCAGATTTCGTAAGTATTGTTTATTGCACCAATTTTGTTTCTGTATTGCTCTGTGGCTTCGAGTGGTAATGCTGCAGGTAGTTAATACATTCCCATAGCTCATTTGGGTTCTGATTTCATGCTTCTTATATGCTCAAGAACACTTCACATTCACATTCACATTTTTCAATTGACTAAGTTTGGAGTTGGGTAAATGCATGATTTCTGGACATGTTAAAATTTGGAGTTGTAAGATGATTGTTTCACTCTGATTGTGGTTATGATTTGTATTGTAATTTATCTTATGTAAATTGCGTTATATATTTGCTTGGCTGGCAGCTGATCCTATGTAGATTGTGTTATATATTACAGTAGACCACCATGGAAATGCAATCAAATAACAAGGATGTGTGCTGGGGATGCCGAAGTGCTGGGCACTACCTATGGGATTGCCCGATGAAACGAAGATGCCCTATTTTTGGGAAAGGTCTAGTGAAGTTGATGAAGGTAGTCCATGTCAAAAAAAGCTTGGAGAAGTTATTCTATTCATGCACTGCTGAAGGTTGCACCTATTTCGACTGGCTAAAGCCAAAGGAAATCGACATACAGCCTGTACCTCCAACCAAAGACAAGAATATAGGCCAGTCTAGTAACAAAGTTATGAAAGAGGATGCCACAAGTTGTGAAACGGAGGAGTTCACGCATTTCTTCAACACGGCTGCTAGAATTGTGGAGGAGAAAGACGTTGAAGTGGCGTTCAACATAACTTTCCGCAAGGATAAGGGTAAGAAGACCGAATAGACTATCTTTTAGGAATGAACTAATCACATTTTCTAGGCTTGGTGTCATGTATGTTTTAGTCACGTAAGTTAGAGTCCTGTTTGTTTGTGTAATTCATGGCCATTGCAAGTCATGTAATTCATGAACTCTGGATGGCTTGATTATGTAATGTAATGAATTATTTGCTTATTTCATGTCTCTTCCAAGTCCATCGTTTTTGTTTCTTTCAGGTTATTGTTTATGATCTATTTGCTTATTTCATTACATTTAGGTGAAATTTTCACTTATAAAGATTCTGCTCTGTGGTCGCCATAAGTATCTGGGAAGTGGAAATTTCAGGGTATATTGGTGAAAATTTTGTTGTATATGATTGAGAAAGCAACTCCTAAAAGAAATCCCATTATGCAGTAACAATTCTCTATTGCTTGAAAACTTCATACTCACTCGAAAATAGGTGTTTCTCCAAGCTCCCAGATGCCATATATTCATAGACCAACAGCCTATTGTCACCCTCGCAGCAATACCCAATAAGTTTCACCAGATTTGGGTGGCGAAACTGCCCTAAGTAATTGACTTCCGCCTGCAAGTAAAATTTCAATGGTTAGCAACTGACTATTCTTTATGAACAAATGCATCCTGAGGGCTGGTAACAACTGAAATATTAGGGATGATTAAAGTAGTTCTCAATGTGATGCAAACCTTTTAGGACATGGAAATATTGTTTAGTGTACTTATGTATGACTTCTCCAGTTCTTGACAGAGAAGAAAAATAGGATAGAGAAAACTCTTCATCAAACTTGGTAAATAATATCCACAAATTCGATTAAATACACCATTCGCGAATATTGCTCATGTATTCTGCACAATCTCATGAATATTCCTCAAGAATCTGGTAGGGATATTATTGGATAAATAAGTGGAGGAGAAGCAAGGGAAGAAACCTCAATACTTTGTCGGGAAAGAAGGGAACAAAGAGGGAAAAGAAGAAAGGGAGATAGAAGAAGGATCGAATCATAAAGAGTTATAGACCAGAGCATACCATAAGTAAATAGTAAGACTGAATTTTTCCTCATTTCCATCGCCCTTGTACCTAACAACCTAAGAGGAGCGAGGTATTGTTTGCCAAATTTTATTCAGGGTTAAATCGTACTTGTCAACCCTTGATGAGTCATGAATTTATATATTCCTTGAAGAATTATTCTTCGAAAATTTCAGTCAAGAATAAATAATGTGTACATGCTTATATATGTAAGTCAACATGTTATTTTCTCTGCTAGTAAAATCTCATGGCATAATGAGTTGGAGGATGATAGGTGCTTTTATTTGGTCCATAGTAATGCCACTTCATTTCAGCTGACAAACAATTTTGTCTTGGTCATTCACTGGTTGTATTGAACGAAAAACATAGTATTTCTAATATCTGATATAAAGCATAATAAAATACCATAATATCCAATTAAGATAGGAGGTCCAAGCAAATTACCAACCATTCTCGATCCCCTTGTAGACCTTCGGGATCAAGCACTTTATTGGCAACTTGAGTTATCTTATAATAAGGCCTTACATTCTCATCTATAACTCCTTTATAAACAATACCAAATCCACCAAAGCTAAGTTCAACATATCACAAAATGAAGTAAAACCATCCAATAGTCTTACATTCAACATATGCAAATAAAGTTGTGTGGTACAACGGTTACAAAATTCGACACGCAAATCACACAATAAATGGGTTCTCTAATGGTGTCTGACATCACGCTCCTCTGAGGGGTTCTTCGAAAGCAATGTTGGAACAACTTCATACGCTGGTGCCCAATGAACTCCGGACGGTTCATTCGTATCTCGACATTGAGCGTTCTACGAAATGAATTATAGTGTCATAACAACAAAAAAATACCTTATACAATAATGTAAGGACTATGATGTGAGTATGAAACAGGATGAAGCATTTTAGGTACTGGAGCGAGGGGTTCACTATCTTGCACATTCGACTCCATCCGATCATCCCCCTTTCTAGCCTTCGAACGCCCCTAAGAAATTATTATGACATAAGATGTACATAATGTAGCATTTTATAAATCTTATAATGCAAAGTATAGGACAAATTTAGCGACAAAAATATTTATAATTTACAATGAATAACATATAATTTAAATTAGGGAGCGAAAAACTTATGACTTTGTACCTTGCCTTTCTTTATCGTCTCCAATGGCCCTTTCTGATGAAGTTTTCTTGGAGCTCCTTTTCTTTTTGAGATTTTGGGATCCAAAATAGGAGTCGTTGTTAAATCATTACTGATTTCAGGATTGACTAGGGAGAGTCGAACACTATCTAAGCTTGACCTTGGCGCCTGCTCATTCAATTGATTGTCCAGCCATTTAAGCAACTCATTATACCTTACTTCATTATCGACGACATTGTTGGCTAGATTTGTGAATTTACGGCACAGTAGATCAAATCTATCTTGCTCAATTGTATTCACCCAACTGGCATAATTAATCCTGACACGTGTGTAAGCTCTCGGTATGTCTCTTCGCCACCTTCTTAGGATGTAAGAGTCGGGCAGTAGTGTAACACCATTTCGAACCAGAACAATCAAAGAATGCCTATAAACTATCCCCCTAAATTCGAATAAGTGACAGCTACAAGCAATGAAGCAATTGTGCCGCTGGAAAGTAACTGTAAAACTCTTCCTCTTCTCAATTTGGTTTGTAGCCATTGTATGCTCCTGAACCAAGTACATGGTTCCACGACATACCTCCTCGGTTGAAATGACATCACAATACACTTTCCCAGTCAATTCTTCTTGAAATTCCTTGAATTTAGCCATTGTGTACACATCCTGGAATTGCTTCTCTATTATGAAATGGGTTGCACAGGGAAGCATCTGGGAAAATGACTTGAAATCAGCTAGGAACTCCTTCTCGACTTTATATTTCAACGCCCTTTCATATTGTTCGAAAAATTGTTTTAATGACATTTTCGAGTGGACATACCCGTCAAAGAAAGCGTTCATGCTCTCAGAACGCTGAGTTGTTGACATACCTGCCCAAAACGTTGTTTTCAAAAAACATGGCACCCAACGTGCTCTTTCTCTGTACAAATCGGTCAACCATTCATTTGTATGTAAACTATACCTATCAATCATTTCACGCCATCCATCTTCAAATTCTTCAGGCCTTTGTGATTCGTAAACCACCTCGTCCACAATCCAAAGGATTGATCCCTTGTCATTATGGTGCCCAAATTTTTCAGGCAACTTCTTCAAAATGTGCCAAAGACACCATCTGTGCTTTGTATTTGGGAAAACAATTGCAATGTCATTTTGCATTGTCCTATCTTAATCAGTTATTATTCCAATGGGAGCCTGATCCTCCATGCACTGAAGCCACATTCTGAACAACCATACAAATGTCATTGTATCCTCATTGGAAATTAGACCACAGCCTAGCAGTGTCGACTGCCCGTGATGATTGACCCCCACGAAAGGTGCAAATGGCATGTCATACCTATTGGTCAGGTACGTGGTGTCGAATGTCACAACATCACCAAATTCCTTGTAGGCTTCTCTGCATCTATTATCAGCCCAAAACACATTTCGCAATCAAGAATCATCACCCAAATCTACACAGAAGAAGAAACCTGGACATTGTGCTTGCATCTTCGAAAAGTACGCTTGAATGGCAGCTGCATCTCCTTCTCCAAGTCGTAATCTTCTAACCTTATCAATGTAATTACGACAGTCCTTTTCCACAAAAGGTACATGCTCATAACCTCTTGCTTCCACAACGGATGAATTGAAACTCTTATGTAATGGAATTCCATCTATGTCATTAACTTCAAGTTCCTTTTCACCTGATCACTCAAGTGACGGTTACATCGATACAACCGTGATTTGGAAGGACTTGTTTTGTGATTGTGCGCCAGATTGACCTTAGTAACAACAAATTTTCCTAATGCATCCACAGAAATAGCCAATTTAGCTGGACATCCCATCTGAATGGTTGGACGAGGTTTTAATAACCGGCTTGTAGAACTAGTTCTCTTTCCTTCCCGACAACAAGCAAACACAACGTATCTCAACAACCCATCACCACTCTTCTTCGAAGTTCTAATTTTTACTGGAAAACCCATGTTAAAGGCATACGTTTTATAAAATTCCAAAGCTTCTTCAACGCATTCAAATTTCATGCCAACCTTAGGCACACTCTCAGTACCCTCGATAAGATTCTCACCATTAACCCCAGCAGAGTTCTCCAATTCGACTACATTTCCTTCCAGCCTATCAACATCATCTACGACAAGTTCATTATGCTGTATGGAATCCATAATTTAAGTTCCTCTGAAATCAATGTTTTTGTAATTTGTGCTTTGTATATGCATAAATCATACCTAACGCAAATAACCAAAAATCATGTATATGAATGTAAACCTGATTTATTATAAAATGAAAGTTCCACTATGCAGCTAAAAAATTGAGATATGATGAAAATCGAGCACACACATACCTTCAAGGTACAAATAACCACAGAATAATTCCAAGTGAGCTTCGCGTAGGGTTCTGTTTCCGACTTTTGCAGAAATGTGAAAGGATTAAGAGTTTGAAAGCGGTCTACAGAAGGGAGCATTATCTTCTGGTGGAATGAAGCTTCAGTTTCACCACCTTATATGAGTTTGATTCACGACTAGAAGATTTTGAGCTAGAAGGGAAATGGGTTTTTCGATTTCAGCTGGAAGAGAAGCGGGTTTCGTTATCTTCCGGTGAAATGGAGAGTTACTGTGCCAACGATTGGAAGGTTTTGAGCTGGAAGGGAAAACGGGAAATGGCTCTGTCGATTTCAGATGGAAGGGAAGCGTGTTTACTGAGCCGAGAGTGAAGAACTGGGTTCCTGTATTTAGAAAATTTTCAATTTTTTAATGTCAAAATATCACGAGAAATTGAGGCAATTTTTCACGAGAATAGAAAGTTGTTCACCGGTTTGTTTACTTGTAGTTGTTTGAGTAGCATTATTCTAAACTATTCATCAAGATTGACATCTTGTCATCATGTAAAAGTATAATCTCGTGAAATTATTGACTTGTACTGACGACATGAACATATTGTCAAGTATATTTCCGCATCTTGAGTGGATCAAAGTCAACAAATTCGTTCCATTAATTAATTATTATTATTATAAAGAATTGGATTAATTATGAACTTTAGCCTCTCTTTGGCAAATATATTTTTTAAACACAATTCTTCAAATTATTTTTTAATCACAAACATTTATTCTCTCCATTTTTCAACCTCATATTTTATCACGAAAACATAAAAAATCAATTTTTAAACACACAATTTTTAACATACATAGCCTAAAGTTAAAGTCCTAAATTATCAATAAAGGGAACCATGCATGCACAATTAATTTTATTTGTTTAAAATGAGTTTTTTGAATGAATACTGATTTTTAGAAGAATTGATGGCTGAAATTTAGTTAAAAAGTAAAATATTGTGGACTTGACTTTTAATAAATGGTTGAGATTAAGTACTGTAAAAAAAGGAGACAAGTTTAATGAAAATCAAACAAGAGCTAAGATTGGCTCTATGTTCTAGTCTTTGTAAAGTTTTGTGAAACAAATCACAACTCATTGTTCTTTCTAATAACAAAACGGATAAAATTGCGAATTTGTTGATTGTGCATGCTAGAATTGGTTGAGCTCTTGATGCTAGTTGTGCCTCTAGTATTGATTAGAGAGGCACTGTGGTCTTCCATCTTTGTTAAACGACGGTTTTGCCAAGTTATGTGTTATTGATTTCGTATTACTGAACTTATTGTATTATCTAGAGAAGAAAATGATGCACTTATTATTATTGATTATGGTGGAAGATTGATCGGATTTGGGCTTAAATCATGTTAGATGCTGGTTTCTGGCGAACCACTTTATCTATATTTAGCTGTATCAAAAGGAATCAATTCCCAGCGTATTATGTAAGCAAAGTCATGCTGGATGCAGAAACACGTTACCCAGATATGGAGAAACTTGCTCTCTCATTGATCACAGCATACTTTCAGTCACACTCCATACATGTTCTCACCAACTTTCCTATGAGGCAGGTGTTACAGAAACCAGATGTATCTGGGAAGTTAATGAAGTGGGCAATAGAAATCAGTCGGTACGACCTGCATTATGAACCTCAGACTGCTACAAAGGGTCAAGCATTAGCAGATTTCATAGTGCAGTTCACCCATCCGTCGGAGGTGGAGATGATTGATAACACGGAGGATAGCCGTGATTGGAAGTTGTTCGTTGACGGTTCCTCGGCTGATGGAAGATCCGGGGCGGGTATACTACTAATGAGTCCGGAGGGATACAAAATACACAGTGCCATCCGCTTTGGCTTTAAAGCCTCAAACAACGTTGCAGAATACGAGGCACTCTTAGCTGGGCTAAGACTTACGAAAGCTTTAAAGATTAGGTCCGTAGTGGCAAATAGTGACTCACAGCTTGTCGTAAGCCAGTTTAACGGACAATTCGCTGCTAAGGAACCAACCATGGTTGCTTACTTGAAAAAAGTGAAAGATTTGGCCGCGAACTTTGGAAAAATGGAGTTACAGCATATTCCCAGAAATGAGAATTCTAATGCAGATACTTTATCCAAACTAATAAGCAGTAATGATTCCGAACTCCACAATCTGATCCCAATTGAGCATTTGATGACTTCTTCTATTGAGCCAGGAATGAAGATTTTGGCAATCAAAAAAGAAGGATCCTGGATGAGCCTCATACTAGCATACTTGAAACATCAGACAGTACCAGACGAGCCGGTAGCAGCTCGGAAACTGCAAAGATATGCCGCAAATTTCGTACTCTTGAATGATCTACTTTATAAACAGAGTTACTCCTCTCCTTTGCTGAGATGTGTTGGGCCGGAGAAAGGACGATATATGATGAAAGAAATCCATGAGGGCATATGCCGAAACCACGCCGAGGCGTTGTCGCTGGCTCGGAAAGCCCTTAAACAGGGATATTTTTGGCCGACTATGTGAAAGGATTCACATGACTTCGTCCGCAAGCGCGATAAATTTCAAAGGCATGCGACCATACCACATCAGCCACATCATAAGTTGACTGTGGTAACTAGCCCTTGGCCTTTTGCGAAGTGGGGGGTTGATATTATTGGTCCTATGCCTAGGAGTGCTAGTAACAATTGCTTTGCAATAGTGACAATTGACTACTTCACCAAGTAGGTCGAGGTGGAACCCCTGATGAGGATTACCGAGGCCAACACCACCAAGTTCATCTGGAAGAATGTTATGTGCAGATTCGGAATACAGCACTCGTTGGTTAGTGATAATGCAAAACAGTTCAAAAACAGAAGCATAGATGAATTGTGCGATGATTTGGGAATTAAGAAATTATTTTCCGTCTCCGCATAATCCACAAGCTAATGGACAGGTTGAAGCTGTGAATAAGACCATAAAAAACACCCTAAAGAGGAAGCTGGAATCCAAAAAAGGCCCATGGGTAGATGAACTCCCACAAGTATTATGGGCACTTCGAACCATCTCGCACACTGCCACTGGTGAAATGCCTTTCTCCTTAGCGTATGGATCCGAGGCTGTATGCCCAGTTGAAATTGGGGTGCCTTCTTTTCATCAAATCCATTATGACGAAGTTGGAAATGGAGAAGCACAGAAGGCTAGCTTGGATTTCCTCCTAGAAAAACAGAGTGACTCCCAAAAAGTAATGACCAAGTACGATGAAAAAAAGGCCCACTACTACAACAAAAGGGTAAAGAGTCGGCACTTTAACATTGGGGATTTAGTCCTCGAAAAGGTCCTTCCCTCCACCCAAGAACCAGGATTAGGGACTTTAGATCCTAACTGGGAAGGCCCTTACAAAGTCACCACCGAGGTGGTACCCGACACGTATATGATCAAAGACCTATCCGAGGTACCTTTGTGTAATCCTTGGAACATGGATCACTTTCGTCTCTATTTTCAATAAATCAAATCCCTCTTTGGTGGTCACAATGTCTCCATATAATTTAATAAAAATCTTAAGTGAGTTACGTTAAGGATTGCACCAAGCGCTATCAGTAAGCATAACGGATAGTAAAAATGCCTACATTATTTTTTTTATAGGACAATACATCTCCACTATGCTTGAACTTTGTTAAAACAAGGGACTCTTATAAAGCCTGCACTGCGATCACTGTGTGTGGGTTGAACGTATTAACACCGTCAATAGGAGTTCATCCAAACTAATAAATGTAGGTGTTACGGAGTATAAATCAAAAATGTTCAGATGTTTGTGAAAATCAGATCTAACCAACAAGTGTGAATGCCTTAAGCTACTTAGATCTGAGGGACTATTCACATATCTTCATACAACGCGTTTGTGTTTGGAAACGTTTACCTGTCTTCATACAATGCGTTTAGGGGGCGTTTGTATTTGGAAGCATTCACACTTAAACAAATAATGTTGTACAAACCAAAACATTGAGCTAAACTAAATCACTACGTTTATAAATCAAAGTATTTACAATTCAAAATGTCGTTACATTTACAATTTAAAGCGTTATTGCACTTACATTTTGAAAAAATTCGAACAATATACAACATGCAAAATGACCAAAGCAAATACAAAAGAGAATCATTGAGGAGGGACATCTTCTGAAGAGCTCCTGCCAAGTACATCCAAAGGATCTGCGGGATCATCAAGGGAATCGCCCTTATATGCATCTTGAGGTTCGGGAATCAAATCCCTTGAGGATAGGTCCAGAGTTGGGAACGCTTCCTTCACGTCCCCCAAAACCATCCTGACCCCTATATTCCCAAAGACCATCTGCATGGCCTCATACTCTGGTGTCTCTTCAAAAGTGTCTTTAAAATTCTGGATTGCCTCAAACACCTTGGCGCTCAGAGCTTTCTCCACTCATGTCATAACGGTCTGCTCCAGAACCTCCGTGATCCTAGATTGCATATTCCGTTCCAGAGAGGCAAGATCCTCCTCCACCTTTCTCCTAGATTCCACCTCTCTCCCCAATTTCTCAGTGGCTGCTGCCACCTCAGCCTCTAGCTTAGCTTTGGCCGCATTGGCTGCTGTCAAGGCTCAGAAGTTATGGACTAAGCCCGGTTGGAGTCGTCCAATTTCTTACAGAGGGACGCCACATTTGCCTCGGAAGCATGAAGATCGTGCTTTAACCTTTCATTGTCTTCTTGAAGACGTTTGGCTGTCACCCTATCTTCCGAGGAGGCCTTGCGAGCGATGGACATATGCTCCTTGAGGTCCTTAATCTCCCTCAGCATATTGTCCGCGTGACAGAGTGCAGTCTCAGTGTCCTTCTTGTCCCGCTGCGCCTCCTCCTCTGAAGACTCCACCTCGTCAATAAGGGTCAGTGCCCTAGCATTCATAGCTTTGGCAGCAAGCAGCTTCCGGGACAGAGTGGCACTGGAAGAGAAGGCAGACCAGCCGTCTGTCCAAAATTGCTCAGTGACCAAGGCAGCCCTGGCAGGATGAGAACTGGGGAGTCAAACAAGGAAGGACTGAAAGTAACATCCCTGGGGAAAACACTGGCTTTAATCTGTTGGAGTTCTTCTGCTCCCGCGGGTGTCACTTCGTAAGCCAAGTCTGGGATAGACACAAAAGGCTCTGGGGGCGGAGGTCGTTTCCTTGCCCCTTTTGAGCCTCTTCAAAGGGGGTAGTTCCTCCTCAAATACGTGCTCAGAGACATCCTCGGATAAGGGAAATGGCACAGAAACATTCTTAGACTCCCTCTCCCTATTGGAGCCGCCCCTATCTGACCTTTTTCCCTTCCCCGTTACAGTAACCTTCTTAGGTTCAGCCCCTTTTTCCAAGCTAGGCTGTTGGGGACCCTCCGACAGCAGACTGTGTGGTGGCAGTAATGCAGGAAGAGGACCCTCAAGTTGGGCAATGGACGCCTCAGATGCCTCCTTTGCCACCCCTACTTGCAAATTAGCAAGTATTGCTTTCTGCCTCCTTTCAATTTCGCTGCCGTGGCGAAGGGCAGGAGGGATCTTTTTGGCCATAAGACCCTTCAAGGAAATCTTCAGAAAGTCCTTGGAACCTAGCAAGAAAAGAAGGAGAATGAGGCTATGAACAGACGAGGTATAAGATATGAAGGTAGTAAGGAAACAAACTTACTCATAGCTCGCATAAGGTCGTAAGTCTGTGCTTAACAAAGAGTTTATTTTGTTGAATGACCCCCTGAAAAGTTCCCTTGTAGGAAAACAAGCGCCTCACTGCCGCTAAGTCAGCGTCGGAGAGGAGGCAAGCAAAAGTGTCCCCCGCCATAAACCAATAACGTGTAAAAAACAAGTAAAGAAAGATGAACAAAAAATAAAAAGTTGATGACACACGACACGTAAGGACGCAAAAGCGAATACAAGACTCACTAGGTAGGGAAAGAGTTCGGGGAACGGTCATTTCCAGACTAAGGTCCACAGGTGAGCTCTGCCACTCCCCTGCAACCCAAAACCATTGGTTCCTCCAGTTCTTTATCGAAGTGGGATGACCAGTAATAATAGGAGGATATGAGCCTCTGGGAGACAAGTAGTACCAGTCCTTGACATCCGACCTCACATCCTTCTCCCTTCTAACAGATTTCTTCAAGGTATATAAGGTGTGGATGATGTACAGAGAGATGGGATAGTCAGGATTGACCTCCTGCCACACCAGCCAAGTACCCACGGCCTGCGTCCAGAAATTTGGGGCTAACTGGTAGGGTCATAAGTTGTAACTCCTAAGTAGAGCCCTGAAAAAGGGGTGCAGGGGCAACTTCATCCTGCAGGATAGAGCATCATAACACACGGCAACCTGACCTGGGGGAGGGCTACAGGGTCAGAAAAAAGGTGTAGGGTGCACCAATCGAACCCCTTCTGGCATCCTGAATTTCGCTGAAGCTCCAGCCAAATCAACCCCCCGAATTTCCGTGGCAATATCGCTACTTTCCTAAGACTCTGGATTTGGATCAGGGTCTACATGATACCCTGACATTTTATTTACCAGGTCTACCCAACCTTCAACCTGGGCTATTTCCTCCTCAGAAAGTCCCAGCTCTTCCCTATGTGCCCTAAATGGGGCCCTAATAATTAATCCGAGGTCCTGGTGACTGGAAGAAGAGCCTACTGCCTCTCCTCTTTCCAAATCCCTGTCCCGTTTGCTTCAAAGCTCCCGCAAAGAAGCCTCCTCCTCAGATGATAAATGAGCCATGTAGCTCTGGTCATTTTCTTCTTCGCTATCACAATCATCCAAATAAATTATATCACTGCGTTTCCTATTCCTCCTCTTAATCTGCTCCCTAAAGAAGCGGGAGCTAAAAATCGACAAAGACAATGGGCAGAAACCTCTGACAGGAATCGCCGTTGCCAACAGTTCCTGTGAACCCGTTCCCCCAACTCTTTCCATTTATTCTTAAAAATGGGCCAGACTCACCGAAAGGAAAACAAAATGTAAAACAAAATTTTCAAACCCACACTCGAAGATTAGATAAAAAAAAATAAAAAGAGGTTTTCTTTGTACTCAAAAAGGAAAAGAAATTTACCTTAAAAAACGAATGATCAAGATTGTATACTCGGAGCGAAGAACGCGCAAATGAAGAGTGTAGAACGATATTGATGAGTTGCTATGTAAAAAAAAAACCCTTGAAGAGATACTGAAAGACTTGCAGTAATGGAAGAGATGCTGCAACTTCTTGCGGAGACGCTACTGTAAAAATTCTAAGAATATGGTAAAAGAGAAACGATGAGAAGAAAAAGGCTTTATAGGGGACTCAATAAACCAAAGCCCTTGGTCTTTGAGCCGCATGATTAACACGGGTAACCAACGTCTCTTGGAGGATGGATTAATCAAAGCGCCAACTATCAAAAGAATGGAGAAAACCGTTCAGTTACCATAATGGGCGCCACACGCGGAGAGATGTCACCTCTCATTCCTTTCTTGCTTCTTGGGAACCGATATTAGTAGCCTCCCTTTATATTAAATGCGCCGCCTAAGAGACATGCTAGTATAATTCCAACTTTCACCTGAAAAGTAAAACGGAAATAGAAGGTCGGCCTTACTTTGAATCCGAGCTCCCCCTAAGGAATGTCATTACGAGCCTTAAGCTTGCAGCGTCATATGATAATTCCCAGCTGACAGATGGTGGAATAACTATAAAATATATTTGATGTAACAGATAACGAAGTTCGAGCAAGACCGCAATCCCAGAGCAGCATAATTACAGAACGCTATCGGAACAAAGTTAGTGCTTCGAATATATAACAAATCCTATCCGCCCATGAATGACCACATCAGATTTGAGGGACTAGTGTTGAGACCAAGCCCAAAAAGGAGTACAGTGATCCACCAGCGAAGGTCCAATAGAGGACCAATGGACCTTGGCCCATGGCTAAAGCTTAAGATGTCTTCTTGGGTCAATTTCCGAGGTGGTACAGCACGTGAACTTCTTTAGCCGAACTGGTTTATGACTAGCCAAGGTGTTTTATGTTTAGACGGAGGACCTCCTTAATAACAGTTCGGATGAGTGATAGGACAATGGATGGAGTCAAAGATGTGACGTCGCCTTTATCAAAAAGTGACAGGCATCCATCCCCTACCAAACGTAGCAATGATTACTGTCAAAAAGTAAGATTCGTTTCTCCAAAAGCTAGGGTAAATACACGTGTAAAGTTCGCTACGTATCACGATCAAAAACAACAAATTCCTCTATAAATAGAGCACTCCTCCCGCTTTGTAAAGGGTGATCAATCTGATACTCTGAACTAAATATTTTATTCTCACATCCTTTTCTCTATTTTACACACTTATATTTCCCGCACTCAATTTATATTTGCTTGAAATGAGCACTGACTTTGGCATCGAAGTGCAAACGGGAGCCACCTCGACCCCCTTTGCAAACTGATTGTTTGTCACAGTGCGCAAGAGGTCCACGTGTTCAAGAGGAAGGAGCTGAGACGTGTTGGTCCAAGGTCCAGCCGAATTTTGTGGTCAACGGGTTTTAGAAGACAAAATTTGAAATTTTGTGGGCTAAGATCTCTCCCTACAAACCCTTTTGAGACAAATACAATTTTTCGCTTAAGGGTGTGTTCTTTTGGAATTTAATTTGGAATGTTTTGTGTCAAATCAAGGAATTGAAATTATTTGTTGATTTATTTGTGTTTTCTAGGTAAGATGAATGGTTAAAAATTAGAGAGAGAAAATGTGAATGGTTAAAAAGTGGTATGAAAAATTGTGTAATTTAAATTTTTGTAATGATGGCAAATTAAATTGCAAAAGAACACACCCTAAGTTATTTCCCGACAAAATTATTTGTCTACTAAAGTTATTTTAACATACGACATAAATTTCGTGGGTACAAGATAAAAATTGAATCGTACCTTTCCCTACAAAAATATTGTGCCGAAATATTTTTACAGATTTTGTCCCACATTTCCCTACGAAAAAAATTTGTGAGGCAAAGTATATTATTTATCCTAATAATACAATTTATCGGTAGAAATTGAATTTTTAAATTTTTATTTTTTATTTATATTATATAATTTTTGTTAACCTTATTGAAAATAAAATAAAGATGCAAAAAAAAAAGACAATAAATTAAACCTTTAATTAGTGTCAATCAATATTTGTACCATAATATACCAAAATATTATAAAGAAAAATGAGTCAATACAACAAACATTGTTTCTAACTTTCTATATCTAACAAAAAAAAAAAAAAAGGCCTTCATCATCATAAATTAGATATGTTATTCATCGTCACCAAAGTAGTCCTCATCATCGAAGTGTAGTCGGTAAAAGGATCCAAGTAGCATGTAGCAAAGACGAGCATAAAGTTCCTGAGTCTTCAGAGAAATGCCTGCATATGAGATAGGAAGTGAACATCAAATGAAGCAGGCGCTAACATAATCGTGATGCAACTCTCAATTATGAACGGATCATTTCATCATACAGCTGTGGAGACAACATTATACTTTTGGAAACGTACTAAATCTTAATAAATGACAAACATAAAAAGGAAAGGGTAATTTGAAATTGAAACATAACAAAATATCCTAAACTTGGGATTTTTACCTAATTACTTTATCATTAAAAGGCATATTAATGTTAATGTAAATGTAAATGTTTATCAAATGGTGCAGTAAAGGCAAACAACAAATAATTCAAAATCTGAGGAAAACATTATAAAAAGTCAAATTTGTAGGTCGACAAACATCTATACATAAGTATCCTAATTGAATGGTTAAACTAACCTCATATACAAATGATTCGAGTTCAGATTTATTAAGGTCCAAACGGAGAGTTTCGGTTATCTCTTTCTCATGGTGTCCAGCTATCCCTCAACTGGTCACTTTCCACTCGTAACTCTTCGTTTTCACACTCGTCTAGGTCCCTCGAAGCTCCTTCATCATTCCCTTCACATCCAGTGCCATTGCTTGTTGTTGTATCTATATGTATGTATATATAGATATGATTTTGGATTTTCGAAAGGATTTTACCAGGATTAATCTCCAAAATCTAGATCATTTGTTATCACTCCCAAAAATCGATTTCTAACAACGATTTTATCCTTTACTTTGGGTATTTTTTGTCTTTATTGATATGTTTCATTGGGTTCTCAGAATTAGAACAAAAAAATTGGCTGTCAAAACTGGATTGATTTATAGAATTTCCTTTACAACAAAATTTACAGAACCACAGAACCTCCTAAGTATCCAACCTCTCATGTTTTCAACAAAGTGAAGAGAAACCAAAAGTAGAGAACCTTAATCAAGAAGTCACATGACTGCCATGGCCTTGCAGCTAATCAATCACAAATTATTATTTTTACTTGAGTCCTTTTAAAAAAAAAGTTTCTCATTAGCAAACAATATGGTAATACAGATGACACAATTCTACAGCAAAATCAATTGTTTCTCGAGAGAAATTGAGGACTCGAGATTACACTACACATTTTCTGTTAATTTTTAAACAAAAAATTCACTAAAACTCACAAACCTTATCTTTTGCATACAACAATACTCAGACTTCGCCCAAAGTAAATCAAAACAAAATAAAAATCCTAAAAAAATATGGAATGAAATTATCAAGAAAATTTTCCCAAAATAAATAATAAATAAATAAACACGTGAATCCACGAATAAACACATCTCTCAACGAACAAAATACATTCAGAAAACCCTTAAAAAAAATCTAAAACGGAAAAAAATAAGGCAGATAATTTGAAAGTGATAATTAGAACCTGAAGGCTAGTGCGAGAAGAGCGAGAAGATGGTGCTCTCTTCCTGTCTTTGTCTTCTGATGGATAGAGGAAATTGAAGGTTTCGATGGTTCACGTATTCGTGAGCACGAAATCTCAATTTGAAAATTTTGAAATTCATATCCCCGTAAAATTTAATTTTGGGAGAAAAAATTAAACTCCACCAACAAATCTACATATTTTGACCAAAAAATTTGTAGTTTAAAATATAAATATTTTTTGTGCCAAATTATTATTCCTACAAAAACTCGTTTTGTAGCAGAAACTCATTTTGCAGGAAAAAAATAGACTTTGCATACAAATTTCCAAATTTTATTTGTATGCGAAAATTTTGAAATTTAAATATAATTATTTTTAGAGTCAAATTCTTATCGCTGCAAAAATTTATTTAGTAGGAAAATGTAGACTCCTCATACAAATCTCCTTTTGTATGTGAAAATTTTGTAGGATAAGGCTAATTTTCTTGTAATGATATAAGCGGTGTCAACATAATGAAATAATTACCTTTCATAAGTAAGCAAGTCATATTTCCAAATTCAGTTAAGGTATTAGTTCATGATAATCCAGTCAAGGTATTATCCAGTCCATAACAGTCCAATATATCATATTATGGGATAATTATATTACTTGTACCTTGTTTAAACCTTTTAATTTATCACATTTTAAATATTTTATTAATACTAATCACATGATCAATTGCATGATTAAACTAGTTAAAACATGTTAATAATTTGATTAAACTAGTTAAAACATGTTAATAATTTTACCAGCTTTAACCTATTGAGCTAGTGGACAACACCTTTTTCAATTTCAATTGCTTTCTAAAGTGTTTTTCCACCAAGTTAGTGAATGACACCACCACCATAAAAAATTAATTAATGAAAAATCAAGAAAGGCAGTGAAAAATCTTGAAGTTTCAATGACCCTAAATTGCAGAGGAAGAAAAGGGTGGTTAGTTACAAAGTCTGCACCAATGAAGGAAAAATCAAAGGGACTTTCAAGAAGAGTTGTAGGTGGCTTAGTTATAAGTACACCCAAGTGGTCTATAAATGATGAAAACTCGTAGGCAGATTCAACATATTTAGATTTACGAGATATAAGTTGTTTTCTAAAGGCAAAAACACTAGATTTGGACAAGGAAATGTTGATTAATAATAATTAGCTTTTTGATACAGAAGTTCATCATTTAAATGCAACTGTAGAGTATAATCCCGTCATATTACTCAGTTGGTTAAAGACTCGTGCTGATAACATGTTGTAAAACTATAAAACCCATATTAGAGAGAATAGAGAGATGGAGAGAATAAAGAGAATTTCATTCCAAGAGGTGTCTTCATTTAACGAAATAAGGCTGTATAGGAGTGATCAATGGCACAATCGTAATATTGTAAAGTTTACAGGGATATAATGGTAATTGATCATTCATACCTAATTTACCTTATTTATATTATATTTTATAACAATTTACACATATTACTTAATGGATATGTGAAGTGAAATTACAATTCAATCCCCCAAGTTTCCATATAACATAAGACTAGGTCCTCAACTTCCATAATTGGAAAATTAAATCCCCAATTTTCTATTTTCTATCATCTTAACCCTCAAGCTTATTTAATAAAATTTAAGTCCCAATAAAATTACTTATTCCACTTAAGTCTTTATTTGACTTTAACTAAATGATTTCTTGACGTTTGACTAGTGTGGAAACGGGATGTCACACTTTTAAATCCAAATACCCTCGAAATTAGGGTAATACATTTCAAAGAAGAAATTTTCATTGTGGAATTATTACCATGGGGTATAGAGCAAAAATAGCCCTTGTTTGATTTATTTTTAAATTTTCTCTTTTTTCTAAGGTACTCAATTTAAATCATTTATTAAAAGTCAAGTCAACAATATTTGACTTTTCAACCAAATCTCAACCATCCATTCTCCTAAAAATCATTATTCATTTAATTAAAAAAAAGTCTTTTTAAACAAAGTCGAACACACACTTAAAAGCAAAAGTCAACAACATAGTAAGAAAGTTTGGAAATGTTACATATTGGGAAGTACATCTAATAAACATAAAAAATTTCGCCATTGTTTGATTCTCATTAAATTTTGAAAAAAAATTAAAAAAAAGTTGATTTTTTTGGAAAATATGGGTATAGATTGAGTTGAAAAATTAAAAATTATAGATCAAAAGTAAGATGTGTAGTGTAGATTGAGTACTGTAAAAAAAAATAAGATGAAAAAAATGGAAACCAAACAGGGGCTTCATGTTATCTACTAAAATAAGATAATATAGCTTGGTATTACATCATTTCTGGGAAGTACTATTTCTTTTCCACTTGTATAAAATTGCTTAACATGAAATATTAAGACTTACAATACATTTAGCTCTTCGATCAGGATAAACTAGATTTTACTTTATCAAATATATTTTGCACATGTACGTAGATTTTTTATATAACATGTGCTACGGTGCTAGAATTAAGGGATCAATTTTGATAAATATGGTTAACTAGGATTTTTCCCGTATTATTATGGCGTAATTATTCATTTCCTGTAAATGTGATGAGACGAATCAAATCTATTAGTTCAAGTTGTTGTACTTGTTATTGAATTGAGCTGCGTGGATTTGTATACACATAAAAGACTACAAAAAGAGTATTTTTCCTTCGGATTGAGCTGACATCCATTACGGTCGTAATTCAATTAAAAGATTCTCTGTTCCAAAATCGTAAGTTAGTATGAAAGGATTCTTGAACAAGCATAAATTGGTCAGGAAATCCTTAACAAAGACGTCTACAAGACGTATATTCATTCAATAAGAGCTCCAGAAGATGTTGATTGTAAATGAGAAAAATGGATTGATCGATAAAGATCTCTTGTTCTTATTATTGGATCTGCATATGTTTGGTTAAGAGAATAATCTTCTCCTTTGAAAATAATTAAAAATGGAAAGTTCTTAAAGTTTTGTCATGTGTTCACAATTGTTGTTTCGATTCATATCATTTCGCTACGAAACTTAACTAGATTTGATTATCCTTATCTAGTGTGTGTACTGATCCAATTCATGCATGATCCTCGTAAACTGCACTTGGATATCGATATTGAGATATTTGAAGTCTACTTCTGTAAAAGGTTACTTTTAACTGAGCATAATCACTTGAAGGTGGAAGGTTACACTGATGCTGATTGGGTAGGTCAGTTAATAACATAAGATATACTTCAAGATATATCCCTTTTGCATGGGGGAAATTATGATTTGGAGAAGTAATAAGCAACATATAGTAGCAAGGCCTAGTGCGAGAGAGGTTTATTCAATGTAGATTTTGAAAGACTTTTAAAGATTTTAAAGGATTTGAAAAGTTTGAATGTATTCAATTTAGACTTTAAAGCGTCTATAAAAATCTCGAGGTATTTAATATAGATTTTAATGAACTTTCTAAAAGTCCATAAAAGTCTTGGTTCATTATTTAAAGAGTAAAGACTTCTAAAAATCTTGTATTATTCAAAATGTCAATGACTTTTAAAAAATTCTGCGAAATCCTCTATATACTAACTTCTAAATATAAAGTACAACAACAAACTCTCTTAATTTGTCTTTTACTAACCTCCAAGATTTTGAAAGACTTTAATAATAATAATAATAATAATAATAATAATAATAATAATAATAATAATTCTTTTAAATTGTAATTTGGTTTGTTCTATGTTTTTCTTCATTCTTTCATATTATTTTTAGAAACTTTAATTAGACTTACGACTAAGCAAATCATTATTTTTCTCTCTCTTCAACTTGCTACTTTTTCTTCTTAATATTCTTTTTTTCGCTCTCTTCATTTTCTTTGTTTTTTTCAATTTTTCTATGAAAATAGATCCAACTAAAATTTTATAGAAAAATAATTAAATTGCATCAAAACAAATAATAATTAAGTAAAGCGATTCTAGAATCTTCTCCAGAAAGAAGATGTATGTTTAAAAGATTTAATTAAAAGTTCATCAAAATCTATAAAAGTTTGTATATTCAAAAGATTTAATTAGAAATTAAAATTAAATACATCATCCTTTATGTAAGAAGTACGATTATGAACATAGCACAATTTTTTTTTTTTTAAGTCGATATCGAACGTGATTTTATTTTCCCTTTTTTTATCACTAATATTTCTCTTTGCTAAAACTATTTATCTATCAAGCCACATTTTTTTTTATTCAATTGACATAATTGTTACTGACAATTAATATTCAAGCCATAGGAAAATAATATATTAACATTCAAGTTTTTCAATTGAAAAAATAAGAGCCGGTGAAAATTCTTTAAAGTCTATGAAAGTCTTTTTAATAAAAGTTTACAAAAGTTTTTGAAAGTTTATAAAAGTTCTTTGTATAAAAATTTGCAAAAGTCTTTGAAAATTTATACAAATCTATAAAAGCTAATAAAATCAAACAAAATCCATCAGATAAAACCCTTTAAAAAAATCTTTAAACGTATTTCAAAATCTACATTGAATAAATCCGAGTGTGCGAGTTACCATGGTAGAGAAATTTGATAAGGGATCAGGATGTTGACTATAGAGATGCAATGAAATTGTACTACGATAACAATCAAATACTGATGGGGTGTCATCAACTAATATTTTGATGGATTTTAAAATTCTTTCTAAATTCAAGTTTTAATTGATATTTTAATGAATTGAAATGAAATATTAAGACAATGATGTTCTATCGTATGTTTGAAAATAATTTTCCTCTTGCTAAAAAAAAGCACTAAACTTATAATAAAATACTTTAAAATATATGTATCCTCAATAACTAATGGATTTACAAAGATTTCATTAATAGAAATCCATCAAAATCTTGGTTAAGGACACCCTTCCGAGATTGCTCACAATCATGTTAAACACGATCAAGCAAAACACATAGAAGTTGATAGACACTTCATTATGAAAAAATGTGAAGCTAGGATCATTATATTTCCTTTTGTGAAGTCAGAAGATCAACTAGCCGATGTACTTATCAAAATCATAGTCCGGCAAAACTTTTGATGATTCTTAGTTGAGTAAGGCATGTGTGATATCCATGTTCCAACTATTAGTAGCAACAAATCTGGACATTCAACATCAGTGGAGAAAATAAGGGGAGTGTTAAGAAAATAAATCAAGTGATAATCATGGATAACTTGCATTATGGAGAATTGCACAAAAAATATATCATGGAGAAAATCAAGAAATTAAATCAATGGATAATCATGGATAACTTGCATTTTGATGATGTGCTTTATTTTAGGGATTGTTATTCATTTTTACATATTTAGTTTATTGAATTGTAATATATATGATAATTTCTCAATGAATAAAACTACAACTCCCATTTCTATCATCTCTAGAATTTCTTCTTGGTATCAGAGCAGTTTGCAAGCTTTCGCTTCCGACAAGCGACCTAGTGCCGCTCGTCCGACCAACTTTTTCATTTTCCTTTTCTTCTAGTTTTTTTCTAAAATACTTGTCCATCAAATTTCTTTCACTTTCCATCATTTTGTCCTTTCGAAAAACCTTAAATTTCGTTAGCTGCATTCTTAGTAACGTTAGCTCTTGGTTGGTGTTGCAAATTCATTGTCAAGACAAAATCTCTCATCATGGTCAACAATACTTCTATATGAATCATCATGATATCACTTTCCTACACATAACAATTTGATTCTCACTCCTTTCAAAATATCTTCCACCATATATGATGCAGACCACAGTCTACATAAACACGTGATATATAAACGCGGATTGCAATTTGAGCAAAAACAAGTCTTTATTCGAAATCAACCAAAAAAAACCTTACATCTGAATGCAAAGAACTTAAATACGAAGCCCTATTGGACCCTAGGCTCTTATATGGTTGGGCCAATTAGAAATAATAACTCAAAGTTCAAAAATAAATAACGAAAACATAAAAATGGCAATTTTGACACAGTAAACATTCTCAAATGAACAAATTCCACTATTAGTCATGGAAAAGTGGTGAGTCACATCTGAATCGTCGAGACCTTTTCGAAAAGTGGTCATAACAGAAATTCTGACGTCGTATGCGAAAGATATGACTATTTGAAATTGACACCTCCCACGAATCACATTTTCTGCTCCCGACAGTCCAAGAATGTTGTTGTCGTGCCCTGTATCATGTTTTCCTGATCTCCATCAATATATATCATACCAGATTTAGACAATACAAATCAATATCCCACCCGCACCAAATTCAAACAACATAGTAACAACAAAAATTCATATAAAAAATCAATGTATGAATCCATTGCCTATCAAAAGTCCGAATCATCGGAACATTCTCCGAACAAACTCTCAGAGACAAAACCCATGCGATATGGATAAACAAGATTTCAAAAAAAAAAAAAAAATCATACCAGCACAACATGTGACATATCTTTACAAGGATGAAGATTTTTAAAAAAAATGGCGATTTTTTTTTTTTCACAAAATTAGTATCCAAAACAACTTTCATTTTTTTTTTTTTTTTTTTTTTTTTTTTTTTTTTTTTTTTTTTGCAATAAACTTTGCTTCCAACCCGGAAAAGTTTGAGGGACGGTATTAGCATAAACAAATCTGAAAATTCAACATTGGTGGAGAAAATTAGAGATGGACGTTTGTCGGTTCAGTTCAGTTATTGAAGGAATCGAAACGAAACCGAAACTCTCAGTTCAATTTTGGTCTGGTTCCTTTAATAACAAGAACCGAAAAATTTCGGTTTCGGTTCAGTTACCGGTTATTTTTCGGTTCTTGTTCGTTTCCTATTAAAAAAATTTAAAATTGATGTAAACATGAAAAATATCTAATTATTTGCAAAAATCAAAGCTAAATAGAGCCAAATAGAGCATCCAAAACATATCAATAAGACTTATTAAACTTAAACTCTAAATTGAAGGAAAATAAACAATCAAATAATCATGGAACATAATTTAAATCGAAATATATCTTCAAAATACATCAATAAAGCATTTTAAACATCAAATTTCACGAGTTCTTTACGTTTCCAACTCCCTCTACAAGAATAAATTAAGTGTGAATGGTAATAAACGTTGTCTAAAGTATTAGTGAAATGAAATGTTAAAATACATACCATTCGATCGTGTTCGGTTATTTTTAGGTTCTTTGTTCTGTTCGTTTTGTTAAAAAATTTAACAATTATCATGTAAAGCAATACAGAAAGTGTTATGTGGGCTTAATTTTAATGAAGAATGTTCGGTTCTCGATTCAGTTTTCGATTTTCAAATAGAAATCGATCGATTTTTCGGTTCTCCATTTTTCGATTTCGGTTCTCATTTTTTTCTAAAGAACCGACCGGTTTCGGTTTTTTTGGTTCTGATTATTTTGTCCACCCCTAGAGAAAATAAAGAAGGGGAGTGTTAAGCAAATAAATTGATCATGGATAACTTGATTTATTTAGATTTACAAAAAAATATATGATGGAGGAAATCAAGGAATCATTGAGACCAATTGAGCAAGATGATTGATGATTATGATGATGTGCTTAAATTTAGGAATTGTTATTCATTTTTACATATTAGTTTATTACGTTGTACTATATTGATGATTTCTCAATGAATAAAACTAGGGGTGAACGCGGTCCGGTTTGGGCGGTTTTTGACATATTTTCAAACTAAACCATTTCAAGTGGTTTGACATTTTTTCAAACCAAACCAAACCATTTTTTGCGGTTTGGTTCGGTTTTAAATCGCGGTTTACCTATCGACATAATATAACATATTTTAGATATTAAATTAATTCGTATTTTTTAATTTATAAAGCTAAAATAAGTTAATATGTAAGATAAAACGGAGACTAATAAGGTCTAAGAACATAATATAAGTTTAATGCTCAGAATTGTATCAGTTCAGTACCAATCTTGTTTCCAAAATGGTTTCCTGGGATAATGCATTGAATCAGTATTAATGAGGAAAGGAAGAACAAAATCAATTTAACATTTACATCCATGAAATCAACCAGAAGAAAATACAAGCATATAGCAAATCATAAAACATTTAACAACAAATTGAGCTCTATTGGATGATGTCACACGACAATAGGTTTAACACTCAGAATTGTAATATAATTATTACTCTTGAAAGATAAAGATATTTCCACAATCACCAGTGACTTAGAGTTAGAGTTAATAGAATAAAGCATTTTGAAAAAATTGTTGAAGATATTAGGCAACTATATGTTCATAATGTGTGTCCACATTTTAATAATATTGACTTATTTTATTTTATTTATAATCTAATAAAATTAATTTTTAATTTAACATATAAAACCGGTTTGGTTTGGTTTTTTGCGATTTTCGAAAATCAAAACCTAAACCAAACCATTTTGAAACGGTTTGGTTCAGTTTGAGGGAAAAAAACCACGGATCCACGCGGTTTCAAACCAATGGTTTTGGTTTGGTTTGCAGTTTCGCGATTTTTTTGTGCAGCCCTAAATAAAACTACAACTCTCATTTTTATCATCTCTAGAATTTCTTCTCCAACTTGAGAAAGAGTGCTAGAATTAAAGATTCTACATACTTAATACCCGAAAATTCTAGTTCGGTTCGATTCTAAAGAGAACTGGAACAGAAAAAAAACGAAATGAAACGAACCAGACCATGTCCAGGCCTACTAAAATCGGTTTTTATTGCCTTTTGTTAGTTTCTCTAGAGTTTTTGTATTTTCCTTATTTTTCTTGAACGAAATATGTCCCTTTGTTTCAATACCTTACTATATTTATCAGTGTTTAGAAAATTGGAAACTGGTTCGAACCAAAAAAGGGAGCGAGTCAAGGATCAAAATGTCCGACTGCGTTGAACTGGTTTCAATTAAAACATAAAAAGTTATTCCAAAAATCATAAAAATTTCTAAAAACAAGATTTTACAAATAAACTAATATTTAGTCATTTAGAAAATAAAATTATACACAAAAGTAGCTTAAAACAATTAGACAAAAACAAAAAAAGCACAAAAAAAAGAAGTGAAACCCGGGTTTTAAAAGCAGGCCGGTTCCTGGTTTTCCCGGTTCAACCGATTGAAGCCGGTTTTTTATCGATCAGTTTTCAAGGCGGACAAGATCGATTTTTCGGCTGGTTCCTTATTTTTTCGGTCGAACTGGCTGGTCCGGTCAGATTTACTAAACATTGATATTTATAGGCTAAGAGGAAATAATTATGTGCAACAATTTGCAACAAATGAGATAAATATAATAATGAATAACCAGTATCACACCCGTGCGATGCACGGCATATTCCATCGACAAAGTATAATATATTGACACGAAAAAATAGAAAATATCAATAAAAAGTAACACATGTGCCAATTTAAATAATAATAACAATAATAATTTTGTTATCAAGAGTATTACAAATGTTGGAAAACTTCCTTATATACAACATTAGTCATAGCATTTGTTGGGTTTTCATTGCCATCAACCGTATCTTTACTTTCATCATTAGCAACGCTTTGGTTATTAAATAAAAATTAGGATTTCAAAAAAAAAAATTGGTGCATATTTGTAGCATTTGTATTTACTTACATAATAACATAACTTAATTCAACTTTTTCATTAATCCAACCTCATATTGCATCGCAATGCATGGCAAGAGAAACTCAATCTTACTTGGCAGTTCTTTAATAACATGATTTCACGATAAAAAAATTGCGTACCCAGAAATAATTAAAATGTAAAATAAAGATAAAATAACAAATACCAAAAAATCTTCACAACTATTTCAACTTGGAAAGTCTTCGTATATCTATATATTAATATAATGTTTTAATGTGTCAAAAATATATTAAATTGATATTTTACCCAATAAAATGGGAGGGGTAGTACCAATTTTAATTCCTCATTTTGAAATGAACAATCAGACATCTTAAACCACCCACTAATTTACACAATAACCGTTCATTTAAAAAAAAAAAAAAATCACTTGATAAATAACTTCCAAATTTAAAAAACTGCCAAAAAAAATAAAATATTAAAATTTAGAATCTTTGACAATTGAGATTGTGGTCAAAATTAATTGACCAGAATCTCAGTTGTCTTTAAAGTATTAAAATTCACATTGTTATGCTTTTGAATTTAATATTATGCAAGCATAAAAATTGAGAATTTTTGATAATTAAGATTTTGGTCAAAATTAATTGGGTAAGTTGAAGTGCTAAAGAGCACCTTTTTGACTGCATTGCCTCACACTTTCAAAAAAGTGCTTTTAAGCAATTCTTTTAAGCTGAGCTAAATATGTACTAAGAGTACTTTTGGAACTTGTTATGTTGGATTTATATAAGCTGTCAGAGGGGATTCATAATTCTTGGCAACTGATTTTCTTTTTATTTGAGATTAGTCATATTATTAGGGGACATGTGGAAAAAGTTCAAGTCCCATACTGTTTGGGCACTGGACTCTTGGACCTCAAGTTCACTCATGCTTAATCTGCAGCTTGTTTGAGTTTGAACCTTTTCCATAGAGGTGTGATGCTTTTCCTATATGGGGTTTAAGGTCTAAGAACCTAGGAAGTGCCACTGCCAAGGTTTTCCTCTTATGTTTTTTCTTTACATTTGATTCTTTTTGACAAAATTTTTGCTAAGAAATTAAGCACATGAACTCAACACTTAATTAGTCCACAACAGGCCTAAAGTTCCCCTATTTACATAACCAAGCACTATTCAACAAACTAACATTCCACATCACCAAGTAGAGCGAAAAAAATTATGCTACACAAGATGTGGCATGACAAAATGGCCCTCACCGGGTGTGAGATGCATGTTTCATATGCACACACGTCGATCAAGCCCATTAAATCCTTAAGACCAGGTCCATGTAGGATTTTGCATTTGTAGGGTGGCATGGTGCCTAGATTAGTTTCAAGCTTGAAAAGTGTCAAATACAAAGAGTATTGATGAGGAGAAGTTGAACGGGTCATTCAAGCAGACATCTTTGGTACTCTCCACTCCATCATGCTTAGGTAAGCTTTATATACAATCATTTATTGATGATTACTCAAGGGGTATAATTCTTAGAAGAGAAGTTTGAAGTCTTTCAAAAGTCCATGAAGATTAGAAGCTTAGTGGAGAATTTTATTTACAAAATAAAGACAAAGAAAACAGACCCAAAAGAGAAGATCGAGTGTGGGGGAGAGCCAGAGAGGGATGGAAATGTATTCAATGACGAATTCAAAAAAGTGATCCAGCACGAGCAGCCACTATAAGGTTAAGGGAGGAAAATATTTGACGTCAAAATTATTAGTTAAAAAAAAAAAAAATTGCGAATCCAGCATGAGCGACCGGCCAAGCTCGCAACCCCCTACATCCGTCCATGCCTAAGAATCTACCAAGTAAAAAGCATCATCTTTTCAGGTTTTTTAAGGAACCCTAAATATAATGTTGTGTGTAAGTGTGGAAGCAACATATATAATCATATTTACAAAAATTGATTTTGGGTGGGTTGAGAAAGACAAAGGATGTCACAAAAACAACAAATTTCACAACAGAAGGACATGAACTAAGAAGGCAATCGTATAAGTGGAAGAATCCACGTTCATCAAGGTAGAAGAAAACATTAGGCATAGTTATTTACAAATTTTTTGCTCCTCCAATACTGAGGATCCAGAGTAACGTAAGTTTCCACCGGTAGCATTGTGGGGGAATCTATCTCCTCCACTGTGCTGTGTCACTTGGAATTGCTCTTGTGCGTGAACTTCATTAGATTATGAAGAAGATCGACAATTCAAAGTATTTGATGAGTAGTTCTTTAGCTGCTCATGAGGCTGAGCGATATCATCTAGAATCACCAAAAAAAACAAAGCATTCAGCATTCCATAGATAGGAAACTGGTATTATCTAGTGTTACTTACATAGTCATGTACCAGAAATTGAAAAAGGTTGAAAGTAAAATTAACATTTAGCTCCATTTGGTAAAATGTTTATAAACATATTTATAAACAACACATTTTCTTAACCAACTTTTTAACCACAAACATTTCCTCAAACCACTTTTTAACCATATATTTTACCTCAAAACATAACATTCTTCATTTATAAACAAAAACGTTTTACCAAACACAGGCCAAATCATCCTTATAAATATTCATCACCATGGGGCCATTTAACTGACTTTCCTAGGCTAAATCTGATACTCGTAAATGTAAAATACTGCTCCCAACTAAGCATGAAAGGAGTGTCATAGAATGAGTATAAACATATTGATTTATTGCAACAATTAAAACTGACCTTAGTTAAAATCTGCAAATGAACATATTTTAGCCCCTCATAAATGCCAAAAAAGATCAAAACCTGAACGGATTGCGTACACGACAAATGGTAGACCTGTTTGCAGTCTTTCCAATCATTAAGTAAACAAATATAAAGCAAATCTTGCCATTTGTCATCAAGATAAAAATCCTACTTGTACATGAATATGTTCTAATCAACAATTATAACTAAACTGATTCTGTCATCAATCTCAACAAAAATTTATAAACGTTAGCACGTGATATATTTTCATGTTAGAACACGAAATCTCATCGTGTGGAGTTAAAGTGTAAATACTCAAGAATCAAGATGCATCATATTTGCATGAATTCATAATAAGTCGAGATAAAAAACCTGTGATTGTTTTTAAACAAAATGTTCAAGACTGCAGCAAGCATCAGGCCAAGATTATCGAAGCACACTGTTTGGATCTGAAACCCAACTGATAATCAGATTGCATATCATAAATAAACACTAAGCCCTCGTTTTAATTTTTTCCCAAACCTATTTTCATACACGCATTCTCCCAATAAAATAACTTTGCACTTAAATCCAATAATTTTCCCTCGTTAATCACATATTCTTCAAAAAAAATTACAAAAAATGGGTTTCAGCCAGGGGCTAAATACAATATTAATTATATATTATTTTATAGTCAACCTGGTCTTTGCAGAAACTTCTCCAAGATTGTCTGCAATGGCAAAGCTTCTGTGAACAGCAGTCTGCGACTCTGCATAAAATGTGAGAGTTTAAATTTGCCAACTGTATTTACTGAACTGGTAGGCATGATAGATAAAAAGGATAGAAAAGTACATATACATTATTAAAAATGGGTTCCTTCACCGTCTCAATAAAAACCAATAATTATTCTAAATAAATTAGGTAAATCATGTGTTAAGGGATCACCACAAAAGGTTGTAAGACTCTGCCGAATTCCAAGCAATCTGAAGAACCCTAGATCAGTTCCAACCTCCTAATTAAGAGCGCATTCATTAGAAAATATGACACAAAAGATATACCACATCTGACAAATAATTCCACATAAGAATACGGAGAAAAACAAATACTTGAAATAAACACAGAGTTCTAAAAACATTTGTTTCCCATATTATTTAGACCTCTCAATCCCTAAGGATGATCTGAGTAACCATGAACTAAACTCACCGATGAATAGGGGGTCTTGGTGCAGTGAGTTACTAGTTTGAAATGGCGTTAAGGGGCGTGAGTTCTTCGCCAATATGATCTTTTGCTTGAGATCCGGGGTCCAGAACCTGTAATCCACGCAGTGTTGCTTGCGAAAATTCTCCGAAGGGGCAGCGGATCCCATCAATTTCGAAACACCACTATTTTCAGTATCTCCTTCAGATCCTCCGTCAGAAATTCCCAGCCGCTCTCCACTCCCATCCAGTGGAGAGCTGGAGAGACGGCGGACACGACGAAAGGGGGAGGTTGGGGAGAGAGGAGGGTTTGTGGAGAGATATTTTAGGGAAAAAACATATGATGCGTGGATGATCAATGTTTCAAATGTACACGATTGCACTTTGTTGGTTCCTTAAAACCATGCAGTAACCGTTTGGATCATGGGAAATGACGGTTTTAAAATGCAGGACGTGCACCATTTTGCAAGGTTTCAGATTCCATTTTGATTAGAATAGTTGACAATTGAGATTCTGGTCAAAATTAATTGGCCAGAATCTCAATTGTCATTATTAATATATAGATATAGATTATCAAGTGGATGCACTTTTTTGCTCGTTGCTAGACACTGCTAGTTGGTTCATTGCTGTTACTAACCGCAATCTCATTGTCCTTTCTGTTAGCCTAGGAAAATGTGTAAAAGTTTATTTGAATGTAATTTTGTTCATCCCCTCATTGGGGGATGAACATAACCCCCTTAATAAAAGATAAAAGAAAAGTAAATGGAGGGACCCACATTGTTCAAAACTCTCCACATCCCTTTCTCATTTTTTTTTATTTTACGGTGGTTTTCTTGAACGCCACCTTCTTTTTTCCT
The DNA here is from genome assembly GCA_963555705.1 of Ligustrum vulgare. Taxonomy (NCBI): domain Eukaryota; kingdom Viridiplantae; phylum Streptophyta; class Magnoliopsida; order Lamiales; family Oleaceae; genus Ligustrum; species Ligustrum vulgare. The sequence continues at coordinate 54,830,188 of OY743169.1, read as the reverse complement.
TCGTTTTAGGCAGTTTTAATTTTTTTTTAATAATCGGCTAAGTATATTAATTGGAACAAAACACAAAATTTAATTTACACAATTTTTCATACCACTTTTTAACCACAGACATTTTTCTTCTCCAATTTTTAACCCCATATCTTTAACTAGAAAACAAAAATAATTCAACAAAATAATTCAAATTCTCTTGGCCTCTCTAACGAACAGAATTTTCCAAAATTAATTTAATTTTTTATATATTAAGTAAATTGGTCTTAATATAGAATAACTTAAATAAATAAATAAAACCTTCTATTAATTGGCTACGAAAATGATTCTAAGCAATTGTTTGATTCTGATTTAAATCTGATTTTTCCTCAAATCAAAGTTAATAATTAATTTTAATCACACATTTTATGGGATACAGTGCTTTTTAGAATGTCAGTAATTTCATGTTATTGACGTTGACATCTCATACATGTTATATATTTGCAAGTTATCAAGGATAATAAAAATAATCGATCTAAGTATTTAAATATTGCAATTACTTCACAACAAAGTATATTATCGGTCCTAAAAAAAAAAAAAAAAATCCTCCTTGATAACCTACAAATATATAACACGTGTGATATGTCAATGTCAATGTCAATAACATGAAATTACTGACATTCTAGAAAGCATTGTGTCTCATAAAATGTGTAATTAAAATTAATTGTGTCCCATAAAATGTGTAATTAAAATTAATTATTAACTTTAATTTGGGATAAAATCATATTTAAATCAAAAATCAAACAGAGACTAAGAATCATTTTCGTAACCAATTAATAGAAGATTCTTTTGCAATATAATTATTTAAGTTATTCTATATTAAGACCAATTTACTTAATATATAAAAAATTAAATTAATTTTGGACATTTGTACATTACAAAAAAAAAAAAGGTGGCGTTCAACAAAACACCAATTTTTATTTTTTATTTTTTTAAAATGACAAATGGATGTGGAGAGTTTCGAACAAACCACCGAAATTTTTTTTTAAAAAAAAAGCCAGCTTGGCTAGGCTCGTTCCCTCACAGATTTTTTAGATTCGGCTCGTGAGCCAGACCAAACTCAAGATAAATGGTCCGAGCTGGCCCGTTTGACATAATCAAAAGAATTGATGTTCCTGTGTCCAAAAATTTAAAAACTGTATTATCTTTACATTTCTACACTATATATCCACAGAAAATGTAATCGGCCAATAGCAAACAAGCTCATCATCTTCAAAAAAGCTTGCTTGCAAACTCCTCAATCTCCTCCTCTCCTTTGTCGGAAGAAGAGGCTGCGAGATCTCTAAGTTGCGATAGGCTCCTCCCCAACTGCAATGCCACCTTCATCTCAAACACTTCTCCGTTCTCTCTTCTCTCTAAATCTTTTTCAATCAAGTTTGATTCCATCGACTCTTCCATCATCTTGAAGAATCCGGCATTGCTTCGGTACATCTCGAACACCATTCCCACTTGCATGCCGTGCTCGAATGTGTTTACTACACTCGCCAATGCACCTGCTACAACTCCGAGCACCATTGCCCAAGAGCCGTGATCAGGACACCCTACAAAGGCGGATCCAAGTGCTGCTAATCCTGTTAGCACAGGACCACTAATGGCTAGAAATTTGTTCAATTTCAAGGCTTTTCCTCCCAACCTCAGATAGTCTGCTTTGTCTTTTTTTCGCACAACACCAATTATTTCTCTCATTTCCTCCTCCAACTTACCATTCCATCCATTCCAGCTCGCTTCGAGCCCTTTGGGCTGTCTCCGCCGCTGCTCCGGCCACCACATCGCAGGCTCTACGTTAGCTGGGAATTTTTCCAGCATTGTGCCGAGAAGAGGAAGGGGGTAGGCCCTGTCAAGAGCTAAAACTTTTTCCATCATTTCCTTAACGTCAGTGGTCGTAGGATTACCTATTGCCATAATTGTTTGAATCTGATTATGAAGCTGCTTGAACAACCTTGCTGAATTTCTTTGTTCCTCAGCAAGCTGAGATGGCTGAATTTTATTCATTATCGACAGCATCCCAGTTGCTCAAAGATACATGACCGTGGACGTAAGCTTTAATGCCGCCACTGGAGCACCACCAGCGATCGCACTGGTGGTGGCAATTCCGGTCATAGTGGAGGCCGCAAGAGTGAGTGCATTGATGGACGTCAAAAGAAGGCTGTTCCAGTTGCTTCTTTGCTCTCCAATATTCCTGTGCATCTCCACCCTATCTGCAACAGCCTCAAGGATTGCATATAGTTTGGCCATTACCAATGGATCAGGACCATTACTATCATTTCTTCTAAACGTGTTAAAGTTGATAGGGCTGAGTTTTTTGTCAGTGCAATTGTGTGACTGCAGTTCCTCCACCATTCCCTTTGTTTTTAGCTCCTGAAGAGAAATATTTGTCATTCTCCTAGGAACATTTAAGGTTGCCCGAATAATTCCTCCTCTGCGATCCCATGAAGAAGAAGAACTTGATGAACACAAGATACCTGAATTCTGAAGAGCGGCCATTTTCTTCTTCTTTTATGATAATATATGATCTTTCCTAGATGAGCTTTGATGTGTGGCCTGTGGGTATATAATATGTTAATTCTATTCCTGGAATTTTTCTGTAAGATGTGTTTTTTGATGAAGAATTGAGTAGGATATGAATGAAGAGCTTACATATTTATATATACCAATGGGTGGGTAATGGCTGACTTGATATCATAGACTAAAAAAAAATACTTTTCAGCATTTGAATTGGTTTCATCAATTTTTTCAGTCTCACACTCTTAATTTTGCTGCTACAATTTGACTTCCAAGTTCCAACACATGAAAGAATCCCGTTCTCTTTACTGTTTTGAGCCCGTTTTGAGTTTTCGATTTTTGAAAATATTTAAAACGCGTTCACTTTGCCCATTTTCAGAAACGAGTTTTTCAAAATACCAAAAAAATTACAAAGGAAACTCAAAACGAGTTTATTGCGTTTTGGATATTTTGTGTTAAAAAGTCCAAAACGACCAAAACGCGCGTTTTGAATTTTTTTTTTTTTTTTGTGAGACACTTCCTTCACTTGAAGTTCTTATATTATTTTGTCATTATATATAGATCTATGTTAAGATTTTTTTATTTTTGTAATTTTTTATTTATTATTATTATTTTTTTTTTTAAATGTGAGACACTTCCTTCACTTGAAGTTCTTATGTTATTTTGTCATTATATATAGATCTATGTTAAGATTTTTTTTTTTTGTAAATTATTATTATTATTATTATTATTATTATTATTATTATTTTAAAAGTGAGAGATACTTCATTCACTTGAAGTTCTTATATTATTTTGTCATTATATATAGATCATGTTAAGATTATTATTATTTATTTATTTTGTAAAAGTGAGACACTTCATTCACTTGAAACTCTTATATTATTTTGTCATTATATATAGATCCATTTTAAGATTTATTTATTTTTTTGTAATTTTTTTATTTTTTTTTATTTTTTTATTAAAAGTGAGACACTTCCTTCACTTGAAGTTATTATATTATTTTGCCATTATATAGATCCATGTTAAAAAAAAAATTCTTTTTTTTTTTTGTAATATTATTATTATTATTATTATTATTATTATTATTATTATTATTATTATTATTATTATTGTAAATGTGAGACACTTCCTTCACTTGAAATTCTTATATTATTTTGACATTATATATAGATCCATGTTAAGATTTTGTTGGTATGGGGTTAAATTTTGTTTAGCTGAAACAATATTAATGATGAATTTATTGACATTGAGAACTAACTGATTTAATAACATTAAAATTAATAATATTCAACAAATCAATCATTTTTTACATATAAAATATTACAAAATAAATATATCAAAAAATTACAAAGTAAGCACATTTTTCAGTTTTCTATTTTTGAAAACAGTTTTCCAAAATGACAAAGAGAACATGTTTCCAGCAATCCCAAAACAAACAACCAAAATCCAAAATTCAAAACAAAATCCAAAACTCAAAATCCAAAATTAAAACACAAAGAGAACAGACCCTCAAATTTTTGAAATAGCCAACGGGGCAAATAAGTAAATTAGACATTACCCACTGCCAGTCTCAATTTTTAATTGTGAAATTATATTCGCACAACACTATTTTTATATCTAAACTATATTTTGATTACAAGAAAGATCTTTGTATTTATTTACTTTTGCTTTATGTCCTCAATATTTTTTTAATCACATTATTATTCATAACATTCAATTAATTAACATATTTTGTTTCTAATCAAGATTTTTATTCAAATATTATGCTAATTTGCATTGAAAAGATGTGCAAATATTTTGTTTAATTTTTGTATTAGTTATTTATTTTGATTATTTAAAAGTAAGAGATATAAATAAGTATTTTTTGACCTCGTAATAAATATTTTGAACTAAAATTGTCTCTAAAAATAATAAGTGTAAATTAATAAAAAATTGATGATTAAAAAAAAACATGACGAGGTAAATGTAAAAAAAAATTAAAAAAATAGGAATTTTCATTACAATTAAAATGATGTGTAATTAACGAAAAGTGTGGTGATAATATTAATATCTGACTGGTTAAAGACTTTAAACTATTCTATTCGTCAAGATTGAGATTTTATTTTATCATGTAAAAGTATATTCTCGTGAAATTATTTACTTGTACTGACGACATGAACATGTTGCCCAGCATAATTCCGTGTCTTTGAGTGCATCAAAGTCAACAAATTCGTTCCATTAATAGAATTAGATTAATTATGGAACTTTAGCATTGTTTGACAAATATATTTTTTTAAATATAATTTTTTAAATTATTTTTTAATCAAATATATTTTTTTTCTTCATTTTTCAAACACATATTTTATCATGAGAACATAAAAAAATTTAAATACAAAATTTTTAACAAACATAGCCTGAAGTTAAAATCCTAAATTATCAATAACAAGGAAACCATGTATGCACATTAAATTTTATTTGTTTAACATGAGTTTTTTGAAATGAATAGTGATTTTTAGAAGAATTGATGATTGAAATTTGATTCAAAAGTCAAATATTGTACGCTTGACTTTTAATGAATGGTTGAAATTAAATACTGTAAAAAAATGAGAAAAGTTTAATGAAAATCAAACAAGGGCTAAAATTGGCTCTATGGTCTAGTCTTCGTAAGGTTTTGTGAGAATTCACATTGTTCTTTCTAATAACAAAACCGATAAAATTGCGAAATTGTTGATTGTGCCTAGAATTGGCATACTTCCAAACACATACAGCCATGCAAAATAGGATTAATTAGTTATCAAGATATGACCCTGAAAATTGTGTATTCAATTAATTAGGAATGTCATCGATGACATACCACGTGGGGCGTTAAAGTTATATATATATATACACACACACACCAAAAAAAAAACCTCATGAGTCAGGAGGAGCTAAAAAGTCATAAACATTTCATACTTCATGTGTTTTATATGCAAATTATTATTTGGAGAAACTACCGAGTTAAATTAGTCAAAATGGTACCATGAAAAATTCGACAATTTATTTGTCATGTTTATTAACTATGATTGACTTTGGTATGCGTGATAACACGTCAAAGTTTATATTTAAAAACTCCTTATTTATTCATGCATGTGATTAAAGTTTTTAATAGTTTTTGCAGTATATATATATATATATATATATATATATATATATATATATATATATATATATATATAATTATTTTCCGCGAAATTGTGATATGTGGACTTACTTATTATTTGTGGACTGGACTAGTCATTAGCAACTGATTTGCAGTGGTGTCTACTTAAGTCCAGGTCTTTAGGTAATCTATTTTTTAATTGAGTTGTTCCAAGCTTTATGCTTGAACTTGTACGTTTATTTCGATACATTCTAGCTGTTAAGAGATTGATACCCAGAAATAACCACAAAGTATATACGAACAATATCTCAAACAAAAACTTCAAAAACTTTATAAACTTCAAACCACAAAGAGTTGTAACATCAAATACACAGATCGCGTCTCTTATACAAATGAAATCAGAAAACCTAAACCAGACTCGCATAAACCACAAAGAATACTATACAGAAACAATCTGTATCTAAACCACAAAGATATACAATATTACACGAAGAATCAGTAAAGAAACCACTCAGATATGCGAGAAAAATCAGATACAATATTAGGGTTTTCTGTGAAAAGGAGAGAGACGAAGTTGAGAGATCAGAATGGATGCTTCTCGAGAAGTGAGAGGCGATTCAATATCTAGCAAGCCTTATCAACAGAATGAAGGGCTCAGATCAGAGGCAATGATCCAACGGTTCATATTAAGGCGGTGATAAAACGGGCCAGAGAACCGAGTTACCAATTTGGGCTTCTTTCATTTTCCGGTCCAAAAGTAATGCAGATACTTGGGCTTTGATCTGTTCCGATCCAATACACAACATATGAGGGAGAATGGGCTGCACTAATCTGGGCTGAAGATTGGGCTGTCAAAATTGGATCTACATACTCCACCTCAATTTTGGATCAGCTCACCTGTAAATATCAGAATTCAAAGCAGTATCAAAATTCTAATAAGTTGAGAGAAATTAAAGCATCTTTAAATTTATTTATAGATATTATTTTAGTTCCTACATCTGCAGGATTCAATTGAGTTGAGATTTTAACAAGTTTAATAACACATTTTTCAGTTATATCCCTAATGAAGTGAAATTTAACATCAATGTGTTTGGATCTACTATAAAAAACAGGATTCTTACACAGGTGTAAAGCACTTAAACTATCTGTATTAAGTTCAATAGAAGAATCATCAATACAGGAGATTTCAGACAACAAACCTTTTAACTAGATACATTCTTTTACAGCATCAGTGGCAGCAATATATTCTGCCTCAGTTGAGGACAATTCCACAAGTTTCTGTAATTGTGATTTCCAACTAATGCATGTACCATTTAAAGTAAAGAAATATGCAGAAGTAGACTTCCTATTGTCAATATTACCTGCAAAATCTGAGTCTACAAAGACATTTAACTTGAAATCATTTTTGGTTCTAAAAAATCCTAAACTCAGATTTGCAGTGCCTTTACGGTATTTTAAAAGTGATTTTACAGCTTCCCAGTGTAATTCACCAGGGTTACTCATAAACCTACTAAGAACATTCACAGTAAAGACAATATCAGGTTTAGTACACACCATAAGGTACATTACAGATCCTATAGCATTAGAATATGGTACATTTTTCATCCTAAGTTCTTCTTCTGCAGTTTTAGGACAATGATCAGAAGATAATTTGAAATGAGCAGGCAAAGGTAGAGACACAGGTTTAGAATCAATCAAATTAAATCTGGTCAAAACTTTTTCAATATAATGCTTTTGATTTAAAAATAGATTCCCAGATTGTTTATCTCTAAATATGTCCATACCTAAAATCCTTTTAGCATGCCCTAAATCTTTCATTTCAAATTCAGAATGCAGTTTGTTTTTCAACAGGTTAATGTCATGCATATTAGATCCAGCAATTAACATATCATCAACATATAACAACAAATACATGAAATCAGAATTATCAGTCTTGTAATAAAAACAAGAATCATATTGGCTCTTTTTAAAATTTAGGCTTTGGATATAAGAATCAAACCTCTTATACCACTGCCTAGGTGCTTGTTTCAAGCCATATAGGGATTTTTTCAATAAACAAACTAAATCAGATTTTCCCCCTTTTCAAAAACCCTTAGGCTGATTCATATATATAGTTTCATCTAAAGAGCCATAAAGAAAAGCAGTTTTAACATCCATTTGTTCAAGTTCTAAATTAAAATGTGCAACAAGAGCAAACAGTATTCTGATTGAAGTATATTTAACCACAGGAGAAAAAATTTCATTGTAATCAATTCCTTCCTTTTGAGAGAAACCTTTAGCCACAAGCTTAGCCTTATACCTAGGTTTAACATCTTTTGAATCACTTTCCTTTATTTTAAATATCCATTTGCAGTCAATGACCCTTTTATTATAGGGTTTATTAACTAAAATCCAAGTGCCATTTTTCAGAAGAGAATCCATCTCTTCCTGCATGGCAGCCAACCATAAATTTGATTCTTTTGAAGAAACAACTTTTTCAAATGATTCAGGTTCAAAAACAAGAAGATCAGAATAAGTATAAGCAGACACAAAATCGGGATCCTGAAACTTAGGAGGAGGTCTTATCTCCCTTCTAGGTCTATCCCTAACTAGTTGATAATTATCAAGGTCTGTTTCAGCTTCAGGAATGTTACCAGGCAATGGTGAAGACTCAGTCAGTTCAGGTTCAGGATTGTCATTTTGAAAATGTGGGGGTTGCTCCACCTGAAACTGAGTATGGGGCAGGCCATTTTCATCACCTAAATGGTCTGCACTCAGCTCAGTGGTAAGGAAATCTTTATCATTTACAGGATCATCTAATTTTTCATCTTTACAAGGAAAAACAGTTTCATTGAAAATGACAGACCTACTTAAAATAACCCTGTAACCTCCATGCTCCCTAACCCAAAGTCTATAACCCTTGACCCCTTCTCCATGTCCTAGAAACACACATTTTAGAGATCTGGAGTCAAGTTTAGTTTCAGTTTGGTGTGAGTAGGCAGCACACCCAAAAATTTTCAATTTTGAAAAATCTGGAAGAAAATTATTCCAAATCTGATCAGGTATTTTGAAACTAATTGCACTGCAGGGAGAAAGATTGATCAAATAAGAAGCAGTTTTAACAGCTTCTCCCCAAAAAAATTTTGGCAAGTTAGAATCAAGTAGAAGACACCTAGTTCTTTCTAAGAGAGTTCTGTTCATCCTTTCAGCAACCCCATTTTACTGTGGACTGTATGCAACAGTCCTATGTCTAAGGATTCCTAAGTTGCTATTGAAAGAATCAAAGTCTTGGTTACAAAATTCTAATCAATTGTCTGTCCTAATTATTTTTACCTTCTTATCCTTCAAGTTTTGGACTAAGGTAATCCAGTTTTTAAAAACAGACACTGTAGCATCCTTAGTTTTCAACAAATGAATCCAAGTTTTCCTAGAAAAGTCATCTACAATAAGAAGAAAATACCTATAACCTGAGACAGAACTAACAGGAGCTGGACCTCATAAGTCAGCATGCAAATATTCAAGAACATCAATAGATTTATGAATACCTTTACCAAAAGAAGTCATTTTCTGTTTTCCTAACACACATTTCTCACAAAAATCAAGTTTATGCAGCACATCATTACCAAAAACACATTTGTTTTCAAGTAACTTAAGACATTTTTCACCTAAGTGTCCCAATCTTTTATGCCATAAAACAGTTTTATCCATATAAGACACAGCATTAAAAGATCTTGCATAAACAGGTAAGGTATTCAACACATAAATTCCATTAATTTTGGGAGTAGAGAAAATCATAAAGTTACTTTTGAAAATACTCAAGTAACCATTAAACATTCTAATCTCATAAGATTCAGAATCAAGTACTCCTAGAGAGATTAGATTTCTTTTTAAATCAGGAACATATCTTGTTTGGTTTAAAACAAGAGTTTTGTCATTTTCCAGTTTTAATAAAAACCTTCCCAGTTCCTTTCACATCACATGTAACATTGTTACCAAGTTTCACAGAGCCAAAATGATCAGAACATAAGTCAGAAAATAAATTTCTTTTAGGACACATATGAAAAGTGCAACCAGAATCAAGTATCCATTCATGTTTGTTTTCAGATTCAGTGGTAACATAAACCACTCCATTATTGTCTTGGACTGCAACCTCTGTTTGATTGCTGGTTCCTATTTCATTTTTCCTTTTGAAAGAATTTTTGATATGATGTCCAGGTTGGCCACAATAATAACAAAGTCTAGGTCTATTTATGTTATCAAGTCCCCCAGAATTATCTTACCCCCTGACATTATTCTGACTTCTATGGTTGTCTTGATTTCTAGAGTTATCATAACCTCTAAAATTGGTCTGACTTCTAGAATTATTGAGTCATCTATAGGTGCTGTCATTTGACCTATTGAAATTGGCTCTATTTTGGAAATTGCCTCTTGCATACTTATTGTTCACATTATTCCAGATTCTAATGTTGCTAGAGGTATTCCAATTTTTATTGAAATTACTCACTGGCTTATTATTCCTAAAGGGAGTCTTCTTCTTAGAGGATCCTATCACATTATAAGCCTCTTTAGGATTGTTCTTGAACTCAAGTTCTTTATTTTTAAGTGAAGTGTGAACAATTTCAGTAGTCAATTTTTGTCCTCCATATTCAAGAGCATTTCTAAGGTCTTTGAACTTATCACACATAGCATTAAGCAAACACACAACCTTTTGTTCATCAGTTAATTTTTCATCACAATTTAACAGACTCTGAGTAATTTTTGTAAACCTACTCATATTCTCATCTATATCCTTTGATGGATCAAATTTAAAAGGGAAATATTGTTTCCACAGAAAGCACTTATCAGGCAAAGACACAGTATCAAAAACTTCTTCCAGTTTATCCCATAATTCCATAGTAGTTTTAGTCTTGCCTACTTGTCTAATGACATTATCAGATAAGTGTAAGAACAGAGTACTCCATGCAATTTCATCCATTTCAAGCTGTCTATCCTGAGGGGTATCAAGAGGCCAAGACCTATCTATAGCCTTAGCACATTTCATTTGAAGTAATAAAGCCTTCATTTTCTGGCTCCAGAGATTAAAGTCTCTTTTGCCATTCCATACTTCAACATTTACTTTTACAGTAGCCATTGAAGTAATGACTAAATGATTTTAGAAGATTATTTAAATTGAAGGCTTTGTTATTCCAAAAGAATGATCAGACAGATTGAAGTACAAAATATATACACTGAAACATAAGAATTATCAGTAAGTATTCCACAAAGATTAAGATATAAGAATATAGTTTCAAACAATTTATGAAACAGCAAGGCAATCAAGATGATTACAATTCAAATACTAATCAGGCTAATCACATAACTACACAATGCTAATGTATAGAAACAGGTTCTCCCAATATATCCCTCAACCTATTTATGGGTCAGCCCAACCTCCCTCAGATTCCCGGATTCTCAAGGAATCCTGGACAAAGGTAAGAATTAGGGTCCAAGAATAGGCTTCAACGGAGGAATTTTGGAAAGAACCAAGAATTTGAAAAACTAATCAGTATGACTTGCAGTAATTTGGAAGGAAATCACCTGATGCAAAAATTATATGAGCTCAGCAGCACAGAGATTATTTTTCTACAAAGATTCAGAATCCACAGGTTCAATATACCACCAAGTTCCAGAAATGTTTCGAAGATCAGCCAACAAAAAATAATGTAGGATCTATTGTGTATGATTCAGTATATTTATTAAGTAAATATACTGAAAATCCAAAAACAAAATAAAGATCCCCAAAAATTATATATGACTCAGAAAAAATTCAAAATCTTGAGAAAAACCTAATTTCAAAATAGGTTTTAAACAATAATACCACAAAGTAAATTTCTGAACCACGAAGAAGGTTTGAGAAAAAAAAAATTCCAAACAGTTTCAATAAACTGAAAAATCTCAGAATCATAAACTTGTTTACAAAAAAAAAAGGTTTTCAAGAAACTTTAAGAAAAATATTTTCTCAAAGATCACCACCAAGAACTGAAGAACCCTAAATCGTTATAAACAGAAACCACACAGAAATTTCCAGAAAACCCAGATCCGTACAGAAAAATCCTGGATCTAACAAATCTGAGTCAAAAATCAGCGTTTATTACATGAACCCTAAGGCTCTGATACCACTGTTAAGAGATTGATACCCAGAAATAACCACAAAGTATATACGAACAATATCTCAAACAAAAAACTTCAAAAACTTTATAAACTTCAAACCACAAAGAGTTGTAACATCAAATACACAGATCGCGTCTCTTATACAAAAGAAATCAGAAAACCTAAAACAGACTCGCATAAACCACAAAGAATACTATACAGAATAACAATATGTATCTAAACCACGAAGATATACTGATATTACACGAAGAATCAGTAAAGAAACCACTCAGATATGCGAGAAAAATCAGATACAATATTAGGGTTTTTTGTGAAAAGGAGAGAGACGAAGTTGAGAGATCAGAATGGATACTTCTCGAGAAGTGAGAGGCGATTCAATATCCAGCAAGCCTTATCAACAGAATGAAGGGCTCAGATCAGAGGCAATGATCCAACGGTTCATATTAAGGCGGTGATAAAACGGGCAGAGAACCGGGTTACCAATTTGGGCTTCTTTCATTTTCCGGTCCAAAAGTAATACAAATACTTGGGCTTTGATTTGTTCCGGTCCAATACAAAACATATGAGGGAGAATGGGCTGCACTAATCTGGGCTGAAGATTGGGCTGTCAAAATTGGATCTACACTAGCGAAATTGCTCTGTTATCCACGGTGAACATCATTGAAAGGTGGGCAATATAACTATAGGCCGGAGCAGGCCTGTACATTCTAGAGTCTATGATTGTAAATTGTGGAAATTACACCTGTCCATGTATTTCAACTTTCAATTGCAAACTTAAGATTTAAAAGTTTGTTTTTACAAAAATCAGGTTTTAAATCAATTTTTAATATCTCCATCCCGTAACCCTCATACCCATTTCAAATCTAGCCCTTGCTCATTCTCACTCTCTCTATATCTCACGATTCCATGACCACCGACAGCAGGAGCTCGCTGACCAAAAAGTAGCAGTCGACGCTCACAGCGCAGTCGTCGCTGTGAGCGGCGCTGTGCGTCACGAGTCGCCGATGTAAGCAGCGCCGCTACCACAGTGCCGTGCTTCACAGAGCAGACGTGGCTGTTGCAGTGAGCGTCGCTCACGACGCCTTCGCTGCGCCGCTGTTGCAGCGGGCAGTCGATGCTCACAGTGCAGTCGTCGCTGCGAGCGGTGCTCACAACACAGCACTGTGCGTCACGAGTCACCGCTGTAAGCGGCACCGCTACTACAGTGCTGTGCTTTACAGTGCAGACATCGCTGTTGCAGCGGGCGGTGACAACACTGTGTGCGGTGTCGCGTAGCAGCGGTGAACTCCGCCGCAGCGCCACTGCTTGTCGATGTCGAAGTGTGCAGTCAATTTTTTTTCCTGGATATTTTATTAGTTTTGGTCTTTTACTTATTTTGTTGGCAGTGGTGGTGGTGAGGTGGTACTGCTAGCTGTGGTTGTGAGTGAAGTTGTGGTTAGTTGGAGGTAATTTGCTGGTGGTGGTCTGAGATGGCGGTGGTAGTTGAAGATAAGAGGTGATGCATCACCTTCTTGGGCGGTACTGGCGGTGGGTGATGAATTATGACCATTAATTATTATTAAATTGTGACCTTGAATTAAGTTGTGACCAAATTTGTGAGTTGTGATGGAGAAATAAGTTGTGACTTAAGAAATTTGTAAATTGTGATATAAATAAAAGTTGTGACTCAAAAAATTTATGTTTGTGACTAATTATAAATTTTATATTATTGTGATTTTAAGATGTTATTGAAATGAGTCGTGACCTGTAAAATTTATAAATTGTGACTAAAAAATGAGTTGTTATTTAAGAGAATTGTGATATGTGATTGAGAAATAAATTGCGACTTAAAAAAATTTTAAATTGTGATCAATATTATATTATTGTGACCTTGAAATGTCTTTTAAATAAGTTGTGACCTGTAAAAATTTTTAATTGTGACTAAAAAATGAGTTGTGATTTAAGAGAATTGTGAGTTGTGACAGAAAAATAAATTGTGACTTAAAAAATTTGTAAATTGTGACCGAGAATCTAAGAGTATATTATTGTGACCTTAACAAGTTTTTAAAATAAGTTGTGACCTGTAAAATTTGTGAATTATGACTAAAAAATGAATCGTAATTTTAGAAAATTGTGAGTTGTGATCGAAAAATAAATTGTGACTTAAAAAATTTGTGAATTGTGACCAAGAGAAAAGTTGTGACCTAAATAATTTGTGTTTGTGACTGTGACCACAAATTGTACATTATTGTGACCTTAACTTATTTAAATAATAAAATATAATTAATTAATTGATTTTGACCTGATTTTTGAAAGAAAATCACAAGTTTCTTAAATATGAAAATGCAATTATTAAATATCCTATTTATGTATTTTCCCCTTGTAAATTATCGTGCAGTGAATAAACAAATATTTCCCCCCATTAAACCTTCTGTGTTCACTTTGTCTCTGTTCGGCGGCCTACCTTAAAAAATAAATGATTTTTATTTTTTATTTTTTAGGTAGATGGATGATTAAAAATTAGAGAGAGAAAATATGTAGTTTTAGAGATTGATTTGAGGAATTGTGTAGTTTAAAAAGTGGTTTAAAAATCATAATGATTACTTTACCGGACGGAGGCTTTAGCATCATATTGGATAATTGATATCAGAGCAAATGAAGAGCCAAAAGTAAGTTTGTGAACAGTGAGCACTACATTACTCTTTCTTTTTCTCGAGGCTTTAGAAACAAAAGTCAATTGCAGTAGCAGTTTTTTTCATGGAATCCGTTTGTTCACTTTAATCTCCGTAGGTTCAATCAACCACCGAAACTTATAAGGCCTAGAATATTTCATTATAGATAATCACAATTTCTACATTAAGATAGTACTAGTTACACTAGTATTACATTCGTGCGTTACACGAAAGAACAATATGAGATAATTTTAACATAAATATCATTATAAAATAGAAAAAAAAATTAAACATATAATTTACTTTGATTAATGGTATAAACTGTCAACGAATGCTCAAAATAGAAATAAATCACAATTCTCATCAATTTTGGAAAACATCTTTAAATAATAAATTTTTTGTTCAGTTTGTAGTTGCTCACACCCGTATAATACACGAAAGTTGCTATAGACAAAAATATTTAAACAATTGCTCAAATTTAAATTAAATAATACAATTTTTCAAATATATGTTGTATAGAATAAATAAAAAATTTCGTTCAAATATTTTTGACTAACATGAATAGAAATAAAAATCATCAAAATATTATAATTTATATAAAACAAAGTAATTGTAACAAATTAAATATATACGGTCCTATATATAAATAAATATAACAAATTAAGCAATATTGACGTTATACGAAAGTGGAAATCAATATCAAGATTTTTAGTGCATGAACATGAAATTCAACTCAAGAAAGCCTTCGCCAGATTAATAATTTTTAATTTTTAAATGCGATACATTTAATTAAACATAATTAAATGCATATTTTATTATATGTCAATAAAAAAATTATATATATATATATATAGTGAGTCTTTTTGTCTATATATGTTAATAAAATTAAGAAATAAAGTTTCATCATTTTTTACTGCAAATAATTATTTTTTAATGTTTTAATAAAATTGTAAATCATTAAATTGTTTAATCATCTTTACGAGAAACGGGTCATGAATTTAGTGTTTTAGAGATTGTACCGTGAATATATCAACTCTATTTCAAGTGTTTTTTTTTTTAAAATAATCATTAATTTTACTAAATATTGTTACATTAATTGTTTCTTCTCTCTTCATATTGACAATTTCTTTATTCATATTTTTACATTATTAATTTATTAAAAATTACCAATTGATCAATTATTTAATAGAAATTATATAAACTAATTGTTAAAACCTGTAATATATTTTTGCATATTTTAATTATTTAAATTTATAATGAAAAATAGAAAAAGAACAGAATCAGTAAATAAATAAAAATAATGTGAAAATGCTGAAGAATTGAAGAAATCTTAAATTTGTAAAATTAACTCAACTTAATTGGATTTGCCTTAAAAATTTGTATATTTATTATTTATTTTAAGTTGATGAGAAAAAATCTAAACAGAAATTAATCATTTATGACTAAAATGAATTTAGTTAACTAATTATAGATTATATTATAGGACTTAAATGATATAATTTAAAATGAATTAGAAATTGAGGAAAAATAAAATAAAAATTTACTTTTAATTTTGTATATGATTTTACATTCAGTATATTTAAATTTTGCTCCACCTTGTTAGCTTGCATTAAACTTCTCACTGTGATTTTTAATTTTAGACCTATGTTATATATTTTTTTATTTCAAAATAATATAATAATTATTAAAAGAGTAATAAAAAAATTAAAAAAAATAACACTTTGATGTTGTTAATAGTATAGCACTGATGCAATGCAATTAATAACACGTGTAAAATAATAATTGTCAAAATATTTAATATACTCTTTCCGTCCCACAAAGATAGGCTTGTTCCCATTTTCACACAGATTAAGAAATGATAGTTAATATAGTTGAAATAATAAATTTATGTATACTTTTTCAAATATACTCTTATGTTAATTTCAAAGACTCATTAATTCATTCAAATTACATGTCAATAAAATCGACATTGGAATTAATTACCAATGTACATTAACTAAGGATATATGAGGAAATGAAAAATTAAATACATGCTCATTATAGTAAGTGGCCTATCTTTGTTGGATAGAGGGAGTACTACCAAATCATTTAATTCATTCTCGAAATTGTATATCATAATCAAAATATCAAACTATAATTCTTTCCAAAAATTATATACCAAAACCAATATCTTGATATGGGGTATTTTTTGTTTACTCACATAATCATGTATTATACACCATAATCATACTATGTGAAAGCTAGAAAATTATTTAATTAGATTAAATAAATAATACGATAAATTAGGAAGCAAATAACAAATAATATCAACTCAAATAAGATCCAACTCAATCTTAAAAAAAAAAAAAACCCAACTCAAAAATTTGGCCCAAATTAAAGACCCCACCTGGCCTTCTTTCCTCCTTCTTTCTGTCTTCTTCCCCGAAAGCTCCACTGTTTCACAGACAATACACAGACAACGACTCCTTCTAAAAAAAATTAAAAAAAATTAAAAAATAATAAAAAATTGGTAAATGAAAGCAGATCGGCCGGAGATCAAGCTAACGCGGCCGCGCTAGCTCGACACCTGCTAGATCCGCCCCGGACGGGAGGAGCTATATTGTCCGAGTTAAAGGAGCAGGGGTAGCACATACTGTCACTCCCCCCTCCCCACCCCAACACTACAGGGGGTTTGTTTTATGAGAGATGGGAAAATGGTTATCTCCTTGACGGGAAGGAGAGCAAAATTGCTCACAATAGCACATTTCCAGATTCGAGGATCAAATCACTCTTGTTGACTGAGCCCATCCGTCAAGAAATGGTCTCACATTAGCAGGTGTTGAATTATGGAGACAACACGTGGACTCGAGAAAGTAGCATAACGGACCTCTAACGTTTTCGTTGTAGGCTTCTATTAGTTGTGCCTAAGGATGCAAAAAAACAAAAAAAAATCGTAAAATCGCAAACAAACCTAAATCATTGATTTGAAATCGCGTGTATCTGTGGTTTTATTCCTCAAACCTAAACAAACCGTTTGGCTTAGGTTTTGATTTTCGAAAACCGCAAAAAATCAAACCAAATCGCTTTTATATTTTTAAATTAAAAATTAATTTTATTAGATTATAAAGAAAATAAAATAAGTTAATATTATTAAAATGTGGACACACATTATGAACATATAATTGTCTAATATTGTCAACAACTTTTCTAAAATGCTTTATTCTATTGACTCCAACTCTAATTCCCTGATGATTGTGGAAATATCTTTACCTTTCATGAGTAATAATTATATTACAATTCTGAGTGTTAAACCTATTGCCGTGTGACATCATCCGAGAGAGCTCAATTTATTGTAAAATGCTTTATGATTTGCTATATGCTTGAATTTTCTTTTGGTTGATTTCATGGATGTAAATGTTAGATTGATTATGCTCTTCATTTCCTCATTAATACCGATTCAATGCATTATCCCAGGAAATCATTTTGGAAACAAGATTGGAACTGAACTGATACAATTCTGAGTGTTAAACTTATATTATGTTCTTATATCTTATTAGTTTCCGTTTTATCTTATATATTAACTTATTTTAGCTTTATAAATTAAAAAATACGAATTAATTTAACATCTAAAATATGTTATATTATGTCGATAGGTAAATCGCAATTTAAAATCGAACCAAACCGTAAAAAATGATTTGGTCTGGTGTGGTTTAGTTTGTAAAATGAAATGGTTTGATTTGGTTTAAAAAAATGTCAAATTGTTTGAAATAATTTAATTTGAAAATATGTCAAAAATCACCCAAATCGGACCGCGTTCACCCCTACTTGTGCCGAGCTTCTAGCAAGACACTATCCCAATAGATATAGACATGTAGAAAAACATATGCTATCGACACAAAATGTAAACCAAATTTCTTTCCTTTACACAAGTAAACATTCGCTCGATGTACTTTATTTTTTAATTTATTTAAAAGTCTCATAAAAATGTTATTTTTCGTCCGTTTAGTAAACAATTTATAAATTAGTTTATAAATCGCATAATTTCCTAAATCATTTTTTAACCACGTTCTCTCTCTAATTTTCAATCACATTATACCTCAAAATTATAAATAAATCAGTATATAAATCACTACATTGTTACTAAACATTACGACCTAGTAATTCAGACGCGTCTTCTAGATTCAATAAGATTCAATAGAATTCTCCTCCCAAAAGATACTTCCTTCCTTTCAAAATGCTTGTTCACGTCACTAGCCCTTTATCCTTTTCACATCATGACCCTTGTTGCGACAAATTGCATGTTGGTGGTTCATAAACTCCTCTCTGAAGGCCAAGCTAAAATTTTATATGGTATGATATAATAAATATGAAATTGCAATGATTGAAAGAGTCGTTACTACCACAACTTGGACAAATAAATAGTTTGGCATTATAAAGGGCTTACAGAGATCATGCAATATTATAGACTTTCAGATTTCACGTCTAAATTGTTCAAGAAAAATACAAGCGAAGAGAGAGGTAAGTAACGACGAAAAAGAATCACTCTCATCAAGCGTCCGTAGACTACATAAACGTACTAATTATTGCAAATTCCTCCTCTCACGAGCTTCATTAGGCTTTTGTTAGTGGCTTAGACCTTGCTCGCAGATTCAAAAATATTCCCCTGGAAGATGAGTAAAAGAACGAAATAAAACTTATATTACAAAATCCGAAGTTACTTTAGTAGTAAAAGTGAAATCGATGATAAATGTATTCTCTAGAATGTAACTTCCAAGTGGGAGAAAACAACATACCAGAAACATGCAACGACACTTTGTACTACAACTCGCAACTGGAGTGAGATATATTGGTGATTTACCCATCCAACAATTGGCCAGAACTGCATATTATTTGTCCAAATTAATACTAAGTCATGTCGCATTTTTCCCTTCATACTCAATAATAGGGTAACAATTTTGAAGAGCGAAAAGTTAAATAAAATAAAATTATATTACGTACCATCCATGATGTATACTGCACAGTTGGATATTCCTTCTTAATTTTGGATTTCACGTGAATCCAGGGTCTTCCTGTGCATAATATCCAAGTAAGCAAAATCTTTTCTCTAATCATTTTCTAATTAACTGAAAACAGTAAAGTCAATAAATTCATATTCTTATTCCAAACAAAATTCAGGAAGAACTCGGGAATGAACTAATTATGACAAAGCTTCTTCGACAGTTACATAAGACAAAACCTCGAGAACTCAAAATCAGGAATCTGGTGTTGATCATGATACAGACTACCTTTTTTTGCCATTTAAATTTGATTCTGTGACAATAATATTTTTTGAAGAAGTAGAAACTAATACTATGACTAAGATTGTCCAGAAAAGAACCTATTTTGCTCAGTTGCTCAGTTTTTGTTATAGGGAATGATTAGCAAAAATAATTTATAAGTTAGGAAGGTACAAGCAGACTCACCCTCAATAACAAACCCATAGTAAATCATGAAAAAGAGATTGTTCCATGGTGACCACGTCAGTTGCTCCAGCACCACCTGAAATAATATAATTTGGCATTTAAAGTTTCTGGTTTATCCAGTCTTTTCTCTTTCTAATATTTTTACCCGTGGTCAAATACAGGAACTTCTGTTGACAAGGAAGACTTGAATGTACGAAAATATTAAAACTGCAAGGGATGACAGGAAGTATCAGAGAACAGGGGTGTGAGGAATACCTTCTTGGCAACAGTTTTTGTATCCTTCTTCCCTTTAAAAATTTTGTCCAACAAAATGTGAAAAAAATGTCCAAGCGGTCCTAGATAGGCAGCACCAAAAATCTGTATTTAGATATAAAAATTAGAAATAACAAGTACGTGTAAAACTCAGTTTCATAGTGTTAAAGACAAACTTTTAATCAATAATTGTTTATGGTATCAGAAAAGAGAAAGGTCCTAATATTCAAGGTTTGTTGTCACTCATTTATGAAATGTGTGAGACTTTTAATGGAGAAAATGAATCTTGGCGGCAAATGAAGGGATGTGCTGAAGATAAATTTTTGTTTTTCTCTCTAAAAGCTTAAACTTTTAGAAGATGTGGTTCAATACATAGAAGGACGACAAAGCACATAGTGGACAGGTGCAGCAAATGATCCCAAATATTGGCATAGTTTGTAGGAGGTTTATACTAGCAGCTTCAAAAATGGGATAGTGCAATGAAGAAAATCGAAATAAAGACTCAGTGTTAGCGTTTTTTATCAATTGTGTGGCTGACACAGCCCAAAGGCATACTTAAAGTTATAACTTATGATTACCAAAAAAGAAAAAATATTAAACTCAGTGCAACTTTCATTTACAAAGATAAACATTTTCAAGAGAAAAATGCTATTGTGTCAAGTGAAAGAAGGAAAGGGAAGGAGGAGAATGGAATAAAAAACTAAGATGCAGTTAAAAGACATTTTTTCGTTAATTTCCCCCACATTTTAGTGTTTCTAATTGTATATATATATATATATATTTTTTTTTTTCCATTGTGGCCAAAGATGAATTGTCACTTGGTAATTTCTTTTAATTCTTCCTACCGAACAAAGTCAGTAAAGTTCCTAATTTGTTTCTGTTTACACAACATTTGAATGAAAGAAAGAGTTGAGACATCAACTTTACAAACCGAGAATTGATCTAATATGACTTGAAAATTGATACCATGTCTAAATGATGAGGGCATATTCTCTTCTAGAAATTACAGAGGCTCTCCTTAACGTGATAATAGAGACCTTAACTTATCGGTTGTTTGCTGTGGAATGTTCTAGAGGAATTTTGGATTTTTTGGAGAATGTATGGTTGAAAAGTGATTGGTCCCATAAAAATGTTAAGTAAGAAGCTCTAAATTCTTTCCGTAAAAGATCTATCAACCTATAATGACACTTACAAACCCCCCCCCCCCCCCCCCCTCCCCAAAACACTGAACTGTATTAAAGAATAAAAATAATTCAAAATCTACTCTACTGTCCAGGCTTTGGTTTACTTCTTTAACATATTTCTATCTATATCAGGACAGAAAATCAATTATATAAAACTACTACACAAGGGCAAATAATTACGGTGTCATTTTCGGGATAGACCATTTGCCAAAGCCAGATGAACTCAATAATTGTTGAACATATTCAATTGGGGAGCATTTTCAGTAAAAAACATGGATTCAAACCTCAAAATACAGCAGAAACTGCTAATTATATGCTAACATATATGTCCACAATTTAATTGTACACATGTGAAGAAGAAGAAAAAAATGTATAACAATACCACTTTGAGAAGAAGTCGCTTGAGTTGAAGTTTTGGAATGCCAGTGAGCTTCTGCGCAACTATATCACTGATCGCTGACATCGTCCCTGCAGTTATCATCTGCAAAAGCCCAATTCAAGATTTCTTGAATAATCAAAAGTAATACATACCCATACATAATCAAGGCCGTGTATGCAAAATAAATAAATAAAAATCAACACCTCACATGGAAAAAAATAAACAAGTAAACAACGACAAAAAAAAAAAAAAAAAAAATGTTGAAGCCAAAAGAAAGTCAAGACCTTGGTTCTTAAAGGGTGCTGTTGGAGTTGTATCAAGTACTGTTGGAATCCCTTCTTTGCGATAGACCCCATTTTTCTTCGTTTTGCTCAATCTTTCTTTCTACTGATCCAGTGAGAGAGAGAGAGAGAGAGAAGGGTTTCTGTTCTTACAGATTCAGTTGTGGTCCGTCTGGTATCGGATCTGATTCTTGAATGAATTAAAATAGTGGGTTGAGGGTTTTCAACGAAAATATCTGTTCACACATGGTAGACTTAAAGGGGGCCCGACCGGTCGGTACTACTTGCTGTTGTAGGGCGGATGGCCCGAGAGTGGCGCATTAGAATTTGCAAGCGTATATTCTGTTGATACTACTTTGTGCAAAAACGCTTCGTTCGGATTAGTAATCCAGAATTATAACCCAAAAATCACAAAACCCAATGGTCCACTGACACGTTGAATGACCGGCGTATAGTCCAACCGATAAAAGACTTGAGATATTATTTTATAATTTTCAGAAATTGGCGTTTTCCTACCTCTCTGACTAAAAGTACACCTGTTTTTGGCCTTTGAATATTCAACACAACATTATTTACAATACTTTTGCTGACATTGTATTCAATTATCCTTTTGAATTGTCAACACTTGCACTTTTTTTTTTTTTTTTTTGAAGTAAACTTGCACATTTTTTTTTTATTTCTTGGCCGGACGAAAAACTTTCTGGAAAGTGCATCTACGTATCTCGAAATTCATAAGCAAAATCAAAATTTATTCGATAATTATTGCAAACAAGGAAAAATACATCTCGTCAATTCGTCAATGCAAATTGCAATCTCCTAAATGAACCTCGACGGTCAATTACTACTGGCACAACTCATTTGTAATGTTTTCCCTAAACATTTCCCACTCATGTCTTGCGCGCGCACTTTGTGGTTGCATATTCTGTTGGCGTTCCCGAACGTAGACGTCTGATTCTCTAGGTAGGTAGTCAGATCGGATTGCGGCGAGAAAACTAGGATCATTTCTATCAACCTTGTGAAGATAATTGTGGATTGCAATTGTCGCCAACACAATTGATACTTGTGAGCGAAACTCATAATCTGGCATCCTTTGAAGAATTATGAATCTCGTTTTTAGCAAATCGAAGCTTCTTTCAACAACATTCCTGCACGAAGAATGAACATAGTTAAATAGTTCTTCTCTGTTTCTCGGCTTGCGAGGATGTTGCTCTATGAAATTCCTGTATATGGTATCTATTTTGCCCCTATATGGTCCAAGGAATCCTCGTCTATTCGCAAAACTCGAATCCACAACATAATATTTCTCCCCATTGGAAACAGAAATTTACTATTGGGGGTTTCCATTGCACCGTGCAACATCCTACTATCATGTGTTGACCCTTCCCAACCAACACCCACTAACGTGAAACACATGTTGAAGTCAACAACTGCCAGAACATTCTGTGTTATTTCTCCATTTCTATTTCAATAACGTTCGGAACCAGCGGATGGAGGTACAGCAGGTATGTGGGTCCCGTCAATTGCGTCAATGCAATCCTGCATTCCAAAATTACCCAGGAATATGAATGAGCCCTACCATTATTTTTCCCAAAGCTCCCCAATATGAAGTCACGTTAAAAAATCATACGTTAGCTATGTTACCTACAAAATACGATTTACATTGGCTCACTTACTCGAAACGCCTCGTGTCTGGGGTCCACTGGTGCGTGAGCTCCTTCGCCCATTAGATAATTCTCATGCAGACGAATCATTTTGTCGGAGAAATGCCGAAGCATCTCTAAAACCTGGTGGAAGCGCTGGTGAATTGTGGCCGAAAATCCAAAGAAAATGTGTGCCAAGCGTATTCCAACCGAGTGACCCAAGATGAACAAGGTGAGTGCAAGCCTCACCTCTACCGAGATGTTCCGGGAGTCTCCAATGCCGTAGTGTTCTCGTAAGTGACATATTAGCTATCTAAAGGCTGGGGGCGCATTCTACATAACTGAAGACAGTCATCACCATTATCTTGATTCAAAACTCGGTCCACCAAATTCTGACCAATATTGTCATCCACGTACCCATTTCCATGCAACAAAGCTTGTTCATCGCATACGTACTGCATTAAATGTATTCCCATTCTGCAGAACTGTAGCCACGATGCGTCTTCATCTCTCAATTTTTGAATTTCAAAATAAAGCGTTGCTGAATCAGACGGAGGCATATCATATACGTAGGAAAAATTTTGGGAGAAAAGAAATCCTTCACACCTGGTTCTGCTTTTGGAAGGTATGGTGGTGCATGTGTGAAGTAACTCATACATCCAAGACAGCAATTTATAGCTAGAGGCAAGGCATGAAACATAAAGCAAGACCTTACCCACCTACTCACCTGTAGCCGTACCAATACACTTCAAATTGGAATTAATTGAGTTCAAAACCATGTACCATGTCTTTAATTGTGAAACCAACTACTCACATTATTGCCCATGACCAACTTGTACCAAAA
Source organism: Ligustrum vulgare (assembly GCA_963555705.1). Taxonomy (NCBI): domain Eukaryota; kingdom Viridiplantae; phylum Streptophyta; class Magnoliopsida; order Lamiales; family Oleaceae; genus Ligustrum; species Ligustrum vulgare. The sequence continues at coordinate 54,805,740 of OY743169.1, read as the reverse complement.
ATAGAATTATTAATAATAGGGTCCCACTTATATATACGAGGCAGTTGGTTGGAAGCAAAATTTAATAAATAGGATAGTCCACAAATTAGATAAAGCATGACATTGAAATTGGGTGTGTTCCACAGTTCCGTAGCACAATGCGAGCATCACTCTATGCATAGTCAAGATACTACATAAACAACATAACATAAGTAATGGCCGAGGGGAAACATTTCCCATAGTCAACTACTCGAAAGCTCAAAGTCTTGAAATTGAAATCATTATTACAATAGCACGTCACACAATACTGTTGCCTCGGCTAACCCCTAGACATGGGGAAAGGAACTAGAACACAACCTTGCACTGCATGTAAATGAGCCATCTAATCTTCCTTTCCATGCTTTCCATGTAGAGAAAAGCCTTCACGTACTTCTCATTACTCCCCAAAAGTGTAGTGCCATACATGAAAAGGTCCTCGGAGTACTCCATGATTTCGTTTAAAAATGGCATGCATGAGTCTATGTCTTCAGCACAATTCTCTTTAAGCAACTTCTCTCAATAGCATTCTCGAAGGCCCCTATCAACTCCCGACCTGTATGCGCCTGCTTTTTCCGTGGTCTACTGAGCCTGCTGCGCCAGACTTGCGTTTGCTGCCCACGGTGCTTGCACTACCCGGCGTTCCATAAGAAGGTACGAAACATGAGGCTCCTTCTCCACCATTCGGATCGGCATTCAAATCCAATATGAGAGTTAAGCCTGTTATATCATGTTGGTCGCATGCAGTGGATGGGTAGGTGACGTGCTCACCGGTGGTTGTAACCGACTTGAACAGTATATCTCCATAGTATAGCAACTCCACTATGTTTTTATTCCTAATTGTCTTGACGTCTGGTATTGCCTGTATGTCACCAATTCCAAAATCAGAGAGGTAAACAAGGAATTACAGGCTACTCAATGAAGAAGAGTTCAAAGGCCTGTAGCTACGCATGTTGGGAAACCTAGATTCAGAACACTGGTTTTGCTACAATAATCTGAATTCTACGTTAATAGCATAATATCAATACACAACTACAAAATCTGAAGATATATGGTTTTGATAGAAAACACCATAATGTTCACCACATAACTTGCACGATAGATTCCAACCGTTCTTGCTTCAGGTGATAATTGCATTCAAAACACCATGTGTAGAACAAAATGTGCACAACATTTTATTTGGCATTTATTTTACATTGCAGATCAATTTTTTCATCATGCTTAATAGCTCTGTAGGAAATATAATCCGTAGTCCACCTCTAATACGAATATATGTATAGTTCATCACTAGTTATGTAGTGTGATTAGGGGCATGATGAACTAGGAATCTAATATCGCGCTGATGAGTCTACTTCTAGAAACTGGTGATGGTGCAGGAACTTGTCACATTTGGACGTTGGATATCCAATTTACATTAAATTGTGCACTGCATTAGGCATATCTCCTGATGCAAAATCATTTTTTGTACTGCATGAATTCGAAATTATTATAAACTGGGTGAGGTAGAAAAATTCCTTATAACAACTGTAATGTCATTCTCGCAAGGGAAATGATGGAAAATGTAGTATGATCCTGAATAAGACCCTATTATACTAAGTGTCCCCTACCATATTGATTTTTAAAATTCAGTTATCAAGTTCTCAATATCTTCCTTATGAGCCTCAGCAGAAGCATTTTACACATTTCCATCAAGAAGAACAAAGCAAGCAGCCGACCCATCCATCTCAATACACGGTATATATTATATACATCTTTCAGAAAACATAACAAGACCTACAGAGAAGGCAGTAATGACGTTTGTCAAAAAATTTGAAATAAACAATGCTTGGTACTGACCTTCATGGCCTCCGACCACCATTCTTCGTCAGCCAAGAAACTTTCGTTCGTTGGGTCGAACCCAAGTCCAGTCGCATTACGAAGTGCATTTGCTATGCTCCAAAAACCTTTTTGCATTGTCCAAAAATTCTTAACCTGAGTTTCCACATAGGTATCACCGAAGCGGGAGCTGAGATCCTGTGCCACTCTCCTCCATGACTCTGGTTTCAGACTATCACTGGAGTGTTTCCCATTCTGGACCTCCTCAACGCAGAGGCTGAAGAACATGACCCGACGCTCATCATCCCATTTCCAACTCACTCGAGTTGCTACTTCCTTTCCAGTTGCCTTCTTCTTCGGTGAGAATCTCGTGTTGTAAGGTGGGACGTGCGCGTACTGCAAATGGGAAAACGGATCTAAGTCGAATTGGTCGTAAGAAGAAGATAGCACACAGATAAATGGAAATGGGGGTTACCTTTTTGAAAATGGAGGGGTCCATTAGTCGGATTTGCAACCTGGTCCGACGGCGCTGTTGATTCCGGTAAGTGTCAAGCCGGGATGTTGGTTTCATCAGGGGGAAAGGGAATGGCTGGTGGGTATTTGAAGACAATGCATTTAAAAAGAATTATTCTAGTTTCACAATCCCACTCACAATGTGGGTGACAATTCACTCACATTGGAGTGGGACCCTCAAAATTCAAATTTTGAGGGTCCCACTCCAATGTGAGTGAATTGTCACCCACATTGTGAGTGGGATTGTGATTGTAGCAAGATTGATTTAAAAATTGGTACTGAACGAACACGCCTGAGTGTTGATAGACAGGAGATGGGCCAGCCTTCTGCAAAAGTGTCTATCTTCACATGTTTTTCTTGGCTTTCGTACCTAACGTTTTAAACCAAAATAAATTTTTGGTTACCGAACACCGTGTAAGTATGTTTTCGGCTGCGTGATCATAATAAATGTTTATAATTATTATCACTTTTTAAAATTTTACCTAAAAAATACTTAAATTTCATATTAAAAAAAGCAGCAATAATGTGATGTTTTCGAAATAAATAAGGTGATTGAAAAGTAGTTTGAATAAATATATAGTTTAAAAGTAATTTACAGAATATATATTATTTGTAAATTTTATTTAAAAAAAAAAAGTTTCTCAAATCATTTTTTAATCACACATATTTTCTCTTTTCACTTTTCAACCACAAATCTTTTCAACAACATATTTTACTTAAAAAACATAAAACATATTTAAGGTCACATTATTTTCTTATTTCACTTTCATTTTTTTTTTCTTTTATATTTAAACATTAACACTCTAAATCATACTAAAACATATGAATCTACATAAATTATGATTTGGTGAAAGATTATAAATATATTTTGGAATTGGAATCGAATCTAGGTGGTTGAGATGAACAAAATAGCCAAATCAAATCAAATCAGAATCGAACTGAACCAAACTAAGTCAAACGGTTTGGTCGGTTCTACATTAAAAATAGGAAAAAGTACATAACTATCAACCTAAAACTATCATTTTCTAAAATTAACAAACTTAATATTATTTTTAGAAAAATCAGGTTTTAATTAGTAATTAATGAATATAATATTGTATAATATAAAAATAAGGCTAAATATATTGTCACCACGATTTTTATATGTTACACCGCATTATAATAACACCACAAATAAAATACATTTTGATAAATAACTACAAGTAAAATACATTTTGATAAATACACGACAAGTAATTTATAAATAAGACCTAATTCAATTGCAATAAAAAGGGAACAAAAATAAATTATACCATATATTTCTTTCTTGTTACATATTACCATTTTTATTTCACCTCTCTCCCTACCGATTCTTTCTTCATCCATTATCATTTGACATTGCATTTCATAAATCAGTTTTTTTACAACTCAGTTGCTCCCTAACAATTCCACTCCTCTTCACTGATCATCATTTTCTATCTACATTGACTTTCTAATAACACTATCTCAATTAAAACATAATAAGTTCACCACAACTATTTCACAAATTCAATCTAAAATAAAACTTGAAATAGTTGAAATTGGGTATAGATATTTTTTTTATATTTAAAAAGATTTTTTGGGTTTTAAAAAAAAAAGATTTTGTTGGAGAAATTTTCATATACTTTTATAGTGATTAAATTAGGAATTGGTATAAACTTCCTTCACCAATATCACATCGAATTTTTTTTATGATTGAAATTTTTGTAGGAAAGGAAATAGTTCCCATGAATTTTACGTGTAAGATGTTAGGTGGCGTCCTATTTGTATTTTATTTTGTATTTTCATTTTCGAAAATGTTTTGTATTTACTGTTTTTATTTTTGTTTTCATATTTTCTGAAAATGCATTTGGTTTGTCATTTCTGAAAACTGTTTTTAAAAATGAAAAACTGGAAAACACGTTCTGTTTGAAATTTTGCAAACTACTACTTAAACTATTTTTAATTAATTTGCTTATAGAATACTACTGACTCAAACTTAAATTTTCTTTCACGATACACTGAAAATATGATTACATACAACACATTAATGTGAGCATTAAGAGTCTATATTAACACAACTTGATCAGGTTCGGGATTTAAGGAAGCTCTAGTTCTATTAAAATCCAGAAAATGTAAGTTCTTTCAAAACAATCAGAATCCATTTATCAAGGCATTTTTTGAAATATAACAACAAGAATTTTCACTTAATTTTTTTTGTAATGTTGATATTGAATTCAATAAAATCTTATTTAAACTTAGTTCTAAGTTAGGATAAAAATAAATAAATAAATAAATAAATAAAAATCTTTATTTAAACTTAGTTCCAATAAAATCTTATTTAAACTTAGTTCTAAGTTAGGATAAAAATAAATAAATAAATAAATAAATAAAAATCTTTATTTAAACTTAGTTCCAAGCTGGGATAGAAAGAAAAAATTGTATTAAGCTTAGTTCCAAGTTAGGATAATTCTTAAAAAAAAAATCCCAAAACGCATTTTCCGCGTTTTGAACATTTTTTGCTGAAATACACACAAAACGCACAAAACGAGGTTTTGGGCGTTTTGTGTACAAATTGTTTTTTTGTTTTCCAAAATACGTTTTTGAAAATGGTAAAGAGAACGCGTTTTTAGTATTTTCGAAAATAAAAATAGAAAACGACATCAAAACAGTAAAGAGAACAGTGCCTTATTTTCTTGATGAAGTTAAAAAAATTGAGTGAAATATGGAGAAATCAAATGAAATGCTCATGGAGAAATCAAATTTATTGAAAAAGTTTAGTACAGTTAATTTTTTCAGTTCGCATATGATTCATTTTTATTGATAGATATTTTTTGTAAAACATAGATGATTTTGAAAAAATAAATACAGAAAAATAAAAAAGAAAATAATTAGTATTAGAGATTGTGGTGTACTTAACATTAATAAGAAAAATTAGATTAGAAAAACTAAAAGGATATTTATGTCATTGTATTTGTGCCTATTTTAATAAATAAATAAAGAAATTATAATCGTGTTGTGAAAAATAATTTTCGTGGTGGCAATATAGCCACCCTATAAATAATTATCCACACCCCCCCCCCACCTCGACCCCACACCGACCATCCAAAAAAATGAGGGTTCCCCCCCCCCCCCCCCTCTCTCTCAATCGCAAATTCAACCCCACCCCCCACAAAAATGAGGTCTCTCTCGACGTTTTCCCACCCTGCCCTGCCACCTCCACCCCACCCACAAAGTGACAATTGATAACACAAAATCACAAATTACAATTACAAATTTAATCACAAATTTCACCGCCACCCCCACCCCCACCCCACTCCACTTCAACCGGCATGCAAAGTCACATTTGATCACATAAAGTCACATTTCGATCACAATTGCAAATTTAGTTGCAAAATTTACCCCACCTCACCTCACCTGACATGCAAATTCAATGTTGATCACATAAATTCACAATTGTGTCATAATTACAAATTTAGTTGCAAAATCCTACCCCTCCTCTCTCACCCCAAAGTCACAGTTGGTCGCACAAGGTCACAGTTCGGTTACACAAAGTCGTAATTTGGTTACATGAGATCACACCCCACCCACCCATCCCCCCACCTATCCACCTTGCCCTAACCCACTCAGTCACAGTTGGTCACACAAAGTCACATATACAATTTAATCGCAAACTTAACCCACCAACTCACCCCACCCACCACCCCTCGTCACGCCCCACACCGCAATCCAAGTCAAGTCACAATTGGTCACACAAAGTCACAATATAAATTTATTAGCAAAACTCTAACCTATTCCCACCCCACCCGACCTGTCCCCACCAGTAAAGTCAAAGTTGGTCACACAAAGTCACATTTCAGTCTTAATTACAAAATTTAATCGCAAATTTCATCTCGACCCACCCTACCCTAACACACCACACCACCCCACCAGCAAAGTCACAATTGGTCATACAAAGTCCCAAACAGCATCAAACCACAACATGTCCGTCCCCACCAACTCCACCCCACCCCTGCCACCAATCCCAACTGAGTCACATTTGGTCATACAAAGTCTCAGTTCGATTATAATTACAAATTTAGCCCCACCGTACCCCGTGTCACAGTTGGTCACAGAAAGTCACAGTTTAGTTACATTTACAAATTTAGCATATGTTTGGTGGATATTAAAATCTGATTTTTAGTATATTTCGATAAAAGTCGATAAAATGTGTAGTTGAAAAGTTCTAGGTCCTATGAAATGTATGATTGAGATTGAATGTTGACTTTGACTTCGACTTCAATTAAAATCTAAATTTTAATTGGTATCAATCAGGTGCTTGGTCGCAAATCGAATTTTGTGATCAATAATATATTTAAATAGATCACATCCAATAATCATTTCAAGTTGCACAAAGTATAAACGACACAAATCTTGTGCACAATTACAAATATATATAGTCACAATCAAATATTTTTAGTAGCATATTATTTATTGGTCATAACTTTTAATTTTCTTGGTCACGATTAGACAATATTTTTATCACAATACCGAGTAATTGATAACATTTATGATCGATAAAATTTTGTAATATATAAATTATATGACTGATAAAGTCATATTTGTCGCATAAATTCACAATTAATTAATACTTTGGTCAGAATTACCTTATAATTGGTCAAATCGTCACACAAAGTCACTTCTCATTAATCACAATTAATCAATATTTTGGTCGCACAAAGTCACAACTTGATCACACATTGTTATATTTGACACAACTGTAGATCGCATAACGTTCTCGTCCAATGGTCACACAAAGTCACAGTTGGTCACAATCTGTAATATAATTGATCGCAATCATTCATGATTGGTTAGATATTATTTATTTATTGGCTACAACTTACACTTTTTTTTTGCCATCGTTAGTCAATATTTTTTGTCACATTTACCTAATAGTATATCACATTTTGTACTCATCTTAAATCGCAGAAAGTCACGTTTTTTGTCACAAGTCAAAGTCACTATTCAATTCACCCCAACTCTAATCCACCCCATCCCACCCCACCCCTTCCAAACGACTTACTTTCTTCACCATCACCATCCGGTCGACGCCACTGTGGTGTCTGGTCACAACCACCAAAAGCATATCTCAGCACCACCAAAAGCATATCTCAGCACCACCAAAAAACTACAACCTAAATGCCGTTAAAAACTACCTTCCACGGCACCACCACCAACTACACAGCCCAACGCTGCCATCACACCACCACCGCCACCCACTGCTGAAGCACACAATCTACTCTTCAATAACAACCACCACCAGATCTACATCACCACCTAAACACTGTAAAAAACCGCCTGCTACTGCACCATCCCACCACAACTTCCACGATCTCTCAACACCGCCACACCCGTAACCCCTCAACACCACTGGAAAAAACCTAGAAATCGTTGCGATATTGCGCGAGAAGGTTGTTCGCAGTACCACCCAGCACCGGGGTGCGGCCGGTGGAGGTTCTGAACGCAGCACCGTCGGCGCACTGCACCGCCTCATCGCCGACGATTGTAACTCTGAGTTTCATTTGTTGCGATACAAACTCTCTATATATATATATATATATCAATGTTTGCAGAACATGACCGGCGATAGACCCGACCGAGAGACTGGGTCAATGATCAGAGGGTCAACACGGAGTCGACTCAGGGTCGACCCGGGCATTAAATAATATTAAATAAATATTAAATAAATCAAAAAATTAAAAAAACTAAAAATATATATATGAAACTCGGGTCAAACCCAGGTCCAGGGTTGATCGGGTCGGCCGGGTTTCCCGAGTCGTTGATCGGGTTTGACCCGACTGAATTTCTGGGGTTACCCAACCCGATTTCTGGGTAGAGTTGCGGGTTTTCGGATTGACTCGACCGGACCGGATTTGAAAATGATAGAGAGAGAGAGAGAGAACGAGTGAGCGAGCGAGCTTCACAATTTAAAATGGGGGAGGAAGGGGGAAGTATAGTGATGGAAACGGGTCGGGTTCGGGGAGGGTCGACCGTTTCGCATCCCGACCCGTTTAACAGTTTGTCGCCCCATACCCGCCCCGCGCCCCGCCACATTCGGGACGGGGCGGGTTCGGGTTTTTCACGGGTCGGGTCGGGTCCCTCACCCGCCCCGTTTGTGACCTGGTTTTTTTTTTCCAACAATGTGTGTAAGTAATTGTGAAATATTAAAAAGTAGAAATATTTGCTTGATAGTTCCTCTATATTTTTTATTAAGAACATTAAACTTAATGCTATTATTAATTTTATTCTACCATCAAAACAAGTACCTGAATCACAAGACAAAAATGTTCTAAAATACTACATGACATGATGACAAACACACCGTGCACCGTCCAACTTCCTAAACATGCATAAAGCACAAACATAAATTACACATCATCTCATACAACGTCCAAATTCCTGATCATACATAGACAAATACAAAGCACAAATACATCATTTGAAAAGAAGAAGCACAAATGATAAATGCACAATGTAATGTAAAGCATAACACTAAATCTCCATCAAATACACAACGACAATGATCCAAAAAGAAAAGACAGTCAATCTTCATTCTTCACAAATCTTTAGCTGTCTTGAACATCAATTGTCTCAGATGTGAGGGAACAAGAAGGTTCCTGTAATAAATATCAAGTTTTACATTATAGATTTATCGTTATATTCGGACTATTCATTTAAAGAAAAATAAAGTTACCTCGTCATCAATATCCTCATCACTCAATTTTGTACAACATCCAGAATATGACATCGTTGTTGAATTTTCTATCCAAAAAATAAATAAATTAACAATAAAATAAATAATATGAACAACAAAATACAAAATATAAATAATTATATTTTTCATACCGTGAATTTCAGACCATAACCAATCTTGAGCGCACATCAGCGCTTCCAAAGTCTTGGGATGAAGCCTATTTCTGTGTGGACTTACAAATCTGCCACTAGTGCTAAAGGCAGATTCAGATGCAACTGTAGAAACTGGGATGGCCAAAATATCTCTTGCAATGCGACCAAGAATAGGATATTTGGCTATATTTAATTTCCACCATACTAATATGTCAAAATCATCTGACGGAGGTAACACAGGTTCTTCTAAGAAAATATCAAGTTCCGTTTTCGCATCTCCAGAACTAACAGTATTAGAAAGAAATTGATAAAATCCAACCATTCGTTTCCCAACAGTTGTACCAGATTCACTCAAAACAGAACTAGAAGTTTGAGGAAGACCACCACTCAAATCATTTTCTACTTGATACTGCTGCGCCAACTTGCGACAAAATTGGCAAATTTTTTCAATTTCATGTGAAGCTTCATTCTCAAAAATAAGAGGATAGTAATACTCAATTAACTTCATCTTGTACCTCGGATCTAATGTAGTTGCTAACGCCAAAATCCCATGAATTTCACTCCAGTATTTGTTAAACTTTTCTATCATGCTAGTTGCCATCAAATTGATTTCCATGTAAGGAGATTTCAGCCACTCATACAATGACAATTTAATCTCACAAACATTTGGGAAAAAAAGATTAGCAGTCGGATACTTCGTACCCGAAAACAACTCAGTGACCTCAAAAAAGACTTCCAACCTCTCACAAATTTCTTTCGCCAACTCCCAATCTTTATCACAAGGCAATGACCTATACTGTGACTCTCTTTGCTTTAAACGAGGAAAAACATTTTTATATCGTAAAGCAGTATGGAGCATCAAGTATGTCGAGTTCCACCTAGTTTTACAGTCAAGCACTAATTTTTTCTCACACTCAACTTTCAATTGACGTGCAAACTGATCAAACTTTTCACATCTCTTTGGTGTAGCTGTCCAATACGCAACACTGTCACAAACTTTTTCAATACTAGATGATATTACATCCAAACCATCCTTTACAATAAGATTCAATATATGTGCACAACATCTCATGTGAAAAAAATCACCACTCAATAATAGATCACGACTAGAAAGCTGACTTAGAACAATATTGATCATAGCATCATTTGTTGTACAATTATCTACGGTTAAAGTTGATAACTTACGATCAATATTCCAATCCAGCAAGCAACACATCAAGGTTTCAGAAAGCACATCAGCGGTGTGTGGGCATGGCACATATATAAACCTGAATTTGATTCAATACAAAATCATTACAAAAAAAATTACGAATGATCTACATTTTTAAGCAAGTAAAATCAGTAATTCTAAAAAGTAAAATCAAGGTACCTCATAATCCGGCTCTGGAGTTTCCACGAATCATCTATAAAATGAGCAGTGACAGCCATGAATCCTTTCTTTTGATTAGATGAGGTCCACATATCAGTAGTGATGGATATTCGACTATCATTCTTTTCCAACAATATCATCATTTTTGCTCTCTCATAATCATAAATTTTCAAGATGTCACTCTTAACCGTATTGCGTGAAGGGACCTTAAACAACGGTTGAATCCCACTAACGAACATCCTAAATCCTATGTGTTCAACCATCGATAGAGGATACTCATGTAACACAATCATTTTTCCAAGATCATTCCTAGACTTCTCTTGATCAAAAGAGTAACTACCCATTGTAACCTTACTACCACCTTCCTTTTTTAAATTCAACAATGTTTGCCTCCCATTACCACGGTCACGGAACAGACATCTATTCAGATGATTACGCAAATGGTTTGTACCATTTTTTGATTCAGCCCCTAATTGTTTCTTGCAATAATTGCATATAGCTTTCCATTGATCATTAATCTTTTGTCTTTTAAAGTGATCCCAAACTGAAGAAGTTAATTTTCGCTTTCCATTGTCACGTACCTCTTCAGTTAAGTCTATCGGACTTTGATCTTCATTTGATTCTGGTGGTATTTCTTGCGGAGCATTACTAATAGGTGTATTATCAGTATTGCTAGGGCTATTATTATGATGTGATCCTCTGACACTTCCAACACTTGGAAGCGGTGTAGACTTTTTAGGAATAGAATCAGACATCTATAAAATATAAAACATGATTGTAATAATATCAATAATCAAAGAAGTAGTCGAAAATCCCCAAAAATCAAATACATTATACACTACACATTACATAAACGGCAGATATCTTCATTCAATTCCAAAAATAAAATTGAAAAGGATTCTACAAGAATCAACAAGATTCAGTATTATCATTGCTGCTGATTTTTTATTTTTTGCAAAAGAATTGAAATATACAAAACTAAGCAGTAGCAGACCACATAATCAAATTATGAAATGTCCCTTGTTTACTTTAATTCTTATCATTATTATTTTTATAGATTCTGTGCAAATATACAAAACTGAGCAGTAGCAGACCACATAATCAAATAATTGTGAAAATGTGGAAAGTCAAGCTAGAATCTAGTCATCAACAACACAAATTAACCGAAATTAAGTTTCCACAAATGATAAATCACAATCTATATTCTAGGGTTTGAAGTTTGAAGCAACAACAACACTAACCTTTAGCGGAGCTACAGAGACGGAGGAGTGCCGGAGTGGAGTCTTGAACTAAAGACAGAAGACTAAACTTAAGTTTGAGTCGGCCGGAGGAGTTGGACTTTCTTTCCGTCTTCGACACGAGTGAAACCGAGGAGTGCGAGAAGAAGAAGAGAGGCTGAGAGTTGAGAAAATGAGACGGAGGTGATTAGGTGAAGTGCAGAAGTGGTCTGGTGATTGGTGAATGGTGATTCTGGTGAAGGATTGAAGGTGCGGGGCTGGGGGCGTGCGGCAGCGGCGCTGGAGAAGAATGGAGAAGAATGGAGTTATGGAGATTGGAGATAGATAGGGTTTACTTTTACGGTTTTACCTTTAAGTCATATCTTTTTTTTCTTTTTTTTTTTTTAAATATAAACTAAGCGGGTCGGGTCACTAACGGGGCGGGTCTTTCCCGACCCGAACCCGCTACGGGTTTTCATTTTACCTCCCAAACCCGTCCCGCCAACCCACGGGTCAGTATTTTTTTGCCCCATTAGGGTCGGGGCCCCGTCGGGTTCGGGTCGGGGCGGGTTTTTTTTGCCATCTCTAGGGAAGTAATAATAATATTAATAATATATATGTGTGTGTGTGTGTGTGTGTGTGTAAAATGGACAAAAAAATATTATTTATCATACATTTTACCTCATTTCCTATTAGACAAATATTTTAAACCTAAATCTAAATCATAATTCTAATTCTTTTCTTTTCTTTTCAATTCAATTGTAAACACGCATTCGCACTACTTTACTTGCACTCCTACAACACAATCATAGTTACGCTCCTTAGTGACCATCGACGGCGTTGATGTTTATTTTTATAAAATTTGCATATATATTACTAACTTATGAATGTGATGATAGATTTTAATTGTATTTGTCATTTGAAAAAAAAAATAGGTAATGGAACTAGAATCAAATCAAACTAAACCAAACCAGAACCAATTAGTTTGGTTCCGTTTCGATTCTTTATTTTTGAAAAAATCAAATAGTTCCATCATTGAAAAACCATTGATTCATGGTTCGATTCAGTTCTCTTGGAACCAGAATCAAATGGAACCATGTCCAACCCTACTAGCTGGGAAAAAATTAAATCAAAATCGTTAAGTTCTTGATTCTAAGACCTCAAATTAAACCTATTTCAACTGAAACTGTATCGAAGTTGGTTCAATCCGATCTAGTTTGAGCTGGGTGATTAAGAGTACCCCCCCCCCAACATGTGCCCATCCCTAGAATGAGTAATAGAGCGCGTAATTGTTACTTAATTTGTGAGCACGTCTTATTGTTTCAGGAAGACTTGACTTACATGTGGCGGATTTATGAAGAAGAAAAACTAGTCATTGAGCTCGAGTTCATTTCCTAAAATGGTGGAAACATTAAGAGAAATTATTTATGTGACTAGAATATTTCTCTTTTATTTATTTTAGGAAAAAATTAGAATTCGACCCAAACAAGGAAACTAGATAAATCCTTCTCTGAGTAATTGTCCCATATGTGGACTCCTCCATATATCTCTTTATTCCAGCCCTTTTTTTTAGTATCTTGGAGCCCAATCAATAGTTAATGTTATTGGGATTGGACTTGTTTTCATGGGACCAATTCATGGCACAAGACTCAATTAAAAGAAAAGGCCCAGCATCCATGGGGAGGGGGACAACTCTCAGTGGATACTATTCAAGGCAAAGCAGCCACGGTTTTTAGAGTTCGACTTTTATCATTTTTTCTTTTAGTTTTTATTTTCAAAAATATTGATGAGTAACTAAATTTATTATTCCAATTCAAGGATAATCGAAGTGTTGATTCTTCAAGAATTGTGAGATCTAGTTAGTTTTATTGTTGTTTATCTCTTTTCTATTTATGTATCTTTTGTTTGCATTAAAGTTGTTGTTTTGATTTATTAATACAAAATGCACGTTGTTTTAATGGTCAAAGCGATACTTAGCCAATTCGAAATCTAAATACGTAATTATTTAGGTTTTCTAATACAAGTGGCAAATAACATAGTTGATTATAGATTGATTTTTTACTCATGTTATGAAGGTATATAACCTAACTCAAATGAATCACGCGTGTGAATTTGTTAGTTAGAATTGGTGGTGTCTCTAGAGATTAATGTTATTGATAAATTAAATCATAAGATCGTATCTAGGGTTGTTTATTGATTAGGGAAATAATTAACGAGCGTCTCTAGATTATCAAAATAGTAAGGAGAGATAGGTTATTAGATCGTATCAACAACCATAACCAATTTGGAGAAGAGTAAAAGATTTTATTTTTGCATCCATGATCAATTCTAAGATTATACCTCCGGCTGAATACTTATTTAATTTGATATTTTCATCACTTTTATTTCGCAATTTTTTATTTACAAATTGATTTTACATTCAAAATTCAAAACCCCCCACTTTTAATTTACTGTTTTAATTTTCTGAAGAATTAAGTCTAACTAATCTCTGTGGATTCGACCATGCTCACCACATCACAATTTATTTTTATAAGATCAAAAAAATATAATTATTTGTTGGATTCGACACCCATCAATGAGGTCATGTTGAGCATGACTATAGGCTATGCAAGCAGACCATGTACACAGTACACCAGTATTTAAGCAAAAATAATTGTATGGTTAAAGAGGAAGTACGATCCAACAAGTTCAAAAGTGTTGCAATGCTTGTCATGTTATAATACTTCATCATAGATTGAAGAATGCCGCTCCCAGCAACAAAGTTTGAGTTTTCAAATAGAATATGTAAAAACGTCAATTTTTTCTCTCGAATTTTACTATACCTTCAGAACATCGAAATAATGCGAAAACCTAATTCGAAAATAAAACACAAATATCATAAAAATCAGTGATGGAGCTAGGAATTAAATATTGTACGGGCGAAACTTAACTCGGATTAGGGGGGCCTTCCTAGGGGTTCGAGCAGTGTCCCAGAAATTTTTTTATCATACATTACTTTAGTATAAAATATAAGACTCGTTAAAAATATGCAAATTACTGATATGCCAAAAACACAAAAACAATTTGTCCATATAAAAATAATATGTCTATCTATATTACAAAATCAACATTAGATAAACATCAAAAAGATAAAAGCAAACTCCTATCTATATGACAAATGGTAGAGACGGCTTCGGCATCTTTAATTGATATTTCCTTGTCCTCATCTCTTCAAATTCTTCTATAAGAGAATCTAATGAAAAAGTCTCAATAATCTCCTTCTCAATATACGCAATCATGGCACTGGACAGAAAATCACCTTTTATTCTATTTCGCAACCTCGTCTTCATGATTTTCATTGCTGAAAATGTACGTTCTATACTTGCTATTGAAACTGAAAGAGTTAAGACAAGGTGAGTCAGTCTATCAATAAGATTATAACTCATTGATTTTCTTGTCAATGCCAACATTTAGAAAGACAATTCTTTCCTTCAATAACTTTCTTCCAATTCGTGAAACCCTCAACTTAAATTCATTTCGACTCATACGAGCACATGGTGGATTAAAATGATAGCAAGAAAGAAAATATGCCCCATTTTTTGCTAGAGAAAATTTTAGCCAATTTATAAGGTTTTTTATACCAACAAGAGAGAAAATATCTACCTTTCTTATCCACATACACTGATGTTCTAGGAAGAATTTATTGATATGACCCTAATCTGGAATAAGCTCGTCTGACTGTATCCCTTTGTTCTACCAAAAAATCTAACATTGATTTGCATAGTGCATGATCACGTTCCAATGAATATGAATTGAACTCCTCATTCTTAGATTCAACTCTCGGAATTTTGTTCGGATTGTATTTAGGAGAAGAATCAATAACATCTGGTTCTTGACCAATGTTATCTTCCAAAATAAGAGATTCAAGAATAGATGTAGAAGGTTCCACAACTGGAGGGTCTAAGCAAGCTTCAAAAGTTCTTTTCTTGAAATATGAATAAATTTTCTTGTTATCCTCCATGCTGTAATTATCTTCACTTTTTAGTAACTATTTGAATTAAATTTCAAGCCATAACTGATGAGAACCGAGAAAGTCAAACCTCGATGCATGTACCCGAATATTCGAGGCTAAACAAGTAATTAAAGTCAAGAAAAACGAGCCAAGAATCAAGTTGGAGCCAAAAATAAGGAGAAATTGGACTCAGCCAATTTCGGTCGATCGAAAGTCTGCAGAGAATTTTGAAGGCAGCTCAGTCGCGTTCGGCTGAGGCTTAGTTGACCGAAAGTTCCATTTCAGTCAACCGAAATAATTTCGGTTGATCGGTTCGGTCGACTGAAACACCCTGTTTCAAAAAAAAGGGGTTTTTTGTGCAATTTTCATATTTATTTCTTTTACCCATATTTTGTACAATATATACACATTTTCATTTCAGACCCTCATTAACTTTGGATGTTCAATGCATTGCTCTTGAGAGAGTCCCCCATGAGTGAGGTAAACCCTTTTATCTTGTAATCTTCTTGGAATTTCTTTAACTAAATCTAGAGTATTAATATTCTTATGTTTGTGGTTGTTTTTCGCCACATTGAAATTTGTTTGGTTGATACCTATTGGGCTAGGGTTAGTTTAATCATTGAATTTTGAGTTAGATTTAAACTTGAGTTAAGGTGTTTATCCTTTATTTTACCACTTTAGTTTTCTTGGATTTGGTATTAGATAGTTGTGGAAGTTCTTGGTCAATATAACAAGGGAGTTCGCTTCATTTGGTATCAAATATTGGCTCTAATTTGGTAAACATATCTTTATTTTTCTTGTTGTTCATCATATCAAAAATAAAAAAAAACGAAAATTCAAGAAAAAATTGAAAAATTTCATATGCTCATGAGTATTTCTTGATTCCTACATATTGGGTATATTGATTGTTGCATTTGTTGGGGGTTTCCATTAGCCAATCACTTACATTCCTACATTATCCAAAGTGTACTCACAAAGTGTTTGATAAATTGTCTCAATGAAAAATATTCCCTTAATGCCTTATTATTCAATACACGTCTTGCTAAATACTTGTGGTTGTCATTCCAATTATTGAAATTTTGTTCTTGACATTTTAATACATATATCACTTGCTCCTTACATTGGGTAATATTGATCATTTCATTCATTGCCACATTTGAGTTGTTGGGGGTATTCATATATCCACATTATACACATTCAAGACCATTCAAAGATTGAGTACAAATTGTTTGATAAATTGTCTCTTTGAAAATTTACACTCTTGTGCTTATTTGCTCTACATTTATGCCTTGTCAAATATTTGTGCTTTGTCAATCACATTGCTAAAATTGTGTTCCTAGCATCTTATTCCACATAACAATTGTCCCTTTTGAGTATAGCAAGCACATAAATTTCACTTGCTATTGTATCCACTTGTTCTGAATTCCTTTTTCCTTGTTTGTAATTTCTTTGACTTCACAAGAATTATACTTTTTGGTTTAGTTGATTACCTTCCTTGGAGAACTTGAGAAAGGAAATTTTGAGTGGAAAAAAGCAAGAGTTGTGAGCTCATTAGAGGGTAAAAGTCTAAATTGAGTGAAACACGAGTGAAAAATATTTTTGTGAGAACACTTTCACAATTACACACCATGTCAATTTTCAATGTTCAAACTCAAGATTTGAAGTACTTGTTGTTACAAGGTCTTTCAACCACCATGGCTAGACAAATGGAGAAGATTGGGGGTGGGTTGGAAAATCTTGGAACAAGAGAGGAGAGTACATCAACTAATAGTGGTGAAGAAAAGAGAGATGGTAGGAGAAGGTTGAGGGATAAATTTGGAAACAATGTGTATAGAGATAGGAGTAGGGAACAGATTGGGAGAATGGTGAGGGAAAATAGAAGAAGAATGGATGATCAATTTGGGGATGTGTCAGATAATGAGAGGGATAGAAAACAAAATGGGAGTTTGAATAGGAAAATTAGAAGAGATGTTTGGGATAATGAAATGGATGGTGAAAAAAAATGGGAGTATGAATAGGAAAAGAAGAAAGTGGTTTGATGATAGGAGAAATGGAGTTGATGAAAATATTGATAGCATGAGAATGCAAAATTCATCACTTCATGGGATGAGTAAAAGTGGAGAAGTAGAGTTGGAGATGAATGCTAGGCCACTACAATCTTTAGCCCATACTAATGAGATGGAGGAACATGGGGAGGATAATTTCTACACTAGGTGCCTAGTGAGTGATAAACCATGTAGTCTCATGATAGATGGGGAGATTGGCACTAATTTGGTGAGTGTTAGTAGAGTTGAGAAATTTGGGTTACTGGTTATGAGGCATCATAATCCTTATGTATTGCAAGGGTTGGATGACGATGGGGAAGTGAGAGTGAGTGAACAAGTTTTTCTTACTTTCTACATTGGAACCTAGTGACTAAGTGTTATGTGATGTAGTTCTCATGCACACTACACACATAATTTTGGGGAGACCTTGGCAAAGATATAGGGGTGTGGCACATAATACAAAGAGAAACTGGTATAGCTTCACATTAAATGGGAAGAAAGTTGTGCTCCTACCTTGAGTCCAAAAGAGATTAACAAATATCAAATAAAACTCAAGGAGTTGGAAGAAGAAAAAGAGAATGTGAAAGAAAAAGATCATTCAATTGAAAAATTTGTTGAAGAGGCAAAAGTGAGAGAAAATGAAAAAGACATGAGAGTTGGGGCTACGATCCCAGAAAAAAGGTGAGGAAATGAGAGTTGGAGCCACGACTCCAGAAAAAGGAGAGGTGAGAGAAAAGCCGAGGGTTAAGGTTCCTATCTCAGAAAAAGGAAAGGGTGTGGAGAGAGCCACCAAAGAAATTGAGAGAAGATATCATTCCAAAATGTTCTTCGCTCTTGAATACTCTAACAACTTCCTCCCTAATTTGGTTATTTCTTTGTTGCAGGAAATTGTGAGGCCAACTTGATGCAAACCACATAGCAAATGTAGCTACGCAACCCACAAAAGATTGAATCGACCCAAGAACACCAAAAGAATCACGATTTAGAGATTGATTCAAAATTAATTGAATCAAGCAACCAACACAATCGATTAATATGTTGACCTCTTGATCACAACAATAATAAATCTCACCCAAGTTTGAACGCCACAAGAATTGAATCTTGATAAGTTCGATTTGTTAAAGAGAATTCTCACCTTTAGAGAGTAAAAAAACATTCAATATGTTTATTAAAATCAAAGTCTGTTGTGTATTACAATGAAGACGCATTTATATAGGCAACCAAAATAAAAATCCTAGTCTACTTAGGTAACTAAATAAAATCTTATCTAATTAGAGAATATATAAAATCTCTAAGAATAGAGTCCTAATTTAATTGGAAACAATAATAAAGAAGAAACTAAACATAATCTTGAAATTAGGGAAATATTGTAAATTCCCGTAAGCATAATTGACTTGCCAATTTGAAGCCCCAAACGATGAAATTTGACCATAAAATCAGTGGGCTCAAGGGTATTAGCCCATGAGTTTTGCTCAGTTGCCCGTTTATACTTGAAAAATATAATTATGCATCCAATTCTGACATGTTGACTGGATTGTACTTTTGTTTGGCTTGAATATTTAACTTTCCGTCATGCCTACTATGATTCATATCATTCCCTCCTTCTTCAGGATGATTCGTCCCGAATTATAGGTTTGTTCATGATGCAAAACTGCCCCACCTGGATCAAATGGAAAATTTTTGCTTCCATGCAATAGCATTAACCAATAATACATTGTAACTTGAATTATATGGATGACTTGAAGTAGAAACTCCCTTGGTTGGTGATGCGATCCAAATTTTCAAGTGCAATTAACCTGTAAAAAGAAATTAAGCAAAATAGGTGGGGAATGTTAGTTTCACCAAGTACAAGATATGGAGTCTTGTACTCATGATACAACATTACCACATCCTCTTTTCGAACCACGAGACTCTTCTCTTCACCCCCAACATTCTCTTCTAAATTTTTAGTTTCAACTTCTTCTACATTTTTTGTCTCAACTACTTCTTCCACATTTTTATTTTCAACCACACCTTCATCCACAATCACTGCTTCCACAATTTTATTTTCAACAACACCTTCATCCACAATCACTTTTTCCACAATTTTATTTTCTTGTTCGTTCACCTCCTTACTACCCAACTCTTCATCTTCTACTTCAAATTTTGGAATTTGATCAAACGTTTCTAGTTTCAGCTTCCCCTCCTTCTTCTCAACATCCCTATCTCGAGGTTCCTCTTGCAATCCCACTACAATTTTCCTCTCACTCTCCTTTTTTACCTTCCTCGAATCGTCTAGTACTTCCTCGAGTGTTAACCCATACAGTGTGAATGTTTTCCCTCTCGTAAGAATCCTGTATATGTGCATACTCTTCTGATATGTTGCTTCCGTCATACGACTCCATGATTTTCCCAACAAAATATGACAAGACTTTAAAGGCACTACATCACAAAATACGTCATCAATATATTTTCCACGGGTGATAGTCACTAGGACTTGTTTGGTTACATGGAACTCCCCAAATTCCCTCATCCACATCACACAATAAGGTCTACTGTGCGGTATTAGAGATAATCCCAATTTTTCAATCATGGTGATATTAGCAAAATTAGTTAAGCACTCTCTATCAATTGCCAAACTATACACCTTCTGACCCACATAACATCTAGTTTGAAACAACGAACCCGGATCATAATCCATCACTTAGGTGGCAATTCAAAAAATATTGAAGAATAAATGATCTGGACACCAATTAACAAGAAGGAATTTATTTTCTTGCTCAAAAAATAAACAGAAGGAAAAAATTTCAAGAATGTCAAGAATTAAAGAAATCGAAGAAAGTGATTCTTGAGTTTTTAAATTTTGATTTTTTTTCTTTTTTGTAATTTTCGGAATTAATAAACAAAAAATATTTTTTTAAAAATAAATCTGAAATCCGACTACGAGTGTGATGAAATAAACGAAATTGAATTCGAATAAAAATTGAAGAAAATAAACGCTTTTGAATTTTTTTTGGATTTTATATGGATCAAAAACTGAAAAATTTTACTGGCACGAATAACAACAAGAAACAAGAAAAGTCAAAAAAAAAAAAAAAAAGACTCAATAACAAGGTATGGATAATTCTCATGCGGACTCTATGATAAATACATGGAATTAAACTAGATAAAATAAAAAGATATAACCTTGATTTTTTTGGAGTCTAAGCTTTAATACCAATTGATGCAAACCATGTAGAAATTGTTGCTACGCAACCCAAAAAAGATTGAATCGACCCAAGAATGCTAAAATAATCACGATTTAGACATTGATTCAAAATTAATTGAATCAAGCAACCAACACAATCGATTGATATGTTGACCTCTTGATCACAACAATAATAAATCTCACCCAAGTTTGAACGTCACAAGAATTGAATCTTGATAAGTTCGATTTGTTAAAGAGAATTCTCACCTTTAGAGAGTAAAAAAACATTCAATATTGTTTATTAAAATCAAAGTCTTTTTTGTATTAAAATGAAGATGCCTTTATATAGGTAACCAAAATAAAAATCCTAGTCTACTTAGGTAACTAAATAAAATCTTATCTAATTAGAGAATATATAAAATCTCTAAGAATAGAGTTCTTATTTAATTGGAAACAATAATAAAAAAGAAACTAAACATAATCTTGAAATTAGGGAAATATTGTAAATTCCCGTAAGCATAATTGACTTGCCAATTTGAAGCCCTAAACGATGGAATTTGACCATAAAATCAGTGGGCTCAAAGGCTTTACCCCATGAGCTTTGCTCAGTAGCCCATTTCTACTCGAAAAACATATATTATGTATCCAATTCTGACATGTTGATTGGCTTGTACTTTTGTTTGGCTTGAATATTTAACTTTCTGTGATGCCCACTATGATTCATATCACAACTTATCAAGGCAACAAAGAACTCCAAAAGCATACCTTATGGAAGAAATTCATGAAAATATTTTTCTACAATGAGTACAACAGAGGTAAAGAAAATGATTAACCGATGCAACATCTAGGAGGTATGCTCCTAATATTTTCTTGAATGCAAGGTTATCGTGTCTTGAATAAATTAGAGGGTTGTATGATCTTGATGTAGATTTGACAAGTGTGTTGTTGACTTGTGAAAATGAAACATGTGGTAAAGATCATTGGCATGATGAGTGCTTAATTTGTAAATGCAACTTTTTGCATGTGCCAAATTACATAAGTACCAAATCCTTTTGTGAAAATATTGCATATAGTAAATTTTATGGGCATGGAGAACTCCTATTTTATCAAAATATGATTGATATGCATATTTACCCTATAAAGGAATTACTAGTTGGGGGAGTCCATGGGAGAAATTTATTGGGATGTCTTGATGATAAAAGAACTTCACTTCTAACATTTCTAGATGCTCTCTAATTTTGTATTGAACATGTTAGCATGCATGTTAATAATCCGAATTTGTTAAACATTTATGCATCATGTTGTCAACAATATCTTGATGGATTCTATGGGCAGGATAACTATTTGTTTTGAAAAATTAGATTGTTTATTTTTAAATGTGTCATGCGCGAATTGCTAGTGGGGAGACACATGATGGTTGTTTGATGGGGCGATTTAAAATCAACGGGTCTTATGGGTATTATGTGATCAATTTTTTAGGCCTATTTGGAAGATTAGTGTTGAACATGTTTGCACTTGTAGTAAATTCCGAACTTGCAAAATGGCTAAACTCAAGTTTTTGCCCCAAGAATTTCATACATATTTGCCCATCATGAGTAAACCTTGGATTACTAATTATATGCATTTTATAGTGGGTTTACTTGGAACAAAGAAAAGAAATTATGCTAATTTTGTGAATGTTGGTAGGGGTATTAAACTTTCACATTTTATTATATGTCATGAAACCAACATTTCTATCCACATGATGAATCTTTTCTTTGGAGAAGTGGTACATTTGCATAAAAATGATGCTCAAATTGTGGTTGTTCAAATTGCTTGCAATGGAATTGCTCATACTATTAACAAATTTTTTCCACTTGATGTTGTCTTTGGCCCTAGCCTACTAACTCTTTTGAGATTGATGCACTTGTTTATTGATGGAGATGTTAGTTTAGGTGGGCATAAAAAGACAAATTTGGTTGAGCCCCTGATAGAGCAGGATGAGCATCAATTTAGGGCGCATATTAAAAAATGCACTTCCAATCCGAACCAAGATCGAATGCGAGTTTTATTTGACCCGGGTGGTTGGATGTTGTTCATTTGGAGGAAAGAACGAGTTCCTGATATAATAAAATCCAAATTGCTACTCTGCAGTGTTGGCACATCTCAAGCTCTTGGCAACGCCTACAAATTGATTTTGCACGGTGAGTGTGAAATTTCAGTTACATTTATTGTGTCTGAATTTTCTATTTTTATTGTAGGTATCGATTCGTGGTTGAATCTTTTCGAGATGGAGGAGATGATGAGAATCGCGAAGGTCCAACTTCATTGCACGAACCTATGATCCACAATGTTGCAAGATCAAAGTTCAAGGAGTTTCACGACAGTGCATTAAGCAAAATTCGAGGTCGAATCCTTTAAGAGGGAGGGGATGATGAGAATCGAGAAATTCAAACCTCAATATGCGTGCCCTGAGACCCATGATGAGATCCGACCCTGTAAAGGTTCAAGATTCGAGACTAAACAAGTAATTAAAGTCAAGAAAAACAAACCAAGAATCAAGTTGGAGCCAAAAATAAGGAGAAATTGGACTTAGCCAATTTCGGTCGACCAAAAGTTATTTCGGTCGACCGAAAGTTTGCGGAGAATTTTGAAGGCAGCCTCAGTCGCGTTCGGCTGAGGCTTGGTCAACCGAAAGTTCCATTTCGGTCGACCATGTGATCGGCCGAAACACCCTGTTTCAAAAAAAGGAGTTTTTTGTGCAATTTTTGTATTTATTTCTCTTACCCATATTTTGTACAATATATACACATTTTCATTTCAAACCCTCATTAACTTTGGATGTTCAATGCATTGCTCTTGAGAGAGTCCCCCATGGGTGAGGTAAACCCTTTTATCTTGTAATCTTCTTGGAATTTGTTCAACTAAATCTAGAGTATTAATATTCTTGTGTTTGTTGTTGATTTCCGCTACCTTGAAATTTGTTTGATTGATACTCATTGGGTTAGGGTTAGTTTCATCCTTGAATTTGAGGTTAGAGTTAAACTTGGGTTAATGTGTTTATCCTTTATTTTACTACTTTAGCTTTCTTGTATTTGGTATTAGATAGTTGTAAAAATTCTTGGTCAATATACCAAGGGGGTTCACATTAATAAGTTTAAGTTATAACAAAACTTGTAACGATCCACTATTTTTCCCCAATTTATAAGAAATAAATTTTTAAATCAATGTATCGATACATGCAGAAACCTAGATACGGTTTACACGTGTCTAAGTTGTGATTTGCTGGAATTAATAATCTTGCCACTTGTCAAACAAGAGCAAGACAATTTCATGCAGGATTAAACCACTTGCTTGTAGCTTACTTGAGTCCTCAACCTGGTTTAGGCAATCATTAGGCTAGAATTTATTTATTTTAAGATGAAGGTTATTTGATTTTAAGTTCCAAAACCAAACTATAAATAAATGGTTAATTCATGAATTATGAATATAATTAACCACTACAAACTCAGTAAAAAATGTGTGAGAGTTCAGATCAAGATTCTCAAGTTTCCAACTTTTAAAGGTAGCTCCTAGTTTTAATCTATATGGTATGATAAAAGTCATGTTTTTATCAGTTCAACATTCTAAGTTATTCTGCAGTGGTCTCGAAATGTTAAATCAAAGAAAAATAAAGTGATTTTGTGGAAATTGGAGATTAATTGCAGAAGCAGTTCTCATGTATTGACACATGAAGAACGAAGATTTGAACATGTATCAATACTTTCATCATTTTAGAATAAAATAGAAGTTTGATTTTTGATTTTTTTCCCCTTTGTTTTCAGGTCCCAAAAAAGGTAATTAACACTGCAATCTTGTAATTGGTCTTAAATGCGACTTCGTGCTAATTTCCTTGATAATTTAACTCGTTCTTTTTTTGGTAAAGTATTTTTTTGCATTATTACAATTATTATGTTATCTCGCTTGTTATTACATCTCACGACACTTGTCTTGATATACTTGAATTACGGGAAATTTTCCTGCTTAAAATACGTGTGAAATAACACACTTGTATGAGGATTTTAAATCCTACTTGAATTCTTGCGCACACGGAATAACACTTGACTTGTAATACGAGCCCTCGTGAAATTCATATTTTTAAAAGAAAAGTTTGTTACTTGCAGATGCTTGATCGCGCTATTTTCAAGGAAATCTCGAATGAGTGAAAAATATCCAATGATGGGCAAACTTATATGTATATTACAGAAACTGAAATAAGGAGTTACCCTCACGAATACTCGACTCTTTCCCACTATGAATACACCAAAGTAGAATATTATGATGTACAAAATTTTGAATTTGTGTACACTGATGTTCACACGTTTACTAATATGTAGTTAGTTTTGTATAATATACGGGGTTTATTTTGACCTTTGTGAAAACCCCGTATAAGGCTATATAAGAATAATATATGTAAATTATGTACGTTTTACAAGTTGTTCTCATATATATATATGTTTAACGAACTTTAGCACAAATTTTCTAATATTAAAGGATAGAAACTGATTTACATGTATCGATACCATGATACATGTAGTGAAATTAACAAATTTCTAATTTGATGATTTGAAACAAAAATCTTAATTCGGTGAATCAATATTCTTATTCAATTATATGTATGTCTTTAGTTTTATTTTAGTTTTAAATATATTTTAAGACGGCAAATTAAACTAGGTATAATGACTTGAAATAATAGAAAATAAGTAATATCATATTCTACAGCATGTGAATATTTATTCCTGCAATTTTAATATCATTAATGAAAAACTATATATCTAGTTTACTACATTATTAATAGTCAAACTTAGCAATGTTGTAAGATCCGAATGTATCTGTTCATGTATCGATACATGCAATATCAGAAGGTTAAAATTTTTACCAATTCCAAGTGTATTTTGTCATATAAATATGAAAAAAATTAACAAGAAATTTTGTGCCCTACAAAATTAGTAAACTACTAATCCCAACAAATCAACAACATATATAATTAGCATCTCAGAAATCCAATATTCACCAAAAAGAGTAAATTCAATATTCACCAAATCACAAACTTAATAATCACCAAATCACAATTCACAATTCAAGCAATGAATATGGGGCTCACAAGTGACCTTTCAAAAACACAATAAAAATGCTATAAAGATAAGTCAAGAAGGGGTGACTTACCTGGCACTTGGCGAAAAGAAGACTGAAGGACGAAGAGGCTGGCCGCAGTAAGAGGAGCAGACTCACAAACCAAAGAAGTACGAAGTCGACGGTGCAATGTTGTTAGCCCTATTCACGACGCTGACGAAGGCTCGGAGCAGGCTAGTTGCAATTGGAATTGAGCTGGGAAATAAAATAAAACGAGCTGAGAATTGAGAATTGGCTAAAATGTTTGGAGCGATCGCTCCCCCTGCCCCTGTGGCTCCACTATTGATATGCAATATCCTTAATTCCGAAATACTTGATTTTGGTAATACAAAATTAAGATTTAACATCAATTAGAATGTACGGATAAACAAATTATTTATGGCCAAGTGATAAAAACATGGGAAATGATGATAGAATATTAATAAATCAATAAGTTATATTATTTTCGAACAAGTTTGTATATCAGTATTATATATTATGTAAACAAAGATAAATACCCAGTAACATGTTTTCAAGTTTCATAGGAAACCGCAACTTTGTTTGACCATGATTATATGTATGAGTTGGAGTTGCTAAGTAGGGGGTAAACGGTTTGATTTGAGTGATTTTTGATAAATTTTAAAATTAAATCATTTAAAATGATTTGATGTTTTTCTAACCCAAACCAAACAAAACCATTTTGGCGGTTTGGTGCGAATGCAAACTATGGTTTGAAAACGAAATCAAATGAAATTAATCAAAAAAGTTTTTAAACCACGATTGGTCGCGAGAATTATATAAAATCTTGTTAACATGTTTTTCATTAGCATACATAGTAACATACTGTGATAAAGCTCATAGGTAAGTTACACATTAATTAGGAACCAAACATCAAGAAGATTACTGTCGAAAAGAAATTGGGTCTGGATTAGCAGAAATTTGTGTCAAATCTGAAATTAGATTTAGTCTTTTTACTAAATCTAGAAAATAGCGAAAAGAATAAAATGCCTTCAACTTAAATAACATTCATACACTTTCATTCAAAATGAAGGTAGAATCAAAATATTTCAAATGTCCATTGTCCATAACCATATAGCAGACGACAGTACTAAATTTTTTTTCCAACAAAATGACAAATCATTTAAGAATCAAAATGATAAAAATGAGTTTTGCGGGTTGACGTTTTGAAATGAGTTTTAAAAAATGAAACTTAAACCAAATTATTTGAAAGTGGTTCGGTTCGGGTCAAAACAAAAATATTGATGGATCCGCGTGGACCTAACCAACGATTTCAAAATTACGATTTCAATTCGATTTAACGATTTTGCGATTTCAATTTACAGTCATAACATACTGTGGTAAGAAATAAAGGAGAACCACTTATTGCATTTACCTTGACTATCATTTAATATAAGTAACTTTGTCCAAAATAGGATGATAGATGTGTAAGTTTGTGTAAATTTTAATAAGCAACTATTAATCTTTTAAATCTCAGTGAACAAATAGTAACATATGGCAAATTTCATGAGTAACGAGTAACTTTTTAAATTTTCGTGAGCAAGTAGTAATATGGGCGAAGCCCATATAGGCCCAGCGCTGGCGCTAGACCACAATGGACTTTGGGTTGCCCTGTTGCCAGCCCATAAAAAAGGGTTTGTCCGTATAAATATACTATTTTTAGGGATCAAATTGAAATTTACTTGAATTTTATAAAATTTAAAAATTACTTATTATAAAATCGTAAAAATTGAAAAATACTTCATAATCACGTGAAGTTTCAAAATCTGATACTTATGATACTTCTCAAATATGTTAGTATCATAGTATAATACTTTTCAATTTTTTAGTCGTAGTGAAGTATTTTTCAAATTCTCTTTTTTTTTTTGGTAATAAAAATCAATTCTGCTATGTAAAGTAAGTAATATGTACAATTATCCTATAAAAATGAGTTATTTGTGAGAAAATTTCCCAAAATCATATCCATTCTTCCCACATAAGAAAATGCCACAACAATCATATAATTAATGTAAACATAATTAAAGATGCATGAAAAGTCGGTAATAATTGCTCAAACTCATAACTTACATTAAATTAAACAAGTATCAAAACATAAAATCCAGAAAGTAAAACTTTATCACGATTCTAACATAAATGCCTAGCCTAGAAACATAATTGAAAATAAATAACAACAAGAATTATTAGAGTTCATCACTTGAATATTGATCTTGTTATAGAAATCTTCAATCTTGCACTTGACTCCAATTGGTTCCTTGATGATTCGACGGCGTTAAGGTATAAATAGTATGATTGGGAACCCTTAAAATCGTGCCCATGATTGGGTATATATAGGTATAGGCAAAGTCTAGGTGAACTAGGAAAAGAATGGACAAAAATTCGATTGTAAAAAGCCCAACTGCTGCCCAGTCGAACTGCCACGCAATTGTGTGGTAGAAAGTCTAGCAATCACGTGGTTACTCAATTTCGGGACTTCATTATTTCGGTGACGCTCGTACGATAGCACAAGTGAGATGCTAGCGATCACATGGAGTTAAGTTTTGACTGCAATTTCTATCTTTCATTCTCTGTAACTTGGACCTCATTCTTTAATTGCATTCCAGCTCCTTCAACTTCCGATTAGATCAATTTAGTATCCAAAATTATGAGTTATTCCAATTAGCTCTTTTTTTTTTACTTTAATTGACTTTATCGACTTCTTTATGTCTACAATTTAGCTTCATTTATCCTCCAATTGCTCTTTATTTGGATCAATCTCTACATTCTTTCAAATTTAGGAGAATTTTCTAAAATATAAACAAATAATAACAAATTAAGTAGCTTTTATTCTAAAAAAATAATATAATATCATAATTTTAGCATATAAATAAGTGTATAAAATACACTTATCAGTAGACAAAGTGTGTTTGGTGAATGTTCAACTGGTATTATCAATATATGGTCTTGTACTAATTAGGGCTGGGCGTTTACCAGTTCGGTTCGGTTATTAAAGGAACCGAAATCGAACCGAGACTTTCGGTTCGGTTTCGGTTCGATTCCTTCAAAGAGAAGAACTGAACGTTTTCGGTTATTTTTCGATTTTGTTTGGTTCCAATTAAAAAAAAATTAAATTTGATGCAAAAAAAAAAAAAAACCAATTGTTTGCAAAAATTAAAGGTAAATACAAGTATACAACCAAATAAAGCTTCCAATTAAAATTAACCTTCAAATTCATATAAAATATACCACGAATGTGAATCTCAAAATCTTGATGTTTAAAACCTTTTTTTCTATTCTAAAACCATTCTTATTTGAAAAGGAAGTCACGTCGAGGAAACAAGAACATTTGAATCTCAATAAAAGTAAATTTCACACAAAAATAATAATAATAATAATAATAATAATAATAATAATAATAATAATAGTGTGTGAAATGACTTAAAAGTAAATTATTAAATTCCATAATAATAGTGTATTAAATAGACAACATTTTATACACTGTCTAAGTGTCAATATATTAAAATGTGGTTCTACTTGGAGAAGATTGTGAGTCGTGAATTTCTAATTAAACACCTTACCAATCTGGACAACATTTCTAATTTTGGATATATTGTGAGTAAATTTATACTATTCTGACCCACTGTCTACATATTAAAGTGTGGGCATAAATATATTTTCCTGTATAATTCAACAATTTTTTTTAAAAACATGTTTTAATCTGTTTTGATTTCGATTTTCGGTTTTGATTTTGAGAACCAATCGGTTTCGGTTTTTTTTTTTTTTAAAAAAATTCGATTTCGGTTTCGGTTTTGAATTTTTTTTTCAAGAACCGAAATTTTTCGATTTTTTCGATTCGATTTCGGTTCGATTTACTCGTTCCGATTTTTTTTGTCCACCATTAGTACTAATGGTCTTCTATGGGTGCACGATAGTAGTTTTCTCCTATTGTAGTGATTAAATGGGACTCCAGGCTGGGATTTGACAAACAAAACTAGCATTCTTTGGACCTGAAACAATGTAACCATTATCATAATTGTTAATTTTGATACACAAATTAGTGAGAAAGTAACTGAATTTTTCAACCCAAATTAGCAAATCCAACGTCTCTTCGGTGGTTTTGAGTTATTATGGATGCAAATCCATAAATCATTATGTTAGCCTCCATGACGGATTGGAATCCTCAAAAAAAAAAAAAAAAAAAAAAAAAAAAAAAAAAAAAAAAAAAAAAAATTTGCAATACTTATTATAATTAAGCTAATTTGTCTATTATTTTAACATTACGGTCCCAAATCCTTAAGCGAAATTATTTTGTCCAATTAATGAATTTTAATATCAATGGTTTAATTTATGAACTTTTAAATCTCAAAATTAAAATATTGGACTCCATTGTTAGGTAAATCGATTATAAATCGGTTTATAATCATCACAAATTTCTAAATCACTTTTTAATCAAACATATTTTCTATTTTCAATTTTTAACTATACATCTTACCTCGTAATCCGAAAAAAACTGATTTATAATCCAAATTCAAAATCCGAATAGAGAAACTTAGTAAACATTAACCTATTAGAGCTTCTTGTCCCAGATCCAAATCTTCTATTGCGAAGGAAATCCTTCACCTTCTTCTTGTAAATTGTGCTTAAAGTTACAAAGTGGTCCTCCTTCGCATTTGAGTTAACCTAAGTGCACAATTATTTTGATAATTTGGTGATATGGAAGTGTTATTGTTGTTAATTTAAAATATAATGTGATTTGTGGAAAATAAGGATTGTGTCACGTGGAAAATTGTCATTCTCATTATGACCCTCCTTGTGAGTGTAGCAAAGTTGTTCACATTTTCCTCTGTTCCCTTTCATCTGCATCATGTCAAAGACTAGAAAATGGCACTTCTCGCCTCTCGAACAAGACCCCAATGGCGGACCCAATGCCAGACCAGTGCAGGACTTGGGTGATTGGGTCAGCCCATAAACTCTTTTTTTTTTTTTTTTTTTAACTTTGAAGTCGATTTAGGCTATGTTTAATTGCTTTATATTTTCCTCAATGAAAATCAATTCCAACTTTTGAGTTTGATTGAGAAATTTGGCTTGAAAAATAATTTCTTGATACAATCACTTGAAGAACAAATTAGGTCATTTACTTGAAAAAAAATTTCTTACCATTTTGCTAAGAAAACATTTTTGAAAAATATTCAAACACATCCTTAATCTAAAAGAACAATTGAAATGAACCAAATAATTGACCTAATTTTAATTTATCTAAATTTGTAATTTACACACAATTCTCACCCAAAGTTCCAAATGTGAAATATGAAAGCTGAGATTCAAAATTGTGATTATACTGCCCCTAAGCTTGAGACTTTGACCCTATTCGTTTAAAAAAAAATCGGGGTCTCAAAAGGTCCACTCCGCCTACATTAAACAAAAAACTTGGGTCTACCCCTCCGTGAGATGATATATAAAGCACAATTTATGACCATCACTATCCCCTTTTTTTTTTGGCCTTTTTCCGTGAGACATCATACCGCCAATAAATATAATATACGAATCAGAATCATGAGGTCGCTTTATTGCTCCATCTGCATAATGAGAATTTAAGTTCAAAATGAAAGACAAATTTTGCTTTTCATTTATTATCTCTACTTGATTACCAATTGCTCCGTCCTGACTTTCCTTCTCTGCTCCATTATCCAAGTCAAAGTTTAACATTCTCTTGCATGATTTTGCTGCAGAGTTCATCTTAGAGACTCCAACCTCATTCACTACGCCAGCCAGTTGGGTTGTGGAGGTTTTAATGTCCTTTTTCCCGAAGGAATTCGAATTCCATCAAGGCTATTATTTTTCGATGTCTCCACTCAGCATTTTACTCAATCTTTATCAGCACATGGAGCAATATTTTTATAACAACAATGACATGGGTGACAAGAAAAAAGAAAAATTGTAATTCAACAATGTTGCACATTCAACTATTGAATTTATCTCAAAAGCATTTCGATTTCTCACAACAAAAAAGTTAAGTCGAACAATGGACGATAGAGTTTTCAGGCCCTTAACATCACTTAGATGTGCAAAACTGCACTTCAACCAACTGGGAACAACAAAGAACAAAATAAGAGATACAAGTCTCTGTACAGACACTAGTCTTAAGTCATCTTGTTGGGACAGATTGTTAAAAGCAGTCCATAGTGATCACTAGGTAAAACAGGAAGCACCATATTTTGAACCTGTTTTTTCACTTTCTTTTCCTTGATATATGATAGACCAGGAATCGCATCCATCCCAATCATTTCAATTTCACTTAACTTGAAATCTCTCAACTTGCATATAAATCGATCCAGCCGTTTCTGCAGGGTCCGGTTACCACTCAACATCTTGTTTGATTTGGTGTCATATGTCCATCCAACTTCTCTGGGTCTTAGCTCTGTCCAAGCATCAATCCATCCATCGGATAAAGGAAAATGACCGTCCAACTTATCATCCCAGTTCATATCACCACAAAATATGACATTCTGATTTTTCTCAAGAAACTTTACAGCCTCTTTCGCTTGATCAACACGTTCTTTGCTAAACATCTGATCCCATGTTGGTGGGCTTGGACAGGGACTTTCCAGATGGCTTGTGGAAACAACCAATTCAGTACCTGTCTGCACTTCAACTTCGGCAATGCAAAGTTCTCTTCCCATTATAGAGTTTTTAAAAGGTTTGCAGCTGTAGGATTTAATTGGAAGATTACTTAACTGCAAATTATATAATAGCGCTGCATTAGATTTGTGAAACAAATAGTCAAATACGAAGAATTTTATAATAAAATTTTAAATGTGGTTCTCTCTTATTCCAATATACACTCAAAAATTGAGATTAATGCAATGGCTTGTTAGCTGCTAACTAGCAATTATTGCAATATCAAAGTTTGTATCAGATATTAAGGTTGAGAATACTGATAGAGAATGAGCCAACTATATATACTCACACTGTAAAGAATTGGCTATTGATGGTGTCTGAGGAAACAAATATTTTATGCCATAATACATTTAAGTTGAACCAAACAAGCAGCAAGAATTAGATGCAGATTCCACAATGCAATACAGCAATCATAAAAGTTTTTGGAATAAAATTTTACCTGCATGCAAAAATATGGCCCCGCAAATGCCACTTCACTTGAAATTGAACAGCGGTAGTCCTTCCACCAACTTGATTGCTGGAAAATTTTGTAAATATTTGGAGTAACCTCCTGCAGAATTAAGCAAATTTAGTTGAAAACCGAATGCCTGCCTAAGAGTTTACCTATGTATGGGGTTTAGAAAATAAAGTGTATATAAAAGAACCTGAAAACATATAACATCTGGCAAATGCAGTTGAATAAGATCTCCAAGAGATTTGATTCTCTTCTGCACCTCAAGATCTTCTCGAAACCAGACATTGTAACTCAAAATCTTCGTTGTTTTAGATTTTGTGCCTAGATGAGTATCACTTACATCTGCACCTAGTGAATGGTTTGTGACAACGTGATTTTATAATTTAGCACAAGAAGAAAAAAGTGTAAGATAAAAGGATAGATGGAAATAAGCAAAATTTGATTGACGAACAAACTAAACTCATCCACAAAGAGGTATAAACCTTTGTTAATAAGAAACATACATTCATCTTTTAGCTTAAGTCCTAAGATTAACTGAGAAATTAAGTAGAATTCTTGTTCTTGAAATCTTCTGCTATAAATGCAGATTAAATGAGGATGACTTCTATCAGAAGCAAATGTGACTGTATTTCTAAGAGAAACAGCTTACCACAAGTTTGCTTATCTAGCACAAATTCACTGTGCCATCCCTTAATGGAATTCATAGGTATCCATTAAAACCATCACAACGGTGAAATATAACTAAAAAATATGTATTTCAGCTCCAGGAAAGGAATATTTTAGTGCTACGATAAATGTTCAGAATCGCGATATACTGTTCTCTTTTTGCCCGTCAAAGTTCAATCTAGAAATAAATTTTCCAAGGATGAATCTCACAAATTTGAAATGTTTAGAATCCCAATATACTGTTCGATCTATGTTCCTGTAGAAGTTCAATCTGGAACAAATTTTCAAAGGATGAATCTTACACATTTGAAACTACTATACAAATCAAAATATCAATTTTTCAGTGATTCATACTATAAAGAAATGCAAGGTGGCATTAATTCAACACCTTTCAACATTGTAAAATAGAAGAAGTCTATACCAAGAACAACTGGAATGCACAAGTAGAAGAATTCTATCTACTATGAAAATTTGTGGTTCAGGTTACATCTGCTGTTGTTTGAGATCCTAATCAAACTCAAGTGAAAATCTTAAACAATTAAGAGAATACAAGTTACTAGAAGTCCAACTCATCGACTGATCTCACTAAGATGAGGCATGCAACTAGGAATTAAATTCAGTTGACCTCCTTACTTCTGAAGTCCTATTTAAACTCAATTAAACATTTATAATACTTGAGGCAGTAAAACTTACTAGAAACCAACTCAACAACTGAACTTACTAAGACAACACATATTACACTAGGAATTTAATACAGTTAAAAACAAGGAAAGGGATGGTAAGCATTCCCATTTATTTCCCAGTTAAACATACAAAATAACCCTGAAACATGAGAAAACACAGCTAGGTCCAATACTGACAGAAACAAAATAATTCTCCTTTCTCATAATTAACCACTAAATCAACCGGACCATAAAAAATTCAACTGTGTTGGAAATTTTGGTCCCAAACAAATCTCGGGGCCGATGATAAAACATCATGTCAAAAATTAAGCTTCGCGGGCCTTTGGCCCATGATCGAAGAAATATTATTGTCCCAATAACCACAATATGTATAACCCACGAGATTGACAGGTTAGAAACTTTATCACTTATATCTTGAGGTTTTAATTGAGTCGTAGGCCCTGTTGTTCGATGGGTGGATCCGATTGGCAGCCCGGGTTTAATTAGGTCCTAACCTAATCCCCTAATTAAATCTAAACCTACCTATATCTATTCTAATTCTCCTCACTCTCGATTAAGACAAGACACACTCTCTAAGCCTCTCTCTCTCGGTGAATAGCAGTTGTTTCTCTTTTTTGAGAACTCTCGGCCCTCTTCTTTGTGAACTCTACTGCCTTCCCTTCGTGATTTGACCCCCTGTTCCACTCCCTACATGCAGTATATATCGCGCCTCTGTCTGGTGCATTCAGCTGCTTCTGGTTCGGTCCTTTTCTTGGTGAAATTAGTGGGTTTTCGGGTTGCCTCGTATTTTCTTGCCTTCTTCGTGTAGTGTTGCCTATTGTGGTTGTTGGACAGATTTCTGATCCCTCGATTCATCCCACACCGTTTGGAGTTTTGAAGTTTAAGGGAGTTTTCTTTTACACTTCAATTACTTGTCACTTTATCATTCCAATTAATTAGTCAATCATATTGTTATTGTGATTAATCTTGTTTACTTTGTGTCCTTGCAAGGTTGGAATCACCACAAACTGAATCTAACGGTTAATAAGCAATAGCAGAGATATTGCATTTATTAATATAATCACAACTCATACAAGTTAAAAATTAAAAATATATTAAAGAAATTGAAGCATACCCAGTGATTCAATTTCAACAGCCTTATTTCCAGCGTTTACAGCCCTAAACTCAATTGAATCACCTGCACCACCATCACCACCCATATCTGCGTCTTCCCTATTTTTCCTCTTATTGCCACAAGGACGCAAAGGAGGGAAAAACCCCTTTAACCCACGAGAAGAACAAGCCACGCTGCCATCACCAGTATTCACATTAGGGCTCTCCCTATTTTCCTTCTTATTATTGCTAGGCTGCAAATCCAACAAACCACCCTTAAACCCACGAGAAGAATCATCGAAATCACAACCAACGTTCGTCAAAGCTCGATTTTCTTCATTTTCCCTCTTGGTATTATTACAAGACTTCAAAGGATAGAAAACGCTACCAATAGAGGAGCCGGAGCCCAATTGCGCTTCATAAATATCATCATCATCAACTTCAAGAATGGAGAGCAAAGAAGCAGAAGCCCTAGTTCCACATATTTCACAACTTGTGCTTTGATATGGGTTCAAGAAAGTGCAGTCTTTGCATTCCCACTTAGGTTTTGGCTGTGATGATGATGACGATGATTGCGGTAGTTGTGCAGATAAGCAGATTTGGCAGGATGATTTTTGGAACGGTGGATTGATGAAAGTGCACTTTGAGCATGTCCACGACATTGTGATCAAACGAAGGGTTTGCTTGGGGAGATGAAAAAGGAGAGATCTTGGGCTCGATATTATGCTGTACGAAGTGACTAATGCCATTTTGAAATTGAAACTGGGGTCGCCGTTTTGCCGCTTTTGTCCCTTGGATGATACATGAAAAGGGTAAAAGAATTGGAAATAGCGGTTGGATACTTGGATTCGGTTCGATTTCGAATTTGATTTCTGTTCGATTTATTTTTTTCAAAATTTTAAATGAATTTGATTTTAAAAATTAAGTGCTTGCTTGATTTTCATTATCTTTTTGAAAAAGTTTAGGTCCTCTTCTATTTGCTGTTTTGAGATCGTTTTCTGTTTTTATTTTCAAAAATAATAAAAACGCGTTCTTTTAATCATTTTCGAAAACGCATTGTGAAAAACTAAAAAAAAAAAAATTGTACATTTTGTGTGCATTTCAACAAAAAATGTTCAAAATGCAGAAAACTCGTTTTGGGTCTTTTTTTTTTTAAAAGAATTATCCTAACTTGGAATTAAACTTAATATAATTTACTTATTCATTTTTTTTTTAAGAATTATCCTAACTTGAAACTAAGCGTAAATAAATATTTTTTTCAGGAGAATTATCCTAACTTGGAACTAAGCTTAAATAAAACTTTATTGAATTCAATATCAACATTACAAAAAAAATTAAATGAGAATTCTTGTTGTTATATTTCAAAAAATGCCTTAATAAATGGACTTTGGTGGTTTTAAAAGAACTTGCATTTTCTAAATTTTAATAGAACTAGAATTTCCTCAAATCTCAAACATGTCCAAACTGTGTTAATATAGACTCTTAATGCTCACGATGCTCACATTAGTGTGTTTTATGTAACCATATTTTCAGTATATTATGAAATGAAATTTGAGGTTGAGCCAGTAGTATTCTGCAAGCAAATTAATTAAAAATAGTTTAAATAGTATTCTGCAAAATTTCAAACAGAACGTATTTTCAAATTTTTTATTTTCAAAAGCAGTTTTTAAAAATGACAAATCAAACGCATTTTCAACAAATTTGAAAATAAAAATAAAAACAGAAAATACAAAATATTTTCAAAAATGAAAATATAAAATAAAATATAAACAGAACGTCACCTTAATTTTTGGGAGATTGCGTGGTATCCTTGTCTAGGAGCGCTACTTTGTAGAGGAAAATCGATTTTTTGTCCATTTGGTTCCCACTTCTGCAATTGCTGCTATACAATAAATATGCTAGTTTGACTTCCATAATAATAAAACATGAATTGCCGATTATGCCCGTAACTAGTATTATTTGTCAATTACAAAGTTGATTTTTGTTATAAAACCATTGAAATCATAATAACGAATAGATAGAGAGATAGGGAACTTAGAGAGAGAATTCTTTCATTCAAGAATTGGTGTACCAATGTTATGAAAATGGCTCCTATTTATAGGAGTAGATAGTAGCACAATCGTAATACTGTAAAGTATACAGGGATATAATGGTAATGTCATTCACATATTTATATATTATTTATAACACTCCCCCTTGAATGACATATTCCGCAATTGTCTGCCTCGTCAAAACCTTGCTAAGAAAACCCAGTGGGATAAAACTTGAGCGAAGGAAAAAAGAGTACAGCTGCTCCCCCTGATGTTGGCCATCATTAATCATTGAGTCTAATATCAAAAATGACATCAATGATAAGTAGTACAAATCATGTACTGGAATCTGAAGTGCTTCACTGCTTTAGTGCTTTAGTGCTGCCTCGTTAAAACCTTGTCAGTAAAACCCAATGGGACAAAATCTGAACGAAGGAAAAAGAGTACAGCCGCTGCCTCGTTAAAACCTTGTCAGGAAAACCCTGTGGGACAAAACCTGGACGAAGGAAAAAGAGTACAGCATGACAGCATGATTCTCCCCCTGAAGTGTGCAATCAAGTATTCATGAACTTCTCGAACATTGATATCATCTTTCTTCTGGATTATGTATATAAGAAAATCTTCTTGTGTGTAGTCGATATCATAACATTCTTCATAAGATGTGTATGATTTTCTTCATTTGTTGATATCATTCCAGTATAACAATATGTTGCTGAATTATAGCTTGTTGATAGCTATGATGATACCTCAAAAACCTTGCTAGGAAAACCCTTTGGGACAAAACCTCAGCGAAGGGAAAAAGAGTATTTTATTCTCATTAATTTTCTTCAATACGCCTCAACTGTTGCCTCATTAAAAACCTTGCTAGGAAAATCTCGTGGGACAAAACCTCAGCTAAGGGAAAAAGAGTGCAACGCGTATTTATTCCTTTTCATGGAATATCACAAGTATATTGATGCAATCTCGTATCTTCTCATCAAACATATTATTCATGATGGGCTTTATATAAATCGTTCATAACTCATTTATGATGTCATAACATGCTATATTAAGCAATGTTATACTCATTTATTGATTGCATCTTTCACTTCTGGTGAATAATCAAATTTAGAATTTCGCTTCTGGTGAATAATCAAATTTAGAATTCACTTCTGGTGAATAATTAAACATATTTATTTTCATATTCACTTCTAGTGAATAATCAAATCTAGAATTTCACTTCTGGTGAATAATAAAATCTAGAATT
Source organism: Ligustrum vulgare (assembly GCA_963555705.1). Taxonomy (NCBI): domain Eukaryota; kingdom Viridiplantae; phylum Streptophyta; class Magnoliopsida; order Lamiales; family Oleaceae; genus Ligustrum; species Ligustrum vulgare. Next base: position 54,766,754 of record OY743169.1, on the reverse strand, counting down.
CAATTCTGGAATAATAAAATTTAAAATTCACTTCTGGTGAATAATTAAATTTAGAATTCACTTCTGGTGAATAATCAAATATAGAATTCACTTCTAGTGAATAATCAATTTCCCAGATGTCATAAATAGTACACTCCAATTTTACTTTCAACATATTATATCATGGAGTCATTTGTATCATTCTATAGTGATACTAATCTGGGCTTATTGAATCTTTCAATGATTTATACATGTATGTTCTTGCACTTTATAAACTGCAATTTCTAATTTGCAGGAGCATAATCAATCATTGAAATAGATATCAATTTCGACATATAATCTACAATCATTTTACTTGAAATCCCAACGTACCACGATCAACTGGTACATCAAAGAATACTCTCAAAGTACCGAGATGAGAATCATACATTTTGATCTCACTCATTGGTATATCAAAGAGCTCAAGCTAGTGATTTAGACTATAGTCTATCCACCATATGTCATGCCAGTTCTATGAAAAATTTTGCGTGCAAGGAGTCGTCTTTTACGACTGTGAAATATTTTTCATTTGTACATATAATTACTGGCTTTACTCATTTAAGCATTTGGACTTCAGGTCGCAACGAGTCGTCTTTTACGACTGCGAAATATTTTTCATTTGTACATATAATTACTGGCTTTACACATTTAAGCATTTGGACTTCAGGTCCTTGAACAATAATCCATACATTGAGGTTATATACTTGGCCAAAGTATTATAATTTCATCAACCTCATTTTCATAAGAGGGTATGCAGTCGACTTATTCATCGATTCTATTTCAACTCAATATAATATAGAGAGATCTCTTTATATGTTCTATCATCAGGTACCTGAGTATCTTACATTTAATTATGTCCCTTTTACTCACCATGAGTATTTAGTCTCGAAGGGATCATCTCAATCATTCAAGAGATATTTAATTTTGGAATCGATAGTGATTATGCTTCAGGCATAATTACGCTTCAGACGTGTTTTCCCCAAATATTATATTATATCAATTGGCTAAAATTCCGCACATGTAATTTCAATCATATATCTCAGTGCACTTTGGTGGATTGTATACATATCGCACTTTTATAAATCATAAAGCTTCTCGAGCTAATACCATTTATTATAGAACTTCTGGTTCAATACGGTATTATTTCATTTTGATGTATGAATATTTGATTCAATACAATATTGCTAAACTTTTGGTTCAATACAATATATATTCCATTTATGAGCTTCTGGTTCATACTATATACATATTTCACTTGTACGTATGAACTTCTGGTTCAGTAAGATATTTCACTTGTACATATGTATGAACTTCTGGTTCAATACAGTATTCATTTCATCAGTACGTATTTCAGTATAGTTCAAATCAGTATACCTTTATTACTTTTAGTATACCGAAGAATCAGGTACAATATCCAAGGAAATATCTCATGATCTCAATCTTGTCGTCAAATCTTCCCTTATATCGAAAAAGTTAACGACGCATTATCTCATTGTTCCCACCTTTTCAATAATTTATTCCATTATTTCTTAATGGAATCACTGACACGCGGAGCCATCGCTCTTTTACGAGTTTGAATAATGCATCTAAATAGATGATTTGGGAAGAAGGCTAGATCCATCAAAAATGGATATCATAATTTCAAATATTCGCAAATATTATTCCATTCTTCCAGTAAATGTTTTGAAATGGATTTACCGAGTTCGACTTGAAAGATTGAGGTAAATCTTTTGATACATATTTAAAATATTTTTCTGTTTCCTTTCTCGAGTTTTATAAAGGTTAGAAAAATAAATCACCGAAAGGTGAGTACGATGATTTTGTCAAAAGTAAATCTCCACTTTCTCAAAAGACAAGCGGAAATAGTGAAGTTCTTTGGTTTTAAATAGCCAAACATTTTCATAATTCATGTATCCCAAAATAACATTTTCTCGTAAGTTTTTCCTTCTTTACTTTCAAAAATGGAAGGATCAAAACTTCGACAGATCAAAACTATCTGTGTATTTTGTGGATCAAAAGTGGGAAAAGGTTTTGGGTATCTAGAAGCAGTTGTGGATTTAGGAAATTGGAATCAAGCGAAAAACGGAGTCCGATTAATGTAAATTTAACTTTGTGAACTCAATAATAGGTGGTGGTAAACACACCTCTTTAAATGTTTCTTTATTTCCTCAAAAGACTAGAGGTGGTAGAATACGACTACTCCCGAAACACATCTCTAATTTTGAGGATCATAAATGTTTCCCTTTTTATATTTTGCATGTATGACTTGTTTATACTTCTTCAGGAGCAATAATAATAATATTATTTCAGTATGTTTAGATGATAATTTTTACTTCTTCTGGAGTAAATATGTACTTCTTCTGGAATACATAAGTGCTCGTGCAAGAATTTTTCCAGACATTTATCATCTAATATTTATCTCATAATACTGATGAGATACATTAGTCATATCCGTGCTATTACGTGATATTATTTTATCATACATCAACATTCTTGTTGGATAATTCATTTTATCTTATCTTTTCAATACAGATAATGGTAACTTCTGGTACCGTTTGATAAAATATTTTTATCAACATCCAACAATAATAATATCAACTTCTAATAAAAATTAGTTCGGGCCCCACAAGTTATTTTCAATTCACATACATATTTCAATTGAGTGATTAACATGATTATTAAGGGGCCAGACACACATGTTCCAATTAAGTGATTAACATGATTATAAATCATTATGGTTAATATATTAAAAAGTATACTAACCTTTGCACAAAATGTGCTTGGCTCACTATCCACCAATTTGATGTATAGCACATTTTCCATTTGGCTCAAAAGGTGATGGTAACTCATTTGCTGATTTCTCACTTGCACGGCTGTACAGCATATTGTCCATCTTAATCATGTTAATCAACATTCACCTCCATTATCTCTTAGAGTATTTGATATCTTCACATTTTCCATTGGCTCAAAAGGTGATGGCAGCTCATTTATTGCTTTCTCTCATCAGTAAAGTGGTTTGTGGACAACATCATTCCATTTCACCTTTTTTTCATCTCTCTCTCCTCGACTGAAAGCAACACCAATGGTTGAAGTAGACTCCGACGCCCAATCTACACCGTCACCACCGTTACCGCCGCCCCCAATAAAGGGGTTCTTGGGGTTTAAATGAGTTATCGATATCCTGACTTGCTGACTCGGAATCCCCCTCGTTCTTCTTCGACGAGGATTTGGATTTCAGTCCCAGAGCCTTCTTGATCTTACTCGCCGTAGATGACGTCGCGACCTCTGAAGCGATGGCGAAGAAGACGATGTCATCGACTGCGATCTCTCCGTGGTCCTTTCAGAACTGGATATGTAAGTGAGGGGTCTACCAGCTCTAGAGTTCCGGCAGTCTCCGATTAGGACCTCGTAGGCGGTCTCTCGAAGCTCCGACGGGGATAGGTCCAAACCCAACTCTCCAAAAGGGTTGGGGATGTCACCTCTTCAGAGATACCAAGTCCAGTTCTTTCTTTCCATCTGTGTCTCTTTAACATCTGGAAACCAATATTGGAGTTTATGGGTTCTGCCATTGACACTCCCATATCGAAACCGTTTCCATACCCAAACCCGAAGATGAAACTTCATCAAATCCCTATGCCAACTCCATTGCCAGTAGAAAGCAAAGTCCGATTACTTCTCAGCAGTTTCGCAGTGGATTTCTAATTTTGGATTTGGATTCTAATGGTGTTAGATTGGAGGAACCCTAACTGATCGATCTATTCTGCATATAAGAGATCGCGAGCTATTGCGCAGATGAAGTCAGGTTTCAATCGGTTTCTTATCTTGCAAGTCAATCAGAAGCTCATAAAGTTGATCCCACCTTTACTTTTGGAAGCTGGTGCTGATCCAAATCTGGCTGATGCAAATGGTTGAAACGATCCTCAGAAACGACGTATTGATGAATCTGGAATTTGGAATTTTCAATATCGATGATTTTGAATATTCATTATGAATCTGGAATTTTCAATATCGAAAGTTTATAGATGATTTTGGATAAATCAAGGATCTTGAACATTTGGACTCATATTTCTTAAGCTCGAGATTTTCTAACATTTTGGAGAATGAAATGTGGATTAATAATAATCTGGTTTCTGATACAGAGGTTCATCATTTAGATGCAACTGTAGAGTATACTCCCGTCGTATTACTCAATTGGTTAGAGACTCGTGCTGATAACGTGTTATAAAACCATTGAAATCATAATAACGAATATATACAGAGATAGGGAACTTAGAGAGAAAGAATTCTTTCATTCAACAATTGGTGTACCAATGTTATGAAAATGGCTCCTATTTATAGGAGTAGATAGTGGCACAATCGTAATACTGTAAAGTATACAGGGATATAATGGTAATGTCATTCACATATTTATATATTATTTATAACAATTTTGAGAATATTATTGTCTATTCAGGAAAAAGTTTTGCCAGACAATACAGTAAAAAGCATCTTTTCTCAGAATGTTTATAATTTTTTAATTTCACTTGCATTAATTGAACTAACAGAATTTGATAAGAAATGTCCGAAAAAGTTCTCCCAAACAGACGCTCAGTTAAAAAGTCAAAAATTGTAAGTCAAAAGTAAGATGTGTGAGGTAGATTGAGTAATGTAGAAAAATGAGATGAAAAAATATGAACCAAACAGGGGCTAAGAATCATTTGGTTCTAATTACGTTTTCGATTCTAGTTTCAAAATCAGAACTAGAACAAAGAACTGTAACCGATACAACCAACACAATTGTTAATTATGAAATTTGACCTTTATGCGGTGTGAAACTTTATTTTTGTTTAAACTATGTTTGTTAGTTTAAAAATGTACTTTGAACCGATACAACCGACACAATTGTTAATGTTTAAGTCATGACATTTGAACTTATTTTTTTATTGAAGGTGAATGATGTTTATTTTCTCGATTTCGTATATGTCAAGTAACAATGCAACTTATCTTAACATTAATCATTTACTTTTAAAAATCTTAATTTATGGAACCAGAACCAAATGGTTCATTTTCTTTTTGATTTTTCACTTACAAAAGAACCAGGTTTCCTAGAAACAAAAACCATATGGAACCACATTATGATCTAATGAAAATGGTAAATTTCACAAACGGGAACTTAAGTTTGAGCGAAATTTTCAAAATGATCACTAAAAATTCAGTTTTACTACACTGATCACTGAAGTTGCAAATAGTTTCGGAATGATTGCTCGGAACTAACTTTCAACAAAAATTAATAAGGACATGAGGTATAATTTTGATCATATTTTATAAAATTGCAAACAAACCTCCATCCTCACTCACCACTAGTGATGACAATGGGGTGGATACTCACAACTCGTGCAAACCCCAGCGAATTTTTTAAATTTCAAGATCATCCCGGGCCCACGAAATTCGGGTCGGGGCGGGTCAACTTTGTCGTCCAATTTAATTTTTTTCTCCTTTTTTTCTTCTTTATATGTATGTATGTATTCTTTAAAATAATACTTCGAGGGCGAGTTCGAAGCGGGTCGGGTTTTTTTTTGTTTTTTCCATCTCTACTCACCAACTCCCCCCATCTCCAGTGCAAAATCGTACCCCTTTTCAATTGTGAAATCTCACCAATTTTAGGTGAAAGTTAGTCCTAAATGACCATTCCCTAAACTATTTTAAACTTTAATGATCAGGATCGTAAAACTAGAAATTTGGAGACTGGTTTGAAATTTCGCTCAAACTTCAGAGATCGTTTGTGAAATTAACCTTATGAAAAATACTATTTTAATCACTCGCCAAACATAATCTTAAATGGGATGAGTCAAAGGGCATGTTTGGAATAACTTTTGAGAAGCCAAAATTTACTTTTAAATCCTAAAAGCTGCTTTTGAAAAATTTATCAATCAGTTAGTAGAGTTTTTATAGAAAGTTGGAACGATGTGACTTCCTCTCAAAATACTTTCGAAGTAAAAATTGTTTTTAGAAATTAGTTTCCATAGAAAAAAATTAAGATAACTTTTTCAGAATACTCTTCTATATGTTGCAAAAGTGAAAAGAAAAAGTCGTGTCAAACGAACCCGAATTAGCATTCTTTCATGTGAGCTGCTCGACGAGCCTTGCTGGCATTTTTGCCGGCTTATCGCGACTAGTTCACAAGGCAAAAAATATTTAAAATCTTTAGAAATTTAGAAAATATAAAAAAGTTGTAAGGCGAATTGAGTCACTAAATTTTGAAATGCTCTAGACTCTAGAGATAACAAAAAACTGATCCGATTCGTTTATCTGATCAGAAAAAATCCCGATCCGTGGATCGACAGATCGGATTTGGATCAGGAGTGATTCGATCCAACCCGACCCGACCCGATCCGATCCGATCCGGGTTTCGATTTATTTTTTAAAAAATTTAAAAAATATGTAAAAAAAAATTAATTATTAAATCTAAAATATATAATCTTTTATTGAATTTGGTACAAAATCTCCAATTTTCTATATATGTAATGTTTTGTTGTATGAAACTACATTTTGTACTTAATTACAATTGTAACTTTATTACAACTTTGAAATTAATTACAATTGTAAATAAGTAATTACTATTGTAACTTAATTGTAAATTACAAGTCACTTGAAAATTCATTTTTTCTCTTAAAATTAATTGAATTAGTTACAAATTGTAATGAATTACTCTTTGTAATTGATTAAAATTGTAACTTTATTTCAACTCTACAATTGCTTACAATTATAACTAATAAATTTGTAAAACGTGAAAGATTTTTAATTTTTTGTTAAATCAATTGAATTAGTTAAATCTTAATTACAACTGCAGTTGCAACTTAATTACATCATGTAATCAATTACAGTTTACAGTTAATTACAATTATATCTTTATTTCAATTTTGTAATTAAATATAATTATAACTAATGAATTCATAAGCATAAATGTAGTTCGTAATTTGCAATTAATTACAATTATTGTGGAACAACTTCTCCTTTCCCACTATCAACCCACACCACCATTTTCCCCTCATTCACCCTTAGCAATATCACTATAGTATTTTCACAATTGTTCCAACAATTTATCACCACTCCCAACAATAGCTCAATGATTGCCATGTTGTCCAACTTACACACAAGTACTCATAGTCATGGCCTTATCGTCCTACACACCCCTCAAAATTATACCAGCAACATACACTGACTCGAAGAAAAATGAGCAACATGTTCAAAGCCAAACTTCTCTATCTCATATACTCCATCATCATCTTTAACTCATCTAATATGTGATTTTCGAGGAGGACAATTAATATATAGGTAGCATTAGCTGATGATGTATATATATATATATCATTACTGATATAGTTCTCACCACTAACTCTTCTATTTAGTTCTTCACCCATTTCTCCTTGCACCATCAAAAAATAATAAACAATAATAAATAAACATATAGAAAAATTAGCCTGCATGTCAGCCCTGACTCCTTCCTCGACATTACCACCACCTCCACAACCCAAATCAGTGTCTTCCCCTGTAGCGATCAAGATTTTTACGCAATCAATAATTATTTTAATATTTAGAAAATTGTGTCGCTACTATTTCACCTATTATTTTGAAGTTAACGCCGCGACGGATTCGTCTAGCCAAGTCAAGAAATATCGAATTTGTTCGATTTTAAATTAAAATCCGAATTTGTAAAATTATATTACTTTAATTATTTATTCAAAGTATTATTTCAAAATCATATTTTCAGTCAAAAAATATATCTGTTTTAAATACACTTTTTAATCAAAACTAATCCCACCCACATTTTTCTTTTCTTTTCCACCTAATTTCATACACGTTTTTACACCAAATTCATCATTTTAAAACCAAATGATTCCCCATGTTCCCCATTAACCATTTTCTTTCCTTTCTTTTTCTTTTAAGTCATATGCTACCCCTTTCCAGCTCCATTCTCGTATCCTAACCATTCTTTCCAGCAAAGCCATTTCAGCTCCATCATTATAATCACCACCTACAGCACCTCAACCACAGCTTTTAATCCACCAAGAAACCACAGCTCAAGCAGTCACCATAACTAACCACCTTCAATTCGTTTTCCCAACTCAATGCCAATCAAAACATCAATCTGAAACCAATCTGCACCTCTGCTACCTAATCACCTCCATCACCCAGCACCACACGCAGATCACAAACCACCAATGCAACCATCGCATTATCACCACTGCATCCGTTCATTTACTTTCACCGAATCAAACCTAACCACCAATTATCATCCATTTTCATCATCACCGGAATTTAACCCAACCACAGTCACCACGCATCGTCGAACATCAGACCACCACCAACGCAGCCTGCACCCCAGATCAGTTGCAGAAACCAAATCATCATCACTTTCCACAATCAACTTCAGTTCGAATCCATCCCTCACCCAGATTACACTGCTCGCACTACTCTACCTAACCATCAGCTCCAAATCCTCACCCAAAACCAAAATCAAAACCAAGAATCAATGGAGCCAGTTACTTACCTAAATCGCCGCTAACCGCAACCTTCGACCTCAGTTTAACTATTTGATTTCGCACACCTCTCGCAATAAACTCCCTTCCTCCCCTCTTTCACTCGTCTCTCTCTCTCTGACTTCAGAATAGAGAAAAGATATATATATATTTTAAAGTAAAGGTTGATTTTAATATTTTAACTTTTCAGAAAGTTGCACTTTGGTCCCTACGTTTTCAAAATGATTTAAATCAGTCCTCAAGTTTTGAAATGTTTCAAATCAGCCCCTATGATTTTAAAACAATCCAATTCAATCCCTTTTAGTTTCAAAGGTTTTCAAATCAGTCCTTTCAGCTTTTAAACTTATCAATTTTAGTCCCTCAACTATCAAAAGTATTCATTTTAGTCCTTCAACTTTCAAAACATCAATTTTAGTTTTCAAATTATAATTTATCATTTTGAACTATATATTCGATATACTAAAGTGACTTATTGGCTAAGACGAAGCGTACGGAGAATTTAAAGAAATTGAAGTCATTCCCGCTCAACTTTGCACTCGTCGGATTTGAGGTAGACTCGCACTTATTAATTGATTTAAATTATGATTTCATATGAATGTCATGTGACTTGTGAAAGTCAATTTTTAAGAAAAGCAAGTATGTTTTTATGAAAGGTAAATATACCTTATGTTTTTATGAAAAGTAAGTATGTTTTTATGAAAAGAAAATATACTTTATGTTTTTACGAAAAGTAAGTATACCCTATGCTTCACGAAAATGTTTTTTTGGATCATTGCTATGAAATCAATCTACCAAGATTGTTATGGGTCCCATATGATAAGTTATGATATGTTAAGGGGACCGGAGTTTTAGTAGCGCTACACATAAGAATTCTTGCCACGAAGTTCGGTAACATTCTTGTGTCTCCTATGTTTATGAGGATTTGCCACGAAGTTCGGTAAAATTCCTATGTTTCCATATGTTTATGAGGATTTGCCCCTAAGTTCGGTAAAATTCCTGTCGCATATGTTTATGAGGATTTCGATCCTATCTTATGTTATGATGCAATTGATCCCTATGAATTTCAAAAATTATACTTGGTATACTTACTGCATAAGAATTCTTGCCACCGAAGTTCGGTAAAATTCTTATGTTTATGAGGATTTCGATCTTATCCTATGTTATGATGAAAATGATCATTATGCTTTCAAAAGAAAATTATGCTTGGCATAATTAAAATGTGTTTTATAAGAGCTATTTTCAAAGAGCTGTTTTCAAAGAGATGTTTTCAAAGAGCTATTTTCAAAGAGATGTTTTCAAAGAGCTATTTTCAAAGAGCTATTTTCAAAGAGTTATTTTCAAAGAGCTGTTTTCAAAGAGCTATTTTCAAAGAGCTGTTTTCAAAGAGCTGTTTTCAAAGAACTATTTTCAAAGAGCTGTTTTCAAAGAGATGTTTTCAAAGAGCTGTTTTCAAAGAGATGTTTTCAAAGAGTTATTTTCAAAGAGCTGTTTTCAAAGAGATGTTTTCAAAGAGCTGTTTTCAAAGAGATGTTTTCAAAGAACTATTTTCAAAGAGATGTTTTCAAAGAGCCTATTATTTTCAAAATATGTCTCGTGCTGTAATGCACAATATGAGTTTTATCAAGAGCCGTTTTATAAAGAAGCTCTATCAATGCCCGTTTTATAAAGAGTCGGGATTTATGTGTTTAATCATCTTATAAATTAATTAATTTGCGATGAGTCTACTGAGTATTTCCCCCATGAAATACTCACCCTACTTTTTAACAGTTTTGCAGATTTCGGAGACGGTGGCGAGCGATGAATGATGGTGGCAATAATCGTTAAACGGTTGAAAGTTTGACGTTAATGATTTCCGTATTTTTTTCCAAACAATCGAATAATTTAGAGAAGTTCATTTATTTGAGAAATTATGACATTGTCAATTTCTTTACAAAATTAATGGTTCGATTTACTATTTCAAATGGTTTCATAAATGTTTTCAATTTTATCGGCCATTACAGTTTATTTAATGTTGCCAAAAATGAATTTCAATTATTTCTTCCGCAAAAATATTATTCGAAAAATTTAGACAGAAAATGACGTAGTGAATCGGGTATACGGAACTCGGGGCGCTACAAGTTGGTATCAGAGCTAGTCTGCGTTTCTGTAGACTGGTAAAATTTTCAAAAAAGAATTTTCAAGAAATATTTTCCATTTTAAGATTTTTATTGATGAAGATTGCCACTGCCATCATTCGTTCCACCAACTCCGAGGTAAAGAAGTTTATGATGTTTAAAGTTATTTCAGTATTTCGAATACTCATTTTACTGATTTATGAAAAAGAATGAAGAGTATTTCGGATACTTATGATTTATGAGAAATAAGAATGTATTTCTTCGAAAATAATGATGTTATGCTTTGTCATAACTTATATGCTTTAATGTATGATTATGAGAAAATTTTTAAGAAAGAAAACGAGTGTTGAGCATAATGGGAATAATATGATTTAAGAATGATTTTTAAATAATTTTTGTCCTCGAGTTAGAAATGATGAACCCTAGATGGACTGTGCATAATTGATTTTAGACATGGCACTAAGTATGAGAAGTCAACAGAAAGGATTTGATTATATGTTCAGATTATCTATTGTTTAGATTAAACGAGAAATAGCAAGCCAGTTATGAAGTTGTGATAAGATGTTAATATTATAAGTGATATGATTTTATTGAGACTTTTATGAGAAGCATTATGAAGTTAAAGATTTAAAGATTTGATTCTTAGTTATTGAGAATTAAGTAATGGATATTATGTTGAGTAAGTGAATTATTTCCTCTATTTTGAAGAGAAATTTATTATGAAGTTTGACCTTGTGAATAAATTTTGGGAATATGATTTATGGCATATAAATATAAGTATGAGTAATCTTTTGAGCCAATTAAGGTATTGAAGGAAGTGATATTGTGATATTGAAAAATATGATTTGAAATTCTTATGTTGAGGAATTATGAATTGAATTATGGGATATTTTGATGATATTGAAGTGTTGGAATCGTTTTCAATATTTTAGATCGTTGTGGATAAATGTGGAGTTATTTGTTATTGTTGGTTATGAAGTATGCTTATGTTTTGGGATAAGTCCAAATTACAAGGGAGACTCTGTCCAGAATTTTATCATTTGGAATTAAGAGCATAATATGATAAGCATCTACTAAAGGAATTAAGTTTAGACATGCAAGTTCATTTACATCACAAACGAGATTTAGTAGATGATAGCAGAGATTTTATTATTTTCTCATAAGGAGAACACACAAGAGTCACACTGGAAAGGAAATACATGAAACACATGAAAGCATAAGAGAAAAACATGGAAAGATCCTCAGAATGAGAGATGTGTTTCCGGAGTAGCCGTATCCTACCACCTCTGATCTTTTGAGGATATAAAGAGAAAACCTTCAAAGAGGTGTGTTTCGAGAGTAAGAATACTCCGTAATCTACCACCTGGAACCTTTGAGGTACACACAAGATTTAAACATTAAGGAAATCCTAGTAAATGGAGGGGTGTCTCGAGAGTGAGAATACTACGTACTCTACCCCCACCTATTCTAAGATTCACAGAGTTAAATTTACATTAACCGGACTCCATTTTCGCTTGATTCCCCTTCCTTGCGACCAATCTATCTTAACTCCTGCTGGATCTTGTATTGAGATATATGACTGCAGCTTATCCAGTAGTTCATCAATGGTAGGAGCAGAAATAAGGAGCCTTCTGGAAAATGGAGAGATGAATCCCTGTTCCACAGCATAATCAAGAAAGGTTAACAAACCATCAAAGAAATTGTTAACATTCAGAAGCCCAATAGGCTTAGTATGGAGATCTAGTTGAGCCCACGAGGTAATGTTAAAGATTTCTTCTAAGGTACCAAAACCTCCGGGCAGGGCTATAAAGGCATCAGAACCATATAGCATACAAGTTATGCGTTCATGGATGGATAAGGTTTGAACTTCATGCCCTCGTGTTTTGCCTGCAACATCTACCAAAGGGACAGGTATGACACCGATTACTTTTGATTTCTCTGCAAGAGCAGATTGGGAAACACAACCCATTAGACCACTGCTACCACCCCCATATACAAGAGTGATACCTTTTTCCCCCAGTTTCTTTCCAAGATCTACAGCCGCTTCTAGATAACCGAAGCCTTTCCCCACTTTTGATCCACAAAATACACAAATAGTTTTGATTTGTCGAAGTTTTGGTGCTTCCATCTTTGATAGTATAGAAGAGAAAACTTACGAAGAAGATGTGATTTTGGGATGCCTGAACTATGAAATATGTTTGGCTATTTAAAGCCGGAAAAATTTACTGTTTTTGATTGATTCTGAAAAAGTAAAGATTTACTTTTGACAAAATCAGCCCACTTTTGAATATTTTATCGTATCGAGGCTGTCACCTTTCGGCGATTTAATATTTTATTTCCAGCTTTATCAAACCTCGAGAAAGGAAAATATATTTTATTTCCAAAACGCGTGAAAGAAAGCAGCAAAATATTTTAAAAGATTTACCTTATATCATTGCTGAACTGCCAGAAGCCTCATTTTGTAAAACAGACTGGCAAACAGGATCTTTCGATATTATATTTTGGAGACTATAACGATTTTTGTCCTCGTTAAACTGAGCGTATAAGGAGAGAAGTTCACGTTGTACATAACCACTTGGGTGCGTCTCAAGAGTCAGTCGAATATCATCCAAAGACTCCTTACTCAGTCCACCCTTTATGAATTCGATTTTATCATCCCGATTAGTAGAAGAATATCCTACTGATTTGCAACGAGTATCACAATTCCAACGAGCACATTTGTAGCAACCACCCAGCCTTTTTGCTCTTCGTTTCTTTGCGAAGGTGCTTTTGCCTAAACCAGGCATATGTTTTGGAAAGGTCATAGGTAATTCACCAGATAGTCGAACCTTTGCTTCTATCAACCAGCGAACATCTTCTGGAATACCATGAGCCATCAGCAACCTCAACCTTTCGAGTCTTATTCTATAGATCTTTCTCAGATCATTCATAGGAAGACTGGAATAATACTTGCGAATGTTAGAAAGGATGATATCCATTGTTTGATGATTCAACCTCTTCCCAGTATGAACTATTTAAAAGCATTAAGGATCTGAGTGAATCCGCGTGATGTTGTGTCCAGCAAGAAAGCGCAGGATTATTTTAATGAAAAGAGGAGACAGAGTTTATGCGCCGTTTACTTTCTTGATAAAAGAAAGATTTGATGATGGGATTTGAGATATGGAATATTTTCTTGGATTTTGGTACTGATATTTTGATATAATAATAGGTATAGAGATGATACGGGAATACGTGAAAGAGAAATAAGGACCGTATTGAATCAGAATTCGTAAGTATGTATAAGTGAAAGAAATACTTTGCAGGAAATGTGATGACATTTAAGTAAAGAATCTTAGTTATTTGGGAGATATTTGTTTACTGAATTTTTGGGTTACAAATATTGGAAAGATAAGTTGATGATATTATGTTGATATGTTTGGGTATATTACGTAGAGAGAATATTCAGGTAATTCTTTGATTATTTTGGGAATATTAGATGATAAGAAGAAAGGAAAAATTATTATGATATTATATATCAGTAAAGAATTGTTGAAATTTTAGAGATATATACGAATATTTGAAGTCACATGATACGATGATAAGTGACAAGTTACATGAATACTACAAGATTTGATGAAATTTTACATACGATTGGGAATTTTCATTTTGATTCAGAAGAATTTATGAGTAGACACATATGTCTATTATTGATAGAAAAGTCCATGTTCTTAAGAAAACAAAGTGATGCATTTAGTCAAAGTCCAGTGGGTTAAATATGGTTGGGTTAAATATGGTAGCGATGATGCTACATAAGAAGAAGAAGATTCTGATTAAGTATTCAGAAATTATAAGATCAAGTAAGTTTAATTTCGAGGACGAAATTATTTTAAGGGGGTAAGATTGTAGCGATCAAGATTTTTACGCAATCAATAATTATTTTAATATTTAGAAAATTGTGTCGCTACTATTTCACCTATTATTTTGAAGTTAACGCCGCGACGGATTCGTCTAGCCAAGTCAAGAAATATCGAATTTGTTCGATTTTAAATTAAAATCCGAATTTGTAAAATTATATTACTTTAATTATTTATTCAAAGTATTATTTCAAAATCATATTTTCAGTCAAAAAATATATCTGTTTTAAATACACTTTTTAATCAAAACTAATCCCACCCACATTTTTCTTTTCTTTTCCACCTAATTTCATACACGTTTTTACACCAAATTCATCATTTTAAAACCAAATGATTCCCCATGTTCCCCATTAACCATTTTCTTTCCTTTCTTTTTCTTTTAAGTCATATGCTACCCCTTTCCAGCTCCATTCTCGTACCCTAACCATTCTTTCCAGCAAAGCCATTTCAGCTCCATCATTATAATCACCACCTACAGCACCTCAACCACAGCTTTTAATCCACCAAGAAACCACAGCTCAAGCAGTCACCATAACTACCCACCTTCAATCCGTTTTCCCAACTCAATGCCAATCAAAACATCAATCTGAAACCAATCTGCACCTCTGCTACCTAATCACCTCCATCACCCAGCACCACACGCAGATCACAAACCACCAATGCAACCATCGCATTATCACCACTGCATCCGTTCATTTACTTTCACCGAATCAAACCTAACCACCAATTATCATCCATTTTCATCATCACCGGAATTTAACCCAACCACAGTCACCACCCATCGTCGAACATCAGACCACCACCAACGCAGCCTGCACCCCAGATCAGTTGCAGAAACCAAATCATCATCACTTTCCACAATCAACTTAAGTTCGAATCCATCCCTCACCCAGATTACACTGCTCGCACTACTCTACCTAACCATCAGCTCCAAATCCTCACCCAAAACCAAAATCAAAACCAAGAATCAATGGAGCCAGTTACTTACCTAAATCGCCGCTAACCGCAACCTTCGACCTCAGTTTAACTATTTGATTTCGCACACCTCTCGCAAGAAACTCCCTTCCTCCCCTCTTTCGCTCGTCTCTCTCTCTCTGACTTCAGAATAGAGAAAAGATATATATATATTTTAAAGTAAAGGTTGATTTTAATATTTTAACTTTTCAGAAAGTTGCACTTTGGTCCCTACGTTTTCAAAATGATTTAAATCAGTCCTCAAGTTTTGAAATATTTCAAATCAGCCCCTATGATTTTAAAACAATCCAATTCAGTCCCTTTTAGTTTCAAAGGTTTTCAAATCAGTCCTTTCAGCTTTTAAACTTATCAATTTTAGTCCCTCAACTATCAAAAGTATTCATTTTAGTCCTTCAACTTTCAAAACATCAATTTTAGTTTTCAAATTATAATTTATCATTTTGAACTATATATTCGATATACTAAAGTGACTTATTGGCTAAGACGAAGCGTACGGAGAATTTAATGAAATTGAAGTCATTCCCGCTCAACTTTGCACTCGTCGGATTTGAGGTAGACTCGCACTTATTAATTGATTTAAATTATGATTTCATATGAATGTCATGTGACTTGTGAAAGTCAATTTTTAAGAAAAGCAAGTATGTTTTTATGAAAGGTAAATATACCTTATGTTTTTATGAAAAGTAAGTATGTTTTTATGAAAAGAAAATATACTTTATGTTTTTACGAAAAGTAAGTATACCCTATGCTTCACGAAAATGTTTTTTTGGATCATTGCTATGAAATCAATCTACCAAGATTGTTATGGGTCCCATATGATAAGTTATGATATGTTAAGGGGACCGGAGTTTTAGTAGCGCTACACATAAGAATTCTTGCCACGAAGTTCGGTAACATTCTTGTGTCTCCTATGTTTATGAGGATTTGCCACGAAGTTCGGTAAAATTCCTATGTTTCCATATGTTTATGAGGATTTGCCCCTAAGTTCGGTAAAATTCCTGTCGCATATGTTTATGAGGATTTCGATCCTATCTTATGTTATGATGCAATTGATCCCTATGAATTTCAAAAATTATACTTGGTATACTTACTGCATAAGAATTCTTGCCACCGAAGTTCGGTAAAATTCTTATGTTTATGAGGATTTCGATCTTATCCTATGTTATGATGAAAATGATCATTATGCTTTCAAAAGAAAATTATGCTTGGCATAATTAAAATGTGTTTTATAAGAGCTATTTTCAAAGAGCTGTTTTCAAAGAGATGTTTTCAAAGAGCTATTTTCAAAGAGATGTTTTCAAAGAGCTATTTTCAAAGAGCTATTTTCAAAGAGTTGTTTTCAAAGAGCTATTTTCAAAGAGCTGTTTTCAAAGAGCTGTTTTCAAAGAACTATTTTCAAAGAGCTGTTTTCAAAGAGATGTTTTCAAAGAGCTGTTTTCAAAGAGATGTTTTCAAAGAGTTATTTTCAAAGAGCTGTTTTCAAAGAGATGTTTTCAAAGAGCTGTTTTCAAAGAGATGTTTTCAAAGAACTATTTTCAAAGAGATGTTTTCAAAGAGCCTATTATTTTCAAAATATGTCTCGTGCTGTAATGCACAATATGAGTTTTATCAAGAGCCGTTTTATAAAGAAGCTCTATCAATGCCCGTTTTATAAAGAGCCGGGATTTATGTGTTTAATCATCTTATAAATTAATTAATTTGCGATGAGTCTACTGAGTATTTCCCCCATGAAATACTCACCCTACTTTTTAACAGTTTTGCAGATTTCGGAGACGGTGGCGAGCGATGAATGATGGTGGCAATAATCGTTAAACGGTTGAAAGTTTGACGTTAATGATTTCCGTATTTTTTTCCAAACAATCGAATAATTTAGAGAAGTTCATTTATTTGAGAAATTATGACATTGTCAATTTCTTTACAAAATTAATGGTTCGATTTACTATTTCAAATGGTTTCATAAATGTTTTCAATTTTATCGGCCATTACAGTTTATTTAATGTTGCCAAAAATGAATTTCAATTATTTCTTCCGCAAAAATATTATTCGAAAAATTTAGACAGAAAATGACGTAGTGAATCGGGTATACGGAACTCGGGGCGCTACATCCCCTCCGCAAACAGGCTGACACCTAGTCCTTTAATGGGCACTTTTTCAAGTGGCTTGGCCTTGAAATTTCCTCGCCCTGCTTTTGCTCCTTCAAGAAACTGAAAGTATCAAAACAAAGAGGGAGACATAAATCATACAACTATATGTTATAGAACTTACCTATTTAAAATCTACTTGGCAATCAAACTCATAGTCAAAATAATCGGCACTGTCGTATTTCTTATACACTGGAGACTTCATTATTGACAACCAAAATCTCAAAATTATACAGACTTAGAAATTTATCGAGAAACTTCCTGTCAATGTCGACTACGGTTGGAATTTGTGCTCGACCTACAAAACTATGTCGTTAACGACAACTTCTAGCCGACGAAACCTATGAAGGAGAGTATGAAACTGAGCAACATGATTATAAAAAATATATATATTACAATGATATCATTAATGATTCAATTTCTTCTTTTATGATTTTGTTCTCGAAATGTAGAAGCAAGCTAATATATATGTTCATCAAGTGAAATTGCTTTACCATTTGAGCGACTAATTATGGACTTTTAGACTCTCTGAGAAAAGACTGGGTTACAGAGAAATGGACGAGTATTTTTCAGGATTGGGTAGGCGATGACGGAGTATAGAGTTCAAGGAGGATTAGACGTTCTGAATTTATATAAATAATTCTAAATCACATGATTTAGTACAATTAGATTTTAAAACACTGGTTTTAGGTCATTTTCTCTACTTTCAGACATTCCAAAAGCCCTACCAATCTATTAACTAGCCTACATTCATCAAATATGTTTGTAATAATTCCGAACTTCTGTATGTTGTTGATAATTCATAATTATTCATTTGAGATAAAGGTTGACTTGAGCAACGGAAACATATTTGTGAATTCAACTCCTCGAATATCTATGGGTGCATTTGATTTATTGTTTTTCAAGATATTTTTAGTTTTCAATCTCGCAAAACACTAAAATATGTTTGATCTTATATTTCTAAAAAGTTTAATTTGTAAAATAAAACTCAAATTACATTTTTGACGTTTTGAGTGTTTACGGAATCAAAAAACACTCAAAATATGGGAAACGTGTATTTAGATAAAAAAAAATACAAAATAAATGTATAAGTTTTCATAAATAAAGGCTCAATTTTTAAATTAAGAATGATTTGTTTTCTAGGTAAACTATGTAGTTAAATAGTGGTTTCGAAATGTGTTTCGTTAAAAAAAATGATTTAGAGAAAGAAATTGGATGCTTAAAAACATGTCACCAAAAACTAGGGGTGGACAAAATAACCGAACCAGATAAGATCAAATCAGAACCAAACCAAACCAAGCGGTTTGGTTCGGTTCTGCATAAAAAAAATAATGGTTTAGTTCTTAGAATCAAGAACCATTCGGTTTTGGTTTTGGTTCCGGTTCTCTTTCCAGAACCAGAACCAGAACCAAGAACCAAACTATATATATATATATATATATATATATATATATATATATATATATATATATATATATATATATATTACAAATTAGTGGATATTCATCTCACCAAAAAATTAAAATCTAAATTTATAAATGTGAAATGTACAAAAATGTTATTTAACATACATTTTATCTCATTTCATATTAGACAAAGATTTTAAATCATAATTCTAAATTCTAATTCTAATTCTAATTCGTTTTTCTTCTTTTCAATTATAAATACGCATTCACACTGTTTTACTTGCACTTCTATAACACAACAATCGTTGTACTCCTTAGTTACCATCGACGACAATGATGTTTATTTTTTAAAATTTATGTATATATAAACCTCGACCCAATTCATCAATTCTCAAGAGTTAAACCAAACTCAAATTGCAAATTCCATCCCTAACTCACACGGTACCACGATAGAATGTGACTTAGAACTTCATCGTAACCTGTAACTATAAGTCTAAATTGCCTTTATGTTCGATTCTCTAAATTTCAACAGGTCGAAAAGCTTCCTTTAGGCTATTTTCTTCTTCTTCGACTTAAAATAATATGGTACTTTTTCTAAATCTTTGTTTTGTTAACTAAAAATTTCATTTTCTATTTAGTAATGATGTAGATGGATTCTAATAAAGAAGCGGATATAAATAGGTTTTAATTTACATTTATTATTTAAAAATTCAAGTAATGGTCTCAGAACCAAACCAGACCAAACCAGAACCGAGCGGTTTGGTTCCGGTTTGGTTCCATATCTTTGAAAAAACCAATTGGTTCCATTAGTAAAAAACCATCGATTTACAGTTTGGTTTGGTTCTTCTAGAACCAGAACCAAACCGAACCACGTCCACCCCTACCAAAAACATTGAAAGTTATATATATATAGAACTCTAAAAAAAAATTCCAAGGAAATAAAAATAAATTTATAAAAAATTATAAAAGATAAAAATAAATATCCAATCTTAAATGATTATTTACATTAAATTCTGGAAAAAAAAAAATTAACACAAATAATAAAATTCAAATCACTAATTTTTATTTTTATTTCCCATATTTTGAAATCAATTTATTTTATTTTTTTTATTTACCTTTGTCACAACAAAAATATATTTCAAGATTCACCAACTTTAAAAATTAAAATGTAGATATAACTTGATAATATATTAACATAAAATTATTTTATTTTTACCGAATAATCAAATTTCTTGAAATAAAATATCATAAAACAATTTTTCAAAATTTCTTTTTTAGCAATTTACAACAGTCCTCAAAACAGAAAATAGAAAAAGAACTCAAACTGAAAATTGAAATACAAATCAAATGTAATATTCTACATGATTATAAAAGTTTTTCATGTAGTAGAAAATTTTGACGATCTATAACTTTTTTCGTCATATCATTATATTTTTCATTATTTGTTATTTTTCTCCGAACAATATAAAAATCGTATAGGTAAATAGAAAGGGAATTTGATTTACCAAACAAAGAGCACGTGCAAGCTATTTACACGTCGATACAAAAAATTGAAATTCATAGTCTAATCAATAAATGCAATGCAAGGGAGGCCATCGATAAACCCGCAAAACCCTTAACAATGCAAATGTTTTTTCAGAGCATTTATTTACAATGTAATCGTGTAATAATGTATTAAAAAGTGATGTCACATTATCAACTACACATTAAAAATAAAGAATGTTTCTTCAATGTAGGATGATTGAGACAATGTTCAACTGACTGTGACATAAAGAAAACACAGTTTCCGTCTAGGTGAAGTAGGAGTTGACGATCCTTCAGACTTATTGACTCAACAATTTTACCATTTTTTATCATTTTATTTGAGGAAACGAGATCTTTCCAAACTTTTCTCGAAAGAAAAAATGACAGAGACAAACTTGTTTTTCCAAGTCAATTTAAATCAAAATAAATAATAATGACTGGCAAAAATTATAATTGTCAATGATAATAAATAAGCTCCTGTTTGATAATACTATAGCGATTTTATAAACTAGCTTATTTGATTTAAGTAAATCAATTTTAATAGTGATGAATGGATTGATAATCCTACAAAAATTACTTAAATTCTGTTATTAACGAATAGTAATCTAAAGTCTCAAATCATAGTAAAACATGGTCAAGGACATTTGTAACCGACAATCATTGTTTTGTGTTCAGCACATGGTTTTTCTCATAGACAATTCTTGTGCTAAGAGAGAATATATTGAATTTGCAGAAAGTGAAAACAATTAGTTTGTGTAAAAAGAGAAAAATAATCTCTAAAATATTGATATTTTCATTTATTATATTAGGAAAATAATGACATGAAGGCATACATTTTTTGTTGTAAACGTGATTAATTGGACATGAATTTTGAGTTTGACCGTCTATTCTGTAAATATTAATGGCACATAGGTTAGACAACTTTTAACTTAATTGTCACATAAGCACTTATAAATAATAAATATTTTTTATCCTTTAAATAATAAATCATATTTTCTAATATATATATATATATATATATATATATATATATATATATATATATATATATATAGTTAAAAAGTGAGTGAAAAATGTGTTGTCTGTAAATAAATTTGCAGACAAAGTTATTGAATGTATGATAATATTTTTAATCGTGTTGTAAAACTATCAAAAATATAAGAACAAGAATGAGAGATAGAGAGAGAATGAGAGAAATTGCTTCTCTTAATTGTATTCCAAATGAGTAATATAGGCCCATATTTATAGGGCTGGACAATGGCACAATCGTAATAATGTAAAGTTTACAGGGATATAATGGTAATGTCATTCACATATATATATATATATATATATATATATATATATATATATATATATATATTATTTATAACACTCCCCCTTGAATGACATATTACGCAATTGTCTGACTCGTTAAAACCTTGCTAAGAAAATCCAGTGAGATAAAACTTGAGCGAAGGAAAAAGAGTACAGAAGCTCTCCCTGATGTTAGCCATTGTTAATCATTGAGTTTAATGTTCGAAATAACATTCAATGATAAGCGGAACAAATTATGTACTGAAGCTTGAAGTTCTGAAGTACTGACTCGTTAAAACCTTGTCAGTAAAATCCAGTGGGATAAAATCTGAACCAAGGAAAAAGAGTACAGCCGCTGCCTCGTTAAAACCTTGTCAGGAAAACCTAGTAGGACAAAACCTGGACGAAGGAAAAAGAGTACAGCATGTTTATCCCCCTGAAGTGTGCAATTGAGGATTCATGAATTTCTCGAACATTGATATCATCTTTCGTCTGGAATATGTATATATAAAAATCTCCTTGTATAGTATTCTTCATAAGATGTCTATAATTTTTTTCATTTGTTGATATCATTCCAGTATAACAATGTGTTGCTGAATTATAACTTGTCAATAGCATGATAATGCCTCAAAAACCTTGTTAGGAAAACCCTATGGGACAAAACCTCAGCTAAGAGAAAAAGAATGCAACGCATATTTATTCCTTTCATGGAATATCACAAGTATATTGGTGCAATCACGAATCTTTTCATCAAACATATCATTTATGATGAACTTTATATAAATCGTTCATAACTCATTTATGATATCATAACATGCTATATTAAGCAATGTTGTACTAATTTATCGATTGCATCTTTCACTTCTGGTGAATAATCGAATTTAGAATTCACTTCTGGTGAATAATCAAATCTAGAATTCACTTCTGATGAATAATTAAACATATTCATTTTCATATTCACTTCTATTGAATAATCAATTTCCCAGATATCATAAATAGTACACTCCAATTTCACTTTCAACATATTATATCATGGAGTCATTTGTATCATCATATAGTGATACTAATCTGAGTATATTGAATCTTTTATTGATTATACATGTATGTTCTAGCATCTCAACGTATATATCAATTTCGACATATAATCTACAATCATTTTACTTGAAATCTCAACGTACCGCGATCAACTGGTACATTAAAGAATACTTTCAAAGTACCGAGATGAGAATCATACATTTTGATCTCACTCATTGGTATATCAAAGAGCTCAAGTTAGTGATTTAGACTATAGTCTATCCACCATATGCCATGCCAGTTCAATGAAAAATTTCGCGCGCAACTAGTCGTCTTTTACGACTGTGTAATATTTTTCATTTGTACATATAATTACTGGCTTTACACATTTAAGCATTTGGACTTCAGGTCCTTGAACAATAATCCCTACATTGGGGTTTTATACTTGGCCAAAGTATTATAATTTTATCAACCTCATTTTCATAAGAGGATTGTTTATGTATGCAGTCGACTTATTTATCGATTCTATTTCATCTCAATATAACATAGAAAGATCTCTTTATATGTTCTATCATCAGGTACCTGAGTCTCTTACATTTAATTATGTCCCTTTTACTCACCATGAGTATTTAGCCTCAAAGGGATTATCTCAATCATTCAAGAGATATTTATTTTTGGAATCGATAGTCATTATGCTTCAGGCATAATTACGCTTCAGGCATGTTTTCACCATAATGTTCACAAATATTATATTATATCAATCGGCTAAAAGGCCATAACACATGTCATCCTTTTAGGGATATAATCTCAATCATATATCTAAGTGCGCTTTGGTGGATTGTATACATATCGCACTTTTACAAATCATAAAGCTTCTTGAATTAATCCCTGTTTGACATAGAATATTGTTGTATGATAAACAAATTCTGAATAAGTTATTCTCATAGAAAATAATTTGAAACTTTTAATAATCTAACCGTTTATTATAGAACTTCTGGTTCAATACGGTTTTATTTCATTTCTATGTATGATTATTTGATTCAATACAAAATTGATGAACTTCTGGTTCAATATAATGTATATTTTACTTATGAACTTCTGGTTCATTATATACATATTTCACTTGTATGTATGAACTTCTGGTTCAATACAATATTTACTTGTTTGAATATATAAATCAGTATACCTTGATTTATTATATCTAAAAAGATGATTAGACCGAAATCTCAATAAAATGATCATTGTCCCCTTCTTTTGATTACAAATTTTCCCCACTTTTTCTTGGTGGAATCAATGATACGCGGAGCCAACGCTCTTTTACGCGTTAAATAACGCATTTAAATAGATCACTTTGAGAGAAGATCAGATCCATCAAAATGGATGTTATATTATCAAATATTCGCAAATACTACTCGATAAATGTTTTGAAAAAGATTTACCGAGTTCGACTCCAAAGATTGAGGCTGCTGATGGATCAAGGTATCCCAGAAGATGTTCGTTGGTTGATCGAAGCAAAAGTTCGACTAGCTGGTGAATTACCAGATTCATTTTCTAAGCACATGCCTGGCTTAGGTAAGAGTACTTTTGCAAAGAAGCAAAGAGCAAAAAGATTAAATGGTTGTTACAAATGTGCTCGATGGACATGTAATGCCCGTTGTAAATCAATAGGATATTCATCCAAAAATCAAGATGATAAAATAGATTTCATCAATGGTGGATTGAGTAAGGAGTCATTGGATGATATCCGATTGACTCTTGAGACGTACCCTTGTAGGTATGTACAGCGTGAGCTACTATCTTTATGGACTAAATTCATCAGCGATAAAGACCATTATAGTCTCAAAAATATAATAGCAAAAGATCATGTTTGCCAGGCTGTTATAAACAACGAGATTTCTGCTACTCAACATTGATACAAGGTAAATCAATATAGTGTATATATTTTAACAAAGTATTTTGTATTTTTTACGTATTAACAGATTGTTACTGAGAGATCACCGAAAGAGTATCCATTATGGAGCAAAATATATGCTGTCAGAGACAAGATCAAAAGTGGTGTCATTTAGTCAAAAAGTAAATAGCAGCTTTTTCAAAAGAAGAGTACTAAATAGTGAATATTTTCAAATTTAAAACGTCAGATAATTTAGCAGACAATTTCTTGTAAGTTTTCCTTCCTTTTATTCTTAAAAGATGGAGGGATCAAAACTTCGACAGATCAAAACTATATGTGTATTTTGTGGATCAAAAATCGGGAGAGGCTTTGAGTATCTAGAAGCATCAGTGCTTCTAGGGAAGAAGTTGGGAGAGAGAGGTATCAATCTAGTATATGGAGGGGGCAGTAGTGGATTGATGAGTTGTGTTTCACAATCCGCTCAAGCAGAAAAAGCAAGAGTGATAGGTGTTATACCCATTCCTTTAGCTGATATCGCAGACAAAATACGAGGGCATGTAGTACAGACGTTATCTATCTATGAACGCATAACTTGCATGTTATATGGTTCTGATGCCTTCATTGCCATCCCTGGAGGTTTTGGTACTTTAGAGAAAATCTTTAATATTGCCTCATGGTCTCAGCTGGGTCTCCATACTAAGCCTATTGGGCTTTTAAATGTTAACAACTTCTTCGATGATTTACTAACATTTCTTGATTATACTGTGGAACAGGGATTCATCTCTCCATTTTCTAGGAGGATCCTTATTTCTGCTCCCACTATCGATGAACTGCTGGAAAAGCTACAATCATATGTTCCAATATAAGATCCAGCAGGAGTTAAGATAGATTGGTCGCAAGAAAGGAGTATTAAGCGAAAATGGAGTCCAGTTAATGTAAATTTATCCTTATGAATCTCAAAATATTGGCGTGGTAAAGTATGGGGTATTCTTACTTTTGAGACACACCTTTAATGTTGATGAGTATTTGAACTTTAATCTTGTGAACCTCAAAAGGATTAGGAGTGGTGGAGTACGGAGTATTCTTACTCTTGAAACACACAAAAAAGATTAGGGGTGGTAGAGTATGGAGTATTATTACACCTGATACACACCTCTACTTTTGAGGATCATAAATGTTTCCCCCCTTTTGTATTTTGCATGTATGACTCGTTTATACTTCTTCAGGAGCAATAATAATATCATTTCAGTATGTTTAGATGATAATCTTTACTTCTTCTGGAGTAAATATGTACTTCTTTTGGAGTACATAAGTGCTTATGCAAGAACTTTGATCAAAACTGCTTATCACAATCATATAATATTTATCTCATAATACTGATGAGATTATTTTCACATTAACCATATCCGTGCTATCATGTGATATTATCTTATCATTTATCAACATTTCTTTGGTGAATAATTTATTTTCATCCAGCCTTTCAAATACAGATATTGGTAACTTCTGGTACTAAATTATAAAATATTTTCATTAAGATCCAACAATTTTTTGGTAATGGTAACTTCTTGTACCATTTGTTGAAATATTGAATAATAATATATCAAATTTATATGAGTAGAAATATTTAAAATCAGTAGAACCGACCATATAGGTGGTAACAATATAAAGAAATAATTACACTTCATAAATGAGCAAGTCATATTTCCAAATCTAGTCAAAGTATTTATAATAGTCCAGGTCGTTACGATAATGAGTTATACTCAACGCATCACGACATGGCAACTATTATGTTACTTTTAAATCTTTTAATTTATCATATTGATCACATAGTAGTGTTAAATAATTTAGAATATATATTCTATTAACACTTATCATCAGATCATTAATAATGATTAATTAAATTCATTAAATCACGATTAATATGCTTTAACATATCATCAAGGGCAAAATCGTCCATATTTTAATATATTGGTCATATGAGTAAATCGAAACTGTCAATAGGTTTGAAATTTAATTTAGAACAAACTTACTTTTGGTCCGAAGTTCAAAATCTCGCCGGAATCCACTCACGCGCCACCCCGCGCGCCGTCGCCGTCGCCGACCGCCACGCGCCGGTGGTCGGAAAAATCAACTCATCACCAGAATGTACGCCTCAACTTCCTGAACATGCCCGTGGTCTCCATTTCTCCAAAAGACCAACCATTTGCTCGGAATCAGCATTTTTCAGTCCGCCATTTTCTTCTTCTCTGGCCAATAACTTCTGTTTTAACCGTCGGATCGGCGCCAAATTTCAGTCGAGTCTTCTCCTAGACAAGCCTGTTGATATGCCGCTGACCGATCACTGATCGGAGTTCAGAATAGTCCGGGATAAGCGTTTCAATTTTCGGTCAGGTTTTGGTTTTTGCACAGTTTTCAGCCTTTCTTCTCCGGTCGATATCTTTTGTTTCAGCCGTCGGATCATCCCCAAATTTCAAGAGAGTCTTCTCCTCGACAAGCCCGTTCTGATGGAGTGGCCAATCGTCGATCGGATATCTAGATCGGCCGGAATCTTTCTTTTTCAGTTCGACCAGAAATTTGAAAAATTGAATAAATTTCGCCTTCTTTTCCAAATTTTTCCTTTTGCACAACAACGAGACCAAATTTCTTTCCTCGTATAGAACTTTTTGAATCATACAAAGATGCAAAGTTTCCATCTTTCTTGAAGTTTTCAGATCTACAATATATGAGTTATTTTCTCAAATCAAAAGTGTTTGATTTGAGAAAATGAAACATTGATTAGTAATAATCAGGTTTCTGATACAGAGGTTCATCATTTAGATGCAACTGTAGAGCATACTCCCGTTATATTACTCAATTGGCTAGAGACTCGTGTTGATAACGTGTTCTAAAACTATCAAAAATATAAGAACGAGAATGAGAGATAGAGAGAGAATGAGAGAAATTGCTTCTCTTAATTGTATTCCAAATGGGTAATATAGGCCCCTATTTATAGGGGTGGATAATGGCACAATCGTAATAATGTAACGTTTACAGGGATATAATGGTAATGTCATTCACATATATATACATTATTTATAACAAATCGATCTTAATTTTAATAATTGTGTAAAGATTATATGGTATAAGGTTTTTGATATAATTTATTGATCCCTACGTTGTCCAATTGTTGTATTATGATAATTGAAGATTTTTTGTAATTTTTAATTTAACTTTTTTTTTATTTTGTAAATAAAAGTATAATTTTATTGGTTAAATATTTATAAATATTTGATGGGTTGAGGATAAACACACGTTTATAATTTTTTTTGGAAATTTTTTTGAATGAAAGTTGAAAAAAAAAAATGTTAAATACAAAAGGCAAATGCAGAAATCATGTAAATTTACATTTCCAATGGAGTTAACAATAACTCATAAATTATACAAATCTATGATCATTTATTATTTAAATATATAAATTGACATTTTATTAAGTATACTAATTAGCATTTCGCTTCAAGAAAAATGAGTGAAAAAGACGAAAAATTAGAAACAACATGAAAAGTCGTCTCTATTGGTCGATTATTGATCGACCAATAGAGACGACTATTTAAGTTGTCTCTATTAGTGGTAATGTCGTCTCTATTGGTGGACCAATAAAGACGACATTATGGGATCGTCTCTATTAATTGGCAACCAATAGAGACGACTAGAGACGACATAAAAAGTCGTCTCTATTATGTTTTTTAATTTTTTTATTCTTATTTTTTAAAATTTCTCTATTTATTTTTTTTGTTGACCTATTTGATTATTTACATTTATATAATTAATATTAAAGTTAATTTGTTGAGAAAATATTATTAAGTTAACTAATATATATTATTTAGAACAAAATTTAACACAAAGAATTCAATTATGTTAGTGGTTGGGACATGATAGGGTGCATATTTGCTATTTAAAATGTGATATTTTCTCTTATTCTATTAATTTTAAATGCTTAAATTATGGATGTTAATCATATTTTATGTTTTGTGGATTAGATGGAGGAATTGAGATCAATTGGACTCAAATATCACAAATTGGGAAGAAGAAATTTGGAACTTAAAAGTACATAATTAGATGAGAACTTGAAATAAGGCGTGGGGACGACTTATTGTTCATGTTGATAAGTAGTCCAATTTTAGTGACGATATGGCGACGTCAGCCGAAAAGTCCAATACAGATCTGCCATGATGACCGGAATGATATCCGAACTGATAATGTCAGGTCGGATATTATTATAACATGCTTTGGAGTTTGTAGATGAATTAAACGACACGATTCTGATGTGGTCCGGTGAGGTCGGTTGTTAAATATATTTCCGACGTGGGCTAGTGAGGTCGGTTGCCGAAGGTATTTCCGACGTGGTCCAGTGAGGTCGGTTGCCGAAGGTATTTCCGACGTGGTCCAGTGAGGTCGGTTGCCGAAGGTAATTCCGATGTGGTCCAATAAGGTCGGTAACTGTTCAGGCGAAACAAGACCAACTACTTTCTTACACGTTAGTTGAGACAGTTATTCAAACATAATGGTTGTTAGACTAAGTATAACTCAACTACCTTACGTTATGTAAGAACTCAAATAGCTCAGTTACGTACTTATGTCAGATAGTCAGGTATTGTAATAAGCCAACTCACCCCATTCTCCCTATAAATATAGGGGAGGGTAGCTCACTTAAGGGAGAAAACTTTGGCTATTCAAAGCCAATACTGTTTTTATACAAGAAATCATACGTGGAGTCCAGGTCATTCACACAATCTGGGATCCACCTCTTACCAACCGTCTTTTATTACCTACGTGGAGTCCAGGTCATCCATTACGACCTGAGGTCCACCTCTTTCACATATAATTTCCGATTACACAACTAACATCTACTTATATCTTGCTGACTTGGAATATCTCATATTTCAACCGTCAACAATTGGCGCTAGAAGGAGGGCCCGCGCTTTGTGATAGAATAGCAGTCCATTACACCAGCTCATTCAAATACTTCACATCCTCTCTCTTTAGGTAACATGGATGAACGTGGTTCAGGAAGCAACCATGGAAAGAAACCGGATGCGCCGGGGGGTACAAGGATGGAGGCCGACCCGGAAGTCAGGCCTTTCTCAGACTCCCAAATGGATGAAGTAATGCGTCAATTGCGGAATTTGACACAAGCCGTAGAAAAGATGCAACATCAACCACCGGGGAACATTCAGGCCCCTTATTCTATTCCGGTACCACCTCATCACCCCCCCGGTAACCAACGAGTCCGTCGAAAACTCAACTATGTGCCCGACAGGTCTGAAAGTTCTACTGGAGAGAGCAATTCCCGCACTCCACGTGGGGGATCACCTAAAAGGACTAACAGCGTGTTCAGCAGATTAAGTTCGGATCGCACGACCCCCGTAAGGGAGGGCCCAACACTGGGAAAAAGCAGAAAACCTGCAACGTCGAACTACTCGGAAAGATCTGCACGTAGCCCATATAATGAGCCCACACGGACTCGAGGTAGGAACTTCAAAGCTCCTACCAAGAACGCAGCCACTTTGAATCTCAGTGATCCATCCTATGATGAAAGAGGAAACCGGGAAGAACTCAACGCGTTGAGGAAACAACTCAGTGATCTGGAGGAACAACAGAAAAAGGACGGCCAGGATGACAAGTATACGACCTCCAGGATCACTCCCTTTTCAAAAGAGATCCTGAAAGAGACGTTACCTAGCAAGATCAAGGTTCCGCAGATACCCAGCTACGATGGGACGACTGACCCAGTGGCCCATATAGATCGGTATGTTTCCTGGATGGAATTACAAGGTGTGAGCGATGCCATCATGTGTAGAACTTTTCCCCTCACTCTAGGGGACATGGCTCAGAGGTGGTTACGTACCCTCCCAGACCACTCCATATCAAGTTGGAAAGATCTGTCTTCTCAGTTCCTCTATAACTTCATGGTTGCAAAGACAAGGACTACCCCCAAGGAACAGCTGGTAACCATCAAGCAAGGAAGAACTGAGTCGTTGAAGAGTTATCTAGACCGGTTCAACAAACAAATCATGGATACAGACAAAGTGTCAGACGACGCGCTCCTTATGGCAGTAACTTCGGGCCTATGGCCGGAATCCCGGTTCTGGTGGACAGTACACGAAGAGGGGCCAAAGATCTTTCGAGAATTTCTTACAAGAGCAGACAGAGCCATTGGAGTTGAAGAGGAGAAAGCCAGCAGGAGGGAGGACAAGGGAGAAGCAAAAGATCAAGAAAGATCTAAAGGGAAGGAGAAGGAAGCACAGAAGGGAGACAGGTACAGCCAGGAAAAGAAACGGGATTTTCGGGGGTTAAAATCCATCGTACTTTGGTGGATAACGGGAGCGCTGTGAACATCTTATACTGGAAGACCTGCCTCCAAATGGGAGTGGAAGAACGACACCTAAGTCCTTACACGACGAAACTACAAGGTTTCACCGGAGACTACATCACACCGCTAGGTCAGATCGCACTGATGATAGAACTGGGGACCCCTCCCTGTAGTAGACGAGTAATAGCAGACTTTGTCGTAGCCGACATACCGTCCAACTATAATGCAATCCTAGGAAGGCCTATTTTACACGAACTGAAGGCTGCCACCTCAATATACCACTATGTGATGAAGTTTCCCACTTCTAGTGGGGTAGGAGTAGTACGGGGAGATCAGAGGGTGGCCCGAGAATGCAATCTTAGTTTCTGCCCATGCCAGGCACAGCAAGTGGAGGTGGTCCAGATGAAAAACCCATTTGAAGAGATCCAAACATTGGACCCCCGCCTGGACCAAAATGAAACCAAGACTGGGCCAGTGGAGGACTTGACATTGATAACCGTGGACCCAGACAAGCCTGATTTGCAGTTGAAAATTGGGAAAGACCTTCAGGAGCCGGTGAGATCTGAACTTGTAAACTTTTTGAGAAAAAATAAAGATGTTTTTGCTTGGACTCATGCTGACATGGAGGGGATACCAACGCATCTGGCCTGTCACAAGCTCAACATTGATTATGGAGCGAAACCAAAAAGACAGAAGCGCCGACCGCTAAACGGGGAAAGGTATGCAGCTCTCGCAAATGAGATACTGAACTTATTGGGGAATGGATTTATACGGGAGGCTAGGTATCCAGAATGGGTGTCAAATCCAGTCCTCGTGCGGAAGAACAATAAATCCTGGAGACTCTGTATAGATTTCACAGACCTGAACAGAGCTTGCCCAAAAGATAGTTTTCCACTTCCACGCATAGATCAAATGGTGGACGCCACAGCTGGGCATGAGCTGTTAAGCTTCATGGATGCCTATTCAGGCTACAACAAAATTCCCATGTATGGCCCAGATGAAGAGCACACATCGTTCATCACAGATAGGGGCCTGTACTGTTACAAGATGATGCCCTTCGGGTTGAAGAATGCAGGAGCAACCTACCAGAGACTGGTCAATAGAATGTTTGCAAAGCAGATCGGTAGAACTATGGAAGTATACGTGGATGACATGCTGGTAAAGAGCATAAAATCATCGGACCACGTTCAACACCTGGCTGAAATGTTCACCGTTCTCAGACAGTACAAAATGAAGCTAAACCCACAAAAGTGTTCTTTTGGAGTAGGATCCGGGAAGTTCTTGGGATACATGGTACATCAAAGAGGGATCGAAGCGAACCCGGAAAAAATCCAAGCCCTGATTGACATGAAAGCCCCAACCAACATAAGAGAAATCCAGAGTTTGACGGGAAGAATAGCAGCTCTGAACCGATTCGTCTCAAAATCGACAGATAAGTGCGGACCATTCTTCGAGGCACTAAAAATGGGAAAAAACTTCCAATGGACGGAGCAATGTCAGAAAGCCTTCGAAAACCTAAAAACGCAATTGGCCTCGCCTCCCCTACTCTCCAAGCCAGTAGCGGGAGAGGCGTTGGAATTATATCTAGCAGTGTCAGAGAGGTCTGTTAGTTCAGTTCTGATTAGGACGGATCATGGTGTTCAGCACCCCGTCTACTATGTCAGCCAGGTCCTGAAAGATGCAGAATTAAGATATCCGCCTATGGAGAAACTAGTACTAGCGTTAATTATTAGTTCGAGGAAATTGAGGCCTTACTTCCTGGAGCATTCACTGGAGGTGCTAACTAACTATCCATTGCGTCAAACCTTACAGAAGCCGGACACTTCGGGAAGATTGATGAAGTGGGCCGTAGAACTGGGACAATTCGACATCACATACAAACCAAGGACTGCAATTAAGGGACAAGCACTGGCCGATTTCATAGCTGAATTCCACAAAGAAATAGATCCACCCGGCCGAGACGAACTTTGGTCCCTGTATGTCGATGGGTCTTCAAATGAAAATTGTGCAGGAGCTGGAATTGTCTTAGTCAGCCCCGAGAAATTATTATATTGCCAGTCCCTCCGCTTCGAGTTCCCAGCAACCAATAATGAGGCGAAATATGAAGCCTTCATTGCAGGTCTCAAAATGGCAAGAGGATTGGGAATAACTAGGGTGATTGTACACAGTGACTCCCAGTTAGTTGTGAACCAAATCCGAGGGAGCTACAACACGAAAGAAGAGAAAATGGTATTTTATCACAAGGTGGCCAAGAAAGAATTGGAAAAGTTCATCCATGTAGATATCGTACAGATACCAAGAACCCAAAATAGTCAGGCAGATGCTCTGGCTAGGCTAGCCACTAGCGAAGGAGCCGAGACCTTAGACAGTGTACCTATTGGAAGGGTCCAAAACTCAGCCTTAGTGGAAGCGGAGGTATTAACGTTGGCAGTTGACACAAATAAGAGCTGGATGGATGAAATCATCCAGCACTTAAAGGAGGGAGTAATGCCCCAGAGCAAGGACGACGCTCGAAAGCTCAGAATCAGATCCTCCAGATATACTCTGATAGACGATGTGCTATACAAACGAGGTTTTTCCCTCCCATTACTCAGATGCTTGAATGAAGAGGAAGCCCTATATGTCATGGAGGAAATACATGGAGGAGTGTGTGGCAACCATACGGGAGGACAATCCCTAGCATTCAAGATCCTAAGACAAGGATACTTCTGGCCGTCCATCAAAAGAGATGCCATGGAATTCGTGAAGAAGTGCGACAAATGTCAGAGATTCGCCCCAATGATCAGGTCTCCCCCGGAAGACCTGACTTCAGTCATGACACCTTGGCCATTCGCAAAGTGGGGCATTGATTTGATTGGACCGTTGCCAACAGGAAGAGGATCAACAAAATACACAATAGTGGCAGTAGACTATTTCACAAAATGGGTTGAAGCAGAGGCCTTAGCGAAAATCACTGAACAAAAGACAACGGACTTCATTTGGAAGTCGATCATCTGCAGGTTTGGTATTCCTCATTCGATAGTCACTGACAACGGGAGACAATTTGACAATACAAAGTTCAGGTCATTTTGTGAAGAACTGAAAATTAAGAATCATTTCTCTACCCCGTGCCACTCACAAGCAAACGGACAGGTGGAAGCAATTAATAAAATTATCAAGCACACACTGAAAACCAAATTGGATGAATTGAAAGGGGCATGGGCCGATGAACTACCTGCGGTACTATGGTCTTACAGGACAACATGCAGAACAGCAACGGGAGAAACTCCTTTCGCCCTCACTTTCGGATCTGAAGCCGTGATCCCTGTTGAGATGGGAATCCCCACTGGCCGAACCCAATATTTTGGAGAAGAAACAAATTCTGAAATGCTACGGTTCACATTGGACCTGATGGAGGAGAGGAGGTTAAACTCAGATCTCAAGAATGCTTGCTACAAACAGAGAAGCACTAGGTACTATAATTCTAAAGTGAGGAGCCGAAAGTTCCACGCGGGAGATTTGGTACTCAGGAAAGTGTTTTTAGCCACAAGAGAAGCTCAATCTGGCTCGCTTGGCCCATCTTGGGAAGGACCTTACAGGATTAAAAAAACCTTGCAAAACGGGGCATATGAAATAGAAACTTTAGAGGGAAAACCTTTACAACACCCATGGAACGCGGAACATCTGAAAAAGTACTATCAATGATTGTAACTAGAAATGTAATGGTCAATGTGTCCTGAGATATTCAGTGGAATAAATTCATTTTACTAAATTTGCAAGTGTTCTTGATAAAAAAGGCCACGTGCTCATCAGGTCTGCCATAACGGAGTTTACGAACTCCTTAGGACCTTAAGCTAAATGTTCATCAGGTCTACCATAACGGAGTTTACGAACTCCTTAGGACCTTAAGCTAAATGCTCATCAGGTCTGCCATAACGGAGTTTACGAACTCCTTAGGACCTTAAGATAAATGCTCATCAGGCCTGCCATAACGGAGTTTACGAACTCCTTAGGACCTTAAGCTAAATGCTCATCAGGCCTGCCATAACGGAGTTTACGAACCCCTTAGGACCTTAAGCTAAATGCTCATCAGGTCTGCCATAGCGGAGTTTACGAACTCCTTAGGACCTTAAGCTAAATGCTCATCAGGTCTACCATTACGGAGTTTACGAACTCCTTAGGACCTTAAGCTAAAAGCTCATCAGGTCTGCCATAACGGAGTTTACGAATTCCTTAGGACCTTAAGCAAAATGGGGAACCAGATCTTCCCACCAAAGGTCGTGAGCTTCTACGATCTTAAGTAAAACCAGAGGCGAGCTAGTGGGCCAGTACATATATTTAATCCAGGTCAGAAACGGGTAGATAATGGTTTAAGACATACCGGGCTGAAAGTCCTACGTTCGCGAGTTTATTTCAGAGTCGAACTCAAGGCTTACCATACAATCAGATCTGACAGTTATTAAAAACAGTGCGGGAAATAATCATAAAAACTAATTTCATTCATGTCAAAGTTGGGCCGGACTAGCCCTACAGACTACCAAAGACATATTTTTTACAAGTTCACTCAGCCGCAGGTGCAGTACCTAAACCTAGTTCAGCCATGGCCTCAGCCTGATCCTTCCTAAGCTTCTCCAGCTCTGCCTTCAACTGGTCCGCATTGAATTCAGGGTGGAGCTCCTGAAACCTTTTTACGGCATCTTCCAATGCCATGATATAGGTATCGGTATGATCCACCTCATACTCCTTGGACTCCTTGTACACATCCACTGCAGAGCTTAAGTCCGATCTGGCCTGTTCGAGATCCTTCCTAACCAGATCAAGCTCCACCACTACCCCTTCTTGAGCTTGCCGGTCCGCTGCTGCCTTGGCCTTCAACTCAGCGTTTTCCAGTTGTATCTTTTCCAGTTCGGACAGAAGCAGACCGTTTCTCTGTTCCAGGCTCTCACACTTCAGCTCAAGCTCTTTCTTGGCCCCAGCCAGTCTGTCCCTCTCCAGCCCAAGTGCGTGGTTCTGATCCTTCACAACAATGCTTTGGCGCATTAATTCGTCGTGCAGCTCAGTCTGGGCATGGGCTTTAGCTCAGACGTGGGATACATAGTTTTGCGCAAGTCCAAGGAAAGCAGATGTGGCATGGGCAGCGTTGAATAAGTCCATTTCGGCGGCCATGGCTTCCTTTTTCTTGTCCCAAGTCCGCACTATTATATCGACGGAGTTATGGAAGCAGCTGGGAAGGACTTTCAGGGAGTTCGACCTCGGACATTTATGGGACCGAACATCCCTCAGTGCTTTGGGGAGTTTTCCCTTCAATTTGGCCATCTCCATAGCCCGGGCCTTATGAATTCCAAAATAGGAGAAATCAGCAAGATCGGCAGCTACAGACACCGGAGGTGGCAGATCTGAGGAACCTTGCATGCCGGACTGGCCGGCATTACCAGATGATCCTTGATCATCTGAAACTGTAATCGGATCATTAGAGGGGGGAGGTGGAGCCACCATGTCTTCTCCGGCCATCTTCCTTTTGCCGTGGGAAGATCTGGAAGGACTCGGAACAGAATTTGGAGCCCCACTGGATTGACCAGACCTGGGAGTGGGGCCCATTCCAGAAGGGAGAGTTTTCCCACCAGTAGTCGGCCTCCTTTTCTTGCCCACGAATGCGCTTCGGTCGAAAGGAGGCATATTCCTTTTTCTTGACTGGTTCGGTTCTGCGAAAACGGCCAAGAAATTAGTATAATGAAGGTCGAAGATGAGCTCGGGCTAGTAACTACTTACGACGTGGAGGAGGCAAGAAAGAAGTAGCTGGGTGTACAGTGGTGAACCCGGCCCTGAACAGATTCTCTTCAGTGATCAATTCTCTGAAGTCCCTGTCACGCCGGTCAAGTTCACGTGCCCTTTGCAACTGCTCTTCAAATGCCAAGGACCTGGAGGGATTAGCCGGACCTGAAATGCAAAAGAGATAATTAATATTAGAAGAGGCAGTTCATACATAAAGAATAAGGTCTGAAACATACAGTAAGGTTTGTAGTGGGTGGGAACAATGTAGTCCAGGTCCTCAGTCCGCTCCAAAGTTTGCCACCCGCCACCTACATAAAACCACTGATCCCTCCACCCCTTAATGGAATCTGGGAGTTCCTCTATTAAGTTCCCGCCAGTCCGGGGTCGGACCATTATATAATACCAACCAGAATCCTTCCCATCAGATCGGAGTTGATAAAGGGAACCAAACTCACTGGCACGGGGTGGAGGTAACCCTAATTTACTCCAGATGACTAAAAAACCAATTATCACCCTCCATCCGTTAGGAGTAATCTGAGAAGGGGCCAGACCCCAGTACCGTAGGTAATTGGTTATAGTACGGGGTAATGGGAACCTAAGACCTGCCTCCAACATCATCCTATTCACCGCCACGCAACCCTCAGGGGGTTCGTCAGCTCGCTCATCGCTCCTAGGAAGAAAAAACAGTACTGAGTCTGGGATCCTAAACCTGAAGCGCCATTCATTCAAATCAGACTCAGAGACAATGGAAGGATGAAATCCGGCCTGCCAGAACGTCGAACTGGACAGTCCCGCTCTTTCAGAATTTCTTTGTGGGGGTAGAATAGGTCGAGGAACAAAAGAAGGGTTTGCAGATCTAAGTGGTTGCACCTCACGGGTTACCCCTCGCAGATTAGATACACTCACATCTGACCCACTCAACCTAGATTCTAAATCCGGACTGGACTCCTCATTTCCCCCACCCCAAGAGTCATTCTTAGTGGCCTCACTATCGCTACTGGAATTTCTCATTATTTTTCAAAGGTAAGAAGGAATACCTGGAAAACAGATCCGGACTCTAGGTCGTGAACTAAACCAGCCGAACAAAGGTTCACGTCGGAACTAAATCGGAATCTTACAGAGTGTTTTGAAGAAATTGTGAAGGAAGAAAAAACGCCTAAGGGTCCCTTATATATAAAGACGTCATTAATTACCAGTACAGAATTTGAAGAGACTCCTAGAGCCCCTCAAAAGAAATGACAGTTGACGGCTTTCTACTGGCATTGTCAGACCTAGGCGTCTAAAACCAAGACACGTGGCAACGTCATTATGGTTTATTTTAAACATTAATCATCAAAAATTTCAGTAGGCACGGATCAGAAATCCTTTCAGACCCACACCTAGGGGCAATTGTTGATAAGTAGTCCAATTTTAGTGACGATATGGCGACGTCAGCCGAAAAGTCCAATACAGATCTGCCATGATGACCGGAATGATATCCGAACTGATAATGTCAGGTCGGATATTATTATAACATGCTTTGGAGTTTGTAGATGAATTAAACGACACGATTCTGATGTGGTCCAATGAGGTCGGTTGTTAAATATATTTCCGACGTGGGCCAGTGAGGTCGGTTGCCGAAGGTATTTCCGACGTGGTCCAGTGAGGTCGGTTGCCGAAGGTATTTCCGACGTGGTCCAGTGAGGTCGGTTGCCGAAGGTAATTCCGATGTGGTCCAATAAGGTCGGTAACTGTTCAGGCGAAACAAGACCAACTACTTTCTTACACGTTAGTTGAGACAGTTATTCAGACATAATGGTTGTTAGACTAAGTATAACTCAACTACCTTACGTTATGTAAGAACTCAAATAGTTCAGTTACGTACTTATGTCAGATAGTCAGGTATTGTAATAAGCCAGCTCACCCCATTCTCCCTATAAATATAGGGGAGGGTAGCTCACTTAAGGGAGAAAACTTTGTCTATTCAAAGCCAATACTGTTTTTATACAAGAAATCATACGTGGAGTCCAGGTCATTCACACGATCTGGGATCCACCTCTTACCAACCGTCTTTTATTACCTACGTGGAGTCCAGGTCATCCATTACGACCTGAGGTCCACCTCTTTCACATATAATTTTCGATTACACAACTAACATCTACTTATATCTTGCTGACTTGGAATATCTCATATTTCAACCGTCAACAGTTCAGAAAGTCGGCTGTCTCAAAAAAATTAATGGGCTTTACACAGTCTTGGTGGATGAAATTAAAAGCCCAGCTATTGAACCTAGACTAATTCTTGACAGCACACACATTAGGTAGGGGGAGCTGACATGTATTTAAGAAAACAAAATATTATAATAAAGGGAGGAATTGTGGGGAACAAAAGGAAGGAATTGCTGGAGAAAAAGTGGGGAGCAGCTCACGTTTTGAAGGGAGAGAAGGAAAAGGACGCAGTACTTGGAAGAAAAGGAGAAGGCTACACGTTACTTTTCACTTAGAGTTTGATTTCCTTTTTTTATTATTATTATTATTTCTTTTAGTTTTTATTTTTCAAATGTTTATGGATAGCTAAATTTATTATTCCAGTTCAAGGTTATTCGAAGTTTTGATTTACCAATAGTTGTGAGATCTAATTAAATTTAATTGTTCCTTTAATTGTTCTCTATTTATATGTCTTTTGCTTGTGAATTGAAGTTGTTATTTTGATTGATTAATTCAAAGTTTACGTTGTTTTAATTGTAAAAATGATACTTGGTCAATTAGGAATCTAAATCCGTAATTATTTAGGTTTTCTAATATAAGTGACAAATAACATAGTTAATTATAGATTGATTTTTGACTCATGTTATGAAAACATATAACATAATTTAAATAAATCACGCGTGTGAATTTGTTGGTTAGAATTGGTCGTCTCTCTAGAAATTAATGATATTGGTGAATTAAATCATACGATCGTATTTAGGGTTGTTTATTGATTAGGAAAATAATCAACGAGCGTCTCTTGATTATCGATAAAGTAAGGAGAGATAGGTTGTTAAATCGTATCAATGACCATAACCAATTTAGAGAATGAGTTAAGAATTTTATTTTTGCATCCATGATCAATTCTACGAATCAATACTGAGATTATACCTTAGACTGGATATTTGTTTAAACTGATATTTTCATTAGTTTAATTCCGCAATTGTTTATTTATAATTTGATTTCACATTCAAAAATTCAAAACCCCCCTTGCTTTTAATTCATTTTTTTAATTTTCCGAAGAATTAAATCTAACCAATCTCTGTGAATTCGACCTTGCTCACCACTATTGCGATTTATTTTTATAAGAGCAAGAAAATATTATTATTTGGTGGATTCGACACCCATCAAATTTTTGGCGCCGTTGCTGGGGATTGGTGTTAATCAGATTTAATTTTTCATTTACTTTTATTTATTTATTTATTTATTTTTATATCTTTTACTAATTTCTTTACTTCTTTTATGTCCCGTTGTTCTCGTATAGGTAAGTTGCAATACGACCCTGAAATTGAGAACACGGCTCGAAAATTTAGGAAGGAAGCTAAGTTGCGTAAACAAACCAGATTGAATCTAGTAGCTGATCCGACAAATTCAACAACTGATTCTTCTAGTGATTCTGAAACAGAGCAAGAGAAAACAATGACCAATGAGAAAAGAACTTTAAGGGAATTGGCTGCACCAAATGAAAATCAACAGCCAATTTGCATTCAATATCCGGTTTTAGATAGCTACATAGACAGGAATGGTGGGGTTATTTCTTGACAAGTTTTTCCCAGCCTCAAGAGCTGCAAATATCAGAAGAGAGGTATGTAGAATCAAGCAAAGAGATACTGAAACCTTGCATGAATATTGGGAAAGGTTTAAACAGTTGTGCGCAAGCTGTCCTCAACATGAAATTTCTGAACAATTACTCATTCAATACTTCTATGAGGGATTGCTACCAATGGAGAGAGGAAGATGATAGATGCAGCTAGAGGAGGAGCTATAGTGAATAAAACCCCAACTGCTGCTAGGGATTTGATCTCCATCATGGCCGCTAACACATAGCAGTTTGGATTCAGACAAGACGCCCCTGTAAAAAGGGTGAACGAGGTAAATGTATCTTCCTTTGAAAATAAAATAGCAATTCTAATATCTCTTCTTCAACAAATGGCTGCATGGAATATGCAACAGGCTAAAGCATGTGGAATTTGTGCTGCCACTAGTCATCCAAAAGACACATGCCCAACTCTTCAAGAAGATTCATTTGAGCAAGCTAATGCAGTTGGGAGATTTCCAGGCCCACCTCAACCGAAGTATGATCCTTATTCAAATACTTATAACCCAGGATGGAGGGATCATCCCAACTTTAGTTATCAGACCAAGCCGCAATTCCAACAGTTCCAATAATTCCAGCATAGATAGCCTACACCTCAACCGCAACAACCTTCTTCGAGTTCAGGTATGTCTCTAGAAGAAATTGTGAAATCACTTGCAACTAATACACAACAATTTCAACAGGAAATGAGAACATGCATGAATAATTTGGAGACTCAAGTGAGTCAATTGGCGTTAACTGTGAGCCGATTGGAATCTCAAGGCAAATTGCCTTCCCAAACCATTGTCAACCCAAAACAAAATGCCAGTGCAATCACTCTGAGAAGCGGGAAGGAACTGAAAGAGCTTAGTAAGTCAAAGCCAGGTAGTTTGGGAGAGGAAACTGAAAAGGAAGTCATCCCACAACGTCAAATTGACCAACCTGAAGTACTTGACAAAGAACAACCCAAGATTCTCATGACACCTCCTCCATTCCCTATGAGATTGAGCAAATCCAAGAAGGGGGAAGAAGAGAAGGAAATCATGGAAACATTTCGAAAAATTGAGATAAATATTCCCTTACTTGATGCAATTAAACAAGTGTCTCGATATGCTAAATTTCTTAAGAAATTGTGCACCAACAAGAGAAAATTGAAAGGAAATGAAAAGATAAGTGTTGGAGAAAATGTTTCAGCTATTCTCCAGAAAAAATTACCTCCTAAATGCAAGGACCCAGGTATGTTTACTATCCCTTTAAAGTAGGTAAAATTAGAGTCGAGAAGGCCATGCTAGATTTAGGAGCTTCAATAAATGTCATGCCATTGTCTGTTTATTCATCTTTAAATACTGGTCCATTGAAAGAAACAAACATGATTATTCAATTAGCTGATAGGTCCAATGTGTACCATGAGGGAGTCTTAGAAGATGTTTTGGTTTAAGTAAATGAATTGGTTTTTCCTGTTGACTTTTATGTACTTAATATGGAGGAAGATGATTCTTCTAATCCAACACATATTTTACTAGGAAGACCATTTCTTAAAACATCTAGGACAAAAATTGATGTGCATGCTGGAACACTCACAATGGAGTTTGATGGTGAAATCATTAAATTTAATATTTATGAAGCCATGAGATATCCTAGTGATGTGTTCCCTGTTTATGTTATGGATTTTATCGACCATCTAGCACAAAATATTTTTGATCTTAACAATGATAATAAGTTGAATGTTGCACTTAGCAGGAACCTCACTCGTGATGGGCTAGAGAAAGCTATGAAGAATTTTGTGTTGGATTTGGATTTGCAAGAAGCAATTCATGAGTTTGAGTCACTTGAACCGATAAGGTATAATGTATCTCAAATTGAATTGCCTATTTCTCACACAAAACTTCTTTCTTCTATTGAGCAGGCACCAAAATTGGAATTGAAACCCCTACCGGACCATTTGAAGTATGTGTTCTTAGGAGAAGGAGAAATGCCCCCGATAATTATTTCCAAGAAACTTTCTCCCTTGAAGGAGGAGAAATTGACTCGAGTGCTTAG
Source organism: Ligustrum vulgare (assembly GCA_963555705.1). NCBI lineage: Eukaryota > Viridiplantae > Streptophyta > Magnoliopsida > Lamiales > Oleaceae > Ligustrum > Ligustrum vulgare. Next base: position 54,724,022 of record OY743169.1, on the reverse strand, counting down.
GGAGTATAAACAAGCAATTGGGTGGACTATAGCTGACATTAAAGGATTGAGCCCCTCTACTTACACGCATAGGATATTACTGGAAGAAGATTGTAAGCCGTCTATAGAAGCCCAACGAAGACTAAATCCACCAATGATGGAAGTGGTAAAGAAAGAAATTCTAAAACTTCTTGATGCAGGTTTTCACCAGATTCCAGTTGCACCAGAAGATCAAGAGAAAACCATATTCACATGCCTGTTCGACACCTTTGCCTATAGACGGATGCCATTTGGACTTTGCAATGCCCCTGCTACATTTCAGAGGTGTGTGGTTACTATATTTTCAGATTATGTTGAGAACATCATAGAGGTATTCATAGATGATTTTATAGTCTATGGTAATTCTTTTGATTCATGTTTAACTAACCTTACAAAAGTTCTTGGCGGATGCATAGAAACAAATCTTGTTTTGAACTATGAAAATTGTCATTTCATGGTTGATCAAGGAATTATTTTAGGCCATGTTGTGTCCTCTAAGGGTATTGAGGTTGATAAAGCTAAGATAGATATTATTAAATCCTTGCCCTACCCCACAACTATTCTGGAAGTTCGCTCTTTTCTTGGACATGCAGGCTTTTACAGGCGCTTTATCAAGGATTTTTCCAAGATCACTCAGCCCATGTGTAAATTATTGCAAAAAGATATGGTGTTTGAATTCGACGAGGCGTGCAAAGGAGCATTTGATAAATTCAAGGATATGATCACCTCAGCCCCAATTATCCAACCACCTAATTGGAACCTCCCATTTGAAATCATGTGTGATGCAAGTAATCATGCAGTAGGTGCTGTGCTTGGACAAAAAGCTGGAAGAGCTCATCAGGCCATTTACTATGCCTCCAGAACACTTAATAATGTACAAAGCACTATTCAACTACGGAAAAAGAACTTTTAACTGTTGTTTTTGCTTTAGAAAAATTCCGTCAATATTTGCTTGGTACTAAAGTAATTATTTATTATGATCATGCAGCTCTCATGTACTTGTTTTCAAAGAAGGAGGTAAAACCTAGGCTGATTCGGTGGATTCTCTTGCTACAAGAGTTTGACTTGGAGATACGTGATAAAAAGGGCACAGAGAATTTGGTTGCTGATCATCTAAGTAGATTAACCACAAGTGAAGAACCATCACCATTAAAGGATAGTTTTCCAGATGAACATCTATTTTCTATTAAAGAAATAATCCCCTGGTATGCTGATATAGTTAATTATCTAGTTACTAGAATGCTACCATATGATTTGTCTAGAGCTCAAAAAGATAGGATAAAGAGTGATGATAAATATTATGTGTGGGATGACCCTTAGTTGTGGAAACATTGTTCTGACCAAATTATTTGTAGGTGTGTCTCTCAACAAGAAATTCCTTCAATTTTAAAATTTTGTCATTCATATGCTTGTGGATGACATTTTGGTCCTAAGCGAACAGCCCGTAAGATACTAAAATGTGGATTGTTTTGGCCTACTTTATTTCATGATTCATACATGTTTTGCAAATCTTGTGAACAATGTCAGAAAACTGGAACAATAGGACGTAGAGATCAAATGCCACTTACCCCTATTCTTGTTTGCAAAATATATGATGTGTAGGGTATTGATTTCATGGGTCCTTTCCCTTCGTCTTATAGTAATGTTTACATAATTCATGCTGTGGATTACGTTTCAAAGTGGGTGGAAGCTAAAGCCACCCGAACTGATGATGCTAAAGTGGTTGCAGATTTTGTCAAATCTCATATTTTTATTAGGTTCGGGACATCTAAAGCTATCATTAGCGAACACGGGACTCACTTTTGCAATAGAGTGGTGGAAGCTTTATTGAAGAAATACAATGTTACCCACTGCGTCTCTACTGCATATCACTCGCAAACTAATGGGTAGGCTGAAGTATCCAATAGAGAAATCAAATCCATACTTGAAAAGATTGTCAACCCAGACAGGAAGGATTGGAGTCTAAGGCTTGATGATGCACTTTGGGCCTACCGAACGGCCTACAAAACTCCTATAGGGTCTCCTTACCGTTTGGTATTTGGTAAACCTTGTCATCTTCCAGTAGAGTTAGAACACAAGGCATACGGGGCCATTAAGCAGTGTAATATGAGAATGGATGAGTCGAGCGAGCAAAGAAAATTGCAAGTACAAGAGTTGGAAGAGATCCGCAATGATGCCTATGAGAATTCAAGGTTCTACAAGGAAAAGACAAAAGTCTTCCATGATCAGATGATTTCTAGGAAAACATTTTCTATTGGTCAGAAAGTTTTACTTTACCATTCTAAATTGAAATTGTTTCCTAGTAAGTTGCGTTCTAGATGGATAGGCCCTTTTCTTGTTACTAACGTATATCCTCATGGTGCAGTTGAAATTCAAGGATTGGATACGAGTAAGATTTTTAAAGTCAATGGACATCGCTTAAAACCTTTTTATGAAGGCTTTCCGGTATGTAATGTTGATCAATTCAATTAAGAATGCCCAACTTACACTAATTGGGCGATGAGAACGTCTAACCAAAGACGTAAAAGAAAAGCGCTTCCGGGAGGCAACCCAAATTTTTTCTATAGTTTTAACAACCAAATTTTATTTATTTATTTATTTTAATCTATTTGTTTATTTTTATTTATTTATTCACCATTATTTATTTCACGATCCATGTAATTTTAGAGGTGAAATTGACCTTGTTTTGATTTTTGGGCAGATATGAATCTTCATTAGGACGTGGACACGTTCTATGGAGAAAGCACTTGGCTCAAATATTGAAGAAAAACTTGGAATAAGGCGTGCCCACGCCTTAACCAAAGTGCATCCCGGATTACAAGGTCATTATTCACAACTTGGAATAAGGTGTGTCCACACCTTAACCAAAGTGCATCTCGGATTACAAGGTCATTGTTCACAACTTGGAATAAGGTGTGCCCACGCCTTAACCAAAGTACAGCTCGAATTACAAGCAAGCAAAAAAAAAAAAAAAAAAAAATCGAACAAACCCCTATTCAGACTTACATTTCACCACTGCCTCCCTCCACTTCCTTCTTCAAACAACCGCATCAGCCCTTCCCCTCTTCTCTCATCCGCTGCTCTCCTTCTCCTTCAACCACATGCCGCTGGGCAAACCACCACCTTCCCCTCTCTTTCCCCTTCAGCCACCATCGCCACCTTCAACCATCTCTTCTTCTTCTTCAATCGCCGCTGCGCGTTCTCTCTCTCCTCTTCCTTCACTGTCGCGACCTCCACACGCTGGCCACTGTCTACACCAGCCATATCCATCTTCCACCGCCTTCTGTTTCTCTCGACCTGTCGTACCCCAAGCCCCTTCGCCTCTGTATCACACTGCTCACACCACCACCGATCACCAACCCGCACCTCAACCTTCTTCTCCCCAGCCTGTAGCCCTTTTCTCGACAACACCCAACCTCCTCCATTTTTTCTCTACAGTCTGCACTAACACCCACACAGGCCGTTACTGTCACTTTCGAATTGAGGATTATGGGTAGAGACAAAGTAACTCAAACCAGCCGTGGGAGCTCGAAGAAACCTTTGAGACCGCCTCCTATTGCAGAAATCAGACCATCCCCTGATGAGGTCAATCCACCTAGGCGCAAACGAGCTCGAATTGGTAAAGGTATGCATATTCTTCCACCTTCTGATTCTGATTTGAATGGATTCCTACAATTCACTAAGAAAAAAAGACAAAGAAAGGTATAGGAAAATTTGTGATAAGGACATCATACCTTGTAAATACATTGTTAGAAATACCATGGAATCTTTGCATATTGATGGGAATGTGTTTGGGCTAATTGATAATATAGGATGGCGTACCTATTTTTCCATTGAGCATCCTGTCTACATTGAATTGGTTAGGAGGTTTTACACTACTTTTGAATTCAAAAAAACCTGATGATTTCACATTAAATAGCCCTCGGGTAGTTCAATTTAGACTCATGGGGAAAGAATTCAAGCTTTCGATCACTGACTTTAACTTGGCCTTTGGTTTTATTGATAAGGAATACTCTGAAACCGAGGAATATTTACACAGTGTATGTGATTATAGGGAGGATTTTGAATCAGTTTCTTTATACAGAACATTGTCCACTTCTAAATTTTATCACCCGAGCAAATCAAAAGACTCATTCCTTCGTGATCCTGCCTTGAAATACATCCATAGGTTTCTTGCATTCACTTTTTCAGGTACGAAAGATTCAGCGGTTGTATTGTCAAAATCTAAATTTTATTTCTTGTGGTGCATGTTAAACAAAATTAAGGTGAATCTTGGTTACTGGTTTGCTTCACAATTTGCTAATGTTTTGACCAACAAACGTCCTTTGATTTTAGGGTCTTTAATCACTCAGTTATCTATTCATGAAAATTTGATTGATCCTATTAATAATGATCTTCATGTTTCTTGCGAGATGCAACCATTGGACTTGCATTGCTTGGAGATCATGGGTTTGGTTTGGAAGGATGGCGGTACATACAAATTCCATGAACCAGGGCCGATTGCACCTCGAGTTACTCACTCAATTCCTACCGCCAGAAACTCTGAAACGGCCATCATTCCCTATCATGCTTCTGCATTCACATCCACGGGGCCGGCCACAGGACATTATGAGGATCGGTTTGATAGGCTTGAGCATCGGCTTGCAAGAATGGAAAGAAATCAAAATTCCTTCTTTGTTCACATGGGATTCAACTCGCCTTCACCACCATCCAGTTCATAGCTACATATCTTCAGGGAAGTCCTCTATCGTCAATTTTTTTCAATTTTTTTTTTTTTTTTTTTTTTTTTTTTTTTTTTTTTTTTTTTTTTTTTTTTTGAGGACAATGTTTAGACCAAGTGTGGGGGTGGGAGATGCTTTTGCCTTTTTCTTAATTTACACTTTCTGTTTTAATTCTAATTCCATTTTCTTTTCTTTCATTATCTTTCATGTTGGCTCTATTTCGGAAAAAAAAAATGACAAATTGGATGAGTAATTGATTTCTTGTTCATTACATTGGAATTATTGCTTTTGATGGTGGATTGATTGAAGAGTGTGTGGGATTTGATGCACATTGACCCTATTTTGTGAGTTTTTGAGCCTCTTGAGCATTCACATTTAACACTACGACATGTTCTATTCTTTTGATTGTGTGATTGTCAAGTGTAGTTGATTTCTTCTAGAACTTGCTTTGTTATACATGTTGAGATGCCTCTTGGTAATTGAATGCACTGAATAAGTAAGGACACTTAGGTGAAGCCAAATTTAGCTTTCTCAAAATGCCTACCTTGAAATATACCCCTAGAAAGCCACATTAAGCCATAGCCTTTTTTTTGAAAATCAACCACAATACAAGCCATAAGAACTTTTATTCTTTGCTAATATCCCAATCTCTCGAACCTTGCTTTGAATGAATATATAAGCTTATTCACTTGAGCTTCAAATAATTTTGGTTGAGAATAAAAGACATTGAAAATCAAAGACCTACGATGTGAAAGAAATGTTGGGGGATAAAACGATCGAGTTGCAATCTATACCTAATTGAGTCAAACCAAAGTTGATGTGTTGTAACACCACCAAAGTTGATGTGTTGTAACACCACTCCAATTGACCTAACTCCACACTTTTTGCCATTAATTTGAGTTTGAAATCAGGACCAAGTAATGACCTATATCTCATAAATGGATGGGAGCAACACATATAAACCATAATTTGTGAGTTTTTGAGCCTATGAGCTGCTTTTATTTTTATATTAAGCTCTTATTCTTTGATGCGTGTCCTGCATGGTTAGTTTGTTCTTGGATGTGCTCTCTTGTACATGTCGTTGTAGTTTCTTGACTCAAGTGCAAAATATAGTAAAGGCATTAGGTGAAACCCAATTTGACCTTCTAAATGGCCTACCGTGATACATGCACCAATAGAAGCCTCTTTAAGCTTTAGCCTGTCTTTGGAATTTTGTTGTCACGCTACAAGCCATGGATTCCCATTCTTTCATGTTACCTATATCTTGAACCCACAAGAGATGAATTTCACAAGCTTATATTGGTTGAGAAATATGAGGCGGGATAAGCTTCAGAAGAATGGGTGCTTTCACTTTGTGCAAATTAAGGGTTAAATAGTAATGGGGTGGAAAAAAAAAAAAAAAAAATTTCAAGCTACCGGACCAAGAAAATTCCTGGAGAGCAGCTCACGTTTTGAAGGGAGAGAAGGAAAAGGACGCAGTACTTGGAAAAAAAGGAGAAGGCTACACGTTACTTTTCACTTAGAGTTTGATTTCCTTTTTTTATTATTATTATTATTTCTTTTAGTTTTTATTTTCCAAATGTTTATGGATAACTAAATTTATTATTCCAGTTCAAGGTTATTCGAAGTTTTGATTTACCAAGAGTTGTGAGATCTAATTAAATTTAATTGTTCATTTAATTGTTCTCTATTTATATGTCTTTTGCTTGTGAATTAAAGTTGTTATTTTGATTGATTAATTCAAAGTTTACGTTGTTTTAATTGTCAAAATGATACTTGGTCAATTAGGAATCTAAATCCGTAATTGTTTAGATTTTCTAATATAAGTGACAAATAACATAGTTAATTATAGATTGATTTTTGACTCATATTATGAAAACATATAACCTAATTTAAATAAATCACGCGTGTGAATTTTTTTGTTAGAATTGATCGTCTCTCTAGAAATTAATGATATTGGTGAATTAAATCATACGATCGTATCTAGGGTTGTTTATTGATTAGGGAAATAATCAACGCGCGTCTTTTGATTATCGATAAAGTAAGGAGAGATAGGTTGTTAGATCGTATCAATGACCATAACCAATTTAGAGAATGAGTGAATTTTATTTTTGCATCCATGATCAATTCTGTGAATCAATACTGAGATTATATCTTAAATTGGATATTTGTTTAAATTGATATTTTCATTAATTTAATTCCGCAATTGTTTATTTATAATTTGATTTCACATTCAAAAATTCAAAACCACCGGTTTTCTTTTAATTCATTGTTTTAATTTTTCGAAGAATTAAATCTAACAAATCTCTATGAATTCGACCTTACTCACCACTATTGCAATTTATTTTTATAAGAGCAAAAAAATATTATTATTTGGTGGATTAGACACCCATCAGGACATCACCACCCAACACTTAAGTCCTGAGATCGAATTCTAGCCGTGCACAATTATCATATGAATTAAAGAAAATTCGCGGGTCGACGGTTCGGATCGAGATTTGGGTCGGGTTAAAAATGAATTGAATTGGGCCAAAATAAATAAATAAAAATTAATTAAATATTTTCAAAAATAGAGACGACAATATCGTCTCTAAAGATCGTCGCAATTACCCCGAAGGAAACAAAGACGCCAGAGTCGTCTCTATTTATCTTCAACTACGGGTCTCTATTTATCTTCAGTTACGGGCCTACAGATACGACTTTGTCATCTTTAATAACCAATAAAGATGACTTTCCATCCTTTAGAGACGACTTTTCATGTTTAATAATTCTAAAAATTTTGACTAAAATTCAACTCAAAATGAACAATTAATTTTAACTACACATTTCGTATTTAAGTCCGACAACATTCAATCACACATTTCATCAACTTTTATCAAAATTTACTGAAAAACCTGATTTTATTCCCTACCAAACATAGAAATTGTTTTTCAAATTTTAATAATTATTATAATTCAATATTATTATTTTATGCATTTTATATTTGTTTTGATTATATAAAAGTATTAACGTTTTACGAATACTTATCGAAATAGATATTGCGAAAAACAACTTTCACTGTAAATACTAGTTAGTGTTTAAAGAAAAAGAAAAGGGTACGAAAAAATGTCCCTTGTTTGAGGGGGAAAATTAGGACAGTTGATTATTTCGTTACTTCTCATCTTCTTCTGTTTAATTTTTCCTTCGGAATACCAGCCACCAAGCAATAATTAGACACAACAATTTTGACAAAGAGAGCACAAAAATATACGAGTCGTGTGTAAATAAATGAACTATACCACAAATATCTTCTACACTAGAATGTGATTGTACCAAGTAAACGTAGTGACAGTAGAGAAGAATTCATCAGCCTAAACAAAAGCTTTACAATTTATTCTTACCCTCACATTTAATCATGGAACGAATGAATAATAAAGCAAACAAAAAGCGGCACCGGAGAGCACGTACAAACCCGTGTTGAATACACTCGTTCTAGCGCCATGGAAGCCGATCAATCTCGTTGTGTCTGCACCACTTACTTCCGTTGAGTTCACTATCTGGCTCGTTGTGTTATTGCTAGGCTTCTTACTGCATTGAAACAGATTCACAAAGCATGTCATAAATATTTTCAAAAAAAAAATTAACGCCAATCTTAGGCGCCCCTACCCTACGTTTACCTTCCAGGAAATACACAACCGCCATGACCTGCAAATTTCCCAGAACAAAAGGATATATTTTAGACGACAGTTTAAAGAACTGCAGCAGAAGTACAAAAGAATTGGAGCCAAAGATGGCTAGAACTAGAATCGGACTTTTTCTATAGAAAATTATAATTTCTAAACATACAATTGCTACCGTTCTTCCCACCATTCAATTATCAACGAGACAACAACATTTTAGAGGTTACAATATCAATCTCCTTTGTGGGTTCCAGGGGGCATCATATAGAAAAGAATATAGGAGAATGCACACTTTTATTAATACTCGTAAGCAGGTATATAGTACAAGAGTTTTGAATACAAAGGAAACTAAATCAATCTAATCTAAATCATCTACATATAATCTAATACAATATTTGACTATATCAATGAAAATCATCTAAATATAATCTAAGACAATCTTTAAAGATAAGAATATATTTGTTGATCTAATTCGTTAACATGGAAACTGCAATCTTGGAACGAAAATATATTTATGGATCGATAGACATAATATTGTAGTGGAGAGGCTGAAAGAATTGTAGATGAAGAGAATTTGCTAAAGATAATAAACGATGAAGGTAAAGGGGAGAATATTGGGTGAGGAAAAACTGAAAAATCACGAGGTAATGAAGGAAGAAAAGCAAAGAAACTGGAGATATTTTTTTTAGAGAGAGGAAAGTGAGGAGGTCCATTAGGGGTTAAAACCAGGCAGCAGTAGGTGGCACATAGATGAGGAGGAGGAGGAGTAGCGGGTCAACACCAACGAAAGAAGTGAAGCAACCGAAAGCACAGAAAACCGAGCAGAAGAATTGAAGAAGCTATCGGATAGAAAATAGGAGATGATTTGTTAAAAAAAAAAAATTTGAAACGAACAAAGAAAGTAAATTGAGAGGAACTGGAACGGTAGAGGTTAAAGAGGAGAGAGAAAAAAGGGGGAGTTGAGGAGAAAGGCCGAGATGAGGCTGTGAAGAATTCACGTTCAACCCAGGAAAAAAAAAACTGTTGAGACAGATTGTAGGCTGTCGGAATTAATTGTAGGCTACTGGAAGAAGAGGTGAAGAATATGGGAGGGAGGAGGCTGAGTGGTGCATGTGAAAAATGGCCAAAAAGGAGAAGAAAAACTAAGGTTGCTCATGAGAGTCTTACACTAGCTCTGACATCATATAGAAAAGAATATAAGAGAATGCACGTAGGCGGATATATATAGTATAAGAGTTTTGAATACAAATGAAACTAAATCAATCTAATCTAAATCATCTAAATATGATCTAATACAATATTTGACTAAATCAATGTAAATCATCTAAATATAATCTAATACAATCATTAATGATAAGAATATATAACAATATATTTCCATGTTAATCTAATCCCTTAACACATCATAATGTGTTTATGTAGTTCTGCCCGTGTGCGCACCTCAGTTATATTGAATTTTACATTGCCATGTTTTGTCCTCAAACATAACAATATACAAATATCATCGTGCTCGTTATGTAATACAAGAAAGGATTGGCTATGCAATGTTCTAGATTTTTGTTTCTTTTTCTTTCTTAACCAGATCTAATCCTATCCAATTCACCTTAATAGAATTCCCTTATTGCTAATAGAAAACTAAACAATTGATAATCGAACCCACGCCATTTCATAATAGCTTAATACTTACTCAACACAATAGTATACATCTACAGCCAAACATAAACATTGCAGTTTCTACACTGTCTTTTCACCATAAAAATCAAACGTGGAATGAGTTGTGGCTAGAATCCATTATCACTTACTTGGATCAGTAGTGGTGATCATGGCCGCACCCTTGAAGTCACAAGAACCAAGAGAACTCCCTTCCTTCTGGTAATAGCTATCGAAGGCATAAGATGCGTGGTTCTTCACGTTATTAGGCTGGTAACAACTCTCCCCTGGCTGAATCTCCGAGCAATTCGCCCTCCCCGGTCCACAAGCCCAATCTAAAGCAGTCTGCAATGTTTTTGTATCAGTGCCATCCATGGCTATGCAATATGTTTGATTTGTTGTGTCATTGGCCAAAAATGCGCCACTCCCCGACACGTGAAGCAAGTAAACAGCTGTCGAATTCCCATAAAATAGTCCCCAATTCGCCTCAGACACAGGTGAAGACCTCAAATCCTCATTAAACAACTCATATACATATACACTAGAAGTAATTTCCGGATGCAATGGCGTTCCACTACGATCAAAAACGTGCTTAATCAAATTTGAATTGTAAGTGTCTGCATTGTCAATCGTGGCATAAGGCTCCTTTGAATCCCCTTTCGAAGGCCACCCCGTTTCAGTAACAAGAACTACCACATCAGTAACATTAAGATTCTTCATAGAAAAATACACTGAATCAATCATAGCATCAAGAACATTAGTATAGTGCAGCAAAGTGTTAGGATCAACCATTTCTTTCGAGGGTGTCAAGGGCTTAAACAGAGAATTATCCAAAGGCACAACACCCTTATTCTCCATAAACACATAGTAAGGATATAAATTCATCATCAAAGGCGACTGGGTCCTAGAGCAAAATTGCAATAGTTGTGAAATGACAGAGCTCAAACTTTGATTAAAAAAGGCCTGGGAGGGTGGGAAAGGGTCAAGAACAATTGAAGCAGCATTTGGAGTAGAAATCTTGATTTGGTTATGCAAATTTGCTGCCACGAGAGCACTGTAGAGTGACTCAATTGCTGGCATAAGCAAAGGAGCTGAACTTGAAACAGTAGTCAACACCTCATCACCCACTGCCACGGTGGTGATGAGCGTTTCTGGGTAGTACGCCGCAACATTCCGGCCAATCCATGTGGCGGCGGTAACATTGGAGGACCCAATAGCAAGAAGCTGGTTATTGGGAACACTAACAATGACCCTAATCTTAGTTTTTGCAAGTGCTTTTAGAATCCCAGCATCAGCATCGTACAATCTAACATGGGTTATCTTTTGTAACTGCAAAAAAGCTACCAAATCTGCAGGTGAAAGCAGATTAGACACATCAGTGCCTATGTTCACACCCACATAAGGCTCATCTTTGTCCTGCTGTACCTTGATCCCTGCGTACAGAAAATAAATAAACAAACTAACTACATTTGGCATAAGTAGACAACAAATTAATGATTTTCCTGAAGTGGGTACTTGGAATTATCTTTACCTGTGGAGAGTGATGTAGGAAGGAGAGAAATGATGAGCAAAAACAGAGTGAAGAAAAAGGGATAATTAAGATTTTCCATTAAAGAGAAGCTTGAAATTTTCCTGAACCATCTTCAGGGTTCTAGAGCAGGAAAGGCTAATTTCATTAATTTTGCAAGTCTTTGTGAATTCTTAGGTGGTTTTGACTTGCAAGATCTGGTTACGGTAGGAGAGAGGATAAAACATTCAAGAACTGGTGAATTGAAAGTAACATTGGTTCAGCCTTTGCTAGATTTCTGTGGGTTGGATTTTGATTGGTACATAAAATTGACTATAATGACCTTGTGGACCGACAGTGAATTCTTCTTTATCAAAGAATCAAAAGCTCTAACGGTTGGTTCAAAAAAGTTTGAATAGTGCGTGCAGAAAATAATATTTAAGGTTCTAAAATTTGTGTAAAATTAGGGAAACTTTTACGAGTGTTTTTCTTTTTTTCTTTTTTTTTTTTTTTACTGAAACAACCCAATCTACCTTACCCTGGACTGACTTGCTGTGGTTTTTTGCTCTGCATCCTTCTTGAATTCCAGGCTGGATCCTTGAGGTCATTTTTGTCTTTAATGGAAATGACAACGATGCCCCAGGGGCGTCCACTTTCCATCAGCTCTGGTGCACATACTTTTCTAGGATGGACCTTGCACAAAAAATTTAAAAAATTCAACACGATATAATAATCATGATATACTGAACTTCAAATAGTCAGCAGTGACCTGTTTATAAATGATTGTTTATATATAAAAACGTAGAAATATTTTGGTGGTTATAAAAAAGATAAATAATGAAAATTTTTAATTTGTTGAAATTGTTAACTTTAAGGAAAAAAAAAGGGATAATTGGTGCAATTCATTCCTATCTTTCACGATCTTTGCTCAATACGTTCATACTTTTGTTTTTGTGGCAAATTCATCCTTACCTTCTCACTTTCTTGTCAAAATTGTCCCTACCATCACTATCTGTTAACTAATCTGTTATCTAATTCAATTGGATTAACTTTGAGGACTCAAATTTTAATTTTGACACAAACAAAATTGCAAGGAGACTCCTGTCTCCCCCTCCTCCTTTCCAACCCCACCATCACCTCTACACCTACCACTGTCACCTCTCCAACCACCACCACCACTCTCTTCAGAACAAGAAAAACAAGACTGGCGCCCAAATAGTCATATCTCCTTGGAAGGTGCTCTGCTCTCTATTATAGGGATAGGGCACTGAGGATTCGATGATCAAACATTTTTCTTTACTATTTTCTTACATTATTCCACATACCATGGCTCTAGATCTTGAAAAATGTTCACCATAATACTTTGTGTAAAACCCAGAACCTTCAAAAAAATTCTACAAGCCCTTAATAATTATCTGAGTTTTCTCTCATCGATTCAGGAAACCCCTATTTTCTTTGCTGTTTTGAGGTCGTTTTCTGTTTTTATTTTCGAAAACGCTAAAAACACGTTCTCTTGATAATTTTCGAAAATGCATTTTGGAAAACAAAAAAAAAAAAAAAAAATTGTACACAAAACGCAAAACGTAAAAATGTCCAAAACGCGGAAAACGCGTTTTGAGATTTTTTTTTTTTTTTAAAGAATTATCTTAACTTAGAACTAAGCTTAATATAAAATTTTATTTTTTTATTTTTTTATTACTTTTTTTAGAATTATCCTAACTTGGAATTAAGTTTAAATAAATTTTTATTGAATTTAATATCAACATTACAAAAAAAAAATTAAGTGAGAATTCTTGTTATTATATTTCAAAAAATGCACTGATAAATGGACTCTGTTGGTTTTGAAAGAACTTGTATTTTCTTAATTTTAATAGAAGTAGAGCTTTTTCAAATCACGAACATGACCAAGCTGTGTTAATATAGACTCTTAATGCTCACATTACTGTGTTGCATGTAACCATGTTTTCAGTGTGTTATGAAAGGAAATTTGAGTTTGAATTAGTAGTATTCTGCAAACAAATTAATTAAAAATAGTTTAAGTAATATTCTGCAAAATTTCAAATAGAACGTGTTTTCCAACTTTTCATTTTCAAAAACAGTTTTCAGAAATGACAAACTAAACGCGTTTTCAGCAAATTTGAAAACAAAAATGAAAACAGGAAATACAAAATATTTTCGAAAATGAAAATACAAAATAAAATACAAACAGAACGCCACCTAAGATTTGGCGAGTTCAATTTTGTGGGGGGGGGGGGGTATATCTGATATCGATTCTGAACTTGAAACAACTATATTGTCTTCAATAATTCTCTTAATTTTGTGAGAGCACAAGAGTGTAAAACAAGAAATTGTTTAAAAAATATACCTTGGGATCTTGAATTTTTGAGTGAATTCTTGAGTCCAAGCATTACTGGAAATCATGCAATCAGGTTTTTGTTCTAATTTTCCTATCAATTTTTCAAGTGGGGTTTGTAGTAATTCATTGGCCAGAAAGAAACTTATTGACTAATTTAGGAAAAGTGATTGTATCCATGTTTTTCACATTCCTCAGGCACTCCAGCTTCTTGACATGGAAATTTCGGTGAAATCATTTGATTTCTTGAGTTTTTCCTCAATGGCACTACGCCACTATCAGTTACGGATTTGTACTTGGTAGCATTGAGGGATGTAGTTATAAACGATGCCACAACGTTCAATTAATTTGGCAGCAACAGATTTCGCACCAGAGATTTAGGAGCCAGACCGATTTTTCTGTTGTGAAGAGAGGCGGTGGAAAGAAGGAGATGGAGACGGGAGTCTCCTTGCAATTTTGTTTGGGCCAAAATTATAATTTGAGTCATCAAAGTTAATCCAATTTAATTAGATAACAAATTAGTTAATAGTAAGTGACGGTAGGGAGGAATTTGGCAAGGAAGTGAGAAGGGAAGGGTGAATTTGCCAAAAAAAAACAAATGTGGAGATGAATTGAGTAGATGTTGTGAAAGGTAGGGATGAATTGTTCCAATTACCCAAAAAAAAAAAAAAAAGGTCTAATGAGGTGTTTGTTAGAATGCGAAAATAGAATTACCCGGGAACTTAAAATTTTCTTTAATTCAAGAAATAAGATCGTTTAGATGTTCGCATATATGTTATATCAAGAATAAAGATCCAAATTTATTACCTAAATTTGATGATCAATTCTTGAATTGGATCTGAATCAGAACTTCCAGTATTTTAGATCATCGGTTTCAAGCTTTTTAATTCTAAGAACATACCTTCAAGTCTTCTATGGTATTTTTCAAATTCAAACTACACTGGTGGGTGAACAAATTCTTTTAATTAAATTACGAAACTAATTATTGGCCAAAAAAAACTATATTTTCTTTCTAAATCAAACGTAATGGAACATTTATTGTATTCTTTGTAGTGTTGCAGGATCTCTAGGCATCATGTAGCTTCTATTTATAGAGATGAGATAATATCAATCTAATTACAATAAGAATTTCAAGTTCAAACAAGAGTCTTAATTCAAACAAAATTGGGTACGAACATAAATGATCGTTTTGCCCCTCTAATTATTCTCACTAACTTAAGTATCATTTCTTCAACGGTCTTGTCAACCAATCACAAATGTTGAAATTTAGCAGTCGTTGAACAGTGATCTCAAATTTTAAGAGTTCAACGAAAAATATCTAAGTTGTCAATATACCAATTTTTCTGGGCGACGGTTCCTGGTAGGAATTCACTTTCCCTACTTCGCTCATTCTCAAGTGATGTAATCCAATGTAGAAGATCAAAGGATAAATCAAGCTATCATCGATGTAACAACAATCTACATGGGAAAAGGAGTAGGTTTCGTGTTAGGCTCAGATCGGGAATCAAGACAAATCAAGTCGCTTCAAAATATCAAAAATGGAAGTTGCGGACAAATCACGTAGCCGCACCAAGGAAATGAGGCGTGACCATGCGGACACTGTTCAAATCAACATATCCTTATTTCATCCTTGCACGCAGCTACGCAAGACATAACCACGTTGTCGTGCGGGTACTTGGCAACCAGAATTTTGCAAATTTTAATTCTTTTTCCGTTTTAATTATTTCTTAATTAGGAACCCTTTTGCAGCTAGGGTTAGGTTTTACACGTTTTTGACATTATACTGAGTATTTTCATTATTGTAGAATAATTTTTGACTTTATCGAAGGAAATTAAATTGAGAGTTTTTCTCTAAAAAAGTGAGATTTCTTTTCTTGTTCTTCAAATAACACCCATCGAACTTATTTTTAAAGATTCTTGAAATTTTTGTGGCCTTCCAACCAAGAACTCATCAAGGAATTGGACAATCCTTGTGGCATTCAACAATCTTGGTTCTTGTTCCGCATCGTCAATTCCCGCGTCGTGAATCTTGGGTCAAGGTTCTATCGTCTATTCTTTCCATTGTTTTTCATTCTTATTGTTTTAGTTATTCTGAATTTGGATCTTTTCTGCTTATTTAAATTGTTATTCCGCGTTTTCCCAAAAGGAATCGCATCAGGTGGTATCAGAGCTTGGATCTAAATCAGTTCTTGATATTTCTTGAATTTTTCTTAGTTTTCTTGATTTTCTTCGTGTTCTTCATAAATCATTCAATTTGATCAATAAAAAGTTCCAATGAAAATTCAGAACATTTTATTCAAATCTTATTCAAATTCAGTTCCGTTTATTTTGTCGTGTTCGTAGTCGAGTTTCAGATTAAAAAAAAAGTTCGAAAATTCACAATTTCCATAATTTCTCAATTTCTTCTTTTTATGTCTCCCATTGTCCTAGTTCTTGAATCTTTGGTTGGTTCTTTGGGTACTTGAAAAGAGATTAATGAAAGAGATTAAGAGTGATACAGAGCGAAAACAAATAAGTGAGGGAGTTTTTTTTCCTTTTTTTTGGTTGAGATCTAACAATATTTGATAGACGAGGATCATCTTCTTCATCAATTGGTGACAATTAAGGAGTTAACATGAAGGGACCAGCAACCTCATCAATGAGTCATAACAAACTTCATGAAGGTATGAATAGGATGGGTACACAAGATGTAGGTGTAATGGCAGTTATGCAGGAACAATTTGAGAAATTGATGACAAGAATGGATAGGTATGATGAAAATATTACCCAATTGCGAAGAGAACAAACTCATACTGGTCCTGGAGATAGGAGGAATCGTAGGAGAGGGTATAATCCTAGAGTTGGATATGAGTTTGATGATGAGGAGTTTGAAAATGAAGGAAGTAGTGTACAATCATCCATGACTAGTGTGAGAAGGAGAAGAGATAGATGAGATAGATATGAAAGGGGAGATAATAGGAGACATCGTGGTGATCGAGATGAAGTGGATGGTAATCTAGGGAGTATAAAGATGTCTATACAACCCTTCCATGAGAGGAGTGATCCGGAGGTTTACTTGGATTGGAAGAAGAAAATGGAATTGATGTTTGAATGCCATAAGTATTCGGAGGAAAAGAAGGTTAGGTAAGCTGTGGAGAGGTCGGTGGGATCAATTAGTGATGGGTAAGAGGAAGAATTTGGAGAGGTCGGTAGAAACTTAGGATGAGATGAAAGCTATAATGAGGAAGATGTTTGTTCCTAGTCATTATTATAGGGATATTTACCAAAAGTTGTAGGGGCTTACAAAAGGGTCTAGGAGTGTGGAGGAGTACCATAAGAATATGGAAGTGGCTATGATTAGGGCCAATATTGTGGAGGATAGAGATACTACTATAGCTGGGTTCTTGAGTTGGCTAAACAGGAGATTGCAAATGTGATAGAACTGCAGCACTATGTGGAGTTGGAGGACATGGTGCATATGATAATGAGGGTAAAAAGGCAATTGAAGCGGAAGGGGAAGCAAGACATTCACGGGATATTAGTTCGGAGGATGAATTTGCAGGAATGATTAAATTAGAGGATGTTGGAGCTAGTAGTAGTGATAGTGAGGGGTTGACTTATGCTGTGAAGAGTCTTGTTAATAGGCGTGTCCTTAGTTCTAGCGTTAAGGTGAATGGAATGGATGAACAAAGTGATAACCTATTTTAAACTAGGTGTTTAGTGGATAAAAAATTTGTGGATTGATGATTGACGGGGGAAATTGTACAAATGTAGTTAGTACCCTTTTGGTTGAAAGATTGGGGTTGCCTAAAATGAAATATCCTAATCCTTAGAAATTGCAGTGGCTTAACGAGTCTGGGAAAATTAAGGTGAGCGGCAGGTTAAAGTCAAATTTACAATTGGGGAGTACAAGGATGAAGTAGTTTGTTGCGTGCTGCCTATGCATGTTGGTCATATCTTGATGGGGAGGCCATGATAACATGATAGAAGAGTGATACATGATCAGTTTAAAAATCAGTATTCATTTTTGAAGGGTGGAAAGAAAATTACTCTTACTCATTTGTCACCTAAGGAAGTCCAAGAGGATCAACTGAAAATAAAAAGTGAGACTGAGGAGAAAAATGGGAGAGTTGAGGCCACAACCCCAGAAAAAGGAGAGGTAGTAAAAAATGAGAAAATGAGAGTTGAGGCTACGACCTCAGAAAAAGAAGAGCATGAGTGCAAAAGAAAACAAAAAAGAAAAGAGAGCCCGCCCACAAAATGAGCTTTTTTACACAAAGGTTAATGTACAAGGAACCAATCCTTGTACTTGGCCATGCTAACAAGTCACTTCCAAGTTTGGTTAATTCTGTTTTACATGTAGCAAAATCAAATCATAATCGTAAAGTCGGGGAGAAAATTACTTGCAAGGAAGAATGGTCCAAAAAGTTGAAGGAAAGCCCCAAGTACAGGTATGCTCCAAAAGAAAACAAAATCAGAAGACAATTGAGGATTGGACAAGGTGTTGATTCGAGGTCAAATCTTTTTCAATAGAGAGGGGATGATGTGATATAAGGTAGGAGATCAAAGGAGAAATCAAGCTATCATCAATGTAACAACAATCTAAATGGAAAAATGAGCAAGTTTCGTGTTGGGCTCGGGTTAAGAATCAAGACGGATCAAGTCGCTTCAAAATATCAAAAATGGAAGATGTCAGACAAGCCATGTGGTCACAATGAGGAAATGAGGCGTGATCATGCGGACACTGTTCAAATCAACATATCCTTATTTCAGCCTTGAACTCACTAGGCCACGCGATTACCTAAAACCAGAATTTCGCGAATTTTAATTCTTTTTCCGTTTTAATTATAATATTTCGTAATTAGGAACCCTTTTGCGGCTAGGGTTAGGTTTTACACATTTTTGACATTATATTGAGTATCTTCATTACTGTAGAACAATTTTTGACTTTATTGAAGGAAAATTGAGAATTTTTCTCTAGAAATGTGAGATTTCTTTTCTTTTCTTGTTCTTCAAAAAACACCCATCGAATTTATCAAAGATTTTTGAAATCTTTGTGGTATTCCAACCTAGAACTCATCAAGGAATTGGACAATCCTTGTGACATTTAACAACCTTGGTTCTTGTTCCGCATCGTTAATTTCGGCGTCGCAAATCTTGGGTCAAGGCCCTATTGTCTATTTTTTCAATTTTTTTTCTTGTTATTTTTGTTATTCTGAATTTAGATCTTTTCTGCTAATTAAATTATTATTCCGCGTTTTAATCGCGTTTTCCAAAAGGAATCGCATCATCAAGTTACCAGCTCAACAAGATATTTGACCAATCAAATTAATTTCACTCATTAGTGAATCAAAGAACCATTAAAGTTACAAAAAGATATACATAACACTGTCAAATGATTTAGATGAAATGCATGATGATCAAGTGGAATTTAATTCTCCACATAGTTATGTTATAGAATTAAACTCTACATGTGGTCCGACTCAATACACTCTAAGTGTACAAGTGTCAACCATTACACATGGTTGTGAACAAACTATTTAGGATCAAAATATAAGCCTTTGTTTTGTAAAAGTATTTTTGTTTATAAACAAGTAACCAAACAAATGCTAAGTCGTGTCACACTCTACTTTTCAAGAGCCAATTTATATTTCACAAGTGATCTAAACACTTTAATTCACATGCTCAGTAATTAATAAATATAATAAATAAATAAAACTAGAATTAACTTATTATAAAATGTTATTTTATTAGAGAAAAATAGACTATATGGGCACCCAACCCAACAATGTTGTTACGTGATAGTTTATAAACAAAATTTATAAACAATCTTTTTCCAAAAACTTTGATATCTTGATATTCAAAGTGATAAGAGAAATAAATGAAGTGGATCTTGAATCTAATTGTGACATTTTTTTTTTGTTCTTTTGAATCTAATTGAAATAAATTGGTTGTTGAATCTTGGTCGTATTGAAGGTCGAGAAGTTTATACGTTTGAAAGCATGATTAGAGATAAAGATAATTAAATGGATAGATTTAGAGATGAGTTCAGTAATGGATAGTTTTTGCAAACACCAAAGGAGATTAAGGAAATAATGGATTGATTTGTAAAAATTCCCTCGAAAGGGTGGAGGAAAGTGCAATGAAGGCAGATGTGGAGATGGTTGGGATGATCATGGATTTTGGTAGTGGAGAAACGATATGGTTGAGATAAGATTTCTTTAGAATTCAACCAATAACAAGAAACTATAAACTCTATTTGCTCAAATGAAGAACATAAACTGCAATTGTGAATTAATTTCCAATTCATACATTGATATATTCTACTATAATGTAAGAATTACAATTTAATTATTAAACAGAAAGAGAAAATAAAGTGGCTAGAAATATTCTAGAATAGGTTGTCTATGAATGAGTAGTGTGCAAAGGTGGTGAGGCTAACTATGACAACCGTCTCTCTTAAATGAACATTGTCCTCAAGATTCAAGTAGTTAATACAGTCCGGTGATTTTGGGGGAAATCGAAGAAAGACAGACAGTTGGAGGAAAATTAGCTTTGAATGGAGTTGATGTGTATTGAACCGTGAAATTGGATTTGATTTTGGACTTGAAGATGGTAAAAGGATTTGTGTTTATAAAGGAAAATGAGTTGGTGTGCTCTTGGGACCGTTTAATCAAAATATTTTCATCTTTCATTTTCACCCGTTGGACTACTTCCAAAACAAGGCTCACACCAAATGGATAATTCAATCTCACTACAACATGGTGGAACCCAAGAGGTTCTCCCAAATCAGACTTGGTCTTCTCCGTTGGAACTGGAAGCATCTCAATTCAGCGATCAATACTTCTCCACCACTGTCTCATGCTTAGAAGCCAAATGTTTCACACTAGGTATGGTACAATCGATTTTTTTTGGATTCTCTTTATCGAACTGAGTCATTTTCGGTGCCTTCTTCTCCTCTTCTACATATTTCCTTCCTCTAACTCAACAATGAGTTTTCACCACATTTTTTTTCTTCTTTGAGTACTGAATTTTCTATAATCATTTCAGCCTACATCAAATCATGCTTTCTTTCATCACGATTTCCTTCCTCTAACCCAAATGTGCTTTGTTTGATAATTTGGACAATGGTGGTGAAGTAGGGCTGTGGCCAATAGGTTTTGGTTTGATTTGGGGGTGGGTGGGTGGGTTTGTGAGGTGGGATGGTGAAGAAAATGGTTTTTATTATTCTTTTTTATACATAATTTAGTTTTAACTTATTTTTATCTATTAAATTGAAAATTTCAATTTAACCCTTTTAAAATTTGTCAAAATTGGTCAAAAAAAAAAAAAAAAAAACTGAACGGAATCATTCCATCTGTCCTTTTGCTGCAACTAATTAAAGTTTGGGACTATATGTGGTAAAAATTAAAGATTTGGTTAAAATCCCAGTGCTGCAATTACCCCTAATATAAATATAGATCCTATCACATGTACGTACTATCCTACAAAGCTTTTCTCAAATTGTAGGGTGCATTTGGGAGGTTAATAATTGGATTGGGCATAAGTGTCTTAGAAATCAACTAGTATATACACGTGCAACGTGCAATGTATGGATGACATTATCATTATATTTGTTTACAATTGAAAAGTGACATAATAAAGTAAAGAACATGAAGAAATATAATTAAATATTGATAATCAATATTCAAATTTAATATGTTGACAAAATTAAACTAATTCACATAAGACAAAACAAACTTCACTGTTTTTATAAATGACACTTCATAGAGGATAAATTAACAATTATTCCTAACAAAAGTAAACATAAACATATATAGCCAAGGAGCAAATTCTTCGTCCTTCCTACTTGAGAGGTTGAGATAAACAACCAATTGCATAGAATTGGATACTAAATTAAAAGACATTGATTGGATTTCCGAATAATATATATAAACATTTATGACACAAAAATATACAAATAATAAAATGCAATCTTCCTATGAGAATGCCTTGTATTCAAAACAGAGGACCAAGCAGTCGAAGTGCAAATTAACCAACAGTTGGTACTCCAATTTTTGAGTAACTATTCCATTCAGTAGCAGCTCTGAACTGTAAATAGCTGCACCTGCAAAAGAATTAAACAATAATAAAATGAAATCCAGACATATATTTGTCAATGAAAGTTTGCTAAAGAAGAATAGGTCAACCTTTCTCAAGAAAATTACATCAAGCCGGGATCAATCCGGATACAAAGGAAACATACCCATAAATTATCTTTTGAGTGTGTGTGTATATATATATATATATATACACTTAAAACTTAATCAGACTAATGAAACTAATTTTTATCATATAGTATGTGAAAGCACGAAAAATATCTTATTTTTGTTTATTTATATTTCATGAATTCATTATTTTTTTTCAATAGGTTGAAGCGGTGAATTTTTGTTAAATATTTTATTGTGCATTTTAGAAATTCAAAATAAATTTTATTTTTTAAAACTCGTTTTTAACCACACATTCTATAAATAAAATAATTTACAAATAAATTCAATTTTTTTAACAACAAATTCTTCAAAAAATTACAATTATAAACCATATTATTTGAAATAATTGGTTTCAAATAGGGGCTTAATATGTTAGGGACTAAATATGACAAACGTATGGGGGCTTAATATGTTAGGGATTAAATACGTCAAACGTTTGGAGGTTACAAACTAAAAATGTCAAACGTGACATTAATATGTTAGGAACTATTATCGTAAAAAACTCAAAGGTTAGGGACCATTTGTACTATTTACACGTTTTTAACGGAAAAAACTAACGGAATCTAAGAGTAAGGACCATTTTTGCAACGTTTGGTGATTCTGAGGGTATAAATGCAAAAATCTAAACGTTGGGGACCATTTTCGCAAGAAACCTAAAGGTTGTGGATCATTTGTGCTTATTACCCTTTATTTTATATATAATATAATATATAATTTTATTTTATTTATAATTATACCCGTGCGATACACGGATGACATTATCGTTATATTTACTTGTAGTTAGAAGTGTCAATGAACAAAGTAGCATAAAATAATAAACACAAAAAAATATAATTTGATATTAATATCAATATTCAAATTTGGTTGGTTGACAAAATCAAACTAAATTTTGAAAAACTTTTTTAAAAATAATATTTATAGTGAAACTTGTTGGGTGCCCATCATTATCAGAAATTAGTATGGTAACCCAAGACACTGCTACATATAGTTGTTCATGACTAAATACTGGTCTTTTTAAATAAAGCCCAACATCACCCGTGCGACGCACGATTTTAGATATTCACAAAATATTTGTATTAAAATGTAAAAAATTAAACTTGCAAAGAAAAAACTAAATTCTGAAAATGAAATATTATTTCTCAAAGATACGTGCATATTTATGAAGTATAAAATAAATTAAAATTGACAATTTATTTCAAATTCAGGAAATCCATTGGATGCCATTCTAGCAAATTTGAAAATCTAAATCACTAATTATATCTAATATACATCATGGTTGGAGCTCTTAAAATACTTTCGTATCATATTCTATATGAAAACCATTTAAAAAAATAACAGAAGATGGCAACTATTAAGACTAAATATATCACATAAAATCTAGCAAAGTAGTGTGATGAGACAAAAGTAATGGGATATTCAAATATGAAATACAAAAAAAAAAAATTAAAATCAGTTCCCATATATATCCACTAATTCTCTCATCAAAATGATACTCAAAATGGTTGATTGGCTTCCCTTTTCCATCATTTCTCATCTATTTTTGTCTCACGTGTTATCCATTACTGATTCACTTTTATGGAGGAAACAAAATGTGAAAATAAAGCAGAAAATAGAAGCTTTCATCGAGATCAATAAAAAACAATGGCTTTAGAATTGAATTAAATCAACTTTCAAACCGTGCAATAGAGAGTCCAAGAAGTGATGCTATTCTTGGATTAACCAATGAGGCAGATGCATTGGAAGACCAAGGAATCATCAAGAACTAGATCAGTGGCCTGAGATGGATGGACACATGCCCAAATACATAATCAACTGAATTTTCTTCTCTGACATTTTATCAGTATAGAGCCTTTCATTCGTAACCTACAACACTAACATTCAATGAAAAGAGAAGCTTTAAACATTTTGCATAGTTCAAATTAGAATATAGCTTATGAAGGCGAATTCAACCTTTTTATTGAAAAATTAGCCTTATGTCTATCCACTTTGCTAAGATTTTTCCTCCTTTCTGTTATCTTCTATTAATTGGCTTTAATTTATTTATCCACTTGGAACCAATCACACTTATGATGGAAAATAATTAAAAAATCCCACCAAAAAAATCAAAACGACTTCTCCTACTTTACATAAAAATTGGACTGTACGTGCAAAACATAATTTAATTTCATGTATAAGATGCTAGTGGAATTATGGATCTGATGATCATTTTGTTGACACTGTACTAACTAAATAAATTTTATTCAGTAACATCAACCAAACCTCTAAACCCAAAACCTTGTCTGGTCTTTCCTTTCCAGTTTTTAACTTTCAAAAAAGGTATGAGAATAATATATTCTCAAGTGATCAGCTTTACCATCAAGCAAGGCATACCCAGAGAACTACATACAGCATTTGCATAAAAAATCATGAACATTTTCTTCATGTTAAAAAATAGTCAACCAATCTTACTTTATTCTTATAAAGTAGTCAAAAATTACTTTACAGCCAGACCCCTTTTCAAGTTCTAACAAATTATACCCCTTCAATAGTTAAAAGTTATTTTAGAAACAAATTGTGCAAAACCTAATAATTTTTGCAACACCAATTTGCATTACAAAAAATTGTATAACATAGTTCATTTAATAATAAAAAACCTGAACCACATCCAATCACGTAAATCAACAATTCTATTGTGCAAATTATTGGGACTTGTGGCCAATCAAAGCACAAGGATGTCCAGAATTTGTTTCCAAGTGCTCATTTGAGACAATAGTAAATGTTACCATAAATGGTAATAACTTATGGTACTTTATAAAATTAAAATTTCACTTTCATTCATTCTTGTTTAGTATCATTAATATTTTCTAGACCCTTTAGTCAATGTGAACTAAAGTGAGCATTGCATGTCAGAACCAAAAAATAGTTGATACGATCATGTCAATTAAAAAAATGAAGGGAAAATGTCTAATTCAAATAAAATTCGAAGGTTTGATAAGGTTATATACCTGCTCGGCATTTCTCGACTCTCGCAACTACCCTGTAGGTTAGCCATTCAAGCTATAATATTAACCTGAAGCACGTCACAATGTCAACATCTCTTCAAGCACTGTCCCCTGGCCACAATTCATGACTTACATACAGTAAATGAAATGCATTAAGAGATGTATAAGCCTCTGACCCTAAACATTATCTGGAAACACTGTGTATAAGAACTTCAATAGGGCTGTTTACTGAATCTCCAGAGCAATCAGAGACAATGGTTTCACAGTTTTTGATGAGATCTTGGGCATAATCTCCTGGATTGACCCCTAAACATTAAAAGGGAAAAGAAAAAAAGCACATATGTAATTACAGATAAATATTATTATCGGGATAAAACCATCTTAAAAGTACTCATTGATCGACTCCAGGCTCCGGGTGTATATAAAGAAACAGTACCTTCTAGTGACCACTCACTTGTTAGCCCAGGAGTAAACTAACCAAGAGGGGGGTGAATTGGTTTATAAAACTTTTTCGATAATAATCTCAAACTTAAAAACCAATGGGTACAAATATGAGCACTTAGTGTTACAAGTAACTAAACTATCAATGTAGTGTGCTATATATGTGTAAACTTAATTGATAAGGCAAGTATAGCACTAAGATAAAGCGTTGCACAATATAAATTGATAGAATAGAGTAAGTGCGATGTAAGTAAGTAAAAGAGATAAGAGAATGCAAACGCGATTTATGGAGGTTCAATCAACCAACGTGATCTACGTCCCCCGTTACCGAGCTCTCCGTCACGAGCAAGGCCAAATCCACTATTTTGGTAACTTACAAGAAGGAGTACCAAATCCTTAGGCGACTTACAACAAGGAGCGCCTATCCTTTACAATCGAGTTTTCACACGGCTCTCGAAACCAACAATCGAGTTTTCACACGGCTCTCGAAACCAACAATCGAGTTTTCATAAGGCTCTCAAAACCAATCAATATAATGAATTGAGTTTACAATTGAAATAACTCTCTTGAAAAATGATATACTCAAATTAAGTATCGAGAGAGTTAGGCTAACACTTCAATAGATAGCAATGAATTAAGCTCGAGTGTTAGAGAAAAACTTTGATGCAAATGATAATGAAAAGTTCAATGCAATCAAACAAAGTTTTTCAAATGATCTCTTGTTAAAAATATTGAATCAAATTACGTA
The DNA here is from genome assembly GCA_963555705.1 of Ligustrum vulgare. NCBI lineage: Eukaryota > Viridiplantae > Streptophyta > Magnoliopsida > Lamiales > Oleaceae > Ligustrum > Ligustrum vulgare. Next base: position 54,697,716 of record OY743169.1, on the reverse strand, counting down.
CCAAGAGATGCCACACTTGAATAATTAACAATAAGTTAAGCTCAAAGTGTTTAGGCAATGGAACTTTGATGAATCAAATGATAATGAAAAATGTAGTATAAATAATCAAAGTTCCTTAATTGAGATTTCTCTCTTTTAAAAGATTAAAACAAGTTTAGAACAAAGAGAGACTTACACTTGAATTCCAATATAGTGTGAAGATGTTGAAGAAGTTTAAACAATATAAAACCAAGAATCTTCACAAAACTTTCTTCCAAAAACTTTGATGAAATTGATAAAACAAAGTTTAGATCAATCAAAGTTTTATTGAAAATAAAAGATGAATATAAACCAAGTAAGAACAATGAATTTTCACAAGAAAGTTTGTATAAAATGTTTTCTAAGTTGTTGTCAATGAATGCAAGAGAGAAGGCTATTTATAGATCAAATTTTGCACATTCTGTCTTTTGCGGTCGACCTGTTCAGCCATGCGGTCGACCTCAATATATCCGTTGCAAGAAAATAGCCGTTGAGTTCAAAAACAGCAGTGCGGAAGATCAGTGCGGTCGACCTCTCTTTTGTCATGCGGTCGACCCCCCCCCCCCCTTATCATGCGGTTGACCTCTCTGGTCGACCTCAAAAAACAGCATTTCAAGATTTTGATTTTTCAAGGTTTTCTGACTTGTTTTTCAATAGTATAATCATGATTTAAGATCAAATAACCTTTGAAAGACAATCTTGACTTAGATAAAAATATTTTATGCAAGTGATGAATTTTCAAGTAAGTTTCTTGATGCATAAAAAATCATTTTCGAGCTCGTTGAATTTCATCGCTAAAGATTGAGAGTTTTATACCTTTACATATGTTAAATCAACTCTAATCTTGTATGCTTGAATTCTTGATCTTCATGTCATGCTTCAATTTTGATCTTTGAATATCTTCAATTCTTTCATGATCTTCTTTGCGTCTCATGTGCTCGATCACATAATTTTGATTTATATCTTTGAAAGACGATTTGATCATTGAGTGCTTTGAATATTTATCATTACAGGAAACACTTGAAGCACACTTGTTAGCAACACAATATATTCTTGTTTGTAATGATCAAAACAATAAGGTCAAGTTAACCATAGGTCAACATCACTAACTCCATTAGCTACACTGAGCTAGGTTTGTCCACTGATGAAATATGCATCTTCTCCACCTGTCAATACCTGGAATTTATTATTTTTGGATTACTTCCCAGCAATCTTACAACATCGAAAGATTAACATACTTCTAACACATTTCAAAAAGTATTTTAATTCAATTCCAACATCATCAGATGTTTCTCAAGTCAAGTCATCGAGAAAACTGCAACTATTCATTTTTTTCTTTTCCTTCCATGCTTTCAAACTTGAAGTTATACAATGACCACAATTAAAACAGGTTTAAGTCATACAAACCACAAGGTCATTCATAAATTCCAGTCAACTGCCATTCTAAAAGCAAGCTAGTCATAAAACAAATTAAGAATAATTCTTAAAAAGGGCCACTTCAATGAATTTGAAACTGGCACTGGAGAGTCCATTAAATATTATTAAGCAACTGACTCTACTGATAGAATTCAGAATGTTCATACTTTGTCATGGGAGTAATATACGTACAAAATATTATTGGTAGAAAGGGAATATTGTCTCAGAATTAGAAGGAAAACTGACATCTTCTTCTGTGCAACAGCTTTTGTGCGCTCAATAAATATGGCTACAAAACAGCAACTTCAAATCAGAAAGACAAATGCACAAAATCATTGTTGATTAAAAAACTTGACTCCGACCTCAAAAATTTATACAAACATGTTCACAAACATCTTCTTAATCTCAAAAGTAGCTTTTCATTTAAGTTCAGCCAAATAGACCATAAATGAGGCGGGTTTTACCTGCGGGTGTAAATTGAAGCCATGGAAATCGATTTTTGTTGTTCTTATTGTAACTGTCAAAAAACCATAGAATCAGTCACCCACTTACTTGAAAATTAATAATGTTAATATGCTAATCATTTTGTAAGGAATAGTAATAAAACTCAAATGCAATGCAAATTCAAGGGATGCATCCTCACCGTATGATCCAGCAAGCCCTGTATCAACAAAAATATTAAAACCAAGAAGAAGTGAAGCATCTTTATTTCCCACTTTAGCAAAAAATCTTTATTTTTTATATTTGAGTCTATGTTTTTTAACATCATGAGCAAACTAAAATTCCGAATCGAGTGTGTACCTTAAATGATAGTAGCACCATCGAACAATTTCCTGAAGAATTAGAAAAATGTCTTCATTAATGGTTCCACATGTGAAATAATTTGGAAAAAAAAAAAGAACCAAACTCTCTACAGAAGAAACCATCCTCTCCCTTCCTTTTACCTAGTAATAGAACCAAATTCTCTATAGTGCATAAATATTATGAGGATCACTTTTCCCAATCTTGTAATATTCTCATTAGGATTTTCCCTTCTCTGTTCTTGTTGATCTCTCCTTCAATGGGGAATTGTTGCTCTAGGAACACCAACAAAGAGAGCTTAAATAAAGGAATGATTCAAAAGTAACCAACAAAAGAAATCAAGAGGTGGAATCCAAGAGTCAAACTACCCCTTTGAAAGGCCAAGAACATTATCAACCTCTCTTATTAGGCTCTTATGAAAAATGTGTAAAGGCTCGAAAAAAGCAGGAACTCTAAAAAATAACAGCAAAGTTCTTTGTTTGAATAAAGAAAATACGTGGACTTTACAGAGAATAATCACCAGAAATCAAACCCCACATAATAATAGGAAAATTATGTAAAATTATACTGCTAAACAGAATGCCAAAGAATCAATTAAGTGTGCAACGCAAGCTTCACCAGATTATTAAGTGTTACCACTGTGGGGACCACCGGATTATTAAGTGTGCAATGCAAGCTTCACCAGATGTTTTGAGCGGGATTCTGCCAAATGTTCCTCCCTTGAGTTTGTATTCCAGTTTCAGCATTAGTAATAAATATTCATAAATTGCACAAAACCAGAATTCCACACCAGACTCGGAGTGCTCAGTTAAATTTATAGTTGAATAGAGAGGTTCAATATAGGAACTATACAGCATAATATATCTACTAACATTAGCATAAAAACTAACTACTTGGGCTTTATAACATGCACCTGCTCACAAGTACAATTTCCAATTTCTTCACTCAATGCTTGAATAATAGAGAGGTTGATTCATATTCTGCAATTAGCAGTTGGACAATGAGGAAATTGAAAAAAGAATCAGTTAAATATTAGATACAACAGCTGAAACATTTTATCAATCCAATAAAACTGAAAATGAACAACAAATTTGCAGCATTGAAACATTCACAGAAAATAAGCTCAAGTGACAGCTCATAGGAAAACTAAAATATAAGTTTCAGAAATAAGCTCTTCAGTACAAATCAGTATTCTTTTCTCATTCAATGACAACTCCCTTTTCAATAAACTTATCCCCAGATAAATGTGGCATTTTAAACCACGTAATGATAGAACAATTATCATTTATATTAGATGATCCAACCAAAGCACAACTAATATCACTTCATTATGTACATAAACCTGTGTGAGAAAATTCAATAGTGAAGATAACCAACAGACAACAGTGATTAAACCATTGCCACAAACTGCATCACATTAAATATAAAAACCTTTATTCTTATTTAAAATGGTAGATAAAATCCCAGTATAGATCATCATATGGAATATACATCCTAATCATCAATATCATAAAAGTACACAAAAAGATTCTTTTAGTTAGACAAAAAGTAGGGTTAAAAGTTAGAACCACATGAACTGAAACTTAAACAATCATATAATGCACCAAATATCATTAAAATCAACAAAAAATTAAATTTTTAGAGTCAGAATTGTCTCACCTCTATCGGTCTATCCCAAGGAGTGTCAACAGGGTTGCAATTTAGAAATTTCTATCTACTAGTGATTTTCAATACACAACATAAATAAATACATCTATTATAATTCGCAAACCTCACACGTTATCATCATCAAGAATTGTGGACAGCGGCATTCCTTAAACAAACTTGCATCTCTACCTTTTCCTCTACATCTTTGATACACATTTTTCTGCTAATAGAAATAGAATCCAAGTGCAAGCCAGAAGCCGACTTGATTGGGAAATTGTCCATTTCGACTGGATTGAAGTCCTATTCACATCTTGCAATAAAATAAAGAAACCAAAAATCACTTAAAATATAAATAAATTAGATAGAAGAATATCTAGATCTGAGAAATAATGGTATTTTTCGAAGAATAACAGTATCAGGGTTTATCTTCTCGATCCATCGTTGCGGTACGAAACAGTCTCAACAATGACGGTGAATCCCTTCTCCTTACACAGCGTCACCGTCAATGAAAGATATCTGGGCAACCTCAAGGAGTGGAAAATGGAAAAGCTAAACTCACTTGAAGCATCCTCAAGTGCAAGCCAGAAGCCTACAGTGAGAGAGGGCAGGGGACCGACCGAAGGAAAAGAAAAAGGATTTCTGACCTAAAACTCAATATTTGACCTCCAGCCATCCAACTGTTAAAAAATCGAGCGTCTGCGATTTCGGCGAGGATTGGAATGAAGGATTCAAGATAACAGAAGCGACTAGGGATGGCAAAACGGCTCGTCGGCTCGGGCCGCTCGGGCTCGGCTCGGAAAAGCTCGGGCTAAGCTCGGATCGCAGCTCGAGATTTCGAGCCGAGCTTTTTTTTGAGAAACGGGCTTTGGCTCGGCTCGAGCCAAAAAAAGCTCGCTAAAAAAACTCGATAGGAGCTTGAGCAATGAATTTCGACCACGAGCTCGGCTCAACTTGCTATATATACACATTTTCAATACAAATTTTATGAATTTTTGCTATAAAAATAAATAAAAAAAAAAGTAAAAGCTCGTGACTGGCTCGGCTCGGCTCGGAAAAAGCTCGGGCTAAAGCTCGAGTCGAGCCTTATTTTTGGGGACGAGCTTTAGCTCGGCTCGACTCGGCTCGGGCCAAAAAAAGCTCGACCCCAAAAAGCTCGAGCCTTGATCTTCCGCTCGCGAGCCGGCTCGGCTCGGCTCGTTGACATCCCTAGAAGCGACCCTAGGTTATGGGAGAAATCAACACAGATGAACGCAGCGAATTTTTCTGTTTTATAAGAAACACAGAACGACGTCGTATCCTGTGGGCGGGATATCTTGAGCGGGAAAACTTGGACAAGTACTTCTACTTTTATATATTAAATAGATAATTTATAAATAATATAAATAGTAAATAGAGTAATATATAGTATTATAGATATAGATATAGATATAGATGTGTTTGTTTGAAACCTATTGTAATTAGATTACAAAGGTTTTCTCGAATTGTAGGGTACATTTGGGAGTTTAAAAATTGGATTGGGCTTAAGTATCTTAGAAATCAATGTGTTTGTTTGAACCCTATTATAATTAGATTACTTGGAATAATGCATTTTGGAATATATTTTTTGAAGAATGTGTAGAAAAATTAAAAGAGAAAGAGAGAAAAATGTATAAAATTATAATGTCCCTCGAACAATGGCACATATTCCTCGACTAATTTTTCTTGCAATCTATTAAATATTTTTTTTTTAATGAATTACGTTTTTGATGTTCTATATTAGAGGCTTTTTTACAACAAATTTATTATATATTATTTTTTATTTTCTTTAAAATCATTTTTAACTATAAATTTCATGAGACTCATATATTTTCTCATTTTTTAACCATTTATTTTCCAGAAAACATTATTCTCACTTAAAAAAATGTAGATCAACAAGCCTTTATGTTGTCTCAAATGCTTAAACCATATCTTAATCTTAATAATAATAATAATAATAATAATAATAATAATAATAATAATAATAATAATAATAACATAGCAGCCAAATAAACATACACACATTTTCCCGCAAAAAAATCCCTTCCAAATTTGTATAATTAATAAAACTTTCATTTTAGATAATTGATATAATTATCTAAAATTGATATAATTAATTGAAGATAATTGAAATAAATCAATCTTGAATAACATTTTAGAATAAAACCGAAATTTATTTTATACATTTTATTTTTTTTGCATTTTTACATCTGTCGGAAATCCACAAACTTAGGGATGTAAACGTTGATCAATAAGTTCGTGGTTTGAAACGTGTTTGAAACTTGTACTTCACCTTCATTTTTAAAAAAAAATTAAAGTATCATAAAAACAATAGACATACAAATTCAAAATTAATGTGCACATTGATTACCAATTAGTGTAAAAAGTACAAAGCTAACCCATGTAAAAACCCATAAGATTATACAAATACATTAAATTAAATAAATCATTTTTCATTAATATATTTTAAATAATTTCGTTTTTTTCCCAAATCTTAAAAATAAAATTATTAAATTAGGGCTAATTATTTAGACAATTAAGAGGAGGTGAAATTAATTTTTTGTCAGTTTGAAAATGACATAGATTTTTGAATATCAATTCATTAATGACAAATGATTTCTCAATTTTTTTAATATCAATTAATTAATGACAAATTGGTATAATTAATAAAACTTTCATTTTATTCCCAGATTTGTCAACTGCATTAATGGAGCAAGTCTTCAATAATTTCAATGCTTATCGGAATTAAAACTTGCAGTAATTAAATATCTATTACATTAATTAATAAACCTAAAGGGTTAATTTAACTACATGATTAAAGTTTAGCCGGAGTTTTTTTTTTATTTTTTTTTATTTTATACATTTGTTCATTAATGATGACACGTGTTAGAATTTAAAGGCTAAATGCAGTCTATGTTATCCAAGGAATAAGTTGTTTTTAGTGAAATTGTCAGTTGGTCTAATACTTTGTACCCTCTTGGCCATGGATATGCTTGATCTACCCAATCGAGATATAGCTTTGTCTAAGTCGGTCTAATAAAAGGATGCATCCTAAAAGCCATTTGATCTTATACTATCTCTGTGATTTGATTTTCCAACAGAATATTGGGATCATATGGGACACCGAAGGGTTGGTTTATCGGCGGTATCACTTGAGGCCTAACATTTGGCACTGAGTTTGCAGCAAAAGTGCCATTATTTAAACCATTGTTGCCATTAGCGTGAGTATTTCCTCCATCATTGACACGCGAGGGATTTTGTCCATTGTTCTGGATATTATCTCTTGCGTTTGGGCTACCCCCCAAGTTTGACATTCTACTTCAATTACCTAAGTTAGCCATTCAAAAATCCCCTGGTTTTAAGAAGATGATCCAAAAGGTAGTTTTATTACTTGATTTGGACTTGCAATTGTGAGATTATGTCCCACAATCGTTCTGGCTTGAAAATGGTTTCCTATAATTGGAAAAGTCGGCTGACAAATTTGGCTCACTAACTTATTCACGGTTTCATATAAAGTTCTTAGCTGTTTGGCCATGTTGTCATAGTATATATTTTCATTTTGAGTAAACTTTTCCATGTTATGAACATTTTGAAGATTTACTTGTTCAACCACATCTTGTGTAAGTTCACCAAGTAGTGCACGCATGGTCCGTGGACTTAATTCTTCCAAACGGCTATCACTTTGTTCCTCTATTCCTGAAGTACTTTGCTGCTCCTCAAATCTTTCGATCACAGACTGGACTTTTCGTTGGCTTGTTGGCTCCTTACCAAAATTTTTATGAGGCATATTGCTCACTTTTGTATCTTCAAATACCAAAGATGTCCCACAGGGCATGCCAAATTGTTTCTCACGGAAGTCGAGTCTCGCTAAAAGTTAAAAGTAGGTTTAGACGATTGTGTTAGGAACAACAACCTCTTGAGACAAATTTCCAACGAGGGGTGCCTTATTTATGAAGGTTACAATTTGCAAGAAGCGAAATGCCGACAATGGGCAAAAGCACGCTGGAATGCAAAGTACAAGAAAATTGAAATGAAATTGAAAATTACATAGTTCTTTGTTTGAGAGTTGATTGATCGGATCCCTAAACATCTAAGTTTTTTGCTATATATACAAATTTAAAATAAACTAATTACAACTGCCTTCTAACATTTGAATTTCTGACTTGCCGCCTCAACTTGTAACTTGCATGGGATTACTGTTGTCCATCATGTTGCATAATCGTCGTCTATTTCTTTATAGAATTGACGTCCACTTACTTAGTATCAAGTAACTTCCCATGATCTTCTCTAACCGCTCATAAAGTGGAAACAGTTTATAGATGACTTTCTGGATCGTGAAATGAGTTGTAAGGACTATTCCTCTTAACTTACTTGACTTGATCACCCAATCACTTTTGTAGTCGTCCAATCGCTCAAGCATTCTGGTGATCGCCCAATCACTCAGTTCCCTTCACATCGTCATTTCATCTGTAATGGACTATCATGTTTTGGGTCCTTATGTTGGGCCTTCGAATTAGGTTTTTTTTGTGTGGAAATTACACCCACAAAGGGTTTTTAACTTGGGGAAAATACATAACTAAAACCCTTTAAGTTTCACTTTTCAAAACTAACAAGCTTAATATTTTTCTTTCAAAAATCAGGTATTTCATAATTAAAAATAAATATAATATTACATATAATATAAACATAATTATCTATTATATATTATATTAAAACTAATACAATATTAAATTAAAAACTCAAATCTTTATGTCACAACCTCCCTCATCCCCGTCCTTTCCCCGCCCACCACTTGACCACCCACCCCACCCCACCCTACCCCAAAATTTTTTATTTTTTTTCTTCTTGATGTTTTCCTACCCATCTCCATCCCCATCCCCATCCCACCCACTTAACCCCACCAAACCCCACCCCACCTTGTCGCAAAGTGACAAATTGATCTCGTCAAAGCCACAACCCCCTCACCCCAAAAATTATTTAACCCACCCCATCCCACCCACCCACCCACCCACACTACCCCAAAAAAAATTTTAATTTTTTTCTGCTCGATGTTTTCCTACCATTTTCCACCCCACCCCACCTCATCACAAAGTGACAAATTGGACACCCACAAAGGGTTTTTAACTTTCCACTTCAAATACCAGATTTACAATTTGTTTATTCAAAACTCAGGTAAAAATTCAAAATTTAAATTAATGTACTACCCACACCCAATATCCACCCCCCACGGGCAAAACCCAAATTTAGTGAACCTAATTAAATTCCATTCAACTAAATCTCTCCACCATAGCTCGATGATTCTCCTCCGGCTCAGAGACTGCGACGGTGGACACGACAGGCGGGGGCAGGATGCTCAGATCTCATCTTTATGACAAGCACACAGACCCTCGGATCTCATCTCCAACTATCTTCAGCTTTCGTTTCTGTAAGGTTTTTTTTTCCGTTCCGGCGATGGTAGTGTGTGCGGTGTGTGCGGTGTGTGCAGTGTTGGTGGCGATTGTGGTGAGGTCAATGTGGAGGTGGTGAAGGTACTGTGATTGTGCGATGGTGGTCTTTGTGTGGCGACGGTGCGGTAAAGTGGTGTGTGTATGTGTGCAAAGTGTGATGCGGCAGTGTGCGGTGGTCGTGGTGTAGGTGTTGGTGTGTAGTGGTATTGGTGGTAGGCGTGGAGATGGGGGGAGGGTGGTGATAGTGCTCGTCTGCTTCGGTGGTGCAAGTGTGGTGACAGTTGTGGAGGATGTTGAGAAGTTTGTGTTGGTGTTTGGCGGTGGCCGTGGAGATGGGGTGGGGTGGTGGTGGTGGTCGATTGTTTTGTGGTGGCGGTGGTGGTGGAGGGGTCAGATTGAGATTGATTGTGCCAGTAAATTCGTAATTTGTGACTAGTAACAATATGTAACCTCGAAAAATTTGGAATTGTGACTAAATTTGTAATTTTGACTCACATTTATTTAAGTTGTGACCAATTCATTTATAAATTACGACCTAAAAATAAATCGTGATCGATTATTTTTATAATTTGTGACCAAAAATGAACTTGTCACTTATCATATTTTTAATTTGTAATTTATAAAATTTGTGGTTTGTGACTGAGAAATTGATTGTGACCAACTAAATCGATAATTTGTGACCAAAGAATGAGTCGTGATCAAATAATTTTATAAATTGTGATCTGTGACCAAGAAAACTAGTGATTTGTGAAAATTGTGACCTAAAAAATCTTGATTTGTATCAAATAAAAATTGTGACCAATGAAATTTGTGATTTGTGACCAATAAAGAAATTGTGACTAATAAGTTGTTAAGTTGTTACCAATTGACTCAAGATTAAAATTGTGACCTATGAAATTCGAAATTTGTGACCAAGAAATAAACTGTGACCTAAAAAACAGTGACTGTGACCGTGATCATAAACTTATGACTAGATTTGTGACTTGTGACCTAATAAATTGTGACATGTGACCATAATAAACTGTGACCTAAAAAATTATGACTTGTGACCATAATAAGCTGTGACCTTAAAAATTGTGACTTGTGATCATAAAAAGTAAAATATATAATTAATTAAGACCTGATTTTTGAAATAAAACATTTTCTTAAATTTGAAAATGTGTACTTTAAAAACCTTAATTAATTATAATTAATCATTTTTTGGGAGGGGTGGGGTCATGGTTAGGGTCGGGGTGGGTGGGATTGGGTTGTTGGGGTAAAGTGTGAACAAATAGAAGAAAAATCATTTTGGGGCTGGGGTGGGGGGCTGGGGTTGGTCGAGGTTTGTGGCTGGGGTGAGATGATTTTGTCGCGTTGTGATGAGGTGGGGTAGGGTCGAGTGGGGTTGAGATGGGTGGGTTGGGTTAAATAATTTTGGGAAGAGGGTGTGTGGCTTTGGAGAGATCAATTTGTCACTTTGTGATGGGGTGAGGTGGGAAATGGTAGGAAAACATCGAGTAGAAAAAAAAAATTTAAAAAAAATTTGGGGTAGGGTAGGTGGGTGGGGGTGGGGTGGGATGGGGTGGCTTAAATAATTTTTGGGGTGAGGGAGTTGTGGCTTTTGCGAGATCAATTTGTCACTTTGCGACGATGTGGGGTGGGGTTGAATGGGTGGGATGGGATGGGGATGTGTAGGAAAATATCGAGCAGAAAAAAAATAAAAATAAAAATTTTGGGGTAGGGTAGGGTAGGTGGGTGGGGTGGTCAGGCGCTGGGCGGGGAAGGGGCGGAGAAGAGGGAGGTTGTGACATCAAGATTTGAGTTTTTGATTTAATATTTTATTAGTTTTAAAATAATATATAATAGATAATTATGTTTATATTATATGTATTTTTTATTATGAAATACCTGATTTTTGAAAGAAAAATGTTAAATTTGTTAGTTTTGAAAAGTGAAACTTAAAGGATTGTAGTTATGTATTTTTCCCTTTTTTTTGGTGTTAACAAATATTATATTTTATTATTGAATGATAATTTTACCCCTGAAACCTAGGTATTATTACCTTGTGTATTACTTATATATATATAGTAGCTTTGGTTCATAATAATAAATACAAAGTTTATTGGTGTCTCTATCCTTCTCTCTTTTATATCTAGTTTATAACAAATATAAAGATTTTGCAGGGATTATTTTTCTCTAATCTTTTATTACAAAGATCTTGCATGGATTATTTTGTTTCATTCAATAGTACTAATCATTACTCATTAGCGATAATTGCAAAACAAATACATATGGGTTAAGAAAAAGAAAAGAAAAAAGATATACAGATTTGTAAGTGATTTTATATTAAATAGAGTAAGCAACAAAAAAGCAAAAGAAATAAAAATATATATAGGCAAATTCCTCTATTGTATTTTATTTACATGTTTTCTTTTGGGTAACGCCACATCACGAGCGCCCTCACAACCCAGGTCTTATGGAGGAGGTAAATCGCGATATGTGCAATGTAGAGTCAGGAATCGAATCCGTGACCTTACAGGAGCATCGTCATTACAAAGTTCGACCTTTGTCACTGTGCCATGTGCTCAGGGGGTGTATTTTTTTTTTTTTAACATATATATATATTGATTTCATAAGTAGTAGTATAAATACAATATAGTACAATACAATACAGTAAAATACGTTAATGACTTTATATTGAATAGAGTAAGCAACAAAAATGCAAAGGAAATAAAAAAATCTAGGCATATTTCCCCCTCCCCCTGGTCCCTTGTATTTTACTTATACGTTGATTTCGTAAATGGCAGTACAAATACAATAAAACACAACACAACACAACACAATACAATATAATACAATAAAATACAGAAATAAAAAAATAAAAAAAGAACACACAAAATCAATGCGCACATATAAGAATCATCAAATTCTTCTTCTTCTGGACATCATGGAAACAACAAAACTCAAACATGGTTATGTTTATATTCTAATTTTCTCAATTTTCCCAACAATCAACAATAAAAAATGAATATAAAAATTTATATATAACATCAGAAATAAATCCATGAAGACCGAATATTTTATTCCTTATTCAACATAAATGTTAATATTGAAAACTATGGATTAATAATTTTTCCATAAATATTATGAAAATCCAAATTAAAGTGAACATTTGGAAAGGAAAAAAATAATAACATCAGATTACATAAAGAATATAGCTTCTTAGAGCATCTTCAATGCATTTCGTGGATTGGGGAAATACATATGACCCGTCAGCAAATAGACGGAATATGATAAAAATCATTGTCCAATGTTAGGCTGACGTGACGCTAAAAAAAATAGACATTGTGGGGTAGAGCGTCTACATTTAGACGCTTCGTGAAACATGCTGACTCAGAATTAACTTTTATTTTTTAATTATTTAATTATTATAAATAAGGACGTTGACCAATCAAGTTTTATGATACAAGTTATTTTTATTTGGACTCTTTATACAGTGAGAAATCCTGCATATAGGATCAATTTATGCACATTAATTAATTTTAAATTTAAATAAAAAAAATGTCACATAAACAATATTATTTAAATGTAGAAGGAACCATTTGACAGTAAATTTTTTACTTCTCCGTCTATTTATCCACGTTCTTTAGAAGCCCGTATATTTCATTATCATGCCAGCTCCAATCCACGAAATGCATTGAAGATGCTCTTATTGCTTGGTAACAACTTTCAAATTCTGTAAGGTTTCTTGATGATACTCTGCAACATGCCATGAAAAACCAATTACAACCACTTCAATAAAAATAAGCATTATCTCAAAAAGAAAAAAAAAATGAAGAAAATATTGAATTAAAAATTTCTAAAATATCAGATTTCAGAAATCTAAGGAAAACAACCGGAGATTGAATTTTTATAATTTTAATTTTTCTTAAATATTCAAATATGAGACCACAAATAATCAAATAGATTTTTATTTAATTAAGAATATCCCAAGAATGGGATTTCTTTAATTTAACTTACCTTATCTTGGATATTTGATGGTGTGGGTGTGGTGACATCCGAAAAGTTCCCATTTGATGTGCTCACATTTTTGTAGCACTTTGAAATTGACTATAGCAAATAAGAAGTTTCGATCCTAAACCCATTAACAATTCAAAATTCATCAAATGCAATAAATTAATTATTAAAATATTATTTTAGTAAGAGTCGATAGATAATCAAATCACTTTTTGTTAAATAACAACAACAACAACAACAACAACAACAACAACAACAATAATAATAATAATAATAATAATAATAATAATAATAATGAGGAAAAATCCAACCAAATTATGAATTTAAACTACCTTGAATGGGAAGTTCTCATGTTATCCTCCCATTTGTTTTTCTGTATTTTGAAATTAGCTGCTGACAAATAAGATGTTTAAAATAAAAAATCCATCCAAAATGTTTCTAACAAAATATTAAAAATAATATAACACAAATATATGTTTGAATTCCAAGGGCATATTTGATTTAAAGCAAAACATGTGACGGTAAATTCGTCAAGTCAAAGTTTTCCCTTTATTCACACTTTTAAGATTGTGTCGATTGATTGATGATGACATTTTTCCTCAAGATGAGCTTAAATAAATGAAGCATATGATTTGTATCCTCATGTTTTTGAATCTTTATGAATATTTTATGGTTGATGTATGATTTTTTTGATCGAGTTGTAGTTATGTCGTCATTTGTCCGGGTATGCCCGGAGTATTTGTACTAATTAATTGCTACATGATTGATTCATTTTGTTTACAGGCGTTGGCCGTGATGTATGTATTTCACTTGGTTTGGCCAAGTCTTGTATAGCTTGATAGGCTAATTTGGGCATGTTGCCATTGTCATTTTCTGGGTATGCCCAGAGATTTTGTAATCCACTTTGATCTATAAATTTTTACATATTTGATCAAAAAAAAAAAAAAAAAAGAAATGAGAACCAAATAAACAGAAAAGGTAAATGCAAAGATGGAGAGCGACAAACTTAACATGCCTACTACTAAACTAATTATGTGAAAGCCACTCAAAGTATTATTTACATTTCCCAAGAAAATAAAAATTTATCAAAGATTATTTATGCCTCTTCTAAATAGAAAAAATATGAATTCCACCTCTAAGAATAAAAGATTGATTACTAGATCCATTAAGTTTAGATGATTAAGTATTTATCTTCGAGTATTATAACAATTTCTTTCCTAGACAAATGCTCATAGAAGAGTACAGAAAGTTTGAATATAAACCACTAAATAATAAGAATCCAAATGTGTATCTGTGTAGAAATATGATAAAAGTAATCACTCTTTTTCTTCTTAGAGGAGAACAAAAGTAATTCTACATAAATTTGTAATTTTGTAGGCTAGACAGATGGAGATTTACTGGTGGAATAAGTCTTGGGAATTTTTTTTAAGCCAAATTCCGTAAAAAAAATTAATGGTGAATTAAATCTATAATTTTGTCATTAAATATTCATTGTAATTTTTTTCTTTTTTTCCGGTTAGTGGTTTGAAACTGGTTTTGAAAAGTAAAACCTAAACCAAACCATTTGAAAGTTGTTCGGTTTGAGTCAAAACCAAAACGTTGACGGGTCCGAGTGAACCCAAACCAACGGTTCCAAAAAACCAGCTCCAGCCGTTGCAGCCTCGTTTCATCCAAGGTAACACCTTCTTCCTCATTCATCACCATTTTTGTGCATACACCAAGAACCACCACCACCCGAACCACCAATGCAGCCACACCCCAGGTTCAGCCTCCTAACGGGAAGGACCATCATCATCACCACCACCTCCATCACGCCACCAACCACCATCATCACCACCTCAATCACCACGGGCCCCCCCACCGCAATAAACCGCATACCACAACCACCTGCAACACTCCAACCCCATCTTCACGACAACTCAACTGCGAACCACCTCCAGCACCGCCACCGCATACCATGCTTTTATGCATGAGAAAGAAAGAATAGAATGTCTTGCAAGATAAATGATGATGTTATGCATAACTCATGTGTCTTATGTGCATAAGAAGAAAGAACAACCCACACCTTATGATTTTAAAGAGCCTTTGATTTTCAAAGAGAAGCCATGTGCTTTAATGTACGAGAAGAGCAACTCACACCCTATGATTTCTAAAGAGCCTGCATTTATGTGTTCAATTATAATGTGGATTAATTAATTGGCGATGAGTCTACTGAGTATTTCTATGAAATGCTAATGTCTATTTTTAACAACATTTGCAGATTTCGGAGAAGGTGGCCAATGATGGATGATAGTGGCAATAGTCGTTAAATAATTGAGAATCTTATTTTGATGATTCATATTTCTAAACTTTGGCTATTTTTGAGATTTTCAATTATTTGAGAAATTATGGCATTGCCGAATGTTTTGTATTATTAACGGCTCGATTCGTTAATTTGAATTATTTCATAAATGTTTTCAAATTTTATCGATCATTACCGTTTATTTAATGCTGCCAAAAACGGA
Organism: Ligustrum vulgare; assembly: GCA_963555705.1. Classification (NCBI taxonomy): domain Eukaryota; kingdom Viridiplantae; phylum Streptophyta; class Magnoliopsida; order Lamiales; family Oleaceae; genus Ligustrum; species Ligustrum vulgare. The sequence goes on along the minus strand of OY743169.1, from coordinate 54,681,872 downwards.
TTTCAGTGATTTCTTCCGCTAGAATATTATTTTAAAATTTAGACCAGAAAATGACGTGGTAAACCGAGTATTTAGAACTTGGGGCGCTACAGCTTGGTATCAGACCCAGTCTGCGTTTCTGTAGATTGGAAAATTTTCAAAAAGAAATTTCAAGAAACATTTTACACTATTTAATTATGATTAATGAAGATTGTCACTGCCATCATTCGTTCCACCAACTCCGAGGTAAAGAGTTTATGTTGTTTAACGTTATTTCAGTATTTCAGATACTTATTTTAATGATTTATGAGATTTAGAAGAAAGAGAAAGAGATTGTATCCGAATAAAGAAAGAAAAAAAAAGAAAGAGAACGAGTGTTGAGTATAATGGGAATAATGTGATTTAAGAATGATTTTATAATAATTCTTGTCCTCGAATTTAGAAATGATGAACCCTAGCTGGACTTGGCATAATAAATATTTAGACATGGCATGATTGATGAGAATTGGATTAAGTAGTAGTGAACGTGGATTTTTATTTTTAAAGGAAATGTCGAGGCGTATAATCAAGACCGCTTCGAATCAGACGACTGATGAACAGGCTACTTCGGGACAGGGTCCCACAACCCAATCTACAGTTATCAGAAACTTGCTTCAAGTTGTCCAGGAATTGAGGCAAGCCCCAACGGGTTCCTCGGTTCTAGGTACCGAACAGTTTCGGAGGTACCGTCCGCCCACCTTTGATGGGGGCGACAACCCCTTGGCTGTTGAGGAATGGCTTCTGACGATCGAGAGGATATTCCGGCACATTTCTTGCCCGGAGGACAAGAAAGTCATGCGCTGAATTTATGTTAAATGGTAGAGCCGGTTTCTGGTGGGAATCTGCATTCCGGATCAGGACTGTAGCACAGCAGGCAGCTCTCACTTGGGAAGAGTTCAAGGTTGAAGTCAGGGATAAATTTTTCCCGCAAGCTCTCAGGGACCACAAGGAGACTGAATTCTTACATCTAGTTCAAGGAGAGCTGGATATCACCGATTATGAAAGAAGGTTCGAGGAATTGTCCCGCTATGCTCCACATCTGGTGGAGACTGAGTCCAAGAAGGCACGACGTTTCGAGAGGGGCCTGCGCTCGGACGTTAGACAGATTGTCAGTTCGAATGAACTGCCCACGTACAGGGAAGTAGTGAGGAAGGCTCAGGCACTGACTTATGCGGGTGTACAAGTTGGGAACCAGGGCAACCATAATGAGCAGAGATATCAGGGTAAGAGGAAATGGCAAGGTCCGAATCGCAATCAGAACCAGAACAGAAATCAGGCGCCTAATAAGAGGCAGAATTCAGGACCAATGGGAGGACAGATGACTAATTTCTCTTCCCCTTGCCCTAATTGTCAGAAGTTAAACAAGGGAGAGTGTTTATTTGGTAAGAATGTCCGCTACAGGTGTGGCCAGTCGGGTCACTTTGCCTTAGACTGCCATGTTTCGTCTGCCCAAAGTTTCAATCAGAGGAAGAACACAGACCAGAATAGAAAAGGAAAAGCGAGAGTATTCACTATGGATGCAGCTGAGGATTCTGATGAGATTGCAGGTACACATGTTATTTCCTTAATTCCTGAACATGTCTTAATTATTTCCCCATCAAGTACTTTTCCATTTTGAGCATGTTAATATGATAACAGGTATATTGTCTGTTTCTCGTATCCCTGTATATGTCCTTATAGACTCAGGAGCTACGCATTCGTTTATATCTGATGCATGCTCAGAAAGACTGAACTTGATAGGGGAAGAAACTGGTAGTACATTAGAGGTTAGCTTACCGCCGGGAGGTACTATCGATACTGATATGATAGTCAGATCGGTACAAATAGATTTTGATGGCCAAATATTGGGAGCATATCTGAATATTATTTGCATGAAAGACTTCGATATTATTTTGGGTATGGATTGGCTCAGCGCCAATCGAGCTGCGATTATGTGTCACGAGAGGGAAGCTATCTTTCGCAGGGATGGTGAAGAAGTATTCAAGTTTTATGGATCGAAGATCAAAGCATTTCCTCGCCTTATCTCAGCTTTGAAGGCAGAGAAGTTGTTAGCCAAGAACAATTGTCAGGGCTATTTGGTTAGTCTTCAAGACAAACCGTCAAAAGAAGTTACTTTGGATTCAGTGCCAGTAGTATGCGAATAGGTGACGTATTTCCAGAGGATCTTCCAGGCATCCCGCCTGATAGGCAAGTGGAATTTTCCATTGATTTGGTACCAGGAGCTGCCCCTGTATCTAAAGCTCCTTACCGCATGGCACCGAAAGAGTTGCAAGAACTGAAGGTTCAGTTAGAGGAACTGTTAGAGAAGGGTTTCATCAGGCCAAGGGTATCTCCATGGGGAGCACCCGTTCTATTTGTAAAGAAAAAGGACGGAAGCATGAGGATGTGCATTGATTACCGAGAACTCAACAAGCTGACAATAAAGAATAAGTATCCCCTTCCCAGGATTGAAGACTTATTCGATCAGTTAAAAGGTACGGCTATTTTCTCGAAGATTGACTTGAGGTCGGGTTATCATCAGCTGAAGATCAAGCCAGCCAATATACCAAGAACAGTGTTCAGAACGCGATATGGACATTACGAGTTCACAGTAATGCCATTTGGTCTCACGAATTCCCCTGCAGTGTTCATGGATTTGATGCAACGAGTATTCCACGATTATCTTGACAAGTTCGTCATTTTTTTCATCGATGACATACTAATCTATTCCAGGGATTCCGAGAAGCATGAGGAGCATTTGAGGATTGTGTTGGAGATATTAAGAGCCGAGAGATTGTATGCCAAATTTCAGAAGTTTGAATTTTGGCTCGAGAAAATTGACTTCTTAGGTCATGTTGTTATAGCTAGTGGCATCGAGGTTGATCCCTTTAAGGTTGAAACTGTAATGAGTTGGCCAACACCAGCAAATGTTGGAGATGTGAGAAGTTTCCTTGGACTAGCTGGATATTACCGACGATTCATCGAGGGTTTCTCGAAGATAGCAGGTCCTATGACTCAGTTGACCGGGAAGGGAGTTAAATTTCAGTGGACCGATCATTGTGGACAGAGCTTCCAGGAACTAAAGAACAGACTTGTATCGGCACCCGTGTTGACCATACCAAATGGTTCAGATGGTTTCGTTATCTACAGCGATGCGTCCAAACATGGATTAGGCTGTGTATTAATGCAGAATGGGAGAGTGATTGCATATGCTTCAAAACAGTTGAAACCATACGAGAAGAATTACCCGACGCATGATTTAGAGCTCGCAGCCATAGTGCGTGCTTTGAAGATTTGGAGACACTATTTGTATGGGAGTAAATGTGAGATTTACACTGATCATAAGAGTCTCAAGTATTTCTTCACTCAGAAGGAACTCAATATGAGACAACGTCGATGGCTAGAGCTGGTGAAAGATTATGATTGCACCATTCTTTACCACCCGGGTAAAGCAAACAAAGTTGCAGATGCTTTGAGCAGGAAGAATGCTGGACAGTTATCAGCTTTGGGAACAATACAAAATCGAGTGATTCGAGATTTTCAGAATCTAAGAATCGAGGTACGAGTCCCATCATTTCAAGGAGCCAGCAGATGGCAAATCTGACCGTTAAACCAGATTTGAGAGGTCGGATTGTGGAAGCACAAGGAGGTGATAGACTCTTAGAAAAGATTAGATCCGAAGTTGGGACTGGCAAGAGAATAGGCTTCGAGATTGCCCCTGATAAAGCACTTATGTTTAGAGGACGTCTCTGTGTGCCGAAGGATGATCAGATCAGGAAGGAGATTTTAACAGAAGCTCATTCAGCACCTTATGCATGCCACCCAGGAGGAACAAAGATGTATCGGGATTTGCGTAATACCTTATGGTGGAGGAACATGAAGGGTTGCATTGCAAGATTTATTTCACGATGCATGACCTGTCAGCAGGTCAAGTCCGAACATCAGAGACCGTCAGGATTGTTAAATCTTTTGGATATACCAGAATGGAAATGGGAGAAAATTTCCATGGATTTTGTCACAGGGTTACCAAAATCAACGAGGGGGAATGACGCCATTTGGGTCATTGTGGATCGACTTACAAAGTCAGCCCACTTTCTACCAGTCAGGATGACTCTCAATATGGATCAGTTAGTGCAGTTGTATATCAGAGAGATTGTTCGACTTCATGGAGTACCAGTTTCCATTGTCTCGGATAGAGACCCGAGATTTACTTCGAGATTTTGGAAGAGTTTGCATGTGGCAATGGGTACTAAATTAAATTTTAGTACTACCTACCATCCTCAGACTGACGGATAGTCTAAACGCACTATTCAGACGCTGGAGGATATGCTTCGAGCCTGTGTGCTAAACTTGAGTGGCAGTTGGGAGAATCATCTACCCTTAGTGGTATTTGCCTATAATAATAGTTTCCAGGTTACCATTAGTATGGCACCCTATGAAGCATTGTATGGACGGCGATGTCGATCACCAATCTATTGGGATGAGGTTGGTGAAAAGAAGTTATTGGGACCAGAGCTTATTGAAAGAACAGTTGATGCTGTTGAGAAGATCAGACTGCGGATTAAGACCGCACAAGATAGACTGAAAAACTATACAGATCAGAGAAGAAAGGATTTGGAATTTCAGATTGGGGAGAAAGTATTTTTGAAGATAGCTCCGATGAAGGGCACTTTTCGCTTTGGGAAAAGGGGAAAGTTGAGACCCCGCTTTATTGGACCATTCGAGATATTAGAACAAGGGCTTTGCCACCAGAACTTGCGGCTGTTCACGATGTGTTCCATGTTTCTCTGTTGAGAAAGTATGTTCATGACCCTAGTCACGTGGTGAATTATCAGTCTCTTGCAGTTCAGAAAGATTTGTCCTATGAAGAGGCACCCATGTGCATAGTGGATAGAAAAGTCCATGTCTTGAGAAACAAGGAGATTCCTTTAGTTAAAGTCCAGTGGGGTAGACACAATAGTGATGAGGCTTCTTGGGAAAGGAAGACGAGATCCTAACCAAGTATCCAGAAATCATAGACCAAGTAAGTTCAATTTCGAGGACGAAATTATTTTAAGGGGGTAAGGTTGTAGCGACCAAGATTTTTTATGCATTTAATAATTATTCTAAAATCATGAAAACGGTGTCGTTGCGATCTCATCCATTTTTAAGTTAACGTCACGACGCGTTCGTCTAGCCAAATCGAGAAATATCGAGTAAATTCAATTTCAAACTAAATTTCCGAATTTTCCAAAATTTTATTATTTAAATTATTTATTTAAATTATTATTTTCAAAATCAGATTAAATTCCAAATTTCATCAATCTCATTTTTATCAGTTTAATTCTTCCGACTCAATTCAATTCGCGTACGATTTTTCCTCGAATTACGTGCATTGATTGTCAAGACTTTCACACCACCAACCCCCATCCATCACATCAATCCAATACTACACCATACCTATCAAACTCCCTTATACACTACACAATCCCACCCTCAGCATTCACCTCAAACCAGCCTCCTCCCAGCTCCAGCCGTTGCAGCCTCGTTTCAGCCAAGGTAACACCTTCTTCCTCATTCATCACCATTTTCCTGCATACACCAAGAACCACCACCACCCAAACCACCAATGCAGCCACACCCCAGGTTCAGCCTCCTAACGGGAAGGACCATCATCATCACCACCACCTCCATCACGCCACCAACCACCATCATCACCACCTCAATCACCACGGCCCCCCCACTGCAATAAACCGCAGACCACAACCACCTGCAACACTCCAACCCCATCTTCAAGAAAACTCAACTGCGAACCACCTCCAGCACCGCCACCAACTCATCACCATCACCACCCATTTTCGAACCAACCACCTCCACTGCCCTCTCCAATCCTCACCAAATAAGCCAAAATCAAAAAAATCAAAACCAAGAAGAGAAGAACCCATAGCCCTAGAAACCCAAACTTACCTCGACCGCCACCCTCTTCACCTGAAAATAGCGAAAGAAGCTTCGCACAAAGCCCCGGTTTAGCCTCGGTTTTCACACCCATCTCGCACCAAAATCCCTCAAACCAGAAACCCCTCTTTGGCCGCCTCTCTCCGCCACCCTGGGCGGCGTTCCGCCGGCCAACCGCCGGCTGTGGCGTCGGATTGTGACGGGCCGCACCGCCCTGCCGCTCTCTCTCACTTGTGCAAGAGAGAGATATGTATATATGTATATATTTATATATTTTAAACTTTTTGGAAAATTTGCACCTTGGTCCCTTTTATTTTCAAGTTATTTAAATCAGTCCCTATGTTTTAAAACTTATAATTTCAGTCCTTAAGTCTTAAATGATTTTAATGAGCCTTCATTTTTAGAATCAATTATTTCAAACCCTCTAGTTTAATATTCGTTTTGAGCTTCAACCCAACTTTTTAAAATATTCATTTTAGTCCCTTAACTTTCAAAATATTCATTTTAGTCCATCAACTTTCAAAATATTCATTTTAGTCCCTCAACTTCCAAAATACTCATTTTAGTCCCTCAACTTCTAAAATATTCATTTTAGTCCATCAAGTTTGGAAAATATTCATTTTAGTCCCTCAATTTTCAAAGTATTCATTTTAGTCCTCCAACCTTCAAATTATCAATTTCAGTCCCCAAATTGTAATCTATCATTATAAACTATACATTTCAAAAGATTAATTTAACTTATTTTCTAATTGGCTAGACGAAGCGTACGGAGAATTAAAGAATTGAAGTCGTTTCCCGCTCAACTTTGCACTCGTCAAGTTTAAGGTAGACTCCTCCCTATTAATTGATTTAAATTATGATTGCATGTGAATGTGTATGTTACGTGATTTATGTGAAATTTATTTCATGAAATGAGATGAGAATATATTTCTTATTAAATATTTATGTTGTTATGCTCGTCATAACTTACGTGCTTTTATGCATGAGAAAGAAAGAAGAGAATGTCTTGCAAGATAAATGATGATGTTATGCATAACTTATGTGTCTTATGTGCATAAGAAGAAAGAGCAACCCATACCTTATGATTTTAAAGAGCCTTTGATTTTCAAAGAGAAGCCATGTGCTTTAATGCACGAGAAGAACAACACACACCCTATGATTTCTAAAGAGCCTGCATTTATGTGTTCAATTATAATGTGGATTAATTAATTGGCGATGAGTCTACTGAGTATTTCTATGAAATGCTAATGTCTATTTTTAACAACATTTGCAGATTTCGGAGAAGGTGGCCAATGATGGATGATAGTGACAATAGTCGTTAAATAATTGAGAATCTTATTTTGATGATTCATATTTCTAAACTTTGGCTATTTTTGAGATTTTCAATTATTCGAGAAATTATGGCATTGCCGAATGTTTTGTATTATTAACGGCTCGATTCGTTAATTTGAATTATTTCATAAATGTTTTCAAATTTTATCGATCATTACCGTTTATTTAATGCTGCCAAAAACGGATTTCAGTGATTTCTTCCGCTAGAATATTATTTTAAAATTTAGACCAGAAAATGACGTGGTAAACCGGGTATTTAGAACTCGGGGCGCTACATATTTTACTGAGATAACGTTGACCATTACGACACCCACGTGGCATACATCCACGACGTAGAAAAATGTGGTAGTATTAGCTGTGATTGGACCATAAATAATACAATAATACTACATTCACAACCAGGTTCACAATTGACCGTTGAAATTACCACAATACACGAATCAACATTCTTTAGCACTGCATCTCAAAGGGCCTGCATCGGACGTTAGAGCAAGCACCTTCGACCCATCAGCAACCGAAAATGCCTGGGACTTGGTGTAACCAGGTGCACAAGTTCCCCATCCCGATTCAACAAAATAAGCTCCATTCACAAATTTGTCCTTGGATGACCTCCATTTCCAGTTCTTCCACCCATTCTTCACCTCTCTCTTTGTAATCTGTTTAATGTCAAAGACTCCAATTTTAGTACAATTAATGGGGGGAAAAGTGATTTAACTTCATATATATCGGTGTTCTAAAAAGCGTAAAGCATGACGAAACGGTAAGGTCGAGGTTCAAGCTTAAGCACACCTAAGCAGGACCTAAGAGTAAACGTACGCGAGCTTTTAAAACGGAGATATTTATTTTATATAATCTAAAATTTTAATCTAGGTCAAAGTCAAAAATTAATTTGAATCACACATTCTATGGGTCTCACAATTTTTCATCCATACATTTCATCAAGTTTCATCTAAAATCTGATTTTAATCTATATTTTGAACTTACTTGTTTTGCATCAGTGCTTTTGGGAGCCATGTAATAATTTCCTTCACTAAAGATGGTTGGATTAGCACTGCCACCAACAGCATACATTTCCCACTTGTCGTATCTATTGTTGGCCACGTGAGAGTAACCTAGCCTCACCCTGCTTCCCAGGATTATTTTATGTAAATGAAATTTTAACCATTTTTGTATATAACACATTAATTAATTAAAGTACCTAGAACTCAAAATACGTTGTCACTTACCTAGGCATCCTTTGAACTAAACCAGGTCCGAAATGATTGAACACAACTGTCACTTTGATAACTTTGTCCTCTGTATTCTCATCGTCGTGCCCAAATAACATAACCTGTTAACATAATCTCGTCCCGTTTAATGCTATGTACCAAAATTCGTCGAGACAATTTTTAAGAGTTCGTAATAAATATGAGTACTTACTTTGTCATGTTGTTGAAAGAAGTTGTTGGATATGGTGATGGCAGTTGAAGCATGGATCACATCAATTAGGCCGTCGGCGGAGCGCGAAAGGAAACAGTGGTCGATCCATATATCAGTCGACCCAAATATATCGATGGCATCGCCATCTGAGCCTTTACGGTGGCCAATATGGGTCGGGCTGTTTCGAACAAGACTAGGCTTTCCGGGTTTACAGTCATGAATGCTAATCCCATGTATAATAACATGGCTAACGTATTGAATTGTAATGCATGGTCCATAAGCAATTTCCACTTTCACCCCTCTCCCATCAATGGTCTTAAAACTGTTTATCATAAGCTCATTATTAAGAGTGATTACCATGTCTTCTGCAAAGATAATCCACAATGGCTTCGATTGGATTGTGCCGTACCGGAGTGTGCCCGGTTTAGGATTCATGGGATCGTCCGATGGATCCGTTACCATGTAGGTGGCACCGTTCTTCCCTCCGATAGCGTTTTTGCCAAAGCCGACGGAGCAATCCGCCAATGCACGGCGGTCGGCTTCCCAATTGGCTTTGCTCCGCCAACAAGAGTCTATAACATTCATGACTTTCTTGTTTGAATAATCAGGAGAGTAGTAATCAGCTAGTAACGGGGATGTGCTTAGAATTAGAAGAGTGAGAATAAATGGGAGGATGGGTGTGGACTCCATTAATTTGTGTAGTGAGATTTTAGGTACAAGGTGCTACGAAAATAGTTGATGTGTGTACAATATATATGAATTTTGTGAAGGTGGTGGCCACATTAATAGGACAGTTTCTTTGGGTTTTTGGCTAAGATTTTGGGGAGAAAATAGACGTGATGGCACGAGCTGAAGTACAATTTCTAAGTTTAGCCTCTGAAATTGGAGTTTATTTAGCATTTGACCTTCTAATCTTTATAATAAATTTCTTTAGTTCTATATAATATATATGTTGAAGAAAATATGTTGGCCACAGATTTGTTTAGTGTCCATTTTGTATGACGTGTTATTCTTTATTATGAATGAAAATATTGTGTGAGACTAATTTCCCGAAGCTCCACTCCATGAAAAATTCCATCATAGAGTAGAGAAGACGAGGTGGTTGGTGCTATTTCTGCGCTTAAAGTCCCACATTTATTCCATTTTCTGATTACTTGGATTTTGTGTTTTGACAATGGCTCATCAATTAAAATTGCAGCAACAAGAGAATCCGTAACAGAACATTCAAGTGTCAAATTTTTACACTGTATATGCAGAATAGGAATCCACAAAACATTACAAGGGAGGGTCGTATGTGAATAATAAGCCACCATCGCCACCTGTGAATAATAAGCCAATAACAATAAGCCACCTGTGAATGATAAACCTCCAAATTAAGATATTGACAATGGTACATGACAACACAACCTCCTACTTGTTAACATACAATAAAAACAAAATCCTGATGCAAAGAATAGATAATCAAAGGTTTTTGCCATTAGGAATTTGCTTAATTATTTGTTACATATATAAATTAATAGCAAATTCCTAAAGCTATATATATATATATATATATTCTAGTAATGAGTATTGCAAATCACTCAAACTTTATGCATAACTACACATTCCATAGACACATTTATTTCCTTTCTTGCACCTATTATTGCAACCTCCACAGTGCTTTTTGCTGGACAAAGGATTGACACTCTGTCCCTTGCAACAAATTTCTGAGAATTTGCATTTATTCCCACATTTTCCACAATTGAATCTATCTTTAGCTACATTAACACATCTTTTCTTGCAACAATCTGGCCCAGGACTGCCCTTAATTCGACAAATTCTAGGATAGTTGTTGCATGTCATCTTGACACGCGATTTTTGAACAAGAAAACGGCTAACCCCACGAAGTGAGGAGAATGGTTCTTTATTTTTCACGTATTCATCATCGGGTTCATCTAGGAGTGATTTATCTTGAGGTGATGCTGCTAAAAGAGTAATGGCTAAGGCCATTACCATTGCTAACAAGAAGAAAACTTGCTGGGATTTCATGGCTTCTTGTGTTGATTAACCTGAAGTTTATGATGAATAAGAATGATGATTACAGTTGCAAAATTGGAGTATTTATAGATTTATGCATTTAGTGGAGTAGTCCTCATTTTACAGTCAAATAACTAAAAGTTAGGCACTCAAAGAAATACAATGATCTGGTGTTCACATTTCAAAGTGTTAACAAGAAAGGATCTCTGACCTAATTAATAAAACTAACCTTATTAATTCTTAGTTTTCGGTCAATTTGCACGGCTAGGCTGCTGGAACTCACCAGCCTTGAAAGAAAACATGTTGAACATATAGATTAATATGTATCTGATATTTGGACTTGTGCAAACTGGTAAAGAAGCACTATAGTGTTCAAAATCTTTGTACGTTTTGACATTGATTTTAGGGTAAATAATACAAAACTATCATATTGTTTGCCCAAATTATGCAAATGGTTTCTACAAGTTTTGGAATACTCAAATAGTTCGACCTTAATACGAAATTAACACAATTAAAAAGCACCTTATTTATTGTTTCTAGATGATTAATCAAACAAGTCAATTTGTCCTATGTTGAATTACCATAGTTGTAAATTAATAACAAGCAAAGGTGTCGAGACGAGAGGGTCGATCGGACCTGTGAAAATCGGCCAAAATTTACCCTAAATCGTGGGCCAACCCGTGACCCGAGCGGGTGGTTCATGGGTTAAGAAGATGTGAACCGAAGGGTTTCGCTGGTCACACATTCACGAACCGCGATTAACCCGCCAACCTGTGATATAGTTTTAAAAAAAATTATTAAATATGGTAAAAATGAAAATATCTCTTCTACAAACTCTAGTACAATTTCTAAATATAAATCTTCTTTTTTCTCCCTAATAGCTAAGAAATGTCATGTTCTTTGATATTATATTAATTAAAAATGCATTTAGTTGTTATTTGTTTACGTTGTATTTAACTTTACAAAGTTAGAAGTAATTCGTGTAACATAAGATATACATTTGAATTATATGTAAACATTTCTTTGTATAAATATGAATTTATCATTTTATTCATTTCGTATTTAACAATTTAACAACAAAAAAAAATTTCTTATAAATATAAAAAATTCTACATTTTAGAAAAATACTTATTATTATTGAAGAATCGCAATTTTAGAAATATAATATCCAGAAGAATATTATTAGCTCCTGAAGAGTATAAATTATAATTGTCAATATTCCGGAATAATATTTAACTTGTTGTTTTTCAAGAAGTAATAACAAAATACAACACAATGTACTTTTCGAAGTAGCACATGTTTCAAACAATATATCATTTTAAGTTCATGTTTGTCCCTAAAAGAAATTATACTAATCTATATCTATATATATACTACTTCTAAAAGGTCCTTAAAGGGAGAAACTTTTTTCGATGATATTAATACAAATCTCTTAAATTCCTTATTCATCCTTAATGTTCATTAATGTCCATTTTCTTTAAAACTTTACTTATCAAATTTTAATCAATTTGTTTACCTATATAAATAATTTATCACATTTATTTTCACTCCATGCATAGGGACGCCGATATATTCTTTAGGAAATCTCTTCATGTAGGTATGTAATTCAATAATTTCCTTATTTTCCATTTGCATATTTCGTTAATTACTTATTTTATTTGATCGCTTTAGTGTATAAGAAAAGTAATAATAAAAACAGATGAAGATCATGAGAATCGAAATGTTTAAATCTTGACGTGCTTTAAATCTCCCTCTATAGAGAGATGTGCCCAGGTGGTGGAAACATTCATAATTCGGTGTCTAGGAGTCGATTGTGTTTTTTTAGTTTCTATTGAAAATAATAAATTCCTAATTGTATTTGCTCCATTGAAGTCTACACATTACAGTCATGCAGAATTGAAGTTGAACAAATACAAAGCCTTTTGAAAAACTCTATGTATATGTTGGACAATAGAACTCTTTGCAAGCTTAAACAATTGATTTTGCTTTTATGAATATTTTTATTGTTACCTCTTCAGTTTTGTGTGTTTATGTTTGGATGTGAAGTTGAACGATCTAAAGATTCATAATTTTTAATTTTATGAGCTTACTCATTTGGATGTTTCTATTATAATTATTCTAAGAATTCGATTGATTCTATATTATAGAATGTATTACCGCAAAAATGTGATACAGTTGAAATTGCAAATTAATTTCGAAACAGAATGACAATGAATCCACTTTCAATTCATTAAAAATGTTAATAATGTGCTTATATTTTCTGGATTTGTTCTTATGAATGCTCCGTATTTCTTATAATAAATTTTGAGTTCTTTATAGACTTTTTATAGAAATATCAACTGAGATTTGAAGAGAAATGCTTAGAATTGAATTAGTGGCAGTGCATATGATAGGGTGATTGTTAAGTTTCAAGGAGTAGAAGCAAATATAAGCTTTTGCTTGGGCGATTACAGAAAAAAACTTATAATAGGTATCTTATTTGAGAGATTTATAATTGGACTGCTTTAATACTATATACTGTTATCGAAGATTTGCTAGAGTCTTCATTTATTTCACCCGATCTTGTAGAATGATTTTTCATTATCTTTAATAGTTTGTACTTTTATTTTCTATTTGTAAATTTTGAGGTTTTTTTTTAAAGATGTGAGAAAGAAAAAATTTAATTTTTTTAGATGAAACATAATATTTTGTGCATTTCAGATAAGCAATCTAAATGTGGAAAAATTTGTTATTACACTTTGACGAAGAAGTACAGATACTCCAAGTAAAAGTTCCAAGTATAGAAATATACAAATGTGTTAAATGGGAAGCCAAAATACTCAAGTTCTGGAGCAAACATATTATGTTTTGTTCGTTACCTAAACAATTGATGAAATTGATATAAGAAGTTTAAAGCCTGGGCATATATAGATATATTCTCATTCGGAACCTTGTTTGATTAATGAACTCGAAGGGATTGATGTTGTCTCTTTTGAGAAGATTTTTGAGTCCAAAACACGAATTTCTATTATGTTAATAAAATTCTTCTAGGATAGCCAAAGAGTTGATTAAGTTTTGGATTTTAAAGGTACTTAGTGTAAAATGGGCACTATCTACGAAGCTGTACCTTGAATCTCATGCACTCTCTAGATAATTAAAATAAAATTAGCAATTATTAATTTTATATTTCGTAAAAACTACCCTAAGAATTCTTATTAATACCTCTCCAAACCCATAAAATTTCATATCACGAGTTAGTCAATCAAATGTCATTCGCCAGAAGGTACTCATAAGATTCAAGTTACTTTTAATATTGTCATATTTCAAAATCTTCTCCAACTGTATTTGTATTTCTATAAATATAAATAAATTTCCAATTTCTTCATTGTAATATCTAATAAAATATATAGCAAGTCATTATATATTTATTATAATTATTACTTTAACTTTGTAATTATTAATAATTAATAAACACAAATTTTTAAAATATAGAAAATTTAAAATATTGTTAGACGATCACGTGCAACGCACGTGTATATCACTAGTGTCATAAGGACATTGATTAGTTTGACTACTTAAATTATATATGATTATATAATGTTTAATCATATTATTTGAAATTAAATAATTGAATTATATCTTATATTGAACTAGAAGTTCAATTTGATTTTATTATTTGGCATGACCAGTTGGACCATCACCCGATCATTAATGATGCGAAATTAAAATTAATATTAAATGAAGAATTAGAAGATTCTTCGATTCAATTCTACATGATGTTTGTTCTCTTTCATAAAAAAATTTCATTAACGATGACTAGCTAAAATAGGGATTAAATTCCCTATTTTTCGAAAAAATAATTAGGGTGATAAAATGAGGTCCCATCATCTTCCAAGATCATCAAAATATTATTTGTATCTAACAAATTTGATACATAAACTAGATGATTGCATTGTGTTCACAACCTACAGTTTGCGAAATTATTGCTCAAGTTTTAAATTATGAACATAATTTTCATATTATATAATCAAGAATGCGTCTTGTTAATGTCAGTGGACATGAATTTCAACATTTTAATAAGTGTTAGTTGGGATGTTGATAAATAGTTTAAAATTATTGCTTGTTAAATGCCTCCAATTAATTTTTTTAAATGCATTTATTGATCAAAATGATCAATAATATCCGACACATCATCTTCAAATGTTCCATCTCGAATTAATGTCCTAAATGACAACTAGTTAATGTGATATTTGATGGTACGCTTGAAGCGTAATGTAATGAGATTCAGTTCTAATGTCCAAATGAAAATGGAGCAATTAGTAAAGATGGTCTCATTAAAGAGGCATATACTTGTGAGAGAGTATATATTGACGTAACTAATTATAAATATTTAGAAGATGTTCAAGTACTTGAAATATTGAAAAATTGAGATCTCTATTGTTATGTTGTTGTGGGGAAATAAATCGAATTGAAATGATCAAAAGTGTCGACACACTTTATAAAACACTTGTGTAGAAGCAAATTACAAAGTTGGCGCATAGTGCATGAAATATTCAAGCCCATAAACTTTTATAAGAAAGTGTAAAAGAAATTGTGTCGAATAAAATCGACATAAAAATAGTTGGCCAAAGTATGCGTTCAAACTAAATTAAATTTAATACAAAACCTGAAGCTTTGAGGCTTGAAGTTCAAACACTTAAAAGGGTAAAGTCAGTAAAATACCTATATGTATTTGCAAATAGAAAACAAAATTGTATAGTCGTAATATACAACTTGTTGCGCAACGAATGTTTCAAAGATCTGGCACTGCATATGAAACGATATGCAGTATATGTAATATTTTATTTTCTTATCAATGCATAACAAGGACCAATAAATATATCATTATTAGCAATGTAAATTCTAAAAGATAATTGACTTTAATTATTAATTTGCGCTCTTTGATGTACCAGTGAGTGATATCAAAATATATGATCATCAACTCGGTATATTAGGAGTATTCTTTGAAGTACCAATAAATGAGAGTAAAAAAGTGTAATCAATACCTTGGTACTTCAGGATTACGGTGAAATGATTAAAGAAAATCTATTTGAAATATAGGAACGGTTACCAATCTAAAGTTTCACAACTTATATTTGGTGGTAGCAATTTGAACATTGCAATATGAAACATTTATGATGCCTAAAGCATATAATATAATCTTTGAATGATTAAATATGTCTGAAACATGTAGTTCAAGTTTTTAAGAAACATGTTTAATCAAAGTACATAGATGTTTTTTAATCTGGATATATGCAGTACGATATCATAAGTGAATATCTATTTAATATGTGTACAAGAATGACCAATAATGCCTTTATGATATAAGGATAAACATTTGTATTTGTTATTATCATCATTGATAATTTAAATATGGTTGGATCTCTTGAAGACCTTTCAAAGACACTTGAGAAATTAATAAATATGATATGAAAATCTCAAGTAATAATGAAGCAGATTCTTTGTACAATGATATTACATGGAGAACGTTTTTATGATCATTATGATCATCACAAGATATAATAGTCTGTTTGGTAATACTGTTTGATTTATTTATGATTTTGAGATAAAAAATATTGGTTGAAAATTAAAAAGAGAAAAGTGCTTGATTAAAAAGTTGTTTGAAAAATTATGTGGTTTATAAACCATTTTTGTTAGTTTACCGAACACATGCTAAGTCATACATTCCCATATATCTATTGATATCTCTCATATACGAGATTCTTGAAGAGATCAAGATATGAATTATTCAATACGGATTGAATTAGGAAGAGTAGCTATATGGATAATTCAATACAGATTGAATCAAGGGGAGTAGTTGTTCTCTTTTCCTCCACTCAGGTTTTGTCTTGCTAAGTTTTTCTAACAAGGTTTTAACAAGTTAGCATAAAAATACTCCAGAGTTTTCAACAAATTCACTCAAGTGACAATGTAGCCGATTTATCCACAAAAGCAACATCTACATACAAGAAATTGGTTTACAAGATCGGGATGCAGCGACTCGATGATTTACAGTGATCAACATTAAGGGGAATAGTTGTTCTCTTTTTCCTTAGTTGAGATTTTGTCTCATTGGGTTTTCCTGACAAGATTTTAATAATGCAACATTCATCTTAATAATCCAAGTATAATTGTACTATTTTTCCGTCGTTTGACATTTTTGTCCAATTGATTTTTTATCAAACAATGTCTTAACGAGACAAATATTTTATAATATATCATTCAAAGGGAAGTATTGTAATATAAATATTATATTGTGTTAGTGAATGACAGATGTATCCCTATAACCCTATGTATTATTATCTTGTATACCCATTATTCCCCCTATATACATGGATCTTTGGTTAATAATAATACACACGAGTTTATTGACATCTTTATTCTTTCCTATTTTTCTCTCTAATTTATAACACTGTAGGTCTGTGAATAAAATTATTTTTGAGTTTTGAAAGAATAATATTAACATAAATTAATATCCATTATTATTGTAGCGACCAAGAATTTTTACGCATTTAATAATTATTTTAAAATCATGAAAACATACCGCTGCGATCTCACCCATTTTTAAGTTAACATCGCAACGTATTCGTCTAGCCAAGTCAAGAAATATCAAGTCCATTCGATTTTAAATAAATTCCGAATTTCTAAAATCTTATTATTTTATTTATTTATTTCAATTATTCTTTTCAAAATCATTCTTAGGTTTCAATTACGTCAAGCCCATGTTATCAGGTTCATTTTCCGACCCAGTTGAATTCGCGTACGATTTTCTCGAATTACGGGCATTGCTTGTCAAGATTTTCACACTATCAACGTCCACCTATCACATCAATCCCATACCATACCCTAGCTCTACTTCACCAACCCACTCCAATTTCAGCCCTCTCTCTCTCTCTCTCTCTCTCTCTCTCTCTCTCTCTCACGACAATCCAACCCTCAGCATCACCATCACCAGCCTCAGACTCATTCCCCCAACTCCATTCAGCCTCCTCCCAACTCCATTGCAGCCTCCTCCCGCAGCCAGGTAACCTCGAACTCCAACCTGCGCATCACCACTGCTCAGAAACACAGCCATCACCACCGTCTTCACTATGGAGCAGACACTACCTCCAACTCAGCACCGCCACCTCCTTCATCATCATCATCACCCTGCCGCATCGCAACCACTACACCATCACTGCACAATCCACCCCAAAACGGCCACCATTCACCACCAAGCTGCCACAAGCTAAACCGTGAACAACCACCACCACTTTCACGTTCGAGCAAACCTCCACCAACGACCACCACTCACAAGCCACGATCAGCCAACACACAGCCCCAAGCTTCAATCCATCACCCCATCAAGCTGCTAAAGCATTGCCCAAACCGTCCACCGCAACCAACATTGGGCATCACCACCACCATCACGACAGCCACTGTCCAAACAGCCCAGTCCCGAAACAACCTCAAATCAAACCCAAAAATAACTTACCCAAGCTACTCACCTTCGACCATCGCTTCTTCGACCGGAGTTTCATCGGAAATCGCACTCCTAAATCGCGACCAGCAGCATCGGTTTACCCTCGAAACAGCCCCAAAACTCCGCCTTTTCACCACCATTCCTCCCTCTTGGTCATCGCCACACGAAGGCGGTGATACCGTCATGGTATCTCCGGCAGTGCATCCCAGATTTCCCTTCCACTCGCGTCTCTCTCTTTCGCCTCCTCTGTCCTCACGCAAAGAGAAAGAGAAATGAGTTTTGATTTTTATTTTATTTTATTTTATTTTCAGAATTTGCACTTAAGTTCCCTAGTTCCAAAGTTATTTATTTCAACCCTTTTAGTTTTAAAACTTATCATTTCAGCCCCTTAAGTTTTAAATGATTTTGATCAGCCCCTTCATTTTTTAAAATCAATTATTTCAAGCCCTATAGTTTAATATTCGTTTGGAGCTTCAACCCAAGTTTTGAAAATTTACATTTTAGTCCCTCAAGTTTGAAAAGTATTCATTTAGGTCCCCCCAACTTTCAAATCATCAATTTTAGTCCCCAAATTGTAATTTATCATTTTAAACTATAAATTTCAAAAGACTAATTTACCTTATTTTTCTAATTGGCTAGACGAGGCATATGGAGATTTAAAGGATTGAAGTCATTTTGCGTTCGATTTTGCACTCGTTGAAATTAAGGTAGACTCGCCCCTATTAATTGATTTAAATTATGAATGCGTGTGAATGTGTATGTTACGTGATTTATATGAAATTTATTTTATGAAATGAGATGAGAATATTTTTCTTATGAAATATTTATGTTGTTATACTTGTCATAACTTATATGCTTTTATGCATGAGAAAGAAAGAAGAAATGTCTTGCAAGATAAATGATGATGTTATGCATAACTTATGTGCCTTATGTGCATGAAAAGAAATAGCAACCCATACCCTATGATTTTAAAGAGCCTATAATTTTTCAAAGAGAAGCCATGTGCTTTAATACACGAGAAGAGCAACCCACGCCCTATGATTTCTAAAGACCTTGCATTTATGTGTTCAATTATAACGTGGATTAATTAATTGGCGATGAGTCTACTGAGTATTTCTATGAAATGCTCATGTCTATTTTTAACAACATTTGCAGATTTCGGACAGGGTGGTAGATGATGGATGATTGTGGCAATAGTCATTAAATAATCGAAAATCTTATTTTGATGATCCATATTTTCAAACTTTGGCTATTTTTGAGATTTTCAAGTATTTGAGAAATTATGGCATTGCCGAATGTTTTGTATTATTAATGGCTCGATTTGTTATTTTGAATTGTTTCATAAATATTTTCGAATTTTATCGACCATTACAGTTTATTTAATGTTACCAAAAATAAATTTTAGTTATTTCTTCCGCTAGAATATCATTTTAAAGTTTAGACCAGAAAATGACGTGGTGAACAGGGTATTTAGAACTAGGGTATCAGAGCCAGTCTGCGTTTCTGTAGATTGGGAAAATTTTCAAAAAGAAATTTCAAGAAACATTTTTCATTATTTAATTATTATTAATGAAGATTGTCACTGTCATCATTCGTTCCACCAACTCCGAGGTAAAGAAGTTTATGATGTTTAACGTTATTTCAGTATTTCTGATACTTATTTTAATGATTTATGAGATTTAGAAGAAAGAGAAAGAGATTGTATCCGAATAAGAAAGAAAGAAAGAGAACGAGTGTTGAGCATAATGGGAATAATCGGATTTAAGAATGATTTTATAATAATTTTTGTCCTCGAATTTAGAGATGAAGAACCCTAGCTGGACTTTGCATAATAAATATTTAGACATGGCATGATTGATGAGAATTGGATTAAGAAGTGGTGAACGTGGATTTTCATTTTCGAAGGAAATGTCGAGACGTATAATCAAGACCGCTTCAAATCAGACGACTGATGAGCAAGCTGCTTCAGGACAGGGTCCTACAACCCAATCCACTATCATCAGAGACTTACTTCAAGCTGTCCAGGAATTGAGACAAGCCCCAGCTGGTTCCTCGGTTCTAATTATTGAACAGTTTCGGAGGTACCGCCCACCTACCTTTGAAGGTGGCGATAACCCCTTGGCTGTTGAGGAATGGCTTCAGATGATTGAGAGAATATTCTGGCACATTTCTTGCCCGGAGGACAAGAAAGTCATATGTGCTGAATTCAAGTTAGTTGGTAGAGCCGGCTTCTGGTGGGAATCTGCATCCTGGACCAGGACTGTGGCACAACAAACAACTCTCACTTGGGAGGAGTTCAAAGTTGAAGTCAGGGATAAATTTTTCCCACAAGCTCTCAGGGATCACAAGGAGACTGAATTTCTGCATCTGGTTCAAGGAGAGCTGGATATCACCGAGTATGAAAGAAAATTCGAAGAATTGTCCCGCTATGCTCCACGTCTGGTGGAGACCGAATTCAAGAAGGCACGACGTTTCGAGAGGGGTCTGCACTCGAACGTTAGACAGATTGTCAGTTCGCATGAACTGCCCACTTACAGGGAAGTGGTGAAGAAAGCTCAAGCAGTGACCTATGCGTGTATACAAGTTGGGAACCAGGGCAATCAGAATGAGCAGAGATATCAGGGTAAGAGAAAATGGCAAGGTCCGAATCGTAATCAGAATCAGAATAGAAATCAGGCGCCTAATAAAAGGCAAAATTCAGGACCAACGGGAGGACAGATGACCAATTTCGCTTCCCCTTGCCCTAAGTGTCAGAAGTTACACAAGGGAGAGTGTTTATTTGGTAAGAATGTCCGCTACAAGTGTGGCCAGTCGGGTCACTTTGCCTTGGACTGTCATGTTTCGTCTGCCCAAAGTTTCAATCAGAGGAAGAACTCAGACCAGAATAGAAAGGGAAAAGCAAGAATGTTTGCTATGGATGCAACTAAAGATTCTGACGTGATTGCATGTACACATGTTATTTCAGTAATTCCTGTACATGTCTTAATTATTTCCATAGAGTACTTTTCCATTTTGAGCACGTTAATATGATAACAGGTATATTGTCTGTTTCTGGTATCCCCGTATATGTCCTTATAGACTCCGGAGCTACGTATTCATTTATATCTGATGCATGCTCAGAGAGAATGAACTTAATAGGGGAAGAAACTGGTAGTACATTAGAGGTTAATTTACCATCAGGGGGTACTATCGATACTAATGTGATAGTCAAATCGGTACAAATGGATTTTGATGGTCAAATATTGGAAACAGATCTGAATATTATCCGAATGCAAGACTTCGATATTATTTTGGGAATGGATTGGCTCAGCGCCAATCATGCTGCAATTATGTGTCACGAGAGGGAAGTTATTTTTCGCAAGGATGGTGAAGAAGTATTCAAGTTTTATGGATCGAATATCAAAGCACTTCCTCGCCTTATCTCAGCTTTGAAGGCAGAGAAGTTATTAGCCAAGAACAATTGTCATGGCTATTTGGTTAGTCTTCAAGACAAACCATCAAAGGAAGTTACTTTGGATTCAGTGCCAGTAGTATATGAATACGGTGATGTATTCCCGGATGATCTACCAGGCATTCCGCCTGATAGGCAAGTGGAATTTTCCATTGATTTGGTACCAGGAGCTGCCCCTGTATCTAAAGCTACGTACCGTATGGCACCAAAAGAGTTGCAAGAACTGAAGGTTCAGTTAGAGAAGGGTTTCATCAGGCCAAGTGTATCTACCTGGGGAGCACCCGTTCTGTTTGTAAAGAAAAAGGACGAAAGCATGAGAATGTGCATCGATTACCAAGAACTCAACAAGCTGACAATAAAGAATAAATATCCCCTTCCCAGGATTGAAGACTTATTCGATCAGTTGAAAGGTACGGCTATTTTCTCAAAGATTGACTTGAGGTCAGGTTATAATCAGCTGAAAATCAAGCCAGCTGACATACCAAAGATAGCATCCAGAACGCGATATGGACATTACGAGTTCACAGTAATGCCATTTGGTCTCACGAATGCACCTTCGGTGTTCATGGATTTGATGAATCGAGTATTCCATGATTATCTTGACAAGTTCGTCATTGTTTTCATCGATGACATACTAATCTATTCCAGGGATTCTGAACAGCATGAAGAACATTTGAGGATTGTGTTGGAGATATTAAGAGCAGAAAGATTGTACGCCAAATTCCAGAAATGTGAATTTTGGCTCGAGAAAATTGACTTCTTAGGTCATGTTGTTACAGCTAGTGGCATCGAGGTTGATCCCTCTAAGGTTGAAACTGTAATGAATTGGCCAACACCGGTAAACGTTGGAGATGTAAGAAGTTTTCTTGGACTAGCTGGATATTACCGACGTTTCATAGAGGGTTCCTCGAAGATAGCAGGTCCTATGACTCAGTTGACCAGGAAAGGAGTTAAATTTCAGTGGACCGATCAGTGTGGACAGAGCTTCTAGGAACTAAAGAATAGAATTGAATCGGCACCCGTGTTGACCATACCAAATGGTTCAGATGGTTTTGTTATCTACAACGATGCATTCAAAAATGGATTAGGTTGTGTATTGATGCAGAATGGGAGAGTGATTGCATATGCTTCAAGAAAGTTGAAGCCATACGAGAAGAATTACCGATGCATGATCTAGAGCTCACAACTATAGTGCATGCGTTGAAGATTTGGAGACTCTATCTGTATGGTAGTAAATGTGAGATTTACACTGATCATAAGAGTCTCAAGTATTTCTTCACTCAGAAGGAACTTAATATGAGACAGCGTCAATGGCTAGAGCTGGTGAAAGTTTATGATTGCACCATTCTTTACCACCTGGGTAAAGCAAACAAAGTTGCAGATGCTTTGAGTAGGAAGAATGTTGGACAGTTATCAGCTTTGGGAACAATGCAAGATCAATTGATTCCAGATTTTCAGAATCTAAGAATCGAGGTATGAGCCCCATCAGTCCAAGGATCTAGCAGATTGGAAAATCTGACCGTTAAACCAGATTTGAGAGGTCAGATTGTGGAAGCACAGGGAAGTGATAGATTCTTAGAAAAGATCAGATCCGAAGTTGGGACGGCAAGAGAATAGGTTTCGAGATTGCCTCTGATAAAGCACTTATGGTTAGAGGTCATCTCTGTGTGCTGAAGGATGATCAAATCAGAAAGGAGATTATGACAGAAGCTCATTCAGCACCTTATGCATGCCACCCAGGAGGAACAAAGATGTATCGGGATTTGCGTAATACCTTCTGGTGGAGGAATATGAAGGGTTGCATTGCGAGATTTATTTCACGATGCATGACCTGTGTTCACTTATATCTCGCGATGCGAGATATCCCCGCAAGTGTACGGGTCGTGAGAAGTAATAAAGTGGACCTAAGAATCCGGATTATCGTCCCACGAGGACTGCTATTAATTATCGAAATATTTTAGTTCTACACTTTATTTGAACGAACAAATGAATTTGAGGTTTTAAATAAAAACTACAGAATTAAACTAAAGAATTTAAAATTAAAGAATTGTTTTGTTTTCAAATACGATTGTAAAGTAGTTGGGATTTACGATTTCACCTAACCAATTAAATTAACTCCAATTCCAGTTTAATTTCCTAAATATGCATTCGGTCGAATTCACTAATTTAAATTGAAATTCCTCTCTCGAGTTTAAATCAACTCTACCTAAATAAGTCAACCATGTATCTCTACAGAAGGTCTGTATATTCCTTATCTAGATGCATTACATTCTAAAATTCACACACGACCGCAATAATTACAAGAGTATATCTCTATCTCTCGTTCAATTAACGGATTTATTACCTAGATCTATGTTATTAACTCACCTCTCGGATTATGGAAATAACACATAAAATCATGAATAAGTGGCCAGTTCATTTACGCATTAAACACAATAATAAATCAACACATGCATTAAAGTGTTAAAACAAGGAATATGGAATTAAAATAATTAACTAGGCTACATCGTTCATCCCAACATCAAATTTAGCTACACATCATATTTAAATAGCAAAAATAAAATATAATGACGTTCATTGAAAATAACAACGAAGAATGGAAAGATTGCACCAATTATCAATTCTTCAAGTATCTTCAATTCACGCCCCTCTGCGATGCTTGAATCTCCAAGAATTTTAATTCAAATCTCTGTTGTGGCTCGTTCTATGGAGAGACAAATATCTTTATTTCGTGACTCGTGTTTTGTATATATAGGTTTTAGGGAAAACCTAGGTCAAAAAGAGAGAATTCTGTTGAAAATCGCTAGAAAAAGTCCACATTTGACCCAGCCGGAAAGCCAAGCGATCGCGTGGTCTAAAACCACTTGCGATTATGTAGACATGGGTAAAACTTTCTGTTGAAAAATTCGAGGCACCTCGCTATCACGTGGTAGAAATCCCGCGATCACGAGGAAGGACGTTGCAATGCAATTTTCCATCT
Source organism: Ligustrum vulgare (assembly GCA_963555705.1). Lineage (NCBI taxonomy): Eukaryota > Viridiplantae > Streptophyta > Magnoliopsida > Lamiales > Oleaceae > Ligustrum > Ligustrum vulgare. Next base: position 54,657,263 of record OY743169.1, on the reverse strand, counting down.
TTTTCCGGCTGTGTAAGTTGGTCCCTGACTTTTAATTGCACCTTCAATCCTCAACTTCCAATTGTTGCAATTTAGTCCCCAAACTTTATCTTCTTCTCGATTTGCCCATTTAAGCTCTCAATTCTTTCACTTGGGTCCTTCAACCTCTGATTTGTTCACTTGAGCACCATGAACATTCCCGGTTGACGTTACAAACTCCTCACTTGTGCAATTTAGCTCCAATTAGCAATCCAATTATGCGTTTTTCCCATTGATTTCATCATTTTTCATCTTTTGGGATATTTTATGAAAAGTAAACGATAAATACAAATTAAAAAGCAAATATTCCTAAACGACAATAATTATACCTAATTTAGACATACAAATAAGTATATAAAATAAACTTATCAACCTGTTAGCAGGTCAAGGCCGAACATCAGAGACTATCAGGACTGTTGAATTCTTTGGATATACCAGAATGGAAATGGGATAAAATTTCCATGGATTTTGTTACAGGGTTACCAAAATCAGCGAGAGGGAATGACGCCATTTGGGTCATTGTAGATCGACTTACAAAGTCAGCTCATTTTCTACTAGTCAGGATGACTTTTAATAAGGATCAGTTAGCACAATTATATATCAGAGAGATTGTTCGACTTCATGGAGTACCAGTTTCCATTGTCTCAGACAGAGATCCGAGATTTACTTTGAGATTTTGGAAGAGTTTGCATGTGGCAATGGGTATTAAATTAAATTTTAGTACTGCCTACTATCCCCAGACAGACGGACAGTCTGAACGCACTATTCAGACGCTGGAGGATATGCTTAGAGCCTGTGTGCTAGACTTGAGTGGTAGTTGGGAGAATCATCTATCATTGGTGGAATTTGCCTACAATAATAGTTTCCAGACTACTATTGGTATGGCACCTATGAAGCATTGTATGGACGGCGATGTCAATCACCAATCGATTGGGATGAGGTTGGTGAGAAGAAGTTATTGGGACCAGAACTTATTGAAAGAACAGTTGATGTTGTTGAGAAGATTAGACTGCGAATTAAGACCGCGCAGGATAGACAGAAAAGTTATGCAGATCAGAGAAGAAAGGATTTGGAATTTCAGATTGGGGAGAATGTATTTTTGAAGATAGCCTCGATAAAGGGCACTTTTCGCTTTGGGAAAAGAAGAAAGTTGAGACCCCGCTTTATTGGACCATTCGAGATATTAGAACAAGTAGGGAACGTGACTTATCGTTTGGCTTTGCTACCAGAACTTGCAGTTGTTCACGATGTGTTCCATGTTTCTCTGTTGAGAAAGTATGTTCATGATCTTAGTCATATGGTGAATTATCAGTTTCTTGCAGTTCAGAAAGATTTGTCTTATGAAGAGGCACACATGTGCATAGTAGAGAGAAAAGTCTATGTCTTAAGAAACAAAGAGATTCCTTTAGTCAAAATCCAGTGGGGTAGACACAATAGTGATGATGCTACTTGGAAAAAGGAAGAGGAGATCCTACCCAAGTATCCAGAAATCATAGATCAAGTAATTTTAATTTCAAGGACGAAATTATTTTATGGGGGTAAGGTTGTAGCGACCAAGAATTTTTACGCATTTAATAATTATTTTAAAATCATGAAAACATACCGCTGCGATCTCACCCATTTTTAAGTTAACGTCGCGACGTATTCGTCTAGCTAAGTCGAGAAATATCAAGTCCATTCGATTTTAAACAAATCTCGAATTTCTAAAATCTTATTATTTTATTTATTTATTTAAATTATTTTTTTCAAAATCATTCTTAGGTTTCAATTACGTCAAGCCCATGTTATTAGGATCATTTTCCGACCCAGTTGAATTTGTGTACGATTTTCCTCGAATTACGTGCATTGCTTGTCAAGATTTTCGCACTATCAACTTTCACCTATCACATCAATCCCATACCGTACCCTAGCTCTACTTCACCAACCCACTCCAATTTCAGCCCCTCTCTCTCTCTCTCTCTCTCTCTCTCATTCACGACAATCCAACCCTCAGCATCACCATCACCAGCCTCAGACTCATTCCCCCAACTCCATTGCAGCAGTCTCCTCCCAACTCCATTGCAGCCTCCTCCCGCAGCCAAGTAACCTTGAACTCCAACCCGCGCATCACCACTGCTCAGAGACACAGCCATCACCACCGTCTTCATTATGGAGCACCCACTACCTCCAACGCAGCACCGCCACCTCCTTCATCATCATCATCAACCTGCCACATTGCAACCACTACACCATCACTGCACAATCCACCCCAAAACGGCCACCATTCACCACCAAGCTGCCACAAGCTAAACCGTGAACAACCACCACCACTTTCATGTTCGAGCAAACCTCTACCAACGACCACCACTCACAAGCCACGATCAGCCAACACCCAGCCCCAAGCTTCAATCCATCACCTCATCAAGCTGCTAAAGCATTGCCCAAACCGTCCACCGCAACCAACACCGGGCATCACCACCATCACCACCACCGTACGACAGCCACTTTTCAAACAGCCCAGTCCCAAACCAACCCCAAATCAAACCCAAAAATAACTTACCCAAGCTACTCACCTTCGACCGCCGCTTCTTCGAACGGAGTTTCACCGAAAATCGCACTCCTAAATCGCGACCAGCAGCCCCGGTTTACCCTCGAACCAACCCCAAAACTCCGCCTTTTCACCACCATTCCTCCCTCGTGGTCACTGCCACACGACAGCGGTGATATCGCAGTGGTATCTCCGGCGGTTAGCGCCGGCAGTGCATCCCAGATTTCCCTTCCGATCGCGTCTCTCTCTTTCGCCTCCTCTGTCCTCACGCAAAGAGAAAGAGAAATGAGTTTTGATTTTAATATTTTTTTGATTTTCAGATTTTGCACTTGAGTCCCCAAGTTCCAAAGTTATTTATTTCAACCCTTTTAGTTTTAAAACTTATCATTTCAGCCCTTTAAATTTTAAATGATTTTGATCAACCCCTTCATTTTTTAAAATCAATTATTTCAAGCCATATAGTTTAATATTCGTTTTGAGATTCAACCCAAATTTTGAAAATTTACATTTTAGTCCCTCAAGTTTGAAAAGTATTCATTTAGGTCCCCCAACTTTCAAATCATCAATTTTAGTCCCCAAATTGTAATTTATCATTTTAAACTATAAATTTCAAAAGACTAATTTAACTTATTTTTCTAATTGGTTAGACGGGCGTACGGAAATTTAAAGGACTGAAGTCATTTCGCACTCGATTTTGCACTCGTTGAAATTAAGGTAGACTCGCCCCTATTGATTGATTTAAATTATGATTGAATATGAATGTGTATGTTACGTGATTTATGTGAAATTTATTTTATGAAATGAGATGAGAATATATTTCTTATGAAATATTTATATTGTTATACTTGTCATAATTTATATGCTTTTATGCATGAGAAAGAAAGAAGAAAATGTCTTGCAAGATAAATGATGATTTTATGCATAACTTATGTGTCTTATGTGCACGAGAAGAAAGAACAACACATACCCTATAATTTTAAAGAGCCTATGATTTTTCAAAGAGAAGCCATGTGCTTTAATGAACGAGAAGAACAACTCACGCCCTATGATTTCTAAAGAGCCTACATTTATGTGTTCAATTATAATGTGGATTAATTAATTGGCGATAAGTCTACTGAATATTTCTATGAAATGTTCATATCTATTTTTAACAACATTTGCAGATTTCGGAGAGGGTGGCAGATGATGGATGATTGTGGCAATAGTCATTAAATAATTGAAAATCTTATTTTGATGATCCATATTTCCAAACTTTGGCTATTTTTTAGATTTTCAATTATTTGAGAAATTATGGCATTGCCGAATGTTTTGTATTATTAATGGCTCGATTCGTTACTTTGAATTGTTTCATAAATGTTTTCGAATTTTATCGACCATTACAGTTTATTTAATGTTGCCAAAAATAAATTTCAGTTATTTCTTTCGTTTGAATATCATTTTAAAGTTTAAAACCAGAAAATGACGTGGTGAACCGAATATTTAGAACTCGGAGCGCTATAATTATCTTGAAAGGCAGTTTCAAAGAAAAAAATTATCTTTAAATATTGTCCACGCCTTTGCTTGGTGAAGTAGTTTATAAATTATAAACAATAGCTAATATTCTCATTTCACTTTTAACTATACTTAATTTTTCAAATTATTTTTCCATCATATTCCTGTGTTTAGTAACCAAAATGAATTGGTTTATAAATCAATTTATAGATTGCACAATTTTTAAAGTTATTTTTTAATTACACATATTTTTTTTTTCAATTTTTAATCACTATTTTTTACCTTAAAATCATAAATAAATCAATTTATAAATCAAACAGGATTGAACAAAATCCACCACGTTCAACTATTCAACTGTGATAACACCTGCTGATTGAACTATAACAAAATTACGTGAAGCCTCGTTACTTAGGAACTTCAACGAATCGAACCGAAGATCAAAGCTCGAGTTCAAGCTTTTAGGGGTCAAGTTTTTTTTTTTCCCCAAGCCGAGCCAAAGCTCATCCCAAAAATTAAGGCTATACTCAAGCTTTTCTGAGTCGAGTCGAGCCGAGAGCTTTTAATATTTTTTTATTTGCATAACAAAAATTCATAAATTTATTATTGAAAATATAAATATACAATAAATCGAGTCGAGTTCGTTGTCGAATTTCAAGACTCAAGCTCACATCGAGTTTTTTGTACAAGCTTTTCTGATCTGAGTCGAGTCAAAGTCCGTTCCTCAGAAAAAGCTCGACTCGAAATCTCAAATCACAAATCGAGTTAAATCCGACACTTTTTCGAATGGAGTCCGAACGGACAAGTAATTTTGCCATCCTTATCGTTACTCTGCAAACCTTCTAAAAAAAAATTCATCTCAACAAATAAGGGTTAGATGTGGAAGATATTTTTTAGTTTCTAAACAGTGATCTCGCTCTCCCTCTCTCTGGTAAGCTTTTTCTTTCTCCATACCTTACTCCTTTCCCTTGCGTATTTCGTAAATTTTGATGCTCTTTGGGTCTTTAATTGTGGTCTTCTGTTCTGATTTTGCTTACCATTAATTTTAAGCTGGATTCATGAAATTAAAATAATTTTTGTTGAAGCTTTAAATTTGCATTTTAAACCCCGAAACTTTAATTTGTAGATAGGAGTTGATGATAATTTAGTTGGTAGGGTTTTGTATTTCCGCACTAGAGAGTTCCTCTATGGAACCATGTAATTTCTGTTCGTTGTAGAATTTTATTTTTATTTTTTTGAGTTACGGAAAAGCAAAAATTTCCCCAATCTAAATTAAATTTCTGCATTAATCACTTAACCCTTGTTTGAGCCCCATTATTCATCGAAAATGAGTTTTGAAATAGTGATTTTTTCTTTTTCTTTTTTTTTTTTTTGGGGGATGTGTTGTTAAAAAATTTTGGGTTTAATGCATGGTTAAAAATGAGTTTGAAAAAATGAGTTGTTGAGGCTTAATATGAAATGTAAAAGAAGTACCTTATTATTGAGTAAATTTAATGAATGGTCATCAAACTTTGCTTTTGTTTCCTATCACTCACTCAATTTTATCGCGTAATTCATCATTCACTCAACTTTAAAATTTGTTACCCATTCACCACTCATTTAACGGGCGTTTTAAAATTTGCTGTGTGTATAACTGGAGACGTGGCAAAACTATCAAGCTTGGGAAGGTGAGTTGTGTCTATCAATGCCAGCACATGAAAACACAGAGTAAAGAGTCAGCAGTTTACCCCTACCCACCCCACTCCATAGCCAGGATAATCTTGATGATTTTCTAGAAATTCAACACGACAAAGCCCCCACTTTCTTCTTCCTGGGTTTGTATTTATCAACATTATTAGGATTATACAGTTTCTCTCTCTCTCTCTCTCTCTCTCTCTCAAATTTGTTATCAAAATAAATTAACTTTCTTCGTCCTCACTATCAACCATGGCTAAGAAGGTATCAATTTTGATCACATGATCCCAGTAACTTCTGTTCATTTTGATTTGGTTCCGCCTATGTTTTGACCGTCAATTTCATTTGATGTAATGGAAAACTGTAATGGTGCTGAAAGCTCATCTCCAACAGAAATTAGTGACAGTGTTTTTGATGAAAAGGCAAATACAGTGACAATCACTGTAATATGCTGCAGCCCTGAGCCTTTTCCAATTTCAAATCCTCCAATCTTGAAGTCGATCTTCTAAATCCAATCTCAATCCCCTCAATTTCCTTATTAAAATTCTTTAAATGAACCTACTCTTCATTACTCTGTTTCGGATTTCTTCTAGTTTTTGAGTTTGCATAAACCCCAATCGAATTAATCGGCTTGAAGGGGGGTGGCCACAGATCTGAGAGAAGAAGAAACAGATGAAATTGGGTTCTCAAACACAGGACCCTCTTTCTCTTTGCCCGAAGAATCCGAGTTCAACGACTCTGTCGAATTCAACAAAATTAGCATCAGGGGACTCCAAGAAGCCTTATCAAAGGCAACATTGATTCACTGCTTTTACTGTAAATTTGGTTGAATTTGGAGAAGGTGAGAAATTGAGAGAGATGTTGAAGTAGAACAGCCTTGCGTTTTGACGTTTATTGATAAGGCGTGTTTGAGCTCTAGTTGGAATAATTTAACAGAGTTAAATTGCCATATCAGATTTCTGTTATACACTTGGCATGCTTTTAAATGAGTGGTGAACGAGTAACAAATTTTAAAGTTGAATGAGTAACGAGTAACTCGAAAAAGTTGAGTAAGTGGTAACAAAAGCAAAGTTCTATGACCATTCATTAAATTTACTCCTTTATTATTATTATTATTATTATTATTATTATTATTATTATTATTATTATTATTATTATTATTTATGTATTTATTTTTATTTTTTTTGGGTAGAAAGATTATATAATTCGTTTCCCTTTTTTAATTGTTACTATTCTGGGACTTCGGAAGTCTCACTCTCATGTGGTTATATAAACAAGCCAACGTAAAGGAAATACCAAGTTAAGGGAAAGAAACGCTAAATTGTCTATTATTTACTTTCTTGGTTTTATCTAAATTTTGGCATTTGAAACTTTTTATTTTAAGCATGAGAAGAAGTGAGGTGGATACGGTTCTATTTTTTGATCCTAACATTTTTATTATAGTCATTTCCAAGTTTTGAAGTGTTCAATTCTCACTATCACTATTCTTAGAGAAAAGAGGTTCCATAATTGAATGGAAGAGTGTTTAAACCTTGTTGTTGCTGATATCAGTTTGTGTATATGTAACAAAGAATTTATTTCAGCAAACACAACAATGGCTGAGGCTGCACCACCAGTTGTCCCAAGTGTTGAGTTGCTAGAATGGCCAAATAAAGATAAGCATCGATTCTTGCATGCTGTGTATCGAGTGGGAGACCTTGACCGCACAATCAAGTTTGAATCCTCCTCTAGAGAAATATTATTCTTTTTGTTTGCACTAAGATATGGTATCCCTACATTTTTTGAGTTCCACTTGTTAACTTTTTCTTTAATGTGTTAGGTTTTACACTGAATGTTTTGGGATGAAGCTATTGAGGAAGAGGGACATTCCAGAAGAAAAATACTCAAATGCTTTTCTTGGGTTTGGCCCTGAAGAGACTCACTTTGTGATGGAATTGACATACAGTATGTTGAGGCTTTTCAATTTCCACATTATTAATCGCTGTTTGACTTTTGAAGTTCTCGATTTCACATGGTGGTTTGGTTGTGGGTTCATCACCTCAATTGTGCACTTCTGCATTGGCAGTTAATAAGAGTGATTGTGATATACTCAGTATTCATTTCTTTTACTCTTATTACTTGCTCATACTCCAAGAGCTTATTGACAATGACAAGAGTCAACTTTATACTCACCATCTCTCCTCCATCTTCTCTCACAAATGCGTGCACACAGCCGTAAAAGACACTTACTCATCCAATCAATCAGAAATTTATGTTTTCATGTCCAAACGGTCTAGGATATCCCAGTAAATGGCATTCTTAATTTATATTTGAGGGGAGTGGATAATTTTACAATTGCATATGTATTGTTTCTACGAACTGGAAATTATCTAGGTCATCTTTTGTATTGATTAATATAATTTGTTGGTTCTCTCTGATGTTATTCCCACAGACTATGGAGTTGATAATTATGACATTGGAACTGGATTTGGACATTTTGCCATTGCAACCCAAGATGTAAGTTTATATCCTTCTTTTTTTTTCGCTTTTTCTTTGGCCAATAGTGCAAGTTCTGTGGCCATATTATGATGCTCATGGCCTAATTTAGTTTTTCCGGCTTTTTCTGTTTCTAACTGTTAGGTTTACAAACTGGTTGAAGACATAAAGTCCAAGGGCGGAACAGTCACACGAGAGCCAGGTCCAGTTAAAGGTGGATCGTCTGTCATTGCATTTGTTAAGGATCCTGATGGCTACCTTTTTGAAATTATTCAACGCGGTCCTACTCCTGAACCACTCTGCCAAGTGATGCTTCGTGTAGGTGACCTTGATCGTTCTATCAAATTTTATGAGAAGGTAAACTTTTCTTACAAGTTTGGTTTATTTTTTGAATTTACCCTTCGAATGATCAATTTCAGGTGATCTTGTCTACTCTTCCTGTGAGTCAACGTGCATAAATAACTGAAACGTATGTTAATGTGTGTTTCCAGGAATTAGTACATCCATCTGCCATCTATGGAGATCGTTATAAGACAAAAAAGTTGGGAGATGGCGAAATATTTAGAGCTTGCGTGGAGTGATTGTTTCAGAAGTTATTTTTTGGAGAATGAAATGATCTATTTATTTACTTATTTGGAGAATGTGTGATTGAAAATTAGAGCCCGTTTGGTAATGGCAGTTTTGGAGGAATTTTGAGTTTTTGGGAGAATGTGTGGTTGAAAAGTGTGAAAAGTAATGGATCATATATAAATGTGTGGTTAGAAATGAATTTGAGGGAAAATGTGGGGAAAAAAACACCAGGACCAAATGGGCTCTTAGTGGAGAAAATTGATTTTCAATAAATCACTTTCACACAAGCACTTCGTTTTTTGATTACCAGAAGCATGCATGTAATTAGAAATTTCATTTTCATCCTTAAAAAATAATGGTATCAACAGTCTCTATACCATATGCCTTCTTCTTCCATATTGAGATACTGCAATATGTATGTGCAGTCTTGATCGATTTGGTGCCCACATACCCATCCCTTATTCGAAAATATGCTGACATTTATCACTCTTTATTCGCAGGCATTGGGGATGAAACTCTTGAAGAAAACTGACAGACCCGAACACAAGGTATCACTGACCGAAATCCATTTGTCCTTTGAACTTGAACATTTTTGTTTTCCTCTGTCATTTGCTAACACATTGACAACATACGTTGTTGTTATGTTCTGCAGTACACCATAGCAATGATGGGATATGCTGATGAATATGAGACAACTGTCCTTGAGTTGACGTACAATTACGGCGTGACTGAATATACAAAAGGAAATGCATATGCACAGGTTTGTTTTATTTATGTTTGTGAAATTCTTCATTTTGTTATCATTCGTCGTCTTCTGTCCTCATGGTAGATGTGATGATATTTCTAGGTTGCAATCAGTACTGAGGATGTATATAAAAGTGGCGAGGTTGTAAATCTTGTAACTCAAGAGCTTGGAGGAAAGATAACTCGGCAACCAGGACCACTTCCTGGACTCAACACTAAGATCACTTCTTTCCTAGATCCAGATGGGTGGAAAACGGTGAGTTCTCAGGGAACCAGACTGTAACATGAATTCTGATGATGTTTGCATTATCTGTTTAGTGTGTCGCCACTATGACTTGTTCTGAAGGCTCATTTCACTTTTCTCTGTATTTAGGTTCTGGTAGATCACGCAGATTTTCTGAAGGAATTGGAGAAGAAAGAGTGAGCCAGTGCTCAAGATGGTGTTATGCTCGAGGCATTAATCCAGTTGGATTGCAGTATTAACTGTCTTGAGCTTTTCTCTGTTGTATTTGCTGCATTATCATACACGTACTTGCAAACTTTTTAATCAAGTCATAATAAAGCGTTGAGTTTTTTCTTTTTTTGGTAAAAGTTTTTTGTTTATAAACAAAGAGGAAAATATTTGATTAAAAAGTAATTTGAAAAAATGTATGATTAAAAAGTCAGAATTAACTGTCTTGGTTTATATTTGTGCATCAAATCAGCAAATGTCAAAAATTTCACATTATGTTGTATAGCCTCCAAATTCGTTCTTGAGACTTGTTTAGAAAATATAATTTCAATACAACAAAAAATTGACTATTTTATGTGCACTGGAATTATTGACGCAACAATTTCAAACAAAATCCAATTAGCAAAGACCAGTGTTTCCAATTTCCATTGCCAGCAAGACCTTCGAGTGCTGAGCTTGTGGCCCAACTGTTGGTCCAAACTTGACATATCAAACTTTCTTGAGCAAAAATAAACGTCAAAAGGATCTGGATAACTTAAAAGAACTTGTTGTTGGAAAATAGGTTTCTTTGGCCACTGGATGATTTGTTCTAACTATCTGGTTACAAAACATCACACTGGTAGCCTTGGCGAATATACTTCTACATACAGACACATTTCTGGGAATATCCGTCTCCGTTTGTATACAAGTTAATAATTGAATGTAAACAAATTGTAAAAGAAACAGAATATAACACCCTTTCGGAGAAAGATCTCCACTGTGCACTGTTCAGACCAGCACCTAGGAAATTGCATCTTAACTGCCTATACAAGAGAAGATTGTCTCTACATACCAATCTGAATCATTCCTTTCTACTTGGTTGAGAATTGAGTAAATACAGGATAACCAATTGGTCCAATCAGGGGTTATTTAACTGTATCTATGGGATAGCAACCAAGAACTCGAAGAAACCTTGCAAATTCCTGTAGAATGAAGAGTAAACCTTGTGAGTTGTAACGTGAATATACACAATAGTTACCATGGGCAAATTTATACATCCGGAAGGGTGAATCAATCTTAAGACCATTTTTTGTCTAAAGACTATCTACATGTTGGATTGTAGCATGTCTGAATAATATCATCATGGTATTAATTATCAAAGGTCTACTGGCATTACAATCATCCTAGAATTGTAAATATTTTGTGTTTCTTTGGATTACGGTGAAATTGAATACACCAGCACACCCTGGGGGGATGGGTAAGGAAAGCTGACCTGAAGATGTCCCAGAGCATATTGGGCACGAGGCTCCGCCATAGATGCTTCAAAGTCAATGTAAAAGAGATAATCGAAGTACCTGCAATTGAGACTAGTCACTTCTACACAATCAACAGCATGCATGTTGATTTATGTTGTGACTTAAGCCACAAATTTTATTGACTCTAAAGTGAACTTAAGAAAGTACTTTTTGTTCCTGTATTTTCTCCTCTCTAGGCTATGCACACGTTTCAATTAAAAAATAACAGTGGCTATCTTTCCCTGATCGTCTATCTGCTCAAATGGTATTTCATGTCTTTCATTACTACACATTTGTTATTCTTCCTGTTCAACAGTTACAAGACAAAGCAGATGGAAGAATGTTCCTAACTTGGTAATTGGGGTTTTGAAGGAATTTTGGGTTTTTGGAAGAATGTGTGGTTGAAAAGTGTGAAAAACGATAGGTGCCATAAAAATGCGTGGTTGAAAATGAATTTGAGAGAAAAAGTAGAAAATATCACAGGGGACCAAACAGGCTCTTAATGTCATTTTAAATTTTGAAACATGGAGCAGGTAAGAGCATATTGAAATTAATTATAAGAAAGTATCTCTAGCTATGCATCATAACACTATGTGGATCAAACAGAAACCATACTTTTCAAATTAAAAGATTGTGCTTGTGTATTCTTCAATGTATATTCTAGAGAAGAATTTTCTAGAACAAATTAGCAGGTAGGACCCTACTACCATATAACAATTGCAGGAAGAGAGAAGAAACTAGATTACCTAAAAAGTGATAAACAAGTCGAAGTTGTTATTAAAGCATATATCACTGGTAATACTACTAATATTAAAATGACACTCACGTAGCTCTCCCCTTGTTCGAATCATCAACCACCCTAAGTGGGCGTCTTTTCTGCGGCCGACTCTCAATCTGTAGTTATGTTTTCCAGCAAACAAACAACCATGAAAGCCATTATAGACAATGAAAAATGGAACTATTGTTAAAATCATTCTCATAATTACCTTTGATAAATTTATGTTCCTCAGAGCAAACACTGCTAGGGCCTTGAAAAGAACTCCAGCTCCTTCTTCCAGAGTGAATACAATACTAGTCTGGAAAAGAAAACAAGAATTACTTCTATCTTCACATAAATGATCAAATGGGCCTGAATAAATAGTGATACCTTAAAAGGTCTATCTGTTCCTGGGATAATAGGTTCTCTTGCTAGTATCAGAAAACGAGTAATATTATCAGAGTCATCCTGTTTGGCAAATCACAAAACTAAAAAAAATTTAAAGGATTGTAACTTTATATCATCACCATGGCTATATGAGGAAAATAATAATATTCCAAAAAAGGCAAATATCATAGATGGTAAACTGAGTTAGAAGCCTTTCGCAATCCAAACAGGAATTCACCTGGAAACAGCGAGTGAGATTTCAGTATTATTCCAACTGAAACATGTTCAAAATCATCTCAAACTAGGAATAATCAGAGACAATAATTAAGCAAGACGTGTAACAAATTTAACAGTTCAGTCTTCCATACTTGTGAGTGTAAACCCTATTTTTTGAGATAGTGAACTGCGTAAAAACGGGCATCCTATTTCTATTTCTAGATTTTGAAACGCAAGGAAAAGGTTTCCCGTCTTTCTTTCTTTTCCAAATTTCTTTCCTCGAATCCCTAGAAGGTATTGGGAAAAAAATCTCCCAAACTTGCAGCGAATGAATGCAGTGGAAACAAAACACTTGAAAACGAGCAAGAAAGAATACAATGCAAATTAACCGTGGCTTGGCAAACGGCTGAAGACCACAAGAGAAGGAAAAAAACTTCATAATCAAACCATCAATTATGAGACCTTCCTCACCCTCTTAACTTCTCTCAAAAATCGGAACGCTCAACGTACACTGCACACCCGCCAGTACCCTTTTTATCTTGTTTCTCTACTCTATTTTTTTCACTACACACCCAAACAATCTCTTTGTGCTTTCGGTCATGTGTCTCCTTCTTTCTATGCAAACTAATATATTCAAGCATGTGCCCCCTCCCTCCCTCCCCCCCCTCCCTCTCTCTCTCTCTCTCATCAGCAGCCTATTATTTAGAGCCCATGAGAGCTTCATTGATGAACTAATTTCTTGGTCATTATTTATAGCCAAGTCCCTCAATAAAAATTGCCAAGTCTTCATCAGCAGCCTATTATTTCTTGGTCATTATTTATATCCTCGTTTATTTTTACCTTTTTTTTCTTACACTTTCCAGTTTCAATTCTTCCACCGAGCAGATTTTATGTCCTTTTATCTTCACACTTCTATTTACATTTTGATTCATGTTGATCCGTGTGTCATTCATCCACTAAATTACAACCCAAGACCCTAATTTTTATGGTAACATTATTTCTCGCCTTGTTCTTTTATATCATTAATTAATTGAAGTCAAAATCCAGAGAGAAAGGACTACAAGAAAATGTTAGGAAAATGCTGGTAACCAACCCTGAAATCAAATATCCAATGAATTCATTATCTCGACTAATTCCTTTCACTATTGAAGAACAAGAAAGTACATCTTACTGAGCAGATACATACTTATATTGAAGGATGCACAAACTAAATCCTATAAAGACAACAGCCATAATAATACATAGCCTGTAGCTTAAAATCAAGATAGCATAAAAACGTTTACTTGTTATTACAGAGGTACGGAGTTAGCTAACACTCGAAAGCCGAACATATTGAACCGAGAATGGATAAACACGTTGGGTACTAACAGCATGTTAGGTATGCAGTACTTGAAAGTTCTCTGAACAAGAGCTTGGCTTCTTTTTCATCTTTAATAATGTTCAGTCAAGCATACCGAACAATGCATTGAATGCAGAAGCAGCCAATTTGACAGGAAAATCAGAAAAAACTCTCACCTGAATTCCTTGGTCAAGAATATCAAGCCCATAGATTTCTGCAGCTCGAGCACTTGCAACTGCTCCAGTGTCTCTCACCCCTCCGGAAGCCACAATCTGTTCTAGTGTTAAGTTGGTTTATGAAAGTTGATAAGTTACGGATCACTCAAAATATTACCTGAGCAGCACCAGCAGAATCCTCAGCACTGATTCTTGTAACACCTAACTTGTTTAATGTGACCTCACATTGATCAAGCGCCTGAAAACACCATAATTAATGTTCTTATTATGTTAAAGGACACCAGAAATTTGGAATGTCTAGTCAAGCCAAAGAGAAAAAAAGTGTGTTGCAAGTAAACAGGGCCATACCATACTTTTGTTCTGTGCATCTTAATAAACTATGTTTGTTGGGAAATTATAGATTCCGCATTTTGTGATCTTGCCATTTTAGGTTTACTATGCTCATATCTCTTCTACCATGGACCTCAAATAGTTTCTTCATTATCCAATTTCGATTACCTGATCACCATATATTATACCCTATTGTACCCCATAAATTTTAATTTCGTTGTCATGGATAGAACAGGTCATGTATCATTTGTAACTCTCAGGGAAAAAAATGTAGAAAGAAAGAAGTGTTTCAACGTGTGGTGTGAAGAAAGGGAGATGAAGGAAAATGATCACCTGTGGATGGCTCAACACACGCTTTAGATCCTCCTTTCTAACACCACGCAGTCCTAGAAGGCAGTGATTTACTTTTAACTTAACTTCTCCTACTATGTGAAGCCTATGACGGAGCAGCAAGTCGTAGTTACGGTGGATGCTACCCCCAACAGAATTCTCAATGGGAAGCACCGCTTTGTCCACCAACCACAATTCAACAGCCTGAGAAATGGGAATTAATACAATAGAGGTTTCAGAAAAGTTAAAATGACAGAAAATATAAACGTGCATTTTGAAAAATTATCACCTTGAATGCAGCCTCAAACTGGTCACATGGGACAGTTTCGCACTCTGGATAAGCTTTTACTGCAGCAGTTTCACTATAAGCACCTGGAATCCCCTAATGCGGGGAAAACAAATAAATTCTTAAAAGATGTTGATAAGAAAATCTCGGCACGTCTTTTTAGAATAACAAAATGTCATCTACCTGGTACGCAACCCGGACCTTTGAACCATCATTCAGAGAAGGGTTAAGATCGGCTGCGGACAGGGGTTCTGCATTTGAAGCATATTAAGTCATAAAAAGTGCACATAGGCAAAAAAAGTAAGATAAATTAAACCCTACTGTTAAGAAATCTCGGAGTTAGCAAATTCTTACGGTATCCCTGGTCCATTGACAGAGTGGATACCACTTAATATTTATCAGAGGAAAAGCTGGGTTAGTCATTAACTACCGATATACCATTAGTTCAAAAGAAATGGTTTCGACTAAGTAAAAAGACAAGATTTTGTTTATATTTTAGAAAAATGACAAAGTTTACACACTTTTTATGACCATTTACATCACAACTGCTTGTACATGAATGAAAACTGGAAGATAGTGTCAAGAAAAGGTCTTAATTTTGATGACCATCTTGGCCGGTCCATAAAATGATTATCCGTCACTTTCTTCTTAGTATAGAATGTAACTTTCTTCTTAGTATAGAATGATTCCCAACAAAGACAAACATCATGAGTGGAAAATGGCAATCATAAGCAACCAGAAAGTTCATCACAACCCCTGCCAATTACTAGCAACTAAAGACCATCCAAACAGAAACACATCACCTGACCTGACCTGGGAAATGTCTTGATAATTAGATCGATCAGCAAGATTCCAATTACTTACCAATAAGAATTAAAAAAATAAATAACAGATCAATCACAGCCATCACCAACTAATCAATGACTATAACGGATCAAATCTAAGGCTAAATTTTGCATAATTCACAATCAAAAAGTTTACACAATCTACAATCTGCAATTCAATTTTATTAATGACCAAAATGAAAACTCGCATTGCGAGCACAGAAAATAAAACAGCTATCCTGATAATACAGAAGATGTTGCCTTACATAATTCTAACAATTAATTATTACTTGATCCAAAGTAAGACTAATCTTCATAAAAGTTACAATTTAAAATCCAACTGCTTTTAAGAAACCATGTGGTGGCCGGCATTCTAGAGCTTAAATCTTTCAATTGCAATCTAAGACAACATGTTTTGGGGGGGGGGGGGGGGGGGGGGTGGGGTGTTTGTAAAAAACCCACTACACACAAACCCCAAGAAATGGTATTCTTTATTTGGAAAAGACTCACTTGGAAGAGAGTTTAAATCCTTATGAAAACCCCTGCCCTCAGTGATCTGAGTGGTCTCTTCATTTCCAACAGGAGCAGTAACCCCAGGTGTCAAAGGGATCTCATCTTCAACGGGTGTGGTCGCCCTCTGAGAGAACACATTCAAACACTCCCAATTTCTTCGAAGCCTCAATTTCGAGAAAGCATTACTCCCTCCGTTTGTACAAATAGAATCTGAAAAGCCCAATTCAAAAAATGGGAAGTTTTTTCTATCTATGGTTCTATAAACCCAGATAGGCGCAACCTTCAAAGCCATGTCTTGCTATGTCAACCCCAATGTGAAGTAGAGTACTCACACAAACATAGATTCATGAGAAAAAAATATGCCCGTGTCCCCCAGAGACAGAGAGAGAGAGACAGCTAATCGTTATAAATTTCTTCTGATTTTTTTGTTAGGTAAATATTAATTGACAGCAGGAGATAAATTCATAATGGAATTTGTGTAACGTGTTCCACAACCCTTCAACAGCAATGTAGGAGGATTAGAAAAAAAAAAAATGTTGAAAAGCAGGAGAGAAGAAAGGAGCGGTAGGTGAGCAGACTATTGCTTACACGTTTTCACCTCTTTGTGTGTGTCTGTGTGCACGGCGGAGAGAGAGGGGTCGGTGGAGAGGTTTAAAGCGGCGTAAAACAGCGAAGGAAATGGGAATGCGATAGAGATGAAGCCAATACCTATGCAAGTGTACAGCCTTCCAGAGTCCCAGATTAACTGCATGCAACAAAATCAAATTACAATTTTTTCGCGTTTTTTACTTTGATTCTCATTTTATTTTATTTTTTTTCATATTTAAAAGTGACATATATCTACGTCTACATCTATCTACATTTACACTATCTTATCATCATCATCATCATCACTAATAATATATAAAAGTATGGATGTGTGAAAATCTTTTAATTTTCAATTATGTCCTTACTTATATTTTTCTTATGTCTATAATACCCCTAATTAAAAAAAAAAATTATATTTCCACATAAATAAATGTTAAATGACTCTTCAAATGATTTTGATTTATTTATATAATAAATTACATTTCTACTATAAGGTCCTTAATTCAATGCATATAATTTGTCTTTACTTCTATTTTTCTTATGTTTATAATGCCCTTAATTAAAAAAAAATTATATTTTCACATAAATAAATGTTGAATGACTTTTTAAAGGATTTTGATTTAATTAAACAATAAATTCAATTTCCAATATAAAGTCCTTATATTCAATGCATATAATTTATAAAATATAGTTATTGATAACATTTTTCAATCTTATACCACATTGTAATTCAATACATATATTTATATAATTCTAAAACTGAATCACTACAAGTTTACAACGTAAATAAATAAAAAAATAGATGTAATTTTTTTTATACAATATAAGATTCTGATAATATTACAGTAGAATTAAGATAATCTTAAATAGAAATAGTATGGAGAGGGTTAACATAATCAACATGATGAATAATTGGTAAACTACAATTTGTGTTAAAATGAATACATTTTAAACCAATAACCTTTTTAATAATCAAAATAAAACATATAGAGTTATTTATTTGGACGTTAACATGAGAGTGAAAATCTTTTAATTGTCAATTATGTCCTTATTTCTATTTTTCTTACTTCTATATATACATATATATATATATATATATATATATATATATATATATATATATATATATATATATATATATATATTTTCACATAAATAAATGTTGAATGACTTTTCAAATGATTTTGATTTATTTAAACAATAAATTCAATTTCCAATATAAGGTCCTTAATTCAATGCGTATAATTGGTAAAATATGTTTATTGATAACTCTTTCCAATCTTATACCACATTATAAATCAATACATATGTTTATACAGTTCTAAAACTGAATCATTACAAGTTTACAACGTAAATCAAACATAGATGTAATTTTTTTATACAGTAAAATATTCCAATAATATTATAGTAGAATTAAGATAATCTCACAATAAAAATAGTATGGAAAGGGTTAAAATAAGGGTAATTATATTCACACAACACTTTTTTATACCTACACCACAGTTTAGTTGCAAAAAAGATTGCTTTTGATTTATGTCCTCAATTTTTTTTAATCACATTATTATTCATAACATTCAATTAATTAACATATTTTGTTTCGAATCAAGATTTCTATTCAAACATTCTGCTAATTTGCATTGAAAAGATGTGCAAATATTTGTTTAATTTTTTTATTAATTAATTATTTTGATTATTTAAAAGTATGATTTGAACAAAAATGTCTCTAAAGACAAGATATTGAAATTAATAAAAACTTGATGATAAAAAATTATAAAAAGAAAAAAACTTGGCTGCAAAGTGTAAAAATAAGGAAAAATTAGGGTTCTTCATTACAATTAAAATGTGATGTGGTTAACAAAAAGTGTGATGTCAATATATTTATCCATAAAATAATAAACATGATGAGTAGTTGGTAAACTACAATTTATGTTAAAATAAATACATTTTAAAGCCAATAACTTTTTAAATAATCAAAATAAAAAATATAGAGTTATTTATTTGGACACCAATATGAGGATCACTTTTAAGAAAATAATTTATTATTTTTTTAATCAAGTGCAATAAGAGGTAAGTTATTAAAACATATTTATAGATAAATAATTATTCAATCTTCACTTATATGACGAACGTAGTTAAGCCTCCGTTTGGTGTTAATTTTAATTCAAATTTTAATTTAAGTCAAAGTTAATAATTAATTTCAACCAAATATTTTATGGAACCTACAAAATTTTAACCACATAAATTCATCAACTTCTATCAAAATCTGATTTAAATCCTTATCAAATAAAAAAGAAATTCCGCTTGTTCATCTCTGACAAAACCATGAAAATATATCTATGGTTCAAACACTTTTTCAACGTCTTCTCGATTTTCCGTTTTGCTACATAAATGTCATGATGTACACTTAATAATTGAGAAAAATTGAAAATGCCTATTACAAAATTTACTCATAAGTTAATAAATAGATAAGTAATCGAGTAATTTTCATATGAATAATTATTTTCATTATTAAAGTTAAAATTAGTAATAATAATTAATTTGACACGATCATAAGAGTTTAAAAAGATTCTTCCTAACACGATTTAGTGTTAATACTCCATACTTAATATACCTTAATACTATATATCATAAATAATAACGTATTATTTATTATATTTTATATTCAATGGGTTATAATTATATTTGTATGATGATTTTAATAATTTTCATTTTATAATTCAATACATAGGAGATATATACGAAGTATAAGATCTTTTAAAATTAAAAATATGAATAAAGGAGAATCTTTTACTTCACAATTTTGCCCTCACATTATTTGCCCAAAGCCAACTATACCCTCATTTATTTGCCATTAAGTAATTAATTAATAATTTAAGTTAAAAAGATTTCTAAGTCATTTCTCTCATCTTGCTTCGTCACGGTAAAATGTTTATATCTTTATTGTTGTTGTAGAAATTCTTCAAATTATTATTGTTTAGACTATCAATTGTATTAAAATAAAAACAACAATAGTGTAATAGACTAAATAAGTAATTCTTAATATATCTTTGAAATTTCTTAAATTAAATATTTCATAATCATTTTCTTTATACGTTTGGGAGATGGTTTTTTGAAGTTATTGAAAGGGACAATTGACTAAAATAAGTAGTAAAGAAGTATTTCACATTTTTTTTTTTGAATAACCAGACTGCACAAAGTGTATGTCGTGGTAAACCTTTTTCTTATGTTATCTTTTCTCAATTCAAAGCATGAAATTTGACAGCAACTTCAACAATATTTTGTGAATTTTTTTGAAAAATCTGCATAATTGAATTTTTTTTTTTTTTTTACAAATTTTCAGTTAATTATAAATAATAATGAAAAATATGATTGAAATTTGAATGGTTTTGCAACTTTCTACTATTCAATACTCATTGTCATATTCAATAATATCTAACTTCTTACATCTTTTAGCAAACTCACTGGGCTCTGAAGCCTGCAGTTTTGAGGCTTGAAGCTGAATTATCCCTTCTTGGAAAAACGAAAAAGTTTCAATTATTTCGCTTCAAATACACTCGAAAATGGATAACGAGTTTAAATTGAGTGCTTGGGTGTAAAAATTGTACATGTTATCCACTTCTGATCATGCATATATTGTGTCAAAGAACCTCTTTATGATCCACATCTGCGGATACATTGTTATTGGCCATTTGCTAGAGAAGAATCGTTAGATGAACGAATCAATTACAGCCTTATCATCGTTAGTTTTGCTCTCATTTTTCTTCAAAGTACTTATTCAAAACATAAATTGTTCTACGAACGAATTGATCATATCAAATTGACCCATTAAATAATTTATTATATAATAATTTACAATGATAATATAATTTATAATTTCATAAAATTATATTTTCTCATTTATTTAGTATGAAATTAATTTATTATCTAACAATTTACAATATTGTATTATAATTTCATATTATTATACTTTCTCATTTATTCAACATATTAAGAAATAAGAAAAAATGTTCCGTCGTTTAATAAATACTATTATAGCTATAATAATATATTAATATAATTATTAAAATATTACATCCAAAAATTAAAAATTGTATTTTCTATTCAAATTCCATAATTTACAATGTATATATTATGAATGTAATAATCACATGGCTTTTAAATTCAAAATGATACAATTCAATTAATCACAACTTACTTAAAAGAAAATATTTTACAAATTTTGGTTAACAATCTGTTTCATTTTCGGATCAACGGAACTTGGCCCAAGTTGTTCTTTTAGATTATGTCACAAGAACAATGTTGACAGAATATTTTGAATCGTGTAAAAATTTGTCACAACAAAAAATCTTTTGTCGAATTGCAGCTGCAAATCCTATTGATAGAACTTTCAGAAATATCTTGGAGAATTCAAAAATATTTGGTAGAAAGGTTTTTGTATCGTTCCACGAGCAACAAGACAATGAACAATTAATCAGAGTTTGGTTAGATGACATCTTTAGGAGAAAATGAAAAACCTCCAACTAAGTCAAAACATGCATCCGCATAATGATAATCAATTTACTCAATACTTTATCCAAATTGGTAATGGAACAGAAACTTACATAGATAATAACTTTATTAACTTACCAAATGAGATAGTTATAGCATGTGATGATATCGAAACTTTGGAGTTACAATTAATAAATGCAGAATTCCCAAGTTTAACAGACAATGTATCTTCTCCTGATTATATAACACAAGGTGGAATTCTTTCAACGAAAAATAAGTATGTCAACTACCTCAACGACAAAATGATCGAGCTATTTACAGGAGACGGTGAAGAATTTGTGAGTCTTGACTAGCAACTAATGATACAAATCAATTTTGCCAAGAAGAATTCCTCAATACATTGTTACCAAATGGTGTTACACTGCATAAGTTGATCTTGATAAGAAATTGTTCCATGATTCTCTAACGGAATTTAGACTCATCCAACGGTCTTTACAATAGAACAAGAATGATTTATTGTAATTTCAAGAAACATATTATCCATGTATAAATAATCGTTGGGTAACATGCTGGAAAACAAGTCTTCCTTCCGTACATCCCGTTAAGTCCAGTAAATGATGAAGAATATTCATTCAGACTCAAGAGGAAACGTCTGTACTTTGCAATGACGATTAACAAGACTCAAAGTTAGACAGTGCCTAATGTTGGAAATCTTCATGAACACATATTCTCTCACGGGCAACTATATGTCGTACTTTCGCATGAAATTTTAATACAAACAACAAAGGTCTTTATAAAAGACGGAAAAAAATAACAAAAATTGTGAGTCGTTAATAAAAACTATTGTGTACAAAAATGTTTTATTGCAACCATAATGTTACATTTTAATTAATTGAAACATTGGAAATATTTTTTAAAAAATGTTTATCTATCTATCTATACTATACTATGTACTTATACTACCTTAAAAGTATGGATATGGGAGAATCTTTGACATCACAATTTTACCTATACATTTTTTGCTTTAAACCAACTATACCCTCCTATATTACCCATTAATTAATTAATTAATTAATTAGTTAGTTAAGTTAAAAAAATGAAGGGACTCATTTTGTGCATTCCTCCTCATATTCTATTTTTTACAATATATAAAAAATAAGGATGTAGGAGAAACTTTTGATTATCAATTTTTATTCATACCATTAAATATTTTATTCGTTATAATCTTTTATTTATTATTATTAAGAATTTACAATGTTATAATATAATATAATTTTACATTAGTATACTTTCTCATAATATTATACTCTCGCATTTATTTAGTATTAAAATAAATTGTGTTTTTTTTGCTTATATCTAATTTAAAAATTTTGATTGTCTTCTCAAATTCCATAGTTTACTATATATATATATAGCAGTCAAATAAATCTTCACATAGTTTCTCGTCTATTTTTACCTGTAATTTTAGGAAATTTCGAATTTTAACAATTTATTTTAATAATTGAATTAGGGAGTTCAATTAATGCAATATTAATTTATATGTGACCTATAGTAAATAAAAATCAAATTATAGATTATTTTTATTCTTTTGATAATTATTGCATTATTCTCTTTTGTCAATAATGTTCTAAAATTGTTAGATTTTTTGTCAATATTATCCTTAATATTTTGTCTTTTATTAGTCAGTAATATTAATCTACAATACATTTAAATATTCTGTAATAATTTTATTTATAAGGTTTGGTGATGAGTGTTTGAAGTTATTAAAAGGGGAAACTGGTTAAAATGAGTGGTAAAGAAGTTTTTCACAATTTTTGTGACCATCCAAATCACACAAAGCATGTGTCATTGTAAACTTTTTTCTTACATTATATTTTCTCAGTTCAAAACATGGAATTTGACAGCAAGATCAACATTCTTTTGTGAAATTTATTGAAAAAACTGCATTATTGAACTTTCCTTATAAATTTTCAATTATTAATCAAATAATAAAAAGAAAAGTATGATTGGAATTTGAATGGTTTTATAACTTTCTACTATTCAGTACCCCTTATCATATTCAATAATAAATAAATCCTTACGTACTTTAGCAAACTCATTAGAGAAATAACATCATTTATTGCTATGCAAAATCTGCAACATGTTGTCGGTATTTCTTTTCAGATTAATTGTCAAACACACTACTTACTATTTCTCTATTCAAATTTACATAGTTTTTTATTTTCATTTTTTGACTGATTACTCCCTACATTGATGTCTATTACCTCAACAACTTTCAAAAGATGGTATTACCTCTATGAAGACATTATGCATCACATTCATCATATATGTAAGATGTGCAACGCATGTGCTTACTACTAGTTACTACAAAAAAATTGCATAAATTAGTCATCACTTACATAAGATGTGTAATGTACAAAAAAGTATTATTGTAGTCAAAACATTACATTTTGATTTATTCAACATTTTCAAATTATCTAGTATCTACATAAATTCAGAAATAAAATATAAAATTCATATATAACATTTAAACAATTTCAATTTTTTCTTTTAATAATATCTTTTTTACCTCAACAACTTTCAAAAAATAGTATTAGTTCTACGAAGTCATTGCGAATCACACTCATCATATACGTAAGACGTGCAACGCACGTGCTTACTACTAGTCACTATCACTAATATATAAAGGCATGGATGTGTGGAAATCTATTAATTGTCAATTATGTCCTTACTTCTATTTTTCTTATATTTATAATACCCCTAATTAAAAAAAATTATATTTTCACATAAATAAATGTTGAATGACTCTTCAAATGATTTTGATTTATTTATGCAATAAATTACATTTATAATATAATGTCCTTAATTCAATGCATATAATTTGTCTTTACTTCTATTTTTCTTATGTTTATAATACCCTTAATTAAAAAAAAAAAAAATATATATATATATTCACATAAATAAATGTTGAATGACTTTTTAAAGGATTTTGATTTAATTAAACAATAAATTCAATTTCCAATATAAGGTCCTTATATTCAATGCATATAATTTATAAAATATATTTATTGATAACATTTTTCAATCTTATACCACATTGTAATTCAATACATATGTTTATACAGTTCTAAAACTGAATCACTACAAGTTTACAATGTAAATAAATCAAAAATAGATGTAATTTTTTTATACAGTACAAGATTCAGATAATATTATAGTAGAATTAAGATAATCTCAAATAGAAATAGTATGGAAATGGTTAAACTAATCAACATGATGAATAATTGATAAACTACAATTTGTGTTAAAATGAATACATTTTAAACCAATGACATTTTTAATAATCAAAATAAAAAATATAGAGTTATTTATTTGGACGTTAAAATAAGAGTGAGAATCTTTTAATTGTCAATTATATCCTTACTTCTATTTTTCTTACGTTTATAATCCCCTTATTAAAAAAATTATATTTCCACATAAATAAAAGTTGAATGACTTTTCAAATGATTTTGATTTATTTAAACAATAAATTTAATTTCCAGTATAAGGTCTTTAATTCAATGCGTATAATTTGTAAAATATGTTTATTGATAACTCTTTTCAATCTTATACCACATTGTAATTCAATACATATGTTTATACAGTTCTAAAACTGAAACATTACAAGTTTACAACGTAAATCAAACATAGATGTAATTTTTTTATACAATAAAAGATTCCAATAATATTGTAGCAGAATTAAGATAATCTCACAATAAAAATTGTATGGAAAGGGTTAAAATAAGGATAATTATATTCACACAACACTTTTTTATATCTACGCCACAGTTTAGTTGCAAAAAAGATATTTAGTGTTTGTCTACTTTTGCTTTATGTCCTCAATTGTTTTTAATCACATTATTATTCATAACATTCAATTAATTAACATATTTTGTTTCGAATCAAGATTTCTATTCAAATATTCTGCTAATTTGCATTGAAAAGATGTGCAAATATTTGTTTAACTTTTGTATTAATTAATTATTTAAAAGTACGATTTGAATGAAAATCGTCTCTAAAGACAAAATATGAAAATTAATAAAAAGTTGATGATAAAAAATGAAAAAAAAAAAACCTTGGCTGCAAAGTGTAAAAATAAGGAAAAATTAGGGATCTTCATTACAATTAAAATGCGATGTGGTTAACAAAAAAAGTAATGTCAATATATTTATCCTTAAAATAAAAAATATGATGAGTAGTTGGTAAACTGCGATTTATGTAAAAATAAATACATTTTAAAATTAATAACTTTTTAAATAATCAAAATAAAAAATATAGAGTTATTTAGAGGTCACTTAATAGAAAATAATTTATTATTTTTTTAATCAAGTGCAATAAGAGGTAAATTATTAAAATATATATATATATATATATATATATATATATATATATATATATATATATATATATATATATATATATATATATATAATTATTTAATCTTCACTTATATGACGAACGTAGTTAAGCCCCCGTTTGGTGTTGATTTTAATTCAAATTTTAATATAAGTCAAAGTTAATAATTAATTTCAATTAAATATTTTATGGAACCTACAAAATTTTAACGACGTAAATTCATTAACTTCTATCAAAATCTGATTTAAATCCTTATCAAATAAAAAAGAAATTTCGCTTGTTCAAATCTGACAAAACCATGAAAATATATCTATGGTTCAAACATTTTTTCAACGTCTTCTCGAGTTTTCGTTTTGCTACATAAATGTCATGATGTACACTTTATAATTGAGAAAAATTGAAAATGCCTATTACAAAATTTACTCATAAGTTAATAAATAGATAAGTAATCGAGTAATTTTCATATGAATAATTATTTTCACTATTAAAGTTAAAATTAGTAATAATAATTAATTAGACACGGTCATAAGAGTTTAAAAAGATTCTTCCAACACGATTTAATGTTAATACTCCATACTTAATATACCTTAATACTATATATCATAAATAATAACGTATTATTTATTATATTTTATATTCAATGAGTTATAATTATATTTGTATGATGATTTTAATAATTTTTGTTTTATACTTCATTACATAGGAGATGCGAAGTATAAGATCTTTTATCGCGTATATAAGACGTGCGAAGCACGTGATGGAATACTAGTGACATAAAAATGTGTGATTGAAAAATTAAAATTAGTTTTAGGGAAAAATCAAAAAAAAAATTTGGGAGCAAACCGCTTCTAAGTAAATCTCTATTTGGTAACTTTTTTATATCTTCTAAGTAAATCTCTATTTGGTAACTTGTTTATATCACATATTTTCTTAACAACACACATTTTAAATTTTTTCAAATCACTTTTCAACCACATATTATTTCTCGAAAATATCATTTTTTTTTTATTTATAAACAAAAATCTTTTATTACAGTAGATGGGTGTAGAGATGGCAAAAAAATTCGATATGATTCATTGATCCGTCAATCCGATCTGATCCAATCCGAAAAATTCTTGATCCGTGGATCGACAGATCGGATTTGGATCGGGGGTGATCCAATCAGAGCCGATCTGCGATCCGATTTATTTTTTAAAAAATTAAAAACATATGACAAAAAAATATAATTACTAAATCTAAAATATATAATCTTTTATTAAATATCTCTAATTCTCCATATATGTAAATTGTTGTATGAATTAGATATTATATTAGTCGTTTTATGAATCATGTATTGATTTGTTTGTCATTAAAGAAAATATATGACTAAAATTTCTTAATGTTTGTTCATATCTGATACGATTTGAGATTTTTACTGTTTGATATGATTCGAAGTTTCGCAGAGCGGATTTGGATTGACACTGATTCGTCCCGATCCGCCATCACTAGATGCGTATCAAGAAAAGAGTTGATAATTTATTTATTTATTTTTTTGGTTGATGAAAGTTTGAATTTGTCATATTTTATCACATGATGTTTATGTACTTCAATCTATAAGCGATGATGTATATGTACACGATTGAATAAGTAATTACTGCAAAGCAAATAAAGAAAGAATAATCTTCTTTTTG
Source organism: Ligustrum vulgare (assembly GCA_963555705.1). Taxonomy (NCBI): domain Eukaryota; kingdom Viridiplantae; phylum Streptophyta; class Magnoliopsida; order Lamiales; family Oleaceae; genus Ligustrum; species Ligustrum vulgare. The sequence goes on along the minus strand of OY743169.1, from coordinate 54,629,743 downwards.
GAAACGTATATAATGGCTTAGAAATTTATTTAGGTAATTGTTTGTGAATTTATAATATGGTGGCGAATTGCTTTCTTCAACATAACAATTGTTGGCAAGTCCTTATCTTCAAAAATATTTTCTCATAATTAAACAAAAATAGATATTAATCTAATTTATTATTGAAAAAGATAAACTCACGTTGAAGGCGCGGTGTGCATGCTACGCAATCACTATTGTTTGCATTCTTTTGATGTGGCTTGATTATATTGTGATTTGGTTGCAAACTTGTAGATAGTTTTTGTAAATTGAGAGTTGAGAAGTGAACTTATATGATCGATCTTATTCAAATTACTTTATTATTTGTCTATGTTCGGTAACACTGTAGCAGTTTATAAACGATTTTTTACTGTTTAAAAAGTAAGATGTGTGGTTGAAAAGTGGAGAGGAAAAATTTGGATTGTTAAAAAGTGATTTGGAAAATTGTGTTATTTATAAATTGGTTTATAAACAGTAATAATTACGTTTTTTAATTGTTTTAAAAAAAAAATCTCCCGATATACAGTGGTTCCCCGCACTGGCGGACACATAGGGGGGTCCTAGGGGGTCACGTGACCCCCCCCCCCTTTTGATTTTTTTTTTTTTTTTTTGAAAAATTCAAAAATAAAAAATCAAAAAAATGTTTTGAATGGTTGAATAATTGTTTTTTTTAGTTGAATGAAGGTAAAGTGTCGACTTTGAATAATTAAAATTTATGCATATTGAATTGATTATTTTAGATGAAATATATGTAAAAGATTGTAACATATACTAAGTAAATATAATCTCTTTTTGATATCAATTAAAATCTAAATTTTAATCTTGGTCAAAGTCAACAATCAATCTCAACCATAGATTTCATAGGCATCATAACTTTTCAACCACGCATCTCATCAACTTTTATCAAAATCTACGAAAAATCTAATTTTAATCTACACTAAAGAGGAATATAATTGATTGAAATTTAAATATATTAATTGATTGTTTACTACGATATAATCTGTCGATTTCTTTTGAATTATAACGTAGATCTTACTGAAAATAATTTAGTATATTTGTGAGATTACATATTATTTAGTACATTGTCTTTTGTGAATTTGAATTTTATCATTATTTTCGATCTTTTCCTAAAAAAAAAATTTCGGGGGCAGCGAACCCCCGTGAGATCTATCACAAATTGTGCCCCCCGCTACAAAATTTTTGCGTCCGCCATTGGTTCCCTGATACTACGTAAAATATATATATATATATATATATTGGTGATGGTAAGGGTGGGTTATGATGGCGATGCAAACGGTTGAAAGTAGTAGTATAGCTAAACAAATAAAGAATAGGTCCAGATAAAATTACCGAGTTCGTTAATGAGGTTCAACCAATTTTTTGTTTTCATATTTATTTATTATATTTATCGTAATCAGTGTACCTTTTGACATTTGATGATTAATGGATATACTTAAAAAAAAAAAAAGGTGTAGCCCACACCCTGAAGGTCCGAACCGACCACGTCCAAAGTCCTTAGTTCGGGAAGGTAAATCCAGGTTATGTCTCTAAGTAGCCAGGGTGGAAGGGCTTATAGTAAGTATGAGTAAATCTCAATAACTCCCGCTTGTCACAAGGTCAATTTCACCTTGCGAGAAATCAAATCAAGCACACAATCGCGCTGAGCACTTATCACCCATCCTTTTTGCCACAGATATGCCCTGGGGGCAATGGATATACTTGATAGCAAGATTTTGTGAGATCTGTTAAATTATAGAAATATGCTAAATTATGACAATCAGCCAGGTGTTAATTAAAAAAAGAAAAATTTAATTAATGAAAACATAAGATTTGTTCAATGAGAACACAAAAGTAAAGTAAATAGTAAAAAACTGAACAGAGTTACAGAAGTCAAGTCAGGACTAAAAAACTAGTGGAATATTTTCACTGTTTGTTGAACAAAAGATTTCAATTCAAATGTAGTTGGTCCGACCACGACCACATTTATTACAAATCAATTCAATGGAGTTTCGAGCACGTTACACCCAGAAGTCTTGCAACTATGGAAACTAGTATTTCATCCGTGCGATGTATCGAAGTTATTATTCGCAATATCAATTTTAATAAGTATTCGTAAAATTTTAGTACTTATACATAATCAACACATATAAATATATAAAAAGGATTCCTTATTACAATGATTATTAGGATTTAAAAAAAATAACATAAGTAATTCAAATTATTAAAAAAAAATTGAATAGTAAACGTTAATTTATATATTTAAATAATAAATTATTATTGATTTCAATAATTTTAATGAATTATTAATAACTTCATTGAAAATGTAAATTTAGTAATTTTTTATTGGTATGTCATATTTGATGTAATACTATGTGCACAAATATTGATGCATGTGAAATGTATTAACATATTTCTCATTACTTTTATATTTGCCTCTTGTATTTAACGTATTTTTTAATTTTCATTCAAAAACATCAATCACAATAATTAAAAAAGAAATAATCAAAATATTTGAATTTAACCAATAAAACTTTATTTACAAAAATAAGTAGTCAAAATAATAATTTTGAAAATCTCGTGATTATAATGATACGACAATTGAGTAATGTTGGGGGTTACAAAATTATACCTTATAATCTTTAAAAATTATTAAAATTAAGAATGACTAAAAAATATTACTCATTCTATTAATATTATTAACTAAAAAATCAAAGTATTAACTCTTCAATATTAACCTTCGATAAATAACATTTTTTTATATATTATTTATAAGCTGCACATTTTTTCAACCCACTTTTAAATCACATATTTTTTCAAAACTATTTTTTAACCACATTTTACCTCGAAACAAAAATATAGTTGCTGAACAGAGGGTTAATTTATTAAAATATTTAATAATAATATATAATATATATTTTAGAAAATTTCATTTGTAATATTAAAGATAGCAAATGATTTGACCATTAATAATTAAAATACAATTTCATTATTGATGGCTACACATAGGATTTATAATATTAAAAACAATAAATAAATTAAAAATCAATGATTAAATAATAATTTTAATATGATAATTAAAAATAATGATTGAACTCATTCAATATTAATGTTAATAATAAAAATAATAATAATTATAGCCAAAATATACAAATAACAATAATATCATATTAATTATTTACTATAATAATAAAACATAAATAATTTAAGAATTAAATTTTGTCAAACTATCCTACTTTTATATATAGTATAGATTTCCACCATTGCGATGAACTAAAATTGCTATCCGCAATATAGGTAAGCGTTCATAAAATTTAATGATTGTACATAATCAACACAAATACAAAAAATACAAAAAAAAAAAAAAAAAAAATTATCATAACAATTATTAAAATTTAAAAATAACATAAATAATCGAAAACTTTATTGAATGATAAATGCAAATTCTATATTTTCTTAATTGTGCATCATGTTAGATATAATATTATAAGTACAAATATTAATACTTGTTCAAGATATAAATATATTTATTATAATTTCTGCATTTGTCTTACATATTTAACTTTTTCTCAATTTTCGTTCAAAAATCACAATAAATTATAAATATGTGTTTAATCTTTACTCATCAAATATATTACAATTGAACAACATTGAAGATTAAGAATTATTATATCATATAATCTTTGCACAATTATTAAAATTAAAAATTATTAAAAAAATATTAACCATTGTTTGGTATTTATCATAAAATAATATTAGTACTTATATATATATATAAGGCAATAAATGCATTCACGTCAATCCAATATTCTCTCTTTATATATAGTATAGATATACATGGTGTAAGCCACACTTTGGGGGGCTCGAACCGATCCTGCCATGAGCCATTGGTTTGAGAGGTATATCGCAAGTTATGCCTCCCAGAGTTAAGGTGGATGACACTCAGTAACGCATTGCGGAACAAGGTAACCCCCCGCTTGCCACAGGGAACGAATCCATTATTCAGCCGTTAAGATTCGAACCTTGCACACGACTGCGCCAACCCCTTTGCCGCTGGAAGATATGCCCTGGGGGCATTATGGAAATATACATAATTTGAAAGCGTCTTTATATAAGAGCATCTCTAATGGTTTGTGGGCATTTTGATCTATCTGGTACTTATGTAGATAATTATCTCACCCATATTGATAAAATAGATAGTGAATTTTAAAGCTTATTCTCAATGGTATTTGTCTACAATTCGTTATGTATACATTGTTTAACAAGTTGTCTACATCTAGATATAGTATAAGATAATGTCTATGCCACGTCACCGCCACGTAAGCATGCAAACTAACCATTGGAGATTAAATTTTCATATCCTTATTTATTTTTCCTATGTGACAATCTATTTTTTCCCAATTAATATACCATTAGAGATGCTCTAATATATAAAAGTTGGGTAGTTCCTAAATCAATTTCTCACCCATTTTCTATTTCTATAAATAGTAAGTTCCTATAAAATTAAACAGTGTGAATGTAAAGTGGATTAATGTGAATGCAAAATGAATGTATGTCGTATGTGAATGCAAAATATGGATAAATGTGAACGCATATATATATATATATATTATGGTAAATACTAAATAATGGTTGATATTTTTTTCATGAATTTTAATTTTATTATTATTAACATTAATATTGAATGAGTTCAATTAATATTTTTAATTATCAGTATTAAAATTATCATTTAATTATTATTTTTATTTATTTGTTGTTCTTAATAATATAAATTTTATGTATAGCCATCAATATAAAAATTGTGTTTTAATTATTAACGGTCAAATAATTTGTTATCTTTAATATTAAAAATTATATTTTCTGAAATATATGTAGTTGAAAAGTTGCGCTACTTATAAATAATTTATAGAAAAAATTATTGAAATAAGACTAATATTGAATAATTAATGCTTTGATTTTTTTTAGTTAATAATATCAATATAGATAGAATGATTAATACTTTTTAATCATTCTGAATTTTAATAAATTTTTAAAGATTATAGGGTATAAAATTTTTTCGTATAATTTCGTTATCTCCAATTTTACTCGGTTGTCGTATCATGATAATTGCGAGATTTTCAAATTATTATTTTGATTATTTGACTTTGATTTTTTTAGAATTATTTTATGAAAAATGATTTTTTAGAATGCATAGTTAAAAAGTAGTATAAAAAATTGTAAAAAATAAAATTTTAAAGAATGTGTGATTGAGAATGAATGTTCAGAAAAACTGATTCTTGAAAAACCAATTCAATATGGGTAAATGATAAAGTATTATGTCTCTTGGGTTAAAAAATCGCGTCGCTTTTATGAATCGAGATGCATAGATGATTTCTTAGTATATAAAATATTTGTATTTGTGATATACATTCGTTAAAATTTAATCAAAACTAACATTTTCTGTTGTTTAATTTGCTACATTCATTTAAATATATGACCACGTGTATTTAATTTGTAATGTTAAAGTAAAAATGAAATGAAATATTTTTTTAATAAATTTAAATATCAAATATTATAATAAGATAGTTAGTACCATATTTTTAATAGTACTATTCATATAGTGTTAAATTATTTGTGATAGTCTAGAAATTTTTTGAAAAGATTAATTACATCAATAATCATTAAAATTGAATAGTTATGCAAATGGTCATTAAAGTCCTTTTTTTTTTTTTAAAAAAAAAGTAGTAAGTTATTTAAGTTCCTAACTATTACAATTGTGATAACTTAGTAAAAAAAAAAGCCCTTATTAAGTACATTTTATTTAAACCCTCATTTTTTTTAAATCATTTTCAACTAACATTCTATTAATAAAATAATCTGCATATAAATTGAAAAAAAAATCATATATTTTAACAACTCATTGTACCAAAATTTACTATTACGAACTACATTATTTGAAATAATGAGTCTCAAACAGGTGCATAAGTATACATTCTCTACAAAATCATTATTATTAAACTCATTTGGTAGATAATGAGGGCTCAAACAAAGACTAAATATGCTCATTAGAGTAAAATGTAATACATAAAGGGAGAGCACTTCCCAAAAACAGGTATTGGCCCATTTTCCTGTCTAAAACACATTTCCTAAAATGATAATTAGTAGAATTAATTCACTATTTATTGTTCATTTTGGAAAAAATTCATATTTAAAATAATCCAATTGAATACAGATTTTTAAATAGCTGCATTTTCAGGTTCCGAAATTTCTTGGTCCGTCTCCCTTCTTGAAAATCAATTACAATTTTTTTTTTATTTCGTAAAAAAAAAAAAAAAAAACTTTGTCAATATCACATAAATATTTCTATTTAAAAATGAAAAATGATGAAATAAGAACGTTCATCAATTTATTTTTATTTTTATTTTCCTTTTCGTTTTAATAAAATTTTGAGCGTGTATCACAGATATATCTATTTTTTCTACTTATTATTATTAAAAATTCTATGTAAATGTAATTTTTGTTTTCCATTTTAAGTTTTAAATCAATTCAAATTACAATATTTAAAGAAATTCCTGGAACGATAAACATACGAACCGTAAAAAAAAATTTTAAAAATAAATTTAAGGTATGTGTAATGTACCCTTGTAATTAATTGTCTTCCTTCCTTTCTCATTTTTAATTAAGTATTCATTTCATATATTAAAATGTAAATTTGATATATATAGGTAACAAATGACCGCACATCGCAGGGTGTAACACTAATATTCAATAGACTTTATAAATTTGGCTCTCCAAATTTGGAGAGCCAAACTCAATCTCTATTATTAAATGCAATAAAAAGAATTTCAATTTTCAATGTTTCTACATTAACTTTCTTTATTACATATTTGATACCATTAGTCATTGACTTTTAAAAAAATAAATATTAACTAAAATAAATAAAAGCAATAAATATTTTTATGAAAAAGTAAAATAAAGAGCAAAAAATAAAGAGTTTGTTGGAGCTTGTAAAAAATCTTGCTCTTTAAATTTAACGATACTCTCTATTATGTATAATATGCTCTTTAAATATAAAGATTTTATTTTAGATGCTCTAATCACAAGAAGAAAAAGTTATAGAAAAATATGAACATAAAACCACAATAATCATGAATGAGAGAAAATATATTTGATGTCGTTTTGTAGTGCGAAGCAATAATAACGCGATAAAATTAGAAATCCAATAATTATTCCATTATTCGATATCATTGATTTTGTTCGTGCTTGGTTTTATAGAAAATAATTAAGTGAAAAACACACACAATTGTGTGCAGAAACAAATCTCTTGAGACAAAGTCACAAAAATGGGCGCAATTGATAATAAAGTCATCGTTTCCAAAGTCACAAGCACACAATTACAAGGAAGTAGAAAATTGTTGTGAAAAAAGTAAATAAAGGAAATTACATTCTCCATTTTGAGAGTTGATTTTTGTTCATCCTTCTAAATGTCTCGATTTCTTTTATACACCTTCTAATCGCATCTATGAAACTGTTACTTGATCCTTTTAATTGTCACGTGCTTTCTTGAATAATCTAATTACTTGTACTTTCCCAATAAATCGCTTCGTGCAATTTAATTGATTGCTAATAAATATCAGATCATGGGAAAATTATGGACAATCAAATGGATTACTATTCTAATACGTTGTAAATTTGCTTCACGTTCTCCTTTTCTTCTTGGACATATTCTGATGAAATCCCGCCCAATTTATCTGCTCATTTTTGCTTTCCTCACCCTATTTAAGCTAATTTTGCCTCACCTTATTCGCCCTAATTGGACGTATTCACCCTCTATGCCAAGTGCATATTGCCCAATGTTGGTTAATTTGATGTCCAGGTGCCTTCATTACCTTAACCTTTAATTTTGGGCGATTTCGCGCGTCAACAATTATCCCCAATACGATTTAATTAATGTCTTTATCATTAAGTTACCGCATTGAAGGGAAGCATTCTTTTATATCACCCAAGTTTTCTTTTCAATATTCTTCAACTACTACAACATTAAACGCTCTTATATCTATGGTACACAACCATCATTACCTACGTATCACTTACCGCTTGGCGTTCCAATCACGCATCATAACTCCAAACTTCAACCGCATACAATATTTGAATTTAAATGTCCAAAGGGCGTCCTTTTATCTCCATTGATGACTGAACACATGGCCCACCTTGTCTTGTAAAAAGGGGCTTTCCATCACAACTTTCACATTTTTCGCATTATTTTGTTAACTCTCCTCACAGCCCTAATTGCTTTTCCAGATTTTCATTCTTTCTCACTAAACATTTGCAATAATGGCTTCATCAAATGTTCCTACTTTCAAGGATTACCAAGACTTCCTGGAAGAGTCCTTTCTCACTGCCGACTACATTTTCCCTTTGAGTTCCTACGTCGGTCATCTCTGCTCGGGCCCTGCTTTTACTGATGAAGATGTAATGGGTAGGGTTTCTCAAGCCCAAATATTTCGAAATGCAACGGCTCTCCATTTCTCAACTTCAATGGCCCTGGGTCTTATTTGCTCCCAAAGTCCTATCAGGAGCTGGCCAAGGTCAGACTCGCTCTTCCAAAAATGGTTGAAGCCCATGCACCTTCCCGAGAAAGATAAGTAAGAGCAGGTTTTCTGGATTTTTGGATACTTTGGCCCAATTTCCTCTCTTTGACTTTTCTCTTTTTCCAATTGCCTTAAGTTTTTGGTTCGTTGAGTACAACACATTCGTTTTTCCCTTTAGTCCCCTTACTTAGTATTACTATGTATGACATTAATGTCTTGACCAATCTCTCACCCACAGGCAGAACTATTTCACCTAATCATACTTATGCTCCGATAGATCTCTAATAATGATAAACCCATTTTTTCCATCTTACAAATCTTTTGCTACACTTTGGCAGATGGACAACAACACCCCTTTTGACAGTGAACGAGTATTGTTCATTCATTATTGGTTATGAAAATTTTGTTGGGTGGAATTCGTGAATAGTGACCCCAAATAAGAAAATGATGGTTTTGTAAATCCAAGCCGAAAATTGGACAGAGTAACGGCAAGGAAACACAAACAAAAAGAAGAAGAAGAATAAGGACAAAACCGAGGCAAGAGTTGGACTCTTTGTCCTCAAGTCGAATTTTCCCCGCAACGGTGCCTACGGATTTCGGCAATCGACTCCCAAAGATACAACGGCTACACTTGTGTTTGTAGCACTCCAAAACACAAGTACAACGAACCAAAATTAGGCTTATGTACTCCAAAGATGAAATGAAGAAAAATCAAAATAAATGAAATGAATTTGATTTTGGAGAGAAGTGAGGATGAGAGATGTTTTTGCATATCAAAATTGTGAGGAATAGGACACCCAAAGGGTCCTATATATAGACCATGAAAGGGTGTGGAATAAGTGGTTGAGGCCCAAACCATGCACAATTTCCAAACAATGCACATTTACGAAAAGGTGTCTTTTGGTCGGACAACCGTGCGGCCGCACGGTCTTACTCAAAATTCCGAAATTAAAATTGACATGTGGTCGCACGGTTTACGAACCATGCGGCCGCACGGTCAAATAATTTGACCTGATTTTCGTCCTTTTCCGTAATTTCTCATTCATCCGATATTGGTTTTCGAAATGCCAAATATACCCTTAAATACATGCAGAGAAATCAAATTTCTTTTTCGAGGGCGTTGCCCTCGAGCCCCCACGACCCCCGCGTTCTGACCGGGCAGGTCGATCCCCGTTTGTGCGTCCCGAAGCGGCGAAGTGACAAACAACTTTGCCTAAACGGATTGAGCTGAGCTTTTGAGTATTTGGCCGAAGTCGACACGAAGTCATTTTAATCGATTTTCAATTCTCGATTTATTAACCAATATCCAACAAATTTGATGTTTGGTTTAGGGTGCATTTTTCTTACTTTGTATTTGCCAGCGTCCCTCGCCATTTTGCTTGGTTTGGACTAGTATTATTCAAACTGGATCTAGTTAGTCAGACTCCAAGGGACTGGGGTGCTTCTAAGTTTGCCTCTTTCAAGAAGGGAATGATATCTAAGGCTGTGTCCGGTCTCACCCTCTGTCCAAGCTATTGGATCGGCCTCAACTACGGCCAAAGTCAAAGCCTGTAGGTGTAAAAGACGAGCTATTTGAGAACCAGAAGGGAGTTGTGACCCTGAAGTTGACCGATCTTGAGTTAGGAAGCATGTGGTATTTATGGAATGCGTCTTTGCGTGTTTTCATGATTTCTTTATAACATATTTGTGCTTTACCTTCTGATTTTGTATTTTCAAGAAACTGTAGACAGTGGACACGCCATCCCAAGCCTTGATATTCCCCAACCTCACACTGTTTTTGGTGAGGAAATATAATAGGTTGGATCAGGATGTGTTATTTGTCCTATTGTTGAGGAACCTGGTTTTGATTCTCGGAAGGAGTGGGAGGAAGAAGTTGGCTATCTCCAATCTCCATTGTTGAGGAACCTGATTTTGATTTTAAGATTTGCAAATTAGAACTTTAAAAGTTGTCATACCTCTATGAATATTATGTACACTTTAATGTCTTTTATATTGTGGATCAATAAAAAGATAAATATTTTTATGAATACAAATTCTGCAAATTTTTTATTTTATTATTAGATTTAGAAGGATCTACATTATGCTTTATTGTAATTTCTTTCTTTGTTTACTAGATATGTTTGAGCTCGTGACTTGATGTGTAGTCTGAAAACATAACTCCAATCAATATTTATAGTAAAATGCAATAGCATTATTTCAAATATTTCTCTACCCTTGACTCATAGAAATTAATTGAAAAATGAATGTTGACAATTCAAAATCAATTTACCACTCACTTATACTTTTAGACAAACTAACAACTAAATAAACGTCTACAATTATAGAATTATACACGCTAATTCATACTTAGTTAGAACTGCTGCACCTACCTTGCATGTGTGGCCACTAGTTATTCTAAATTAGCATGTTTGAATTGCTTATTGGTACTAAAAAGGCACATTTTAATGTGTTCATAAGCACATCTGAAAGTTTTTTAGAGTACAAGAAATAATTACAAGAATAAAACTAAGATAACAATGAATTAAATTAGTAAAAGTGAGGATCCCTATTGTAGCATCCACTTCATCATGTCTATTTATACTTTGTTTTCAACTCATGTTTAATTTCTCTTTTTGGAAGGATAATCAATTTTTTTGCACCCATAATTTTAGTTCATACTGAATACAGATACTTTGCCCAATATAGTAACTTCACCATTTGAAACGATCAAGGGTGGTAAGGTCATCGTTCCAATTATCAATACATCAGAAGAAGATTTGACAACCATCGTAGCCCCCTGCTACAATAACAACTTTCCTTTTTGCAATCGAGGTTCTTGAATTATCAAATTTATATTTTTCAATTTAGGTTGAGTTCGAAGGTGAGCTTGTTCTTATAGCTCTCACTTGTGTCTTGAATATTTTCATTTTTATTATGTCTTTCTTGAAAATTCTATCAATTCTCAATTCAGTGAAAGTAGACATTTAAAGATTTATTCATATTTTGCTTATATATGAGACTTAAACTTTGAATTTGTGTAATTATTTTCAAGACGACTTGATAATATATTTTGTAGGGTGAAATAGACATGACGAGAGGGGTAAAAGAAAAACAAAAAAGAGTTACTATACGATATAATAATTTTATCGACTACATTGAAAACAAAAATAAATAAATTGCATCCATAACTAGGTCCCAGTTGAGCTGTGGAAATTCATAAATTGGGAACCCTAAACAATTAAATAGATAGTTTCTTAAAAGTTGAAAAGTATCATAAGTATCATACTGTGATACTAATATATTTGAGAAGTATCATAAGTATCAGATTGTGATACTTCACGTGATTATAAACTATTTTTCAGTTTTTACGATTTTATTATAAGTAATTTTCAAATTTTATAAAATTCAAGTAAATTTCAGTTTGATCCTTAAAGTAGGATATTTATGTGGACAATCCTTTATTACTTGTACACAAATATACTACTACATTTTATTTCTCATTATATTATACTAGCGTTTCACCCGTGCGATGCACGATATTTTGTCGAAACACATAATTGCGACTTCAATATTTTCTAAATTTTTTTGATTATATATCAAACATGTGTACGATAAAATAAATAGAAAAATAATGAAATAATAATGTAGTTTGGAAAAAGAAAAGGATAATTTAAACAATAATCAACTAATGCATAGTAAATAAATGAAAAATAATAACTCGGGTAATTGATGATCATATAAAATTTTATTTTAGTTCATTCATTGTATCAAAAAGTATATATTATAACAATATTATTATCATCTAACATATGAATAATATAAATTATAAAAACATTATAAAAATATTATTATTATCAGCAGATATATTGCTGGTTTATTTAATCAAGTTGAAATTTCAAGGAATAGATATGCAACTAAACTAATTAATTAATCTAATAATAAGAAGATTCTAATCATTAAAATAAGGATCCAAAGAGTCCCACGTAATTGATCACAATTGAAATTGAATTCATATTTGTAATTACAATTTGTTCGAGTGTTATTTTTCAGGGCTATAATACTTTTTTGATTGTTTAGTTTCTTATTTTACGTGAATGACAGCCATTGAATCATGGTGTACAACTCAAAAAAATGATTCGTTGCATTCTTTTTTATTATTATATCAGCCAGCGTGAAAAGACTTTAAATTACCTTGTAGAAATAAATATTTTATCACAAATATTGTTGATTTATTTAATCCAGTTGAAATTTCAAGAAATAGATTTAACATAATTAATTAATTAGCCTAATTATAAGAAGATTCTAATAATTAAAATAAGGAATCTAAAGAGTCTCACGTAAATGATCACAATACATTGAAAACTTGTTGTGTTATTTCCTTACCAAAAGTGTACGAATCGCACGGTAATAAAGTGAACGACGAGTCCAATTATCGTTCCTACGAAAATTGAGTAAAATTATTATTTTAGATTAAAAACCTTAATCAGAACTAGAGAAATCATTTTGGAAAATTTTATGAATTGAACTAAACTAAAATTTAACTAAAAGGCAAAAGATTTTAAGTAGTGAAGTTAATGAGAAAAATATGCTAGAATCGAGAATCCACTTTACTTACATCATTCATTTATTGATTTAAATGTTTAACAATAATTCATGTAATTTTGAATATCAATGTTTCTATTTTGTTTAAAACCTGTTTCGAACAAGAATTAAAACATTTTCCTATATGCAACACGACTATATTTTTATGACGAATACGAACATATAGAAAGGTATTAATATTTTGTGAACAATTTAAAGATAACATATAATATAGAGGTATATTTCTATCCACTATTGGACTTTTATGACAATTAAAACGTGTCTAAAGTAATTTTAATCTTTTGAACTTAAGAAAACGTCAAAAAAATTGTACAATTATTGATCAAATAATTGTAGAACATGAAATAAAAGAATAATTGCTCAAACCCATGAATTGTATTAAGTTAAACAATAACTAAAACATGAAATTCGAATATTAAAGTTTCATCAAGTTCCTAACATAATTTAAACTAGC